>JAGVSL010000019.1:2770823-4156235 GCA_022494535.1 Himalopsyche phryganea | reverse complement strand
GTAAAAATCAACCCAATGCATATGAACTTCTAATGGTGCTTATCTCAACAGAAGTTTTTCTACGAGACCTGATTGTAACTCAGTTGCTCAACCTCTCTTTTTCAAAGAGATTAGGGATAGAAGAATAGAGCCAAGACAGGACTCTGGTTATCTAATCTTTCTCGTTACGCCCCGTTTTTAGAATCGGATTGGTGGAAGGGAATTCTAGACATTACAAAAATCTATGCCTACAAACAGGAATCCATAAATCGATTGAAAAATCAAATCATGAATTGAAGCATTGACGAATCCGTGAGCAGTGCACCCGAAGTCAACGGCGTTGACCACTCGGCTTAAAGTCCGGCATGATTTTGATGATGAGTATACAGAGTAAAAAGTTTTTTTCGCTAAGTGTAAAGTTTTGCGTTTTTTTTTTATGTGAGGAAAAACATTGTATAAATACACTCGGGACTCGTATAACACGGTTAAATCCGTGTTATACGAGGTTTGGAAGTACCAAAATCGTACCTTCATTCAACTCCTCTATAAAAATATTTTAAAAATCAAAAACTATTATGAAGTAAGTTTAAAAATAAGCAACATTTATTTTCTATATCGTTTTGTAGCATTAATATGTCTGACTAATTGTGTTAATAGATAATCGGTAATAAATTTCGTTACTAAGTATTTCTTTGTGTTTAATCATTGAATCTCAAATACTTAATAATATTTGTAATCTTAAACTATAATACAAATTTATCTGTTTTTTTGTTTCTACTTGTTTATAATAAACACAGTAATCAATTTAATAAAGATAAAAATGACGTTTCTGATCGGAATTTTGTTTCCTAGTACCTATGATATAATTAAGTATATACATTATGTACCCAATAAATGAAAAATTCCCACAAGCCATGAAGAACAATTTTTATGTGTAGTCTGCTTGACAATAAACGCAGATAAATTTCAATGCCTTGTCAAGCATACAATGTAGCATTGTAATCGCTCATTTTAAATAATCGTGTTTCTTGTAGTAGTTTAAAATAACAAATTGTTTTTTAAAAATGTCAACGCAATATGTGCATTGTATATTAATCTAAATTATCTTTTAATTCTACTAATATCTAATGAAAACGTCAAAAAGATAATATCTTTTACAAAGCGTTCATGACGATAGGTTGCTTCCATAAAAATATATACAAAAAACAGAAATTTACCTACTCTTCCATAACCGAAATTTATTATACTAACATATATAATATTATTAATTCTTTGATAAAGCAGTAGAGTGTTTATTTTTCTCTAATTAATAAATGGGGCTTGAAAAAATAAGTGATTGAGAATAATCACTGCCGGAATACACTAAAATAATATTTCGCGACCAAAACGTACCCGTATTTTAGTACGAAATAGTTCGTACCCGTATTTTTAAATGATAAATCTATTAGCTATGACATTCGCATCTAGGCCATTGTTATGTTTGAAAATATTTTTTACTATTTGCTTCTTCGTCCGCCTTTCGTATCTTAATTTTTCTACATAACGTAAGTAGCGTTTGGTTTATATTTATATGAAAAATTAACGACAATATTTTTTCCCTTCACCCGTTTCCAATGTAGACCGTATGGAATCCAATTAGAGTCTACTAATTAGAGCATCTCTATAGAGGTTGTTTCACGATAAATGGTAGCAAGTCAATCGCCCACCCCCCCTCTATAGGGACTGTAAGCGAAAAAAAGTGATGAGGAAAGGATTAGATGTTACTCTACGCACGGTTGTCAGAATCGAGTAGGAGGTGCGTGGTATTGAATAAAAACATCACAGAAGGCTTGACCGAGCAGAACGGAGATCATTTATCACTCGGCTACAGAACCTACTATAATTGAAAAGTGCGATGGAAACAGCAAATATTTAAAGATATTGTGAGATAGAAAATCATCAAAAAATACAAGACAACATCTATACGAAACAAATATTCAAGCTATCGGATACTAAATACTAACGATACTGTTATACTAAAAAGGAATAAACCATGTTGAATTTTCAAACGAAAAATAGCCTATTAACATTTTTTCCAAAAGTATTTTTTAAATTTGAAACCTTTTTCGTGAAGTAATAAAAGGCGACAATATCCAAGTTACACAAAAATGAAATAAAAAAGTTACAGGTATAAATTTTTCATGAAAAGTGCAGGGTTGATTCTTTAGCCCTCTGGCAATATATTTATGAGGATTATCAATCTCCCATCTTCAAGACTATTCTGAAAGTTGGGTACTGAATTTTCTAAGTGCGACACTGCATAGTTAGCATCTTATTACGATCGACTAATTTGTTCAGGTCAACAGTAGAATTATTGTATAATTCTATTTTTCATCCAACTCCGCGGATATTGCAATATTTTTTGAAAAAAAATATCAGTTGCAGACAACATTCCGTCATAACAACATTTTACTGTCTACTGGAAGATTATTCTCATACTAACATGCTGTCACACGCAATATTGGTGAGTAAATACACCATTTTTAACCTGAGAATTAAATAGAGCTCTAATTATAATTTTATTTTCGTTCATTGCGCATGCGAACAATCCATCTTACCGTAAAATTTCGAGTATTTTAGTCATATTTTTTTACTTTTATGACAAGGGTGTGTATTTAATATTATTTAGCGACAGCTAAATATTTTCGATAGATTCGGTGGTATCTTGTGGAAATTCACGGACAGCTAAATAGCTTACGAATTTTGAACGAACGACTTAATCTTTCTAACTCCCCCTTTTTTGTATCCTTTGCGTGAGGTGAGTTTGTAATCGATATTAAATATCGATTAGAAACCCGTTTTTTGGTCACAAACGGTTTTGTTAGGGTAAATTTTACTCTAGTAACTATCTCTATGTTATATTTTTTCCAATAATATTTTGATGATAATTGGTTATTATGACCATTTAGAGTTGCAAAAGTCTACAAGTTTGTAATTTTTTATGCGACTATTTTCCCAATTATGATTAAAAGTAAATATTATCAAATCAATATTAAAATTAAGTGTGATGTCAACGTAGTTCGAAGAATTAGTTATAACCATTTTTCTTAATTTGTCTTGTGTATAAACTATTTACTAACTATCAGCTCGAGTTCACTCTTATACTTAAATGCCTGAAGATGCCGAAAGGCTACACCCGCGTCGTTAGTAACAGAATGTATGGAGATGTACACAATTTGAACGATACAGAGATATTCCTAGATGTTCATTGATTATTGAGAGATGTTACTAGATGTCCATATATTATAGTCCACGTAAGGTAAATACTTTTTTTATTATTTTCCAGGCAGAACATTTTGTAGGTAGACTTCCTTGATTTCATTTTTTTTTAAATACATATAATTTGTATGTAATAATGTATGATGTCTGAAGATGCTTCTCAAAAATATTTAACGCTCGTCATTCATAGTTACACAACCAGTGAAATGGCAATGTCAATTTCATTTAACATAAACAAATAGTTTCCAAAAAGCAAAAATAGTAAGTCTCACTGGCTCTAGCATCCAAATTGTTTTTAAAAATCAATTATTCAATGCGATAATTCCGGTTTGCGTTTTTTTAGGAAAAATAATCATAAACGGTATTGCTAATATTATCAATGAATTGTAAATGAAAATATATTGAAATTTAAATGAATTATTGTTAAATGATAATAGATGATAATAAATGATAAAGTGTTTATCTATTCTAAGGCAGTATTTATATTTTAATTAAAATTTGCTTTAACATAGCTCTGAAGATGGCGTGAAGCCAAAATCAACCAATTCCTATAATTATTGTAAAACTAAATACTCGATATTTTTACCATGTTATTGACGTATTAAGTTTCTCAATTAAAGGCATCAATTAAATATTAACTGCATTGTGACAGGAGAAATTATTTAAAAATAATTTCTCCCCACAACAATTAACCGTGTAATAACTACAATATGTTTACATAAGAAATTATCATCTTTTGCTGTGTATTGTAACTAAGTTTTCGCTTGTTCAAATACAACCGGTAGGTAGCTATCATAAATCAATTGTTCGGCGGATATTTTTCCCACCAGCTCGTGAGAGATCTATTTAGAAATGTTTCACATTGAAAATATTCTATAACTCAACAGTTTTCACTTTGATACTATTTACATAGCCAATATTCGTAAACATGTATGAAGAATATTATTTTTTTCAATGAATTCAGCGGTAACTTAGTAGAAGTCTATTTTTAATGTATTCCACTGGTTTTGCTACTAATTCTGTAAAACTGGGAATATATATTGAGTTATACAAGTATTGAAAACGCTGGTCTTGTTTTCAGGAGATTTACATTAAATTTATTGATTGAATTGGCATTTACTTGGTATAACCATTATAATAAGATGCAATATCCAAGTTAATTTTGTAGAACTTAATACATACGTTGATATTGTATCCTAGTATATTGAATTGTTTACTTGACAAAAACAAAAGAACTAAGATTAACATTCAAATTCTGAATCAAAAAATGTTCAATTGAGACCTTTTTTAAATTTTGAAACCTGATTGTTATAAGTATCACAAACATTCCAGACTTTTTTGTTTGAATTGTAACAGTCTATTTCATCTAACGCTAAATCTAAATTCTCAGAATGAATTCATAAACATTTTGAGCGAGTAAAATGTTACTTTCATAATATTTTTGTGTATACAAAATTCATGTATAATTTTTTTTTATAAAAAATTCAATTATCATATTTTTATCGTGAAATTTAAGATGTGTTATGATTTATTTCGATCTAGTATATCTTTACAATATTTTTTTTATGAAGAAAATTTGTCAAATTTAACATATTACCTCTTTTTCAGATATGCATATGTTTAGCAGTACTCAACAAAGCTGCCCCAACAACTGAAGGAAATCTACTTATTAGTCTGAACAAAACTCAAACAAATGATACAAACGTAACCTCTCAATACGAAAAAGAAGTCACAAAAATAAAACAGAATCTTTTCAAACTAGCACTATCAGACACGTCGAACGAAGGAAAAGAAACGTCAAGCGGAGAAATTAATTCAGAGGAAGAAACTAAAAATAAAAACACAAAACCATCATTGAAAATTAATGAAAAAACATTAACGACAAGTAGCTCCCACAAAATCACTTCTGTAAGATCCGTTTCTGATGAGAATAGCTCAGGTTCTGAAGAATTCACGACTCACAGTACAACAGTGGATGGTGCCAGTTACGAAAATGAAGCGACTGATTCTACCACACTACAAGAAGTAGAATCAAGTTCATCATTGCCAACTTTTTCCAAGAGTCCTTTGGATTCTGAGCTAGCAGATATTGAAAACTTATCTGTTAATTTGGCTGATGGTCTTTTCGTTTGAAATATCGATCTAATGCCAATATTTTGCTCGACAAACAGCAATACCCACTGATGAAAAGTTGCTGATTGTTAAATATTTGTTTTGTGGCTTAAATAATAACATGTGAAAATTAAAGTTATACATTAAATGATAGTAAAATGCGTAGATTCATAATTTTACTAGCACTCTTGATCAAATATTTATCTTTAAATCAATAAA
Source organism: Himalopsyche phryganea (assembly GCA_022494535.1). Taxonomy (NCBI): domain Eukaryota; kingdom Metazoa; phylum Arthropoda; class Insecta; order Trichoptera; family Rhyacophilidae; genus Himalopsyche; species Himalopsyche phryganea. Next base: position 4,150,667 of record JAGVSL010000019.1, on the reverse strand, counting down.
TATAATATCTTATGAGATGCTGGTATTATTGATATTGTTTTATGTTTTTCAGTTGGTGTACATAAACTATTATATTATAAGTTAATTTAATGCATTAACTATGCTATCTTTTTTTGTATATCATGTCCGCTTCCACAGTTGTTCCCATGTGGACTCCTAATCTGAACAGAATTTGTTTGACGAGATCTGTTATTCAGACCCTCAATTTCTGTTTTCTAAAAGGTTAGAAAGATAGGTCCTTGGGAATAATTCGTATTTAATTAAACGCTCTCTCTCTATATATATATACATCCGTTTTAAGGGTCACGAAGGAGTTGAATATGGACGAGTATTAATATCACAGGCATCCATGCCTTTGGACGCAAACCCATAACCCCACCACAATTGCACTCCACAAATACGTCTTCACGTGTGTTTACTGATAAATCAAAATTTATGAAAATCTATTTATCGAGTGAATATCGTTTAAAATTTAAAGTTTTTTGATGTTTCAATATTAAATTTGGATTATTGAGATTTTGTACACTTCCATGTATTTTGTCACTTACTATCCGGGCTTCGCCTTTCGGCATCTTCAGGCATTCGAGCACACGAATGGACTTGAACTGACGTCAGTTCGAGTCCATTCGTGTGCTCGAATGACTGAAGATGCCGAAAGGCGAAGCCTGGTCGTTAGTGACAAAATACATGGAAGTGTACAAAACCTCAATAATCCAAATTTGATTTTGAAATTCCATCAAGCACCCTCAGTCGATGTCTTAAATTGTTTCAATATTAATTTACTCGGATTTCATCAATTTAAATCAGGGTCTCATTACCTTTTTATAAATACCTCGGATATGGTTGAGTAACCTAGGATAAGTTATTAAATTTGGATTATTGAGATTTTGTACACTTCCATGTATTTTGTCACTAACGACCCAGGTTTCGCCTTTCGGCATCTTCAGGCATTCGAGCGTACGAATAGACTCGAACTGACAGACAGTAAACAGTGTCTAACGTGTATATAGAAGATACAAATACGACAAATATTATTTACGAGATAAAATATTATACGTCTGGGATCTACACTGATACCTGAGTTAACATTTCGAAAATCGCCTTAATCCTTATTTTGTAAACAACACATTAACAGAGTGGTGAATTGCCGCTTTCCAACTACTTTTAGAATTACCAGTGATTTTACAATTATAATAGCATTGTGGGTTTCGACGAGATGCAATTCGACGAAAGGGTAAATATATACAATCTTTCCACATTTAGTGACATCTCTTAGGTGTTTCAACGTATAGGATACAGCAACGGAGAATTTGGAAGGTTCAACTGCTCGTTCAGAATTGGCAAGGAATTTAACTGGGCTCTATTGATTTCCAAACATAGTGACAAAATACATGGAAGTGTACAAAATCTCAATAATCCAAATTTGATATTGAAATTCAATCAAGCACCCTCAGTCGATGTCTTAAATTATAAGTTATTAAGTCAATAAGCACCCAATAAACACACATGTATATTTAGTTTATTCAATGCGGAAAAGGTTTGGAATATTTTTTAACACATTGACCTGTATGTAGTTAAAGACAATGTCAATCATAAAAAAATCTGCAATAAACATGGAAATTATGTCTTCAGAAAGAGAAATATTCAAGGAATGGTGAAAGGTAATCGTGACGTTTCCAGTGTAATTATTAATTTCGAATAGTAAGTGGGCTTCCGATAAATTGATATGATACAGAAACAATTGATAACATATTTTTGTAAGATTCTCATGTAAGTCGTATTTTTCGCCACCAAGAGTGGAGTTTTTATGATTTAGTTATCTGTTATATTATACAATATGACTCTGCTGAGTTAAATTCATTTATACATAGTTGATTTTCCATATTTCAACTATATAGCAGAAAATACATGTATAAATATGTTTGTCATTCTGTATGTCTGTCGCTCACAAGAACTCCTTCCAAATGGTGTGTAGTAGCGACGTGAAATTTTCACATGTCATTCTAACTACCATGCTTAGGTCAACTGTGCTATTTTAAACATTGGACCAAATTTCCACATTATCTAGTCGAAATAAACGTCCTCTATCATGGGCGAAGTCGGGAAAAAATACTAGTTTATGAATAAAACATGAACACTTTTTGCTGTTGTCAGATGAGTGTTATTTACAGGCACTGTAGTGGAGGGTATATGGGGGTATATGCCGTATATCCTCTGTCATATTCGTAGAAATGGGAACACCATTCGGTAAAATTAAAATATTCTACCATCAGACGAAAAATAATATGTTTATCGATAATTTTCATTGTATTATAGTTAATTTTCCTTTTAATAATTCACGGTAGGCTAGAGTGCAATATGATTTAGGCCATATAGGGTATAACGACATCGCACAGAGTTTTTTTACCGTCTGCAAAGTTTACTACTACTTCAATGTTAACAATTACCACCTTTTTCATTATTAACCAAAATGCCCTCTAAAATCAGAACTTCTCAAAGCCCCCATTTGTAATCGCTGATTAATGGGGTGACCTTGTATTATGCGTTGGATACATGATACTAAAGAATACTTCAGTCGATAATTGGCGCATAAACTGACTCTCTAATAAGTCAATAATGAAGCGGTAATTGAAAAAAAATATCTGCAAGGCTCAAATTATATTCCATGAATAAAGTTGATTCTGTAGAAACATCTACGTATTTATTTATCACTTCCAGGTAACTGAAAATATTGCATACATATTTGTACTGTAAACACTTCAAATATCTACAGTCAGTCATCAATGCCTCTCTACTTTCTCGACATCTCTCGCTACTATAACAGGCATAATTCAATCTAACTCAATTATATTTTTCATTTGACCCGAGGAAAGGTATGATGATAAAAACTATTTGGTAGAAAACTAGAAAAAAAGAACTTTTTGGGCATAAAGAGATTTAAAAGTAGGAAACTGGAAAATATTAAAACATACCTTTTTAAAATCTTTGTTTTTACTATATAAATATAACCTGATGAAAAAGTCTAGAAAAACAAACGGTACATACACCACCACTATAAGCATGACAAATAGTAGTAGTTAGATATATAAGAACTGCAAGGCAATATAAATAGTTACAATACAATAAATGCAATTTACTTATTTAAATGTACTTATTGATTATATAAGCATTTGCCAGCTCATCTGGCAATGGCATGATGCCAAAATACCTATCGACAATATTTGACAATCGTTTCACAACAAAAACTTTAAATAAATACTCCAGAGCTCCGTCCAGCATCAATGCTGCAATTCTTGGGGATCCTGCAAATATTTTCATATATCAATTTCAAAAACTTTTAGTTTAGTTTGTTGTTTAAATTTACATTGAGAATTTTAATAATTTTTAATGGAACTTATAATTCGTGTGTTGCGGCACGATTCATCCAAAAATTGTCAACGCTTAAGTGTTACGACGCAAAACCTTGCTCAACTTTGAAAAACTAATAATGAAAAAAATGTAAAGCGCAGAGGTATGCATGGCTTTAATAAACAAACCATCATAGCTGTGTTGTGTGATATATAAATGTCAAAGAGACAATACCAACGTGAAGATCCTAAAAGATAATTTTCACAAATAATGTAATTTACATAAATTTTAACAATATATATACATATATATCACTTCGCTCCTACAAGTTTTGAATGTAGAATGACTCGTAGAACAAATGTTTTTTTCTTCTTAGATTCGACTTTCGGAGAAAATATCATACCTAGATGACACACTAATTAAATTTGATTATAACCGAATCAACAAGTGATGTTTTCCACATGACGTCCATATTGACTTGCCTCCACTGAATTCACACTTATCAATTATTATAGTATTGATTATTTTGTTACTCAATGGCGTACTGTGACAGAACGTGAGCTATTTTCAGTGGCTTGCTAAAACTCTTCAATAAAGACATATATAATTTTATAACTAGTTACAAGTCAAACTTTTCTGTGTAAAATAATGATAATCATAACCACGTCTGAATTTTGTAAAGATGGAATAAACGGGATGCAAAAAAACCACAATGTATAAAAAAGATTGGATACGCGGCGTCAATGGGATACTTCTTTCAATGAGGAGACAAATTAACAAATTTTTTCCGAATCCAATCAAGTGGCGAATGCAGATAACCAACGTTTGGACTGCTGATTTCACTCAATCCATATCTGGCCATGGTCACTTTGCTGCTAATTTCTTCCAGCATAGCCGGTTAGTAGATAGACCACAATTTAAATACGGCAATATGATTCAGTAAGATGATCATATCCTTTAGCAATTTCGATGAAAAGTTCTGGAGACGAAATGGTCATAATTTGTACTGCATGCACTGTAATGGGATTAATAGAATTGAGGTGGACCTGGATCAGCAAAAAAACTCTTAAAAAATCATAAATCATTCCCTTGTAATATCAATATGCACTACAACCAAAAGACCTAAAAAATGTCCTAGACCTTCGATATAGGAGGACGCTGAGATAATAAAGCCTCTGTGGTCCTAATTGTAAGAGCTTTTCCCGAGCAATCCTGGCTCAAGTAACAGCAAAGTCAATATCAAATTTAGATTATTTCAATTTAAATGTGTGATTTTGGACATGAGTGACTTATAAAAATTCTCATCGAGTTCATCTCGCATGATTTTCCAATTTTCAAAATATTTGGCGCAGCTGTAATGTCAAAAATTTTTTTCATATTTAAAAATATATTAAATTTTAAGGTTTCATTCTTACTTTAACTTTCATAGATGGTCTATTTATATTCTCGTTGGGACAATAAATGACTACTTTGTTGAATAAAATATATGACATTTATGTGGATAATATGGTTATGGTATTATGGATGTTAGTAGGTACATTATTTTTATCCCAGTAAAACGAAATTTTACTAAGTCAATTCCAATTCCATCAAGACAAATAAAGGCAAAAAATTATTTTTATTGCTACATTTTAATAGCTTATTTTTCAATAAGAATCATGGACACTAAATACTTAAACATTTTTGTACATTGTTCATGGTACGCTACTGTTTTTATTGAATCCTTAAATAAGAATACAGTTTCATTAGACCCTCATTCCAGTTGTGATTTCAGGTTTCATAGAAGCTCTGAAATGCGAGTAATCGTGAGTATTTACTTTTTTTTGAAATAATAAGCAAATATTCAAATTGGAAACCCTGTGCGAGTAACAAAATACTTAACAAATTCAGAGTCTATTTACATAAACACTGCCATATGTTATTTATTTTTCACAAAAATATGATCCATATAATTTAAGACATCGACTGAGGGTGCTTGATGGAATTTCAATATCAAATTTGGATTATTGAGATTTTGTACACTTCCATGTATTTTGTCACTAACGACCCAGGTTTCGCCTTTCGGCATCTCCAGGCATTCGAGCACACGAATGGACTCGAACTGACGGTCAGTTCGAGTCCATTCGTGTGCTCGAATGCCTGAAGATGCCGAAAGGCGAAACCCGGGTCGTTAGTGACAAAATACATGGAAGTGTACAAAATCTCAATAATCCAAATATGATCCATATAATTTTTTTAAGAAAAAATACCCAACAATGAATGATAATACATTGAGATCAAACGTAATTAATGAACAATAAGTTACGATTCTTGTTAATTTATTTGTATGAAATGGAAAATTTACCAATTTCTATGACCGTCAAGAAAATTTACAAAAACCATCCCAGTGTGTTTTCTTAGATTTGGAAACCATTTTATTGTGTTTATTATATGTACACAATTTGCATTTGTTTTTTATTTTTTATATTGACTTAAAATGATTGCGCAATTTTAATTTGTAACGTTTATAAATTGGTCCATTAATTATATTTGTTACGTCTGCTATGTCGCTTAGCTTAGCTTATTGTATTGTATGGACCAGCCAATCGAAGCGAACGACTCAATTGCTAATACATCCCATGATACATTTCTTAAATCTGAGTGTTACCTATGTATATACTCATATCAACTTGATTTGTTGCGATTCTGACTGGCGTGCTGTCAGTCAGCTCATACGAAACTAAAACATTTCGGGTAGGTATGTAGTGATACGCAACATATTAAACTAGTTACCCGGTTTCGCTATGAAAGGAGACACTATTTCGTCGTTGTTATGTAAGAAGACACTAACTGGAAAATACTGGTTTTTTTGAGTAATTGGACTTTGAAGTTTGACAAATGCTTGAAATGCCATACGTTATTCATTTTGTTTGTTTTTACCAAACTGTTTTTAAGTAAAATTATAATTTATAAAATTAACTATCTTCTGTCATACGGTAGAGTTTGAAATAAGGAACATTTTGGTCTAACTAACTCAATATGTAATTTTTTTCCATTTAGTGTTTTCTTCCAGAACAACGACGATTTGATGTTAAAAAATTAAAACTTACTTAAATGTCAATCTGTCATAAATTTACCTCAATGAAACTCATAATTATTATTGATGACGCGTTGATCCAAAAAAACATACATATTTGAACCACATAATCGATGTTCATTTGTTTTGTGGGTTTTATGTTTTTTGCTTGTTTCTCTGCCATAAAATTTAATATGTTATGGCAAATAAGATGACGACATTAATTATTTTTTAAAACCAGAATTTCAAAAAATGAAAAAAAACCCACTGAGAGAATTTGGCGAAGGCGGTTGTGACATAAATGTTGCTTATTATAAACACATTACGTAAAATACTACCTTATTATGATTGTAAAATGCGAAATACGTTGTAGGCACTTAATATAAGCATGGCACGTTGCATAATGAATAAATTAGTAAGTATATTACGATATGGTATATTTGTCTTGGTTTATCTGTTACGCATCACACACATACACACTCTGCCAGAGTATGCGCAGAGAAAGTGTGTGTAAGCGTAACAGCCGAATGATTTTTATAGGTGAGTGAATTTTTAACACAACACACATTCTGTTGCGCATCATTCGCGAACGTGTAATGAGCGAATGCTGACGAGTGGCACTGCCACCTGGTAATAATTTATAGTTTTACAATTAATATTCGTCGTTTCATCATTATCTACATGCTATGCGCATTTGGCGATTTTCATCAGAATAGGTTTTTTTCCGTATTTATTGATTATTGCTCTGGGGTCATTTAAAAACCTACCAATCCCGAATTTTCTTAACACTTCAGCCGCAGTTTTAATGATATATCGTTGCATAGCATCCAAAGGGTTAAATATTTTACCTCCACCACATCCTGAAAAATCTACTTCTAGTTTGTTTATGACTAGTTTTGTTTAAACCTATACGATTTAATTTTGTGCATACAGCAGGTATAGATTGTCAACTGTTGGCTATAATATATTCCTTTAATCAATTTACTTACCATTCTTTCTTCAGATAACTCTGCTTAGCTGTGCAGCAGTGGTATGTGGGCTGGTAATACCTCAGGATGGTGCCCGACAAGCTCGGCGGCTCGACTCAAGTGAGTGGGACCCTGCAGGTCAACAACGTACTGACTCTGGTGAAGATGATCATCTGGCAATTGAAACTCTTACAACATCCAATACTACTGCCCAAAATTTGTAAGAATGAATTTTCATATTCTTAATTAGCTATTATTTCATCAAGTCCTCATTAATTTGTTGATTGTTTTCTAAAAATACACTGCCTGCTAATGTTTTCATAATAAATATAAGAAATTAAGCACTTAGGCACGAACATTTCAAGTCCCCGACAGCAATGTCATTTTAGCTTATAGCAGAAGTAAGCAAAAGATTTTCTTTTGCCTTAATTTTCAATTTTCCACAAATATTATGTATTTCGTCAAATTAAAATTGTGAAATTTATTATGATTGCAAATCCTTATGAAAGAAACCATAAACATTATACAAGGAAATAGAGTCGATATTTTTCGTGGGTTTGAGTGTTATTGCGTACAAAGTTTTATTGACTCATAGAACACATTATTATTGTCAGCTAAAAAAATTTTTTCTTTGCAGATATGTAATAAAGGCAGTTGTTTATGAAATTGGCATTCTTACAGACGTTGATGAAAATGACACATCAACAAATGAAACGCTTAAGTAAGTATTTTTGGTGATATAAATTATGTATTTAAATAATTCTTCGGAGTCAATCAAGGCCATTCAATTAAAACCATTCTTAGTAAAACAAAGCAAGTTAAAAACGAAAAAACGATTTAAAGCTTCTAAGTGTTTTGTATTAAGAATTCTAAAAATATTATTATTAACAATTCAATTTCACACCATAGGGATGAACAAATAGACTTCACTTTCTTCAACCCTGAAAGAAATGGATCAATAATTAATCTTGGAAATATACCATTGCCCATCCAGACCAACATTAGTGGTAAAGTGATTACAGGTATTGCACCAATTAATTTGGGAACACTATCTGCATCAGATATTACTAACCTCAACTCAACCGATGTCTCAGGTAAGAAATGATGAAAAATTAATTTTCTTTTGACATATGTTATTGAAATCCATATGGATATACTTAATCAAAGATTTAATAATTTTAAAATTATTCTTTACTAACAAGAAATTACCAGGTGGTAGCGCCACCTGTCAAAATTCTTGGATGTGTCTCGACTACTGCAGCAAAAAAATATTTTGATTAAAATCATACTTACTCTTCATAGATCAATATTCAACTTTCCTTTGATAATAGATGATACACTTTAAATTTGAAACTCTCTGGTACAGCCATTTTGTTATAAATATGTGTTTTTATTAGCCTACAATTTTACACTCAGATGTAAATACGTATAAATAAACTGACTAAAAATTATTAGAATATTTAAATAAAAAAGATATTCATATTTCCTGGTTTCTACTAAAAATATAAATGAGTTACATATTGATATTTGTCTATGATAAATCTAGACAAAAAAATATTTTATTGTAATACCCAACTAATCTTTCTCTATAATCATCCGATAAAACATTCTATGATCCCTCACAATATAAATTTGTGAAAATTTACATATTACGTTTTGAATTTTATTTTTTTTTGTGGAAAAAAGAACATCAAACATGGCACTCGTCAGTTTAAAAATTCTAGTCACGCGGTCCATGTGGTTTTACAGTGTTTATCAGCAAAAATTCTACATGTCTTATAATAGTGTTTCTGTCTAGGAAGTCTAAAACATTTTTACGGTTATAAATATGCAGAACAAACCTTTTTCTAAAGTGATTCCTTAGCTTATATTCATCATTCAATTGTTTTGGTATTTCTTTGACTGGAGTGTCTTGATATCTTTAGATAAATGCAGATTTTTTCGCAAGACTATTTTTGTAGTTATACAGAGCTAGCACAATGTATTTACAGTTTCAAAAATTCTCATTTTTTGAGGTCTTCTGTAATGTTTGAGATTATTGTTCAAAGTAAATGTATTATACACCCAAACACAGTGGCGGCCGGTGACAGGAATATTAGGGAGTGCAAAAAAAGATTCACATATTTATGTAAGAAATCCATCCTCCACATATTGGATTTTGAAAGTACTATTAGACATATACGAAAATTTAAGTCTGATATTGGCGATATCAACTGTTTCTCTTCACCAGGGTTTACCAAACCTTTCCTGCGGATTAATTTCGACGGACCACCTTTATTCTTTTTTTTTGGTAGGTAATATCAATATGAATTTGAGTACGTCTAAATTTGTTGCAGCCCTAGCAGCATATACAACCATTCCAGGTTGTCGCGAATGATAGTTTGGGAAACCTTGTCTGTCTTTAGCCGTGGTATTTCTCAAAATGAATTGATCCTTTTTAAATTTTAGAAGTAACACTCACTTTCGACGGAAGTCATCGATATTGTATAAATTATTTGTAATGGCTTAACGGTTTAGCTAAATACTACATGTATTTTTTATTCGTGAAGAGTTGAAGTATAGACAGGGCTCCAACGACATCGTAAAAATCTTCTCTGCTGTATAAACCAGTTAGTTCAATTTAAGTTTAAATTCATCCATGAAATCGTATATTAAGGTTACCATATTAATGTCTGCAATTGGAATAATTCGGTATTAAACCGGAAATTGTTCGCATAAGTATTTTTTGGGGAAAGTAATTTGTAGAATTCAATATTGAAGAATATAAAAAATATTAGAGGAAGGTGTATTACGAAACTGAACCAGATACACAGTTGAATATTATGGAATAGGTAAGGCCAGCCAGGTAAAAAACTCGAAACTATCCTATTTTAAATATTCAATTATATCTACTCGGTATTATACACGATCATAGTTATAATTTTATGAATTGTATTCATCACTCCAAAAGATATAATTGTAGGTAAATATTATTCTTATTGAAGAGCGTGTAGTTAAAGAATCATATCGAAATTAAATGGCTTACTAAGCTTGTTCCACTGCTCTTTTTCATTCTTACAAATGACTGTTACAGGCTTGTAAACTCAAACGTCAAATCGCTTTCGGGTACGTTCGGGAATTTCCGCCAGGGGGATCAGTGCTCAAAAACAGTCCATACAAAATGCAACTGAAGCGTACTTCATACTAGTGCAACGTCACAAATATGTCAAAATACATAGAACATTTCTGACGTCTAAGGAGTGCAAAAGAATTTATGCTCCTACCGCGTCGTCGACTGACTTCATGCGTATTCTGAATCGACGCAGAATACGTTTGCTAGTCGTGTTTATTGATCATCGTTTCCTGCAATATTTTCCTATGGGAAACACGAGGAAAATTTAAAATTAGTGAATTGGGATAATTATTATATTTGAATATCGTTTATTAATGGAATATTTTGATGGGACTTTTTGGAGTGCATTGCACCCTTTGCTCCTTTACAAGAGCCGTCCCTGCCCAAACAATATATATTTTGATAAAAAATTTACACTGTTGACGATGATATGCCTTAATGTGGTAAAATTTTATATAAGTTTAGTATTCTATTACATGTTTGCTTTATAATTTTACAGGATTGTTTTCATTTGCCAATTCGCTCAGTCATCTTACGCCTAGCATCTCAATAAGCACACCGAGTGCTGATGATCGTATCAAAGTTTTCAACGGATCCATTCATGAATTTGAAAATCAGCAGACTTTTGAAATACCAAATGACAGCACAATACTTCAAGAACATTTACTGCCAATAAATTCAGCTCTCTCATCTTCATTTGAAATTTCAAATATCGCAACTAGCACGAATACATCTGTAAACAAACCTTAACAATCATTATAAAATAAATACTTCTTATGTAAAAATTAAATGTTTTATTTAATTATCTAGCCCTTTGTCCACTTTCGAGTGATTGACTTAAGCGCTAAATTTTATTACCTACTTTCAAGCAATATAATTAGCCAAGTTTATATAATGCAATATATTGAATAGTTTTGATTTAAGAACAAAATCATTTTCAAACATTGCCTTCTGAGCAAAACTCAAGCGAATGCAGTCCATATAATTAATTTTATTAAGTTCAATTTCGTTCCACTATAATTTGCTCTAATATAAGCTAAGATTGATGGTTAAACTGATAATAATTATGAAATATATATGTGGTTAATACAAATTAGAATGAAAACATGAAATGAGATGGAGCAAGGCAGGTTTGAGTTCCAGTGATATATTTATGAATAATGATAAATAAAAAGATTTTTTTGTTTTATATAATTTTATTCAAAATTTTTAAAGATGTACGCAAAAGTGAAGATATCTAATATCTTTTGCTTAAATTTAAATTGATATACATTGCATAATATATATCGATATACACAAGTTTTATAAGGAAACAGCTCAAAAAAATAGTTTAATAATTGTGTTTGAATATTTCTCTATAATATATGATATGTGTTCATATAATGTTTATTTAAAAATTCAATTTGAAAATATATTATAAAATTGAAGTAATAGCAATCCTGAGATGTAAAATTCAATAGAAAACATTTGACTTGTTTCATGGAATTGAAAAATGCAATTTCCACAAGAATTCCATTTTTAGATAATCAAGCCAAATAAACTACATTTTCTCATTGAATAAAGAAGTATGCACTTTCAGCATACAATGGCATCATTAACTAAAAATCTTTGAGTTATTTCCCAATCGATATGATATTAATTAAATAATGTGTTTTACATCAATCTGAATACTATAAAACTGATATTTTTTGAAAAACATTGGCATACATTAATTTGATGTACCATAGTTCTAGAAACATTACATATTATGACTAATACATACCCTTTGCACTCCACAGATGCCATACATGCACACAATCAAGAGTGTAGCTTAGAAAAGTGGCGATCTTGTGTGCAAAGGGTTTGAATTGGAAGACTTAGTATAACAACTGACATTATAAATTACACTTAATTGACTTGCCGTGATAGCGGAAAGTAAGGAAATATTCGATGCCGCCACTGTGTCGGCATCCAAGTATAGACCACCAAATCCATTTACATAATAAATTATTTACAATACAAGTTTCACTTATCACAGCAATTCAGAGATCAGTTAAGAATAAATATACTAGTTTGGTTAATATTAAATTTTATGGCAGAGAATCTGATCATTTACTTTTCTTAGACATGAGAATTTCAGGATTATAAACTCGTCCCTGAAGAAGAAAAGAGAAATGCTTTAGAATCGAAAACGATCTTCGTGCTTCAAGAGAGTGAAAAGATAGCATTCCTAAAAGAAATTTAGTTGGGTAATACTCTTTTAGGGAACTATTAAAATGAAAATATTTAAATTTTTTGAAATAGAAATATCGTAGAAATTTCTTATGAACTCGCTCAATTTCAACTTGTAGGAATTTTCATATGGACTCCAGATAATAGATCCATATTCAAGCGTACTGAGAACCAAGGAAATGTATAGAGTGCGAAACACAGTTGGGTTTTCGAATGGTTTACTTTGCCTAACTATAAACCCGAGAAGTTTGCTAGCACGCAAAGCAACGGAATTAATATGTGAATGAAATGTGAAAGAAGAGTCAAACGTTATACCGAGATCAACAATTTCAGATAAACGCTGTAAAGTATTATTCGATATCACATAATTATATTTAATAGGCAATCTTGAGCGAGAGAAAGAAATGCAAAAGCATTTCGAAAAGTTGAAGTCAAGTTTGTTTTTTATAGACCAATTTAAAATCGAGTCTATATTATATTGCAGAATAGTACAATCAGACTCCTTCTTGATAGTTAAAAACAGTTTTAGGTCATCTGCAAAGAGCAAATACTTTATTCCACTCATGCTTTCCACAATATCATTAATAAAAATAAGAAATAAAATTGGACCGAGATTCGATCCCTGTGGTACCCCAGAATATGTTGGAAAAATATTTGATGCGCATCCAGCGTATTCAACATATTGTCGTCGTTTTGACAAATAAGAAACAAAAAATTTAATTAACTTATTTGAGCTTCCTATAGCACTTAATTTATTTATCAGAATATCGTGATCGACACTATCAAATGCTTTCGAAATATCCGTGTAAATAACATCAACCTGACAATGGGAATCCAAAGATTTTGATATATACTCACTATACACCATTAAATTGGTGATAGTTGAGCGCGCTGATCTAAAACCATGTTGGGAATCAGTTAACTGACAGTCAACATGCATATAGATATATCTATGTAGCATTGATTCAAAAAGTTTAGCCGGTGCTGATAAAATTGCTACGGGCCTAAAATTTGTTATCTCTGACAGAGAGCTTTTTTTATGGAGCGGTCTGATACGAGTCAAACTCCAGCATTCGGAAAAAGTGGAGGTACTTAAACTTAAATTGAACAGATACATTAGAGGGGCACTTAAAAAAAGTTTGCAGCCTTTAAGTAACCATGGAGGAATACCATCAGGACCCACTGAAGATTTTGGGTACAGACACGAGAAAGCGTAACGCATATCGGACTCATCAAAATTATCATTAATGTCGCCTATATCGAATGACGCGAAAAACGCATTCTCCGCTGCAATACAAATGGGATGGTTATGACCGAGTGTGACAATTGATCCAGAATTGTAACAGAGACAATGTGAGGGTACAAATAAGTTTATTAATTTTTTCTCTTAATAATAAAGTCAAATCAAATGTTTTTCAGTATGTATCACGCAAGTGAGTTAGCCAAGACGGATGGATGGTGGATGAAAAATCACAGTTTATTCAAGGATATTGTATTATATATTGAAAGTTTTAATTCTTTTTTGTAATTAGGTGGGAGTCTACTAAAAATATGAATATGGTTGCAAGGCGAATTTTTATTTCACCAATAAAATTATAACTTTGCTTGTTGATTATACATTCAAGGATATTTTGAGCTGTGTTCAAATGGAGTCCAAATAAGAATAAAATTAATGTCAATCATTGATGAAAAGATGTATCAAAATCATGCCGGAAATCTACTAATGTGTGAGGAATAAATTATTAGACAGATAATAATATCATTGAACAGCAATCAAATCGTGGCAAAAAACATATTTTATATTACATAATATGGACTGTCAAACATATTATTTTAAAATTTGCAGTAGACACTAGCAAAAAAATGTCTATTATACGCTTGCATAAGAATATTTTCTTTCAAACAGTAACAATATTTTCGTTTCACATTGCCGTCCTGGACTACACTATATTATATGTAAAATCATAATTTTAAGATAATCGTATCCAAAGATTTTAGCTTTCATCAACTATGCCATAAAATGATGAAACTATAATTGTTCGGAATGATTTTTTACCCTCATGTTCTTACTAATTAAATGGTCTCGAAACCATTTTTGCTTTTTTATTTAAATAAATACTGAATTACATAATCACTAAGATACTAGTCTGGTTCCAGGACAGCGATATATTTTAACATTCGCTTATCAAATGTATGGATGAGGATGAGAAATGAAAAGCATGGTTATTTTAATAACGACGCTATAGCCATGATGAAAATACCACTCATGTTTCAATAATGTATATACAAGAACCGCTGTGCAGATTTTTTTTAATTTTAGAATACGAAATACCATAATGATTTCCACACCTGTTATTCATTCTCATCATCTTCATCCTGAAAAGACAGCACAGGTTTCGCCTTAACTTTGTGTTTAGATTTGCTATCTTTTGATTTTTTCTCTTCTACCACTTTATCAGCATCGGGAAAAGATTTTGGGCGAGCTTTGAAAATAACACGTTGAGACAGATCTGCAGGTTTCTCTTTCTCTTCTGAAATAAGTAAAATTTTTCGTTCTAGATTATAATTTGGTTGATGCAACTCTGCTGGGGTCTTGTCCACTTGGTTGCAAAGTAACGGGTTCGAATCCAGGAATGGTAATTTTTATAAACGGTTTTTTATTGAAAGGCATAGGATCCACACCCAATCTAATCCTGAAAACAGGACATAAAGAGATAGCCTAACTACACACCGGTCATGTCTGGACTACATCTTTCTTAATTTTATTTTAACAGAATAAGGGGCTGGTGAAAAGTTATGTTGAGTACAGAAGGCCAAGTCCCCACAACTGACGCTGATGATAATACAAATACTCAAACAACAAGGTCAAATATGTATTAGCAGTTAACTTAGCCACTACATGTTTGACACAAAGATTTCTTTCTCAATAAATAGACATGGACAATAATAAGAAATTCGTTGTCTTCACAATGAGGAATTGAGCATTCAAGAATCCAACATTTCATGAAATAATAAAACTATGACAAAGCACATATTTAGCTAAACGAACCTTTAAGAAGTCTGGATTTTTCTGCTTCAGCCTCTTTTTCTGTAAGATCACCAGGAGACAAAACGACCACTTGAGGACTTTCACTGTAATCATCTTCGGGCAGATCCTCAGGGCCAGCAATTAAGCCCTCACGCTGGAATTAGAAAAAAATTCAATAATAATAAAAATGTTATCTGACTAAAAAATACTAGCAGAAGTAGAGTGGGTGATGTATGAAAAATATTTTTATGGAAAATGTTGATAGTAAGTAGCAATACACCTATTAAGAAATGAAATAATTTGTTAACCCACATAGAAGCACATAAGACACATTAGGGTAATAATTCGTTTTACCAGACGTGGCCTAAAAATGCTCATTTTACAACGAAAACTACTCTAAATGATATGTTTTACAGTAGAAAAATCTTTTACTAAGCAAATTATATGGACAAATATTCAAACAATAAGAAATTAGATCTTCTTGGTGCTAATCAGTAAAACACAATAACTAATTTTTTTATGGCGGCCCGACACAACAGCTTACGACATGTCATCGTCAAACCATTATTCCAACGTTTCCTTTCGTCATTCACGAATATTTTCCATATATTTTGCTTGAATAGAGATTGTTTTACCATAACACATTTCATTTCAAGTACTTTTCAATGTAAAAAAGACATTTTTGGACCACGTCCAACTAAAGGAATATTTACCTGCATTAGTGTTGGCAGAGCTACTAACTCATGCTAGAACTTTAACAGTTTTTAGGTTATGCTACCCTTAAATAGATAGAACATAATATAATGAAATTGTTATCACCTAACGCACTGGCTTTTCATGGTTTAACAATTTTATCAGACTCGCAGACTTTTACTCTATTTACATATAATTCACTTAATTACCTTAGTATCAACTGAGGGTCCTTCTATATAACCAGCTTCTGCTTTCAATCTTTTCAAAAAGTTTGGTTCTTCAGGTTTGATGTAGGCAATACTTCTTTTCGACATTTTAATTTTTGAGCCAAATTAAACTACTTCGTTATATAGCAAACTGATTTCACACTGGCATAAATAGATGCAATTATTCACGTTTTAGATTATATTTACCTGCATCACGTTCAAATAACGACTGATGAACAACTATAGATAATATAAACAACTGCCAAACCAGTTGACATATAAGTGCTGCCAATACACACTAATAAAAACCCTTACTCGAGTAACTAACATAAATGGTGAAAAAATCATGCCAAAAATATGTAAATTATAAAAGTTTGTGTTTATTGATAGGTAGGTGCCACAAATCATCCTCTAAGTAGATTTTTACAAAATTATAACGTGATCAAATACTTATCGTGGTTTTTCATAATATAAAGTAGAATGGAAAATGGTATGTTGCATAAAGTAATATAATTATACGCTAGAAGTACTGCTCTGTGTATTAGAGTTATACGTAGATTAAAATAAATCAAATAAGTCTTTATTTGAAGTTATCAGTTTTTATTTAAGATACCGTCCACTGGAATTATTTTATTTACCAAGTATAATGCGGCGTCATGAAAAATATTTTGTTTGTATGGCCTTTACTTATTTTAACACTCAAGTAGACAAAATATTTGTTTATAACGTTGTTCAAAGTTATTAGTTGATCACACTGAACCCTTTTAAACATTTAGAATTCTTCGTAAATATTGTTGCACCGTACTATTTGGTTGGTATTAATATAATAATAACAAACATTTTTGCTATGCTACACACTACGTAATTTATTATATATAGTAGGTAGGTAATCAAATTCCCAGCTAATTAATTATGATGCATTCCAAAGAAAACTATTTTTAATATATGTAGAAGTGTACTGGCTGAGATAATTTTATACGTTTATTCAAAAAGTCATTTTTAATTGATAATTATGGTGTTGATAATTTTTGTCGAGGAAAAAAGACGTAACCATCAATTTTATTGGTTTTTCTTAAATAACTTATGAAATTAATTAGATAATCAGATTAGGTAAATAAAACGCCAGATTATTGGTTTTCATACAACTCAAGGTTGTGTATATTTAATATTTCCAAAAATCATTAAAAAAACGTTTTACATGGCTCCCGTAAAATTTGTTATGTGTGGGTTACGTCCTTTTTCCTTTCCAAAGTCAATATTTTCTTATCGTCTTCTCGAATATCTAAGAAAAGATTGTTTCACAAATATATTATATCATATTTTTTGTTACTTTTTACTACTACATTTTCTATACCAAAAATAAATATTTTCACATTATCATCTGTCAAATGTTTTTTGAATATCAGTGGTTTTTATTACCATGGTCAAAATGTTCAAATAGATAATATTCTAATGCTTTTCATATGGGTGTAGCAGGGTCCATAGATAATATGCTTATTAGTATATTGTCTATGAATATACAAAGTATATTAGTTTATTATCTATGGCCGCATCCCTAGCAATTAAAGTATAGTTCTCTATGCTAGCAGTCATAAAGTGATTTACGTTAGTCGGTGGTGGTCGCAACATTAGAAAGGTGCCTGTGGTGTATTTCGTGAAAACATCCAAACAGTAAATTTACTGCTTGATTCAAAACAGGTAATTCTAATCTTAGATTGCTCAAATTTAAGCTTTAGTTTATATTCTCTATCCAATCTCTAAAGAGAACCTGTGTCTATATTTAGCAATTAATGTCATCTTCTTTACCATTACATTGAATATTTTTTCTGCTGTGACAAATCAAGGCTAGCGAGTTAATTTGGTTTTTATGCTTTTTGCTTGTAATAAAAGAATCTCTATACGTCTATTAATTCTTGTCATTGTCGCGATTAAACAGAATGTACATACCTACCGACTGTTATAAATAGGAAATATTTTTGAAAAACCCTTAGATAATTTTTATGGCAAATATTATGCTTTACATACTTTACAACATGCCACTTTTTTTCAAAATTTACTCAATTTCGTTTGTAATACGGTAGGAAATTTAATTACGAATAGGTGAATGCCAAATTATCATACATAATTTATGCGAAATACGAATACAATATCAGAATAAAAAGTCACTATAATATTTCAAGTGGTTCATTCTTAGAACAAAACATGGATCAAGTTTGAAATTATGCCAACGAACTGTGCATATATTTTCGGTTTCCTTGGTTGGTTTGTTTTTTAGTATTTTCCTATTAGCAATCAAATTTCCTACCGAATTGCCTTGCTTTTTGCAGCATTTAGCGAATTTTTGTGTAGTTAAAGACTAGCACGCTGTAAACTTGTAAGGCATATTTGCCCTAATATCATTATCATGTTTTTCTTCTGAAATATTTTTTTAGGTGTACCTCCTTAACTCATCAAACACACGAAAGCACCTTTTGTGGAATATTGCAATCTAAAGATCTTAAAATGCCGTCTACAGCAATAGAGTGGATTTCTGATGCATTGAGTGTCATGACAATATCATCATGCCTCGTCTTAAAAGTACCACAAATCTTAACGCTTTATTCCTTAAAATCAGCCGAAGGAATGAATATGAAAGGGCTATGTCTGGAACTTTTCAGGTCAGTATAGAAAATGTTAATTAACTAACACCTGATTACATCTGGTGAATTATATCAAAAATAGTTAAGGCCTCTTCTATACAAGCACTGAATACTGAAATGAAATGCAATGGTAACCATGATAATTTTTCAGCAATTGTTTGGATTTAACCTAGTCTTGCAAAAAGTCCACTCGGCCTGTGAAATAAACTGAAAACATGAAATATCTGTCGGTTATACAAAGATAAAAATATTCCATATCCATCTTATCTTGTGTGCTTTATTTTAGTGGTGCAAATATCATAATTACAGTATGTATGCGTATTTTGAAAGTATTTTTCGTTTATTTATATACTTAATTTTAATTGTTTTTTTTAATTATAGTTATACATCGATGCTGCTGTATAATTTTTGCAATGGCTACAACTTACTTTCCTACATGGAGTATCCAATTATTCTTGTGCAAGAATTAGTCCTTATATATTTTGTTCTGAAGTACATGGACATGTTAAAGCTAACAAATATTCGCGTATGTATTGTGGCATACTTTGTCTTATTTGGCCTGTTTACCAACAACATTCTTCCTGGTTCAGTTCTTACTCTTATTGTGGTGAGTATTACAGTTAAATCAAACACCTAATATTTATTAAAGCATGTCAAACTGCCGGCTGAAATTAAATCAGTTATCATGATATCATCAATTTGATAATAATTATATTGGAGTATGCAATATGTTTTTTGAACTATATGTAATTGCAAAATTATTACTCTACGCAAGAATATGATCATCATGGAATCAGTAAAAAAATATTTGAGATATGTTTGCCTGTCCTTTATATTAAACTGACTTTATTTTGCAGCCATTTTGCACTCCAATCAGTGCTTCAAGTAAAATTGTATTCCTCTATGAAATTCTGCATTCCAAGAAATCACAGGCAGTATCACTCTTAACTTGGTTCATATCTGCCCTCACTAATGCATGTGAGTATAAATCATTTATTAGATAATTACTAATATAAAATTAAATTAAAAATTGAAAACTTAGTTATTCCACTTGGTTATCACTAACGTGACGCGTTTCGCCTCTTTAAGAAGCATCAGACTAACATTCCACTGGACTTGTGGAGGGGGGTAATCTATAAACACTGTTACACTATATACAGATCAATTACTGGCACCTGGATGTGAAAAACCCAAAGGGAGTAAATTTAATAATGGCAGGCCGCCTGTTCTGTTTAAAATAATAAAACCCACCCCCACCCTTTTAAGAATTAAAATCATCGTTTACCTTAGAAATAAATAACCTTGCGATACTGTTAGTCTGAAGATGCTTCTTAAAGAGGCGAAACGCGTCACGTTAGTGATAAACCAAGTGGAATAACTAAGTTATCAATGTTTAATTAAATTTTATATTAAAAATGAACTTTCACAAAGTTACCGCCAAATCCATAGAAAAAAAAAGAAGATAATTACTGTTTGGTGACAGCCATCTTCTGAAATGAGTAACTATGTGCACCTGCATAATTAAAATAATTAGTTCAGAATCAAGAAATACTACAAATGGTTTGTCATAATATGGTTAAATTGCACACTTTAAATATGTTTCTTGCACTCATTTTAATAATTTTTGGTATATGTTAACAGCTCGAATATTCACAGTCTATGTGGATTCTGCTGACATCAATTTGCTGTTGAATTTTGGTATATCGACATTACTAAGTTCCTCGATACTCTTCGCTGCTTGGTTCTACAAGACAAAGGAACAACCAAAGACGAGAAAAGAATAAAGCAATGTAGATTTAATGCTGGACATTTTTTTAAATTATTGCGAGTTATGTCCTTGTTAAAAAATATTATTTATTTAACTGTTTGGAATAATCCTTATTTTACAACTGTTTAATGAATGTTCATTTCAGAGATTACTTACATTATATAATTGAGTTTGAGATAAAAATCATCTCATAGTCAGATCGGCGTTTGAACAAATAAAATCAGGATTAAATACTATATATTTTTTTTGCCTCGTGATTTAATTCACAGACAAATACTGCTCCTTAGAATCTCATCAGAGACATCATACATATTGTAATTATGATATACTGTTTATAATGGTTCTCATAATGATACACAAAACTTCTTAATTTGTTTTATTATAAATATTTATTGAGGAATAAGCTTATTATTCTATTATTAGTTATGCTAATAGCAAGCATACGAGATTTATTCACTATAATTCATTTCACATCATTTTCACAACAAAATATATTGAGATTAAATAATTACTATCCATTAATTTGATATGATATTCAATTATATTTACTTTTCTATCTACTTTAATTGGTAAAAGAGATGAGATTCAATTTATTATTTCTTTCCTGATGATGTCAGAATATCGTGATATTCATCAGCTCTTTACTGACTATGTCAATCTATTTTAGTTTATACACTTGATGAACAAAAATATATTTATTTGTAAAGTGGCTTTTTTCATATATGACAATCATACAGAAGTGAGAAAATCATAATAATTTGATTATAATAAACACAAAAAAATATGGAAAGTTTTGAATGAAGTTCTTTTTACTTCTGAAATGCCGTTGGCTGCTTTTCTGATAATGCTATACGTAGAACAACCTGTGGCTGCAAGCTCAAAAAGATCCTCCCTAAAATTAGTTGTCAATGAAGATGGGAGTGTTAATTATTAAATAGATATAGTATTTACCATATTTTGTCACAATAATTTTGCATCAAATAGCATTACTATTACTATTTTTATAAATATATATAACTCTTGCCTGGCTTGCTAGTTATATTTCATATGAAATCTTAAACAGTTATTTTCCCACAAAAGTTTGTAACTCATAATAATTTTACCTCCACTTATTGTTTATGTATCCCACTTATTAGTGTTATAATACATTGTATGATACATTGTACTTATTAGCATTACAATACATTGTTTAATAAAATTGCAAACTATCACAAAAGTAAATTTGGATTATTGAGATTTTGTACACTTCCATGTATTTTGTCACTAACGACCCGGGTTTCGCCTTTCGGCATCTTCAGGCATTCGAGCACACGAATGGACTCGAACTCAGTGTGCTAGAATGCCTGAAGATGCCGAAAGGCGAAACCCGGGTCGTTAGTGACAAAATACATGGAAGTGTACAAAATCTCAATAATCCAAATTTAATATTGAAATTCCATCAAGCACCCTCAGTCGATGTCTTAAATTATATCACAAAAGTATTCAACATTGATTTCCTCAAAACTAGTATTTTTTCCAGGTGAAAGTGACATAATATAGTATTTAAGACTTCTTCAATAATTTAACTAAATAATCTTTGTACTTTTTTAAGTTACCAATACACCAAATAGATAATTTCTATCAGTATTTGAAAGTTTCAATTAATTTCAACATATGATAGAAAAATTGCATATATTTTAATTTGTACCTTCTAACTCTAATGTGATTAATTTTTTCATGAAAACGATTATAATTAAAGATAGAGTTGATATATCATGTTATTAACGTTAAAGTATGTCAATACTGTAATTAAAATATTTTACTGTTGAGATTACTAAAATTTATGGTGTTTTGTCCAATTAGTGTAACCTACTCTGTCGTCTTTAAAATAAGATTCAATCTTTAACTCATTTTCGTATTTTCTGAGGGTTACGTCAATTGGCCAAAACTATAAATATATATTTATATTTTTTGTATGGTACGTTGTAACATTTCGTTATATTGTAAATACATCAACACTTGTGCGACACAAGCTCTGTGTGCCCACTTTTTATCACCCCAATAATATGGCAACATATAACTGTGATAAGAAGTTGACTGTGTGTGATTTTTAGTATTATGCACATCTTATGGAAACATAATATTATAAGTATATTATATTCTTTTGCCATGTATTTTTTCAACTGTGTTCTGATGTTGCCCTAATGAATAAAATGTTTTGCTCAAGGAGACAACTCATTTTTGTGTTGGTATACAATTATCATAGAAAGCTTAGCAAAGAACCGAAAGTTATTATTTACGTTTTTTATGTACATATTTATTTTTGTTATTTATTTAGCCATGAAAGGTACACAAATATAAGATTGTGATATACAATTCAACCAAATTCGTGTTTTTGTTTTTATTGCATAACTTGTTATGATGACCAAGATACTGAGTAGTAGGGCATCAAAATAAAAGTGAATAAAGGGTTAAGAAACATGGCTTAACATTAATCCTATTCATCTATATATATATAAAAATGAAGATTTGTTTGTCTGTCCTCTATGCATTCCTTTACCATTCATCCGATTTCGATCAAACTTTGGTGAGTTGTGCGCACACCCATGAAGGTTTCTGAAGAAAAGAATTTAGAGGGCTTGGGCTTGGCCTGTGGACCTCTACCCGACCCGGCCCATGTGTCGGGCTTGGGCCAGTAAAGACAATTCAGATTCGGGTTCAGGTAAAGAAGTATATAGTTTTCATAGCTTAAATTATTTATTTTATATGTACTATGAATATCGTTGGAAATATGGAAACAAAAACATAATATATCATCGTTGTTCTGTAAGAAGACACTAACTGAAAAATACCATAAAACACAATTCATTTGTACTACTTCCACATATTTATAATGATCAGGACCGGTTTCGCTCATCACGAGCATTATCAACTGATAAAAATACAAACATAACAGGCTTATTTATATAACATTGAGAGTAAAAATGAAGGTATATAAAACTGATGGTTCATGAACTGAGACAAGAAAATACTGATTAACAAACAAATTATACATAAATCAAATGAAAGAGTCTACAATTAAAATGTTATGAACCTCTTGCAAATCATTAAATACTAATCTGAAATCACAAATACAGCTACATTAAAAGTCCATTTAGCTGAACAAAATTATTAATGACATTACTACTATAATATACAATAATGAATCAGGGAAATTATAAGAAAAAATTAATGAACCATTTAAAAATAAACAAATATTAAGTGTGTAATTAATATGAATAATAAATAGCCATCTTAAGTGGAGAAAGCAGAGCAGCTATGAGCATCCATTAAATTTTTAATATCTGAAAAACAAAAAATTATTATTATATCAAAGCCGTGTTAAGTGAAATCGAGAAGTACTACAAATTGGAGAAGTGTGTCCGTGTTATATCAAAACCATCTCATAAGAAAATTAATAATATTATTCTACATTTTAAATTTACATATAAAAAGAAAGATAAAATTTATCTAGAAGAATAAAATCTATTTAATAGTAATACAATATTACAAATGCAACAAAACAAGCAAGAAAATAAACCGTAGCTAGCTAAAATTAATAGTATGAATTTTTTTGTGAAATGGTATGTACTTGTTTTTAATTTAGTAAATGCTTACTTAATACAACATTTTACCTTTATTTATCTGTTGATTCAGTAAATTTCACCACGCCTGACATTATGTATCACAGAGAGCAAGCTTTCAACAGGAGAGGAAGTTTCTGGCAAGCAGAAAATATACTCCACAGCTTTGCTAAGATTTCCATCAAATTATTTTGAAATATTTTAAAAACTGAATACATTTTCTTCCATCATTAAATTCATTTATGATTCGATATTTTACATTTTTTTAAGATTTACGTTAGAAGTCGGCGGTCTTTTTACTCATAATGGCTGGCGTATGACAAAGGACAGTATATCTTAATAGTGTTTTTTATTTACCGCGGACACTTTAAAAATGCTTCGTGGGCATTCTGGTGCACGCAAGCCCCTGGTTTCCGATCGCTGATTTATACCATTTTCAACATGGATAGTTGTCAACAACAGCCAAAATCATTTTTAGATTGAAATGTAGATTTTTTAAAAATAAAACACAATCTTTTTATACTATTTCCACATTCTTATAACGATCAGGAACGGTTTCGCTCGTCGCGACCATTATCAACCGACGAGCGAAACCAGTTCTGATCATTGTAAAAATGTGAAAGTAGTATAAAACTAATAAATATTAGATAATTCCTTTCCATCAAAAATTAACAGATACCACCTTAAAAGTGAATAAAATGTATACATACATTTACCTAGTTTTTAGTTTCATCTAAGCTATGTGGCATTTATAATTTAAGACATCGACTGAGGGTGCTTGATGGAATTTCAATATCAAATTAGAATTATTGAGATTTTGTACACTTCCATGTATTTAATAATAATTGTAACGAAATGCTGTGCTTAACAATATAGCATTAAATGATCGCTCTTTTGAATACGTCACGCCATGTATGTATTATTTATTAAGGAGAATTTTGCATTACACAAACAGCAAGTGCCGTAACTTGGAATATAAACAGTTTACCATTACTGTTATTTGGAATAAAATTACATCTCGGGCACTAACATGCTGGAGACATGTTATATAAATACATACAGTGTAATATCATGTAAATATATACCCTGTACAAATGTATTACGTTAAATTCGTACTATAAGCGAAAACAATTGTCAGTGTTTCTCCCCCACACACATAATGTAATATTTTAAAGCAATGCATTTGGACGATGTCTGTTGTTGCAATTTTGTTGCCAAAAAAAGTATCGTTTGCATTCCGACACCCCTTAGCATCGAATTTGAATATTAAGGGATTAGGTGATAATTCCAGGATGAATGATATCTCAAGTAAAAGTTTCGTAAGTATGTAAGTCTCTAGTGGTGTAGTGCTAAATAACATTTGGTAGCGCTGATTAATTATAATATTTTCACACCCCCTAGCCGCAGGTTAGTTATAAAAAACAATATTTTCAAGAAAACACATTTTTGGGCCCTACAAAAATAAAATTGTGTACAATTTACGCAAAAATTCCAAATCGTATAGAAAAAAGTGTGGCCGCGGCGACCCCACGCGCCCCCACCCCACTACACCACTGATTAAAATTGATAACGTTAAAGTTATTCCACTGGCTGAGTCAGCCAGTGGAATAACTAAGTTGCCAATTTAAATTGTATGCAAGGTGACATTATTTATAGTACCGAAAATATCGTAATATATTTTAAACACATCGGTAACGATTTATTCCACAGGTGGGCTAGGCATATATTTATCTTAGCTATTTACAGTCAATTACTGGTATTAAGTATAAAATGAGTATTCATACTAATTTATTGTTAAAAAGTCTATTGCAATTATTTTGAATAGGAGTTGATCAAAATCGTTCTTTTCCAATATATCTGTCGTACAATACCATTTTTACACACAGTTAATATAAACAATACAGACGATTATTTAAGATATTGATTGAGGGTGCTTGATGAAATTTCAATATCAAATTTGAATAATTTAAGATAATTTAAGACATCGACTGAGGGTGCTTGATGGAATTTCAATATTAAATTTGGATTATTGAGATTTTGTACACTTCCATGCATTCCATGCACTTCCATGCACTTGAATGCATGGAAGTGTACAAAATCTCAATAATCCAAATTCAAATTTGAATAGTTGAAATTTTGTACATTTCCATCACTTCAGGCATTCGAGTATACGAATTGTAATGTTGCACATTACAAATTATATATATATTTATGGAATAGTTTGGATTATGTATTCCAAGTAAAATTTAATAATTGGAAGTCCACGCAATGGCAATTTTGTGTTAATTGCAGCGGCGCGACTTAACCAATCAAGTCGTGCCGTGGTGGACAAGAAAGAACCAATAAGGTCATTTCAAATTGAATAATAATTAAGCCAGAATAGAAGCGACGAAATTATAAGATACTTCAGGTCTGGCGTTCAACCGCAGAGGTGGTCCTCCAAGGGCTACCCAAACGAGCAGCGCACTGATGGAAGTCATCCGATCCTGATGGAGCAACAACATCTCTATCAGTATCATATTTATATTTCTTTTGTTATTTTTATTGTATTAACTTAAGCTATGGTCATTCCATATGTTGTGCATATTGCAACATTTAAATGTAAAATCTTATTTTTTGTTAAACACGAGGTTACTCTAACTTTTTGTATTAATTTGTGATAATTCATTGTTGTATATTAAAATTTAATTTATCACAATTCTTAGCATTTTATTTATTAAAAATTAATTTTCGTCTGAAAATCTGTTTTCAGACTGGCGCCCATGCATTTATATTTATTTATAGTTTTCTAAATACCCGTGTTTCTTTAACCTTTTTACTTAGGGCACTTTTTGTCATATCACTTTTATAATATCTCTGTTAATTGCAGAAGGGTTCTTACATCCCACGCCGCGAGATTATTGTTGTAAAATCTTGCCTTCCGACGAGCTAGTTTCTTTTAAATTAATGATGATAGCATATAGTGCGAAGTGGAGGTAAACCATTTTGCTTCCACTGTACTGTTTTGCTTCATCTTAATTATCCTTCTAAATTTAACGTAAAATCGTTCGATCGATCATTTCGCGTTTTCACATCCCTTTTTTTATTTTAGGGCATTTTAAATCTCTGTCTATTTCATTTATGACAGAATGAACTCAAACTAACTTCATTTTTCAAATTTTGTGTAGTTCAAATTTAATACAGATGATAATTTGATTATGCACATCTAAATTCAACTTTCTATAAAAAACACTAATAATGCTTTTTTTCCCTGGATTATTTTTGTTTTTTCATTGATTCCTTGTCCAAGTTATATGGGTTACGGTGTATTCGAGGCCGCCCTATACCTGTTCAGGTTAATACAGAGCATACAATATGGCGATTACTTCCCACTTCACATGGTACTCCATTACCACAGGTTCGTTACCCATAATATGTTGGTTTTCATTTATTTTATTTTACATCTATACTATATACCTAGAAGAAAATACATAATCAATCTGCCTGTCTGCCCGTTACAAGAACTCGTCCCAAACGGTGAACAGTAGCGACGTGAAACTTTCACATGTCATTCTGGTTGAAATTTATAGGGGAACTGTGTTGTTATTAATTAATGGACAGCTTCCTTACCCTGCTCCACCCACCACTGCTTTTCCATTCGTTAATTTTATACGGTAGTATCCAGTGGCGTAAGAAACGTTAAGCATATCTACAGTTTTTTCCCTTCGGAGTGTCTTTTTAGCAATTGCCCAAGACTTGCTGGAGTGCACTTAAGTGTGCAGAAAATCAATCTTTTATCTTACAGATAAATGAAAAGCCTCTATGAGTTGTGGTCTATTCGCTCTCCGTATGACGCCGCAAATTTTTTAAAAGCCTAGTAATTTACCTTATTCGCCACCAAGTCAGCGTGGCCGATCGGTTCAATGTAAGGTTGGACTGACTTCCCTTTCTTCATCCATTAAACGACACTTCCATTGGATGTGTTAAGCATCCGGCTTTATAGCACCACATTTGCATATTGGCCTATCCAATAACCGGCCAAAGTCAAAGAGCTTAGCAGCGAAACCACCGTGGCCAGTAATGAATTGGCTTTTCCAGTGATTTGGAGTCAGTACTTTAGTTATCCCCCCTGTAGCCCTGGTGCAGGAGTCCCACCGTCCCTGCCAGTCTCGTAAAGCAGCATCCATCGCTGGGCCCCTGACGATGGCTCTGCGAGGGAACCGCCCCATAGAATCAAAGCCAGGGGGTGGGGACACCAGGATGCTCCCAACCTCATCAAACGTGCATGGGTCCTCGCAGTGCCTGACATTACAAACATCTTCCCCGATTGCTGGAAAACGGGACGGCTCATAGTGATTTCGAAAATCAGCAGTCTGCCATCTACAGACCATCCCAAAGCCTATCGATCCTTAACGCTCCTGCCAATTCTTGGCAAGGTGCTTGAAAAACTCATGTACACTAGGATTGAGACTCACTTAGCTGAGGTCGCACCAATATCCCCCCCACCATTACGGTTTTTGACCGGGTAAATCCACAGAGTATGCTATCCACAAAGTCCTTCAGATAGTAAGTGCAAGTCAACATAATTATGTCTTTGGAATCTTTCTTCACATCGCGGGTGCCTTCGACAGTGCTTCATGACCCCTGATTATGTACAAGCTCCGGTTTGCATGGGTTCTAGGGGATCTGTATGCACTGGTCCAAAGGCAACAGATCAGTGATGTAAAATAGTGGTTTCACGGTTATTTCCCGACGCACGTCCATGGAATGCCCCCAAAGATCTGTTCTTGGGCCGATGCTATGGAACATTCTATTTAATAACCTTCTGTCAATAACTCTTCCAGCCGACTGCACCATCATTGCTTATGCGGACGACGCATTACTCTTAGTATGTGCGAAAAGCCGCCTTTGCATTGAAAGGACTGCGAATGTGGCACTTAATTCAATTTTGTGCTGGAACAACTCCCATTTACTGACATTCGCACCCGCTGAAACAGAAGCCATCCTGCTAAAGGATAGTTCCTCTCTTCATTTCAAAAGGCAGCCCACTCTCCGCATGGGTAATACCAGAGTTCAGGTTTCCGACAAGGTGATCTACCTGGGAGTTTTATTTACTGTCATTCGCCCAGCGTGCGAAAAGATTGTCAGGAAAGCCACTCTAGCCTGCCTGCGCATTGGTAGACTTGCTGGCAGTGACTGGGGTCTGAAAGTACGGGCTATTAAAATTGCATGTGACGCCATATTCATGGGCATCGCTGGATACGCCGCCAGCGTGTGGTTCCAAAGATGTAAGCTCCAATTCTTTCGCAATATATACTTTTAAATGGATAACGCAGTGCATTGATTTCCATCACCAAGGCCTATAAAACATCTTCCCCGGACGCTCTGCCGGTACTCGCCGGATTGCTTCCGTTGGATATTCACGTGCAGATACTAGATGTAAAATATAATGGAATCTCAATTACAGTTCATTTGTGAATAAATTAATAATGACAAGATTATATCGTATAGTTTTGGCGTCACCACAGACGAGCATTGAAGACATGCATATCTTTAATACTTTACTGGTTATTAATATTCTTTTTTTAGTGTATATTTATTATGACTTAACAAGCTCCACATAAATATCAACACTATACCACACCTTACAATTGAGTCGCTGAGTCGCTAAACATGCTTTCAATTTTTTCAGTTGCAAGTCTCAAATTTCTTCCTATTTCATCTCCTGTTCGAAATTCGAAAATTTTCGAAACCTAAAAATGTCGTTTTTTACATGACCTCGATCCTCGTTTGACACGTTCCGAAAAAACGACAGTGTAAAACAATATTTTATTTGTCCTTATACGCCGAAAGACACGAAATAACTTAAACTATCATACTGCCCATAATATGTTTTTGTGATTTACTCAAAACACTAAAAACCTTCGGGAGCGTGTTTAGCGACTCGGCGACTCAATTAATTAATCGGGAAGCAAATTGGACCGGAACGGATCAACGCCGCTCGCTGATTCGTGAAATTTGCGGAGAGGTTAAAATTGGAGTCGGTAGATTACCCGTTGTACCCGTTGTACAATCGCAATTTTTTTAAAAATATAATACTTCAAATCGAATGCATTTACTTTCATACGTGTAGCACGGTAAAGTGCAACCGTTGTTTAGTCTATATATATATTTTATTGCGCTACAATTTCTACCGGAATTTTTAAAATAGCCGATAAAAGGAAAAACCATTCTTTGGGGTAAAAAAATAATTTTAAATCATTTTCAGCAATAAAGAACGAACACTCGTTTATAAGTTGGTATAAAGTATTATGTATCATGTATATGCTTTCACTAATTCGAATTAAATGCACGATAACTCTACGCAAACAGCTATGTAGTCAAGAGTTGAATAATTGTTATAATATGGAATATAAGTATAGTTGAAACACCGAAGTGCCACAAAGCAAGGCAATAATGTATCTTTAAACTTTTTCTAACACACTGGGTTATATTAAACAAACACATAACTTCGCAACAATGAATTCAGTATCTCTGGAAATAGTGCATCTTATTTTATTAAACATATTCATAATTAAATAATTTTTAATACGAGAAATTAAAAACTTGGGAACATAAGGGTATATTTATCTACAATAACAATATTCTCTATTTCTATAGGTATCCGTATTTTTAACCATATCCGCTCTCTATTCGAAGCATATGGCCATCACGCGGTTCCTCTCTCGCGGTCTCTGTACTCCCTCAGTCTCCTCGCTTCCTCCCAGGCCATCCCAGCGTCCCGTAGCTCCGCTGAATACATCCTGTGGATGGTCATCAACGGCCTTCCAGGGCAACGGAATCCATCTGGTCGGTAAAAGAGACAGGCAGGACTCAGGCTCCCCTGCACGTGTCCAAGCCAGGTCCATCGTCGCTTTTTTATTTTGGACGTAATAAGAGGCAGGTCCGTCCGCTCTCTTACCTCCGAGTTCCTGATAAAATCAAACCCCTGTACCCCTAGTATTCGCCGCAAGCATCTGTTTTTAAAGCTCAGTATACGGTTACCTTGTGCCTTGGTGAGGTGCCATGATTCGCAACCGTACAGCAGCACCGTCAAAATGCAAGAATTGAATAAGTGGCACTAGGTTCTGACTGAGTCCAACCATGAGTCCTAGACTGTCCGCATTGAGTTAAAAGTTGCTCCAGCTATCCCTAATCGGATTGCGAGCACTTTACGCGGATTGCAATCTCCCGTATTGTGTACCCCCAAGAACCTGAAGCCGTCGTCTCTTTCAATGTCTTGCCTCGCGCTCGTCAGAGGGTAGTCTGGGTCCAGACAGAAATTGTTGCAAAGCACATTGGCTTTACTCGCATTGACTTTGAGGCAATTGCGATACGAGTTTCTCAGCAGCCTGTCCATTGTGTCCTGAATACCTTCGACAGATTTGTCAATGATATTAAAACGTTGTCAACATACTCGAGGTCGCATAACCTCAGATTGGGAGCAACGGTCACATCTTGGTCAGGTGGAATTGACTCACTCAGGATGAAGTCGAAGATTATTATAAAGAGGAACGGAGCCAAAACACAGCCCTGCCTGACCCCGGTTGAGACCCCAAACCATTCTGTCGTTACGTGGCGATACTCTTGGTTAGATTCCGTACAGTTTTAATATGTGCCATGTGGAAGGCCGGTGCGGACTATCAAAGGCATTCTCGTAATCCACGAAGCAACACGACAGCGAGCTGTTGAATTCGTTGCTTTTCTGGAGAAGGTATCTGAGATTATGAATTTGGTCCGCACAGGATCGGCCAGGTAAGAATCTGGCCTGGATTTCCCTGAGGATACACATAATTGGAATCCTTATTCACGCCAAGACTATCTGCGCCAAAACCTTGCCAGGCACGCTGAGCAGAGTTATGTCCCGGTAATTGTCACTGCAGAGTGGGTCACCTTTTTTATGAATTGTGATAACCTCACCGTTGACCAAATCCCTCGGACAGCGCTCCTGCTCCCACACCTTACTGAGAAGTAGGTGCAAGGGCTGCAAGAGCGCCTCCAGGCCCTACTTGAGAAACTTTGGGTTGTATTAGTCGTATACGTTGAGCGAAATGAACAGCAGGTACCTACCTACCTACTTTCAATAAATTATTGCAAGTAACATTTGCTAGTTGTATTCCCCATATGATGAGTGATTTATATCGAGTCTGTGGAAATAATATTGCGAAAAATATGTATATTATAAACATTTTCATTATTTACGTAATTTTGTATACTAAATCGACAATTGATGGTTTCTGCAGTAGTTTTATAGATGTATTAATTTGTTTGCTGTCTTAGTTTATGAACCATCAGTTGTATATACCTTCATTTTTACACTCAATTTTATATAAATAGACCTGTTATGTTTGTATTTTTATCAGTTGATAATGCTCGTGATGAGCGAATCCGGTCCTGATCGTTATAAATATTCTGACACTATTTGAGTTCAAGATATTAACATACTTTTTAAAAATAGAATAAGAAATCACGAATTTCGGACATATGACACTATTTTATTAAAGATGCGATATTTACACTTTGCAAGGTTATGCGATAAATTTGTATCGTTAAAATACTTCATCAAGTTATAATATTACCTTTTCTTGGAATTTTAACTACTGTAGCGACTTAAACTTTGATCTGCTATACGGCTTCACATTTTCCGATAAAAAGATGAGTTGGTTGAATTAACAGATGTTGTAAAATGTATGAATATTGAAAAAGTTTCTACCGACAATAAAGCAAAAGGTCAACACCGACAATGCTGAGTTGTCTACTCTGTGCAGGGAAAGTTTAGTAACTCATAGTAGTGTAAATAGACGCGTATATTTTATTTAAAATTTTCGTCTCCCATTGACAGGAGAGAGTCGTCACCGGCAATCGTATCCGCTGAATTGAACCGAAGCCCAGGGTTGTCTGCATGTGACGGCAATGGGGAGAATGCAAGTGACATGTAAATGTGTATTATTGTCATATTTAATACAAAGCTACTATTCCGAACAACGGGCTATGCTCGAAGAAGATACAAATATAACAATGTTCCACGGCGGGAAGATTGAATTTCGCATTGGAGATGGCACACTTTCCACCCTGCTGTGGCTGGAATTTTCCGATACTTTTGTTTTATATGTGGTAAGCATTTATTAGTTATGTTAATTAAAATAAAAAAAAAACGGTTTTGTTGTATGAAGTTTAGTTATTAACTGTATTGAAATCGAACTATATTCAAGATTAATATATATTTTGGAATTTAGATTCTTTTGTTATTCTTTTTATTTTGACGTAAATTATCGATATATTGGGTGTTGTGGAAGAGCAATGCTGGGCAGATATGGCAAGCGTGCCAAATCGAATGAAAAAACAATTCCTTACAGAAAATTAACGTCCGGTTTAAGTAAATAAACCCACCCCACCTTTCGTTTTTTAATGAAGAATTATAACTATTATTTACCTTAAATAGAAATAAATGATTTTTGATTGAATTGGCATTTACTTGGTAGAAATCCATTATAATAGGATAAAATAACAAAGTATTTAGTTCTACACATTTTTTATTAGGTAGTTGATAGCTATTTCGGCTTTACACCTATTAGAAATAAATGGCCTTGCGATATAGTTATTCTGAAGATGCTACTTAAAGAAGCAAACCACGCACCACATTTAATAACACAGCCAATGGATAACTAAGTTATAAATTTTAATTTTATATAAGAAATGAATTTCCACCAAGTTACCGCCAAATCCATCGAAAACGATTTATTATCAATTCGTCTTTAAATTTGATTGCATTAACTTTTTCTACAATACTACTCATTTATTAAATCAATGACCGACGATAAGCTATATCATACAGGAAGTAAGACATACAATTTAATAATAACGTGGCGTAGAGAGAGTGAGAAAATACTAGACCTTCCTTAGCTAAATCTTTTTGAAAAATAAATGTTGAGTAGGTAAATAACACTCAGTTCGGGTAGAGCATCTATTGAAATGCTCCATAATGTGTACATTGTGGACATTACTGTGAAAAATATGTCCACAATAACTTTGAATCAAGAAGAATTCCAGTGAAACTAAATACTATCGTTTTAATTTAAAAAAAAACTCATTTGTACTACTTCCACATATTTATAATGATCAGGATCAGTTTCGCTCATCACGAGCATTATCAACTGAAAAAAATATGTTTATGACTGATAAAAATATATGAAAAAAATGTTTTAATTATTTGGAGTTTTACAAAGTTAATGCCAATCCAAACAGTAAATATGGATGTTTTCTATTTTAATTTAAAAATATTTACATCTTACAATCAGTGATGTAATACACGTAATATAATTATTAGAGTATAAGATGAAAGCATTCTGACCCAGTGTGTGTGTATTCTGTCAGGTTCAAAATATAATCGATAAGTCATATGGCCACACAGGCCACACACATTCGTTAGTATTTATTTAAGTCTCAACAAATCAGAAAACTTTTGATTCAGTTATTGTTGTAATTAAAAAGATATCTTCATCCTTGAAAGATAAGGCTGGCTCTATTCTGAGGGAACATGCTGATTCATTTTCGTATAACATAATGGATTTACGTGTCTCACCAAGGTACACAAGTAATCGAGTCCAAAAAACGTATACAGTTGTAAATATAAGAAAGACCGCACATCATTATTGACAAATATGATAATACTAGTATATATTACCCGGCTTCGCCCGAAATAGATGTCGCTTATATTTTCTAATTTAGACATTGGCATTATTTTGGAGCTAACTAATGTTTAAATTTATTAGTTGAAAATATCACTGTGTACCACACCTCGTGTAACACCCACAAAATAGAGTCCATGAGTTAATAATAATGTTAAAAATTGAAAATAGCATGAAAATGAAAATACAAATTTTACTTCGCAACTGTAAACCGTTTGTGATAGACGGACAATCAGATTGGTACATGGCATTTTCTGCTATGTAGTATAAAGATAGTATTTATTACCTGGCTTCTCCCGGGATAGATTCAAACTCATTCTTTATTCATTATAATTAGTTGTACATATTTATACGGTTATTGCAAAACTTGGCTATATACAATATTTTGAGTATATTGTTGATCATCGGCGATGATGAACAATGTTGAGGGATCCATCGCCCTTCACATACAGCGGTCCATGCGAGAAACACTCGTCAGTCAAACCCAAGCCTCTGAATTTGAGTGATGGCCTTTGTGCCTTATTGGTTGTGATTGCAAATCCAAGTTAAACATCAAACAGTTTGGCATTTGCACTTTCTTTTTTGATGTTGCAAACAGGCACTTCGCTATGTATTTATTCAATGGGGATTGCAACATTTAACAGCATTTCAGCAATACCTGAAGTTGTTACAGCGAGTGCAATATCGTTTTCTCCTCTTATTCTAGCAAACGACACATTGATGAGGATGGTTTTTCCGGATCCTCCCAGTGCATCGATAAAAATAGCCCCACCTTCACTTTTGTTATGCCGCCGTAGAACTTCTTGATAGAAGGCTTGTTGATCTGCATTTAACTCCTGCTGCGTCACAAAATTAAACATTAAATCAGAGTCATAATTCCAATTCTCGCAACGCCTTCTCTAATTTCCAGAATGGATTATTTTCTTTAAATAATGGATACCTAATTCTCCTCTCAATCTCTTACTAATTTTACAATTTACATGAAAAATTATTGCACGTGACATATTTAATATTATAACAACAGTCGCTAAGCAACATGGCGCTATATCGATGACAACGCACCATGAGTACTTTACTGCACTAAATCCAAAATTGTAGGTTTGAGATACAAATTTAAATACAAATTAAATATTAAAAATTCAAAGATTAAAAATTAAATATGAAAATTAAAAATTAAAAATGAATAATCAATACAAAATAAAAAAATTAAAATATTAAAATACAAATTAAAAATTAAAAATTATAATTACAAATTAAAACTTACAAATTGATTTTTAAATCGGTTGCTAGGTGTAAAAATAATTCACTAAACCTACATCACTCTGATACATAATCATATTATATCTTAATAATATAGTAAAGCAATTTTTTAAATATTTTCAAAATACTTCAGTGAAGTAGCTCAATTACAACGCATTTCACATTTTGTTTGAGTTACTACCTTAAAGCAATAAATGAACAAAAACATTCTGAATAAAACTGCATTTTTAACTAAAAAATGATAATTTGACATAGTACACTACCGCACTCATGGTGCGATAATCACGGAATATTCGGTATGGAGCGGTTGCTAGGCAATCTTTCTCGGTGCTTGTTGATTTTTTTAAACGTCAAAAATATCGCGTTTTCAGTTTTAGGTTAAAAGAGTTGAAGGTTGAAAATAGCGCAGTTGATCTAACAATTTTAGCCAGAATGACGTGTAAAAATTTCACGTTGCGAGTATACACCCTTTGGGAGGAGTTGTTGTGACCGACAGACATACAAACATACGTATTTCTACATGTATTTTGTGCTATTATGACCAATGCTCCTCCAATGCAGCTGACGGACTTCTTCAGTCGTTGGAGACTTAAAGTCAACAGTGCGAAGACCTAAGAAATAAATCTTAAATTAACGATCCAGGCTCGCACATTTTAGTTAGGCACTGGGCATGTCTAAAATAAGAATAGTAAGCTCTTTAAGCTTACGCCGACATTACGAGCAATTCTTGGTAAGAATTGAACTTTTTTAAATGATTCAAAGACAATCATTCTCGTAAGGGGCTTTTCTTAAGCGTTTTCCCCACACAAAAGCCCTCAGTTGACAGAATCTTTTTAGATAGCAGAACTTAGGTAGCTTACATGCGGGAAAGTGATATAAAGACTTAGTCTGTACCCACCCTAGCACTAACTTTAGCCCGGAAACTAGAAGTCCGCTTCGCGGACTCCACATAATAGGAAGGTAAAGGTAGGGAAAAAAAACAGTCTGTCAATTCGAGTCCATTCGTGCGCTCGAATGCCTGAAGATACCGAAAGGTGAAACCCGGGTCGTTAGTGACAAAATACATGGAAGTGTTCAAAATCTCAATAATTCAAACTTAGAATAAAGTTAAAAATCATATGTATGGATGCATAGAATTCTGCCGTTGAAAAACTCTTGCCTGCCAATGTTGGCACACGTGCCACTTATTTTGTATTCGGGTGTTCGGTGACCAATCAGAACATGACCAATTAGAACAGAATAAAACAATACAAAGGACAAATCATCTGCATAATGGTATTGTCGTATCAATTTATGTATTGAATACATATATGACACAACTCAAAGAAATATTTAATATAATATAGAAGACGAAAGCGTTCAAATCTTTTCTTAAGATCGGAGCCAGTGAATTTTTCCACGTCTCACAGCTCTGCTATTACCATTTCAGAGTTATCATAGTATTTTTAATTCTTATATTTCGTAAAATATACAATATGTATTATTGTTACTCCAAAGAATAGTGTTATATAATATATGAAAAGTAGGGTTCACCTTTATGAGTCGATAAAATATATAGGCAAATATGACTAACAAAAAGTTGCATCCTTTACCGAACTGAAATTCAATAATAAAGTTTTATAGTGTCTTACTTTTAAGTTGGATGTTGTGAGTAAACACTTTGGGAAGCGGTCAAGTCAAACAGTGATGGAATCAGGACTTAAATCATTACTTCAACGACTGTGATATAAATATGAATTGACACTTACTTCTGTAGCGTGGGTTGGAAGTGACTAAATGGATTCAGGTTCTATTTATTTTTTTTAATTTAATATTTTAGACACTTAAATTGATTAGAAATTTAAATTATGAAATTCATCAATAAATTGGAAGATCATAAATGGGTGCTTGATCTTGCTTTTCTCTTTGACATTACAGGAAAACTAAATAAGTTAAATTTGCAACTTCAAGGAAACAACAAAACATTGACTGACGTTGTGAATAGATTCAAAGTTAGCAGACCGCCACCAATAATTTCAAAAGCAGGTCGCCCATAGTGGTTGAAAGTTTGCCCACCCATGATATAGACTAATAATGGAGATTTTCTCAACATAAGTTATTATTGCGTCACTTAACCTTAACTTAAACTTAAGGATAGAAGGATGGGGTTAGAACAGGAAAAGTAGTTAGGACATCGTTTTCGCAACGTAGAACAATAATCCTTGAATCGAAAAGAGAATCAATTTGCTAAAGTTTCCGTACTAGAATTCGAGTCCGTGAACACCACAACTAAAAAAGGTGAAAAAACAAACAAACGTCAAGCAGCTGAGAAGAATTTTTCTTAAGCTGGCCAATCGAAATAAAATAAATATGAATTACTTGAATAAAAAAGACATGATATATTGTTAGCTTGTAGTGAATCAATTGTAGAAGAATTTGAACGACTACATTAAGTATTGCATATAGAAAATACGAAAAATATGTACTTGATTATTTTTGTGCTTATCATACTACCGACGGGCTTTACATCTCGTTGAGAATTCACTATCGCCTTGAAAAATGTATCTGGATTCTTACCTGAACTATCTATGCAAATAAGAGCAAAGTTTTGAACAGTCTTGACATTTCCATGGCGCAGAACCACTTGTTAGCGACAAAGTTTGACAACATTATAGACACCTATTACCCCGACCCGTTTGTTCTATTGACTTATGTTATGTTTGTGATATTAGATGTATAATTTTTACAAATTGGTTTTATTTTATTAATTATCACACAGTTCACTGTAAAACCGACGATCCTATAAGACGAAAAGGTAGACGCGAAATGCGATCCCCGGTGATGCTAACATTAATTAATTGTGTTGGTATTTTTGTGGCAACAGAAAAATGGAGTGGCCAAAGATTTTGGACGTTGTCGTATTCGGTTGCGGCTGACAAGCGTTCGAATCTTCTCCGCAGTGTTCTGTAACCGCTTCCGGTGTGCCGCGAGACGATACAGGTGTGCCACGGCGCAATGCGTCCGAAAACAGAAAAAATCTCCATTATTTACATACAATCTACAAAATACGAAAAAAGGAAAAAGCAATGTATTATACCTAATATTACTGAAATCAGCAAGAAATCGATAAGCCGAGGTGAAGTACATAATTTTTTTACTTTGATATTTATTTCTTATCAATGTATTTTTTTTAAATCTGTAATTTTCAAAAAAGTATTATATTTTTTTTTATTCGAAAATCAAATCAAAAGTTAGTGTCCCATCACTTCATAGAGATTAAGAATCACCAGACTAGGTTTAATTTCTTATAATTTAAAAAAATGCTAGCTATTTTAAATTCATCAAATAAAAAAACAGGGAATATTAATTCTGTTTATGAAAATTACGTAATTGTTTTTGTGGTGTACCAGGAAATTCTACGCAGTGCTTCAGTTTGCCATGGGTGATATAAAGTTGAGCAGCACTGTCCTAACAGCATTCATTCATCGATTATATTCTAACCCTCTCCGAAATGGTGAGATTGAGCGACTGAATAAGATAATCTCTTTTGAGATGCTCTATTAATAGCCATATGCTCCATATTGAGTTTGCTCCTAATGTAGAGCATATGGCATATGAACTCATAATGAAGCAAAAAAGTTCAGAAAATACATAATAATTATGAGCTTAATTATCCACTAAACGTTAAACCAAATATTTGTGACATTTTTTTCGAAGATTCACATAACAAACAGCAGATTGTCGTAACCCTATAATAACAATTGGTGAGTTACGACAAAATGCTGTTTTTCGGACGATATATCAAATGATATTTAATGACCAAGCAAATATTAATTCAACACCCTTACTTAAACCAATACGTATTATCAATACAATATCAATGCATTAATTAATAATTGATTAATAATAACAATTAATTAATAATACCATGGACCTATGTTCCTTTTTCTAGAACAACTCAAAAACACAAAGGGTACAAGAAACCTTTTTAATTTTGAATAAAAGTTATGATGTTGGAATAAGTGAGTATATGCAGATAAAATAAATTAAGTTTAATCATAGTCCTGACGATGGCGTGAAGCCGAAATGGTATCAGCAAACTGATGAAATTCTTGTAGAGCTGAACACTTTGTTATAATAGAGTTCTGCCCAGTAATTGCGAATTCAATTAATAAATTTCATCAGCCAACTGTGTGTACAAGTCACTTTCTAAAAAACATAAAACGGTAGCTCAGTAAAATGCCATTTAAAGCGCACTTGTAGGGCGGCAAGTAGACAAGTTTTGTCGGCGCATTGTGCAATCTAGTCGCCGGCCTATCCTTTCTTATTTATTGTAACCCCCCAACTAGCTTGAAACGACGCGTCGTTAGTAGCAACGACTCGTTATTCGTTATCCCCCGTTACAATGAAACTTGCAACAGCTGTGGTCCAGACCGTCAGGCAAAAGCTGTAGGCTGCATTTAAAAGTCAAGTGCACACTGTCGACAAATTACGATAGACGCAACAAATGTCAACTTTAATTTCCCACCTTTATTCACAATAGTACGAAATTTTAGTATTTAAGTTTTGCTTCAATTTTTATTACAAATCTTTATTTATAACCTTCTCAGCTCCCACAGCCAACACGGTCAAACTGGGAACCGTTACCTTTGGAACTGAACTTTGAGATCACTGTTAGATGACTGAAGGCTGATTTACATTAGGAAAACGACGAGGGCTATCATTAGTATTATCTGACACACCCTGGTTTTTCATAAGTATAAGTGTCATTAGTGTCCTGAACTGAAATCGGCCTGCGGCAAACAGCAATATTTCGCAGAATACGCTCTTTCTTGTTGTCAGGCTTTCAAATAGCCCCCGGCTTCGGCCGCTGGACGAGTCCATTTTTACGGAAAAGGGTAGCTCCAACTTTGCACGGAGTTTTTTTGAATTTTTGTAGACAGTCGATTACGATCCGCCGAGCGGGACGAGCTGCGGTCTCGTGGCAGCGGAGGTGACATGTGAACTGTTTGTTTTTTGTGTTTTGATTTGCGTTGGATTTAATTTAAATTCGTTGTGTTATTTGTATTATAACTTAAAGTAAATTCAGTTGCTAAGTAAATGTAAATGTAGAATCAATTTTATGTGTTAAGATTTATATATTTGTGTAATGTTAAACCACTGCATCTTGAATGGAAAATAAATAAGTTTTGAACCGGATTTGAAATGGTGTTTGTCTGAGATCAGCCCTTCCAGGACTCCGGATAACCAGCCGCTCGCCTCTCTTCGATCCGGGGTCTTCTCATATCTGTAGCCGTATTCCAGTGCAAATGATCTGAATTTACTTATATTTATGTGACATTACTGAACATTTCTGAGTAACGCAAAATATGGTGAAGTAAGTTGTTGTTAGTCGTTGGGCATAGCAATCTAAAATGTTACATAAATGTCAGAAATAAAAAAAAAACATTTTTGTAGCTTTTATATAATTGAACCAAATTACCGCGTTATTTGACTCAATAGATAGATTGAAACATTATCTATAATTAAAAACCCAAAAATGATCATAACCTTAACGACATCAAAAAAAAAAAATGACAAATATAACACGAAATACGCCTTACGATTTTAATATTTATTATATCCATTTTTTTTTCAAATGCAATATATTTGAATTAATACGAAATATGAAAAAAAAATCAAAGTGTTCCAAAAAACGAAATATTGCATGTTATTTTTCACATAATGTTTCCCGCAAAGTATCAATTACAAATCTTACCCAAGTAGATAAGTTGATTAGTTTGAAATTTGAGAATGATTGCCAGATTTCTTTCACTTATATGACGTCAAATATAATGAAGACGCAATAATACTTCTGTAAATTATATTGCGTACAATAACGTAACCATCTCATTGTCATTAATTTCTTAAGTTATTTATCAGATTATTTTTTGGCAAAAAAACAGCATTTTGCAAAAATAAAACACTGATATTAATGCTCTGAAGCCAATATATATTACTCGTATTCATAACCCAGCTTTACCAGGGATAGACAGCGCTAACATTTAGACGTTGGCTTTATTACGGTGCTATTCTGGTTCAATCTAATATTGAAATTTGGAAGTTGAAAATTGAAAATTGAGAGATTAATGAACTAACGTGAGCGTTGAAATTTTTGTTATATTATGATAGCATATATTTCCCGAATGCAATTTTTTCTTTGTATTATTAAAAAAAAAATACATTCATATACATAGTCAGAGAATAAACTTTCCATAAATGAATTATAAATGTCATGTCATGTGAGGTATGTGATGTTAAGTCAAGGCTTTGACATTTCAGTAGAACAACATAATTATATATAGTCGATTTTGCTTTTAGGACACCTCAGGCTCAAGTATTTTGTCCCAAATAAGCGACTGGCTCTAATAAGCGCACTTTTTGTATTATTTATGTACGTATTTAATTATTGAAAAAACAGTTAAATTACCGAAAACAACAAGTAATTAATAAGTTTCTAAAAAATAATCTATAATACTAATACAAATTATGAATTCTTAGCAAAAAAAAAATTCTTCAGAAATTCATCATATG
Source organism: Himalopsyche phryganea (assembly GCA_022494535.1). Lineage (NCBI taxonomy): Eukaryota > Metazoa > Arthropoda > Insecta > Trichoptera > Rhyacophilidae > Himalopsyche > Himalopsyche phryganea. The sequence continues at coordinate 4,107,519 of JAGVSL010000019.1, read as the reverse complement.
AAGTCTTTCTCTTGTTTTGCTCAAAGTCAACAAATTTATCCAGTGCTGATGATGAGCTCCCGTTATTGTCTTCTTACGTAAAATAAAGCTGTTATATTTGTTTTGCCTCCTGGTTTGTCACATGAATAGGTGGATATTCATAATCACTGTCGTCGTCTTTACTTACTCGATAACTTTAAAATTTGCATCTAAACTTTCTTTATTTTCTTTATAATAAAATTAATTCTTATCTATAAATTGTCATTATATGTATTTTATTCCAAACGTAACGGTGTCACGAATAACCGAAGTCAATTACTATTCGCTTCTTCATTTGGTTTCTGTTCCTTGGGATTTTTCTCAAATAGCCAACTGTTCTAATTAACCGGTGTACCAACTAAGCGAAATCGGTTTGTATTATAACTTAAATTTTCTGTTGAAAGCCATCGGATGTTATATCAATATTATAATCAAATATTGACGTCTAGAAGCGCTAGTGTATTGCGATTTAATTAATGTCATGTTGTTTTTGGATGTAGGTAAACAAACTAAGTTTATCTGAAGGGTAAAAGAGCTTACACCGGAAAATCGTTGACCGCCTCGTCCGCTCTACATACACTTGTTGATGAAGAAAATTGACAAGCGATTGTTCTCCCCTCCGGCGATATGTTTAGGATAACCTGCTACATTTTACATCATGCGATTAATTAATTAAAATACCAATACGATATTTCGATAATAAATACAAATAATATAATGACATATGGCTATGAAACATTTTTTTATTAAATTATTTAATATCATTTGAGTCGCCCGGGGTGGAAACGGGTGAAGGGCTGTTTATCAAGATCCCTTATAGGTAGAAAGATCTCAGTTTAAGCGCCAGTTGGTTGATATTTACAAGGAATTTGCACAATTAAGCGTTACAGATTATTACACGATTTAAATGTTGGGTTGATGAATTTCGTATGACTGAATTTACCACGCGGATTTAAATGAATGAGCTGAATTTAGAAGGAGATGGTCTTTCCCACTACCACTCGTTGTGTGTAGCCAATGTTTCATGGCCGCATTCGACAACGTTATCGACGGAAGAAAAGGAGTCTAGTCATGGCCCGAGCAGAGCTGCACGGGGCTGATTTTGTACCGTGCACTAGTGTGCTTGAGAAAACAGAAAAAATATATACAAAAAAATGTGACTAACTCGGGCACTTAAATCAAGTTGATATTAAGTATTCTGTGTATAATCCATATACTGAGAGCCCGCCGCTTTAGACGAGTCTATTGACTCTAGTGACGAATAAAGGTTATGGCGATCCCCAAATAAATTATGAAATAGGAAGTTAGCTTTGGTTGCAATCAAGTCGGCGTAGTCTGAATTTAGTAAAATCTTTAAATATGTGCCTTCAAACAAAATTGAAAAATCAATTCAAGCCTGTAGCCAATGCAATCGAATAGGACGAACGCTTAAGAGAACAACCACTTTTCTACATAAACGGCTATATATAATCAGATAGTAAAAAAAATGACTAATAGGGAATTTTAATATCAATTGTGAATGATGTGTTTGCACACAAAGCGAAGAGATGTAATGAAGCTTATTTAAAAGCGATATCGATTCATGAAAATAAAAAATGCGCACGGTCAACGTTTTCTCTAAGAAGAGATATAATCTGTGCTGAAATCCTTCAGAGCAGGCCAAGCCAACAAATTCGCGGGATAATCGTATCCTTCTTGCAATCAACAATATATCTTATTTTGTATGGTGTGTTTCGATCTTAAAAAACGGGCTATAGTCAAAGCGATTAGCTTACCACTAGTTATGTGTCATAACCCTATCCTTCTACCTCTACTGTCTTCGAAAAGAGAGATCGAGCGACTGATTGAGCAGTTCTCGAGTACGCGACATGAGTGCGCGGGGGTGCTTAAACTGCTACGCGACCCCGAACGCGCACGGCTTAGAGGGAACACTGCTCACGATGAACCAAAACGGTCCTGTTTACTATATAAAATTGTGGAAATCCAAAAAAGGGGTGTTATTATTATAAATATTGTCCTTTCCACTAATAATTGACAGCTTACATCTTAAAAGTTTCCATATATGATTTAAAAATAAATGGACTGTCAAATATATCAAAACATCAATTTCGCCGAAACGGAACCATAAGTAACTGCGTGGACATAAAATAGTTTTCCCTTCGTAAATGACCACATTCAATTTTTTCAGTTTCAATTCAGGGATCTGTTTTGAGCATGAATGATGATTGGAATTTCAGTTGATAATAATTCTGCGTGCGAAAGAAAAATGGTGTTTTGTCTTAAAAATTGAAAAAATAATAACGAGTTGAATATACCAAAGCGATGCATATATTTATGTGTTAAAAAGTAAAAAGATCAGTTAAATGAATGCTGCTGCATTAGTAAATTTCACTTTTCGAGCATAATTGTGGAATTACTACAAAAAAGCTATTTTATTTTCATAAATATAATGCATTTAAAACACGAATTGACAGCTAACACCTTAAACGTAAGTAAATATTACGTTGAAACATCTCATTTTGTAGAAAGTTATCAATTACGCAAATCTTGTTTTGGTTCTCCTGAAAAAACCATCTTCAGTCTCTGACCATGTCAATGGATAGTGAAACCGGTCTTGATCGTGCTAATAAATTGCGAATGCTTTAAATGCGTTTTAATGTAATTATCTTATTGATAACAAAGCAATATTAATGATGGATATGTCACCATGCAGTGAGCTCGCAATAATGATAGATATGTGTGTATGTATTTTGATTGAATAAATCTGCTCAGGTAAACGAGCGTTACATTCGTTGATCATTAGCCCGGCTTCGTTACCAAAGTATTAAATCGACAAAGGCTCGTTTGTAAAGCCATCCAAAGGCCTATTAGGTGCGTTCAGATTATTAAAACTGGAAAAAAACATCTAACTTGTACCCGAAATGTTTAAATATAAACGCACCATTAGTTATAAAATTAAAAATGACATCATCGTTCTTCCGCTCATGACAGGTGTTTAGCCTATTCGGGAGGCCTAGCACTAATTCTACTGTCTGCCCGACATAAGCAGCGGCAGCTTTCATATTATAGTTCGTATATACCACTGTGAGGCGATGATTTTACTTTATCTTAATTAATCTTAATTAATCCATATATGATATGTCTTCTCAATGCGGTGGAATACGTGTCACAATAAGCAACGCAGCCAGTAGAATAACGAAGTTGGTATTAATTTTGTATTGAAAATAATTTTTCAGAAAGTTACCACCGAGTCCACCAAAAACACAATTAAATACGTAGTTGAAGAGTAACCGATCCTGTAGCTTGGTGGTCAAAGTTGTGAGAGTTTTGCCGGTTGTTTATACTGCTTAGTGTGATCCGCGCATCTTTTCACTCTGTTTGAAATAAAAAAATTCTTTAACCTGGAACATTATTTGTTTTTCACTAGGATAGTTTTTCAAAAAACAAAAAATAGAGCGAACTTCATTGTGACTAGTTTACTATAAAGTATAGTATTTTTAAGCCATGTCCGTTCACAATTTGAAGCTTTTTAATGGAGTTATCTCAACAGATTTTTTCCACGAGAACTGCTTGTTACTCAGTTGCAATTGAAGAGAGTAGGTATGGAAGGATAGGACTAGGGTAGGACTAGTGGTTAACTATGGGTTAACTATGGGTAATGGATGAGAGGGAATTTACATCATAGACATCCATGGCTTTGAACAGAATCGAACTATGTTTTAAAAGTATATTAATTTCGTTTTAGACTCGGGAGGACGTCAAATCCTATTTATAATAGCCTATTTGACGTTCACTAGGTTAACGAAGCCACATAAATGAACAGTTTACATTGGGCATATACGCGGATATTGATTTCTGCAATTAAGGCCATTACGAGACAATGATATGATCAAAGTATTTATTTAAAAACTACACAATATAATAATGTAATTTAGTTCCAAAGTGTAACAACAACCCGACAGAACATAGTTCTGAGATAATTAGAAAACAAGATATTGGGCAAGTTTAATCTTCTACTGTGCATATGAGTTTTGTAGATTTTAATAAAATTCTAAGGATTACCCAAAATATATGTATGCTTAACATTATAATTATGAACATAATTTTACCTTCGTACCAGTAATAATAGGAGTTTTCAGAGGTTTCCATAGGATTTTCATAGTTGTTACAGTTTGTATCTAAAGTAATAATAAACACGGTCATACTTAAATAACTACATAATACCACCTGTTACACTTTGGAACTGATAAATATCGGCATTCTAAGCATTTCCTTTAGATGTCATCACCGCAGCATGGAGCAATCAAAATATTCTCTTGAGTGGCAGTCGCCAATCTTCTTCTTCTTCATCTTCTGTGGAATTGTGTATTTAGTAACATCAACAATAATACACAAACTTATTTCAAATATGAAACATCATATATCACACTAATCTGAGACCTGAAAGGTTTGTTACAGCTGCTCTAGGGTACTCAACGTTCTACCCATCATAACCGGCCAAACAGCTTTATAACGTTATTCATAGGTCAATGGTTTTTATTTGAGATGCTCCATTAGGAGCCTACATGGTCCGCATTGAGAGCGAACATACCGTTACAATATTACTACCCGGCGAGATAGAAATTGAGCACCGATCGAGTCATTTAGAAACAGGCTACTTCTATTGTTGACTAGGCACGACCTCTTAATATAAGGTAATTTAATCCTAGATTGTGTGAATCGATTTTAATTCATGAAATAGTATTGTCTAGTTTCAATCTATCATAGGTACTGTGTATTATTGAAATGCGTTCAAACAGGGTCTCAATAAATTCTATCAAATATTCTTTAAACTTTCATCACTGTTGAATTTTATTATTTCCTTATCTCACATTGAAATATCTGAATGATGTATGTTCTGTTTTATAATATTTTATGATATTTCATTGGTCATATATCTTGAATCTAGAGCAGGAATGCCCAATCAGGATGGAATTGCTGCCGATAATTAAAGATTTTCAATATTACATATATTTACAAATATTTGGAATGCATCTTTTGAGTTAGAGTCAGTCTATTTTGGGAAGGTTGGAATTATATTCTGAACATTGGCAAAAAAGTTGGGAACTCCTGATCTAGAGTACTTTTTTCACTTTAAATCTTAATGACTAATTTTTCGCATTCGATGTGTATACTATTCAATTAACTGACTATTAGCCCTCTTCAAATAACATGCTTATTTTCTTACCCTCTCCAAGGGTAGAGCTTAAACAATGCACCCATTCTTTTTCTACCACTTTTGTGTAGATGCTGCAATTTCCATATGATGTTTTACTTTGTCCGTTTGTGTATACACAAGTAACAGCTCTTGACGACCCTGTAGCCGAGTGGACAAATTTGTTGGGCTTTAATTCACGCGGCTGTGGGCTCACAGTCTGGAATTCTAGAGCATTCATATTATGATTTTTCTAACGATGAATGAATTTTTTCCAAAGTGACGGTCTGGGATGTCCTCTGATCTCTATCCACCCACTTTCTATACGTTCTGAAATCTGGGCGTAGAGAGAGAGTGACTTTAAAATTACTTGTTTTGTTATAATTTCCTCCTCCTTTACGTACCATCTACTCTACGAAGAGAGATGTTGAGCAACTCACCAACAAACAGTGTTCCCTCTAAGCTGCGCGTGCTTTTTCTTGCGTTTTTATTTACGCGTGCTTCTGCGTTTTACAGCCCCCGTGCACATGTCTTGGGTTGGCACGTACTCCAAGACAAACTATGAAAAATATTTTTTTATTAAAAATACAAATATTTGTTTAAAATTAAATAAATCATTAATTAAATAAACAAATAATATTTTTTTATTAGAATAATTGTAAGTCAGGTGGTACACACATTTTCTCGGCTTGTTCAAATTTATAAATATTGTCGTGTTCTTGGTGAAGTGGTTGACTTCGGTTACGGATGTCTCGGGTTCAAATCCCGGAAGAGGCACTTTCAAAAATATATTTTCAATCGCTTTATAGATTTCTGTTCGTAGGAATGGATTTTTGTGATGTCTAGAAATCACACCCCCCCCACTCCTTCAATCCGATTCTAAAGACGGGGTTTAGCGAGATCAATTGGCTAACCACTGTTTTCCGCTTTATAGTACAGATATATGTAACGCATCCCTAACAGTATTACAATCTGTTACTGTAAGTAATTGTATTGCATAAGCATCACATCTTCACGTCGACAATGTCCATGATTCTATAAAGAGAATCGTCATTTTCACATAAACATTGTAACAGAGACTTTACGTGATTTTTAAATTATTTTTGTTACTGAATTAATTTGTAGCATAGTGCAACAGTTTATCATAAATAAAACTTCAGCGGAGGTTGATTTCAATAAATCAATTCGAATTAATACAGATCCGATAGGTTAGGCGATAATTTTGTGAACATATTTTTTATATTAAATTAAAATTGATACCTTTGTTATTCTACTGGGTTTTTTAAACTGGGTGTGACACATCTTTCGCTATTTTGAGAAGCATCTCTAGACTAACCGTATCGTAAGATTTTACATCGAAATGATAACAACATAAAATAAAGTATTATCGATTCAACCATGCGCTCACGGCAGTAACGCGATGCGATAAATAATTGACATTTTGATGGACACTCGATCCTCTTTTAACACGGGATATACGTTGCATGCAAAACAACCTTACATAAAAGAACGTCCGAAAAAGATGCAGTGAACATAGATAAATAAAAGATAGGTTATATTAAATTTAATGGTGTAATTTGAATTAAGTGTGTGTTAAGACAATCAAGACAATTAAGTGTATGTATCTATTTTCTGCCCGTCAATGTTTTATATTAAATAAAGTAATTTAGTGTTCCATAAATAGCTAATGTTGAAAGTTGAAAATACCACTGTGGACCGGACCTCATCCATCAATTAATAATAGTTTTAAAAGTTAAAAGTTGCAAATATCTCATGTGACATCCACCAAATAGAGTATATCAATTAATCCATATTAAAAACTGAAAGTTGAAAATAGCACAGTTGAACTAGAACTGACAGCCAGAATGACTAGAAAAAATCATAATAATGAACGACTTTGAATCTATGCCGAGATTGTTTACATGACACGTGTTGTGTACAAAGTGAAATAAACATTAAGGAAAGTTAAATGACAATTACGGTGGAGAGAATATAAGAGATCGAAGAGATCTTAATTAATCATGCTAATCGGTGGTATATATTATATAATTGATGCAACCGCAGATTGTTGGTAACGAATCTTCAGACACAAGGCAGTAACTGGTCTAAGAAAGCGGAGAGGCAAATTCGGAGATAGGTGGAGCAGACAGTGTCCGCCCTCGATGGGCGGTGCGACACCTGTTGTGTTAGTCCCCGCCCGACCACTCTACTTGCAGCGGAATATGCAATCGTCGGGAGCACTTCTTCGTTCGACTCAAGCATTCGCTTAGTGTCCTAGTAACGCCGCGGCCGCCCAACACAGCGTAGCTGACGCTAGAGCGATTTTCCGGTTTTAATCGCAAAATATTACGGAAAACAGCTCGGGCACAGGTAGCAAAAGATTTTCGTTCAAATTTGAACTGAACACCAACTAAAATAGCAGTACTAAATTGTGAGTGTCCAAAATATTGGTGTTGTATTACAAAGTGAATAGTATCTATAGTTTGAATACCCTCTTGTTATCGAATCTTTGTACCAAATGATGTGTCCATCAAAGTATTGATTAGTGATGACTCGGCAGTAGATATTATTAATTAAAAAATATTTTCTCACTTAATTAAGTGATTTAATTTTTTGCAGCAAACTAAAAAAAAGTATTTCATTGAATCAAAAAATGCTATTAAAAAATGTTTTAAAATTGTTATGCCATTAGAGCTATAATGTAGAAAATATGTTCCACGTGATCGGGAACTTCTATGGTGGTGGTTTGAAATACGCAAATTTTTCAGATGTACATTAATAAGATGCAATGTGTAGGTAAACGGCAACTTAACAATAAAATTATGGCTAATGGTGGATAACGCGTTTTTCATATGCGATTATTTATCGTGTGTAATTATATAATGCGTTAAGGTTAAAAATCAAACTACTATTAATAAATATCAGACCATAAAACATTCAACATATGTGGTAACGAGTGTCAACTATCAATATTGCGATTTGTAAAATATACAAAAACAAAACAATATTAACGTCGTTGCGACATTAGTTGTGAGAACATTTAAATTTCCTGTCTATTGTACTAAATTTAACTAAGTCACTTTATGGTATCCCGTCTTGCTTAAGTCGTTGCAAATTCAAAATTGTCTTACAATAAGCTTCTAAATAATATTTGTAGCTTCAGGTTTTATTTGTCAATACATTGCTAAATAAAGGTAATCTATGGATCACCTTTAAATTCAAAATGTCTATATCATTTAATTCTGTTATTCTTTTAAGTATTTTATACATAAGATAGTCATGTAATATCGAAAGTATAATTATTGGATCTATTGTATGATGACACCGATTATAAGACGTACTCATATTTTCAAATTCCAGAAATTATAATCACACAGTTTTTGTATGGAAATTTACAATATTATGTAAATATAACGTCGTTTCGGCATCAGAATCCGTTTCAGAGTTTTCCGAATCGTTAGTATCAGCATTTTTCAACAAAATATCGTCTTTTGTACCATCAAGGGTATTTGTGATGCAACTCCCACTACCTCCGTGAGTAGTCAACCACACAAATACAGTACGGAATTTTTGTCAGCGATTACAAGACGCACCAGGATTTCAATGACACCAAAAACGTAAAAAACATGCGATGATCTATGCAATAATGAATAATACTATGGCGGAAAGATATCATAGTAAAGTGGAGTGCTTCATCAAATTAATATTCGATTTCAAAAATTCATTATTATTTAGACTAAATTGAGTTTCATTGAATTAATTAAATATGATAGGGCTAGGACCGGACTAGTGGTCAGCTAATCGCTCTCGCTATGGCACATTCTCTTCGAAAAAGAGAGGTTGAGCAACTGAGTAACAAGCAGTTCGCGTAGAAAAGTTTTGTTGAGATATCTCCATTAAGCTATATGATCCGCGCTGGGAGTGGACGTGGTAAAAAAAAATTAAATAGATTATGAAATGCATATTAACGCATTTGTTTCCGACGCAAAAAATGCTTGAATGCCTGAAATCACGGTTTTGGAATAAATTTAATTACGATTACTTTCATGGGTTCTATAGTGATTTTAGATATGTAAAACCAAACAACATTGATTTGTCTAGCTTAGCCGTTAGTCAATCCAATTGATTTATTAATTATAGATATAATATAAATGTTGTCGATATTTAATTAATTTAATAAAATTACAATTCAAATAAAGATTCAAACAGTAATTTCATACCCAATTTTTAAGTTCTTCTTTACAATCCACTATGATTGCCGTAACGAATAAAAATATGGTTTAATTTATTATCAATAAGAACTCTAGAAATTTGTAAATATCAATAGAAAAAATACCATCGATACTTTGAAGTAAACTTCTTAGTACGCAAATAATAATGGTCTGCAAACCATCATTAGTTGAATAGGAGTTTAGACTAAAATTCCCGAAATGGTGGCCCGAGATTATTCTGAAACTGCCTACAGCAACCTATTGCAGCCGGAAGACGTCAAGCCTCCAACTTACACTGACAGTAATGAGTAAGTATGCTTTTAAATTATCAATAATACTTATTGGCATTTATTTTACTTGCCAATTTCTAACATGCATGCAAACTATTTGGACTGATCAATTTGGTGAAAATTTCGACATGCACTCGTGGGTTTAACCTAATGGTTATAACACTGGTATAACTGAATCCGGAAACCCGGTATTTCATCTGTTTTTTCTATGTCAAAATACTGGTTTTGAAAATGCAAAATACCGCTATAGTATTGCAGTGTAATTTTCTAATAGCGTTGAGATGAGAAGGTTTTTTCTGCAGTCCGACTTCATAGATGAACTAGTTTTTCATTTCATATTTTAATTTAAAGATACAATAAATAAGAAGTATTTTTTAAAATAGATATATAAATAGATAAAACACTATTTCTGTTGTACTGCTTCAACATTTTTATAAAGATTGGAACCGATTTTGCTCATCGCGAGCAATATCCAAATTCGGCTAATACTTGAAAAGAAAACTGATATAGTTTTCGTCGCAAGTTCATTCCATGGTATATTAAAAAAATTTCTAAAAAATGCGCCGAAGGCATGCACGTAGGCGGAAAATGAAAACAGATATTATTTGGAAAAAACAAGTCGTTTAGCTGCAAGATTTTATTTAAAAAAATGCTTATTTGTTTGACAAATGATCAATTAAAATGCAAACCTGTAAGTAATTATGCAGTTCAGCTATTCAGTTTTATATGATAAGTCCCCTGAAACTTATATTTATAATTAAAAACTATGCATTTCTTTATTTTAGATGAATTAGAAAATAAATATTCATAATTAAACAGTTGCGTGCCTATTTATAAATGTTATATAGGTACATATTTTTTATAAATATCAAACATTGATGCAAAATTAAACAAGTGTAAAAAATATGTATTTGAAAAAAATATTTGACTAAAAACGTAAAAATCTATACTCCCACGCTTTTGGGCCGACGAAGACGCCCGCCACTGACATTTTAGCCACTTACTATTATGCTTAAAAAGATAGGAATAAAGAATGATTGAAGTTTAACTTAGTCAGACACTTTGATATTAAGTATCTCGTGAATCCATATATTGAAGAAGACATTGGCTTTGGTAGAAATCAAGTCAGCATAGCATATTAGGTCCGCGAGAGGATGTACCCTAGCCAGCGGCTCTGGTCGTTCGGCATTCATCTTGGGGCAATCACACAGTAGAATATTATGCTTTATAACTTTGCACTGGGGCTCTAGGATCTAGCATTACGGGATCCACACACACTAATACACCGACACGATCTGTGGATTAGTGTAATAAAAAGTGCAAAGTTATAAAGCGTATACTCTTCCTGGTTATCGTCTAGCGGTTGGAATAGGGAATACAAAACCGGACGAATGTAAGGATATCAGTATCGCACCGGTACTAATATAAAAATAGATGAAAAACACTAAAAATACAGCTAATTGGGTACGCAGTATCGAATGATTAAATCAATACCGATATTTCAATAACCCACATTATGTTTATAAGACAATCTGTTTTGTATTAATTCTACATCTGTTATAAAGATCAGGACCGGTTGCATTAATCGCAACTATTATTTAATTTAAATTTGTTAAATTTACAATTATAAAAAAAATATCTGACATTGCAGCTGACAGCCAATGCGCCAAACATTTTGAAAATTGGAAAATCATACTAGATCTCATGGAGTGTGAGAATTATTATCAACTGATAACAGTATATAGATTATTAATAACACAAAATCTGAATATATAATAATAAGATAATTGCTCAAAACATTTATACTTATCATAATGAAAGAATCTTAACAATATGCATATTATTATTGAAACTTGCGTATTTTGAGTATCTTACGAAACCAACAAAACAAAATTATTGTGACTATCTTGAAGTACATATTTAATTTCAAATTTTTCTAGGACCATCTTAAAACTTTCGTTCAAGGTGTAAGCCCTGAAATTAATGCCATAACTTATAATTTACTACACGAAAGCAAAGTTGGTGCAACTCTGGACTATTAGATTACAGATAAACGTATTTATGAAGTATTGTAAACGGTTATCTGTTTACGAGTGCCCTTGAAAATTATATTTTTGCTTGTTTATACATGTTTTGTATTAAACGATGCATTTATCTAATGTATATATATATATTTATATAAAATAGTTTATTACGTTGGCATACGCATATAGATTTTTAAATACTTTTGTTTGTGAGTATATTTATAGGAAAAGTTGTAAGGCGTAAACGATGACTATTTTAGTGGAGCCAACATTTTAAAAAAACTGCTCCTTCAGAAATTTACAAGAATACTTTTCATCTATAGCTGCTACTTTATAATTACCAACTATTATTGCCAATTTTAGTATCGATTTTCAAACGCCATTTCATAAATTACCTTATTTTATTTGCTAGACCTGTATGCGAGTAGTTAAAGCCGTGCTCTTCGATCGCAGCGTCTACGGATTCAAATTCGGAACGGACACTTTTATAAACTGATTTTTAGTTGATTAATTCAGTGGGATGTCTGCCATGTCAAAAATAGGAGAGTATCCCACCCGTTCCATATTAAAATACGTGACAGAGAGAGAGCGATACGCTAACCACTAGTTCTGTTCGATCCGCATCCTTCTATCCAAGAAGTTGATAGACTGAGTAGCGGTCATACAACAGATGAGATGCCTTCATTATTCCATATGCTCCACACTGAGAGTAGACATCGAGAAAAATAGTTCTGATCAAGGCTTAAACATTATATTCATATAAGTTTTGAAGGATACTGTCTAACCATTTTGTATAAACACCCTTATTCCGTTTATTTTATACAATATATAAAATAAAATCGAATAAGGATGTTTAGGATATTATTACGTCGTAAAAGTTCACTGGCTAAGATAAACCTACTTCGTTTTTTTGATTAAATTGTGCAATTTGTAACAGTTTATTGCATTGAATCATACCTTTATTAATACATATAGTCTTTCACCATCATCTAAATCAGTGATTGTTAACCTTTTTAATTTGGCGGGAACCGCTAAGAATGAACTCAAGACAAAGGGCACTATTTATAAATGTTGCTGGATGACAGAGTTGGAAGCTTAGATTAAAAATAAAACGCACCTATTAATCAAGCAAGTTTATTTTAATTCTTTAGAATACGTTCATTTTCAATTTCAAATATACTTTGCCGGCAAAATTTGAAGAAAAAAACATTAAAAATGTCTATAGTACTGCTTTAATTGGAAAAATAAAATACTTTTAGAGGGTAAAACTTATCTTACAATACCACCGTTCATACATCGCCCCACACGGTAAAGTATTATTTAGTGAGATGCAATAAACGGCGTCATTCAGTGCTTACCATTGTACTTTTGCAAACAGTTGCCAGAATACAAATATGTATTACAAATAAACTCGCCAATATTTATATTTCTCAAACTTTCTCAGTATGCGAAATAATTATTGGCAAGCATACATTCTGAATTATTTATTCATCTTCTTTCAAATCATCAACGGTATTCTACATTATTTGTAGAAAGTGTATTCGGCACGTATTTTATTATTGAATTCATCGTTGAACAATATATCACTTCTCCTTACATTATTATCACCTTTAACAGATTACAATTATTTTTCAATTTATATTCCTTAATTAAAATTAATATTTATCACAACATTTCAATTCAGTTATTAATCTTGAAGAACTTAGCATTTAAAAGTATTATTGACACCGAGTAATATTATATTTACTTATCGCGTTGCCTTCTTACTTATATAATTTAATACGTCTAAAAAACATTGTGTATAACTCTCACAAAACGTGCTAATACACTATATTATTATATTAATGTATAATATAACGATATGTAGAGAGGCAAAAGGACTTATCTCTCCATCTTTTCTAACATTTTTTTTCGATGATCACAATGTATACAATTTAATACACGTTTTGTTTGGTCTATACACAATATTTTGCTGTGGACTACGTCTCTTTTCCTTTCCAAGTCGATATATTTAACTATTAAATGAGATATTATTGTTCAAAAGATTATAATAGTGTAGTCTTGAAGATTATAATAGTATAGTTGACGAAGAATTAAAACAATTCTGGAGAATCGGTTTCATTTTAATTAACCTAATTTCAATATATAGTTACTTGTGAATGAATCTAAGTAAAATTATTGAAATTGCTTCAAAAATGTGATTACTGAAATTACGTTTTTAAAAAATTTTCTAATGGCATATTGAATGTTTTAAGATCGCTTGATTCTTTTAACCGTTAATTCGTGATGAGAACACATAATAATAAAATCAAGTGATGCTAAAACCATTGAAAATAATGCGTTATCATTTAGTTTAGACGTGATCTATAATCTATATAACTTAGTCCATGATTCTGTTATTATTATTAGGATCGTTTTCTCCCAGTAAATGAGAAAATGAGAGTTTCCAATAGTAAAGTTTTTTAGTTGAAAGTTGAACGAAAGACAATAATTGTGTTTTGTTTTTATAATAAAGCTGCTATACTTTTTATATAATTTCAGAATCATCTTTAAATGAATGTGGATCATAATTCTCATATCATAGTCTATCATAGCTTTATATTAATAACATCCATAAGTATACTTTTAATATATATCTAATAACATTTTGATAAAAACAAAGTTTTATAAATTAGCATTTGGCTATATATATTCAAGTAAAGCGACAGTTTAAATGTATTTCTATTACCGTACATCTCTTGGAATATCACTGATTTATGAAACAAAATAGTGAATTTCTATAACAAGATCATTCATATCTGAGAAATCTCCATATAAATACCGCAAAAAATTGTGCACAAATGACAACGACAATGAAATAGATTGACAGCTACGTTATATTTGATTGTATCTAAGTATTTATGTTTTTTAATTTTTAATATCAGACTATTCTATGTCATTTCTCCTCTCATACGGAGGAAAACCGAGCAACTAGTAATTATTAAAATATACAGGGTCACCCAATTCGTCTTTATTATAAATTAATGTGTATATCAAATGTTATAACAGTAATTGTTATAATAGTAACAGTAAAAATACATAATATGACAATGATGAATACATTAAGTCATTCTTTATATTGTTTTATGATTATCTAGTATTTATTATCCAGCTACGGTAGGGAAAGACAGATAACATGTAGACGTTATTTTGGTGCAAGCTAATGTTTAAAGTTGAAAATATCACTTTCAACCGTATTCCATCTAATACGCACAAACTATATCATCCATCAATTAATAATAATGCTGAAAGTAGAAAATATCACGATGGACCGTACCTCATGTAACACACACAGAATATTGTCAATAAATTGATAATCATGTTAAAAGTTGGTAGTTGATAGTCAAAAGATTAAAGTTGAAAATAGCACAGTTGGCTTAGAAATGGCAACCAGAATGTCATGTGAAAACTTCACGTCGCAACTGTACACCGATTGGTAGGAGTTCTTCCAACAGACAGACAGATAGATTTATCCATGTATTTTCTGCTATTATACACAGTAGTCAGTTGAGCTTAGTTCGTTGAGTTTCTTAAAAAAATCGGAGACTACACACACTAAAGACCTTTATGAAGTGGTATGTGATACGTTAGACATCCGTAAATGTCAAAGATGATTTAAAAAATTTTGAACGCGATATTATAAGTCAAGAATAGTCCTGCACGTGGAAGACAAACAAAGGTAGACGATGATGTCCTGGTTTCTGAAATCGAAGCAAATCCTACTGGAACTATTAATCAACTAGCCGAAACAATAAAATACTAATACACTTTTAAAAAATTAAACACAATACATTTGTACCACTTCTACATGTAGAAATGAATAAACACAAAGTATCGCACAAAATACAATGACTTTCCACCAAGAATTGACTGTTAACACCTTAAAGGGATACTCATATACATCAGTGCAAAGACACACTAAGAAGATTGGGAATATCCGGCAATAGGCAATGGGTATATGGGTTCCACACAAATTAAGCGAAGAAACCAAATGACAATGTGCGTCCACACGTGGCGAAATTGATTCTGCATAAAATCAAGGAACTTGGCTTGAAGGCTTAGTCTCGTTCACCTCCAGAGGTTGCTCTTTCCGACTACCATTTATTTCGATCGTTGCAACACTTGTTTGATGGAAAAAAAAATCAAAATGCAGTGAAAAAAAGACTATCCGAATATTTTGAATCAAAGCCTCCAACATTTTATAATAATGGGATTAAAAATTTGATATAAAGCTGGGAAAAGATGATCCTTAGATGGAGATTATATTTTGGATATTTAAAATAAAAATAAACGTTTTTCTTTGTTTCAATAAAAAACGACATTCATTTCGGATACACCTATTATAACTAATATTTATTACAGAGTTTCGCTAGAGATAGACCGCGCTAACATTTAGACGTTACTTTGATGCAAGTTAATACTTATATAGTCCATAAACTAATAATAATGCTAAATGTTGGAAATATCACGACGCACCTTACCTCATGTAGCATATAAAGTCAATCATTTAATAATAATGTTAAAAGTTGAACGTTGAACGTTGAACATTGAAAATAGCACAGTTGACTTATAAATGGCAAATCAGAATGACATGTGAAAATTTCACGCCGCTACTGTACACCGTTTTATGAGGAGTTCTTGTGACAGACAAACAGATTTATACATGTATATTCTGCTAAACAGTATAGAGATCTCACATATTGTATATTGGATAAAAATATAAAAGAATTAATTAAAATCACATGAAGCTGTAAGCCGTCAATTGGAAAGACTTTATATTTATAAAAAAATAACAGTTTTAAGAGCCAATTCAATTTTTTTATAGAATAGTCATGACCAGTGGAAATCTGCTGAAATTGCACCTTCGCTGAACGGATCGGTCGTGATGGTACTATAAAATCTTCAGATGAGTTCTTTAAATTGTGTTTTATTTTTATAAAACACAATTTCTTATAATATTGATCAAATTGGACAGTTAGTTTAACTCTAAGTTCTCTTAGTATAGTAAAAATAGCGGCAAAGTTTTACTACTGTCACTACAATATTTCTCAAGTTTAGTGTTGAGATACCTCCAATAGAAGTCACATATTGGTGGCGGACAAAATGGCGGACGTTAAAAATCTTAGACTTAATATTCACACCTATAAATAATGCATTGAATTAGTTATAATGAAATGTTGATATTATTTATGAAAGCGATACAGCGGAAGTCGTAGTGTAATAATTAAAATAACTGATTAGTTATTAAAGAAAACAATGATGCAACTGGCGTGCAGTCTTTGACAATCAAATCATCTCGACTGTATAGCAAAAAATACATGTATAAATCTGTCTTACTGTCACAAGAACTCCTCCCAAACGGTGTAAAGTAGTGACGTGAAATTTTCTGATAATTTTTAAGAATTCTATAAGACTGCAATTATATAAAATAGTATGTAATTAAATGGAATATGCTGATTGTTAACATGAATATTTTTTTTTACTTAATTTGAAAGAGTCTCAATCTGAAGCCTAGTCGTAATCAACGATTGTAATTAATCAATCATTCAAAATGTGTTTTTTGTGATAAATTATGATTCTATTGAATCTACCTTGGCACACGTAACATTTTGTGCCATTCACTAGATATATTATGATGACTGTTCGATTTAATTTACTGCGATGATTTAATTATTACTTAACTTGCATGTATGGTTGTTCTGGATGAATCGTGAACTATCTAATAATAACGCTAAAGAATCACAAAATAAACTCACAAGAAATCTTTTCAAGTATATGTTATATTTGACGAAAACCGGAGTTGAGCATCGATCTACGTACAACCATCATACCATTTGTTGGTAGAGACTGAGATTTCTAAGACTACTCTTAAATCACAAATTTTCTTATAGCAATGCTGTTGCTATAGTTTTACCAAAAAATATGATATTTGGAATGTTATACACTTTCCAATCATCCGTTCAAATTTCTTTTCATACAATTTTCGCTAGCAAGTATAACATAATTCCCTCGTATTGGGCATATGAAGAGACGTTGTTTAACGACAACGTCCAACGCCTCTCTTCGGAGACTTTAAGGAAAAAATGTTTAGTTAGCGAACCGCTTGTCTTACGCCCCGTTTTCAGGATCGGGTAAGGCGAGTAGAAAGGCACAGAAATCAGCTATACATGCATGCCTTTGATTGAAAATCTCTTGTATAAAAGCTCCCGTTCGGTATTTCGCTTCGCGGACTCCACATAATAGCTTCAGTAGGAAAGAAGAGGTAGGAAAAAAAAAAAAAAAAAAAAAATTTCGCACCCTTAACCGCGCAACCGAAAAGGACGACATCCCAAAAACATTGGCCAAAACGTCACACTAAATTTAACGATCGACGCAAACAATTCGCTACAACAACGCGATACTTATTCTTATCTAAGACAACTGTAATATTTTACCTCGCGTCGAGTGTGGAAATGTTTCGTGATTTCCTTCAATAATTGCTCAATGCGTCATTCGTAATATTAAAATGAACACTATATTTATTATATAATATATTGAATATACACATATAAGTGATTTATAATAATGATGCGCAGTATTATATTCATTAAAATATCTATATATGATTTATTTTTAAATATATAATTTAAATAAAATACTCTTGCACTTTCAATTTACCTTGATGAATGTATTCTACTTACAAAAAAAAAAAAATTAAAATCCCAAAGCATTGTATAATTATAATTACAAGTTGCAAATTCCTTATCAAAGTTTGACAGGTTTATAAAAAAATAGCTATCACGACTATAAGGGTAGGAAAGGCTGAATAAACATAATATAATTTGTAATATTACAAACAATCGAGTTATTTGAAAAATAAATTTATTTAGATTGCCAGTTTGAAATATAAACCTCGAACAACAATAAAGTTATCACTGTCTGCATTCTTATTACTTTAATCATTTATAGGTATATGAATACAATAAAACAGTATAAAAATAATTTAAATGAAAAGCGCATATTTCAATATATTAAATATAAATATATATAAATATTTATATGTATATACATATACAATACATCATTGTTTAGGAATTACGAATTAAGAAGTGGTTAATGAAGTTCTACCAGGTAAATTTCCATAAATTAAGAAGTAATTGGATGCGAGATAACAAATGTATAATACAGAATTATTGATAACTTTCTTATTCGACTGGCTGTTACTAAATGTGACACGTGTTTCACCACGTTAATAAGAATCTTCAGATGTCTGGAGTTACTACCGAATTCATCGAAAAATAATGAATGTTTCGATATTTTTCATTGAATTTAGTGTATATACAAAGGAACAATATAAAAAATAAAGCACAACTCGTTCGTACTACTTCCATATGTTTTAGAAGTACAAATGAATTGTGTTTTATTTTTTAAAATATAATGTCTCCACCAAGAATTGATAGTTATCATCTTAAAAGTGAATAATATAAAGTTATAAACTATACAACATATTTCGTATGAAATACATTAATGTAACGGTGTTCTGTGAATTCAACGAATGATCTTGGAATATATTGAATGCTCAATTTCAGAAAATGAATTGTATCTAAATTTTTATTTTCCTCTATGAACAACTAATTCTGGAGCTTTTTGTTTGCTGCCATAGTAAATAATTTTTAAAACGCGTTGGTTTTAGTAAATATTTTTTTGTTTAAATAAACATATTTTTAAGAAAACGTATTTCAAAGTTTGCATTTTTACAACTACAATTATTTTTTGCAAAAACACGATATTATAACAATACTGTGCAGACCAATGGACCTACGTTGATAAATATTAATGTACTGAAAATTTAATGTTTTTATATTGAAATTCATTATAAATATTACATACATGTTTTAATAATTACGTAAAATACAACTACAACGTCCTACTGCTAAATACAACGTCCATACAATTTTAATTTATATGATAAAGTTTTTATAGTTTATTTAAATGAAGCTCTCAAATAAAGTATAAGCCATTTCAATATATTGAGTTTAAATTTACATTGATCTAATAAATTAAAGAAAAGTTTTCACCAAGAGCAAATTTTTATTGGTCGCAGATATGAATGGTCTTACTCCCGGATAAAATGTCATGACTTTAACGTTGTAAATGGCGTGTTGTTTCCTTGCTGACTTACGATACATGTTTAATTACTATTGTAGTACGTCATGCAACAGGGATTACGTTGAACTATATGTATCTACTATGACTGGTAATGATATTTTATATTGAAGTTAACATTTTCCGGTTTGTACAATTTATTGATACCATTGACATTGAATGTACGCTGCTTCAATCATAAATTATCAAAGATTGATATGCAAGGTCAAATAAACAATATATCAAATGATTGCAAATATAGTATTATAAAAATTACGTACTTAGAATCATTCTTAGTACACTCTTCAATCTATAATGTAATTATTTATATCAAAATTGGCTTCGAGATAGGAGATAAAGCTTTTGTGAAAAAGATGAAAGTTTCTCACAAATTTATTAGAACGGCAACATAGAGCCTAACTAATTCTTTTACACCAAGCCCACTCATAATGTAGAGGATATTGCTGATGGAGTATCATCTTTATTTTAGGACAGAATTGATTAGTTTGCCTGCCCTTGGAAGAATTTTCCCAATGATTCTGCCAAATCTGCATTGGAGCGTCTATTGCCACACTACGAGATGTAATTTTATGGTAATTCGGAATGTAAGGATCTAGTCCTCGCGAGACGACTCTACGCCTCGTTAACAGGATCGAATGATAAGTGACTGGGGATGTATGAAAGCGTCACTCGATACGATTCGATTAAAAAATCAAATGCAATATGAAATTTGAATTGCTGAAATTTTGTACATATTCATGTATTTTGTTACTAACGACCGGGGTTTCGCCTTTCGGCAACTTCATGTATTCGTGCACAGGATGGACTCTAACTGACTCATTCGTGTGCTCAAATGCCTGAAGATGCCGAAAGGCGAAACCCGGGTCGTTACTGATTTTTCTTTTCAGCATATTCAGGCATTCGAGTACACGAATGAACTCGAACTGACAGTTAGTATACAGATTACATATAGGACAAGTATTATCAGTCTAGGAACTACATTTATATTTGAATTAATTTTAATACTGATATGATGATAATGACTTTTAACCTTAATTGAGAAAATAATCGCATAAACAATTACAAACTCACAGAACTTAGCAATTTCAATCTTAAATTATGTCAAATGCAATATAATTCGGCTTCATAGCTATCAATTAGCACGCACGTTGGCTAATCGACTAATTCTACTCTTCATCTCGGAACATTCTCAAATCACGCCATAAATATTAAATAACCATTTTAAATGCAGACAGAGCTTGAGTATTATTAGTATGCATAATTATAATTAATACACTTGATATACGAACAAGGATATATATGAGTACCTTGGTATCAAAGTCGGACAAACGCCACATCCCACGAAAGTCGTCTTTTTATTGTTTGTAGTACTTGCACGATGATCTTTTCAAAAAATCTAACGGTTTCATATAGATTTTTGAGTTTAAAGTTCGTAAATAGTTTCAAAAGAGGACACTAAACATCCATTTTCGCGAAATAAAAGGACATATGTCCACTGATTTCGATCCACACATTGACGCATCGTCCACACATTGACCAATCACAGAGATAGAAATTACTTTAAAGTGTCATGGCTGCCGGGTTTGACGAAGTGTGGAATACAAATATAATGAAAAATCACCTCTGTTGTACATTTTCATAAATGACTTATGCCCATCTACTCAGATATTTGCAAAACAATTTGAAACTTCATGGAATTCCAAGGAAACATAACAGTTTTCAGTTCAAGCTGTTATATATCGTTAAAATAAAATAAATATCATAAAAAATCTTATAATTTAGATTCATGGGCATTCATTTATTATATACCTAAATATCTTCCCAATCGCCGTGTTCGAGTGATTATGCTTTGTGGGTTCTACAGAATTCGCCGTCACATAATCGAAATCCTGAATAAACGCTTGCTTACAATCATTTTTCGATCGATTTTTAATTTACATCCATATACCTACATTATGAATATTTTATTTACATTCCACCCACCCTATACCATGGTCCGTAAAAATGTAACGGAAATTAGCTAACGACTAGTCCTTCCCAAACTTCAGCCTTCTATAAATAACCCCTCTAATTGGAAATACACCACAAAAAACTGCGTTTTTAAATATAGCTTCTCAATAGCGACGCACATCACAAGAAGACAAATAATGACGCGTGAATCGGACAAATTAATTGATGTAATTAATATTCAAAGTGATGGAAACTATTTTCTGGCAACAATTAAACATACTGCCATAATTAATAATTATAGTCCTAGATAATTTATACCGTGTTCACGTAAAAAATAATGTCATGAAAAATTAACTAAACTGTAGTCAACACAAAATTTTAACTTTTTCTTTGACTGATTTAATAGACTTACAGAGGTGCAGAGCCTGTGGCCTTGCCGGTCTTTTGATTGAAATCAAATTTTCATGTCATTGTTTTCATTCAACGAATGAGACTTTCCAACGTAGTAAAGATTCCCCACCACTGACATAAAGTATAGGAAATAGTCGATTCTCTCACTCTTTCTCACAGGCGACAAGAGAGGCACTAGAGAATTGCAATCACTATAGTATTACGATTGACTTTTACAGTTGGGAAGACCATATACGGGAAATCTGATCTAGTTATATGGCCTGTAACGATCCGTATATCATCTAAATGTCTTTTATTTTAAACTACTTCTTATATCTACTATATAGCAGAAAATACATGCATCTCTGCCTGTTACAGCAACTCCTCCCAAGTAATGTACAGTAGCGACGAGAAATTTGCATATGTTATTCTAACTGCCATTTCTAGGTCAACTCCAATATTTTGAATTTTAAACATTATTATTAATTATTGATGGCCTATATTTTGTGGGTGTTACATGTTACAGTTACATGAGTTACTGTCCACGGTGATATATGTAACTTTTGAAATTATTATTCATTGATGAACTATTAATAGGAATATACTAGGAATATATATGTTTGTATGTCTGTCGACTCCTCTCAAACGGCGTACACTAGTGAAGTGAAATTTTCACAGGTCATTTTGGTTGCAATTGTTAGTTCAACTGCGCTATTTTCAACTCTCAACGCTTAAATTTTAACCTAAAACTGAAAACACGATATTTTTGACGTTTACAAATTCGGGATAATAAAACCAACAAGCGCTGTTTAGCAACCGCTTCATACCAAATATTCCGGGATTGTCATTGTCATAACTTCGTGTTGCTTAGTAACTACAAATAATAGCAAAAACGTCACAAATCATTATTCTTCATGCTTGAATCGTAAAATTTGTATAAAATCAAACTTCGGAAACTTTTCCTTGCAATCATTTGCTTTCGAAGATGTTTAATGCCCACATCAATGTTAAATGGTGTGTATACACTGTGCATTACAGAAACTTTAATTGTTATTATGTACGAATGATGTTGCAAAAAGTCAAAGGTCTAACAAGTTTCAAGAACCGTCGATATAATTGAATTTTACATTCAATTACACATTATTGTAGTGTGATGATCCGAAATTCAAGTCAAAAAATGTTCTCAGTCGACGCAAGGAACGTTCAATTGTTAAAGGGAATGACCGCATTTGATAATAATGCAATGGTCTTATACTGTGCACTCCAGAAACTTTTACTGTCGTTACACTCTATGTAATATGACTGATATCAGCCAACGTCAAAGCTTCAACGAGTTTCAAAGACCTCCGATCCGGCGATGGAATTGAATGTGACACGCATCGTGAAGGACACATATTGGGATTCGCATTGAGACTACTCGACAATAGAAGTCAGCTGCACATACCATTGAAAAAATGAACACTCTTTGCAGGAATCCTTTTCAGGAATCATTTTGTGAACGATCCAACACGAAAACACTTTGGGAGAATAATAAGGACTGCATGTCTGAAGAAATATTATTTTGAATATATCTTCATCGAAAAAAATCCTCGCTTTGCCTTGAACTCTACCCATGGCATCTACAACAAAGCACCCATAAAGAGTAAAGGTGGGGAGGTTTTGATCTTTTATTATTGCTATTTTTAACTTTTAAGATTATTGTTAATTGTTGGACAATATTTTCTGGGTAATACAAAATACAAGAGGTACAGTCTACGGTAATATTTTTAACTTTTAACCAAATTTCGATATAGCGAGCCAACGTCAAAACGTGTCAGTATTAAAAGATGTACTGTAATTTATTAACATTGTTTTAAATGTGTTAGATAATAATTTATTACTATTAGAGTTATGGTCTTCTAGGTGTAATCCTTGTAAAAAATAAAATCCCTATCAAAACAAGTGCGGAATATCTGCATATTATAAAACTACTTTCACGATAAGACTATCGCAAATAGTTGTGTGAACAATAAACTCGTGAATGTGTATTGTAATCACTCAGACATATAATTCACTACTCAATTGTATAGCTCAGTCGCATGTAAATGGCGGTTAATAGTTATTCTTTTTGAGTTTGATAGAACAGGTCGATACATCAGTTCCAATGTGTAACAACACAAAAAACATAGAGCTGAGATAATTAGGAAACAAAATTTTGAGCAGCTTTAATCTTCTTATCTAAAAAACATATTTATAGTATTGTAAACATAATTTTATTTATTCTATTAATAGGGGTTTTTAGGGGCTTTCATAGTTGTCACCAATGTTCCCTCTAGGCTGCGCTTGTTAACGGCCGTGCAGCAGTTTTAGAGCCCCCCGCGCACAGTTCAGGTTTGCGCGCACTTCAATACAAACTATGTACTCAGATTAAATATTTTAAATTCATGTTCTACATCTATGCAATGCGCATTAAAATGTAAGTACAAAAAGTAAAATTATCAAATTACTGTCAATTTGGTTACTTATGAACTTCTGCCACGATTTATTTTCTGCCTACGACTTTTTTAGACAAAGGCGACTGATAAAAATTCTCCATGCTTGATAAATATAACATTAACCTTTCCGCTCTCAATCGAGCATCTCAATAGATTTCTGAACAATAACAAGATGTTATTAAGACGCTCATCCTATCCCTTTCAGAGCAGGTAAGGAAGTAAGGATGGAAGGATTGAAATAGGAAAAGTCTAGTAGTTTTCTAATCGAATTCGCTAAGCCCTGTGAGTCTAAAAATCACAGACATCCATGTCTCTGAACACAAATTGATTCGTCCCAAGCAGCGTTTATTGGCCACTACTACGTCATAATAAATATTGAGACGAGTATATTAATTCATATTCTATGAAGGTAAGATTACTCTTACAAATATATAGGTATGTTTTAATTTCTATAGTTTCCAAGAAACATTTAAAATGGCTAGAAATAAAAAGATGTGTCCAATAACTTAAAATAATAACGCTCATATTGTGCAATAGGCATCATTTCACATTTTCTTTTAATCTCATAATCTCGGAAACTTAATGCAATGCATACTGCGTAAGAATTACCTATTGAATCTTTATCAACGTAATTTGCATAGTTCTTCCATTGTCAGGCTAAAAACAATAATCACACAAAAAACGACCCTTGCTACATTAAATTCTGCAAGTGAAATATTTTTGCTGAAAAGCGTAATTTTGTTTCTTAATTACTGTTTACGTACCAATATAACATTTTTCTAACTATTAAAAGTTTTTCTAATGATAGAAAAGGTTGTTAAGTGACTGTCCGCTTTATATATCATCAATTAACCGCATTTGTAATAATACCGTTTTAATAATACACTTTTGGTGGAATCAAAGCACATGTCGTGACAAAACACGTATCGATAAGAGTAAGGACATAAGGTAAGAGCCTAAGGCAGGACTGATGGCTAGCTAATCGCTCTCGTTACGCGCCGCTTTTAGAAACGTATAGGTGGTAGGAAATTTCGACGTCACAGACATTCATGCCTTCGAAAACAAATTCATTAAAGCGTTAAAAAATCAATTTATCAAATTGTCCGGGGATTCGAGCCCGTGAGTTAACGACGTTGATCAGTCGGCTAAAGGCCCGGAAAGATTTCAGTATAGCTGATATAGAAAAATATCACTCCAATAAATTATATTCAGGAATTTCATTTCACCAAGGGTTACCATAAATCATACTTGACATCGAGAATATTTTTTTTACCTGGCACCTGCTAACGTAACAACCGTCGTTAGCAGGTGCAATAGTGTTAACACTTATTTTTTTTTTTGTTTTTCCACCTACAACAATTTCTATAAAGTGTTTGATACTACTGAATTAATTTTTGAAGTCTCGAGTGTGATAAATTCTGGGTTGTGGCTCAATAGGGAAGAGTTTAAAAATTTGGTAATTTATTCTTTTTTCCACAATAGTTTAGAGATTTTGTATCGAAAATTTATTATTTATATCGTATTCTAACGATACATTACAAGTTTTATCTATCAGATATATTGTCAGATCGTAAAACACCGTCATTAAGCCCGTCTATAAGTAATATTATAAAATTTTATACAATTGAAGGAATTAAGCATTCATCGATCATGAAAGAACGAATCCAAATGACGCAAATCACTTGTTTTCCCACGTGAATACTTTGCAAATAGCAGACAGGGTGAAAAAACAAATGACTCGCAGAGAATCCAATAAGGTTGAAGCCATGAATCATTTGTTTTAGTTACGCAGTGATACGACTCGATTAAACGAATCGAAGAGAACACTTAAATCGAAGTGATCAATTAGCGCCTAAGTAACTTATTTTCCTTGTCTACATTGAATACTTTTTACAGTGCCGTTTGCTGCGGATATTCAATTATATATAATTTGCACCTTTGAATGTAATACGCAAATAAAGATATAATAGATAGTGTAGTAGGATATCAGTATGGCCATGGCATTCAGCTGTTGCATCGCTGCAATGTCAACTGTAGAATGCAAGTCAATCGCTATCCTACTTACTACTGCCGACTATAGTAGAATCCTTTTATAATAATTTAGTTATGACAAGATACGCCAAGCCATACAAAATGTGTAACTTAAACGACAAGTGTGTTTTAGCGACGCGCCGCACTCAAAACGTATTTTTCAGAGGATTAAAAAGAATAATCTTCTGAATTGCCCCGATCCAGCTCCACTCCATCCTTCGCTCCGTGCTCTGGATAAAACGTTTTATTAGAACCTATATATTATAATAGTTTTCAAATAATCATGTTTAATTATTTTTATTCTTATTGGTTATATATAAAATAGTCATCTTTCAGCGTTTGCCTATTCTCACTTAATAATAATTTAAGGTCAGAAAATAGTCTCTCGTAGTATTGGATATACGTAGCCCAATGACCGTTCCCAGTGTTACAAAATGC
Source organism: Himalopsyche phryganea (assembly GCA_022494535.1). Lineage (NCBI taxonomy): Eukaryota > Metazoa > Arthropoda > Insecta > Trichoptera > Rhyacophilidae > Himalopsyche > Himalopsyche phryganea. The sequence goes on along the minus strand of JAGVSL010000019.1, from coordinate 4,080,315 downwards.
CAAATACAATATTTTGAATGGTACAATTAATAGTGATAATTAATATTTGAAAAAAACACATTGGAGTTGAATTAATGACGAGATTCTTATATAAATAAAGAATTTGCCCTGCAAATTTTCTCCACTCTGGATATAACCCCATTGCTCCAAAACAACTTTTTCGTTATCTTGGACCACATCGAGTAATTGTTATCAACCAAAAATAAAATATGTAAGTCTACTTTAAATTCTTCTTTTTTTCCATTTTGTTTAATAAACTTAAAAATAGAGAGTGACAAAAAATTAATTTTATACTTGACTCCGTTTTTGTGATAAGAATTCATAAATGTATGGTTCGATAGAAATGGTGTATTGAATTTCCGACGTGCTCGTCTGAAGTTTTGCTTCCCGCATAAAAGCTTATAATAATGTTAAAATGTACCTTTGGTTTTGGGCTACTAGGTGTCTTGGGCCGCGGGTTGGCCAAGCCTGCGTTAAATCTATATACTAAAATGTTTCAGTGCGACAGCTATGACAGCTTAGTGCCGCATCCATACACTGATATGCAAATGCATAGTGCTTGTATTTAGTTACCTTGGAAAAGTGCAACGCGATCCGAACGAAGGTCACTATAATTGTGCAATACGAATGAAATGCAACTGCCGCTCCATTGCTGTTGTATTATATTGCGCAACGCTGATAATATGTTCAATTCACACATGCTCACGTCACACATACCTATTATGGGTCGTTCAGAAGACAAATAACTTTAAATTTTGTATGTCAAGACGTAATTCAAATCTGACTTGGTAAAAGGTGAACCTCTCTGCATCTGACCTAGAATAGACGTAAGCATACTATATGAAAATAAATGACAAAAAAAAATTTCTACCACTATTAAATATTGTACATTCAAGAAAATAATCTTGGGCAGAAACTATATTGTGCTAATGAAAAAACACGGTATCTTAAAGTAAATTTCATTAACCAACGAAAACGTATATTGTATAAAAGAAAGCATATTTTTCAATTTCAATCCACTTCAAGAAACACAAAATTGGAGTGAACATACCAAGTAGTCATATTTTACAATTTATCAATTTATGTACTTTTCCAGGAAATTTTATTTTAAAATTTATTCAAGTTTCATATTAGTTTTTTCTAAGTATGTATCCATAAGATATTAGATACACAGAGAAATTGAGTTGTGACGTTAGTTTATGAATATTAAGTCTTTTATTGGGCTCGGTGATAAATACTTTAATCATTACAGTGTGTACTAAAATATTATGTTCGTTTATAATTTTTCTTCTTGGTTTTAATGAATTATAATTATGACTAACACTTATTCTTATTATGACAATGGATACAATAGTACAAAACATTTTGTTTCAAAATGACTGATTTCTTCGAAGGAAAGTGATCAATAAATTTGGGGGTTACTTTGTGGATTCATTTTTTTATATAGAGTTAAAACTGATAACTTTGTTATTCCACTGTTCCCCAAGACGAAACACGTGTCACAATTAGTAACACAAGCAGTGGAATAACAAAGTTTTCAATTTTAATTTAATTTTATGTTATTATATAGTTTCGAGGAAACACCGTAAAGGTAAACTCGTATTAAAAATATTGCTTAAAATGTATAGTTAAAATTTATCTTTACTTGTGAAACCTATTCTATTAGCTGATGAAGAAACTGATATAAACTATTCAACATTATCATGTTCTCGATAAATTTAACCATTTCTGACTATAGCCTCAGATCGAAGACTGTAACGGCTTCCAAGCATTAGTCAAAATGATCACATGTCAATATGATTATTTAAGATATCGACTGAGGGTGCTTGGTAGAATTTCAATATCATATTTGAATTGTTGAAATTTTATACTCCATGTATTTCGTCACAAACGATCCGGGTTTCGCCTTTTGACATCTTCCGGCATTCGAGTGCACGAATGAACTCAAACTGTCACAAGCTTAAAATGTAAAAAAAACCAACTCGCTAATGGATTAAGACCAGATTTTATTGCGAAAATGCGTTAGTTAAATTACTTATTAAAAAAACAGATTTTATAGATAAATTTGGCATTTATACATTACAATGTAGTGGCTGCCAGCACTTTTATGTCGGGAAAATGTTTTGATATACGAATATCAAAACATTTAGCTGGTTTTAGATTAAAAAAAGATGCAAGATTGTTATGTAATTTAAATCTATGATGTTTATAAAACCGTTTTACCAAAAGTTATTATGTGGAGCTTTCTCAAAAATAGCCGTCGGTATGTTAGAACTATGGTGAAAAGAAATGCTTCATAGATTTCTTTAGCTTACGATGAATATCAATAAAATAGTTAAAATCTTGTTAGAAAATGAATGAAGATTTCAAAACTTACGTAAATCCAATCTTGATTACATTAATTACAGATCAAATTTTGTTTTTTAAAAATAAGCCGTTAATTAAGCACATCGAACATTCAAAGGTGTGTTTGTCGGAACAACATGAAGAGTTTTTTCGCAATTCCGAGACTGTTTTATTAGATTGCAAGGTTGTCTGCAGATTCCTGAAGTAGAGACGTTTCTTTGTCTCACCCTTCTGCTTATTATTTAATAAGATCCAACTTCCGCCAGTTGAAGTTTCATATTTTCATCCCTTATTATCCCATGTTACTAACGATGCAATTATGTGATTATATGAGTTCAAATAATCTCTTAGCTTTTTTAGTTAAAATTCGATAAAATCGTAAACGTTGAAATTTAAAAAATCATTTTAAAAGTGATAAGTAATAGTTGTAGAAATGAAACATGCGACTATTAGGAATCACTTGTGTATTATATTTTTTCAACCATGTCCATTTAATGAGTTGCATATTATTGACTGAATTGGCATTTACTTGGTAGAACTCCATTATAATAGGATAAAATAACAAAGTATTTAGTTCTACAAAATTTTTATCAGGTAGTAACTGAGTAGCATTTTGACTAATAATCAAGCATCTAAACAAAAGTTGTTTCACGAGAAATGGTTGATATTCAGTCGCTTTTCAATTTTTCAGCGTAGGAAAGTAAGTATGTATGCAAATCTTTGCATAAATACATACATACATAAACATCGGGTCCGTGGTGCAGGTTGGCTTCGGTTACGAATCTTAAGGGCTCGGCTCATAAATTGATTTTTAAGTTAATTCCTGTTCAACGGCTATTTGAAAAAAATATATAAATTTATTATAAAACTAGGCAAGATACGTTATTTAAATATTCACACATTAAAAAACAATAAATTCATCAATATATAATACATATTTGGATTATTGAGATTTTGTACACTTCCATGTATTTTTCGGCATCTTCAGGCATTCGAGCACACGGATGGACTCAGTTCGAGTCTATCCGTGTGCTCGAATGCCTGAAGATGCCGAAAGGCGAAACCCGGGTCGTTAGTGACAAAATACATGGAAGTGTACAAAATCTCAATAATCCAAATTTGATATTGAAATTCCATCAAGCACCCTCAGTCGATGTCTTAAATTATATAATACATAGTTATTTACAAGTTTAACCTTCATACAGGTTTTAGCCTTAGATGTATTACCGTTGCCAAGGAGGGTTTCTGACCCTCAGACATTTTCCCCCTTCACTACGTTCCTACAACGACATCATGACTGTCAAAAACATAATAAAATATTATTTTTATGTATGTAAACTTAGATGAATAGAACTACGACTGATTATAATGAATAAATTTAATTTACATTACAAAACGTGTTCATATTATTTTTGATTTACTTGTTTCAGGATAACACGTTCGATGTATTTGAACACTACATCTGACTCCCCACTTGGAGCTAAATCTTCCGACACCAACACGCGGAAGCGAAGAGTCTCTGTTCAGTAAGCAATTACCATTTTTCACCTTACAGAAAATCGCGTCACTTCCTACGGTCCCCTGCCACCCCAAACCCTATTAAGGGGAGTCACATCTTCACAAACATTACGCGATGTAATTGATATAATCTAACTATTTATCATTTTTACAACGTCTCGATTGATAAAGGTGTTCTCTATAATTATATGTAAGGTGTTAGCTGTCAATTCTTGATGTAAATGCAGTATAATTTAAAAAGAAGGCACCTTTTGATTTGTACTACTTCTCAATTTGTATAATGATCAGGACCGCGAGCATTATCAACTGATAAAATATGAATCTTGACAAGGCTATTTATTTTAATGTATCTATGTAATTATGTTGGGGTTTTTGATATACCTTCAGTGGTGTAGTGGGCGGGGGCGCGGGGGCGCATGGGGTCGGCACTCCCACACTTTTTTGTAGACGATTTAGAAATGTTGTGTAATATAAATAGTAATTGTTTTAGGACCCAGAGACTTTCTCTATTTAAAATATTGTTTATTTAAAACTTGTGAAAATGTTTTATACAAACACATCAGTGATGTCGTGATGTCTGTTTCCATAAATTAAATTAAATACGCTAAGGGATAATTTATTTCCTTTTTTCTTTCTGGTGCTCAATACTAATGAAAAAATTAATCTCGATCCTCAATCAATTCAGTGATCACATGGATATTTATCGAAACGAGGACATTGGATCACTACGGGTAGGTGGTATTAAAATATGGCTTACAATTAAATGCACTTTTCTTTAGATGATATCCACTTTCGTAAAGATAGTTTTCACTTATAACAAATACATTCCACAAAAAACAAATTATTTCACTAAAAATAAAGTGATGCCACATAATAAAATATATTTAAACATTGAAGAAATATGTTGCACTTACGAAAAAGTATTATCACATAGACAAAATAGTTTTCACTCAATATAAATACTCACACTTTGAAATCGATAGTTTCACAACTCTGTAATGAAATGTCACTTATTCTTTACTACTTGCAACATAGGAGTTTCCACCATAGACTAGTTTACTTGTCGCAACTCTATATTAGGCCGCCTGTATTGTCTTTGCTCCACTCATTAAAATTTATTTACTAGTATATTATAGGAGTGGTATTTATGAGGAAGCAGGGTTCAAAGTGGACATGCAATATGCTAATATAATTTATTTCAATATCCATAACATACAAAATTAAAATAATTCGTTTCAAAGTCAAGCTATCAAATTTAGTCTGTGGTACTTTGTTAAAAGAATCCGTTTCGAAGTAAAAGCTATTAAAATCAATGTTTGAGTGTACTAAGTTAATACTATCTTATACAAAGTGCCAACTATCGAAATAAAAGTTCAAGTGTACCAAGTGAATACTAGCTTACACAAAGTGCAATTATTTATAACCCTTAAAATATTATGATTAATTAGCGCTCCCAGACTTTTTTATTTAGTACTACACCACTGAATGCTGTCTATTAACACTTAATTTCATATAATAGGCATCCTTAAGATTTTTTGATAATGCTCACGACGAGTGAAACTGGTCCTGGTCATTATAAAGATGTCGAAATAGTACAAAAAAAGGTGTTTTATGTTTAACATATTCCCTTTTATACTATTTCACTAACCGTCTACTCTACAGCGCGGATAGGATGCCAATGCCATCTTCCGTTCGGAAAACATCTTCTTTTTAAAATAAGTTATGTTTTCATTCAACATTCATAGCTAACTAAGTGTCAAAATGGCTACTGTTTAACGGACCTTTATTATATTTATAAAAAGAGATATTTGCTTTAGCTATTTCTTTTCATTAATGTTTAAAATATGGCTATAATGTTCAGATGAACTAATTTATTAAAAAAAAAATAGATCACTGTTTTAGCATGGTGGTGGAGATTGAAAGGTAAATCAAATAGGAATGTTTTTAACAACTCTAAAGTTTTCAGAATTTTGGTATCATAGATTTTATCAATTACACGACTCTTTCTGAAAAAAAAACATTTAATAATTTGTCTTGTTATGTCACTTTCTCGAAAGCTTTTCACTCTACATTAAATATAACAAAATATATTGTCTTAAATTCTTTGATTGGGTAGTAAATTTATTTTCAATGTGGAATAAACAGATATATATGATATCGCTTGCGAGCTTATGGTTATGTAATAATGATTATCGATTTTAGAAAGTGTGAGTTTGAAGTTAACACCGAATCACAAACCTATCCACACCTAGATTGAAATTATTACGAATTACAGCAATATATGTACACCTCTCTAGGGATTTCAAGCTTAACATCAAACGGTGATTAATGGAGGTGTAATCTGCCGGCGAAAGGTCATCAATAATAATAAATAATTAAAGACCAGCATCTAATTGCAATCAGTCCCGAGATGCTGTTCTAGGGAAATAGGCGGTTAGATCATCAATTCTCGTCAAGATGACGAATAAACATTTTTTTAAAGTTGATTATTAGGAGCCTATTCGCTTTTCTCCTTGGCCATATCAATTCCTTATTCCAATCATACAGGAACCAAGCTGTACCTTCAAAAGTATCTAGCTCCTGCGAATCCCTTAGATTAGGCCTGGGAAAACTTTTAGTCTGAAAGGCCATATTGGGAATTCAAAATGAACGGCGGGTCGTATAAATATTGCTTTTAGATATGCATTATTTAAACACATGTATGCAGAATTAAAACACAAATCCTTTCTTTTTTGAGTGACATTGCAACGCATGCTATGGTTCTCATTAGTATATATATATATAAAAATGAATGTTTGTTTGTCCTCTATGCTTTCCTTTACCATTCATCCGATTCCGATGAAACTTTGGTGAGTTGTTGAGCGCACACCCGAACCGAAAAAAAATTACACACCGAAAAAAAATTAAAATCTGAAATCTAAAAAATATCTAAAAAAAAAAGAATCAAATACGTATAAACAGCGACATCTCTGAAAAACCGTATGATTTATTCGTGTACGCACCAGACGGAAAACAAAAATTATTGTCTATCCAAAATAGAGGTTTGCACGGGCCCGGCCCGCGGGCCGGGCTCGGGCGGTTAGAGACAATTCATATTTGGGTTCGGGCCGGGCCCGGTCAAGGAATTCAAGTTTACGAAAAATATTTCGTACTATGTTCGGGTCATGAGTCAGCCATAAGGCAATGTTATTCATAACTTATGTAATTTATTGCACATGTGCTATGAATATCGTTGAAAATATGGAAACAATAACATATATTGTTTGAATAGAATAGATGAATCACTATATTAAAAAAAACCGGGCTTTTTCCGGGCTGAGAAAAATAAATCTGGGCTTCGGGTCGGGTTCGGGTAACAAGTGTGATATGGAGAGTCAGGCTCAGGCCGGGCCTGGCCTGAAGATGACGAGCTCGGACCAGGTAATTTTATGAAATTTCGCCCTTGCAGACATCTAATCTAAAAGCAGGTCAATAAACAGGATTAAAACACAAAACTTTTCTTTCTTTGAGTGGCATTGCAACGCATGCAGGGTACCCACTAGTTAGAAATAAATAACCTTGCGATACAGTCAGTCTGAAGATACTTCTTAAAAAGGTGAAACACGTGTCGCACTTAGTAACACAGTCAGTGGAATAACAACGTTATCAACTTTAATTTTATATTAAAAGTGGATTTCCACAAAGTTACCGGCAAATCCATCGAAAATATATAAAAAAGTATTGCGACATAAGCGATTTCATTGACAAGTCAATCAATGAAGTATTTATTGAATTGAAGCATCGACATAAAATGTAGTTGGTCCATCCAGCTGAACTGTGTTGAATATAATATTTCTTGTACAAACGTCAATTTGAGAGTGCGGGCGAGTGCCGAGTCCTCTACCGATGAAAGGCGACAAGTTAATTAACGGTTGTTATTTTCGAAGTCTGTAGCCACAATGCGAATCCTTAAAAAAACTTTCAAAATTGTTTCTGTTAATTAACTTAATCAGCAACCCTTACATGACGACGTAGTTACATCTCGGTTGTATTGTCGACTGCATTGGCGAAAGCTTTGTTAATGTTTCTCATAATTTAGTCGACGAAAAGTTAAGGAGTTTTATTTTTCAATACGACAATGATGAAGCCGTGAACTGCACCTACCTTTGAAAGCGAAAAAATCTTTAATCAACCAAGAATACAGCAAATTTTATGGTGAGATGTATCATTTAATTTAACAAAATCAGCACCTTTATTATAAAAGTGTATAAAAAACATGGACTTCGTTCTATAACAAAATTTTAAAATAAGCACTTAGTTGTAACTGTTGATTAATTTAATCAATACTTTAGATAATGACGTCATAACACGCTGTTTATTTTTGTGACTTAATTGACAAAATTATTGTTAACGTTTCCAGTAATTTTGCACAAGCAAAAGTAAGAACTATTTTTTTTTAATTAAGATGAAGAGACCCGGAGCTTTACTAGTTAAAATAAATTTACTCAAACATACTTTTAAAAAACTGACTCATGATGTTTTCTATATATTATATATATATATATAGCATTAAAGACGAAGTTTTGTTAACGTAATTGTCAGGAATATCAAGAGTAAAAAAAAAAAATTATACGTGAGGGTTTAAATCCGCTAACAACTAAATTCTTCTAAATTTATATAAAATATATTATAATGCCAACTAAAATTGTAGCTTCGTAAATTAAAAATGTTTAATTTTTATGACCAAATCTAAAATTGTATAACATATTCATATTTTTCTTTGATTCTCTTCGTGTTATTGCGATGCATCTCTTCTAGTCTAATACCTTTTTATTCCTAACGTTAAGGGCCACCGTTCTTTCACTAGTCAGGGAAATAATGCGTAAATCCTTAATATATAAATTTGTCCTTTTTCAGATAAGCTAATTGCATAAAAAAGACTTTGTCAAAATGTGGGTTGTGCGAATCATATAATAAAAGAAATAGAAAAGCCAATTCAATCAAAAAAATGTATAGAAACTGAAAAATAGTTGTATTGTTTATAAATGTGATGTTTTTATATTACATTCAAATCATCTCTCTTTCCATAGAGCCGGTAGTGACTTTGAAGACGACATCGATGACAAGTCGACAAAGCCCAACGACGACAGTAAAAAGTGAGTTCATAATAGTATTTTTTTTCAATGTTGATGGTCTCCTGTTGACAATGCTTTGGTGATGGCAATGGTAATGGTGGTTCCTGAAAACAAGTGAGCTATAGTAAAATCTAGTGTACATAACGATGTATTATTTTTGCCTTGGATGAGTTAGACAAAGGAAACGCTGAAGATTATTTGGCTTTTGCAAATGCTAAAATATGGCTAGATAGGGTGTTGAACACATTTTAGTTGATTTTGGCATTTCTTATAATTTGTAATACAACTCCACTAACCGTCTGATGTAGGTATTGTGTGGGTAGAGCCCAGTGGCGTGTTTCAGCAGTGATATATTATATTATCACCAAATTAGTTCAACTGTCAAATGAAGGTTTGTTAATTTTGTTGTAAGTGGCTATTATTTTTAAGCAATCGATTTTCTTTGATACTTGATATTGTTAAAAAATAATAACTTACGGAAATAGATTTCAATATTATCAGGGATGTGTTTTTTACATCTCTACTATATAGGAGATTTTTTACCATGTCCACTCCTACACTGGAGCATATAATGTATATTAACAAACGTTTTTCTGAGAGAACTGCTTGTTACTCAGTTGCTCAACCTCTCTTTTTTGAAGACAGTAGGGATATAATGATTAGACTTGGACATCACTAGTGTGTTTCGCTAATAGCTCTCGCTTCGCCCCATTTTTAGGATCGGAGACGTGGGAGGTAATTTCAAGCATGACAAACATTAGACAGAAAACAGATTTATTAGCAAGAAATAATAGATCGCCATTTGAGGATGCCACTGGCGCCCTATTCAGCACGCAGTTTGTGTAATAGTATAAGAAAAAACTAAATTAACGGACACGTTTTAAAAATTCTAACTAGTCGTATTTCTCGACAATGATTTCACTGCCACTAAAAAATAATGTATACGCTTACCATTAAGATAGAACTAATACTTTAATAAGTTAGAATATTAATAATTTTTGTAAATAATCTATGTAAAATTAAAATACTCAGTAATCATCAAATACGAAAAGTTTTGATTTACACATACGCAACTGTCAAGCGTGTGTTACATCTCTGTACAGAAAGTTAGAGCATTAGTGCAACAAAATGGCTTCAGGATTTACAACGGTCAAGGGTAACTGACTATACCTAATGAAAATTACCTTGGGCTATATCTATTACAATATAACGCAAGAAATAACGCAATATGGCGTGAACGTTCTGCAGTAATATTATTATTTATAATAGCCTTTTCGCTAAGCCGCATTTTTGTGCGTCGAGTACTCGTGTGAAGTGTAAAGCTCTTCACGCCAAAGATACAGCAAAGATATTAAAAATATTATTTTTATTCTAAAACTCGCCAAACTGCATCACTAATATACAAATGATAGTGTTTCTTTCGTGCATTAAACAATTACTTAATTAATTTAAGTTATCGTCTGAGACTGCTTGATGGAATTTCGATATCAAATTTGAATTGTTGAAATTTCGTACATTTCCATGTATTTCGTAACTAGCGACCCGGGTTTCGCCTAGTCAGCTTGAGTTCATTCGTGTGCTAGAATGACTGAAGATGTCGAAAAGGCAAATTTTTACAATCTTTTCCAGGCAGGGCAGTGCAGTGGTCAACATCGTTGGCTTCAGTTACAGATTTCACGGGATCGAATCCCAGTAGACAGTTTCATAGAAGAGAGCGATTAGATAAACACTAGCCCTGTCTTAACCCAATTTGTCCATCCCTACTATTTTTGAAAAAGGGTTGAACAACTGAGTTACAAGCAGTTCTCTTAGAAAAACTTATGTTAAGATACATCTATTCGGACGCCATGTTGGGGGCGGACATGGTAAAAAAAGTAATTACGTTTTACGCTCTTTGTAATGTTCTACTTTATGATATTAAAAGTAAGGCATAAAATGGCGGTGATATAAAGATACACGTGTATATCATGAATTAATAAAATAATCAATACACCATATCGATTTGATGCATTATAAACTGTATAAACTATTATTGAGAATTTTAAGTAAAACTCGTCATTTCTCCATAGCGGTAAATGAAATTTATATTATTATTGTTTCAGACAAAACCATAGTGAGATCGAAAAGAGGCGTCGTGATAAAATGAACACTTACATAACAGAACTATCGGCTATGGTGCCGATGTGTCATGCAATGTCACGGAAGTTGGACAAGCTCACTGTCCTCAGGATGGCTGTCCAGCATCTGAAGACCATCAGGGGGGCAGTGCATTCTTATACAGAGGGCCACTATAAGCCAGCTTTTCTCTCTGACAGAGAACTAAAAATGCTGATCCTCCAAGCGGCCGACGGTTTTTTATTTGCTGTTGGTTGCGACCGAGGGAGAATTCTTTACGTCTCAGAATCCGTTTCACAAATACTCAATTATTCACAGGTATTAAAATATTTAGTTTTAATACAATATTATTCTCTTTTTTTCATCGGTTTGTATTCACCAATTATAATGGTTGGGGTTTTTTAATATTCTTACACCTAATGATTTTCTTTTCTTTGAGGAACTATTGTAAACTTCTTTCGAAATTTAAACAAAATGGTTCAGATGTTTTGGGTATGTAATATTTAAGAAATTATCATAGTCCAACATACAAATAAAATTTACAACATTGATCTTCCACTGAATATGTTACAAGGTGAGACACGTTTTTTGCCTCTTTGAAATCCATCTTCAGACGAACTATAACGTTAAGTTTTTTATTATAACTTAGACATTGATTATAATGCTATCCTTATTTGAGATTACACGAGAAAAAAATTTAACAAGTTTGAGACCCGCTCATTTCTATTAACATTTTTGTCATCAATCACTTGTATGGTGTTACAACAACTGTGAATTCTTGGCGGAAAAGCATTATATTTAGAAAAATAAAACACATTATTATGGGGGATGGCACTTATGGATCTCAGCCGAGTGACTGGTATTTCAGACCGTATGCCCTCACATTACAACATTACTTTGGCAGTGAAGAGGTTCAAGAACGGCAAAGTGCCGGGTGGAGACGACATACCCAGCGGAATTTTTGAATGTGGTTTTAACGCCATCCTACACCCTCTCTATCACCCGATGGCTAAGGTGGTGATCGTTATCCAGGGACTGGGTGGACGGTGAGGTGGTGGCACTCTCCAAAAACGGCGATCCACTCAGCTGTGACAATTATCGAGGCTTTTTTCACCATTCCTGGGAAGGTTTTGGCATACATTCTTTTGGCGAGAATAAGAGGTCCCAGAATGCAAGTCCTTAGAAAAAATCAAGCCGGCTTCCTCCCTGTGAGGTCATGTGCGGATCAAAAACACAATCTCCGATGTCTCTTCCAGCAGAGCAACGAATTTAACAGCGCTTTTACTTGTTGTTTCGTCGACTATGAGAAGGTATTTGAGAGTCCGCATCGACAAAGATTGTGGCCATCATCAAATCTTTTCCTGCTGTGCATGCTGTGTAAGAATCGGTGACTCAACCACCGAATGGTTCGGGGTCATAACCGGAGTGAGACAGGGCTGCGTTCTTGCTCCGTTCCTGTTTATTATTATCTTCGATTTCATACTCCGGAGGCCAATCCCACCTGATCGAGCTATAGCTGTAGCTCCCGGTTTGAAGCTGTGTGACATTGAATACGCCCATGATACTATCATATTCGACAAATATGTTAAGGGCATCCAAGAGACTATTTATAGGTTAGGAATAACTCAGGTCGTTTTGGTATGAAAATAAATACATGTAACACCAATGTGATCTGTAACCATGTCTGTCATGACTCTGATAGGACCCTGACTAGTGCGGGACAGAGCATCGGGAGGGTCTCCAGCTTCAGGTACCTTGATGTACACATCCCGGAAGACGGTAACACAAAGAAAGAGCTAGCTATTCGATTAGAAGTAGCTGGAGCCACATTTAACTCGATGCGGACCGTCTGGGACACGCAGCTGTACACGATTAAAACCAAATGCCATTTGTTCAACGCTAGCACTCAAGTGTGCTGCTCTAAGCTGCTATCTTGGCACATAAGAAAGAAAACCGTATACTGAGTTTAGAGAATAGATGCTTGCGTCGGATATTGGGGGTGATGTGGTTTGACTCTGTGAGTAACTCGAAGATTAGGAAAAGAACCAGGCAGCGCTCTGTTATATCAGCGGTCATAGAGAGACGTTGGAACTGGCTGGGTCACGTACTGCGGCTGCCTTCGTAGAACCTCAATCCTGCTTGCCATTTCTTCCGGCCGGTGGGATTCCAGCGTCCTGGAAGACCATCAGCTACTATTCACAGAATGTACTCGGCGGAGTTGAGGGACTGCCATGTCATGGGAGGAAGTAACGCGATACGCGGGTGACACACTTCACTTAATTTCGACTTTTTTTCACTATTGCTGGAGGAACGACATCTATACAATCTTTATTGTATAGAGTTGGCAGAGCGCTGTTTTATTACTTTCAAACGCTTTGTATTGTGTATACTACTTCATATTGTGTATTGTGTACACTGTATCAGTATTTCACTAGATGACTCTGGTGAAAAACTGATACATTTCCTTGCTAACTATGATTTTGAGAAATTTATAATAATTTATTATTCTTTCAAGCTTACGTTAACATATTTTTTTAAATCTGAAATACGATTATACTAAACAAGAGCAGTAGTTTATTTTGATTATACCAAACCTTTAAGTGTGAGTGATATGGTTCAAAGTGACATCTATGGATGAAAAAATGTAAAATATTTTGTAACAAAAATCTTGTTTTTTTTTTTTAACCATATCTGCTCCCTGTTCTGAGCATTTGGCCATCATGCGGTTCCTCCAAGCTTCTCTGTCCCCCGCCAGTCTCTTTGCTTCCTCCCGGGTCATCCCAGCGTCCCGTAGCTCCGCTGAATACATCTTATGGATGGTCATCAGCGGCCTTCCAGGGTGACGGAATCCATCTGGTTGGTAGAAGAGACAGGCAGGACTCAGGCTATCCTGGGGCATCCGCAGCACGTGTCCGACCCAGGTCCATCATCGCTTTTTTTTATTTTGGACATAATAAGAGGCTGGTCCGGCCGCTCTCTTACCTCAGAGTCAGAAAAATCTTGTAATTCATAAAATCTAGCTAACTTACTTTTTTAAAACATCTCAATTGATTGTAGCATTCCTTTTTATACTATTCCATTAACTTGTATTGTATATGGTGGATAGGGCGCCAGTAGTGTGCTTAAACAGATCTATTATTTTTTTCAATAAATTCATTCATCTCAATCAATATGTCCTATTTATTTTTTATAAGTACACTAAATATTTCAAAAGGATTGATACTACCACATCTCTTTTTGTTTTATTCAATCTTCTATTACACAATAATAGCTAATTAATTTTTGAAATAGCAACTATTGGAGTGGAGCTATGTTAAATCGAAAAAAAAAATGGCGATATTAATCTATTTCTTTTCGTTAGTATTTAGTATATTTTCCAAAATTAAACAGATTGTTTTGGTTGAGATGTATAAATTTACTGAAAAAATAATAATATGTTTCTGTTTAAGCTCGCCTCTAGCACTCTATCCATTCTATACAGTAAATGTTTAGTGGAATAGTATTATAAGGAATACCTTAATCTACTGAGATAATTTAAAAAATGCAGTAGGATAGATTTTATAAATTACATGTATGTTTGTGGCCTATTTAACATTTTTTTCATCCATAGATGTCACTACCACTGTTGGCAATTCATTAATTACTTTGGACTTGATGGATTTTATTAATTAAATTAAAAATTTTGGATACAATTTATATTTTAACTCTGGCTTTTATCACCGAAAATTTTTCTGTGAATCGAAAAAAACTGAAATAAATATCGGTTCGGTTTCGGTTTGGGTCCCTGATTACAGCACAAGCAAAAAATTTCTCTTGACTTGACCACTTGTAATCATATTTAACCATTATGTTTCAGAGTGACTTACTGGGACAAAATTGGTTTGATATTCTTCACCCGAAGGATGTTGCGAAGGTAAAAGAACAACTCTCGTCATCAGATTTAAGTCCAAGAGAAAGGCTGATTGATGCAAAAAGTAATATTTTTTTCTATATATATATATATATATAAAACTATATAGATAACTTCTCTACTGGTAATTTTGTGATAAGAATAAAAATTAGGCTACTAGATGTAGATGTATTTCATTTGAAAATGCTCAAAACGCAATAGTTGTATGATGATATTTGAAAGAACATGGGGAATTTCAATGTTTAAAATCGCTCTCCTGTAAATTTAAAATTTTGCAATTAAAGTTAAGTTAAAGGACGGGACCCACTCTAGCAGTTTTCTTCTGCCAGGGATGAATATACATTTTTATCACATTACAAGTGGGAAAGAGAGATCTTAGAACTCAGCTCGTCACAAACAAAAAGAGTTAGATGGTAATCTCAATTTAGCAATGGCTAAGTGATTAGCATTACGGAGGGATATAGTGATTACGGCCCTGTTTTTGTACTGCCTTTGTGTGCTGTGTATCGATATATTCGCATAGATATTAATTAGATATCTTGACATCTTAGGATTTTTTCAACCCAAGATCAAAACACACATGGTTATAATTTGTCACGCTCGCCCACTTTTTTGTTAATTAGTTTACTTTGATTTCATAATATCCAGAAATTCATATAACAGTAACCTCCGGTTATCCGGGCTCATGATGGGGAGGGGTTGCACGGATAATTCAAGCAATTCATTTTAATTTGATTTAAAATACCATTAAACAGCAGGCCATTACTTTTGCCATTTTTAATACTTATTATTTATTAAGAATATCTGTGATTTTGGTTTGTTTATAGGACTTTTTAAACGATTTTCTAATGATTTTCAGTTAAAATTTTTCTAAGAGCTATTATATCGTTACATTCGAATACTCATTGGTCAATGTACTAAATAGTGTCAACGGAAGTTAGTTTCGTCTTGTGATGTTTAATGCAATTGGTAATTTCCTCTTCTTATCTTGCATCTCTTCTGATTGAAAATAATATAAGCATCACTCATAGTTGAAAAGCCATATCACATGAATCATATTCTAAATATTCTTCAATGTTTTCTTTATTCACATTTTCAAAACCCAGTAAATTTGCCATATATTTCAAATATTTTAATAGTCTCAGACCAAAATATTCTTTAAATTCGATGGGAAATTTATCGGTGACTTGGAAACAAGAGATTGGAAAGACCTGCATTACCCTCACAATTCCGATGTAGATTAAACTATTTAAAATCTTCCAATTAAGAAAAGTTTTTGTTTTATATTAAGTACAACATTCTAGCGATTATTACATATTTCAATGCGACAGCTTCATATTATAATTCACACTATAAGTAAGACATCTGTTGAGGTATAGATCAATGCGATGAATCAAACAGTGCTCCAAGTAAATCGCTTTTATTTTTTTTTAAATCTGCATTCAATTCATGCAAGGATAATCGGGAGATTGCAGTTAATATAAACATATATTTCCTACTGACATTGATACAAATGTTTCGTCTTCAGCAATGCTTCCAGTAAAAACAGATGTTCCCCAAGGAGTATCGAGATTATGCCCAGGAGCACGCAGATCGTTTTTCTGCAGAATGAAATGCAAACTGTCCACAACAATCAAGGAGGAAACAGAAAACCAATCTTCAGCTCATCGAAGAAAGAAACAACAAACATCAGGTGAAATTAAAATTCATAATAAAGAATTGATGATAATCTCTGTCAAATTGAAAGCAGATTGCATAAATAGACGATATTTATAAAGTTTACGAGGATTCATTTTTGTGTGTTTAATATGTTTCCACTATGTAACAGAATCGTAAAATATTTATCTACTATTGTATTATTTATTTTATACTTATGTAGAACACTTTCATAATTGCTAGATGTTTTGAAATAGTACAATTAAATTTGCAAACCAGCCTGCGATAAAAATTTCACCATTCATTGCGATTCACAAATCGATACATGCTTACATTGTATGGTGTGATTATCCTGATACAAAACTTAGTTTCGTTCATAAAAAAGATACTGCCTATTGATTGAAGAAGAAAACGAATTCAGTCCAATATTTCGAAAATGAAATAATGATGGCACTGCGTATATCTTGAATTTTATCAAATATGATAACCATTAATTTCAGAGCTTGCTTCATCTAATGCCAAAAAATAAGCATAACAGTTAAAAGCTACATAGTACTGTTTTGCCTAACTAGTTGCACTTCTTAATGTGCACCGTAAGCGAGTGTAATCAAAAAGAAATTGTCAGAAAATAGGCATCATATTATATAAAATTATTTCATTAGCTTTAATTAATTACATTCACTACTTGCTATGTAAATTAAATTGTTTATTTTGTGTTTGAAGCATAATATTGCGCATTTGCATTGTGTATTTATTCTCAATGAAAAAGTTTTTGATGCCATACTGTTAGTATTTATTTCCGGTTGTATTTATATATTCTACCTTGCCCTTTCCTTTACTAGGTACCCTTAATCTTCAGGTGCAGACAGCACAAGATCAGACTTGACTTTCCTTTATAATTAATTCCAATTATTTACAGACAGAAAATACTCAGTAATACAATGCACTGGATACTTGAAGTCTTGGGCACCAGCAAAGCTTGGCTTGGAAGATCAAGAAGGTGAAGGAGACAGTGAAGCTTACAACCTTTCTTGCCTTGTAGCTGTAGGCAGAGTTCAACCACCAATATGCACAGTGGCTCCTCCAAATTGTATTAATTCCCCAAATATCAGGACTATACAATTTATCTCACGGCATGCTATGGATGGAAAATTTTTGTGTGTAGACCAACGGTAAATAAATAATAAAGAATGCATCGATTAGATGAAATATTACTAGCCGTCTTTTTACATATCTTTTAATACAGAATAATATTTCACAGGTCGACATTGGTGTTAGGTTTTCTTCCACAAGAGCTTTTGGGGACAAGCATGTATGAGTATTATCATCATGAAGATATATCAGCACTTGCAGAAACACATAAATTAGCTTTATTGAGCGCAACCACTGTAAAGACAACTCCATATCGCTTAAAAACCAAAGATGGATCATTTATTCGAATACAAAGTGAATGGAAATCTTTCAGAAACCCTTGGACAAAAGATGTCGAATATTTAATAGCAAAGAACTCTGTTATTCTTTCAGACATTCGTCAATATGAAACCAGTATTAATAATCAATTAGTTACTAATTATGACTTTTTTAATCAATGTAAGCTCGATTATATTATTATTTTGATATTTATCCTATCAATTTTATAAAATTTTAGAATTATCTATATTTACATCATTTTAGCTCCAGGCCGAGATATACATCGGTTCATTAACACACATGTTGAATCCAGTAAAATAGGATGTCAAATTGCCGAGGAAGTTTTAGAATCTCAACGGCGAGGAGAATCTTCAACTGGAAGCAGTCCCGACCCCATTATTCCAGACATGAATTTATCAGGCAATGTAAATATCCAATCAACACTGTTTAAAAATGTACAGGCATTCATATTATATGTATGATAACAAAAAAAACAAAAAATTTATCGCAATGCAACTCATTATGAGATTTTTTCTTTTAGGAGCAACTGATATTAAATCTTCCTTCGCCCATAGAATGTAGAGCACCTCAAAGAGATTCCACGATTGCCCCTCAGCACGATGGAACACTTCCAGCATTTGACCAAGTTAGACTAAACAATAATATAGCAATTAAAGCCGATCAAAGTGGATCTGCTGACGAAGAAATGATGGAAATGATCAGTAGTGTAGTAATGCCAGACCCCACGATACAAGTCAACACTGCGGATGGCAATGATGAAGCAGCGATGGCTGTAATAATGAGTTTATTGGAAGCCGATGCTGGCCTTGGAGGACCGGTTGACTTTTCAGGACTTCCATGGCCATTACCTTAGAAAATTAAATAAATTTAGTCTAAAATTCACAGTTTGCTACTTACTTACTGTTATTATTCTTTGTATAGTGCTGAAAAGAAAATGTGCGGGCCACTTTAAAAGCCACCCCGCAGACCTATTCCTTGCATAAATATTTTCAAAATATCATCTCCTCTATCACTATTTTTTAAAAATTAAATTTAAAACCTGAACCCATACCGTGACAAATAAATTTTAAATAATAATAATTATTATTATGAAATATTACCCTCCATAAGTATTCGGATAAACATACGAAATTTGAGTACTATTGCCAAATAATTATGTTAAATTTATAAAAATAAGTGAAAAACTACATGGTCTAAATTATATTCAATTTTTGAAATTCTCCATGAACTTTTATATTTCCATTAAGATTTTTTATACAAATTATATGATGACATATAACATAAAATTAATTTGATGAAAAAATGTGCTCTCGAGAAGAGAAGTGATAAAATGGTGAAACTTGCTTATTGAAAGTTTTAGTTTAATGAACTTCTTACTTTAATTTACACTTAAAAATACTTTTAAAAGTTTTACAGCTTGTATTTACTAAGCTCATTCACTTTTATGATACTTTATGATATGTAACATATTTTTTTTCGAGAAAATCAGTTGGCTCATTTCAATTCTTATTGGCTCAAAATATTATGGTATCCTTATTCATAATATAAGGCACCAAGGTTTATAATGTAAAAAACCTATTTCTTTATTTTTATAGGTCATGTTTTATTATTAATGTTATTGATCTATCTTTATGAGGCTCCGGATCACATGCAAATAGATATTTTGTTAGAATCTATACTTATTATTGAGCTAGCTCAAAAATCCGTTACATAACAAAAACATCAAAAAATGATTACAATTGGTTACATATAGTTGGCGATTGGCTAATCCCTAGACCTGTACTAGCCAATTCTTGTCTAGAAAAAAGAGTGGTTGAGCGACTGAGTAACAAGCAGTTCTCGTAGAGAAACTTCCGTTGAGATACCTTCATTAGGATTCCACTTGGGAGCAGACAGCGGTAAAAATAAAATGTAATATCGAAAATCTTTAATATACAGCAGCAATCATCTCTCTGAAACTCAAAAATTCCCAATAAGCAGAGTTTTGAAGATCGAAATGATGCTAACTTACTTGTTGATGATCCATTCCGCTGCTATATTTTTTTTAAAAACAAAGCAACAATAAATACTGTCAAATGTTTGAAAGAATTCTAAAAAACTATTGTAACATTTTGTTTGATCCAATGAAAAAAACCTATCAATGATTTAATTGTTGAAATTGTATACAGTTTAATAAAATTTGTAATTAACATTCAGAATTCCAACAACATTCCATGTCTTTTGATAGAATTATATTCTTAAATGGTTAATGATTTTAATGAAAAAATCACAAAATATACATGATTCATATATATATATATTAGAGGTCTGCACGGGCCCGAGTTTGGCCCGTGGGCCGTGTTCGGGCAGGTAGAGACAATTGATATTCGGGCTCGGGCCGGGCCCGGATAAGGGATTTATTCTTCAGAAAAATATTTTGGGCTATGTTCGGATCATGATTACTCTTGATAACGAAATACTGCTGATAACAAAAAGGCAATAAATAAAATAATTTATTACGTTTCGAATATCATTGGACACAATAGTCTTTCATTTGATAAGTATGGAGACATCATTTTATATTTTGGTAACCTGAAACTGAGGTAGGTACGTTAATCAATTTTATGGTACTGTATTTTTTTTAAATCAGGTTTTTTTCGGGCCGAGATATATAAATTTAGGCTTCGGGTCGGGCTCACGTAACAAGTGTCATATTATGATTCGGACTCGGGCCGGGTCAGGTCTGAGGTGGACGGGCTCGGGCCGGGTAATTTCATCAAATTTCGGCCCGTGCAGACCTCTAATATATATATATTTAAAGCACCCCCTGTCAATTTGAAAAAATAAATTAGTATAAATGGTGGGATACAGTGTTTATTAAATTATTTTATACTTTTATATTTATAAATTGATATCATAATATGAAACTTGGGAACCAAACTTAGAATAATGAAGACGAAGAGATATTGGATGGATATTAGAGAAAGATGTACTGAAAAATATTGTGACATTTTGTGATATTTAAGGAGGTAATGAAACCTTGAGGGTAAGAAATAATTGAAAATGGATGGGGACCAAATTGATCAATGAGTATATTTAAATAAGTCAACATTTTTTATTCATTTCTAAAAAAAGTGTAAATAATTATTTCAATAGATGTGTACAACTAGTCAGTTTGAAAGAACCATGAGCTTCAATAAAATATTTCGGTATGTGAGTGAAATATTTTTATTTTATTGGATGTTTAAAAAATAATTATTCCTTATGTTGATATAATCATAAAAACATTATTAATAATTACTAGCATTCTAATTTTGTTGTTACATATCAATAGAAATACTATAAATATAATATATTCTTTTTGTTAAGCAAGTAAGTACTTTGAATTATTCAAATTTTGTACATTCAACATTAGATATAAGAGTATCAGAACATTTAGCTACTTGTAGATAAAAAAAATATACGTTTTCCAACCATTTACTATAGGAGAATCACTCATTCAATGGGATGAAGGAGTCAAAATATTGCATCAAAACAAGGGGAATCATAAATTATTTTATCAAGAAATACTGGAAATAAATAGGACACAGCTAAATAGTTTACCACTTTTAAAAGAGAAAGTGAATCTCCCTTATTCTACCCTTTATATGAGATCAGCTTGTAAAATAATCATAAATTTCTTCAGAAATTAAAATAATTTAATTATTATGTCATCTGAAATTTATACTTCTCAAAAAACCTTGAGGAACACTTGAGGATCAGTAGGTATATATGTTATGATTGCTCCTAAACACCTATTAATGGTAATTGATTCTTATGACAACCTGTAATTGCAAAATCCTAAGAGTTTTTAATTGTTTATGTGATTATTTTTCCAATAAAGATTGGACATCATTAACATCAAATCACTATAAAAATTAATTCAGATCAACATCAATTTAGGTCCTAGACTTATAATATTTTTTCTTAATTCTTTTTATATATATAAAAGATATAAACTATTTATTAACTGTCAGATCGAGTTGATCCATGCACAGAAATGTCTGAAGATGCTGAAAGTTGAAACTCATGTTGTCTGTGACAAAACCTATGGAAATGTACAAAATTTGATAATGAAATTCTATCAAGGACCCTCAGTCCATATTTTAAATTAGGTACTTACTAAGTTAGGAAATTTTAATAAACCTAATAATTCTGTCAACACAACATTCATTACTTAAATTATTATTATCCTTGACAATTGTTTTATATATTAATATATTTTATGTAAATAGGAAAATGTAGCCATTATGCCGAAAAAAATAACAAATATTTTACCAAACCATGAAATGTAGCTAAACTTTTTAAATTAAGCAAAGCAAGAAACAAGGGTATTTTAATATGACTATAATTATTTGTAATGTGTAAAAATATGCTCTGTTTTGTTGGCTAATTATTCTGTTAAATATGTCAAATAAATAAACACTATACATTGTACTGACTTTTTATTTTCAAATATCTTTTTGTTATCGGAATTATTTGGCCTACAGACCCTTTTAAGAAAAAATAAAAATACTAGAAATCTACCTTCATCAAACAAACAGAAAGGTAGCATGCAAATTTATGTTCTCTTACATATAAATATATACACCCAATCAGTTTTTTATTTGCATATAAACCTTCAATTTCCTTAAAACGAAACGGAAAAAAATGTAAAAAAATATCAAGAATGTATGGCAAACTAAAACTGGTTCTTTAAATACGTGTAAAGAAATGCCTTTATTTACATTTATAAAATGCAACAATCCCACAACATATTATTTGTTTCTAAACTATTGCAAGTTATGATTTTATACATGAAGTATATATCTTTTACCATTAAAAAAACTCAAATATTATATGTATCTAAACACTGTTTTTAGCACAGGGAATCTTTTGTTTCAAAAATATTACTAGCTATTTTAAAACCTCTTCTCGACCAAATAGTTAATATTTTGAAATATATCAAATAATCAACACCTCTCAAAACGCGTTTTTAAAAAAACTTTTCACATCTCTGGAAACTTAGTATGAATATTTGTCTTTGCACACTGAAGTAGGAGATCCAGGGGAAAAGTGTTATGCCAAATTTGAGAACTTTTTTGTTGGGTATTTTCGGATATTATTGGAAGAAGAAAGGGGTTTGTAAAAAGTTTTAAAAATTAGGTTTTCTGTTCTAAAATGGCAAATATAGCTGATATGTTTAATTTCTTAAATAGGATTAATACAAGCATTCACGGATAAAATGGATATATAGTCATTTCCATAGCAAAAATGTATATCAGATCTGCAAAATCAAAATTTTTCAAGAGAGCATGAAAACAAAAAATTAACATGTAATTAGTATAGTTTTACATATTTAGTATTAATTAAGTGTTTACTGTTTTTATGCTCTGCCGAAAAAAATGATTTTCCAGATGTACAATTTTGCAATGGAAACGGCGATATTGTGATGACCGCTGACAAAACATCAACAATGTAGCTTGGTCATTGGAAAAGCAGAAAGAAGAGAACAGAAAGAAGAATAGAGCATGAGAATGGATGGGTCGAAGGATCTTTGAAGATTGGCTAATAAATAAAAGGGTACCTATAATAAAAGGTAATAACTAAAGATTTTTAAAAAAGTGAGAGCTTCCCACAAAAAGCAGTGCTGTTATTAGATAATGCATCTCATCCAAATGAAAGCATATACTATTCTATAATAAAATAAACACCACACGCAGCGGTTACGTAATTTTCATACGAAGCTTAATAATATCTGTTTCAACAGATATTAAATAAGTCAACCCATTTCATAAACTTTTGAATGTGTCAATTTATTTGAAACGGTTATCGAAACATCATAAATAAAACATCATGTAAAGGTATTCTATTCTATATATTTATATTCAGTTCTCTTACAAATATTATTAATAAGTACAGTTTAGGGCAGTGGTCGGCAACCTACTACCCGCAGGTAATTGAATTATCCACAACATTTTGAGTTACCTACATTGTTTTAATCAAATTGTTTGTTTATAAAATTATTTACTGAAAATACCAATTATTCAAAAATCATTATTCATATCACATATGTGGAATTCAAAAAATAGTAAAAATTTAAAAGTAATAGATAATTATATAATTTAATTTAAGACATCGACTGAAGGTGCTTGATGGAATTTCAATATCAAATTTGAATTATTGAGATCTTGTACACTTCCATGTATTTTGTCACTAACGACATGGGTTTCGCCTTTCGGCATCTTCAGGCATTCAAGCGCACGAATGGACTCGAATTGACTGACAGTAAACAGTGTCTAATGTTTATATAAAAGATACAAACACGACAAATATTATTTACGAAGAGTTTAGGATCCACAGTGATACCTGAGTTAAAATTTCGAGAATCACCTTAATCCTTATTGTGTAAAGAAACGCATTAACAGAGTGGCGAATTGCCGCTTTCTAATTAATATTAAAATTACCAGTGATTTTACAATTATAATAGCATTGTGGGTTTCGACGGGATGCAATTTGACGAAAGAATAAATATATACAATCATTCCCCATCTAGTGGCTTCTGTAAGATGAACATGAGATGAATTTATTAATATGGGAATATCAATATATATTTACATTTTTTTTTATTATTTTTGAACGAAATCATTCACGTATAGGATACAGCAATGGGGAGCTTGGAAGATTCAGCTGTTCGTTCAGAATTGGTAAGGAATTTAACTGGACTCTATTGATTTCCAAAATTTCTTGATAAAATAATTTAAAATAAGAAGCCACTAAATGTGGAATGATTGTACATATTTATCCTTTCGTCGAATTGCATCCCGTCGAAACCCACAATGCTATTATAATTGTTTATAATATTTAATATTTGTCGAGTTTGTATCTTCTATATAAACGTTAGACACTGTTTACTGTCTGTCAGTTCGAGTCCATTCGTGCGCTTGAATGCCTGAAGATGCCGAAAGGCGAAACCCGGGTCGTTAGTGACAAAATATATGGAAGTGTACAAAATCTCAATAATTCAAATTAGATAATTATATATTTGAGTGTTGAGATAAATAAGTTGTTTCAAAAGTGGACAGTTTGCACCTAACCATTAAACAGAGCCAGTTTTGCATCACAATAAATGGACAGAGCATATAATTAAATTCAATCTGAATATTCACTTTTTTGTCATTTAAGTAAGTCATTGATTTATATGTATATGCAGGGCTTTTTTAAAAATAAAAAGTGCCAGAACTCACTTCTTGAAGCTCACTTAAGAAAATTACATTTTTTTTTATTTTGCTTTAATTAAATTTATTTTAAAACATTAAAAATACTGTAAAAATTGCTGCCGGAACACAGTTCCACTATGTTACATGTCAACAAAGCCCTGTATATATATACATCTTTTTTTTTTTTTTTTAATCATATCCGCTCCCTATTTGGAGCATATGGCCATCACGCGGTTCCTCCAAGCTTCTCTGTCCACCACCAGTCTCTTTGCTTCCTTTCAGGTCAGGTAGCTCCGCCGAATACATCCTATGGGCGACGGAATCCATCTGGTTGGTAGAAGAGACAGGCAAGATTCAGGCTGCTCTGAGGTATCCGCAGCACGTGTCCAAGCCAGGTCCATCGTCACTACTTATAGTTGTTGGAGAGTATCATATCCTTTTCCTTGCTGGGTTGTCGTTTAGCTTATCATCATTCATAGCTTATATTTCATTTAAAGCTTAATTAAAAGTTTACCGCGTATTTTGCAAACACATTATATATTCCCATACTAGAAAAAACGGTAACTCCATGTGAAAAATAAAAGATAAGAATTCACTTCCCATCGAAATAATGTGTATCTAAATACTTTATTTATTATATTATGAAAGAATTAATTAAAGTTTATTAAAAACTTCTACCCAGGATGGTGGGGGTTTCTTCATTTTCAAATTTCTTAAG
Source organism: Himalopsyche phryganea (assembly GCA_022494535.1). Lineage (NCBI taxonomy): Eukaryota > Metazoa > Arthropoda > Insecta > Trichoptera > Rhyacophilidae > Himalopsyche > Himalopsyche phryganea. The sequence goes on along the minus strand of JAGVSL010000019.1, from coordinate 4,054,290 downwards.
ACTATTTCATCAGGACTGGGTGTATCAAATTGAAAAGGTTTTAGTTTCCCGAATGTGTCGTGGTATTTATGATTAATTTTTAACACTTCACGCTCTTTGTATTTGGCACATATAACCGTGCTCATAGGGGAACCCTTTTTTGAAAGTTTTCTTCTAGGAACTTCGAGCGAGTAAAATAAACACGGAAGAGGATTGGTCCTCACCGATTTGACCTCTTTTATCAGTTCAGCTGGCGGATTGAAGACAAGCTTTTCAGAAATGGCGGGTTTAGTAATTGGCAATGAAATAATTGGTTCGTTCAGATCAGTTTTGATTAGAGCGACTGAAAGATCAATAATATAATCATTAGGAGAGGATTGCTCATCTTCAAATACTGTGCTATAGTTAACGAGCTTTTCTTCAGTTATCTCAGAATTAAAACTATCTGAATTTTTGGTTGCAGCAGTTTCACAAGTAATTATTAATCCACCAATATCAGGAGTGTTTCCTTCGTCATTTTCATCCAAATTTGTACGCAGTTTTGGTATAAAAAATTTCATATTCGAGTCGATGGAATCAGATCCAGTGTCAGAATTATTTAAATTGTATTTACTTAAATGTTTATTGGCCAAACTCATTAAAGATGATGTTTGTTGATCATCTTCGGGAAAGTCACTGTGGTCATTAGATGCACGCGCTGAATCCATTTTAAATATTTTTCATACACAATTGAACATACAGTAATAATATATTACTATATAACCTACAGCGAACGGTATAAAATTTACTTAAAAACCATGTCACAACATCAACTGACGATAATAATATGTAAATATGGCAGTATAGTATATTACTCTATGATGGCACCCAAAAGTATAGTTCTCTATGGTGGGAGCAAAAATATTATACATAGACAATATCAGTGATGTGCTCATAGATAATATACTATGTGCTTGGATATACTATGTAATAGATATGCTGTTAAAATTTTATCAACCGGTTGGCACCTTAGTAAACATCAATTCCCAATTTTTATACATTTTTTTTTCAAATTAAAAAGGAAAATTATCATACATTAAATTACATAAATTCATTCCAAATAATGTTTTTATTTTCGTTTGAAAGTTTAACCAACTTTTATTCGTCTATCATCTGCTGTGTGATAGTGACTTCTGAGACATGGTTTAACAAATGGTGTGGAATCCCATGAAATCAATGGAAAACTTAACAAATTAATGATCATTTAGTCTGATATATGTCAAAAACTTAAATTTGCCCTTTTTTCTGAACAAATAGTATTCATTAACGCAAACCCTCGTTCCGCCTCTGCAAAGCTTATTGCAATTGCATTAATAATATTTTTACCTTTTCTGATCGTTATAGGAAGTTCATCGAGATTATCTCTTTAAGTATTATCGATGTAATCTCTGAAATCATTTAAATATAATTTGTACTTAATAATTTCACTTAGAATCCTAATATAAACGGCCGCAAGTTTTATTTTATTCATATCTGATCAAACATTGTAATCATGTAAAAATTCGATCTCGGATCTGTCAGTTCGAGTCCATTCGTGCACTCGAATGCCTGAAGATGCCGAACGGCGAAACCCGGGTCGTTAATGACAAAATACATGGAAGTGTACAAAATCTCAATAATCCAAATTTGATCGATAATGTTTAACAGTTTTATAATAAATGAAATGATGTGTTTACACTGTCACATTGGAGGTAAGTGGTGCCCAGTTATAGCACATTGGAGATATTTTCTATGAAATAGCAATATTTTTTTATTTTACTTGCTTACTGTTTCCTACAAATATGTGTGCCATTATTACATATAACTACTGTTTGTCTTGGTCATTAAATGTTTATGTTCCAATAAGTGTAAATTAAAAAAGCAATATGGCTTTGTTCAGTTTTTTCATTACAGTTATAGTTAAAATTGTTGACAAGACAAACAGTTGTTTATTTATAAGTAATACTAGCAAAGATATATGCAGAAAACAGTAAACAAGTAAAATGAAAATATATTACAATACCATTATCTGAGTCGCTGACCCGCTACTAGCGATTTTTCAAAAAATAAGCTTTTAGTGTACGTGCTCTATCGACAGATTTCAATGTTTCCAGTTGCAAGTATAAAGTTACTTCTTATTTCGTTCCCTGCATGAAATTCAAATTTTTTTAAACATAGAAATGTTGTCTTTTTACACAATCTTGAATGTCGTTTTACACGATTGACGCGCTCCAAAAAACGACAGTGTAAAAGAATATTTAACTTTTTATTACACACCGGAAGACACAAAGTAACTTAAATTATACTTAAAACTATCATACAGTTTTTCGTGATTTCTCAAAACTCTAATAACCCTTGGGTGCGTGTTTAGCGACTCAGCACCTCATTTATTATACAATGCTTTGGAATGGCTTTAACTTTAAAACAGAAAGTGATAGCACAATGAAAGTTTTTGTCAACGATGCAGAAAAAATCGTTGATTATTTAAACCATTTTCGTGAAATTGGCATATTGGAGATTTATTTTGTGCAACGACGATAATAATTATTATATCTTTGAGCATAAACTAAAAAATAGGTACTTACTGGTAGCATGGGTTAGTTATGAATTTGGCCGCTGTTTTTAGTATAGTCAGTCTATGGTCATGGTGTCGGCCTTCGGCCATTATTGTAATTTGTCTAAGTTGTTGTTTACTGCTACAGGGTTGTGTTCGTTTATAATACAAGAGCGAATGAACCTAGGTGTCAATATCTAAAAATCAGACGGCTTATTTGTTATTACAGAAACTATGGAGTCGGGTAGCTCTGATGTACAATTATTCCAACCAGTTACCAATCTCAGACCCCCCGAAGAAGACGATTGTTACCAGAGTAATGTTGATGATAGTGATTCGAATGATGTTATAGATCTTAATAACGAGACTAAAATCGGAAGCTGGGTGGATGGAATCTGGTCATGCATGTGGCCTATGCTGTCATTTGTGAATAGACCATCCAATCTACGGCAAGGAAAAGGTAAGCGTGTTGCAATATTTTTTATCACTCAATAAGGTCATTACTTCCATTACATTCTGATAAAGGGGTCAACATTAGAATATTGTGTGTAAGCCGCTGACCTCTGACTGGAATATTGCCGATGCGAACAATCGTCTCTTTGTCGATTGCAATTTATCTATCGGAAGATGCCATATATCAGTCAAATGCGTGTTATCTTGACTTGTCAAAAGATCGATATAGTCAATACTCTATTGTGAATTCTGTGTCAGTGAATGAAATGGTTCACTTCAACGAAAGTTGTCACAGTAAGTGCTAGTTTACAATAGATTTTATTAATATTTCTGTCTGAAATTTGTACTTACGCAGTTAATTTTAACACTATACTTAGACCTCTAAATAAAAATTCAAATTAATTTCATCCGATCAGGTACCATGCTATAGTTATTAAAGAATGTAGTTTACTGACCAGAAAAAAAACTTTGAGAACAATACAATTTCAGTTCAAAACACCCAGCAATATTGCATAATCTCCCTTTTATCTGATGTATTGCTATTTAAAGGAAACAATGATCGGGAGAAAGCAATTTGACGAGTGGCAGGGTGTCCTAGAAGCATTGAGGTGTAGCCGTAGGCTCTGCATAGAAAGGGGATATAGTTACGACAACAGTTTGTTACTGGTACAGAATTAGTTTAGTTAATCAATGTTCCCTTTAATTTTTGATTGACCAAACTGCTAAAATTTTGCTGATGGTAGTTTTGCACACTATAATCTAAAGCTATATTAGATATTGATAAATATTGATGCGCACTGGAAACAATTTCTTGTCATTCACACGTACTTCAGTACTTTAGTTTTGATAATACAATGTTTCATTGTGTGTTCTCAAAATGAAAATTTGTTACAAGAATTGAATGTGTGGCATCATTGGACAGACTTAGAGAATTGAATATTTGTGTGAAAATGTGCAGACATATTGAGTCATCTCTAAGTCCAGGGCTTTTTTTTTAAAAAAAAGGTGCTGGAACTCACTTTATGTCAAGCTTTTTTACTAAATAAAACTATTCAAATATCATTTAAATGAAATTTAAAGCAGCTTTTCCTGTGTCACGAAGTGCACAAAAAAAATGTTTTCTTAGATTTTTTTTTTATTTTAGACATGTTTTATCTAAAGTTAAAGAAACAATCAAATACAAACATTATATTTGAAATATGCAACTAAAACTAAGTTTAAAATAAAATTGTATATACATACATAATGTATGTATTTGAATAAAAGTTTATCGTGATTTTCAAAGTTTTGTCCAATTCCCGTCTGGCAAATCGTCTCAATTTCTTTTCTTGGTGTTAGTGTCTATGGCCGAATGTCTTCCTTTGAGTAACCACCGATCAACATATTTTGAAGGATCGAAAAGTGTGAAAGGTGGTTCCACGAGTTTGATGAACAAGAGTACCGAAACTGTTTTGGTGTTCGACGAAGCTCTTATCGGGGTAATAATTAGATTCATTTGAGAAAACCAGTGTTCACATTCACTTGAAGAAATGGCAATAGAATTCAGAGCATATATCAAACATTGTTTCGTCTAATTGATTTTGAAATTTTGAAAAAAAAAAATAAAAAATACTGTGAAAAAAAGTCCCGGAACGCCGTTCCACCGTGTTAAATGGAAAAAAACCCTGTCTAAGTCTGATTATATTTTCCATAATGCCATTTTGGTGAAATATTGTTTTACTAATATTATTTATTCTTTGATAAAATAATATCATTTAATTATATTCTGTGCATTCATTACATCGTCAGAAACTGATAATGTTAAAACCCTTCTGATAATTTAGAAAAAATGTACAAAGAACCATCAGGGTATTTCGTTGTATATATCTTTGAGTCGAGGCACATTTATCACTTGTCAATATCTTCTTAAATTAATTTTATAATTAAGCTTTATCAGTGTCAATTCCATCAGAATTGGTTAGCATATGAAAAACGATTCTTAGGAGTAATATATTCCATAGACTGTGGCAAGGTCGAAAGGTCATGAATATCATTTGACATTAATCAGATGTGGGACCCAGTCAAGTCCCTTTTTATATTGAAGTTAAATGCATTTTGGCAATCTGTGTGGTGATCATGCTGTTAAAGAATATGAAGATGGCTGGAGGGATATGTACAATAAACACTGCTGCAGATAACACAGATGGTGCCATTGGTGTGATCAGACTTTTGTTATATGAATCAGCCTCCATTCATTTGACAGCGATCTTAAAGTCTGGGCTTAAAGCTTTAAGAAGGCACACAAATATAAATCTTCACAACTATTAACATCTGCTTGGAAAGGTACATCTGTATGAAGTCATATCCCTTGATACCACTGGAAGCAGTACTGGGCAACTAGTAATTTTATTATCATAAATATTGTATTTTGTTTTATTTTTAATTTGATTGAAATGATGTTAGAGTAGATGATCCAAGATGTTTTCAATATTGTCATTCAATAAAACACTATTTGAATCTATTATAATATCAACATGTTTTCTGTGTTGCAGGTGATTCTTGGGATATCCCATTTGAAGCCATCAGTGACCTTCAGTGGCTTGGCTCGGGTGCTCAAGGAGCTGTTTTTAGTGGCAAATTGAAAGGTCAAACAATTGCTGTGAAGAAGGTGAAAGATCAAAAAGAGACTGACATAAAACATCTGAGGAAACTGGATCATGAGAATATTGTTAAATTCACAGGAGTTTGCACTCAAGCGCCTTGCTTTTGCATCTTAATGGAATTTTGCCCATACGGCCCACTTTACAATATGCTGAGAGAAGGCGAGGCTTTAAGTCCACAACTCTTCATCACATGGGCTAAAGGAATTGCTCAAGGAATGGCTTATCTACATTCCCATAAAATTATCCACCGAGATTTGAAAAGTCCCAAGTACGTTCTAACTTTTTGACTCTTAAATTTTAATTAATAATGGTAAGAATGAACTGATAGAAGCATGGTAAGAAATCTTGGTAATAAATATTAAATTGTCACATTTATGAAACAAACCAATAATTGAACATTTTTTTGTCTCTATATTCTTGAGTTATTTGTTTATTTTGATATACATTGTTTGTTTAATATTGATCGCATTCAAGGCCCTAGTGAATTTTGTTAACGTTAATCACAATATGTATTGATTTTATCAGTATTATTATTTTTGTTGCTTGATTCATATTCCTAGGTTATTTTTAGCGTTTGCGTTATTATGTCTCGGTGCATATTTGCAAAATTTTGCTCTGCAAATGTATTATTGTCATTAGAAGAATAAAACCTAAACTTTTCTTTTCACTCATATAGAGAAGTTTTACCTTTCACCTTCACAATTGCTGCGAAAGTGTCACTTCAAAGAATCTCCTCGCTCCATGTTCTTCACTTTTGACATGAGATCAAAATAGTCGCTCGCAATACTTGCTTGAAATGTTACACCTGAAGTAGCAAGGCGCTCCAAATGTAAAATTTTCGTCATCAGCAGCCGGGTGTATCCACAAGCTCTAATTTATTATGTGATTTTTGTAATAATTCATGCACTCTGTTAATCTCAAATTGTCTTAGCAAGTTGTAAAGCATGCAGTATTTAGCACATCATATTTAGCGCAAGACTTTTCCTGTTAACTTTGCATTGTATTATTTCACACTACTGCGCGTTGAAATGCAATCATAAACAGGGTATTTAGTATGTATAAATAATGGTTTACAACATTAAATATATTTCTGTTGCTCAACCTCTTTTCAGAAAGGGTAAAGATAGAAGGATTAGCAAAGGACTTAAGGGTATTAAGTCACTCTATATATCCTGAAGGGATGTGAATAATACACTTATCCATGCCAATAAAAATCCCTTGAGTATTGGTTGTCAACCTGTTCCTACTAATGAGCGATGCAAGTTTTCATGTTGGAAAGTGGGCGTTTATATTTGCTGCAAATTTTGTTCTTCCACCAATTATTGAATATGTTGCTTTCCTATTTTTATATTCATACTTTTGTTGCTAAATTGAATTACTGCAGCATTGATGGGTGGAAATTTCATCATCAACAAAGATATAAAAGTGGGCTGAAGTTTAAAAATAGGTTGATGAAGCTATAGTAACCAAAGAATATAATGCTACCTAAGAAATCATCCTGGATATTCACGGTGGCACTGTTTTTCTATAATCAAAATATAAGAAGAGTTAGCTTATTTTACCATCTTGCAACTAAATAATTTTCCGTTATATTTAACAAGCTCAGTAATTCTTTTATGCAGGAGTGTGATAATTTTCACTTCATTTTTAAAAGTCATTGTTATCCAAATCTTTTTGATGAAAATGACATACAACTACTTCATTTCTCTGGTTATCATTTGACTTATGCCAGTGTATGTTTGCATGAGGCATTAGTGGAATAATTGGGATTAAGGCAGTTGGCTCTAACCATCAAAGAGGATCTATTATCTGCAGCTGTTTGTTAATGATTAATAATATCAAATGAATTAAAAAGTTCAAATGAAATTTATCAAAAACAGTATAGTTGCAATAATTGTCATCTCTTTAATTTGTAATTTTATTTCCAAACTTTTTGTTCTCCCAATGTCTAAACAGTAAATTGGATTTTTTTATTGATATTTGAATTGTCTTCCCTTATTGCAATGCGCATCAAATTTTGTCATTCTATCTGATTTTTATGTTATTTTAGTCAAATCCTTTCTTAGGCTTGGTTGCAAAGAGATCACAAGAAGATCTATACATGTTGAGAAAACTGAAATTAAATTTCATTGTTTATTTCCAGTATCCTGGTTGGTGAGAATCAAATAGTCAAGGTCAGTGATTTTGGTACAAGCAGGGAATGGAATGAGATGAGCACCATAATGAGTTTTGCTGGTACCGTTGCTTGGATGGCTCCAGAAGTTATTCGTACAGAACCATGCTCCGAAAAGGTGGACATTTGGTCTTTCGGGGTAGTTCTATGGGAGCTGTTAACATGTGAAATTCCATACAAGAATGTTGATTCATCAGCTATCATTTGGGGTGTTGGCAATGATTCATTATCTCTTCCGATCCCTGCTAGTTGTCCGGCAGGGCTCAAGATACTTATTAAACAATGTTGGAATCTCACTCCTCGGAATAGACCCTCGTTTAAAATAATAATGGCACATTTGGATATTGCGAGTGACAAAATATTGAATCAGCCTAAGGAAGAGTTCCTGGAAGCGCAAGAATCATGGCGAAACGAAATACAGCAGCATATGGAACAACTGCAGACCAGTAACGGTGTGAATAAAACTGAAGGAGATCTGGTACAGAGGCGAAACCAAGAGTTGAAACACGCCCAAGATGTGAGGCATATATATGAACAAAAGCTTAAACGCACTAATGAGCTGTATATGGAATTCTACGCCTTGCTGCTTCAACTCGAACAACGGGAAAAAGAAATAGCTGAGTAAGTTGCTGATAATTTATTTGAAATGAAGACGAGAATATGGCTTTAAGTCTTTTGTTACTCATACCGATAATAGAAAAATTTCATTCCTGGTTATGCTTTTAAGTGAATGGATTAAAATAGTAAAAAGAGTATTCTATTTAAAATAGTGTAATATGAGACTTAGTAATTAGACAAAGAAGCAAGATAATTTGTAGCTAAGCAAGTTAAATACGATATATCGCTCAACCGTAACCAAAGGGTTAAATATGTAAATACATTAGAGATTAATCAATACAATTTTGACTATATGTCTGACTATTTTGTCCATAACATAAGAGGTCCATAGCATTTTAATTGTAGATTATTTTATTTGATTTATGCATAATTTGTTTGCTAATCAGTAATTTCTTGTCTTAGTTCATGAACCATCAGTTTTATATAACTTCATTTTTACACTCAATTTTATATAAATAGGCCTGTTATGTTTGTATTTTTATCAGTTGATAATGCTCGTGATGAGCGAAACCGGTCCTGATTATTATGAACATGTGGAAGTAGTACAAATGAATTGTGTTTTATTTTTTAAAATACAACTTATGAAACCATTCGATATTTTCGATTGAAATTTTCGAAACAATAATCACTGACATTTCATCTTTCAAAATAAAATCACCCTGATTACATCATCATTTCACTATATTTCTAAACTAAATATAAAAAGCAGTCATCAATTCAGTAAACGACCCTCCACATTTTATCAATCTGAAATATTGTAACAACACATTTATCCATATCATATAATTCTATAATAAATAATAATATATATTTGCAAATCCCACAACTTAACTATTCCTGAAAGTTTGAAATCTAATGCTGCACATATACGAGGCATTTGTCGCCTTTTAAACAAAAATACACGCAGACATTCTGACTATTTTGACAAACATAATTCATGTGGTGTATTGCCCACTACTTGTCAAAAAATGGACCACTCACGCAGTCAACATTCATTTTCAGAAACCTTATAAACCATTATTTCTATAAACTAATATCCTGGGTTTCAAAAAATATACATAATAAATTATTTTATAGAATTTATAATATAAAAATTTAACGTTAAATTTGAAATTTCAGTTTAAAAAATTCGTAATCAACTCTAAAGATGATAATATATAAATTTTCGCAAAATGATTAAAAATCATAAAAACGTCACCTGTTCTTACTTTGCAAAATACCATAGTAACCAAAGAGTTAAAGTTAGCTCGATCATTTTTTCATATTAGTGACTGGTTTGATTATTAGTTATTTTGGTCACTTTTTAGATAAATATTGTTATATTTGATATATTGAATCTTATAATCTATTTTTTTATTTTTCAGCCGAGAGAACATTGTTGCAATGAAACAATGTAAATGTGATACAGTATTGAAAAAACCACAAACCCAGTACCAACGGCAAACATCCACGTCGCCTGATTTACCCGGTTCTGTATGTGGTCGCATTGATAATATGAAATTCCTTGCCTCATTTAGCCAGAAGATGGAACTCGTTCCAAAAAAGAAAACTCAAAAAAAATCAAACGGTAAGTTAGCATACAAAAATATTCAGAGGAAAAAAAGAATTGCAAATGATGTATTCACACAAACAGAAGTTAAAGCAGATGTTACAACACCTAATGTACCGAAGAATGAAAATTTACAACGAGATTTATCCACAGTTACACCTAAATCTGCTGACCACCAGAATAATGAATGTCCTATTGGCAATACAGAAGTATCTCGCGAAGAAACCAAATCCGATAAAATTACCGCCATAAACCTCACCGCTCATATTCGATTCAAAGATATGAATAATTGTAACGTTGAACGCAACGGTAACTTGTCAACTGAGTGCAGCCTAACGCCGGATAAAGCCAATATTCAAAAAGATCTCAACATACAAAATGACAACACATTGTAACCTGAATGCTAATAATCTTATTATTGCATTTATTGTAATCGTTTGGGGCATTGCAGAGATCTTTTGATTGTATTCTCTTTCAAGGATATTGCTGAGGATTGCGTACAGAAACTTACTTAACATCTTTTTATCTATACTTCCCTTCACAGCTATTATTTATTTTTTGCTACTCATTCCACAAGCTCAGACATATAATAGTTCAGGATTGTGACTATCATTCCACCCTCATCCGTGTTCTAATTATCTCATTAAGGAGATCAGAAACACTGGAATAATCACTCCCCTTCCTCAGATAATTGAAACATGAAATTGATTTTTAAGATTGTAAAAGCAGCAACCTGGGCACTATCTCTTCATTTCTTGCCTGATTGACATCCCAATTGATGTATTCAACTTGTTTGACATTCATAAAAGGGTTTCCATCTTTTCCAGAAGTTCAGTTCCACTATCTTCCATTCTAAAGGTTCTCATGGCAATAGCAACGTCAATGTTGCCTACGATGGCAGAAAAAAACTGATCCCTAATCAAGACCCAAACCCTCAGAATAGAACTTATCTAACAGTATCTCACTTTTAAGGTGTTAACTGTCAATTTTTGGTGGAAAGACATTATATTTAAAAAAAATAAAACACATCAGTTGATAATGCTCGTGATGAGCGAAACCGGTCCTGATCATTATAAATATGTGGAAGTAGTACAAATGAATTGTTTTATTTAAAAAAAAAAAAATAACATCTCTTTGGGATGCAAAGTAGTGCCTGCCATATTTATTGTAAGCCATCTCCCATATATTTTTGAAACAAAGAGATAAGCAAATCCATCACTTCTTGTAAATTAGTGTTTTCGAAAGAAGTAGCGAAACTTTATGAGTACTGAGAAAAATATGTCGGCGTCTCTCAAATTTTTAAGGACTATCACACATGTTGAGGTGTAGACTCCTGCTTCGTTTTTTCCTCATAAGAGCACCATCTTGCATCTTGTTCACAAGAATCATTCTCTACAGACTCCGGAAGATTCCATAGTCAAGCTAGTATAAATACCTTCTCTAGCCATGAGATCCATGAAGTTTCCGGTGTTAGTCATCTCACTCCAGTGTATTTTTTATCATGTTAATTAGTAAATAAATTGTGAAATTCAGTGATACTTGCTTTGCTTAGCATTAAAGAAATCGGTTAGTTGATTTTGAGAATAGTATTTAAAAAATAGTTACCTTTTTTTTACCACTGATTAAAGATTAAGTACCTAAAAGTTTTTTCTTCACATTATATTGATGCAATATGTTCCTGAATACTAACCTACCAGCCAATGTATACCAATTCATAGGTTATTTTTTTATTTCTCAAAACATTGCCTTGTACATTAAGCAGTGACAGTACAGCTAATGTCATCTCCTTGGTCAAGTGGGCTCCCTATTTGGAGCAAACGCCATCTCCCGTGATCTATACCACCTGAAATCTTAAGCCGTTGACTTCTGTCCTGCTCGTCAAATGGCACTCGGTCTAGACTATTACATAAAAAAATTCTTGTTCCACGAATTATTTCCTTAACTATCCACTTCATAGGTATGTTTAAATTAGCAGTATTTTATTTATACTGCCAGCTGTGTTTGATGACAAAATCCTTGGAAAGTGTAACTTCTTTAGGTTATAGTAATGTGGAAATAACAAAATTTCAATTTGATTAAAGACAGATGTTTGAAAATATGTTATTATTGTAGAATACAGTTCTCAATAGTATATTTTTACATTCTTATGAATTATTATAAAAATCTTACCTAATGTTAATAGAGAATTTATATAACACATAATTTAATAAACGGATGCTGGTAGAACCAGCTAAACAATTTTATGAAATGGTAGATCTTGAAGCATTTATTTAACACTTAACATGTCAACTGCTGACGGAATCATTTTGCATTATTATATGACCCGCATACATGCGGCCAACGTGTTGGATGTTAAAAAATATTTAAAAAACCTGATTAGTCAAAATTTTTACACTTGATATTACTTTGCGACAGTTAAGTACCTGTTTTGTACATCTTTCAAATGACATTACTTAATGTGTCTTTAATGTTGGAGAAATTATTGAGACCAAAAGGTCTGAAAATAGCTCTGTTAATAATCAAGAAATACCTGAACTTTATGACATTATAAAGCGAAATCCTTTTTGAATACTGTAATTGACAATCTTGTTAAAGAATGATATATTTGTTTATGGAATATGCGCTTTCTTAGGTTCTTAATTACTATCACACTAGTGACAAATTATAGTTTTAGAGTATTGATTTGAAAAATGAATTTTTCTATTTTGTTTCTTTGACAGTAAATGAACACACATAAAATCTCCATTTAGCTAAATGTATGTACTTCATTTTGGAGTATTCACTTATTTAATTGATAATTCTATTCAATTGTCGATGAATGTATTTATCGCGAAGCGCTTCTCCAAACAAAGAAGTTATACGGAGCTGATAAGATTTGACTGCTCCATTTAAAGTGTCAATAATTCATTTGCAAATTTAACTTATTGCGGCATTCATCATGATGTACCTTTAAATAAAAATGACAACTTATTGGAAAGTATATGTACAAATAATCAAAATAAGAATATAGATTGGTATGTTTTTTTCTCTATTTATTTGTATGTAGAAACTTTCTGCTGAATTTCTTTCTGTATTTTTCATTATCTACACAAAGTACTCAAAACGCTTTCTAATCATTATTGGTTTGAGGAATGCTCTATTAAAGTCATTTTTAGTTTGATGTGTTTGAGCTGTTATCCTCAGTCTGAAGAGTAGCGATTGAAAAACAATTATGTTGATGTGGTACTGTTATACCAAAATAATCAATAAGTCTATGAAATTACAAAATATTATAATATCCTCTATAGGTCACAGTACCTATATTTAATATGTCAAATAGTGTGTTAATCCAATATTATGTGGAGCTTTTAGACTGAGGATAAAAAAATGATTTTATTTCAATTCTAAATGTATTTTGTGAGATACATAGCAGGTAGAAGACGAAAGTATAAATCCTATTTACCTTTCAATTATACAATGTTTATATATCTAAAAATTTGGCAATAATATTAATATGAAAGAAGCGTACCAGTTATTATAAATACATAATTGAATTTTATAAAGCTAGATTGATTATAAGACAACAGATAAATCTTCAATTTCATTAAAAAGAAATATTCAATGCTACCTATAAATAGTAGTATTTTAACTAGCCTTAGTTATGATTTAACTATTAAGCATTACAAGACTATGTAACTATTTGCAATACATTTTGTTTCTAATCTTTCTCATATGATATAAACAATGTAAATATGCAGAATTCTTAGCCAGCTTACTGAATATAAATATGTCCAATATTAATGTAATATAACTAGCAATTGACACCACGATTGTAGGAATATTTATATAGATGTTGCTAGAAATTATGAAGTTATACCTTATTTTTGCCTGACTTTTTTTGAACATCCACTTGGTCGTCATTGCTCAAAACATTTGTTTTTACCTCTTTGAGTATTATGTAGTGAAACGCATATTGACATTACCTTATTATTTTTTGTCATGCCGGACAAATGTGACTGCTCTATTGTACTCTATGATTCATTTATAGTTTTAATAATATTTTAAGATATCTAGTTATAAGTGAACTGATGATACTTGTGTGATTTGACAAACATTTGTTTATTGTGTGTGATAAATAATATTATGGTTGTAGAGTTGATGGGCTACTACATTTGAAACAATATTGACGCCTAATTACCGTAAGTAGACAATTAAATCTCAGTGCTTATCCTTTACATAATATAACATGAAAGAGATTTTTATTTTTACAGAAAATACACTGAAAAATATTTTATTTTTGAAATATTCAAAAAATTATGAGTAATGCTCTATTTCTATACAGATTAGAATTTGATAACAAATATTAACTCTCTCCATATTTGCTGTCGACAGTTTATACTTACTTCTTTGTTGTTCACTTAGTTACATTAGAATTTTAAGACAGAGCACGGGTGATCACATCCACTAATATCAGCGTAAAAGGGTCAAAAATTTAATATTTCACTTAAAAACATGCTGCTACATTAGTTTTTTTTTAACTATGTTGCACACTGCATCACCACTAATATATTATACTCCTGCTATAGTAACATTAATAGCAGTGAGAAATTATCCATTAATTCTCTAAAGTCGCGTTCAAAAAAATTAAGCCATTCGTTGAAAAGTGGTAATATCTAATACTAATTTCTCATTAGTTTTTTCGTGATAATAACTTAAAGTAAAATATTTAGTAAAACATTGTTAAAAATTTTCTTGATGAGAGCAACCAGAATACATATGCGGTAAAAGGACCCTTCCTATACATAACAACCAATCGACGAAAAAGGTATTAATAATTTACAAAATGCATTTATTTCGCTGGCAAATGTTCTGTAGGAAACATCTCAGTGAGATTTTTCTGACATATGATTTTTAAAAAAAAAAATACCCTTTGGAAATCTGTTATGACTCAGTGCACATTTGTTGCATTATTCATTATATCATTAGGGGAAAAGTCAAATAGATTTTCAATTTAAACGGGAATGATGCAGTAATCATTTGCACATGTTTTTGGTGTAATAGAGATTTTTGTGTCATTTTTATTTTAAATAGTGTTTTTTGTGTTTTAATTTTCAATTAAAGGTGATTTATCAAAACTGATCCACGATTAACAACGCCTGAGAACAATCAAGTTGAATTTTAAAAAAAAACTGAAATATGAGTTCATCACATCACAAAGTAAACAATCTCAACTTTGAGTCCCATACGAGCTGACTGCGGAACTGAGCTTTTCTTTTTACCAATTATCACTGACACCAAATATAGACCAACTCCAGTAGTTTGATATCACTTGTAGCATTTACATCTGCATTTGGAATAGTCTTTGTTTAATTGGTATGCTGTTAGTTGATAATGTACTTATTCCATGGTTTTATTTTCCTATTCTAATTATCTCTTATTGCAATTGTTACTATCTAGCCAACAAATGCTTTTTTCCACACTTCCGACAAAGCCATTAGATTAAATTACTTGTCAATATAATTTAAAGTTACATGGTCAATTTTCTCCTTTCACTGTTTAATAAAAATAAAATGTATTAATATGTCTGAAAGATAGTACAGAAAAATATTACAGGTCATTTTCCTATATTATATTACACTAATACCGCCGTCATAAATACACTCCAGCCAACAGCAAAAGGTGCACTCTAAATTCTAAGTAATGAAGCATAAACTGTGATTTCAACAAATGTTAAATTTAATTGATTATCCCGTTTAATGATCAAAACAATCAATGAAATTTCTTTAAAGTAAAACTACAGTTGAACTACTCAGATGGGATTTCGGTGAAGACGGTAGTATTATGGTATCAGAATTTAATCACGTTTTGTTTTTATTAGCCAACTAATGTTATACATAATTTGAAACTATTGTTAACCTAATTGCCGCTATTGCGCAACATATTATGGGCGAATAATCCGTGTGGGTCTGATGCTATGTAATGCATTTATTCAAAACAGAATTAATGAACAGTATAATATAAATAAACTACTAAGCTGTCAAAAATATCAGCGAAATGGTGATTTTAAATGATGAGTTACTGATATTATGATATGACTGCCAAAAAGAATGCCTCGGATGCCTATAAATTATTCATGTTGATAGTGGAGAACAGGTTAATAACATAAGTTATATGAACAAAGGCAAAGTAAAATATTGCCCATTTTAATCCAGATGGTTTTGTTTATTCAACCTTCATGGAAGAGATTTAGTGTGACGATCTTGTTACAATTACTTCACTTATGCTATTCTTTCTAAACGAAAATTGAATTATCTCAAGTGGTAGTTAATAATATTATATGTTATAAGGTACATTTATATTTTTACTAAGACATTACAATGTGGTAGCTATTCTGTGTTATTTTTAATATCTGGTGAGATACATTAAAAATGATTTTACTGGGACTTTACAATATTGTAATTATTATTCTGTGTTATTTTGTAGCTCCATTGTAATTATTATTGTACACTGATTTTATTAGTAGTCATGATTTCCTGCAAACCTCACTATTCAAAAATACATTGATATTATTGAATTTTAAATTGTTGATCTCAGGATGTCATTCTCATAACCATGTAACATTCTTCTGCTAATAGTTTTCTAATTGAATGACACTGACTGACTGGGAAACATTTTTAATTTTCCTCCAAATATTTAGGGAAAGCTTCCCGTTTTGTCCTTGTTAAAAAAAATGGCAGCATATTAAGTAGCTCATTGCATTTACTCTTGATCTCTTAGACAATTTTCAATTGAATACCATCTTATTGTTTCAGTGTTAATGCAGACTTACATGACTTTCGTCTCAGATTACTTCTTTAAATACTTGCACGAAAAGAATAAATTACTGCTCATGGTTCTTACATATTCTCTTGTTTTTCATCTTTGTAAGAGATGTTTTTTTTTACCTGTTCCTACAAAATATGTCATTGATTGTTTGATCCATTACAACAACGCTGATTATCTTAAAGAGTAAAATTCTGGCAGTCGGTAATATGCGTGCATATTTTTATCGGCAATGTTCATATAGTCAGTGTCTTTTGTAAAGGTTTGTAATATATTTATTGTTTACATAACGAATAGGGAATGTTCTTTTTTTAATATGCCCACTTTCCCATATTTCTTATTAAATAGGTTAAGATTTATGTAATTATTAGTTTAATCTCTTCTTTCTTTTCATTTTAAAATGAAGATAAGATGTATGGTAGCTTGAATTTGAGATTATTTTTTTCATATTTATAAATAGTTAGATGTAGTATATTTATTACATTCCATTTAAACTGATTTGGTGGGTGATACAGAAAGTTGATTGATAAAATGATTCCTTGATAACTTAACATTGATACATCTTCTGTTCTACTGACGAATTAAGTAAATTTAACATTATTTCATTGTACACTCCATTTGACATAAGACTAGATGTAAAACAAGTTTACCTCTATTATTCTTGTAGTAGATTAAGATTGTCATGAAAACATTTTTCCTCAGTAGCGTTTAGTATGAATGTTATGGCAAAATATCCTTTACTGTGTCTAGTCACTTGAATTGGTTGTTTTTTGATTTACATTGAAACTAAACGAATAAAAATATTTCGGCTTACATATGATGTTTTATTTAGACATGTAATAATTATTGTTCTGCAAGAAAATTGTAAAAATTATAAAAATCACCATTTTCTACATGAATATGTAGCTAGATTCCATGAATGAATATAGAATTTAAAAAATCTCCTACATCTGATAAAATTTTCTTCCACTATTGAGCGAGTAATACTGACTTTATTTTGTAAGAAGATTGAGTTAATCTATATATCGCATCTAGTATCGTCAATTTTTTCCACATTTTAATAAGTCTTCATTTTCGTTGTGAGGATTCAAAAAAAAATACAGAAGCATAAAATTGATTAACGTACCTACCTAAGTTTTTCACATAAAAAAATCTATTATTTCACGAAATGATTTCCACACATTACCACAGTCACCACTTTTCAACATTTTCTTTATATCGTTGAAACTCATTTTTAACGAATTTTTCGTATTTTTCCATAATGAATTTTTCGGCACAAGGAACAGTCAACTATCTAAAACTAATAGAAAGCAGATACTGAATTTCACACTTTATTCATTTAAGAACTATTTAAACTTACTATCGGTGATGTTTAAGCAACAAAGCATTGTTTCACGGATCAATAAAATTTTATGAGCTTAGTTTCAGGTTACCAAAATATAAAATGATGACTCCATACTTATCAAATAAAAGACTACTGTGTCCAATGCTTTTCGAAACGTAATAAATTATTTTATTTATTGCCTTTTTGTTATCAACAGTATTTAGTTATCAAGAGTACTCATGATCCAACCTAGTCCGAAATATTTTTCTGAAGAACAAATCCCTTGCCCGGGCCCGGCCCGAGCCCGAATATTAATTGTCTCTACCCGCCCGAACCGGCCCACGGGCCAAGCCCGGGCCCGTGCAGACCTCTAATGTACATATATATTATGGTACCCTCCAAGTTTTATTTACGCCACTTTTTAGAGATTACTCTTGTTGTAGATGTTTTTTTGTCAATCATTCTGACTGAATGGTTAAAAATCACAGTGAAAATATTTTTGAAAGGCATGGTGTCAAAGAAGTGTTTGATAATGAAGAATAGTCACCACCGGCACTAACGAAAAGCCTTCATGTAAATTGATTGACAGAGTGTGTTTGTAGCCGGGACGCTTTTAGCCATCCCGTCTATAAGAAGCCGGTAGAATTATTTGGAGGATGAAAGAAGCGTGTTGCGCCGCGGCTCCCGCCCATCGCTTGCCGCCTTCATTCCCAGCCGGCCGGCGACCATTCATACTCGTCATAATCCAAAGGACGGTTCAGAACGCGATTTAGAAACGAAGTAAATTACCGCTCGAAAAACACCCTTTGCTCGATCGTATACCGTAAAGAATCAAATTACACTCGGAAAGAGTAAAGTATTCTGTTATATAAGTTTAAACAATACACGAGACGGTTTTCATCTATCGAGCGCGAGTCCGAGATGACGCGACTGACAACATTTTTAAGGATTTATTTTTAGATAGTTTGCAATGCGCGTCGTAATTCGCCGGACCGTCGATCGCTAATAAACCTGCGTCGGTTGTCGCAAGGACGATGGCCTGACCCGCGACCGTGACGAACTGAAAGTGCTTATAACTAATCGTGATGCAGCCTCCCGAATTCGCGTCCGAGGAGCCTCTCCTGGTCTCCTGCGCCGAAGGTCAGCCCCTTCTTCTCGCCGTCGACTTTCCCTCCGGGGATGAGCCATTCGAATTTCACTGGTGAGTTTCGATCCTTATGATTTTTACGTTTGAAATTTACATAATCCGCGCTGCATTTTCGTGGATCGCAGTCTGACGTAGTGATTCGCTTTTGGATATTTCGGAGAGCTGGAACTTGTATACGAAAGTGTGTTGGGTGCATGTCATAGATTTAGCTCGTTCGAAAAATAAATATACTGAATTTAATAATAGTTGTGTTCGAGGCGTGAATTTATTGCTTCAACGTGCCATTGCAATGTGTTTTAATAAATTTATTTATTTTATACGACCAAAATCATACTGATAAATAGGTAACGAGCTCTGTAAAACATTTGGAAAATAGTGCTATGCGAGCCATCCAACAACTTAAAGCTCTCTTGGATATATTAGTCGTGGAACCCTCGTGTGTATTTATAATAGCACTCATGCCAGTTGATAAATAATACTGGTATAATTTCAGGTTCGTTTAGTTTACAGATTTAACGAAACTATTTATTCCCTGTTTTTATTACGTATATATTTCCCTTAATCGTGTGCAAAATTAATTAACAGTTTACGTACCTTTTACGCACGGTACAATTACGATTATGACTAAATTTGTGCAACAAAATGGGACAGAAATGTAGCTTTGAGACCAGTGATAGGTATACCCAATCGAAAAGTTTAAAGATATAATATGTGAAACTATTCAAAATGACGCTGAAGACACGAACAGCTGCTAAACGTCATTGCCAAATCATATTATTTACAAACAATAAAATTAATAATCCCCATAATATATTTTCACGCATATAAGTATTAGAGAAAGATGTTGTATTTCTATCACTGGTAAGAGGAGAAGATACCTTCCATTATTTTTTTATGAAATTGCCAAAAACAAAATATTTACATTCACGAAAAATGCTGAATCTCGTTCTCAGAGAAAAATAAAAAAAAATAGAACTGGGTCACGGCTCTTCGAGTAAAATCGTGTAAAGATATTATAAAATTAATTTATGAAGGTATGTGGTAAATATTAACATTCCAAAAAATATGACACACATCATATCTAAATGCATTGATTGATTGATTGGTTACCTGCTTACGCAAATATAAATGCATGGTAGTACCGATAGTGCTAGAATCAAAACTTGATGTAGTTGTATTATACAGATACATGTTACATATGAGGGTACTTAAAATTTTTGTGAAAAGAGATCAACTAAAATACTTTTTTTTGGAATATTATTTTTCAACATTCCTTTCGCTTCCTTTTTTCCTTGTTAATTTGGTATGGCTTATGTATTTTATTAGTTTGTTTACTATATTCATTTAGAATCAGGAAGTTCTGTTGTAATATTATTTACACATTTCTTCTACTTGCGATATTTATGTTTTCAATCTAAAACCCTAATAAAAGAAAATAATAAGTCTCTAATAATGATAATAAGGTTTTCTATGGATTCGGCGGTAACTTTGTGGAAAATATTTTTCTTAATGTAAGAAATTTAATCATTGTTAACATTTGACATAAATAACCTAGTGATATGGTTAGTCTGAAGATGCTTCTTAAAGAGGCGAATGTAAGAGGATAAAACCAGTGGTATAACAAAGTCATCAATTTTAATTTTATATTGATAATAAGGTTAATAATATTTAGAAACAAACAATGAAAATAATCTATATTTTGGCAAAAATCGACACTCAAATCGAAGTGGAAGCAGTTGATAAGAGCTACAGAACTATTTGAACTCTATCATGACTTCAACGTCATGAAAAAAAATGTATAAATATTTGACATCTTCACACTTCACAAATGTCATGAAGAAAATTACATTCCAATAGGGGACTATCCATATATTATGACATTACCCTATAGGGGGGGGGGGGCGTCTGATGTCATGTGACTTATTGGTGATTTATGGGTAAAGAGAGCTATAAATCAGTGTCATATCTTACAAAATACTTTTTTGTTAAATATGCTTTACAGAATGCTACTCTTTTCTGTCTTAACAATTACTTAATTACAATGCCATTCTCTATAAAATTTAATTGCGGATAGGAAATTGGGTAAAATACGAACTATTATTTCGAAAATTTCTTCACAAAATGTCAAACCTGCTCTACGGCTTGTTCTAAGAAGTTCCATTAATTTGACATCTTACAGTGCCTTTTTCATACGATATTACATTCGTATTATGCGTAAGTTATCGGTTTCCCTGGATCTCATGTGTAATTTGACATTTTCCTATTCATAATTAAATTTCTCATTTCCCCGAATTGCATTGTCATTAACGGAATAGTAAATTTTCGCGTGGAAAACAAGTAGCATTTTGTAAAGCATATTTTCCATTTTTTGAAATTTTATCAATATTAAGTATTAATTATATCTGCAAAAACGGCTACGATATGTAGTAGTATGCCTCTGTCAACGAAATATTGGTTGATTCTAAAACTGAATGTCTAAATTTATCTAGTTTATTGAAGCTTTTATCATGTTTGTTTTATAGTGTTAACCAAATAAGTGACGCAACTAGCATATGTTGTTTCACAACCCTCTACCACAATCTAAGCCTTTAACAATTAGATCTTAATACAATATACATTTTAATGACTTACAAAAGATTTGCTTAGTTCTTAGATTGAGAAAGCAATCAATATGTAGATTCTTAAACATGTTTTGGACGTTTCTTTTACACAAAGCCTGCTCCAAATGTAGGGAATCCGTCATATGAGTTCTTAATGGAACATCTCAAGATATGTTGTTTAATTCATGAATCGATTAAACCAACGATCTCGCAACTGAGTGAATCAAAGTCGGACAGCATTTACCGCTTGTTTAAGGGACAACTTCCGCATTCGTGTGAAAGCATACTTTCAGTGGAATCTCTGCAAAAATTGTAACTATTTGTCGGAAACACGTTCCATGAGATAATGAGAATATTCTACCAAGCCAATCTTGATTTATATATATAAATGCGACAATTTCATTTTTTTTGGTGACAGCGTATTTTGAAAACAAATTATCTGGGGTTTTTTACAGCTTTTACAGGTTCTGTAAACCTGCTTGACACAAATTTATTCCCAGTCTATAGATTAGGAATCCTCTACAATTCTACACAAATGTGAGAAAATATGTGTACATCAGAAGCATAATTCTGTGATTTTTCTCCATTCTGATAGATCCTTTGTAATATGTCATTGCACAACTACTACCGCCAGGTTTTGCTTCCAGCGTTATCTTGGGTATTCTATCCTGCATCAAACGACTAAAAGTAACAAAAAATGTCATTAATTTTGTGAATCACTATCTACCCAAACCTAGGCTGGCACTTGGTTATTGAAATCGAACAATAAAGTCGCATACGAGAATATCGCTTTTTTCAGTGATAACCTACTTTCCAGTGAACTTTTTCAACTTGTACAAACTTATTTATAAGCTATGAATTTTTTGTATTGATTGGGTTACGGTCTTCTATAAACATTCCAATATACGTCCTCGGAAATAGGAATCATCTACCAGCCGGAGGCCCATCACTCATATACTATATCTATTAGTGCATCAGTATATTGAAGTCAATGTCTTCCGAGAAATCTATTACTACACCTTTTTAATAAAATCGCCATTTCATTGAAGGTGAATAAAAAGTTTCAGATTCTGACAGGGATATAATATATTAATGAGAGAAAATGTTATTTTTTAACAAACTGTATAGTATAATAAGCGTAGAAATAATGATAAACTATCTGTTAGCCCATTCCCATTCCAACTTCCAACACTTCTAATCTTACCAGTTTGAAAATGAAACTTTGAGCTTCGTATAAGAAAATTAACCGTACCTGGGTCCGTGGTGCAGTGGTGAATGTCGTTGACTTTGTTTAAAAATCTCACATGCTCGAACCCCAGTACGGACAGTTTCATAAATTGCTTTATAGATTTCTGTTCGAAAGTATGGATGTTTGTGATGTTTCGAGCTCCCTCCCACCCTTCCACCCATCCGATCCCAAAAACGGGACTTAATGAGAGCGATTAGCTAACCACTAGTCATATCCTAACCTTTTCCTTCTCTCTTCGGTAAAGACGAGTTGAGTAATTTAGTACTTTAATAAAAAAGATTTTCATATTTCACAGTTTTATAATAAACATAGAAATGCGTTACAGACAGACAGATAGATAAACGAAGACAAATATGTATTGTGATATAATCGAGAACACCTCCATTTTGTCAGAAATAACCGGCTGGCCCTCGTAAGCGAAGTATCGGAAAAATTAAAAAAAAATGTACCTACTTTATAAAAACATATTTAAATTTCAGAAAATAACAAGAAATTATTAAGTGTACATAAGAATATGTGTAGCAAAATAATCAACAATATTAGTTGAAAATACAAATCCTTGAACAAACAAAATAATTTATTTTTCAGTTTAGTCGGTCTCTTGTTTTTATAGGATTGCAATAAATTGTACAAACTCAGCACTTATATCCTACTTACATTAAATCAGTGGCTTCCCACCGTGGAGGCGCGGACTATCGCTAAGGGAGGCGCCAAAATTTTGTAATTAAAAAATAATTTTCATACCATAATATCTACATATAAAACTTCATATACTAACATAACAGTAAACATTCAGTGAATGAATGTTTATTTTACACATTATAGAAATATACTCTTGGAGACAGCATTTTTGACCAGAAATTTCCGTAGGTAATAAACAAATAAAAATAATCTCAGGATAATCGTGAAGCCTCAATGTCGAGACAGAAAGGTGAAAAAATGTTGTGAACCGTCTCAATATGCTGAATTATCATTTTGTGATTGAAATTAATAAAAAAGCTATTTAACATCGACAATGAGGAATTTACGATTAAAAGTGTTTTTCAATAGAACACCAACTGGCAGATGAAATAGATTTTATTAATGTTGCTGACGATTTTGCTGGTATTTTTTTTTGCGAATAGTTAATGTTGTGTTGGTTAAACCTGCGGAATATCTTGTCCTAAATTAATTTACAATTTTAATGTACATTATATTAACGGATTGTACATCAATAATTTTGTATTTTTTTTATAAATAATAAATAGACTAGATTTTTTGACATATTTCAAGAAGAAGCTTGCGGGACTCTACAATGTTAATATTAAATATAACAGTTGTAAATGACAAATTGTCAAAATAGAGTTTTTATTTTTCAAGAAATTGTATTTATGCATGAAAATTTTGGGCCTGCGGCTCAATTTTCTGAGCCATGATAATTTTATAGAAATTAAATCATTTTTGGGGAAAAATGATGGGGGGCGGCAAAACTCCTAGCTACGCCACAAAATCTTATTATTCTGTTAATTATATTTATCAGTTTTTCTTAATAAAGTTTTTATTATTCAAAACGTGTTTGTCTTCATATCGATTAAAAAAATCAAAGGTAGGGCATGCGTTGTAGTATAAACGTTGGAAACCGCTCCATTAAATACAATTTTGCTATATTTGTTTGCTTACTGGTAAGTCACCTGAATATGGGAATACTCATCATCACTGTTGTCGTCTTCACCTAATGATTGATGCTTTGATTTAATGACTTCAACAATTGCATCTCTCAGTCTTCATTTCCATCATAAAATGCTAAATTGTTATCTTTTGAAATAATAACATATTGTTATTTTAAATATTTTGTCTCAAGTAAACGGAATGGTGTCCCTGATACCTCAACTACACTACTATGAGTTTCTTCATTTGGTTTCCGTTCCTTAGGACAGTGTTCCCAACCATTTTAAACCTACGGACCGGTTGGGGAGCACTGCCTAAGGATTTATTCTTTGGGATAGTAGACTGTCACAATTAAGCGGAATCTACTGTTTTGTAATAATGTTATCACATGAATGTAGAGTTTACCACTTTTTGTAAAAGTCTACCATTACGGCCAATATGGTATACACAAACATGGTATAAAATATAATGGTATCACCATTTGGATAGATTCATTTCAAGACGGAAATACATACTACTAAAAACATGAGTATGTAACACAGTGAGTGGATTTCTACCGAGTGAACTAAATTCGTCGAGGTATTTTTAAATACCCGATTTAGACGGTGTGTGTTTTACACCGAACCGATAGATGCACACAGATGCGCGAATCCCAGATATTTGAGTACAACAATAAAAATAATGGTATACGTTTTTGAACTTTACAAACTTATCTGTAATTATAATCCAATGGTAAAAGAAATCACAATATTGCTTTTAACTGCATGACCATTTAAAGTTGAAACCATACTGTATATTTCGTTTTTATGAGTGAATGTCAGCAATAAAGTTTTCAATAATATTAGGGCTTCCAATACGGGGATACCGGTCAATTAGTCAATCCATGTAAAAAAATAGTTAATATTTCAAATTAAATAGTATAGGTACTTCCTGATTAACGACAACGTGAACCTCGGTTTGTTGATGTACACACTTTTTCGTAATATATACATAATACATATATTATGTATTGCGGACTCTCTCCTTCTCATATTTCGTAACAGCCGTAAACAGGAACATACAGTTTTGACAAGAATAGATTTTATTGTTTTTTTTTGCATTATTTTATAAAAAAATCAATTGACACTGTCATAATATATATAAATATAATCTTACATTACATGCGAGGGAGGGATTAAATTAAAAATTATATTTTACGTACAGCATGCAAAAAAGCAGGGATCTAAACCGAAAAAAACCGTTATTTTTGCCTGAACAAAATCGAAACCCAGCCGTCATTTATTTCAGTTGCCGTATGAAGAGAGGTATGGACGCTGAGGGTGTTTTTACATTAACTTACTGATATTTAAATACGAGCTGAACCGAAAACCTTAAACCGAATACCAAAAACTGTAACCGAACCGACATATTTTTTTTACCGAAATGGAATGAACACCGGAACCAAAAAAATAACGGTTCGAGTCTTTGCAAAAAAGTATGTTCATAAACGACGAGTTTTATAAAATAAACATTTATATATAATCGAAACGAAGTTTATACAATTAAGTATTCTTAGTATTTATCACAATATTATTGAAAAGTTTCCGCTTTTGCTTGGGCAAAAGTTATTCTTAAATTTTAAAAAATAAAACACAATTCATTTGTACTACTTCCACATATTTATAATGATCAGGACCGGTTTCGCTCATCACGAGCATTATCAACTGATGAATAGTTGATAATGCTCATGATGAGCGAAACCGGTCATGATCATTATAAATATGTGGAAGTAGTACAAATGAATTGTGTTTTATTTTTTTAAATATAATTTCTTTCCACCAAGAATTGACAGTTAACACCTTAAAAGTGATTATTCTTAAATAATGCACTTTGAACTTAGCAATAATACCCTATTAATTCTTTGGCTGAATGCTTGTGGTGTAAGGAGGTAAATAAACCATTTTTATACATGTGAATCACAAATATTAAAAAGAAATTGGCAATGTTCTTACACATTAAGGATTGTTCATTTATGACTTCACACTTAGTAGATATAAAATTTGGATTATTGAGATTTTGTACACTTCCATGTATTTTGTCACTAACGACCAGGGTTTCGCCTTTGGGCATCTTCAGGCATTCGAGCACACGAATGGACTCGAACCGACCTGAATACCTGAAGATGCCCAAAGGCGAAACCCGGGTCGTTAGTGACAAAATACATGGAAGTGTACAAAATCTCAATAATCCA
This sequence comes from Himalopsyche phryganea, assembly GCA_022494535.1. Taxonomy (NCBI): domain Eukaryota; kingdom Metazoa; phylum Arthropoda; class Insecta; order Trichoptera; family Rhyacophilidae; genus Himalopsyche; species Himalopsyche phryganea. The sequence goes on along the minus strand of JAGVSL010000019.1, from coordinate 4,027,306 downwards.
AATTTTATATTGAAATTCCATCAAGCACCCTCAGTCGATGTCTTAAATTATAGTAGATATAACATCAAACAGATCCTAGAGTTTGGAATCCGAACGTTCAATCAAAAACTAATTATCTCGTAGAGTTAAAAAGAAATATTTAAGGGAGAATGTCTGGAATTATTATCCATATCATATCAGAGAACTGATATTAATCGGAATTCTACCAAAAAACAAACATTCAGAGCTGTTGTGAAGGGTATTCGCCGTATTTTATTAAACCATATCCACTCCCAGTGTGGGGCATATAGCCCTTAATCTTATCAAACGATTTTTCTACGAGAACTGCTTATTACTCAGATGCTCAACCTCTCTTTACGGAAGAGAGTAGGGATATAATGACAGAGCTACAGTGCCACCATCATAGAAAGACATACACGTCATCACGGTCGTTCCTGGAAGTAACGTTCACCCCTCGCATTTACTCGCCCCGCTACTACATTCCCCGCGTCTTGTCAGTCATTACGTGCTCACTATCGGTGCGGTGTTTTTTTACATTTAATGACGCGAATGGGCCACACAAAAATACGCGATAAGCTGTATGTGGCCTGCGGACCTAGTTTTCCCACGCCTGACTTAGATTGTTTGTTTAAAAAAATGCAATGCCGATTGGTGGTATATTGTAATGTGTAATGATACGATATTTTTTTTCTCTCAAATCAGAATTAGGTTATTATTTATTAATTAACATTTCAGCTTGGCAGATTAACGTCAATTTAATTGTGTATGGTAAATAGACTATTTGTTCTATACGTTTTCGGAATGTATTTTAAATGTGTTGTAAAAATAATAGTTTAATATTTTTTAACAAAAATGCCCACAATCAAAAGATTATTAGGTCATATGGAGATATTTTTGATAATGACTATGATTTAAAATCAGAATATAGTTAAATACATAAAAAGAAAACTTTTTAACAATGTGGCGCTAACTTTACCTTGAAATACTACCACAGCGAGTAAAATATATTTAAATAGTTGGGACAGTGGATTTCCATGCCCTCTCTCCGCTTTAAAATGGCTGAGAGCCAATATAGTTTGAATTTGAAGAATTTTCAAACACAGCGCAAAATCTCAAATATGTAGTCGCATAATAATTATGACTTGATAGTCTTTAATAATAAACCGAGGCATTTTCTCTGCATCTCAAAAAAAAATCTCTCTTGATTGACATTGGAGATTCTTCAGAATTTGTTACAAATATAAACAGCTATTGATAGACGTAAGTTATGTATTTATATTTATATAGGCAGGGCCTTTTAGGAAAAAATGAGGCCCGGGCATAATGATGTTCTGAGCCCTCTCCAACTTCTAAAATTGAAAACTATGAGAAAGAAAACATAAAAAAAAATGCTTGTTTGGTGGTTTTTAAAATGTATTTAATTACATTTTTTCAATAAGCCTTTCGCTCCTTAGTGTTACAACAGGTCGGTTGCCCCACCTCCACCCGTTATGTGTATGCAGCCGCTATTTCACGGCCGCCTTCCATAACGCAGTAACGATCAAGAAAAGAAACGAATTTACTACTCATATTCTTGGCCCGATGCAGAGCTGCACGGGACGATCTTTTAACCACGCACTATTGGTGTTAGTAGATTTATCTACAATAATTGTAGAATAATGTAATTCACAAACTCTCTGAAATTAATATTCAGCGTTGCCATTCCATTTAATCGCTGGTGGCCCATGATAGAATTTCGCCATTTGCAAGCATTCTTGAAAGTGAAATATGATAGCTCCTGTATGATAGCTTCCCCCCTATGATAGCTCCTGTATATGGGTATAATTTTATTGAAATATAGTAAACCACTTTTATACTAAAAATGAATTTCCACAAAGTTGCAATCGAATCCATCGAAATAATTATAGTACACCACGTTCTGTTGGAATTATGTATGTATATATTTTAATTATATAGTGGCATTATAAAATTAACGAAATTTACATTACACGTTAAATTTTCTTAGCCTGCAAACCGGCTAAATCTACTTGGGCAAATTTTTCTGAATGTCGAAACAAATTTAACTATAAAGCGGAATTTAACGACTTCGTAGTTGAAAATACCACAGTGGACCGTACCTCAGATTACGTCCACAAAACATAGTTAATCAATAAATAATAATGTTAGAAGTTGAAAGTTGACAGTAGCAGTAGATGACCTAGGAATGGCAGCCAGAATGACATGTGCAAATTTTACGTCGCTACTGTACATCGTTTGGGAGGAGTTTTTGTGATAGACAGATTTATACATATATTTTCTGCTATATAGTAGAGATTTAAAATAACAGCTGGTCCCATAACCGAGAATTGGGTTTTGGTTGCACGATTATCATTATTTTATTCAACCAACATATCCGATCCATAACGTGGGGCTCAGGAAGAACAATTAGTTGACTGCTAGTAATTTTATAATCCTGTGCATGCTGAGCCACAGAACAAAGTTTCCAACACCAAAGATTTCAAGAATTATAACAATCCTACAATATCAGTTTTCAACAAATGCACTGAGATGGCGGTAATAGAACAAAACGTCTAATATTTTCATGCAAAAATGAATTCGCACGCAAAAATTTTACACTTAAACCTGTTTATTTTTTTGGTTTCAATATACCGTGATCAAACGTATGCACAGCTGATATATTTGCCGGCTTCTACAAGCATTTTTACAAGCAAGTGTTACTCAATAAAAGTAGCTAAGTAATCAACGTCGTTGGCTTCAGTTGCGAAGCTTACGGTTTTGAGTCCCAGTACGGAAACATTAATAAACTAATTTTTCAATCCATTTATGGATTTTTGTCGGAAGGTCTGGATATCTGTGATGTATACAGCAATGGAAATATTTTTAATATTCGTGTATTTAGAATTGCAATGCTTTGAAATATGTTTACAAAAAAACATATTTAACTTCATCAATCGGAATATCGTGAGCATTCTGTTTTGATAAATTATCGTGTCATTAATTGTGAACGATCAGAAATAAATTATTGTTAGATTAAAACTACGATCGAGGTACAAGAATTCGCATTTTAAATCACCAACGTCTTCCCAATTCATCGAAATGTGTCTTTTTGTATAACAAAATGAGATATACGAATACATTTTTTTCCAGGCCCACGGTGATATTTTCAACATTCAACTCTTAAAACTATTATTAATTGATGCACTATTTATTTTGTGAGTCGCACATGAGATACGGTCCACGGTGATATTTTCATCTTTCAATATTAGCTTTCACCAAAATGATGTAAATGTTGGTACCCGCGCGAAGCTGAGTAATAAATACTTGTAACATTATAATAATTGTGGTCTCAGTACCAAAAAGTATCTAAATACTTATTCCACAATTCAAATTAATGTTTCAAAATAATAGTTTCTTTTTGGTTGTTGTCTATCTAGATTTTATCTATTTAAATAAATACATATGTGTCTGATGTATATAAACATGCGTATAGGTGTTATATTTTTGTTCACTTTCTTGAACGAGATGTCAGTACAATTTAGGTCAGAAACGCAACCATCAGCTGTGCCAGGGATTTGTCCCGGATATAATTTTGGATTCAAACCGATCACTGTTGTTCAATTTACACGAGTCTATCAATCGTGAACTTTGCCTAACAGTGTGCATTGTTGAATAATCCACACACGAAATCCAAAAGAAAACTTATTTATGACATACAATTAAAATTGATAACTTTGTTATTCCACTGGTTTTTTTACTACATTTACGTGTTTTGCTTCTTTGAGAAGCATCAGACTAACTATATTGCAAGGCCATTTAATTCTAACGTAAACAATAATTCTTAACTTAAAAATTAAATCTGGGGTGGGATTATTTCTTCTTACTAGACGTGGGGAGGGTGTTATACACAAACGATCATTTTACAATTATTTATGACGTTCCTAATGTAGTGTCTTGACAGATTTGTTGTACGAAAACTGATTGCTATCTGTAGCTTCTTCACTTTTTTTCGGAGGAAAAGGATGTGATAGTTAGACAATCGCTCTCTATACGATATCCGTCCAGGCAATCGATTGGAAATACTGTCCTTTCGAGGATTAGAATCTGTGGCCACCGCACCCGAATATGGAAAAGCCCAAGAGCATTGTATTTTCTACGGGTTTGAATCCCGGTACGAACACTATAATTTTTGAATCGATTTATGGATTTGTGTTCGAAGGCATGCATGTCTCAGATAGATAGGTATATCTAAAATTATAGATTCTAAAAATAGGGGGGCAGGAAGAACTACTAGTCTTGTCCAGACAGCTTGAGCGACTGAATATCTTATCACTTTTAAGGTGTTAACTGTCCATTCTTGGTGGAAAGGCATTATGTTTAAAAAAATAAAACACAATTCGTTTGTACTACTTCCACATGTTTATAATGATCAGGATTGGTTGAACCGGTAAGCGAAACCGGTCCTGATCATTATAAACATGTGCAAGTAGTGCAAACGAATTGTGCTTTATTCTAAAAAAAGTGAATATTGAGATTGTCACCAGTAGAATGCTCTACGCGGGGAGCGGACATTTAAAAAATATGAATAGTTTCGAAAAATATTTTTTTTCACTTAACATCGAATTCAGATAGTCTTTAACAATCCAAAAATTAAATCAAATCGTCAAAATGTTTTTTCCTATATGTAAGTAAAATTAGCATTATTTTCAGTTTCTTTCGTCTGGCAAAATACTCAAATTCATTGTCTTAAAAAATCGTCTTTCAAGATTTGCTAGCCGAAAAATTCTAAATGCATAAATAATGTATTTTAAGTAGAACGTATTTCTTTATTTGAAATTTTATATCAAGACTGTCTTGCAATTAACATTTTTTTTACTTTACAGATCGACAAAAATTTAAAAAAGTTCCTAACGATCTAGACTAGAATACTCACAGATTATTTATTGTTTCCATGTTATTTTCAAGAGCAGCAAAGGTGTGTCAGTAATTGAAATTTGGTTAATTGATTGTGTATTTGAGACACAAATAAATAGATAGGCAATATGAACAATCGCATATGTCAATATTGGAAGGTTATTAGAAGACACTCTTTCTATTTGGTGACATTTTTTCTTTTTATTTTTGATACAAAATTTAACAATGAAAACGTCAAATAAGTCATAGAAAAAAATATATTTTGAGTACCTAATGAAGCTGACATATGTGGTTATACCCCACCGTATTTGAAGCTGATTATTTCGTGTGCTTATGAACAATGTTATTAACTACAATTTTTAAGAGTATTTGACTATTGTGTTTGGGCATTTGTGAAGATATGTAAATACTTGAAAATGTGAAAATAAAAACTAAGAACTTGACTTACATGATTTTTCACTCCAATCATCGGAATATTCAATGTGAATTTATTCAAAATAAGTATTTCCGATTTAACATTTATTTATTTCCAAAAAATCGACTACGCTTTGCCATTCATTATGATCTATTTTTTAAAAAGTAATTACACAATTTGAAATAGATTATTCGTAGTTTCTTTAATTTTTTAGCAGTTATTTTTCCTTGGTTGTCAAAGCATGTTTTAAATTTGAACAATACATTCAATTGTACATTTGTTTTATAAAGCAAGCAAATAAGATATGAAGTTTTTGAATCTCAATAGAGGTTGATATTGTATTCAAGATCGTGTTTTTTAGTATCAGAATATTTCGCTTAATAATGTATTGTCTCACGTAAAAACACATGGATCAGTTCCATTTTTTTTAAACTAAGCTTCATATGACTTCAACGAAGTTTTCAATGTCGTTGTCATTTATAGAATTGTATGAAGAATGAACGAAACTGAAAATTACCAGAAAAAATTCTGTCAAATTTTTTTTTTCAATGGTATTTCAAGTATAGAATAATTTCGTATAATATTTGCCTCCTTTGTTAAAAGCGATTGTCTGTTGCAGCAGTTAATACGGCGAGGTCAACAGAGTCCCTACTGCACATTTACGAAATGGCAATGGCGTCCTTCATTCTTAACACTTATCTTTTCTGCAAACCTAGCGCCCCTCTCAGAGACCTTCCACCACTTTTCAATTTTTCTTTTAGCGCTTATCTGTTGCGTGAAATTACGCGTTGGTAAAAATATCCCCGAGACGAGGTAAGATTTAGGCTAGGCGGTCGATTCGGGAGCAGTTGACGCCACGACGCCGCGACGGACGCTCGGGACCAAACTTTTCCCCACCCTGAACTACCATCTTCAAGTGCGCCCACTTATGAATGAAAAATGAATGAGTGCGGACGACTCGGATTGAAAGCTTGCGAAATTATCGGCGTCGGGTAGAACTCATTTGTTCGCTTATTTTTAATATTGCATTCATTATCTAAAAAGCAACGAACGAATATTTAACACAACGATCTTATGATAAAACGAACGAAATAAAGTCTTTATTGACGTACGTGGGTTTTTATGTGTGCTGTGAGTGAAACTGTTTTTTTAACATGTTAAACTACCGACTGTTTTTCGGATTGCCCCGGAAACTAGTGAATTTTTGATTATAAGATAATATCGTGCCAGAATGGGGGGAAACTGTTGTAAATGTGACTCCGCCAACCAGAGGGCTGCGGCTTCTTCGGCATCATCAGTGTACAAGAAGAAAAGGTTAGTAGTGCTAATCCGACGGAACAAGAGATGACTTTTTCCCGGTGCTCCGGCCGGAGCTGGTGGCCTTATTGATTAATTGCCAGGGAAATCGACACAGTTCAGAGAATGCACTCTCCGTCCACTGCAACTGCATCCAGAAACTGCACTGTAACTTTATAAAGAACAGAAGCTTATCTAGCATTTGATTAACTTATTATATTGCAATATACAAATAGCCCAATGAAATATTTTATTTTGTCATACAGTCAGCTTCGTTCAAGTTTTTACTTTTAAGCAAGCTACTGTTTGTCAAAACATAAATGTACAGTAATCTATGTATGAATATGAAATGAAGAGTAACCCTGGAAGTGATAACAATGAAATTATCTTATAAATTAAATTATTGCGGTCTATATCGACGATATAACAGAATAAATTCCAATTATAATAGACAATGGGATATTTTTAAGTTCATGTATTTGAAAGATACAATAAACATTGAATAAATTACAGAATATTGGTAACTCAAGTATATCTATACTTCTTTTTTCTTATGACTGTTACTATTCATTAAATGGATGGCTTAAGCCTTAAGCTATATTCAAATGAGGTACACAATTAATTAATTTAAATATAACATCGAAAGAATGTTTTATTGTAAGCGGAATTGCCGCCAGCGTAAAAATATACACGTATTTATATATGTATCGCCCACACAATAATAAACAGATTCTTATTTGCTAATTAGCAAATCGTGAAAATTCGAAAAATAAATGATAACAAATGAAAAATTTCGGCGAAACATCAGATAGATATATAATTTATACAATGTAATGTGCGCGTAAAATGTGATTTGCAAAGTTGAAAAATAAATATTTGCGAATTTATTTGTATGTAATTTGTAACAATGATGATTACATCTTAGAATTAATAACCATTCATTACGCGCGTAGTAAGTAAATGAACGTTCAATGGACGCTCGCGATAAGTGTTGGCAGTTTAATACACACATCAGTAACAATGTATCCAGATAGTGTTATTAGCTTGTCAGCACCTATTTATTTTCTCTAAATATTGCTTCGCCGATTCAAATTGAAAATAATTCTAGCAATCTGAAATTGGTAGCTCTGTATCGATGGAAAACACATACAATCATGTTTTTATTCACTGGTAATCTATACTATATAGTAGAAAATACATGTATCAATCGGTCTGTCTGTCACAAGAACTCCTTCCAAACGGTGAACAGTAGTGACATGAAATTTTCACATACCTTGCACATTTGCAGATGTCAACTTTTAAAATTATTATTAATTGATTGACTAAAATATTATTTTGTCAATTTCTACTTTTAAAGCTGTTATTTATGGATGTACTGTATTTTGTGGGTGTTACATAAGGTAAGGTCTATCATGAACTCTCAACTTTTAATATTCATATTAATTGATGGACTATATTTTATAGGTGTTATGGTCTTCGATAATATTTTCAACCTTCAACTTCCAGCATTGGCTTCCACCAAAATAGCGCCAATGTCTAAATGTTAGCGCCTTCTATTATAGGCGAAACTAGATAATAAAACTAGTCTATGAGAAAAGAAACATTGAATATTCAGTGAAGTTTATGAAGCGTAAATGAAAAGCATCAGATTTTTTGATAATGACATAATATATTAATGAGAAAAATTATTAACTGATTTTTTTACAAATATTCGTGTAATTGATAAAACCTGGCAAGCTAGAATTTTTAAAAAGTCTCATATTTCTTCAATACACTATTTCATTGGCCGCCTTTTGCATTGGCGGATAGAGTGTCAGTGGATCTCCGCGGTGATCTGTTTTTTTTCAATCAATAATTTAAGTCACCTTAACTAAAATGTTTTATTTAATTTCTAAAACTACATTAACTTGTTCGTTGCCAGTCCCGTAAATAAACGGGATTAAGAGTCGTACTCCATACGCATTTTCTGATATTCATCAAATAAATAAATAATCGAATAATATTGAATCCTATTTTCATGTTATCGGAGTACAATTCCATTTTAATTTTATAGTCCATTGCATTGGAGGATAAATCAATTTTGGTGGGGGTTAAACATTGAAGAAAATAAATAGCTCAAAGCAACCATCTCTTTTTCTAAAATAAACACAGCTCCATTTAAAAGTTGCTATTTCTACACTTAGCTATGCATTGAATGGTGGAATACAAAAACAACATATTATGTCAGAAGAAAAAATTTTACAAGAGAACAAAAAAGCGTTATACCATCTCCCCATTATGAATTTATTTATTTTTTATGTGATACTACACAATTATTATGTATTAATCAGGAATAATAATCATCAGAACTTAAAGTACATTTTTAACCAAAATAATATATACATCTCAAATATGAAAAAAGCTGGCATGTCGTTCTTGTAATCGACTCTTCAATTTCTAATAAAAGCATAAACAAAATCAAAATCCGTCGGTAGCTCAAAATTATTAATTTTCTTTTATATTCGATATATTCAAAATAAAGAAGTGTCACATTTTAGCTGACATAAACCACTGTTTAACGATGCCACTGGCAACATATCCAGCGTATTATAAAGTACATAAAAGGTTTAGTGTCTTAATCAACTGAGACGTTTTCTAATCTCTAGTAAGGTAGGTTTTATTAATAACACGAATGTTTGTAACAAAAAAAACATTAGTATATCGTCGCTGTTCTGGAAGAAAACATTACATCGAAAATATGACATATTGAGTTATACCTAAATGTTCCTTATTTCAAATTCTACCGTATGACAGAACACACTTAATTTTATAAATTATACTTTTACTTAAAAACAGTTTTGTACAAACAAACAAAATGAAAAACGTATGGCATTTCAAGCATTTGGCAAACTTCAAAGTCAAATTACTCAAAACTAGTATTTTTCAGTTAGTGTCTTCTTCCAGAACAATGACGATATATCATTTTATTATTTCACAAGCTTCCCCTTAATTTGTAAGCGTCCGGATCGTATTAAACACAAACAATCTCAGCGTTTTATCGTAAAAAAATAAACATTTATAGTCTGTGCAGTATATCTATGGGAAAATAAAGGGAAGGAAATTCATTTAAATTATAAAATTAAAGAAGCGAACAGTGTGTTACTTTATATTAAATAATTATGAATATCAAGAACAATGATTAACATCAAGATATGTGTCAGTCAGTTAATCATAATTTTCAATTAAAATCCAACATTGGTACGTCAAAGAATAACATAATATTATATCTTTACATTTTGACACGTACTCATTTTATATAGATATAGTAGTATTAATTCATCAGCTTCGCCAGGGATAGAGGGCGCTGACATATAGACGTTGACGTTATTATGTCGTTATTTTGGTGCAAGCTGATGTTGACAATGTAAAATCTCACTGTGGACCGTACTTCATGTAACCAGAGCTGCGGAGTCGCGCTGTTTTGACCGGAGTCGGAGTGGTAAAAAACGCCATGCATTTTTGCGTTTCTGCGTGTATTAATGTACTTGTTTCATTTTTATTTATGCATATAACATCTTCTTGTTGTGTACTATACATATATACGTGTATATTATATGTATATTATGAAAAATTCGGCTATTTATCGGAATGGTTGGTTGATGTTTAATTTGAAGACCAATTACAAATATATAAAAAAAAACCTGACAAAATTTTCAATCGTAATCTGAGTCGGAGTCGGGTTGGTGTTGACACTCGTTTTTTTGGATGACTCCACAGTCCTGCATGTAACATCCACAAAATATGGTACATCAATTAATAGTAATTTTAAAACTTGAAAATATTACAATTGACCTACCTTATGTAACACCCACAATACATAGTCCCTCCGTTAATAGTACTGTTACAAGTAGAAAGATGAAAATGGCAGAGTTGACCTAGAAATGAAAGCCACAATGACATGTGAAAATTTCACGTCGCTGCTCTACACCGCTTGGGAGGAGTTCTTGTGACAGACACACGGACAAATTTATGCACGTACTTTCTGCTAAATTTCCTTTTGATCGACTTACTTTTCGAGATGATGTTTCAATTGCTAGTACAGTAAACTGTTTGCGACCAATTTTTCTACACCCGATGACGTTTACATATCCTCGAACTTAACCGACATATTCTTTCTAATAAACGTAACGCTGCAAAAGATTTGGTGTTCTCATACCAACATTTGAAAAAAATGACATGACTGTGGTATTTTGTAAGCAAATAAGCGTATAAAAGTCATCTAATGTATTTTAGTATTATGTAATTACTAGTTCTTTTCTAGTAAATCATAGAGAGTGTTTTACAACTCTTGGTAAAAAGCCAATTGCTTTCAATAATATGGATTTCACTCTTTTTCTACAATTGGCTGGACCACAGATGAGCAAGCCATGCGTAAAAGATAAAAAAGTACATCATAGCATCCTCTTTGGAAATCATATATAACATATGAATAACAATCTGTATTTCGATGCTTAGTGAGAAGATATTGTATGTCCAGTTTAGGTCGAAATTGAGTTAACATAAAATATTGTACGTTAAAAATAGTAGTATTTTAGGAGATAAGTACTCTATTTGGAGATAAATATCATTCAAATGCATAATATGACCATTTTATCTATGTTTTTCTTGCATCTCAAATCTTTAAATTCAATTTTCTCAAAACAAGCAAAACTGGAAAAAAAATATCTTTGCTCTATCTAATTATTTCCTATTTCTGTACACTGAAAATAGCGCTAAGCGAATTAAACACAAATACTGTACTGTGAGATATCTAATCGAAATATACACTAATAGCAACAATTATAATTTAAAATGAAATTTTGTCAAAAGGTAGTACCTATTATTGTTTCCATCTAGAATATGTCTCGTAACTTTACAAACGACGTGTTTTTAGGAGGGCATTTATGTGACTGTAATGGCACGTATGATAGTTTTAAGTATAATTTAAGTTATATTATGTCTTCCGATGTATAAGGAAAAGTAAAGTATTTTTTACACTGTCGTTTTTTCGGAGCGGGTCGACGGTGCAAAACGAGTATCGAGATCGGGTAAAAAAATTTTTTAAGTCTGTAAATTTTTAATATTTCGAACAGGGGACGAAATAGAAAGACATTTTATACTTGCAACTGGAAAAATTGATAGAGCACATAATATGTACATTAAAAACTTATTCAATTGAAAAATCGCAAGGAGAGTGTTTAGCGACTCTGCGACTCAGTTGGGTCTAGAATAATTTTATCAGTTTGCTGATAGCTATTTCGGCTTCACACCCGTCAGAACTTTATAAGATAAAATTCACCAAGAGATTAAAAACTCTGTTAATGTGGAATTTAAAGAATAAAATAATCGTTATACACATCATAAAAATTACAAAGACTAAATTAATAAAATATACCGAATGGTATTTACAAAATTTCCTGTGGTTTGAGTGATTCGCTATAAAGTAGATAGGAAGGAGTATGTAAGGTCATTTAATAATAAAAACAGAATTTCAATTTGCGAACCACCTCTTAAAAGTATCACACAACGTAACTTCTAATTCAAACCCGGTATGACTACATTTTTATAATAAAATAATTAGGCTTAATGTTCTTGAGCAATTGGAAATTAATATATATAATCATGGTAATAAAAACCAAACACACATTAACAATAAATTCATCAATGCATTTACTTAAACCATTAATTAATAATACCATTTATGTTCCTTGTCCCAAAAAAACTCAAAAACACAATTAGTGCCTATGTTAAATGTTTTCATTTTAAATAAATGCTAAATTAAGTTTGAACATAGTTCTGGCGATGGCGTAAAGCCTAGAAATAGCTATCAGCAAACTAATAAAGAACCTATTTACTTTGTTATTTTTACCCTATTATGTGAAATAATAATATGATTATGATCCATTTTGAAAACTGCTAGACCTTCTGATTGAATAATATTAGAGTTATATTTAATTTGTGAATAGTAGTATGTATCTAGCGTCAACAAATTTTGTGAAATTTTCCTCCAAGTTAAAAATGAATCATTGCTTTTAAAAAATATATTTGCTTCGTTAGCTAACTATAAAATTTTCAAACTTTCCAATAAATTAGTTGTGAGTCTTACTTAATATTACGAGGTTTAAGTCACCATTAAGGAAAATATTTTTATAATAATATTACATAATAAAAATGCAGTAATTATTTTATAATTGAAACAATTCTAGTACCTACACTAGAAGACAAAATAAATTCTTTGAATTAAGCTACATTTTAATAAATTGAATATATAATTACAATATAATATAATATCCAATTCAATTCAATATTAAAACGTAAAGTATCTGTGCCAAGATTTGAGCAATGTTGCTTAGACAGACGTAGGTCACTTTATGAGTGACATTTCTTAGTAATTCACTTCATTAGAATTGCAATATCGAAATGATTTATTATTATCTTAATTCTCTAAGAACAAATAAGATTTTATTACACGATGGATAAATAAACCTCACATTTCGAATGCTAAATACTGAATTGCAATGGCACTAGGGCATCCAATCCCAGACCCTTTTTATGATCCCGGGATTTTGGGATTCACAATTTTTCAATCCCGGAATTGGTCGCTAAGCGTGATTTCATGTTTTAAATTGTACATCTAAAATTCAATTTTAGCCCAGTGTTGTTTCGATTAGCTAAAATAAATAAAAAAAATTCTTAATTTTATTTTATTTATTGCAGCTATGTAAAAGAAGATTCTATTAAAAAATATTTTGTTTGTTTCTTCAAAAAAAAAATGCAAAAAATATATTGTTTTCAAAATTGTCTGTATCTGCCTGTCTACGGCTGTTACGAAATATGAGAAGGAGGGAGACTACAATACATGTATAAATTATGCTTTTTAAACCATATCCACTCCGAATGTGGAGCATATGGTCTCCTAATGGAGGTATCTCAACAGGTTTTTTCTACGAGAATTACTTTTTACTCAATTACTCTTCCTCTCTTTTCCGAAGAGAGTAGAGATATAACGATAGGGCTAGAACGGAACTAGTGGTAGGATAAAATGAAAAACATACAGTTCCCGTAGAAAATACTTTAAAATAAATAACTGAATTTCACCTTCTTCTTTACATGAAACGGAGTTGAAAACCATACCGTGACGTGCTGTCACTATAATCATCCAAATGTAAACAATCCGGTTTGCCTTCTATTCTGAATTCTGTGGAGTTTGCGCTGTACTCACCAGCCGACTTGTTAAAACAAAACAACATTGGATGCATCTCGTATGACTTTCATGAACTAGACTCAAATTACACATTTTATTTTAGCCACCTCTTTCTAGGACCACGGTGTACATATTTTTTCCTATTATTTAAATTAAGCATGATAGCGAAACAAAAACGTTTGAATCATGCTGGTGATTTTCATTATTTCCATATATGATCACCATGTCCTAAAATAAGAGGATTGGGTCGATGTTAGGATCAGGTGTATTTAGTGGTGTTGAGGTGTAGAGGTCAGAATGTCTTATATCCTCTACATCTATAGTTTTGGCGGTTGTTTACATGGTGTTGGGGATATGATGGTACGCAGCGTGTATCTGATCTGTATTATATATATATATATATACATACCCATAGATAATATATATGTATGATAATAAAATGAATAAATGATCCGAAACTAGTCTCGCTATAGACAATTAATATAGTACGAGATCTGCTGAAGTCTCGTCGTAGTCTTAGAGGTTTTGACTTGACGTGTTCGAGTAGTTTATGGAGCTACAGAATCCCTTTGTCAGATTCATGATATGGTCGTGGACTGTTTCCAGATCCGTTAAAACTTCAAAACTTTATTGAATACAATCTATTTATGGGTATAAATAATGTGATCCCTTTAAGCTTTCCAGTGGTGCCGGTTTCTAAAAAATATGTAATTTCAACTGGTGGAGACCTCAACAGACAAAATGTACGATTGTCATTACCTTATGGAAATTTCGAAAAATAAAAAAGTATTCGATCCAAAAAGAGAAGGCAAATTGAGTATCCACCAGTTATAGATATTTGAAACATGATTTACTAAGAATAACTAATATTAAATTAAAACTATCTAAGACTGTGATTTTCTATGAAACATTATTTATCTGTTTATTTTATGGATATTATATATAAAGATTTTCTTTAAGATGATTGGCTACTAATTAAAAATTTATTCGAATATTAAAACCTCGAGAAGAAAGTTAATAATTTAAGCGAACACTTGTTTCTTTACTGTTTATAATAAAATATTAATCGATAAGTTTTAGTATGAATACAATTGCAGATTATTAACTATTTCCTATTAATTATCTCATTAGTTTTATGTAAAACGAGTATTTATGACTCGACTTTGCAAGGTAAACAGGGCATAAACATTGGTTCATTTAGTTTTTTTTCGTTATTATCGAAAGTTGAAAATATTACAGTGAACCGTGTAATACGTGATACAGCATATAGTACACGAATTAATAATAATGTTAAAAGTTGAGAATTGAAAATATCACCGTGAACCGTACCTACAAAATATAGTATATAAATTAATAAATATGTTAAAAGTTGAATGTAAAAAATAGCACAGTTGACCAAGAAATGGCAGCCAGAATGGCACGTCGTGTTCTTGAGACAGACAGATTTATACATATATATTTCTGCTATATAGTAGAGATATTTGAATAATTGATAATACATCGGATATATTAGAGATGGTACTAAAATATTTTTTGCATAAAAGTAATGTTTAAATAGATCATATCATTTTTGCTTCAGAAGTAATTCTACATAGCGTAGCTAGCTTTCTAAGACACCATCCTGTTTTAAAGTAAACAAAATACATTCAGATTGAGACATTCCTCTCATCTTGAACAAGATACTAAAGGAGAATCGAGACCGGGTATTTTTGCAGCCCAGCCGATCAGAATTTGAAATTGCGCAACTTGTAATAAAAATAGAAGATGCCAGTGAGAAAGCGTTTACGGAACATCATTCATAGTTGAGATACACATGCAGGAAATTGATATCTAATTAATGACATACTCTTCTATTCACAATGATTTCATAAATGGCGTACTGGCGTACCAATGGAAAATGATGTATTTGCGTACTCAACTAAGCAAACTATTTTTGATATAATATGAATAAAAATAACATGGCAATGTATTTTTAGTTGGCATTTATCGCGGCGTCTTTTTTCAACTATCTTAATTTTATTAAAAAATGAAATTACCTTTTAGTATCTTGTTATTCATTTTAAAATTCCATTTTGCATCATTAAATGTATAAAAGATTCTTACAAATTTGAGTTTTTTTTTCCTACTCTAATTATAATTATTAAAAAAAAACATTAATATCTCTTAATTTGGATTGCATTGATATTTTTACAAATAAGCCTAGAAAAATGGCCGTTCCTTTATTATTGCAACATATACATAAAAGCGTTTATTTTATATAACTTTAATAATTAACTTCCTTAAATTACTAAATATAATTGCAAGAAACCAGTTTATTCGTAATTGAATTACAGGAATTATATTTAAATATACATTATATATCTACAACATTCGTCGTAATTGATGGAAATGATATTCTTCTTCGGCTTCTTCGCCTTTTTTGATGGCGCTACAGCTCAAGTACAGCCCTCTCCTATTCCTTTGCTTTCCTCTATCCTGTCCCGTTCTCAGGACTCCTTTCGTGATAATACATTTATTGAATTCGTAATTCACAAAACTGACACAATAAACTAATCAAATTTATAATAAATTAAAGGCATAAAGGTAAATAAAAAATATTAACAACAGTTATTGCTTTAAAAATGAAATGTTGAAAAAGTTATGTCTTTACATTTATTATATCTCGAATTCTTTTGCATAGCGAACAGATTTTTATTTCAGGTTTGCACATTGTTTATTTTTGAATTGAGATGCACGTTATAAAATTTGTTGCAGTACGATATTCACGTTTCTTTTTTCGATGGATTCGGTGGTAGCTTTGTGGAAATTCATTTTTAATGTAAATTTATAATTTGATAACTTCTTATTCCTCAGCCAGTAGAATAATGAAGTTATCAATTTTAATTTAATGTTTCACGTTCCTTGCCTCTCTCTGACGTCATGTCATCGCGTTTTTTTCATTATAAATTATTAAATAAACAAAATATAGATTTGTAAGAAAGCTATAAATAAAAATATTTTAATAGTGCATAAAAATATTGATGAGACACTAAATTTGCCTACTTTTAAAGTGATACAAAAATAAAAATAAAGTCTTCGCCAATGTCAACAAATATGACAACTCACTGAAACAACATTCAATGAATCGCCATTATGAAAGCTTACTGGTGTCAAAACAAAATTCTCAACACTATAAACCCACAGCAAAATGTTTTCTAGTAAAAGCTAAACTAAAGTCTAGACTGAGATTATACAAATAATTTATTGCGTTAGTTAATTCATCAACAGGTAATAATTAATTGTTGCTGGATTATTATTTTCGGAATCAACTCTATTTGGAGAAAAGACGGTTATACACCACGCTTATAATTGAATGAAATTTATTGGCATACTCTATTATTGCATACTAAAATTATACTTCCTGATATACTACAACGTATAACTCGGCTTCATCATTTGTATAATACCTACATAACTGGTAATAACAGATAATTTTGACAATAATGTATTTTATAAAAAAAACAATTTCAACTAGGTATTATCATTATAAATAATAAAAAACTATTCCCGTGCCCCAAAAAAGAAAACATAAAATCATATATTCATTCCAATTGATGCAATAATGGACACAAATGTAATTTTGAATATACAATTTAAATATGAAATTACGGTTAATGACCAATCCCGGGATCATACAAAGGGTCCGGGATTGAATGCCATTTGTTTATGTTTTATACTCAAAATACGCATTTTGTGTTAGCTGTTTTTTCACTTATTACTACAACATACATCGTTGAATTTATTGTCTGGTAATCAATACTTTAATCAAAATGTATAATAACATACCGATTAATTATGATCGTTATTTTATCAATTTATTCAAGTATATCTACTATATAGCAGAAAATACACATATTTATCTGTCTGTCGATTTGTCACAAGAACTCCTCCCAAACGGTGTACAGTAGCGACGTGAAATTTGCACATGTCATTCTGGCTGCCATTTCTGAGTAAACTGTGCTATTTTCTACTTTCAAACGTTAACATTATTATTAATTGATTGACTATACATATTTTGTGTATGTCACATGATATGCGGTCCACAGTGATATTTTCAACATTCAACATTAGCCCTAACCAAAATAACGCCCTATTAACAACAACGTCCAAATCTTAGCGCCTACAATCCTACTGCGATGCTGGGTAATAAAT
Source organism: Himalopsyche phryganea (assembly GCA_022494535.1). Classification (NCBI taxonomy): domain Eukaryota; kingdom Metazoa; phylum Arthropoda; class Insecta; order Trichoptera; family Rhyacophilidae; genus Himalopsyche; species Himalopsyche phryganea. The sequence goes on along the minus strand of JAGVSL010000019.1, from coordinate 4,009,271 downwards.
ACTAATATAATCTAATTACAAAGTCTTGTTGTGGATATATTTTAAATGATTCAGGGGTAAAGCTTTTGGTTTTTCAAAAATAGATAAACTATTTTTGGTCGTGAAACAAGGGTCAAATTGAAAAATACATATATTTTTTTACGCTGGGTTTCTTTTTTTTATACAAAATTGTTTGGCAAAGTATTTTTCCTACCGAGATAATCAAATATTGTGTATTAAGTGTATTCATAAAAAATAAATTTTGTAAACTTGCTGTATTATTATATGACAGAAAGATATATTTACATTTCAATGTATTTCAATGACGTAGGTACGGAAAGAAAATGTTTATTGATAAAATGAACTTAATTTCGGTTTTATTACAACTCTTATTATTCAGCAAATAAGCATAAAAGTAGATCGATATTGAAATCTTATACAATACGTGTAAAATTAAAAAGTTTATTTTCAAAATACATTTACTGTGGTACTTATTCTAAATCTATTTATGAAATCAAACGCTTTCCTACTTTAACTAATTTTAACGTATTTTTTTGTTGTTGTTAGAATTGTTATTTTCATAAAAAACAATTTTCAATTATAATACACGAGGTAAAGCTTTTACTATTCAAACGAACGTTGAATAGTCTTCATTCAACTATTTTAACACAAAAAATGACTCCGATCTACAACAGGAGAACTATTAGTAAACAGTGGAAGTAAGAATGCTTTTAGTAAAAGTGTTTATGAAAGAAAGTTGTATTCACAATATAAGCACTATTCTTTTTATAGCAGGCATGAACAAACTTTTTGGCTGAAGAACCACATTGAGAATTCAAAATGGACGGTGGGCCCATATAAAATATTATTTTTAGACATGCATTATTTATTATTATCAAAAATAAATGTAAACATAAAAAAGTGATTCTCTAATTTACCAACAATGGAAGACGAACAAAATTGTTTAACATATGTATTTAAACGTTTTTTTTTAAATTGAATGTGATAATTTTGTAGCTAACATTCTTATAACTGCCGGTAAAGAGGTTTTATTGAGATTAACGATAGAAAATGATTGTTCACATAATATGTAGATTAAGCTTGACTTGATTGAGATTCAATTGAGTGAAATTTGCAATTTATTAAATATACCGATTGTGTAAAGATTATTGAAATGTACCAAAGAGTACGTTTTATCCCACTCAATTTATTCAAATACAGGAATATTTAGCACGTTTTCTCATTAATAGATTTCACTATCACAGATACTTCGGTATTTCTCTTTCCTTTAACTGTTGAAGTATTACGAATATTGAATTCATTCAAAAAATATGTGTAACCATGCTCGTTAAATCACTTATTTTAACTAACACATCAATCAACTGTCTACCGAATAATGTAATAGTCAAAGTTAGAATTTTGTAGACTTTTTTCAGCCGACTATACATTATTGGGCTTCAAAATGGAATAATAAACCACAACATCTGGAGATGCCACATTCTACCAGAATACAAATAAATATCAATAAAATCTAAAACGGTGTATCTGCATGAATAAATTCTTTCAAATATATGATTACAACAAAACAAAAGCGAATTGGAAGATGCCGTTAATTGAAATCTAGAACACTGATATAAATAACTACAACCGAGAAGAAATTGACTGTTAAAAGTATTAACCTCACATCCGTTTTTGTAGTTTGCTTAATAGAATTTGTCCATTTTCAAGAATCCTGGTTATAGAAAATCAACTTCGCCATTTTTTGAGCCATGGAACAACAATTCAATGCAGTAGTGGCGTGTGGCAGAGGAAAATTCCATGTAAAAAATAGTAGTTAAATGAATTTCTCTAGAAAACTATCAAAGATTAAATATATATTCGATCGGAAAACGAGCAGCTGTCACATCGTGGGTGAGTAAAATATTATTGCATTGATATTTGGCAATGTCTTTTTTAACACAAACAAAAATAATGTTGTAAATTTTAATTATTTCATTAATGAACGGGGTCAATACCTTGCTTATTAATGGAAACGGGATTAGTTTGATAAAACTCCGCTATAAGTTGTATTTAGTTTCATAATAAATATTTTGATAGTTAATTCGAAATCGTGCCATCGTCAGGACTATATAATTATTTAATAAACTTACATAACTATTACGATGGCATTTTGCTAAAATAGCTATCAATAATATTTAATGTTTTTGTGGAAACAAATATATTTCTGTATTTTTTTACCTGATTCGATTATATTTGTCTTGAGATATTAAAATGAATTAAACTCCCCCTTCACCTTTCCAATTTCTTGACTACTTCTGTATGTACGGCCTTATGTAAGAAACTAAACCCATCAATTCAGGCAAGTAGCCAAGATTCGTTCAAGGGAGGGGGAATTCGGAAGAAAATAATAGTACTAATTTAATCTAAAAAAGTAAGCTTGATATAATAAATAATTATTTAGAAATTTAATGGAACTACAATTTTTAGTCTAAGATGTTTTGCAGTCGCCAAATAGGAGGTGACCCCTCCCCCTATCAAAATTCAGTACCTATATTCAGTTCCGAAATAATTCGATATAACAGGGGTTCCCAACCTTTGTTGCTCCATTCCTGCTTTCATCATTCTTCAGAATACATTTCTTCCATCAAAAGATAGTGTAATTCGGACACAAAGGGTGCATTCCAAATAATAATCATATATTTACTTTTGTAATATTGAAAATCTTTAATAACGTCGTTTCCATTGCGAAATTGTTTATTTGTAAAATCATCAATTTTCAGGTGACCATAAAAACGGTTTGAAAAATAACTTTATGGAGATAATTCAATAATAAAAAAAAAACATATTATTGGTTTAGTTATTTAATATTTAATACAACATTTTTAATTTTGCAGATATACAATTTGGCAATGGAAAATACGATATATTGTTGTTTGCAATTATTCCGGGCATTTGTTGGTTTGGACAGCTCAGCCTATGAATTTTCTGCGCAGAGAATCTCTTGTCTTAGGAGCCCCTGTTATTTTTTTCAATGGGAATTTTGCTCAACAATAATCGCCTGCATAAAATCTTTAGAAAAATAAATGTCAAGGTTACAATTATCGGTATATATCCTGTCTTTGCCACTGTGTAGATATACGTTTGGTGTTACTGTGACACAAATCTTGACTATGAATGACAACGGTAGCACAGAAAGAAATGTCTTAAAATTAAGGTCAAAAGATTGTCATATTATATTATTTTTGTTGTCGTTTCATTGACTGGACGTCGACGATGAGAAAAATGTCTTCGAGATAACTTTAGTATGCCAAACACACAGATCCGTTGCGTAATTTACGCTAGGGCTAAAATTAGTCTGGCTGACTTATTTACCTTGACAGTATTATTCGCCGCTCCGGCTGTTTTTGTGTGAAAAGTGAATAATTTTTAATTAAAACTGACTTTAAAATATGTATTCTTTCATTTGATCATCATATAAAAATATAGATGTTTCATCAACGTTCGGCCATAAGAGCGAAAATGAATACCTAAATTTCGGTAGGTGATAAATAAGCTTTCAAACTATCCTCTATTACTTTGTCATGTTGCTGTATATAAATCTTGATGATTGCGTGAAAATAACGAAACTCATGCATAAAAAACGTATAATAATAATTGAGTGGTAAAGTCAGTAGTCGACAAACCTGGACAAGAACATGGAGCTAACTTGAGCATGGGAATCAGAGCTTTAACATTAGGTCATTTAGACGTTGGCGTTAGTATGGCGTTATGTTAGTGCTAGTTAGTTTTAAAAGTTATCATCCTAAACAGTATCCCATGTAACACACACACAATATAGTCAATGAATTAATAATATTGTTAAAAGTTGAATGTTGAAAATAGCACAGTTAAACTAGAAATGGCAGCCAGAATAACATGTGTTAATTTCACGTCGCTACTGTACACCGTTTGGGTTGAATTCTTATGACAGACAGATAGGTTTATACATTTTTTTCTGCTATATAGTAAAGATAATCAAGATTTTGTTCCTGTAAAGCAAAACGCATATTAGTGACTAAACAACGTTTAAAGCATTGCTTAGTGCATTAAAAAAAATATGCTTTAGAATCGATTTTATAAAACTTTTATTATTTTTTAAATATTATTTTCGTTATAATTTTGTACACTTCTATAAGTATTGTCACTAACAACCCAGGCTTCACCTTTCGGCATCTTTAGTAATTCAAGTGCACGGATGAACTTGAAAAGACAGTCAGTAAATAGTTTATATTATACATATAAGAAAAATTAAAAAAAATGTTTGATCACTAGTCTACGAACTATGTTGTTGGCGATCTGAATTAATTTTATTACTGATTTGATATTAATGACGTCCAATATTAATTCTGAAAATAATCGCATAAACAAATACAAACTCTGTAGATTTTTTAATGACAGGTTGTCATAATAATCAATTAAATTATTGTATTTGATTTAAAAAAAAGTGAATTATAGCTGTTTATTTTATTAGCGTTTGAGTCTTTATATTGTCTATGAAATCTTGAAACATTATAGTATCAACAGAGTTAAAAGTAAATTGCTAATCATAAAAACATGATTTTCTCAAAATCATCGAACAAAATACAAGTTGGAATGTCACTCTTCAGTGATATTGTAAAAATATCTTCTAATGCTAGTCTCTTTAAAACATATGAGAACTTTATCATACAGTTGACGCTATACTCTACGTGCGTAGTGACGTACTAGATAGAGAAGCCACGTAATTTTGAAGTAAATTTTTATCACTAGAACGGCGCGTAAAAGATCATACATTCATGTAATAAGACAGGCGTTCTAAAAATAATAGCACGATGAAGCGAGAAATATTTTTACAGGCACCGTCGGACAGCCGTTAAATATAAAATGTCTTCATTATTTGATGCGATTTTTATTACATACCTTTCACAACTATTAAAATATACTGCAGCCTATCTGCTATTCAGGAAATTTCCCAATAATACGTCATGAAAGCCTATACAACTACGAAAGTAATTTGAAAGTAAAATTAGAAAAAACTGCTGAAATAAATTAAAATAAAATTAATCTGGATATTTTTTAGAATGCTTTTGAAGATTGAGAGAGGTCTATAATATGGCTGTGACTAAAATCTTACGAAAAATTGGTAGTTTGCGCAAAAATATTTTCGAAATTAATAAAATTAAGCTCTTTATTGTTTTTAAAATGCCTCATTTGAGTATTACTTTTAAACGTATATCCATATTTTATTTCGCCCATAATAGCGTGGAACATAATAGATTAAATCAGTTTGTGTAGTTTTCTTTTCTATTTTTTCTCATTGTCGGATGCTATTTTCACAAAAGCATTTTACTTCCCCTTAAGAATAAAGTATTAGCTTTAGTTTCTATGATACTATCTATTAATGAAAAAAAATTAAGTGATTTTTTATAAACATATGTGTAATTCATAAAAACTTGCTAACTAGAATAATAAAACGTAATAATAAAGCCTGCAGTTATTATAATATATATTATTACATTAAATATGTCTGTACAGTTGTGTTGTATATATGTATTTAATTTATAAATAGATATTACACAAATAGTATGTGTTTTCTTTTTCCTCTGTGCCGTTTTATCACTGTTCTGATTTGTTATGTTCGGATTTGTCATGTTTTGTTTTGTCACCGAACCGAATATTTCAACACATATAAATATTATAGAAATTGTCCATGGCAAGCTAGAACTTGTAGGTGTATAACTATCTATCTCTATATTGCCTACAGCATTCGAACTAGGGCATCTAATTCCTTTTTAAAATCCCGGGATTCACAATTTTCAATCCCAGGATTCCGGAATTGGTCACTAAGCGCGATTTCACGTTTTAAAATATAAACTAAAATTTAACTTTGGTCCATTATCTCTTCAGTTGCATATATATAATATATTATTTTATATTTTTTGGCATTGGAATGGTTTTTTATTTGTTTAGAATAAGTCTCATTTGCAAAGAAAGAAAAAAAATACAAATATACGTATAATAATCAAAAGAATTTGATTATTTTATTTTTATTTATTGTAGCTGTGTAGAGTAAGATTATATTAATTCCATAATATTATATTTGCAATTGAAAAATAATGCAAAAAAACATTAAAATACATCAAATTTGAATTGTTGAAATTTTGTACATTTCCATGTATTTCGTCACTTACGAGAATATAGAGACTAATATTAAAATATATTGTTGTCAAAATTGTCTGTACCTGTATACGGCTGTTACGAAATATGAGAATGAGGGAGACCACAGTACATGCATTAATTATTAAAAAACTATGTACATAAACAAACCGAGGTACACGTTGTAATCAGGAAGTGTTTAATTTTAAATATGAATTATTTTTTAATATTTACTGGGATTGATATTTGGCTAATCCCGGGATTACTAATTCGCACACGAACGGTGATTAAACATATTTAAAAAAAAATAGTTTGGATAATAATGTGTTTTTGTTTGTATTTAGGGGCCTCGCGTCTGGCGCGGCTCTAGACCCGCGATTCGAATCTGGGGCGAGCGGCGGAAGAGCGTGGCTACGAGCGGCGAATGCAGCGTCTGCTGACAGCGGCGAGTATATCGTCCAGGCGACTTCATCGTCCGGCAGCGCCACCAAAAATATTCACCTCCAAGTTGGAGGGCCACAATTCCTCAGAAGACTGACAGACTTAGCGGTGAAGGTTGGCGCAAGAACGAGACTTCTTGTCGAAATACAAAGTGATTCAGAAGTCCAGGTAAACATTGGTTTTGCGGTATATACGAGCTTTGTGGTAATATCACACCAGCCACCTCATTACAAGTGTTTCCAGCGTTGTAGGTTGACTGAGTAAGGCGTCTAGTTATGTGTTCAGACTTCAGATGAACAATGAAAGAAAACAAGTAGTTTACTGCTTCTCTTAGGAAAAAGGCACGGATAGAAGGCTTAGACGGAAGAAGATTAGTTGTCATCTAATCAGTCTATATATATATATATACCCCCTTCTTCCGTATTGGGTAAGGTATGAAGGGTTAAAAACGTCATACGATGCAAAAAAAATCACGGGTTGGTTGAAAAATACAAATGTCAGTTCTAGGAATGGAAGCATTGATAACAGATAAAGTAATATAGATATTAATTGTAAAATTAAATTCTATTTTAATAATATTTCTAAAAATGTCTCCACAGTCCTCCAAATGTATTCAGAAGCGAAAATAATAATAAAATATATGTGTATTTTGAAAGAATGTTCTGTAATTTTTACAGGTGACGTGGTACAGAAACGACAAACGACTTCAAGAAGGCGAACGTTTCAGGTTATCAAGAGAAGGACGTTTTTGGTGTGTGGACGTTTCTCCTGTCAGCGTTGAAGATTCAGGAAGATGGACGTGTGCAGCCGACAGTTGTGCAGGACGGTCATCGTGCTCTGCACATCTCAATGTACTCGGTAAAAGAAATTGCTTAGCCATGTTAATTAATTTTACTACTCATTGTACAAAAATGGATATGTTATTATACACGAATCAATACTTTTCTTGAAGATACTACCATACAGGTCTTAATTAATTTATTAAGCCCACATGAGCTATTTTCTATCTGTTTAGCCTTAGTTGAAATTATATTCGTAGTTATCTTATCAATTGAATAGAAGATAAAAGAAAAATAAGCATTTGGTAGGCTCGTCAATTTGACGTTGTTCATCCCCAATGGGTAAATAGATGTCAATGATAGGAAAAGGTGTCTATGAAATTGAAAACCATGAAATATTACTGATGAATGAGGAAGATTTTGAGTGAGTAACTGTTTTAAAAACAAAAAACTGCTAAAGATCTACAGCATGTAAATGAAATATCTTTAATAAATAAAAATACTTTTCAATTGTATACATCAATTTCAGTTCCAAAGGCATACAAACGTCCAGAATTCCTCGAGGAACTCCGGGCTTTGCTAACCGACCAGGGTACTGTCTCCTTGGAGTGCAAAGTCGTCGGAGTTCCTACTCCTTCGCTGAGATGGTTTAAAGACAGCAAAGAAATAAAAGCGGGGGATGTCTTTGCTCTTACTGCAAATCCAGAAGATGCAACATCACTCGGAACTTACACATGCGAGGCAGTCAATTGTATGGGCAAGACCTATTCATCATCCAAAGTGCACGTTGTTGGAAGGGGCAGTCGGGAAGGATCCTTGAGGCCAGCTGACAGGTAAGTTTCTTCTTCTTTAACCATATTCACTTCTTTCATGGAGCATATTTGTGGTAACCATGCGGCACCTCCAGCCATCCCTGTTAGCCGCCAATCACTTTGCTTCATCCTATGGCAACAGTTGGCCTACTTTCATTTCATATATATATGTAGCCATTGACTGTAAATATTATCTTTTGACAATGAGCTAAACAGGTCTCAGTTTTCTACTCAGCTTGACACAAAAATACTTATTAATTATACATTGACGTGAGAGAATAATTATTCAAAAAAGTATAAAATAATGAGCATTACTAATTATCGCTACAATTGTATGTAAAGAATTTATTAAAATAATTATACAATTCTTTATGATTCCAGCATCGTGTCATCCGAACCTGCTCCAATTTTCTCCCAGGACTTACAAGACACAGATGGAAAATTGGGCGAGGCATTGACGCTTCGGTGCCGCGTTGCTGTTCCACCATGGCCTCGATCGGTCACATGGTACAACAAAGGAGGCCGCGCCGAACCGGAGGGTGGATGCAAACCGCAAGAGGATGGACTTGGAGGACACGAGCTACATGTTGCAAACGCTGCATGGGACCATGAAGGAGAGTGGAAATGCGTTGCAGCGAGTGCTAATGGACGTCTGGGTATATCTACATGCGTCGTGCATATGACAGGTAACATATCAAAAAAGTTGAGTGGATTATTGGGTATTTAAATTTACTAGATAGAAATAATACATATTTTTAATAGCCTACATGAAACTTCAAACATGAAGTAGTCAGGAATCGGTTAAAAAACATAATGTTATGAAGTGCCTATAATGAGTAGTTAAATGGTCATCACCCTGTTCTCTACCGCACACAAGTGCGCGGTTTAAGCTTTCATGATGGGGAGTTTTTGGTATATCGTTAAAAGTTCTGTTCTTCATCCATATTACATTTTTACTAACTTACGAAATGTGATTTCGGAAGATATAAATACTTAGAATACCAACTTTAAGCATTCAAAATAAATACTAATTCCACAAACACATCCCAAAGTATACCTTTGGATATTCGACCAATGAATGAACTTTGTTTACAAAATCACGAGCTTAGTTTGTAAAACAAGGGGTTGTAAATATGAATGGAGTCGAATCAATTTATTAAATTTAAATTATCTAGCTAAGATACAAAAGTGGACGAAAGGTATTTAAAAGTCTATGGCCCCTACTCTTCGTCTTGTACTGCTAATTTTTGACGAATAATTCCAATGACGACTTACGTTTAATACAATGTTTAATAAAACATAACTTATATATACAAATGGGTCTCTTTTTAAGCGGCAGAAGCATACCGCAGGATGCCGCATAAAAAATACTTGGCTTACATTGAAAAATTAGAACTGCTTTCAATTTTTATTGCTGCTTTATCGTTGCTATATAACGATGTCAACACGATTTGCAATTTAGTTGGAAATCACTTTCATCGCTAGAGATAGTATGCGCACCAGATACACATGTTGAAGACAATAGTTCTTCACAATTAAATTAGCGTCATCATCTTGCTGTGTTGATTTTTTCCCCTTTAACAATGTAATCGCATTTGAGATGATTTTCTTGATTCGATGACTAATTTCCGAACATACAATTCTTAAGCTCCGAATTAGGGTCACGAATAAGAAAATGTTTTTTTTTTGAAAATTTTCATTAAATATAACTCCATAAAATATTGGGAAAAACGCATAAAAAGAGAACCGAGTGTATATATTTAACAGAAGCCTAAGAACTATAATTTCGGCGGAGTTTTGGCCAACTGATGTAACCCTCAAAATTGAAATTGTTCAGGAGAGAGTAAAAACTGTTTTTATAGAAAAACTTGTATGTTGAGTTGCGTTATGAATCTTTGAAATGCACACCTGTAAATTCTCATGTTTGCAGATACGAGATTATACGTAGGGAGTGTCAATATAATAGTGGCTTACATCAAGTGACCGGGTCAGAATTTTTAAACCTAAAACCAATGTAAAATGATGTTTTAAATTCTAATTTACATCATTCGGCCGATACCTGCTCTATCATCTTTGAATGAGATCCAACATTAACCCATTTTTGTATTTTTGCCGGTAACATCAATTGGCCAAAACACCGTCGTTATTTATGTAAGCATGATATTAAATTTAACCCTTTATTTTACAGTTCCCAAGAACTATCGAAAGCCTCGCTTCATGGAAGACTTACGTGCCGTATTGACCGAAGAAGGTTTGGTATCATTCGAATGTAAAGTGGTGGGTTTTCCAACCCCATTACTCAGTTGGTTCAAAGATGGACAAGAACTTAAGCCTGGAGATGTTTATCAGTTAACCGGAACCAACTCACTTGGCTCCTACTGCTGCATAGCCAAGAACTGCATGGGCCAGGCCAGCAGTTCAGCAGAGCTTACAGTGGAGGACATTCAAAATCAGCTGAATGATGAAGAAAGACTTCAACTATTTGCCAAAAATCAAGCACCTAAATTTATACAGGTTCTCAAAAGCCAAGAAGCTAAAATTAACGAGGATTTCAGATTCACAGTAAAAGGTAAAATTTAAAATTTTTAAAGGTTTTTTTTAAATAATTAATATCTATTGCAATATGATAACTATGAAATGCAATGAACTAATAATTTATTTATTCACTCTGAATTGTACCATAGTAGCACTTCTATTTGAAATTTTGTTATTTTATTACGACATGTTTGAAATTATTCACTATTTTTGTACATTTTCACAGAGAAGTTTATCTGGAATAATTTTTGTTCATTTCAGTGAGCATAATCCCAGAACCATCCCTGTTTTGGTATAGAGATGATCAACCAATTGATGAAAGTGCGCGGTATCGCATTCTAAAGGAAAATAAAGGAACATGTCACCTTGACATACGTCAATTAGAATTCGCTGACCAAGCTGAGTGGAAATGTGTGGCCACAAACGATTTTGGTCACAGTGTCACTTCTTGTTTCTTAAAACTGATTATTCCAAGGCATTTCAAAAAGCCACGCTTCCTTGAAAGTTTACGAGCCATACTTTCAGAAGAAGGCGCCGTCAATTTGGAATGTAAAGTAATCGGTGTTCCGCAACCAGTACTAAAGTGGTACAAAGATGGAGAGGAACTGAAACCAGGAGATATTCATAGAATAATATCTGGACAAGATGGTACTTGTTGTTTGGGAACTTATACTTGTGAAGCTCAAAATTGTATGGGCATATCCGCCAGCTCTGCTTCTCTCCTTGGATTCGAAGATACTGTCAAGGCCGAGAAAGCACAAAACAAAGCAGAGGCTGACCATGCCTTACAAAGAAACATTTCTTTATCCACTATCCACGAAGAAAGGACATCTCAAATGTATGACACTCCAGCTGGTGATATTACTTTGGATGAGAAAAATGAAATATCATTTTCCTTTGATGGAAAAGAAGTATCTGTTTCATTGTATGAAACCCCTGATTTGACCGAAGAAGAAGCTCTTCAAATTGTTGAAATGTATGCTGATCAACTATCAGAAAACGTCACAGAACAAAATGTTGTCGAGCTGCCGCCGTTAAGATTTGTGAAAGAAACTTCAACATCGGGTAATTTGCTCATGGAAGCTATAGTTATCGATGTTTCTCCTGACTATTTCACTTCAGCCGAAGAAGATTTGAGGACAGAAGCCGATGTTGATGATATGTCTATCATAGAAGATCAAGCTGTATTATTAAATGATATGTCTACACCGGAGAATGGCCTTGAACAATCTCCAGAGATGATTACAGAATTACCAAGAAGACCACCCCGTAAGAAGTCAGAGTCTGTTCGGAGTGGAGATGATTTCTTCAGTTTATCAAAGGATCGATCCTTATCTGAAGAAATTAGAGACGATGACTCACAAATTCTTTCTGACAGTGACCATCAAACTTTTGCTAGTGCAAGAAGTTCTGAAAAACTTAAAAATGATAATCAATTCGCTGTGATTGAAAATAAAGAAGACGCTCAACGTTTGGATGAATTAGATAATGCGATTGAAAAGCAAATAGAACGAAAATTAGAAAACGAAACGAAACCGAAAGGTAAGAAGACTCGTAAAGAGCGCCGTGGTAGCCACGGTTCAAGAAAATCAAGCTCTGGCAGCGAAAAATCATTAGACAAGAGCCACCTATTACCTGCTACGGCTGATGTAGCGAATGCTTCCAAAAAAATAATTTCTCTTCTCAAGATATGCAATGTCATTCAAAGCCATCTTTCTGCAGTAGAAGAAGAAGTTGTCATGCAATCAGCTCAAATGAGTTCAACAGCTGCGGCAAATAAAAGCTTAGAAATAATAAATAGTATTAGCAGCCCTATTGCGAAAATTCAAAGCTTAACAGATTCTCTAAAACAAGCTAATTTCTCGAAAGAGATCCTGATGCCAACATTAGAGGAGATTTCAGAACCCCTCAGAAATTTACAACAAAGTCTCGCAATAATTGAAAAATGTGTAGAAATGGAAGGTGGTGGACACACATTGGTTCAAAGAACAAGTATATGTCTTGTAGAAACTTTGAGCAAGCCTATGCAGAGTGCTTTATCTATTGTTAAAGATATCAGTGGTGTCTTAGAAAAGTATTCCACAGTTATGGGAACTCAAGAAAATAAGATTATCCTAAATGATATGATAACAGCATTAATGATTTCAGAAGATTCTATCCGATCTGCAAGTTTAATACAACAAGCCGCCGAGTTAAATGAAGACACATTACATGGAATTCAATTAAAACAAGAGGGTGAACGAGACAACTCTGTTATTTTGCAAAACATATGGAAGCCAATAATTAAGTTGCAAAAATCACTTGAGACAATTAAAAATAATGTATGTACAGACGGTGCTTCTGAAGATATACATTTGAATCTTCACGATTATATAATGGACATCATTACTAAACCGATTCAAGAGCTGCAGAATGTTCTTGAAAGCGTTGAACAAGCTGCCGTTGTCGAATCCCAAGAAAATCTGTATAACGTTAACAGTGCAATACTGGAGAGTGTTGTTCAACCAATGCTTCAGCTTAGAAATGGCCTGGATACAATGAACAAAGGAGTACAAGCCGAAATTACAGAACATGTAGTCGATGATTTAATTTCTTCTATTACCGACATCAAAAATAATCTTGTCACCATAGGAGAACAATTTGATGTCAAAGATCTGGAACCGTTTGAGAAAAATCAAAAAACAATTCAAAAAATTGCCAGGAATTTACTTTCATTGCAAAGTAATATTGAAACAGTGTCATTTGAAAATAACGATGAAATTTTCCAAGATTTCGATCAACTTCAGAGTCAAGTGTCCAATATACTGGTTAATGCTGTACAATTATCATCATTTGAAAGTCTTGCCATTCTAGAGAATCTTACAGAGCCTACTGCAAAGCTTAATGATAGCTTTAAAATTATTGAGTCACGAGGAGTGAAAAACTTTTTGGTGGAATCTAAAGAAAGCTTGAAAGCATTACACCATCATATTTCAAACATCACAATGCCGATAACAGGAGAGCTGCACGATTCAGTTGAATCAACATTAACAATCTTAAACAACTTGATGCAAAAAGCAGAGCAAGTTTCTGTAAACAGTGAATTAAAAACAACAGTTGTTGAAGATTTACCCAAAGTTATGCAAGCATCAAAAACCGATATACCGATTAAATCAACCAAAGATACTGAGCCAATAAAAAGTGAAATAAATATTACACGGAGAGAAAATGCAGAGGTGCTTGATAATATTATCGAAAATCTAGTAAGAAATATTTCCCATTTGGAGGAAGATGTAGTATTAGAAAAGGTTAATGACATTTCCCATAATGAAAACATACCCTGCCTTAAACAATTAGCCAACGTTTTAATGGAATTCCGAGATAATATTGCTGCCACCGAGGTTGTGACACATGAACCAAGTGACGATTTAATATCAATGAAAGAAGTATCATTATCGAAAGAGCTTGCATTGCCATTAAATATTTTGAATCACAGTTTAAATGTCATTAATTATGAATTGTATGAAAACGATGCGAGCATGCAATCTAAAGAAAGTATGTCAGTATTGAAAACATTGGCTCAGCCATTATACGAATTTCATAAAAACCTAGAAGTAATAGAACATGATGTTCAATCACTTGTACAAGACAAAACAGAAAGAGTGATAGAAGATCCAACACTAGCCAATATACTCCATAAATTAGAAAGTTGTTTGGTTCAAGTCCAACAGCAGAGTGCAATTGAGCCTATTGATGATCTTTCCACAATGGATGATATATCAGCATTAAAAACTAGTGCAGAGGCTAACCACAACATGCTTGAAACAGTTGCTGCAATAGGGTCAAACTTGCCTTTGGAATCAACTGCTTCGCTACATGAAGAAAGTGGCCAAGGCGTCATTGATTCTGCAACCACATTACAACAATTGCATAATAGTCTAACTGTTATGCAATCACCATATATCATAGATATGCTAGAGCAACTATCAGAAAAAGAATCATTTTCATCACTTAAGACAATTGCAAGTTGCATTCAAGACTTAAAGAACAGCGTAGAAGCAATACAACCTCCTATATACCTTGAAGAAACCACTGATATGTCAGAGAAACAAAATTTAATTTCCATAAAGGAATTAGCAAAAACCATTCAAGATTTGCAAATGAGCTTAGAAGTTGTCCATGTTGACAGCAGTCCTGAACATTTTACAACTGATATATTGGATAATAATTCACAAACAATTTTAAATGCAATAGCTGAACCTATTCTAGAATTAGAAAAAAATATGAAACAGCTCCAAGAGAACATGCTGTTAGAAGACGTGAAGAGTGCTGAATTCTCTGTACCACATCCTGAAGTGCAAGGAACCGAAATAATAACAGAGAAAAAAGACTTCACCGCGGTGCAGGAAGAACAACAGATATGTGAAGGAACATGTGATATATCGACTGCAACAGACATATCTCTTTTGAAAACTCTTGCGCACCCATTGGAAGATCTTAAATTAGCAATTGGCGCTATTGAACAGCATCGAGAATGGGAAGCTTGTAAAAATATTAAAGATGGCAACTTGTCTGGAATAGTTGTTGATAAACTAACAATGTCATTGCAGGATGTACTAAATGGCATCGCTGTAGTCCAAAAAGAATTATCAATTGATTCCATTACAAAAATAAATACCCCACCAAATGAACACAACTTAAAAGCGATTGCACAGCCCTTGCAGGAGTTGTACAAGTGCATTGCTGTAGTACAAGAAAATCTGATCAATGAACCAATTGATGATCAAAATTCTATGAAAGATTTTACATACACATTGGCTTTAGCTGAAAGGCTCGACACTGTTCAAAAATGTTTTGCAGCTCTTGAGCAACACGAGTTGGTGGATTTGACTCAAGCTTCAGAGCTTCAACTGCCACTTGATGCTGAGAGTGAGCAGCAAGCTAAAGCATCCATAGATAAAGATATAATCAGTCAAAAAAACATATTAAAGAATGCCATAGCTATTGTTGAAAATATGAAACAAAATTCACAAATGTCTGAAATGTTCATCAGCAACAAACCTACAGCTGAAAAAATTGAACTTATAAATAATAATTTTAAATCAGCACAAAAAATATTCTCTGAGCCCTTAGAAATAGTAATAAAAAAGAAAAATGAACTTAAAGAAATTTTAACTATCACAGAACAGACAATCGAAGATTTCGAGTCTAATGAATTAAATAAAAATGTACAAAGTGAAAGTGTAAAGAAATCTCTTAAAACATCCTTTGACCTTGTAAAAGTGAGCGTTGTACGAATGAAAGATACTTTACATAAAATAAATGACTATCAACGACAAGTTATTTTTGTTCAACCAATAAAGGATATAAAACAATTTACAAAAGAAATTGAAACGCTTCCATTTTCTCAAGCTACTGAATATAACCTATCTCAAGAATTAGCTTTGCTTGAAGCAACGATAGTTCCCCTTCGTGAAATATGTCATAAATTTGAACTTGCGGATTTATCATCTGAAGCCCCTCAGAGTGTTGAAACCATTTTTGTAAATTCTTCTGTTATATTAGAACCATTGAATTCAATTCTCACTTCAACCAATGAGTTTGCAGAAAAACTTGCAGAAAAGGATTGTCCTACTGTTGACACATGTGCAGTGGTTGAATTTGCAATAGAATTGAAATCGACTATTCGAACCATATTAGATAAAATACAAAGCAACAAAAGTGACATGCCCTTGACATGCGATATCTTAAAATCAATTTCATTACATTTGAAAAAAATGGGATCGATGTTCCTTGGAAAATTGACTGGAAAGAAAGATGCTAAGGATATTTCAAATAAATCCGAAGGCACCCATTTAATGGATCCTATCAAGCATTTACAAGAGTGTCTAGCCATTGTTCAAAAGCAGCTATTTGAGACGACCGATGAAGACACACTTTCGGCAGACATGTCTCTTGCAGAATCCTATGCTGAACCCATTATAGAACTTCAGAAAGAACTTACACATATTGAAGAATTAGCATTAGATGGTGATTTGGCCTCTTTAACAAATGAAGAGATTTCTTTGATAAAAAATGTTGAGGTTTCAATTCATAATCTACATGATAGTATATCTGCAATTGAAAACAGAGACATAAAATTAGAAAATGTAGACTGTCTCAAAATGTTAACTGAACCATTGGGCGAAGTTGAAAAACACTTTAAGAAAAACACACTAGAAGAATTGGAAATTATTCCAGCAGTGGATATTATACAAAGTGTCATAGTATCTGAAATTATTGTTCAAACAAATCAAGAAACACAAGAAACTGACAAAAAGATTGCAGAGGTGTTGTCGATCGATGAAATAGATAACATAAAGAAGCAAGCAGATAATCAAGAGAAGTTAGGTGAGAACTACTTCTTATATATAAAATATTTATAAAAACCGCAAATCATACCATATTTGTATAATTTAAGACATTATCTGAGGGTGCTCGATGGAATTTCAATATCAAATTTGGATTATTGAGATTTTGTACACTTCCATGTATTTTGTCACTAACGACCCGGGTTTCGTCTTTCGGCATCTTCAAGCATTCGAGCGCACGAATGGACTCGAACTGAGAGACAGTAAACAGTGTCTAACGTTTACATAGAAGATACAAATACGACAAATATTATTTACGAGATAAAATATTATACGTCTAGAATCCACACTGATACCTGAGTTAAAATTTCGAGAATCGCCTTAATCCTTATTTTGTAAGGCGATTCTCGAAATTCTAACTGAGGTATCAGTGTGCATCCTAGACTTATAATATTTTATCTCGTAAATTATATTTGTCGTATTTGTATCTTCTATATAAACGTTAGTCACTGTTTACTGTCTGTCAGTTCGAGTCCATTCGTGTGCTCGAATGTCTGAAGATGCCGAAAGACGAAACCCGGGTCGTTAGTGACAAAATACATGGAAGTGTACAAAATCTCAATAATCCAAATTTCATACCATATTTAATAAAGATTCTTTTTTCATTAATGGATGATATGATTAAATAAACGAAATATTTAATTTTGTCATTTTTTTTCAGGATCTAATAAATCCCTCTCTTTGAATAATGCTAATGAAAATACTCAAAATGCTACACCCATAGTTTGTGAACCGTTAGAAAGTGTTGAAAGTCTTATTGAAACGTCAGCCATACCTCTTAATAGTTTACAACAACTGAAAGAATCATTGCAAGTACTTGAACAACCTATAGTTATGGAAAAACTTGACAAACTATCAGAATCAGTAGAATTTACACCCCTAAAAGCAGTTGGAGAATGTATTCAGCAACTCAAAGCTACTTTGAAAGCTGTGGAAGAAACCCAATTGGTGGAAACCTGCAATCAAGAAGATATTAAAAATATTGTTGATCCATTAGCTGAGCTACAGAAATGTTTAAAATTAGTTGAACATGTAAATGCCACAGAAGAAAGTAAATTTGCATTAGAGAAAAACTATATAGAAAACATGATAAATAGTATTTCAAAACCAATAACAGAAGTACAGCGCTGCATTGATAACGTTCAAAAAGCAGTTATTAGTAATATTGAAAAGCAAACAGATATACTCGAAGAGAAAAATTACATGGAAAATGTGATACGAGACAATGAAACTACTAATGCCATTTTATCGGATTCTACATCTTTGGCTAAATTGGTTATTTCACTAGAGGATATAAAAACAAATGTTGGTATTATTCAACAACAACAATTGGAATCATGTTTCAATATCGACGGTTCACAGCCTCAAATAGATAATGATCTAAAAATATCATTTGAACAGTTATTGAATGAAATAGCTACAGTGGAAAATGTAATTTCAACTGATTCAACAGGAAATATTGAAGACTTAATAGAAATATCCAAACCATTACAAAAAATTTATAACCTTATTGTTGTGGTCCAAGAGTCTTTGATAAATGAAGCCATCACAAATGAGCCTTCCATAAAAAATGTGAAATTTACAGTCGCTTCAAAAGAATCACTTGATACTCTACAAAAATGTTGTTCTGCAATTACCCAAACATTTGAACCAGAAGATAAAGATTTGGAGAGTACTGTCATCGTTTTGCCAGATGCAATCTTTTTAGCTAAATTAGTTGATTCCTTGGAGGACATAAAAATAAATATTGGAGCTATTCAACAACAACAATTGGAATCTTGCAGCAGTATTGATGATTTGGTTCTAAAAATACATGATAATGACCTTAAAGTATCAATTGAGGAATTGTTGAATGAAATTTCTTCAGTACAACACGTCATTGCAGCTGATTCAACAGGAAATACTGAAAATTTATCCGAAATTACAAAACCATTGGAGAAAATTCATAAGCTTATAGCAGTGGTTCAAGACTCTTTGGTGGAAGAGTCAGTTACCAAAGACACTTCAGTAAAAAACCTTAATTATACTGTTACTCTGGAAGAATCACTCCAAGCACTTCAAAATTGTTCATCGGCAATCGCCAAAAAGGTTCTATTGGATGAGCAACCAGGTAATAAAGTTGCAGAAACAAATTATGTCATTATAATACATAAAAATTCTTTTTTCATTAATGGATGATATGATAAAATAAACGAAATATTTAATTTTGTCATTTTTGTTTCAGCAACTGATAAATCACTCTCTTTGGAAAATGTTGATGAAAATACTCAAGATGCTATACCCATGGTTTGTGAACCGTTAGAAAGTGTTGAAAGTCTTATTGAAACGTCAGCCATACCTCTTAATAGTTTACAACAACTGAAAGAATCATTGCAAGTACTTGAACAACCTATAGTTATGGAAAAACTTGACAAACTATCAGAATCAGTAGAATTTACACCCCTAAAAGCAGTTGGAGAATGTATTCAGCAACTCAAAGCTACTTTGAAAGTTGTGGAAGAAACCCAATTGGTGGAAACCTGCAATCAAGAAGATATTAAAAATATTGTTGATCCATTAGCTGAGCTACAGAAATGTTTAAAATTAGTTGAACATGTAAATGCCACAGAAGAAAGTAAATTTGCATTAGAGAAAAACTATATAGAAAACATGATAAATAGTATTTCAAAACCAATAACAGAAGTACAGCGCTGCATTGATAACGTTCAAAAAGCAGTTATCAGCAATATTGAGAAGCAAACAGACATAATCGAAGAGAAAAATTACATGGAAAACGTAATAAAAGACACTGAAATTACTAATGCCATTTTTTCAGATGCAACATCTTTAGCTAAATTGATTGATTCACTAGAGGATATAAAAATAAATGTTGGTATTATTCAACAACAACAATTGGAATCATGCTTACATCTTGATGGATCACAGCCTCAACTAGATAACGATCTAAAAATATCATTTGAAGAGTTATTGAATGAAATAGCATCAGTAGAGAATATCATTGCAACGACTGCAACAGAAAACGTTGAGAATTTAACAGAAATTTCAAAACCACTAGAGAAGATTCACAAACTAGTTGCTATAGTCCAAGAATCATCTGTAGATGAATCGGTCACGAAAGACCAGTCAACAAAAAATCTGAATTACACTGTGACTCTGGAAGAATCACTAAATACACTGCTAAAATGTTCTTCAGCAACTACTGAAACAAATTTAATAGCAGAGAAAGGTCATACTGAAAAAGAGGAAGAGAAGCCTGCAGCTTTCGACTCTATTTCGAAAGATTCATTATGTATGGCTAAGCTAGTTGATTCATTGGAAGATATAAAAATAAACGTTGGAATTATTCAGCAACAGCAATTAGAATCTTGTATCAACATTGAAGGTTCAGAGCCTAAAATAGAAAATTATCTCAAAGTATCAGTTGAAGAACTATTGAATGAAATAGCGTCAGTAGAGAATATCATTGCAACGAATGCATCAGAAAGCGTTAAAAATTTAACAGAAATTTCAGAACCTCTGGAGAAAATTCACAAACTGGTTGCTATAGTTCAAGAGTCATCTGTAGATGAATCTGTCCCGAAAGACGCGTCAACAAAAACTCTGAATTACACTGTGACTTTGGAAGAATCACTAAATACACTGCTTAAATGTTCTTCAGCAATTACTGAAACAAATTTAATAGCAGAGAAAGGTCAATCTGAAAAAGAGAAAGAAAAGCCTGAAGCTTTCGACTCTATTTCGAAAGATTCATTATGTATTGCTAAGCTAGTTGATTCATTGGAGGATATAAAAATAAACGTTGGAATTATTCAGCAACAGCAATTAGAATCCTGTATCAACATTGAAGGTTCAGAGCCTAAAATAGATAATAATCTCAAAGTATTAGTTGAAGAACTATTGAATGTAATAGCGTCAGTAGAGAGTATCATTACAACTAATGCAACAGAGAAAATTGAAAATTTAACAGAAATTTCAAAGCCATTAGAGAAAATTCTTGACATAATTACTGTAGCTCAAGAGTCTTTGGCGGATTCAGCCCAGAAAAACTCTAATCTAACTTGTACAGTTACACTGGAAGAGTCACTCCAAATACTTCAAAAATGTTCTTCAGTTATTGCTAAAACAAAAGAAGAAGAACAGAAAAATGCTTTCGAAAAAGCTACAGAAGATAACAAAACTGTTTCACCAGATTCAACAACTATTGAAACATTAAGTATCTCTCTTAAGGATATAAAAATAAACATTGGCATTATTCAGCAACAACAATTAGAATCATGCAGCAATATTGAAGATTCAGCTTCTAAAATAGGTGATGGTCTAAAAATATCATTCGAAGAGCTATTGAATGAGATAACTTCAGTAGAACATGTTATAGCAACGGAATC
Organism: Himalopsyche phryganea; assembly: GCA_022494535.1. Lineage (NCBI taxonomy): Eukaryota > Metazoa > Arthropoda > Insecta > Trichoptera > Rhyacophilidae > Himalopsyche > Himalopsyche phryganea. The sequence goes on along the minus strand of JAGVSL010000019.1, from coordinate 3,987,777 downwards.
AACTGGAAATGTAGAAAATGTGAAAGAAATTTCAAAACCATTGGAGAACATTCATAATCTTATTGTCGTGGTCCAAGAATCCTTGGTAAATAATGCAGTCACAAAAGATATCAATTTAAATTGCACTGGTACACTGGATGAATCTGTTCAAATCGTTCAGCAGTGTTCTTCAGCTTTTACTAAAACAAATCTTATAGACCAACAAATATGTGCAACAAATGATGAAAAAAAAGGGATAACAGAAGATAAAGTTAGTTTACCAGATCCGCCAACATTGACTAAATTAGTTGATTCATTAGAAGACATCAAAATAAATATTGGTATTATTCAACAACAACAGTTGGAAACCTGCAGTAATATCGAAGATTCTCCTTCAAAACTGGAAAATGATTTGAAAATTTCATTTGAAGATATATTTTATGAAATTGCTTCAGTTGAACATGTCATCGACGCTGATTCAACAGGAAATATCGAAAACTTAACTGAAATTTCAAAACCGCTGGAGAAAATCCACAACCTTATAGCCGTAGTCCAAGAGTCTTTGGCTGACAATTCGCTTACTAAAAATCAAGCAATAAAAGATGTCAATTATACTGAAACTTTGGAAGAATCACTTGATACACTGCAAAAGTGTTCTATGGCTATTGCTAAAACAAGTGTTGGCGAAGTTGTTGTGAGTAAAACATCTTTACCAAACGAGCATAAAGAGAAAGCTGTTGCTTCATTGGACAAGGTTATTGAAACACAACAGGACATAATCACAAGTGCAATTTCTACAATATCTGATATGTCACAAAATGCATTGTTGTCTAATATTTTGAGTGACATGTCGGTTGAGAAACTTAATTTCATCAAGACAAGCATAATGAAAGCTCAAGATATATTTTTAGAACCATTAGAATCCGTTATTACAAAGAGAAAAGAACTTTATAACATATTATCTATAGTTGAAGAGTCAATTGCCAATTTTGAAAATAATCAAACAATACAAAGAGATGACATAAAAAAATCTATTACTTCATCTTTTGATGTGATAAAAGTTAGTCTTACTAGAATGCATAGAACATTAAGTAAAATAAACAACTATCATAACCACATCTGCTTTGTTAAACCAATCAATGATATTCAGCAATTTAATAACACGGTCAGATCAATGCCAGCCTGTTCAGAACCCTATTCATTACCCAAAGATTGTATTAATGTTCTTGAAACAATGTCAGCTCCTCTTCAAAAAATTTGTCAGACATATGAAAATGCAAACACAGGTGAAAATTCAGACTTTAATAACAAAGAAGTAAATATTATTGAAATAAATCAACCACTGGGAATAGTTCTCAAGTCGGTTAATTCATTTGTGAAGAAAATTGAAGAAAACAAAACAAATATCCCTTACAATGATAATATAAAAATGATATCTGTGGCTGCTAAAGATTTACAAAAAGTTTTGTCGTCCACTTTAAATATCAATACCGATAGAAACATTGAAAACAATATAATTCTTAAAAGTATTGCAAATCCATTGAAAAAAATCGCTTGCTTACTATCAAAAAAATCTAATAAGGGTGAAATAACAGATGAGTTAGAGAGTTTCACAATAGAAGCTTCAAACTTAAGCGACCCAATACAGAACTTGCAGGAGTCACTAATGATTGTTCAAAAACAACTATCGGATCCAGCTCGAGGAACAATTACACTTCTGGAATCCAGTCTAAATGCGTCACTATCTCAGCCAATACTTGCTCTCCAAAATGAACTATCATGTGTGAATGAAATTGCTTCTTCAGATGACAATTTTGCAACACTGAATGATAACAATATTTCCAATTTGAAAAATGTCAGTATTCTCATACAGAACCTCCAAGAAAATATTTCAGCTGTTGAATACAATAAAGAAAACGTTGAAAGTTTAAATATTTTAAAACTTTTATCAGCACCCTTATCCGAAGTAGAAAAGCAAATTATACATGTTTTAAATGTTAGTGATAATATCCAGCCAACAATCGAAAAAATTGAAATCAAATTAGAAAAAGAAAATGAAAGTAAGCTATCAACTAATATTGAAACATCTAAAGTAAAAACAGAAAATGAAAAAATGAAAACACAAGAGACAGGATCTGTGAAAATTGAAAAAGGAGACAATCAGAATTTAAATGACATTCAACAAGATATGGAAAAAAATAAACAAATAGGTGGAGAAACGATTCAACAAGATTTGAAGATCAAGCAAGACACAATAAATATTGAGAATAAAGAAACACAAAACAAAAAAGACTCTGAAAAAGAAGAGAGTCGACTGGAAGACGCAAAAGAGAAAGAAAAAAAAAAGCCTGGCAATAAAGATAACCAAGAGTTAGCAAAAGAAACACTGACAGGTGAATCTAATGACAAACTTGAGAAAATTTTGAAAGATCCCCAAGAAGCTGAAGTAAAGAAATCGAATAAAAAAGAGAATCTGGAAAAAGAAAAAACTGAAGAAGATCAAATTTTGGACAGAGGAAAGGCAGGAAAAACTAATCAACAGCTGCAAATCAAAGATAGAGAAGATAAGGTAGAAGAAGCCAAGAAAGAAAAGATATTGGTGAAAGATGAAGAAAAGGTTAAGGAAAAACAAACTGAATTAGCTAAGCAGGAAGTGAAAGCTACGGAAAACGATGAAAAAGAAAAACAAAACCAACTGGAGAAGAAATTGAGCAAAAAAGGTAAACATGAAGCAGACGATAAAGATAAAACAAACAAAAAACAGCAAGAAGAAGCAGAAAAACACTTGAATGGAGAGAAAGAAAAGATTGAAGCAGTAAAGCAAGAAGCTGAAACTAAAGTCAAAGATAAACAGTTCAACAATGAAGAAGTGACTGAGGAAGTCAAACAAGAAGTGCAGATTACAGATGAACTTCAGAAACAAAAGAAAGAAGAAGAAACAGAAACGAAGCGATTAGAAGAAGAAAAACAAAAATTAGACCCCTCAGAGACAGAAGACAAATTAAGAATTGAAGTAACTGAAGAAAAGAACCGACTTGAAAAAGAGCAAACCAAAGAAAACACTAATCAGAAGGCAGAATCTAAGGTGAAAGAAGAACCGTTCAAAGAGGCCGAGAAAGCTAAAGAAGAGGGTGAGGGAAAAGAGAAAGACGATTCAAAGAAATTAGAAGTTGAAAATGAAAAGAAACGATTGGAAGAAGACGAAGAACAGAATAAATTTACCAAAGAAACAACAAATAATGCTGACCAAGCGGAAGATGTGAAAAAAGAAGCTGAGAAAGAAAAGAAGCGACCGGAAGAAGAAGACACGCTGAAAAAGTTGGAGAAGAAAAAGGAAGAGAAACCTAAAATGGAGACACAAGGTAAAGAAACAGAAAATAAAATACAGAAAGAAGAACCTAAAAAGAGACTGGGTGAGGAAGAAAAAATGAAGAAAATAGAAGAAGGCAAAAGCGAAAAAGCTAAGCTAGAGGAGGAAGCGAAAGAAAATAACGAAAAAAAGCTACTGGAAGAGGAAGAAGGACTAAAGAAAATAGATCAAGAAAACACCGAGAAAGCAAAAATAGAGGCAGAAACTAAAGTAAAAGAAGAAGCCGATAATGGAAGGAAACAACTGGAAGAAGAAGAAAGACTGAAGAAAATAGAGCAAGAAAAGGCTGAGAAAGAAAGGAGGTTGCAAGAAGAGGAAGAAAATCTGAAGAAGATAGAGCAAGAAAAGGCCGAGAATGCTAAAATTCAGGCAGAGGCCAAAGACAAAGAAGACGCAGATAATGAAAAGAAATGCTTAGAAGAGGAAGAAAAACTGAAGAAAATAGAGCAAGAAAAAGCAGAAAAAATAAAAGAAGAAGAAATAAGACTAGGAGAGGAAGAAAAGATGAAGGAAATTCAGCAAGAAAAGGTGGAGAAAGCTAAAACGGAAGCAGAAGCTAAAGAAAGGGAAGAACAATTAAAGAAAGAAGAAGCTGAGACAGAAAAGGAGCTACTGAAAGAGGAAGAAAAACTGAAGGAAATGGAGCTTGAAAAAGCTGAGAAAGCTAAGCTAGAAGCAGAAGCAAAAGAAACGGAAGAACAATTAAAGAAAAAAGAAGCTGAGAAAGAAAAGGAGCTAATGGAAGAGGAAGAAAAACTGAAGAAATGGAGCTGAGAAAGCTAAATAGAAGCGAAGCAAAAGAAACGGAAGAACAATTAAAGAAAAAAGAAGCTGAGACAGAAAAGGAGCTACTGAAAGAGGAAGAAAAACTGAAGGAAATGGAGCTTGAAAAAGCTGAGAAAGCTAAGCTAGAAGCAGAAGCAAAAGAAACGGAAGAACAATTAAAGAAAAAAGAAGCTGAGAAAGAAAAGGAGCTAATGGAAGAGGAAGAAAAACTAAAAGAAATAGAACAAGAAAAGGCTGAGAAAGTAAAAATAGAGACAGAGACTAAAGAAAAAGAAAAAAATTAATGAAAGAAGAAGTAGAGAAAGAAGAAAAGCGACTAAAAGATGAAGAAAAACAAAAGAAATTAGAGCAAGAAAAGGTCGCGGCAGATCAAATCGAGGCAGAAGCAAAAGAAAAAGAAGAAAAATTAAAGAAAATGGAGCTTGAAAAAGCTGAGAAAGCTAAACTAGAAGAAGAAGCAAAAGAAAGGGGAGAACAATTAAAGAAAGAAGAAGCTGAAAAAGAAAAGAAGCTACTGGAAGAGGAAGAAAAACTAAAAGAAATAGAACAAGAAAAGGCTGAGAAAGCTAAGCTAGAAGCAGAAGCAAAAGAAACGGAAGAACAATTAAAGAAAAAAGAAGCTGAGAAAGAAAAAGAGCTAATGGAAGAGGAAGAAAAACTAAAAGAAATAGAACAAGAAAAGGCTGAGAAAGCAAAAATAGAGACAGAGACTAAAGAAAAAGAAAAAAAATTAATGAAAGAAGAAGTAGAGAAAGAAGAAAAGCGACTAAAAGATGAAGAAAAACAGAAGAAATTAGAGCAAGAACAGGTCGCGGCAGCTCAAATCAAGGCAGAAGCAAAAGAAAAAGAAGAAAAATTAAAGAATGAAAAAGCTGTGCAAGAGCAGCAGCGATTGGAAGAGGATGAAAAAATGAAGAAAATGGAGCTTGAAAACGCTGAGAAAGCTAAACTAGAAGCAGAAGCAAAAGAAACGGAAGAACAATTAAAGAAAGAAGAGAAGCGACTGCAAGACGAAGAAAAACTGAAAAAAATAGAACTAGAAAAGGCCGAGAAAACTAAACTAGAAGCGAAAGAAAAGAAGCAAAAAATAAAGGAAGAAAAGAAGCGTCTGGAAGAGGAAGAAAAACTGAAGAAAGTAGAGCAAGAAAAGGCCGCGAAAATTAAATTAGAGGCAGAGGCTAAAGAAAACGAAGAAAAACTGATGAAAGAAGAAGCTGACAAAGAAAAGAAACGCCTGGAAGAGGAAGAAAACTTGAAGAAAAGAGAGCGAGAAAAGGTGGAAAAGGTCAGACTAGAAGCAGAAACGAAAGAGAAGAAGCGACTAGAAGATGAAGAAAAACTGAAGAAGATAGAACAAGAAAGGGCCGAAAAGGCTAAAATAGAGACAGAAGTGAAAGAAAAGGCTGAGAAAGAAATGAAGCGGCTAGAAGAGGAAGAAAAACTGAAGAAAATAGAGCAAGAAAAGGCTGAGAAAGCTAAACTAGAGGCAGTGGCTAAAGAAAAAGAAGAAAAACTGATGAAAGAAGAAGCTGAGAAAGAAAAGAAACGCCTGGAAGAGGAAGAAAACTTGAAGAAAAGAGAGCGAGAAAAGGTGGAAAAGGTCAGACTAGAAGCAGAAACGAAAGAGAAGAAGCGACTAGAAGATGAAGAAAAACTGAAGAAGATAGAACAAGAAAGGGCTGAAAAGGCTAAAATAGAGACAGAAGTGAAAGAAAAGGCTGAGAAAGAAATGAAGCGTCTGGAAGAGGAAGAAAAACTGAAGAAAGTAGAGCAAGAAAAGGCCGCGAAAATTAAACTAGAGGCAGAGGCTAAAGAAAACGAAGAAAAACTGATGAAAGAAGAAGCTGACAAAGAAAAGAAACGCCTGGAAGAGGAAGAAAACTTGAAGAAAAGAGAGCGAGAAGAGGTGGAAAAGGTCAGACTAGAAGCAGAAACGAAAGAGAAGAAGCGACTAGAAGATGAAGACAAACTGAAGAAGATAGAACAAGAAAAGGCCGAAAAAGCTAAAATAGAGACAGAAGTGAAAGAAAAGGCTGAGAAAGCTAAACTAGAGGCAGAGGCTAAAGAAAAAGAAGAAAAATTTAAGAAAGAAGAAGCTGAGAAAGAAAAGCAGCGACTATTAGAGAAAGAAAAACTGAATAAGATAGAACAAGAAAAGGCCGAGAAAGCTAAACTAGAGACAGAAGTGAAAGAAAAGAAGCGGCTGGAAGAAGAAGACAAAAAGAAGAAAATGGAACAAAAAAATGTTAAAAAGGCTAAAATGCAGGCAGAAGCTAAAGAAAAAGAAGAAAAACTAAAGAAAGAAGATGCCGAGAAAGAAAAGCAGCGACTGGAAGAGGAAGAAAAACTAAAGAAAATAGAGCAAGAAAAGGCTGAGAAAGCTAAACAAGAGGCAGAGGCTAAAGAAAAAGAAGAAAAACTAAAGAAAGAAGAAGCCGAGAAAGAAAAGCAGCGACTGGAAGAGGAAGAAAAACTAAAGAAAATAGAGCAAAAAAAGGCCGAGAAAGCAAAGCTAGAGGCAGAAGTGAAAGAAAAGGCTGAGAAAGCTAAACTAGAGGCAGAGGCTAAAGAAAAAGAAGAAAAACTAAATAAAGAAGAAGCTGAGAAAGAAAAGCAGCGACTGGAAGAGGAAGAAAAACTGAAGAAAATAGAGCAAGAAAAGGTCGAGAAAGCAAAACTAGAGGCAGAAGCGAAAGAAAAGAAGCAAAAAATAAAGAAAGAAAAGGCTGAGAAAGAAAAAAAGCGGCTGGAAGAGGAAGAAAAACTGAAGAAAATGGAGCAAGAAGACGCCGAGAAAATTAAATTAGAGGCAGAGGCTAAAGAAAATGAAGAAAAACTGATGAAAGAAGAAGCTGAGAAAGAAAAGCAGCGACTGGAGGAGAAAGAAAAAGTGAAGGAAATAGAACAAGAAGAAACTGAGAAAACTAAAATTGAGGCAGAAGCAAAAGAAAAAGGAGAAAAATTAAAGAAAGAAGAAGCTGAGAGAGAAGAAGAGGAAGAAAAACTGAAGAAAATAGAACTAGAAACAGCCGAGAAAGCTAAACTAGAGGCAGAAGCGAAAGAAAAGAAGAAAAAAATAAATAAAGACAAGAAGCGGCTGGAAGAAGAAACAAAATTGAAGAATACAGAGCAAGAAAAGGCTGAGAAAGCTAAAAAGGAGGCAGAGGGTAAAGAAAAAGATAAAGCCGATAATGAAAAGAAACAATTAGAAGAAGAAGAGAAACTGAAAAAATTGGAGAAAGAAAAGACCGAGAAAGCAAAAGAAGAAGCAGAATCGAAAGAAAAAGAAGAAACAGAAAATAAACTATCGGAAGAAGAAGAAAAACTGAATAGATTATATAATGAAAAATCTAAAAAAGTTCAACAAGATACAGAAGCCAACGAGAAACAAGAAAAACTAAAGCAAGAAGAAACCGAAAAAGAAAAGAAACAAGAGGAAGAAAAACTGAAGAAATCGGAGATCGAAAAAAAGGAAAAAGTCAAACAAGAAGCTATAGAAAAAGAAGAGATGCTGAAGAAAAACAAAGAAGAAAAACAAAAGAAATTAGAAAAGATAAAGCGCGAGAAAGCTAAACAGGAAACAGAAACCAAAGAAAAGGAAGGCAATCTTAAGAAAGAAGAAGCAGCGCAGGAAAAGAAGCTATTGGAAGAAGAAGAAAAACTGAAGAAATTGGAGAAAAAGAAGGCTGACCAAGCGATACAAGAGGCGGAAGTGATAGAAAAAGATGAAACTGATATACAAAATAAAATGTTGGAAGAACAAGAAAAACAGAAGGGAAATGCCGAGAATATTAAACAAGAGGTAGAAAAAGATGAAAAGCTAAAAAATGATGGAAAAACAAAAGCATTACAGAAGAAATCGGTTAAGAAAGCTAAGCAAGACGAGGAAATCAAGGGAAAAAAAGAGAAACTTGAGAAAGAAAAAACAGAAAAACAAAGCAAAATAGATGAAGAAATTGCTACAAATACACTTACAGATAAACAAGAAATGCAAGACAAAAATAAGAAAGAACAGATTGAAAAGGGAAAATCAGATGAAAAAGAAAGAACAAGCCTTATAGATGGTGAAAATTATATCAATCTTGAGAAACAGAAGACTGGTAGGAATTTAGAAGATAAAGAAACATTCAAAAAAATTGAAAGTCTTACCAGTAAACAGAATATTAACAAAGAACAAGAATGCATAACTGAATATCAGGCAACAGCTTACCAAAGTAATGGGAAAAAGGAAAGTTTGGAAAATCAAGTTGAATCTAGAAAACGAATGACTGGTTCCGAAAGTTATCTTCAAAAAGGGCGAGATGAAAATGATAAATATGATGAACATAGAAAAAAAATATCCAATAGCAGGGATGTTGCTTGGAGAAATGATAAAACTGCAAGTGATTCATCTCGCAGTAGTGCTATCAAAACTACATCAGAAATGACTAATCTATCTTCAAACTTGTATTCATCAACATCACGACAAAAATCAACACCAGGTCCTAGAGATGCAAAGAAAAAACCTATTTTCTGCACAAATTTGACTGATAGAACGGCAGTTGAAGGATCTCGTGTAAAATTAACATGCAGTGTATTGGGATCACCCGATCCAAATGTACAGTGGTATCGCAATGGCATCCTTGTAGATAACCATAGTAAATACAAGATCAAATACATTGATGGATTATCTACTTTAGAAGTATTGAATGCAGTTCCATCAGATTCAGCTGACTATACATGCACGGCCATAAATGAAAATGGCACCATTTCTACTTCGGCAAAATTGAAAGTCTATGCTGGATTCGAATCTACACCAATTCCTCCAACATTCACACGTTCAATGAAAGGTAAATTTGATTTTTAAAATAATCGTATTATAGATAAGAGAATCAAATCAAATCAATTAATAGCTAAAATATTGTTTATGGCTCCTTTTAATTATTGTGGAGTCATGGATTTATTAAGAATTTATGAATAAAACTAGTTTCAATTACGATTATCTATTTTCATTTATATGTATTTTAAACACCATAATGTGGTTAATAAAGACAATAGAATATTATTCTTCTTCTTTTTGATGTTACCAGAAATGCTATAATTGATAAAATGTTAATTCTTTTTATTGAAATATTGTAATAATTTTTAGTTAGTTTACTTCTACAATTTTACATCTCGGAGTGTAAAATTGTAAGTTCATAAAAATGCATATTATAAACAAGATGGCAGTACCAGATATTTTCAAATATAAATATTGTTTAATAAAGTCAAAATTTAATTATCTTTAAAATAATGTCTGCTGCAGAACTAAGCCACATTCAAGAATTTTGGCAGTTGTCACTGCAACCTAGTAAGTTATAGTATGCATTTAAAGTAAACATATTATTATGTTAGGATGAAATAACAAAGTATTTAGTTATACAAATTTTTTTATCAGGTAGTTGATAGCTATTTCGGCTTTACGCCATCGTCAGAACTACACTTAAACTTATGTTTGCTTAGATATATATACTGTTTAGAAGAGATAGACAATATCATGTCATCTCACGTATTCAAACATCAAACTCAACACCCGCCACTTAGACAACTAGAATCACTTGCAGTAGACACGGAATAAGCATTATCAAGAATTGAAAACAATAAATTTCTTAAACACCCTGCAGCCAAAATGATATCGGAAACATTAAAAACAACTAAACTCAAATCTTTTAACAAAGAATTCGCAACACTTAAAAACATTAAAACTAAAATCGAAAACAATAATTTGATCGTCACCAAAGCGGATAATGGCAACTCTGTAATAATTCTAAATAAAAGTAATTATATTGATAAAGTAAATAACTTTCTGAATCCGTCCGAATTCACTATTTTAAAAAAGGACCCAACGACAAAATTAGCGGTTAAAATCAGATTGTAAATGAGTGTAATATTGTTTTCCCCACAGAGTCTATGAAGAGGTACGTAAATGAGATGAATCCGAGAGCTCCGTTACAATACGGACAGCCAAAAATTCATAAAAGTGGTACCCCGATTAGATCAGTGGTATCTTTTACGAATACCTCAACAACCAAATTAGCATACTATTTGAACAGAATATTTAAAGAAAACTAAATTCAAATCAAATCATGGTGTAGAAAATTCATTAGATCTTATTGATAAAATTAAAAACGTTCCATTCCCTAGTAAATTCATTTCTCTAGATGTCACTAGTTTATTTACGAACGTTCCTGTAAAGGAATGTTAGGGAATCATACAGGACATCTTAGAAAAATCTAAAGTCCACACCTTTGAACCGGAAGAGATTTATTCTCTCATTAAAGTATGCACCGATACTAACTACTTTTCATTTAACTCCATTTTTTTATCAGCAGAACGACGGGTTACCAATGGGCAGTCCATTAAACCCATTGCTTGCTGAAATTTTTATGAACGACTTAGAAGCTAAACTTTTAAATAAAAACTTGATAACTTAAATAATAACATCCTTTATTACTACCGGTATGTAGACGACATTTTGATTTGCTGGAAAGGCACTGACAGGCAGCTTAATAAATGTACAAATAAGGCTAACTGTATTCATAACAAAACTAAATTCACATTAGAAGTTGAAATAGACAATAGGATCAATTTTCTGGACCTAACAATAACTAGAGTTAAAAGTAAGCATAATTTCAAAATTTTTAGAAAACCAACTTATTGCGAAACGACTATTAACGATAAATCTCTTCACTCGTGGCATCATAAACTTTCAGCATATAATTCTATACACAGATTAGTCAGTGTACCCATGGATGAAATAGATTACAATAATGAACTTAAAACTATCGAAAAAATAGAGCATAGTAATAGATACGACGTAACGGTGAAACAAAAATTACTTTATAAAAATTGACTGAAACTATGTAGACAGTTTATTTACCCTAACATACTCGTAGAAAACCACTGCTATAAATCGATTAATTACCTAAGGAGAATCAGTGATAGAATCCACTCCGAAATTAAAAACTCCGTTAATGTGGCATTTAACGTAAGTAATAATCTTGGTACACAACTTAAAAATAGCAAAGATAAAATTAATAAACTAGACAGAAGCGGAATTTACAAATTTAACTGCGGCCTGTGTGATTCGATCTATATCGGACAGACAGGAAGAAGTATTACAACTAGATTTAAGGAACGTGTAAGATCATTTAAAAATAATAAAACAGATTCTCAATTTTCTAACCACCTCCTGGAAGAAGCCTACAACATAACCGCTAAATCAGCTGATATGACTTCATCTTTTGGAACAGCTCGAAATTAATACATACAATCATGACAATAATCTCCTTAATGACCAAACAAATATTAACCCATCACCCTTACTGAAACCATTACAAGAAGACCATATAATTACGAATAATCAGTAAAATTTCAATACACTTATTTTAACGACTAATAATGACACCACGTACGTACGCTCCTTTTCTAAAAACACAATTATTACCTTGAATGATTTAATTTTAAATAAACATTATGATTTTTGAATACGTGAGATGACATGATATTGTCTATCTCTTCTAAGCAGTATATATATCTAAGCAAAAATAAGTTTAAGTATAGTTCTGACGACGGCGTAAAGCCGAAATAGCTATCAACTACCTGATGAAAAATTTGTAGAATTAAATACTTTGTTATTTTATCCTATTATAATGGAGTTCTACCAAGTAAATGCAAATTCAATCATTATATTATTATGTGTTTGAATCGCTCTCAGTTTAACAGTGTTTTTTTCTGATGATTTATTAGAAAATTATACAAATTTGCATAACACCAAACCACACAATACTGTATACCTTTCTTGAACTAAAATAATTTTAAAAATAAAGATGGATAAGTTGCGTTACATTACCATTTCATTTTTTAATGGCAGAGTTGATGTCTTATTATAATGTAAAGTCGTATTTAGAATCCGTACACTTCACAACCCCGTTTAATAAAATTAATGTTCTGTATTTGCAAATATGTCAGAGATTTTCGTAAATAAAAAACATTGCTACACCATTGTGGTGATACAATCTTCAATAAATTAATTACAACTTCACTTTATCTAACATACATTGCTTTATCACAGAACTATTATGGATTACAGATATCTATCATGTGTCTGAAGATGAGTTGGTACTAGAATGCCGTATAAGAGGACAGCCGGCCCCTACCATAACTTGGGTGAAAGACGGAAAGAGCCTCTCTCAAGATTCTAAATATCAAATAAACTATCTTGCTGATGGAGTTTGTCGACTTATTGTCTACAGGCCAAATCCAAGTGATAGTGGAAAATATACATGTAAAGCCGAAAATCCTCTATGGAGTGATCAGATATCTCATGAAGTTGTATTTGCAGGTAATAAATTAATTAATACTTCATAACAATCATCTGTTATGCCTGTCATCTGTCAACCATGCGTGCTTCTACTCAACATGAATTCGGATTCCATTTAAAAAAAATATTAGCAATCGACAAATGTTATAAGTTGGCCATTTAGTGAGGATGCTATCATAGTTTTATTATTCATGAGGACTGTTAGTATATTACTTTACCTGTCATGGCCGCAACCCAATCCACAGCGTTATTTGTTGGAATTATCAAATCTCTTCGAGACTTTTTGTCTTCACAGGACTTGGAGACTTCGTATTTATCATCACAATATTACTATTAAAAAAAACTTTCATGACACCTCTGTATGAGCTTATGTTTGTCAGCTACTAACCTAATGTTTATTAAATTTGAATTGTTGATTTTTTTACATTTCCATGTATTTCGTCACTAACGACCTGGGTTTCGCCTTTCGACATCTTCAGGCATTCTAGCACACGAACAAACTCGAATTGACGTTCGTGTGCTCGAATGCCTAAAGATGCCGAAAGGTGAAACCCGGGTCGTTAGTGACGAAATACATGGAAATGTCCAAATTTCAACAATTCAAATTTCATACAGAAATTCTATCAATCACCTCAGTCGATATCTTATACTATTAATTTAATTTCGAATCTGGCTGCTAGATTATAATGGTCATTTTTTTTATATTGAAACCAAATAGTGTTTCATTCCATAAAACAAAATAAAATATTCCCTATTACTAAAATAAACTGAAACCTAGAAAACAACACCTCCTGATAAGCTTTATTACTATACTAACGTTTCAATGAAATCGATTTATATTGTAGGACGAGAACATCATATGTCCACATCACCAATGCACTTTGAGACTCTTCGGTATGCTCGCGCCCAACGTGACTCTCGTCGCCCTCACTTTTCAAATATCCTAAGTGATCATGCCGTTCCTGCCGGCGGTACAATAGCCCTCCAAGTAGAAGTCCGCGGCAGTCCCTCAGAAGTCATTTGGCTGAAAGGAGACAAACCTGTTATCCCAAGTGGTCCACGGATCAGAACATTTGTCGATCGTGGCCTTTACACCTTGGCACTATGTGAAGCCACAGAAGCAGAGAGCGGTGTTTACACATGCCGAGCAGTAAATGCTTTTGGCAATGTGGACACAGCAGCTATGGTGCAAGTCCTGAACCCAGGTGTATTAAGGATGGGCAAGCCTGCATTTTTCGTCTCCAGACCAGATACTGATTTGTCAGTCGCTGAAGGAGAAGACTTTGGTGTCTCATTCCGAGTACAAGGAGATCCTAAGCCAAAAGGTGGACTATTTAATTACACTCTTCAAATATCTACTTTTCTAGCTTGTATTTGAATGCCGGAAGATTGAGTACCATACATTGCAAAAGTTGCATTTATTTTTCATTTTTAAATTAAATGATCTGTGATTATTAAATTTCCTAACAGTATCCTGGATGAAAGGCACTAGAGACTTGACTGGAAGCTGGCGGGCATTGAAAGAACAGAGCGATGACTATGTCCGACTATCCATGAAGCGTTCTGAACCAGCTGATGCAGGAACATATTGTGTTCTTGCTAGAAACTGCTATGGATGTGATAGAGCCTTTGTCACAGTTTTTGTAAGAATCAGAAAACTTTTTAAATATAATTAGGTATTAATATAGAATCATTAATTTATGATTAATATTAATATTCATCTACATGCCATAACTAACCGAGAGGCACTCTGTGGGAAATTTCTGCGTCAAGTCAATGCCACGCAAGTATCTGTATGACTTTACTTACTTACGAAATTTTAATTTATTCATCCTAAGACTCCTCACGTAGTTTAATTTATGTACTCCTTTTATTATTCTGGATGTAGCCCTTGGACAAATTTTCATTCTCACTGTGGCCGATGAACTAGCTAAATATTTTCAATGGATTCGGCGGTAACTTTGTGAAAATTCATTTTTAATATTAAGTTAAAATTGATAATTTTGTTATTCCACTGACTGTGTTAATGAATGAAGGGTGAGATGGAATTATTTCTTTCTACTGGACTTGGGAAGGTGATAAGACAAAAACGATAATAGTGCTGATTACTAGTTTTTTGAGGTAAAAATCTCAAGGGAATTAAATTTTATAGTGGTGAGAAGCAGCCAAGTTTTGACAACCTTATTTTAGATCATTCAAAGCACCCAGAGCTGGTTAGTAAAATGTGTATACATATATTTCTAAGGTCAGACTGGCATAGTCTGAAACAAATAATAGTATGTCAACGCACTTATACCACATAGCAGGTCTCGGCCGAATGATGTAAATTAGGAAAATAAATTGACCACCTTTTGGAAACATCATTTTACAATGGTTTTAGATTTAAAAATTCTGACCCGGCCACTTAATGTAAAGCATTATTTTATCGACACTTCCTACGCATAATCCTGTATCTGTAAACATGAGAATTTACAGGAGTACATTTCAAAAATTCATAACGCAACTCGCCATATAATGTTTTCGATAAAAACAGTATTCATTCTCTCCGGAACAATTTCAATTTTGAGGGTTACATCCAAAACACCATCGAATTATAAACTATTTACTAACTAATTTGATTGATGATGGGGTTAAATTGGTGCATCAAAAAATGGGGGATCATAAATTATTTTATCAAGAAATTTTGGAAATCAATAGAGCCCAGTTAAATTCCTTGCCAATTCTGAACGAACAGCTGAACCTTCCAAACTCCCCGTTGCTGTATCTTATACGGTGAATCACCTAAACAGATGCCACTAAATGTGGAATGATTGTATATATTTATTCTTTCGTCAACCCACAATGCTATTATAATTGTAAAATCACTGGTAATTCTAATATTATTTGGAAAACGGCAATTCGCCACTCTGTTAATGCGTTGTTTACAAAATAAGGATTAAGGCGATTCTCGAAATTTTAACTCAGGTATCAGTATGGATCTTAGACGAATAATATTTTATCCCATAAATAATATTTGTCGTATTTGTATCTTCTATATAAACGTTAGACACTGTTTACTGTCTGTCAGTTCGAGTCCATTCGTGCGCTCGAATGCCCGAAGATGCCGAAAGGTGAAACCCGGGAAGTGTACAAAATCTCAATAATTCAAATTTGATATTGAAATTCCATCAAGTACCCTCAGTCGATGTCTTAAATTATATTTACTAACTGTCATTTGGAGTTCATCCGTGTGCTCGAATGCCTGAATATACTCAAAGGCGAAACACCGGGTCGTTACTGACAAAACATACAGAAATGTATTAGATACAATGTAAGCTGCTTATAAAATGAAAATGTGTAATACACAGTTATTTTTTTGGGTATTAGATGATGAAATAAAAGCCTATTTTCTCTTTAGGATATTTTTTAATCTAGATTTCTGTTCAATCAAATTGCAAATGCTTACATAATATTAGGGGTACTGTAAAACATGGTGAACAGGAACAGCTTCCGTGAAAACGATTGCTACAATCTGATCAGTGTGTCAACGCGTGTTTGATCAGTGTTCCCCTTCCTTTTTCTACTGACCCCGATTAGCTGGTAAATAGGAACATACCTAAATTTTGAGAAAATATCGATTAAGAGTGATTAATGAGCATTCCTCCATCCATTATATGGATTGCAAATACAACTTTTGGTAAGCAATTTTAGCAATTTAGTAATCTCGTATAGGGTTTAAATTGAATTTGAAATCTAAAAACGTTCCCTTTAAATTTTCTACCTTATAGGCAGTGATCACTTCTTTAAATAGTAATATATCAAGAATACATTATACATGGATTTCAATACACTTACATTATCATAATAATAAAGCACTTGGATATGGACATCCAATTCCATAAATAAATACATTTTATTTCCAAATCCAGGTCAGACAGCGAACGCGTTCTGAGTCTACCCCCCCTGATTGGCAGCACCCAGAACTCAATATGAACTACGCAGACGTCTCGTATTTGAGAGGTAAAGGCAAACTTATATTATGTATACTCACTAACTTCAAGTAGAGTATACGCTTTACAATTTTACACTTTGTGTATAAAACACAGAGCGTGTCAGTGTATGTATCACATGATCTTAGATCGGAGTGCAAAGTTATAAACTAGCAACTCTAAACAATGATGTAAAAAAACGATGACGGAAATAGGTAATAAATCTTCTGCGTATAAACCATTGTTTAGTTGGTTTAGTTTTGAGTTTTTACGTAGCATCAACAGATTTTGTTTAGATTTTTTCCAGATTTTGAAATTGATTTATCAGACGTTTTATTCTGTCGTAAGACAATAAATCTTTCGAACTTCATAAATTGTTCATAATCTTCATAAATTCAAAACTAGAATTGACTTGGTGCTTTTCTATTATTTTATGTCAGCTTGAAGAAATTGATCTTTAAAAACATCTGGTTATTGCCAACTGTCTATCAGCGTAAAATGCCATCAAAATACAAATCGTACATATGTTATGTCTCAAAAAATATACATAAGAAAGCCGAATAAATATTTTTAGCGTATAATGATATTTTCCACCATTTACTGACGAGAAAAGTGTAAAACTTTTTAAACAAATATCATACGAATTTTAGTTCGTGTACAGGGCCTGCGCCAGACGTTTTGCCGCCTCAGGTAAGATTGAATCTTCCGCCCTGGTTATAAAAGTTAAAAACATTACGACTTTTTAAATTCACCGCTACGGGTGGCATCTGTGATCTCATATGTCTGACACACTATTTTGTGATTAAATGTTGTGAAATATCAGAAGTCTTGACTCCAAATATTATTATTTGTTCGTCTATTTAAATTGAACTTTGAAATAATTAAAAATTTAAATTTTGGCATATTTATAGCCTATTCTAATAGCCAAACCGAAGAAACGCAGTTTAGAAATAATGTAATACCATCTTTATATTTTTATACGGTATAAGTAGGAAACTTTGTTCGGAAGATGAAAGAAAATATTGAACCTTATGGATACCCCTGCGATATCCATAAGGTTCAATATTTTCGTATCGATAAATGCATATTACCCTAATGTTTAAAGCAGTGCTCCGCAACCGCTATGATGCGTGCTGCAACACACTAGTGTGCCGAAAGGCGATGCTGGGTATGTTTCTAAGCGAAGAAAAAATTCAATCCAAAAAAAATAAGTTCTCTATCTTAACCAGTAACTCAAGGATATTTTTTATAATGTATATATTATAATCCTATATTTTTTTAGCCTAGTCCGCTTCCAAGCATATTGCCATGGAGGTATCTCAACAGAAGTTCTTCTACGAGAACTGCTTGTTACTCAGTTACTCAACCTCTCTTTTTCGAAATGAGTAAGGATTAGAATAGGGCTAGGACAGGACTAGTGATTAGTTAATCGCTCTCGCTACGCCTCGTGTTTATTATAGAATGAGTGGGAGGGAATTTTAGACATCACATACATCCACGCCTTCGAAAAAAATACATAAATTGGCTGAAGTTTCAATTTATAAAATTGTCCATACTGGGATACGAGCCCTGTGATCCGCAACCGAAGTAAAAGAGTTGACCACTGCGCAAGGGACCCGGCATGGTACTTATAATAAATTTATCAAATGAAAAACAAAACAAAATGTAATTTGTACGTATATTTTTTTCTTGGTACGTGGTAGGGCATCCAATCCCGGACTTTCAATCCCGGTATCCCGGTATCCAGGGATTGAAGAAAAGCCAGGTTTTCGTGTTTGAAATTGTCAAAAAAAAATTTTGTAGATAATATGTACCACGATAAACCGTGTAAATGAAGCCATATGCTGTAGGAAAATTTTATACAAATTATTATTCTTGTTGCAAAATAATTTCGGCGACAAATTTTCTGTGATCCCTTAGTCGTTGTTTATATGTATAATGTAATAACGAGAACAGAGAATAGTTTGCTCTTACGGGAGACCTGCAATGAATTAAGAATTTCAAATATATATCCAATATTCAAACTATTATCTCACCAATAGTTTTATTGTATTTTCGTTCTAAGAATAGATAATTGAATTTATTCAATTAAATTTGACAGATATTAGGTAAACTTCTGACATTTTGAAAATGCCAGAAGCGTTGGGACACATGGAACGTTCAATAACATAATATATTTTTAATCTAAAAAGTAATCTTGAAGACTTAGAAGGTTGGCACAATTTCCAATTACTTGTATTTGACAATTACTATTCTTTATTTAAATACTTTCAATATGGCGGCAATATTAATGCAAAAACACATAAAAGAACATAATACCTAGTTATACGATGATTTTATTTATTTACAATCAAATTACTTATTTCTAAAATATGTATCTGTCATTCGATTTTTTTATGTGCTGAGAGTCTTGTTGTTTGTCGGACTCGAATAAATTTAACACGATGTCAAAAATATTTTATTAAATTTATTACATTTACACAGTAAAGAGTTTTGTAAATACAAAGAGACCTGGTATAATAACGAGTAGAGGTTTAAGTTAATAAAATACTAGGTAGGTATATCACGAATACTCTTATTTATATATAAAATTATTTTAATATGTGAATATTAATTTATTCATTTTATAAATTGAATTCATCTGAACATGAAGAACTTCAGCAGATCCACCTGTTGTTTTTAATTCTCACTTTTTACACTCCATTTATTGTCCATCTCTTTCTCGCAAAAAGTATTTCCAAACATTATATTCATAGTAAATTGCACATTATTGTCGTCGAAAGTTTTTGTATTTCAAATTTTACTAAAGATTTAATGATTCAAAATTAAAATACAGTAACATGCAAAAACATCACCACGTACACGTGCACGTGTAGGTGTTCGTATAAAAAATGATTCCAACGGATAATGTCGCAAAAACAATAAATTATCTGCTCCTGTCTATAGGTGATTCGAAATATGAAAGTAAAGGAGAACACAAAACAAATTTTAATTATGTATACCTTTGTATAGTAGAAAATGGTACGTACATAAATCAAAATAAGTTACAACGGAAACGTTTTTTTCTTTGTAGGGTCCATCGAGTAGGAATGGGCAGTTTAAATATGAATTAATTTTTGATATTTTTCAGCGAATCCCGAAATCCCGGGATTCTTATTAATTCAATCCCAAAATTACGAGATTGATTAATTTGTCGGGATCCCGGGATTGGAAGCCCTAGTTCGTGGTATGCATTGGAAATATGTGGAAAAATTCAGTGGTTTGATTGCGTTGCACCAATTTCATCCTTTCCCTCCCCAGCTGTCAAACGGGATTTATCCTCCCATACCCAATCTTTAAAGAATTAATAACATAAAAGTATCATTTTGCAGTGATAATATGAAATTAGAATACAATATTATTCGAATATTTATTTGCATCCCGAATATATGGTGGTACGTATATATTCTGGGTGGCCGTGTGGAATCCAACTCTTAGTTCTGTATATATACGGGATGGGCAGTGAACAGGTTAAGAATTAAACATTACTGAGATTCACTCTGTTAATGCGGCACTTATGGTTTCGCTCGCATAATTTAATTCGTCTTTGTGATACATGGCAACTGTGTAAATTTGCAAAACAACAACTATAAATCACAAATAATCATAAAGTGTCGACATAAGATAGCTTTTCCGCCCACCTTGCATAGCGATCTTACGGAACACGGTTGATTATCTCGAGACAGATTCTAATAATACATCCGTAGGCCAGAGGAACTGTACACTTTCAACGCTAAATCCGGGGAAAACTACTGAAGAAAAAAATAAACCACTTCGTCTTGGCCGGAATGTGTTTCAGTTGCATACAAACGGCCATTCGTTAAACCAAACTATTTAAACGAATAGTTTTAACTTATAACTATGCGCGTAAAATTAACTTTTGACTACCATGTGCGTAAAGAAGTCGCCATGTAAAGTAACACTTGTTCATTAAACTTCCCAATAAATCGATTGACATTGCTTTCTTGTTAAACTAAACCGGTGCTATAATCTATTATTTAAATATGTTGTATTGTATTATAAATACAATACAATATTCTACATTTTTACATTTGAATTAGAAAGTAATTAGTATCGACAGTGAATTTGATCGTAATAAAAAAATATTGACATGATGGGGGAAATAAATAGGGGTTGTGCTTTGTTAAGATTATACATTTGATATAAAACTATAAAGTGTTGCCAACAAAACATTGTTAATTTTTCAATAATTCTTTATTTGAACGCTCACAGTATATATGATAATGAATTATTTAACATTATGTTAAAACGAATGACTAAAAAATTTTCAGAGAATTAATACATAGTTTTACAATTACAATGTTAATTCATTGTACTTCTGTGAATAAACAATTATTTTTTAACCGTTGACTTTTTCATTTGAAGTCTACTCAAACCATTCAATTAAGCAAAAGAGTCGGTAAAAGAAACTTTGATTATAATGAAAATTAATTTAGTAAATTTATGAGCCATTGTTGTACAAGGGAAATTATATTTAATAACATTAAATAATAATAAAATGTGTTTACAGCATGTTTCTGTAATATTCAATAATTATTATTAGTGTATAGTCAAAATATAGTGGAAAATACGTCAAAATAGTTACGTTTTAAATAACTATAATATTCTCATGACATTAAAGTATTCCTAAGATTGGTTTTAAAAGAATGAGCTCAACTGAGGAATGCCCAGATCAATGCTTGAAGAAGTCTTCATCTTTGACTGAACTGAGAGATTTGTGGTTGTCAAGGACGTGTTCAATATCGGATTTCCTCCAATATCTAATCGGCCACCAAGGTAGATAATACAATATTTGGGTTTTAAGGTTTATTTGCATTAAAATGTATTTTGGAAGTTGACATTTATGTACATACTCCGGAAAACATTGAAAACACTGAGTCATATTTTAATTGAATTGATTTGCATTGAATTTATATCGGCTAGTTTTCCAGTTGTTTCTATTTATGAATTATGTTATTATTGACTGAATTACAAGTTCTCACTATATAAGTACTATATCGCTTGACAAACAGGAATATGTCGTAACCTACAAATAAAAATGTTTGGTTCACAACATATTTCAGATGTTTTAAAAAATGAGATACTTTTATTAAATTCATTGCCGTTTAAAATTTACAAAAAAAGCTCTTAACACGTTGTTTGCGGGAAACGAGCGAACGTGATTTTTTATATACTATTTGAGTCCGGGAGACGACAAAACACGTCTTTTATAAACAATTAAAAAATCCCCTGTTTTTGGGCGTAGTTTTGATATAAATATACCAATCCATATCGCTAAACTTTATTTAATACTTTATACAAGCGGTATGCACAATGTTTTTGCAGCTACTGCGTTTCCACATTTTAACGAATGTATATTTGGGCACCTCGTTTCCCAATTTATTTACCTTGAAACCTCCCCATCCCGTACACACATATAACCACTTATATATTTAATCTATATCTAATCTATATTACCATATGGGCGGTAGAAGGCGATACATAGAAAATCGGCTGTTTTGAGTTATAAATGCTGTACAATAGATTTTAGGACGTTCTATCGTCTGAAAAAACAAGCTCAGAAATTTGAAAAAATCAATATGAATTAAGTCGATTTCGTTCATAGCTATTGGTGGCAAACAACCAATGATTAGTATTACTAGGAAAAAGAAGTACTAATAATTAAATCGAATTCGTAAATCATTTACGAATTCGATTAATTGTATATTTTAAATTTATATTAAACAATGTGGAATACTATACTATAATAGGTATTTGTATATTGCAATTCCACTGAGTCTTAAGATTAAATATTGTGTGGGTATAATGTTTATCTTAACCTGTCAAAATGTCACTGATCTAAACGAATCTTTTGTGGCAGTGAAATGGTTAAGAGATTGCGTAAGAGCTTGAAACTTTATTATTGAGTCAGACTACACAAGAATAGAAAAGATTGTCAAACGCTTCAGTTGACAGTGAAGTTGCAATACCTTGGATCCCAGATTAAGGATGCCAAAATTTTTATTAGTAAAACAAAAAAATGTTAATTTCGTAAAACAAAAAAAAATTACTCCTTACTATCTACAAGTTACGAGTTAAATAACATCAAACAGTTACGAAAATAGATTAGAACCATTGTTAATTAAGTACATATTAAAATATTATTGGTATTGAAAAAATTAAATGGCTCTCAATTTTATCGTAAAATTTTCTCATTCGCCATTTTTGTTAATGGATTGCAATTTTGGTTTAATTTTTTTGATTACAAATCGGTATTTATTTATTTATATGAGCCGCTTAACATTTTAATTGTACACAATTTAATTATCTGTAAATTACGTGTTGTATAGGTACCAATTGTTTTTTACATCTTATCATAAGCTACACTAAATTTTATATAAATAACCCCCTTGATCACTATTAAGATGTTAACTGTCGATTGTATTTTAGTTTCGTTATATTTGAAAAATTTACCGTTTTCGCTTTCGCTCAAGCAGGGCTTTATTTTTAAAATAAAACCCTGCTTGGATCCGTTGATAATGATCGCTCCCCTGATCATTATAAAAAATACATATTTAATACAAAAAATGTGCCTTTTTTAATGTGCCTAGCTTACGTGGTATTGACTTTTGCAAAACTCAATCTCATATTATGTTGGTTTTAGTTTTGTTACGCACGTTCGTTTTGAACCACTTGTTGTTTGTTTATTTACACTACGTCTGCAAATAATTGACCCTAAATACATATTATTTTAGAATATTCAAATAATTATTTTCGGAATACGAGAATGAATTGATCAGAAATAGGGAATGAGAAACTTTATATTTTACATAGTGCCAGCTTAATAAATATTATAACTACTCTAACAAAGTGGTCAGTCAATATTATTATGAAGTAATATAACATTTTTAACCATATCCACTCCCAATGTGGAGCGTGTGGACGTAGTGCAAAACAAATTGTGTTTGATTTTTAAAATACAATGCCTTTCAACCAAGAATTGACAGTTAACACCTTAACAGTAATATTATATTAAGTAATATTATATTACTTTTAAGTTAGTGTATTCCAACGGAAGTTGGTCTACAATAAGTGCTCGTTACTCAGCCGCCCAACCTCCCTTTTTCTGAGAGAATGAGGATAAAAGGATGAGGATTTTTTGGGTTTGATATGGGATACGCTTCAGGGTGATATTTTCTACATTCAATATTAGCTTGAACTAAAATAACGACAATTTTACTATATTTTGTGAGTGTCACGAAAGGTACTGTCCATCCTAAAATTTTCAACATTTAACTTTTATCATTAATATCAATTAATGAACTAGATTTTGTGGTTTTTACGTAAGGTACGATTTACGGTGATATTTTCAACCCTTAATATTAGCTTGCATTTAATATAAATATACAAAAATAACACCGACGTCTAAATTTTAGCGCAATCTATCCCTGGTGAAGCTGGTTAATAAATTCTGTTATCTCATATTCCCCTTGACAGTGGTTTTTAAATTATTTGAAGAAAACGGTTTGAAATAATTGTATGTTTAAATATATTCTAATTAATCATTACGACTACTAATTAACATCAGTAGGAAACTGATTTTAAATACCTCCAGAATATATAATATACACTTCATTATAATGTAGATACCGTGGTTACAAAGTGCTGTACAAACTGTGGGACGTATCTATCAAAAACGGTTCGCTAGCCTGGAAAAAATATTGTTTTTTTTCAGTTTTTACGTTAAATTAGCGTGAGTTTTCCTGACCAATATGTTATAGCAAATTTATAACTTTCTTCAACGCTAGATAAAAAAATATTGTCGAATTGCGTTTGTACGAAAATTAAAATTAATCATATTCACTCGGCACTTTATTTTTTGGGAGTTACGGACGTCATGAATAGTTATTTTTACCCTAGTCCATTCATATAACACAAGACTCATTACATAGTTACAACACTTTCATTGCCATCAAAGTACCCACGTAAAAAAATACAATGGGTCGAATAATACGTCAAACTATTAGCACCGCTGAAACCCAAAAACAAATCTGTGTCGTTAACGCAAAAGTTGATAAGTCCGTTTTTGTCATATTGAGTTTATTCTCACAACAAAATACTTATCAGCATGTGGTGGTGAAATTCGGTACACTAGTCATTATGCATGAAGAAGATCAATTAAGATTTGTTCTTAAGACAGAAATACTTACACCAATTTATTTTTTCAGACGTACCGCAAGCTATAAGCAGCGAACCAGTAGCAGTAGATGGGGGCAAAAACTGGGCATCACTCTGGTGGGGTAAACCTGAAGCAAAGGGAGCAGCACCGGTTCTCGCTTATCGTGTTGATGCATGGATAACTGGAGGCGACGGTGGCGCTCGTTGGGCAGAATTAGGAGTCACCCCAATAAACTCTTTCGACGCTTTCAACCTGCGACCTGGAGATTATTTGTTCAGAGTCACACCTAGAAACAGATATGGATGGGGAGAGTCTGTACAAACTTCTTCAAGTGTATCCATTGGTAAAAGTACTCAAGTTCCTGAGTTTACGACTCCATTGCCGGGACAGTTGAAGGCGTTGATCAACGAATCAGTGACTTTGAAATGTGTAGTGCGCGGCGAGCCATTTCCCGACGTCTGCTGGTATAAAGATGGCCAAGAAATTGAACTTTCTGATAATGTGGGAGTTAGCTCACGTGGACGAGAATGTCGACTTCGTATTGATAACGTGACTGATGAAGACGCCGGTAGATACACCTGTGAGGCCGTCACCAGAGAGGGGCGTGCATCCACGTTTGTCAGACTGGCGGTTGTCACTGACAGGCTCATTTGGCAGGCTGATGAGAACTTTAAGAGGTGACTTACCCATTGAGCAAATTCTATACATTTATTTATTTACAGTGAATAAGCTTTGGGCGTAGTAATTTAATACTAAGCAACCTTAACTGCGAAAACTAACACTTAGAACACATTTTTGAAAACTGCTCAAATAATTTGATACATATATATTATCATGCTCAATTATTAACCATTTCTCTACAATCACATATAAATAAATTACAGTTAATAATGCTTCATCGAATAAAAAAGTGGTTCAAACATAAAAATGATTTGTTTTTAAATATCAGATTGCGAGACGACGAACGCAGCGAACGCGCGCCACAGTTTACGATGCGTCTGCGGGACCGTCGAGTTCAAGTCACTTATCCGGTCCGATTGACATGCCAAGCAGTTGGAAATCCTGCTCCGATTATCACCTGGACCAAGGATGGAGACCCTGTTGTATCGGATGGTAACGATGCTACTTTTGTTGTGACAGCAACATGTCCTCTAATGATTACTTTTCCATTAGATTACACACGTTGAGTGTCGATCTAAAAATAGCATAACAATTAAGCTATATAGTAATGTTATAATATTATCTAATCTAAGTGTATGAAAATATACTTCAATATACTGAACTGAATAGCTCGATATCTAAAACTATTGAATAGTGTGATTAATCCTTTTACTTTGAGCCCTATGTTTTACAACAAATATCAAATAGCAATATGTCGTAACCCACACATTGCAATTAGTAGCTTTGACATATTTACGTTTGTTGAATGACACTATATTTGTAATTAGAACCAGATAACTTGATATCTTTAAAACAACATGTTCACCCACTAACCTTAAAATGGTCTTTGGGTGATGATTAAATATTTTTTTTTAATTATAGAGCGCCACTCATTTTGGGGCGAAGAGCAATTCCACACCCTTGAGATAGGGCATGCAGCGTTACTAGACGGAGGTTGTTACTCAGCAACTGCCACCAACCCCTTGGGCAGTATCAGTTGTAGGGCGTCACTGACCGTCGATAAAGGCATTAGGGCGTACGTATCGCCTGAATTTGTCTGCGGCTTAGATCCACTGTACAGAATCCGCGAAGGAGGAGAACTGAGGATCAGAGCGTGCGTGGAAGCTTACCCGAGCGTAGGAGTGGCCTGGCACCGCGATGGAATAAGACTACGTCCGAGTAGGCGAGCTGTTATGACCCTTGATCGCGACGGGGCTGTGGAACTGACAGTAGCTGGTGTTACAAAACGCGACGCTGGTGTGTACACGGTGACGGCTGCTAATGAAGTTGGAAGGGCGAATAGTGCTGCTCGAGTGGTTGTAGAATCACGTGACGAAGAAGATGACCGCGACACTGTTTCGATGCCGACTTTGAGAACGCCTGGAGCACCGTGAGTTACCATGCAAAATTAGTATTCTATTTTATACTCATATACATAGACCATATATTATTTGTATTATTATGTGAGCGTGATGCGTTATTATAAGTAGTACAGAAAAACACTATGCGATAAAGATAAAAAAGTTTGCCTACAACGAAAATCAAATTTCATTTAAAAATGTACCGCCCAATCATCAATAATCGTATGAATCAGGAGTCTAGAATTTCAGTTGATACTTATGGATAAGTGTCAAGGACATTTTATTGCGGCGCAGATAACCGATAGCCGACATGGAAAAATCCAGCTTCTGCCTGATTTATACACTCATATCAAGTCCTTTCGACAAAAAATTTGGCTGATAAGTTGCATAAATTTGCTCATAACTTTTTTCTGCTTTCGGCAATACTTATCTGTGTGAAAAAACTATAGCCGACCGGATTGGTGGAGCTAGCTGGCCGGTGATGGCGAGCGGGCCGTAATTTGGAGACCCCTGGTATAAATCGTTACAAATTGAAATTTTAAAATCAGTTTTTTCAAAAATTTTACCAATCATTCTCTCAATCTTCAATCTTTTTCGGCAGTTATTTGTGTGCAATTTTTCAGGAATATCTTACAACTTATTTTTTTAATTAGTGTTGTATTCTAAAAATAACTAAACATTGTTAATATTTTTTGAGAATATTTATTTAGAAATGCAATTCTTCTTCGGTCATTATTTAAAATAATATCGATCAAATCGAAACTGTTACACGTTTTATTGTTATATAAATACTTGTATTGATTTGCCAAATCGAGCGCGAACTGTGTTATTCGATAATCCATTGTTTACGTTAGATTTCTTACGGACTATTCATTAGGATACCGTTCACATTTATCTAACTAAACAACGAATTTCATTTTAAATAAATAAAACAGTTTCGTGCACATTATCACCAGTGTAAATTAACGTAAAATTACCGCGGAATCGGGACCAATTCGCCATAAATCGTTAATAATGCATTTTTTAAGCCGTCATAACTTTAAGCGCAGTGGAAATTATTGCTAGAAAAACACTGAAATTCTATATATACCTCTGATCTTTTGAAGAATAATCAAATTTATTTTTTATCTGCACGTACAGGGGCATACGATCCCGGAACTTTATTATGAGCCCTGGATTTTGGCATTAACAATTTCTCAATACCAAGATTGATCATTAAGAACAATTACATGTTTTAAATTGTATATTTAAAATTAAATTTGTGTTCGCTATTGCTTCAATCGTAATGAATATGTCGTCGCTGTTCTGGCAGAAAACACTAAATCGAAAAAATTACATATTGAGTTAGTTATATCAAAATGTTTCTTATTTCAAACTCTGCCGAATGGAAGAACACAGTTCTTCAATTATAAAGTTCAATTACTCTAAACTAAACTAGTATATTTCAGTTAGTGTCTTCTTCCAAAACAATTCCAATTATTTTATATTTATTGCGAAGATTTTATTTATAGATAACTGTTATATTTAATAATAATAAAATATACTGTTTTCAAAATTATCTGTTCCTGTCTACAGCATTTACGAAATAAGATAAGGGGGAGACCACAATACATGTAAATACATAAATATGTATTAATTATATAGGTAAAATAGAAAAAGTATGTACACAAACAAGCCGAGGTACACGTTAAACTTAACTAGAAAGTATTTAATTTGAAATATGAATTATTTTTTAACATTAGCAGTGAATACCGAAATCCCGAGATTGATATTTAGATAATCTCGGGGTTACGGGATTGACTAATTGACCGGGACCCCGTGATTGGAAGTCCTAACTACCACAGTGAAATTTACTTATTATAGGGTGCTTGTTAATAAAGTCAGCCGTCGCCAGTAGTCGGCTTTTTGAGCTTAAAACTTAAATAATAGTAGATATATTTAAAAAACAGATTTTTTAAATTCGTGTAGCTAGTCTTGCCACTTGCCGATGTATATCTGCACTATACTGACCTATATGATGCAATACGCAATTTAAAAAAAAAGCACATTTTTACTTCGCAAGCTTCTACAAATTCATGTTGGATGGGGATCGCTAACAAAATATACTTTATATTGTCATGCTTTGCATCATTATGTTTGTTATTGTTCTCTCTACTATCAGTAGATTATTTCGCGATATTCATGAAGTTTCATAGTGATGGCCGAACACTGGGAAACGAAGGGCCGACCATTAGATTTTGGGGGCCGACCACTGGGACAATTAGATTTTTTTTTTGTAAACTTCTATTATTTTATGCTTGGTTCAATATTAACTATTTTATTTTAAGTTGGTTACATTGCTTAATCTCTTTTTAATGATATAACAGCGAAAAAATATGTATTTATCATTCATTGACTCAAAATCCCTTTTGAAAGTACTCCTGTCGCTTAACTGGCTGAGCACTGGCGACCCTAGTTGTGAAAATAAATCTCTCATACGCTACAATATGGTCAATTACTGTGATTCTAATGTAAATAGTACAATAATTTTAAACATACGTAACTATGAAGCATACCAACATCTATCAAATAAACCTTCAACTGAATTCATTAACCAATTAGTATTTTTTTATTGCTTAATATTGGAAGCTACCGAATACGTTAGTCCTATCTTATCAGTACCCTATTATTGATCATGATAGCAAAGCTTTTGATAACACAATACATTTTTGCAAATATTAGTTTATATAGTCAACAGATGCCACTATTATAAAATATAATGTATCGATACCTCAGTTGCAAAGTGTAGCAAGTAAAAATGTGCAGTTTTGAGTTTAGTATGAGGAAATGCTTAGAATACCGATACCTCCCAGATTGAAAATGAAGCAAATGGTAATCTGTGATTATTTGAGGATAACAGTAGTTATTATTACTTTAGATCCAAACTGTAACGACTAAAAAAATACCGTGAAAACCTCAAAAAACTGCTATTAATAACATTAAAAAAACATATTAATAATATTATTAATATAAATAAATATTTTAGATAATCTTAGGATATTGTTAAAATCTACAAAAATTAGATGTCCTGTAGAGGATTAAGCCTGTCTAAAATCATGCTTCATAATTATCTCCGAACTATGCTTTTTAAATTGTTACACTTTTGAACTGTGGTATAGATATACATGCGTCTTTAGGAATGGCTCACATGATGCAAATTTGTCATTTGATGTAAATTCAGGCTATTTTAATAAAGAACTACGTTGACCAAAACATAGACGCAACTTTTTACCGCGTAAATAGCGAACCAACAACAACTTCCAGGGAGATTGAACCTCCTAATCCTTACATAACAATTTCATATTTTTGATAACAAATAAATGATAGAATTTTTGTATTGCTAAGAGCAAACGTGGGGAACCTCTGGCCTTTTATGTTCTCAAGGTGCGGAGTTTTGACTGGTTCATTTCATTGTTTTCATTTACAACATTACTTAGTATACAGTTTCTTGCATGTGGCCTTATTACATGTAAACCTATGAATTCTCACAAAATAAAAAGGTGCCCAGCCCTTGGCTTAAGGGCCAAGGACAAATGATTTTTTCTAAAACATACTTTAAGCAACTATTGTTAGTTATGTTCATTATGTAGATTTATCAATACTTCATTATTATCAACGAGTTTTTGTCTTCTTTCTAATAGAGATCTTCTTTATGATTACTTCTACAGATATTCCAAAGAACCAATGTTCATCCAAAAACCTCGTTCCAGTGAAGCTAGAGAAGGCGACACTGTCATCATCCTCTGCGAAGTTATCGGAGATCCAAAACCTGAAGTTCTTTGGCTGAGAGATTTCCTCAAGGTAAGGAAATGCCCATATAAGTAATTAGTTTCTTTTGCAAATGTTTACCGTGTGCTATAAGTAAAAATGTATGAGAGAGACTTTTATTAGCTTTTATGGTTTTCTACATGATCTACGAGAATTTATATATATTAACAGAACACAGCTTTTGCCATTATTCCTTAGAAACGTAATAATATCATAATGGCTTAAGTAGGGGATGTAAACGGTTATATAATGTGGACGAAGCGAGAGAAAAAAAATACAGCCAGCATAATTTTCTGTCGGGTCCGTGGTACTGCACCACGGTCAATGTCGTTAGCTTCGGCTACAGATCTTTCGGGCTCGAATCCCAGGACAGACAGTTTCATAAACAAACAGGTTTATACCTGCTATTATAATTACGAGGGTAAAATTATAACTAAGCAACATGCTATTTTAAAAAATAAAACACAATTCATTTGTACTACTTCAACATATTTATAATGATCAGGACCGGTTTCGCTCATCACGAGCATTATCAACTGATGATAACTGATGATCAGTTTATAATGCTCGTGATGAGCGAAACCGGTCCTGATCATTATAAATATGTGGAAGTAGTACAAATGAATTGTGTTTTATTTTTTTAAATATAATGTCTTTCCACCAAAAATTGACAGTTAACACCTTAAAAGTGATAAGCAACATGCGTCAATGGAAGACATAAGAAGAAATAGTACACATAAGTACTCTATACAGTTGTGACATAGTGATTCACGTGGAATTCGAGTTTGTCATTCCACATACGTTAACACTTGCTCAACGGAACTTGAAAGCGTTCGGAATTCCCAAAAAGAGAGTTTAAATTATAACCTTCACGCGTCCCAGGTCGTTATTGGCATGCCATTTATAGGCATTTATATTTATGCCAGGCATAGTGCATTTACGGGATTGGAATATTTTGAAAGAGTGTAGATGTGAAGAAGAATTCTACATGTATTTAAAATAATAGTGTAGTCACATAATGTCACATTCAGTATCAAGTACTATTGTAGTTTATTATGCTCACAACGAATAAAACCGGTCCCGGTTATTATAAAAATGTGGAAGTAGTGCAAAACAAATTATGTTACAATGTTTAGTATATTTTAGTTGTGGACTGTTTTATTTAGTGAAGACGCATATACTTTAAATAAACATGTAATAATTATCATCATTGTTAACATTTTAAAGAAAATTACAATTCCTTATAATTAATGTGGGAAAAATTTTTAGTTCGTTGTAATTCTTTGGGTACGACGAGAAGTTGGCTTCTCTATATACTATGTACATGATCTAATATTTCATTATAAAATACCGTCACCGTACTGGCAGAAGTTGGTAAGTAGTAAAATTGACAAAAATGACGTAACTGTACAATGAGATTCTTGGAAATCGATTCTTTGGTTGGAATAATTCAGTAGGTGCATTTATTATACTGCTTTGACAAAAGACGGAGCAATTCATTTTATTGATAATGACATTAATGCAGGCTTATAGAAAGGCAACTGTCCTCGTCTATGAATCCCTAACATTACTTGACTCAGATCAACATAAATCCATTTACATTTTGATATTTTAATCATCTGTGTAACATACAAGTGGATATGTCCTAAAAGTTCAAATTTTCATTTGATGTTTACTCATAAGTATAAATTTTCTACCTACCAACTTCTGCCAGTATGGTAACAATATGATAAAGAAAATATACTTGTTTTGTTTTTAAATATACTTGGCGACCTCTGATCTAGTGCAATACCTTAACATTAAAGTCATTGAAGCTCTTTAGTTATTAAATTTAAACTTTTAGACACTTAAATCTTCCAAAGGCCACACTAAAAAAGCAATAACGGCTACTGACAAGAAAAAAGAGCCACGAAACAATGTGTCCACATACAAGGTAGCCCATTGTGCTCAGTGCTTATTGATTTGACTCCTAATTAGGATGGCGCCTACAGACATGCATACTTTCGCCGTTATCATTACATTATCTATAATAACTTATATTCTATAGCTCAGAATTTGACATGCTGTCTCAGTGGCGTACTTATCAAACACACTTATAATCTACACTATATATCAGAAAATACATGTCTGTCTATCTGTCGCCAGAACTCCTCCCAAGCGGTGATCGGTCATTCTGGCTGCCGTTTCTAGGTAAACTGTGCCATTATCAACTGTTAATATTACTATTAATTGATGAACTATATTTTGTGGTACGGCCCATGGTTAAATTTTCAAATAACAACTGTTTACATTATTATTAAGTTATTGACTATTGTTTGGGTATAACATGATGTCCACGGTGAAATTTTCAACTTGCAGCATCCAGGATCGTTCACATCCCAATTTAACCACTCGGTGACATCTTCTTTGTCACATTGTCTGCATATTGGAATTTTGTTCCTTTTATAATATTTCCTTTATCATTGCCTACTGGATTACTGGAAATTACGAATGTTCTTTTAAAAATTAAATTTTGTGTGTCTAAAAAGATCCAAATACTTTCGGAGGTTTTACTATATTTCACTTTTTCATATTTATATTCCGTGGTTCGTTGCAAGGGTTTTTTATTTTCCTAATAATGTTTTAAAATAGTACACTGTAATACAGGATAATATTGTAAGTAGATATTAGCATTTTAAAACCCTTACATATTAAATATTATATTATTTTAGTCAAACTTTTATATGGAAATACACAACGCGATTCAAAAAAATATTTAAGAACGTCCAATAAAAGTAAAATGGTAATACCATGACTCACAAAAAAATGTATTTATCGGTAAAATGTTGACACCGTACACCACTGCGACAGGTGACTGGGAAAAGACAAGGTAAGCTTTTGGAGAGCTGCCAGTTTACTAAAAAAATCCCCCAACTATATATACAGGAAATTTTAAATAAAAATTAATGTTTTATAAAAAATAGTAAGCAATGGAATATTATTATATTCAATGGTATTATGAATGTTTATTTTATAGATATCTCTACTATATAGCATAAAATACACGTAAAAATCTGTCTGTCTATATGCTACAAAAACTCCTACCGAACGGTGTACATTAATGACGTGAATTTGCACATTTCATTCTGCCTGCCATTTCTAGATCAACTGTTCCGTTTTCAACTTTCAACTTTTAACATTATTATAAATTCATTTACTATATTTTGCGGGTGTTACATGAGGTACGGTCTACGGTGCTATTTTCAACTTTAAGCCTTTCATATTAATAATTATTGGCGGACTATATTGTGTATGTGTTATATGAGGTACGGGTCTAGCGTGATATTTTAAACATTTAACATTAATTAGTAACAAAATAACGTCAACGTCTAAATGGCCTAATGCTAACGTCCTGCGTCCCGTACGAAGTCGGGAAATTAATACTATGAATCATAAAAGAAAAATGAATTTTTAAAACATGTATTTGCAGTAATTACATATTCAAGGACCAGTTTTGCTCAGCGACTAAGCAGTCTTTAACTTTAAACTGCATATTCACCCACCTGGCTCGGCTAAACACTAATAAATTATTAAAATGTCATGACTTCATTCTAAGGAGATTTTTTCCAACCATTTCCAATTCCGGTGTTGAGTATATGGACTATCAATGAAGCATTGCAACAAAATTGATTCTACGCGAATTGATTACTAATCAGTTGATCAAAATGTATTCTTCGGGAAGAGTAAAGACATAAATATGGGGCTCGAAAAACTGCCAGTTGGCAATTTACTATCCCTAAACCCCGTGCTTACGATCGGTGAAGGAAGGAATTTTAGTATTACAAACATACATCTGTCAAAATCAATTAATGAAAATGAACACCAGGGTATTCGACCCCATGGCCACCACAACTGGATTGGAAAAACGCCCAAACTGGTGGGAACTCGACAGCAGAACTGACTCGCTGTAAGATTTGTTCCTCGAATATCTGTTTTTATGAAATTTGTATTTTGTTAAGGTTACTTTTATTTACTTTTTCCAAGCTTTTTGTCATAAATCATTATAATAACATGTATTTATTCAAATTAAGAAAACCGTTGTTTGAAACACTGCTGTGGCAAATTTCACTTTTAGTCTATTTTTTAATAATTCTATCGTAGTAATGAGATTTTATGGGTTCATTAAATCAATCTAAAAGTGACGTTAAATGAATATGGCCTATAACTCAAATAGATATCTCGTATTTTAAGCGTGTTCGCTTTTGATATGACGACTTTCTTATACACGAATGTTTCCAGAAGTGGGGAAAATATGTAAACTGGCAACTCTGGCGGTGCGTGTGCAAGTACCGCACCGAGTACTGATCGTCATTGTGCATTCGAATGTGGGCGTGAAAGAACCAAAACTTCGCGTGTGCATTTATTTACAAGTCAAATAGTTTCCCGCTCTTTTATTTTTGGTTTTAAAGCGGTGCCATCTTCCGTTTTGGTCGTGTCTCGTTCTTTTTTAGTGAGTTAATCGTGTCCACATATTAAAGTGTTGAATTTTCGACAAGGAATTGAACCACCTGTTGCCTCTTGAAGGTAACCGACGTATGTAAATATTTAATATTTTTTTAATCTAGAACTCAAAATATGTATAATGTTCAAATAATATTTATACTGACATCGTATGTTAGTAATCACATCCTTCGCTTAATAAAAACAATATTGTAGGCCCTGACATTTATTAAATAAGTGTTATAATTATTATGAGACGAAATAAATTAAAACTAAAACAAATTAACGGTAACTGCCACTTTTGTAAAATGACGTTTGTAGAAATAATTGTTTATTTTACAATAATATTAATCATTTTTAATTGTGTAAACTATGATTTCTTGGTGGAAAGTCATTATATTTTAAAAAAATCACAATTTGTTTTGTACTACTTCAACATTTTTTTAATTATCAGGACCGGCTTTGTTAATCACAAGCATTATCAACCCAACCTCTTTTTTGTCCTAATTAAACGGAATGGTGTCCCTGATAGCCAAAATAAATTACTATTAGGATCGATCTTTGATTTCTGTTCCTTAGAATTTATCCCAAATAGCCGGTTGTCCCAATTAACCGCTGTACCAATTAAGCAAAATCGACTGTATTATAATAATGTAATTACATGAATAAAGAGTTTATTACTATATTTTTCATAGTCAAATTCATAGTCAAGCTCATAGTCAGTAGGATAAACGAAATTTGTAGAGCATTTTTAAATAAAATATTAGACGTTTGAGAATTACGAAAGTTACTTATTCAGTTTTAAAGATTTTCCATCGCTGCAAAGAAGCTAAACTACAAAATTATGATAACAATGTGGTATATCTAACGTTATCAACACCTAATTAAGATCGAATTGTGAAATCAAATGTCACCAACTTTGTTAAGTATTATGCCGAGCTTGCTATATTTGATTTTTTCGTCACGGTGCTTAAAATGAACAGTATACACTTATTATAGGTATATTTGGAGTTTTCCAAAATAATTGTGCTTCCTTAGGCATTTCTACTAATTGCTATCATTTGGATAAGTACCTAAATAAATATAAATGTCTTATAGCAATATTATAATTATAATATATATTTAAAATGTATATCGAAAAAATATTTAATATTCACAGCATAAAACCAAATAATATTTTTAAATGATTATGAAAAACGTCTAACATTTTTATAACACTAATTTAAAAATTACACTGCGTAACTATTTGTAAAACATCACTTCTCGAACATTTATACACCTTGTGCTTCTTTAAGTTGTCGATTTTTTCCCAAAATTGGAAATTACATCCAAATTTTCTATATTTACATGACTATTGTTAATGCTATATTTATAAAAACTATCTGAAGAAGTACCGGAGCGTGCTCCTGCCACATTATACCACTAACTAGGAACTATCATTGACAATAATACTTCAATTATCATATAAATCAGAGTCAAAGCTTATTTCATAATTATGTAAACCTGAAGAATAGCGTTACGCGCTACATTTTTGTAAAATTATATTATTTAAAATGACTTACATAAATTTTTATTTTCAATACTTCCTATCGTAAAAATTCTAGAATAGATCGATTGTCTAACGACCAGTTCTGTCAACACACAAGTCCATTCTTATGTTCCATGAAAAAGTTGAGTGATTAACTTATAACAGGGTTCTTTAAAATACTTACTGCTTAAATACTACATGAAGCGATTGGAAACGAAATATATAAAAATTCATTATTCCGCCTGTACCCCAGTAAATCAAAATTAAACAAAAATGTAGTATAGGTTGAAACATAACTCATAATTGTACTGGGTACGTGAAATTCAATAAAACGACAATAATGCCCTTTATTTCCCCCCTGAACATTTTTACAAATCACGTTAGGTTCTAACCGTTAATTCTTGGTGGAGAGGAATTATCATAAAATAAACCCACATACATAATTTATTTCCAACAAGCAACAAGCAACAAACTTATAAACTCATGTAAAGAGGACGATATACAGGTAATGTAATGAAACTCTACTAAAAAAACACTTTATTATATTCATTCGATACCATCGAAAATAAGTTTGAACCTTTTCCTCACTAAAAGTACGAATGTAATCGTATCAACCTTCACCGCAATCTACTTACATACAACTTGTTACTCAGCTCGGAGTAATGTTAACTGTCAACTGTATTTTTAAATTTCGAATGCTTGAAGATATTTATATTGTGTTGCATTATGATAAAATTAATTAAGTCTTCCAAATTTTAAAAAAAAAAACCAAGACAATAAACGTACCTATATTGTTAATGTACCGGTTTATATTATAGCAGTAGATAACATCGGACCATTACAAAGGCATCTAAAGTGTGAAGCATCCAGTCGGATGTACAATAATAAAACTGTTTTTACTTTATTAAAGTTGAATACACTTGAAGATTTTATTGTCACAGTTATAAATCTATAGAGTAGTGGGATTCAGGATAGGGTTGCCAGATTTAATGTCATTGAAACTGGAATATTTTAATTCAGCTGTAACTATTTATTTAATTATTATAAAGCAAAACATATTATTTATTAATAGTGTAGTGCGTTTAGTGTTTCGCAGACATTAACTAACGCCACCGGATGCGCCGGATGCAGGGCCACTGCGTCCTCCTCTCACCCGTCACTTTGTGTGTGAACAATCGGAAGGGGTACTAGCGGAGAGTTATCTGTTTTGAAAGCTCCCTTTGGGATAACAGGACAAGGGGCCTGAAACCGGGACAATTTTTGAATATCATCACGCCTGGTAACCCTAATTCTGGATCCATCTGTGGATTCTC
This sequence comes from Himalopsyche phryganea, assembly GCA_022494535.1. NCBI lineage: Eukaryota > Metazoa > Arthropoda > Insecta > Trichoptera > Rhyacophilidae > Himalopsyche > Himalopsyche phryganea. Next base: position 3,949,967 of record JAGVSL010000019.1, on the reverse strand, counting down.
ACCCAGAATCATAAAACGTGAACAGAGCGATGCAGCTATACTGCAGGGGTATCCAAACTAATGTCCGCGAACACCACATTCCGCACATGCCTTGTGGACCCAGATATAATGTAATAATAAGAATAAATTTTGTAGTGAAAAAATAATTATTTTTAAATCGTCGATAAATTTATAATATAGTTACAATTCAATAATTTCTGCATAATGATTCAATTTAATTCCGTTTACATTTCGCTTGTAATGTAAGTAGGTCAAAAAAATTGCGCTCTATGTCATTCAGGTCACTGACTTATATTCTAATAATAAATTAACATGTTACTTATTATTTTGTAACTTTTAATTAGTATTGTCAGCAGTCACATTACTAGACTAATTATTGGCGGAAAAATTACCTATTCAAAAATATTTGTTACACATATTTATTCTTTTTTAACAATGCCAGCTCCCAACCTGAAGCATATGTCCTCTATTTATACAGTAATCTTTACAGCCAAACCTTTTATTATATATAAACCTAGAAAGTAAAATTATCGACTGTATCAATTATACATCTCACCTACTAGTCTACTTTCCACTAATGATAGTGAATCGTATGAACACGTAATGGAGTATTTCAACTGAAGATATTTTACAAGATCTGGTAGTAATCCAGTCGCTCAACCTTTCAGAGACAGGGAATATAAGGTATCTAAATGACTCATCGATCTCTGTACGAGTATATATTGTGAGTTATATCGTCACTCTTGGACACTCATGATTTGAAATTCTCGTAAAGCAATGTACTCTACAGACACTGTACTGGTGAGAATTTTAACACACTTTGTCTAAAAATTGCACTTAAACTCTTCCTTTGGCAAGCCATCTATATTTATGTAGAATTGGTACTCGGCAAGTTGTGTACAGTGTTATGAAGTTGAACCTTTTTTATATGTATTGCAAAGTGCATAGTGTAATAAATAAAGAATTTGTATTGCTGACGTACTCAATAGATTTCGACTTCTAAATTGTTTTAGCGTAAACAAATTCGTCAGTCAGATTAGTCAGAAACTGTATTTTGATGTACAGTCAAACCTTAGTTTCAAAACCCTCACGTTCTTCCAAATATTTAGAATTTTGAACCCAGGAACTAGAACTGTTTGTGAGAAGTTCTTGTGACTGACAGACAGACAAGAGATTGTTACATGTATTTTCTGACATATAGTATAATTTTATTTGCCAAACATAACACGGGAAAGATACTTGTGTCATCATTTTTACGCGGAAGATTGATTTCAGTAATGACCCGTAAAAATACATTACTGCTGGGTAAATTTGATACCTTGAATACGCCGATGATGCTGTCATATTCGACAAATCTGTGAACGGTTTCCAGGAGACTATTTACAGGTTAGGATTTAACTCAGGTCACATTGGTCTGAAAATAAACGCAAGTAAGACCAATGTGATGTGTAACCATGCCTGACATGGCTCAGATGGGACCCTGACTAGCGCGGGACAGACTTTAGGGATTGTTGACAGCTTCGGACACCACGGTGAACACATTCCGGAAGACGCCAACACAAAGAAGGAGCTCACTATCCGATTAGGAATAGCCGGAGCTGCATTTAACCCAATGCAGACCGTCTGAGACACGCAACTGTACACGATCAAAACCAAATGCCATTTGTTCAACGCTTGCATTCCACCTGTGCTGCTTTACGGTAGCGAATCATGGCACCTGACGAAGTCTCAAAAAAAACCGTATACTGTGCTTCGAGAATAGACGCTTGCGACGGATATTGAGGGTGAAGTGGTTTGACTTCGTGAAGAATTCGGGGATTAGGGAACGGACCGGGCAACGCCTTGTAACAGCGGCGATTACGGAGATACGTTGGAACTGGCTGGGTCACGTGCTGCGGATGCCTCCGGAAAGTCTCAATCCTGCTTGCCTCTTCTTCCGACCTTTGGGATTCCGGCGTCCTGGAAGACCATCGGGTACTATCCATAGGATGTACTCGGTGGAGCTGAGGGACGCTGGCATGTCATGGGAGGAAGCAAAACGATTGGCGGGTGACAGGGATTTATGGAGACGCCGCGTTGTAGCCATATGCTTCACATAGGGATTGAATATGGAAGAAGAGGAAGAAATTTGATACCGGTTCCATAGATTAAGAAAATTCGAAATTAAATGGACTCCATGTGAAATACAGAAGTCTGGATTTGTTATTTTATAGAAGAGCCATTTGAAATTTTTGGTTTATTGCTTTTGTGTAATTTAAACAAATAACAAAAAAATCTAACCCTACAGTTGGTAAGTAACTCTAAATTTCTATAGTACGCAAACTGTATTCGTATTATAAAAGGTTGACTGAATTTAAATCAAATTTATTCAGTTTTATGACTCCGTTTTAAAATAATTTTTGATAAAATATATGTTACATATTATTAGATTTTTACTCGGCGTGTATGGTGTAGGGCAAAGTATTATAGATATTGGTCTGCCAAAGCCTGGCCAGACCTTACCTACAGTGTTAACGTGTTCGCTTTGCAATCGTGAATACTTAGCGAAGAAAAGTGAAATCTTAAAAACAGCACTCAGCAATGACTCGAAAAATACTACTCATAATAAATACACCGTAACCAAAAACACATGGTTCGCTAATTGGAACACTAATCGTTACAAGAAGTCACAGGGAGAACTTAATGAAATAAAATATTGTGAACAGATTTCACAAGCTCTCTACCATAAATCAGAAAATATATGCATAAATCTGTATGTATATCTATCACAAGAACTCTTCCCAAACAGTGTATACTAGCGACATGAAATTTGCACATGACATTTGACATTTACGAATGCCTGAAGATGCCGAAAGGCGAAACCCGGGTCGTTAGTGAAAAAATATATGGAAGTGTACAAAATTTCAATAACTTAAATTTGATATTGAAATTCCATCAAGGACCCTCAGTCGATGTCTTAAAGTAAGTCTATTAATTATAATGTTAAAAGTTGAATGTTGAAAATAGCACATCAGTGTGGATCCTAGACGTATAATATTTTATCTCGTAAATAAAATTTGTCGTATTTGTATCTTCTATATAAACGTTAGACACTGTTTACTGTCTGTCAGTTCGAGTCCATTCGTGCGCTCGAATGCCCGAAGATGCCGAAAGGCGAAACCCGGGTCGTTAGTGACAAAATACATGGAAGTGTACAAAATCTCAATAATTCAAATTTGATATTGAAATTCCATCAAGCACCCTCAGTCGATTTCTTAAATTATATTTACTAACTGTCATCCCATCCTCCTCTCCCATCCCATCCTCACGGGGCGTAGCAAGAGCGATTAGCCAACCACTAGTCCTGTCATATCCCTATCCTTCTATCCCTACTCTCTTCGAAAAAAGAGAGGTTGAGCAACTGAGTAACAAGCAGTTGTCATAGAAAAATTCTGTTATTACACCTCCATTAGGAGAACATATGCTCCACATTGGGAGCGGACATGGAATTTTATTTTTTAATTATTATTAATTGATGTACTATATTTTGGGTCTTACATGAGAGGTATTGTCTATCGTGATATTTTCAACTTTTAACATTTATATTAATTGATATAATATATTTTGTGGGTGCACCATGGGTTACGGTCAACGGTAATATCTTCAATTTTCGCCTTCCAACATTCAACTTTCAATATAAGTTTGTGCCAAAATAACGCCAAAGTCTAAATGTTAACGCGGTCTGTCCCCGGCGAAGCTGGGTAATAAATACTAGTATACACATAATTCAGAATTTATTGATTAACACGAAATCTAAAACAAAATAAATCCACAAACGAATCAAGATTCTTTTTTCATCTTTCTCTTCATCAGCTGCGGCTCTTCCTCCAAGTTTTTTCTTCTGTGTGCTTCGTCTTCGCCCATGACTTAGTCTAAAGTCATCGCTCGAATTCAGTGAATGTTGTAAAATAATGAAGTATTTTAGACAAAATTAACGAAAACTATTTTAAGCTTAGCAAGATTTTTTAAATCTTGATTTCAGAAACATTGCGTCGTGTGATATTTTAATTTTAAAATAATGGTATTAATTCCACTAAACTAAAATTTTACTTACCATTTTTCGAAGAGATTAAGGATAAAAGGATAGAGCTAGGACAGGAGTATTGGTTAGCTAATCGCTACGCCCCGTTTTTAGGATCGGATGGATGGGGGAATTTTAGACATCCATGCCTTGGAGCATAAGTCCATAAATCGATTGAAAATTTTAATTTATACAGCTATCTATACTGCGATTCGAACCCGTGACTACCGCAACCGAAGCCAATGGCGTTAACCATTCGGCCACAGACCTGACAGTTAACAGAAATATATACAATTATTGCATAATTAAATTACAGTTATTTATTTAAACATGCTTTAAATTCAATAGAAGGTACTGTTCAATAGAAGGTGTTAATCCTGGAAGTAACGAAATTAGTTTTTACATGTAACAAAACTTTCCGGACAAGGTGTAGAAAAAGTCTTTGTAAACAATAACGATAACCAGATACGTGTTTTTGCAACTATACTGATGCAAAGTATTCTCTATACGTAACAAACTTCAAGGGAACGTCCTGAAATAAAATAAAGTTTTATGAATAACTTACGTTGTGAAGAAATTATTTTATCGGTTTCAAGGAAAACTGATAAAACACAGCGGCTTAGCGCGTTAATTTGGTGACAGATGTTTGGTAGCTCCGTCTCGTTTTAGCGGCCCACAGTGAAGTGAAATGAAATGTATCGGCCGACAACATGCAATATCTCGTACGTCGCAATTTCAATAACTTCAAATTTAATTATTTTTCCAGATATAGTCATCATAAAACTAGTTAAAAAACAGTAAAAAATATTTTTTATTACACATTTTTCTTTATACATATATATATAAATATATATATATATATATAACTGAATAAAGGCTTTGTCGTATTATCTGAAATTTCTTCGAAGCTAACAATAAATTATCTTTTCAGTTTTTATTCGTTCATCCAATAAACATTTTGCTAGCTTATGTTATAATGTTAGTACCACTGCATGATAAAATTTGTTGGTACTACCTATGGACATAGAGTTGCCAAAATTGTGGTAATGTTGACGGAAAGGTGCAGTGCTGCTAGAAGAAGTTACTCATGGCTTAAAATACTTGAAAGATTAACGGAGTAAAAATAGCAAAGTATCCAGTTTTACAAGATTTTTATCAATTTGTCTTTAGCTATTTCAGCTTCAAATTTCCTCGAACCAAAACTTACTAGATACAATCAAGGTAATAACCTCCTCAATGGCTAAACAAACATTACTACATCACCCATACTTACACCATTGCAAGAAGTTCACGTAATGACACATAATCGATACAATTTCAATGTATTTACTTTAACGATTAATTAATAATATCATGTATGTATGTTCCTTTTCCTAGAACAACTCAAAAACACGTTAAATATTTTAGTTTTAAATAAAAATTATGATGTTGGAATAAGTGAGATGATATAATATTGTATATCTCTTCTAAAACAGTATATAAATAATATTAAAAGGTAAGCAAAATTAAGTAAACCCAGAGCCCAAATAATGATTGTCAAGCCTGTAGTCTACGGGTCGAAATGACGGTGTTAGCAATTTATATTTCCGGTATCTGCGTTTAGTAGATGAATACGACCAGAACGAAGCCGGGCAGTACACCTACCTATTCTATTTATAGAATACAAACGCTATATTTTTAGAAGCGTGGTATATTCTAGTAAAAAGTTACATGTTTTTGATTTGGTAGAAAGTGACCGTGGTATGTACTCGTAATGAATAAAGAATTAGTTTGAATCTGTCCCGGGCGAAGCCGGGTATTTGACGCTTCCATTTGTGAAGTTTCTGTGTTGAAAAATGTATACTATTGAAATAAAGTATACGTATTTATGTAGGGTTGCCACTTTGTAACATTGCATTCCGGCTCCAGGATCTAGGACCACGGGACTCATACATACGAATACACTGACTCGATCTGTGCAAGATACACAAAGCGTATCAGTGCAGTAAAAGTGCAAAGTTATAAAGATGTGATGGGAAATACGTGGGACGGGTGCCCAACTTGGCAAGCGATAAATCTCCGACGGCACGCCAAAAAATGTATTTTTTTAATATGTAAACGAACCTGCAGCCTTATAGGGTCTCAAGTGCGGCCTTTTGACTGATATAAACAAATACGTCAATAAACATTTTTTACTCTTTTCCTTCATTTACAAAATAATGTACATACATTTGTATGTATGTTTCTTAAATGCGGGCTTATTTGATTTTAAGAAAAATGAATGCGGCCTTCCGCCAGGAAAAGGATCGTCATCCCTGCTCTACTTCCTCAGATACTTATATATTCACATAAAAAATTGCGTTGACTTAGGTAACAATTATGTTGATCCAAAAAATTGCCGCAATTCAACAAAGCATCAATATAATATTACAACCGACATGTGTTTATTGAACTCTGAATAGCTACCGTTCGTGGTTGTCACCCATAAATAACTAGAAAGACCTGATATCATATCACGAAAGAACCGTTACAATTCAATTTGAAGGCAATTCAAATTACGTACATAGGACTTGTGTTTAAATAAAACTAAAGCAAAATATGCTTTCGATTCACACATGTCAATTTATGATAAACTGAAGTTTTACAAGAATAATTTCTGTCAAGTCCGTCGTCGAATGGTCAACGTCGTTGGCTTCATAATAAAAAATAAAAAATTGAAATCGATAACTCTGTTATTCCACTTGTTTTATTACTAACGAGACGCGCTTCGCCTCTTTAAGAAACATCTTCTGACTAACCAAATCGCAAGGTTATGTATTTCAAAGGTAAACAATGATTCTAATTCTTACATTAAAAATAAAGGGTAGGGTGGGTTTTATTCCATTCTACTGGACGTGAGGAGGGGGGTAAAACATAAACACTTATAGACTAATTGCCACAACATTACTAATTACAAATCAATTACTAGTCAAATTTGGATTATTGAGATTTTGTACACTTCCATGTATTTTGTCACTAACGACCCGGGGTTCGCCTTTCGGCATCTTCAGGCATTCGTGTGCTCGAATGCCTGAAGATGCCGAAAGGCGAAACCCGGGTCGTTAGTGACAAAATACATGGAAGTGTACAAAATCTCAATAATCCAAATTTGATATTGAAATTCCATCAAGCACGAGCTCGAGTAACAGTTGATTTTTCAAACAATTTATGGCATTTTGTTCGAAGACATGGATGTTTGTGATGTCTGAATTACTACCTCTCGTTGTACTCATCCGATCCTAAAAATGAGGAGTAGTGAGAGCGATTAGTTAACCACTAGTCCTGTCATAGATCTATACTTCTATCCCTACTCTCTTCGAAAATGAGAACTTGAGCAACTGAGTAATACTTCATCAATTAAGAGTCCATATGCTCGACATTGGAAGCGTACATGGTTAAAAAAGTATATTCAAAAATTGAATAGGTTCAACTTAAACGTGGCTCTGTCCATAAAGTGATAAAAATGTTAATTTTTGCCGCTATTGATGTGTAATGTAAGTACTCTAAATTGAATACTTATAAAAATATTCATTATAAAGTCGAACTTACTTTTTTTCAAAACTGACCTTCTCCGTGTTACAGCACAAATCAAAGTCGGTCAAATCGATTGCCACTAATCATATGGCACATGTAAGCCTGAAAAATGATGTAGTTTTTCTCAATATGAAAGATTTCGATATGACATGATAGATTACATAATATAGATTTAGACATGCAAGCCTGCAAAATGATACAGATTTTCTCATAGAAAATGTCTCATTACAAATTATTTATATTAGTGATTATCTCGAGCATAGATTTTATGGATATATCAACATTTGAAATGCACCGACTTGAGTCTCTTCAATTCAAATAGGCTCAAACATCTTAAATAGAAAGTGATCATTAATTACTTTAAAAAAAGCAAAGGTCTAGTATAACACATACCATGACCCGATTATGTCACTGTTTATTCGGCAAAAATGAACTGTGGATTGGTATTATAGGCACGCCGTTATTATTCAATTGTTATATGTATATTCAACTGTTGTATGTAACTAGGTATAATCTCATTCCAAGAAGTTGTTTCAATCTTTTAGATCCTAATATGTGTCCACAATAAAAACCAATATACGCAATCGATCACGGCATAAACTTGAAGATTCAAAATTGAACAACAAACAAATCGATACCTCAATTCTAAAGTGAGACAACTCAAAGAACTATGATAATTAGAAAACAAGATTTTGGACAGGCTTAATCTTCTACTACACATCTAATTTTAGTAAATCGTAATGAAATTGTAGGATTATCTAAAAATATATTTAAATTCATTATAAACACAATTCTATTTTTTCTAATATTAATAATTCTTTCAAATTCTTAGTTGTTACAGTTTCGATCCAAAGTACATAATAACCACAGATTATCACTCGTTACTACGTCTAAATCAGGGGCTCTCAATCAGTGGGCAATTCGCTCCTATGGGTGAATTTTAATTTTAGAGTCCTAGGTGGGGAATTGCTGCCATTTAATAGACAATTTCAATACTACATGAAGGTGTTTTGGCCAATTGATGTACATAACCCACAAAAAATACGAAACTGGGTTAATGATTGGGTCTCATTTTAAGGACAACAGAGCAGGTCTCAGCTAAATGATGTAAATTAGAAAAATAAATCGACCACTTTTAGGAAGGAAAAAATTATTTTACATTGGTTTTAAGTTTAAAAATTCTGACCCGGCCACTGGATGTAAGTCACTATTATATCGACAGTCCCTACGTATAATCCCGTATCTGCAAATATGAGAATTTACATGAGTGCATTTCAAAAATCCGTAACGCAACTCACTGTATAATGTTTTCGATAAAAACAGGTTTTACCCTTTCCTGAACAATTTCAATTTTTACGGTTACATCAATTGGCCAAAACACATTCGATTATGTATGCATATTTGGAAAGCACTTTTTGAATTAGAGTTAGATTATCTTGGGAAGGGGGATTATATTTGGAACATTGGTGATCCCTTTCACAATGGAGCAAAAAAGGTTGGGACCCCTAGTTTAAATATTAGCGCTGCCTATCTCTGGCGAATCTGCGTAATATATATTTTATGAATTAATAATAACCACAGATTACCACTTGTTACATTTTGAAGCTGAGGTATCGATATGAGAGTAGGTAACCATTAACAATAATTTATTACATTGTCGTGAAAGGGGACGCATGTTTAGTTTTTCCGCGATTGGATTGAGCCGACGACGACGTCTTGTCAACTTGGTGACTCACCTGTCCACATACGGAGTGTTTGAGCTCACCTATAAGATAAATACAACTCGCCACTTGTCCTCACCATAATTCCATAATCGTTTGCAATCTATGCCTAACGATTTCTACTTTGCTTTTACTATTGAAGGAAAGATAGTTATTATTTAGGTCTGATATAATCTACCTGGGATACGAGATATTGATAAACGTAATTGAATGAATCGATCTAAAAAACAAATAAAATTTACAATACAGGTAGTCCTAGACGATTCGCACTTACAACCAAACATTTTAAAAACTTTTTTTTATTGCATCACGTAGCACCATTCCCAACGGTTGATACATACGGGAAGAAAGATCAGTAACAGCATTTTCAAATTTGGTTATTAATTTATATAGATTAATATATTAATTTTACGTTTAATTTTTGAATAATTAATAAATCGTACCCATAGTGTCTGGTAAATCATATCTAAATAAATAAACTAAGTTCATATATTTTAAGGAATACACGTGATACAATAGAGAAGTGCAACAGACTTAGAAACGAAACTTAAGCTAATTAAACTATATGAGAATGGTAAAGTAAGAATTAGGGAACGAGTTAAAGGATCAAAATTTACAATAATAACAAAAAATGTCTTGTACCCATCTATAAAATGGAAAAAGATTTGTAGAAAACCGAATCCCTCTAAGCCTGGTAATCACAAAAACAAAAAAGCGAAGCTTTTTTGAAAACCAGATATTAGGAACATAACAACTATGACCAAACATTTACTGTAAGCAATGGGTGGTTCGCTATATAAATAAAAAAAATAAGGAGAGACGCAGCTAGTGCTGATTACAAGGCTGCTGAAGATTTTATCGAAACATTTGATACGCTGATTATAAAATTGAGACCTTTTATATGCTTCACGAAAGTTGTTCTCGGCAATGCCGTGGATCTCGCGTATCGTTCGGTAGATGTTTTCAATTATTAAGTTTATTTTAATTTCTATCATCTTTTTAACCCGGCAAAGATTAACTTGTCAAGTCTTGTATAGAAACAGCAAAGAGTCATTGCATGCTTTTCTGAATGGAGAGAATAGTTTTACATCTATATGGATCTTTTGCCATATCGATTTTTCTAAAACAAGATTTTAGCCGTTTTTTCTCCAACAGAATTAAGAAGTACTATTATGTTAATATGTATTCGAAAGCTTCTTATCAAGATTGTTTTATAATCTATACTTTATTGTATAAAAAACATGTAAAGATATGTCTGTCTGCATGTTTCCAATCGGTGAAAAGTAGCGACGTGAAATTTGCACATTCTGTCTCCCATCTAAGATCGTCCATTTGAGGACTCGAACCCTTCGCCAAGCAACTGAGTAATATCAACCACTCGACTACTGGTTTAAAGCACCCGTTCAATCATACAAGTTATACATAAAAGAAATTAAATATTCTACAGTTAAAATGTTACAGACCTCTTACAAATCAATAACTTTCTTTTACCATGTCCGCTCCCAATGTAGAGCATGTGGACTCATAATGAAGGTATCTCAAAAGAAGTTTTTCTACGAGAACTGCTTGTTACTGCTGTTCCGAAGAGAGTAACGATAGACGTATAGGGCTAAGACAGGACTAGTGGCTAGTTAATCGCTCTCACTCTTACGTTAGCTAACTGCTAATCTGAAATCAAATAATACTGAAGTTTATTATATTTAATTTAAATAACAATTGAATGTTCGTTTCTTACAGCCTGAATACTACCGTGACGCAACTCAATTCCGTAGAATTGGAGGAGGTCCAGAGTACCGCCTGGAGATACCACACGCCAAACTTGACCACACCGGAGCATATTCAGTGATCGCCACGAATAAGCACGGCCAGGCAAAGGCTATCATATCCTTGCAGATATTCGCAAAAGGTATTTAAAAAATATATCACGTATTAATTAATTAAATTCTTTATCAGTCTTTACCAGAAACTGAATCTGTGGTGTAAAACAGGAAAGACATTAGGGGGAATGGGAGAATCTTCCCCACCCCTTCCTCGCACCCCTGAATTGAAACGGCAATATGTATGAATGTCAGCTCATATGATATCTATTCTATAAACTGACGTACACATCAAGAAAACATAAAAATATTTTTCTTTAAATGAATTGCCTTTCCACCAAGAATTGACATTTATCACCTTAAAAGTGATAATGTTATTTTTGGTAGGCGGTGGGTGGTAATTTTATGGAAAATTATAATTAAGAAAGTTCAGACATATTGCATTAATTTATATTATTTGAAACCGATTTAAATGCTGTATTTTCACTGTAATTCAAAATGTTAAATGAAATATTACCAAAAATTAATATGATCAAATAACATACATAATTTGTAATGCATTTCTTTTCTTCAATCCAGGTCCTGACGAAATGGATCGACATGCAATAAGAACAGGGTATTTATAGATATTTCACTATAATTATATATGTAGTCTTAATACCCCACACGTTAATATGGCAAAGATACACAATGTATTTATTGTTTGGTTTTAAATTAATATCAAATATTGTTGACAGCTATAACAGCATCACTCCAACATTAGGGCTGTGATTAAACAGTTATCTAAAACCGTTCTAAAAATCACTTAATTGTACCCAATTATTACAGTTAAATAAATCTGTCTTTAAATTATTTATTCAATTTTGTTTTTCATAGAACAACTCGAACATGACTAACTCAAGATAAATTATTTCTTATATGTTAGTACATATTAGTGCATAGAGATTCGTTTCAACATGTACTTGTGAAAGCATGATGCCAAGATAGTTATTAATAATATTTGACAATACTTGTAGAACTGAATACATTGCCCTTTTTTTAAGTTCTTCCATACCAATTCAATCAATACACTAGATTAATATCCTATTCAAAATAATCTATGAACTTATAGAAAGTTTGATACTAACTTTTAATTTTCTTTTAATCAATACATTGTTCTATTTTTTTCAGCCGTGTCGATGTGTTGCCAAGTATTGTTCAAGAGTTAAAGGATTTGAGGTGTTGTGATAGCGATTCAGTCACATTGGAGTGCAGGGTCAAAGGAATCCCAGAGCCAAGAGTACAATGGGAGAAAGATGGAATGGTAATTATCTTTACCTGATACTCAGTATTCTGAAAACAGTGATAATTAAATTGATTTCTAAATCAATAATTAATCTCTACACATATCAAGTTTATAATTATAATAATGAATAACTAGTGCAATAATTTTGCCAGATTTTACATTCTTTTCGTAGAACTAACATTTTGAAATTTTAATTAAATATTATTTTACAGCCTGTTCCTGAATGCAGTGATTTCAAAATGACAATGGACGGTGAGACAGTTAGACTCACAATCAGTTCAGTTTACCCTGAAGATGAAGGCGTCTATACCTGTGTAGCTTTTAACGAACTCGGCAAAGCTTACACATCAGCATGTCTAATTGTTGATGGTGAGTTAAACAATATTAATTATCATATGTTATTTTTGTATTTATTTCACTAAATAAATATATGTTTAATAATTCATTTAATTGAAGTTAAAAAGATTTAATTGTCATTTACATATAAATTGTAAAAAGAGAATTGAGTATGGAGATTTATTTTTCAATATTTGGTTTTTTTCCAGTTCCTGAAGAAAAAGAAAATCTCCTGAGTCAGCAGCTCACTCGGCCAGCCGCTCTGCTATCAGCTGGATCAACTCCTCGATCCACACCTTGTCGAAGCCCTTCTCCATGCAGACAGACACGTCAGTAACTTATATTCATAAATTTTGTAATATTATATCTTGTCCGGGTGTATAGATCCACCATTATAAATAGTCCACTTAGAGAGGGCGCAGTGTCACAGGAGTAAAGTTGTCAAACTACTTTAACTGTAATGGCCACAAACTTATAGGAGTTATCAATTCTTTTTTGTGACTTGCCGTTTTCATAGGACTGTCGTACTTTTAGAATAACCTCCCGTGCAATCCAATGAACTATTTTCAAAACCACTTGATATTGCCTATCGAATTTATTTCCACAAAAACAACTTTTATGACACTCGTGAGCTTACATTTGACAACTACTAGTCCTAGATTAAGTAACTTAGTTTTATAATGCTAAAAATACCACTTAAATTAATTTACATATATTGTAATTTTTAATTTTATACAGTTATTATATATGTGTATTTGATATTAGCCAGATAATAATTCCTGTCAAAAATTATGTTTATTTATTACTATATCCTTCACATGTTAGTATAATAATGTATAATATATGCCTCTGACATTTTTAATAAGAACAACTTTACTTAATTTGTATCATTAAATTACAGGACAGCGAGAGTCAGTATCACAAACGCGTTCTCGTGGATCACGATGGAAATTGTGCCCACCTAAGTTCTATGCTGTTCCTTTTAATCGAGTCGCAGAAGAAGGCGATACCATTTCCTTCAGATGTTCGATCGCTGGTCATCCTGTACCATGGGTGTCTTGGGACAAAGACGGCTCTGATATTATGCTTACGCCTAGAATATTAATGAAAGAAAAAGACGACGACAGAATCCTCCAAATTACTGATGTTAAGCTTGAAGATGCTGGTTTATACCGTGTTACTCTTGATAATGAAGTTGGAAGAGTGGAAGCTACAGCTCGCTTAGATGTAGTAAACTTAAGAGGCTCACTTCACGGTATCAGGACATCCGAGCACTCATCTTTATCACCGACTATTAGAAGACAGTTGAACAGCTCCTCCCCAAAATATGGGGATAGATTCCGCTTAAGCACAGACTTCAGAGCATCACCATCTCCACTTTCTAAGTGGTACAAAAATGGACATGAAATAGAATTATCAGATAGAATATTTGAGATTCGAGAAACAAATCTTATAAGCCTTATCATAGATCCTATTGAATATACGGATTCTGGAAAATATACAGTAGTACTGTCAAATAATCTTGGAGTAGCATCAAGCTGGGCTGATGTAAACGTTGTCAATCCAGAAGAATCTAATACAGTAGATAAGTCACCTCCAAGAATCATTAAAAGATTGACTGATATCGAGGTTATGGATGGTAGAGCTGCTGAGATGATGATGATAGTGGAAAGTTCTTGTGATTTTTCATTTACATGGATGAAAGGAAATACAGTTTTACCCGATTGTGAAATTTTTAACTATATAGATTATGGAAATGGTCTAATAGCCCTCAGATTTGAAGATATCTATGTCCAAGACAGTGGAGAGTACTCGTGTATAGTAAAAAATCCATTTGGCATCTGCCGAACATCTTGTTATGTTGAAGTTTTAGGTATTAAAAAATTTCGTTTTCTTATTCATTTTTTTTCAATGTCAAATAAAACACCAAATCTAAATCTCAAGGAATCTTTACAATCAAAATTTGTTTATTGTTTATGTAATATAAATATCAATATTGCTACAAACAACCATATTAAATGTTAAATAAAATTAACTTTACCTTTTACATTGTTAATGAAAAAAAAAAGAATGATTTTTAAAATATATTTACTTATTTGTTTCTTTCTTTTAGAAAACACCATTGCAATTGCTGATAGAAATGGATTTGTCAGATATCCTCAGCCAGTTTTAGTTATTGAAGGGAAAGACGCTTGTTTTAACGTTACGTTAGATAACGAATCCAAGAATCAAATGATCTGGCAAGTTGCTGGAAGACAAATCGATGATAGTACTCCTGGATTTAAAGTAAGATAATTATATACTTTTCTGCACTTTTTGCAAATCAGTTGATATGATACTTAACATTTTTCTTTTGCTGAAAACATTCAACAACTTGAATTTTTGGGATTATGCTTATATTGGAATTCCTTCATACCATATTATAGTAAGAAATGTTGTGTTTATATGTAGAAATAATACAACATTTGCATTCTAAAGTTTTGTGGTCTTAAGGTTTCTAAAAAATTGTTTTAATACTCTTCCTTGATCCTAAAATAGACGTGGCACCTGATTTTAGAAATTGGGCATTGAAGTCACATGCAAGAATTTTCCTATTAACTACATATTTTCCAGCTGATATTTTTTATAATATAAAAAGACTATACGGAAATTCACATGTTTGTTTTATTTTATCTGTAATCCAGTAAAGAAAATTTTTATTTGTGTTAGTATATTTTAGTATTTGGGAAGGAACAGTATAAAAATTACCGGGCCAGGCAAAACAAATTCTAGGAAATGTTGACCTAGAGAATTTACTAGGCGCAAATATAGTCAAAAGAAACAACGACATTCTCACATGCAACTTTACTATTTGATTACGAGAATTGGTCACCTGGTTAGAAAGCTACTAACAAACATTCAGTTACAACTTATTCATAAATATTGAATTATTGTCCTTCTGTCATAAGGTTTCTTCTGTTGGCTTAAAACACACTCTGCAAATAAAAAATGTCCGAGGAACAGATTCAGGTATTGTGAGATGTGCAGTCCAAATACCTTCATCCGTTGACAGCAATTGCTACTACGAGAGTCTTTGGCAGAGTACAACATTAACTGTTGTACCTGCAGCGTTCCTCACTAGTAAGCCACCAGTGGATGAAAAGAAAAAATATGTAACTCCGAAATTCACAAACAAAATTGACGACACATTCGCCGTAAATGGGGGTTCAGTTACCCTCAGGGCAACATTCCGAGGGTATCCTGAACCCACTGTGAGGTGGTCCAAAGCAGTAAGTCCAGTTTTATTGATCATGAGTTTTATTATTACGTATGTAGCTTTTTGATAACTCCCAAATACATAAAAATATAATAGGATAAACTTGTTACTAGTTCTGAAGTTCTGACGATGGCGTGAAGCTGAAATAGCTATCAACTAACAAATAAAATGTTGCAGAACTGAATACTTTGATATTTTATCTTGATATAATGGAGTTCTACCATGTAAACACCAATTCAATCAATACATAAAAATATATTCAGTTTCAAGAAACAAATACATACAGCTATTAAATTTTGCCGCTTCAAATTATTATAATACTTGCAAAATTTTTAAAATTTTTCAATGTATTTCAAAATTAAGTTCAATATATAACATTAAGCTAGGTATAAATTTTTTTGCTCAAAATGAATTATTGCAAAAAATTTACAGTAAATAGCGAAAAATAATACTAGAAATACAAATATTCATGTTATAAAATATGGATTACGAATAAAAAATGGTGATGAATCCTTGCTGATGGTTTCCTCGTTCTCGATGCAAAAAATATCTTTTATTTCATTATTTCCCAGATAACTGTCTTTAACTGTGTGCGTTGATTTTGTTGCAAAATCAAAAATATGTTGTTTGCTTAAATAAAGGATATTTGATTTTTTGTGACTTAAAAATAAGTAAAAACAGGGATGTAAAATTGAGTAACCAATGTATGTCCAGGATTTCCTTAACTGTGGTACATTTAATATAGTGACAATGTTATAATATTGGCTTTGAATTTGCGAAAACACTTATTTATGTATTATAATTGGTATTTTCTGTGTCAATTGCGTGTCAAACAAGAGGGTAAACACAAATATTTAAAAATTTCCCAATGGTATTTTTATTTATACAATCATCAAACATTTTCCCACTGATATGACAATTGCATTCACAATATAATGTAACTTAAATTATTCATTGTAATATGTGCGATATTGCGGTATACAGGCTGTAATAATTATATAGATATCTGTTGCTTAGCGTCATAATTATTGAATTGCATGTTTATTCTACATATTCCTTCATAATATGCAAAAGATAAATATCATCTTTGAAAATATGTTTTAAAATATACTATAATGATAGTAATTTGGTAAAATGTGTGTTGTTTTTGTTAAAGGAACGAGAAATTGTTACTGGTGGCAATATTTTAATCACAAAAACATCTGGTGAGACTACGATGATGATAAAGAATTTGAATAAAAATGATGACGGTAAATATTTTATTCAAATTGAGAATCTTCAAGGCAATGATAGTTTGTCAGCAAAAGTCATTGTGCAAGATTCATCATCAAAACTTTCAGGTAATTTCTTTCAATACTCAAATGATAGCTTAGCAATAACTTTGAATGCAATTTATTCGTACACCTGTTTCAACACCAACAAATTTATAAATCATTTTTAAAGTTAAAATGGAATCGCTTTCAACCGTTACTGCTGGCGTACAATCAGTCTTATTTAGAATATTTGATATGTGCAAGAGAAATAATATGGTGTAATCGTCTGCGTATTATGTGAACTCAGTAAATTGAAACAATGAATATTGGCAAGATTTAATATCTTCATTATTACATTAAAAACATTTGCAGTATAAGAAAGTTAACTGAAGATGTGACAAAAAATGTACTATTTAATGTTAACATGGTTGCATTGCTCCACAGACAATTAGGGCTTCAATGTGTATGTTAGCATTCACATAAATTGTAATTTATTTTGCTCCGGGATAAAGTAAATCTATTAGGCTTGGAAATGAGTCGACAATTGGCCACGGCGATCCGTTCAGTAAGATTAGCTCAGTCGAGTCGCCTTATTGGCTCAATATGCTAAGAAACCTTTTTGTTGCTTATTTTGCGAATGTATTAATTATGGTTGAATGGGTATGAATTGTGAATACGAAAGCGTACTTTTATACATGAGATAGCGACTCGTGAACCGGCAAATATCGGAAAATAGTTAATTATATTTTGCTTTGCAGACGCCGGCATGTGAGATGTAATAAATTTTAGCGAGTCGCGATCCCATGTAGTATGAGTTTGACAAATGCGGTTCTTCTGAGATTCACTTCAAAGATTAAGTCGTTTGAATTTTATTTGTGAACGACGCAGATTTCACATTCATAAATTATTTAATTTAACAGATTTCCATAAAAACCACAGCTGCTATAGACATTGTGTCTTTCACTTGTTAATTTCGATAACAATGTATAAAAACCTTTATATGAAAGATTGACATGCCACAAATATGATATTGATATTTTTTTGTATTTACATTTTGAGTAACTGTAAAAAAAATATATTTTCTGAAATTAAAGAAGTTTCTGTGTTTTTTTACAGATGTTAAAAATTATTCCCAAGTACCTTACCATATTGATGGTGGTGAACTTTTTGACTCCAAGTACAAAATGTACAATATAATTGGAAAGGGTCAATACGGCCAGGTCAAACTTGTTGTTGACAAAAGTACTGGAGAAAAATTAGCAGCAAAGTTTGTTAAAATTCTTTCACCAAAAGACAAAGAAATAGCAACTTCAGAATTGGAAATAATGCGGTGCCTAAAGCATCCAAAGCTCATACAATTGATTGACGCATTTGTGAAATTGAACCAGATGATTATTATTACTGAATAGTATGTACCTCTGTGATTTGAATGCAATACCCCTGTGTGCTTACAGATTTTGAAAAAAACTAACCTAAAATATTAATATAACCAATTCCCATAGCATTTTAATAATTGTAAAATGTTTGCAGTATATCTGGTGGGCAGCTTTTTGAGAGGGTATCTGAGGAAGACTTCACTCTCACGGAACGAGATTGTGTTCTTTTCATGACACAAATATGTGAAGGTGTACGTTTTATGCATTCAAATAATATTGTCCATTTGGACCTGAAACCAGAAAATATAATGTGCCATACGAGACCATCACACGAGATTAAAATCATTGATTTTGGCTTAGCCAGGCGCATTCGCCCTAACGAAGAAATACGAATACTCTGCGGTACTCCAGAGTTTATCGCACCTGAGATAGTTAATTTTGATCCAATCTCCACAGGATCAGACATGTGGAGTGTTGGGGTCATATGCTATATATTGTAAGTATAAATTACATCAGTATTTTTAATGTATGATAGTATTTTAGCATATAATACAATCAAAGATCTTTGAGAAAATTACTTTTGGATACCTCTCTTACTCTGAAGCCCCCTTCCCACCTAGCATTGTGGGCGTATTAATATACCTGGTTATGATGCAATGCATTGTTTCCATCATTTACAGACTTTCTGGTCTCTCACCATTCGCCGGTGACACAGTACAAGAGACCTATGCCAATATTTTAAGAGTCCGATATGACTTTGAAGATGAGGCTTTTGATAATATTTCTGATGATGCAAAGGAGTTCATCATGGACTTATTAGTTAAACCAAAGGAAAAGAGAAGAACAGCGACAGAATGTTTAGAAACCCAATGGATGAAGCAACACAAAGAGAAAAGACGCAGTGCTGCCTTGAGTACGGAGAAATTGCGAAAATTCGTTTTCCAATCAAAGTGGCAGGTATGGTGCAGTTTTATTTACTTAAAATTTTTGCATGGTGAGAGTTATTATAAAAGTAGATCTGCATAACAATTTGTTTCAGTTTCAAGACTTTGTAGAGTACACATAAGTTTTCGATTAGTCAGGAAAGCTTTTCTTGAATTAACCACTTCCACATTTGAATTGTTAAAATTTTGTGTCAAATGATTGTTAATCAAAAGCATTTTTTAATCGGTTGTATCACTACATAAATATTGAAACAATACTAAAATATCTGATATCAGTCAGTAGCTGTTTCTCAAAATACACTACTAGCAACACAAATATAATGGTACAACAATAAGACCTTGATACAACAGATGGATTGAACAGACAAATTTTAAAAACATTAAGAAATCAAGAACCACAGCACATAAAAAACGTTGTGCTCGTAATAAACGTGATCACACAGCTTCAACAGCTTAAACGCGTGTTGGCCAATTATTGACGGGATGTGGCTTTGCCCATAAATGCATTATGTTGTTTATTTTATCAATAAATTAAAAAGCAGATAAAGTAAACCTACTTTATTATTTAACAGACTTTCGGCTTTAACTGATATCCACATGCCCGCATAAGTCTGTTATATCGAGATCTTACTGTATTTATAAAGTATCAGATATTCAGCACAACCATCGGAATTATTAAAACTACTTATTCATTACAACAGTCAAAATGTAATCATTTGTAGTTTATTGATTGAATTGGCATTTACTTTGTAGAACTCCATTATAATAGGATAAAATAACCAAGTATTTAGTGATACAAAATTTTAGATAGATAGCTATTTCGGCTTTACGCCATAGCTAAGAACGTAGTTCTGACAATGGCGTAAAGCCGAAATAGCTATCAACTACCTGATAAAAATTTGTAGAACTAAATACTTTGTTATTTTATCCTATTTTAATCATTTGTATGTTGAGATAATTTTTTTAAAGCTTTTTCCTGCTCGATTTGAGTGAGTTAACGTGAATTTGTGCAGCATTTATACTGCCCTACATTAAATTCTATAACTCTTTCAAAAATATATACATCTGAGCAGAGCTTTTTTTGCCATGTAACGCGGTGGGACGGCGTTCCGGCACTTTTTTTCGCAGTGTTTTTATGAAACGAAACAATTTTCGCGCTTACGTAACAACATCCATATTTATTTAATTCGTCGTCAAAATTAATTTTCGATTTCTAAAATAAAAACAAACGTTTATTTTTTTTGTGTTTTATGGCATAGGAAAAGCTGCATTAAATGATTTAGATATTTGTGTATAATTTTCTTTATTAAAAAGCTTGGCAAGAAGTGAGTTCCGGCACCTTTTTTTTCCAAAAAAAAAGCCCTGTATCTAAGTGAAAACATTGATTTGTTGGCACGGAGATCATTTGTGTAATCTATGTGGGCATTCCGCTCATACAATAATGCAGCTTTATGACATACGTAATATAGATAGATCAGTTTTTGTATTTGATGGACATGTTAGGTCTATGTTTTGTTCTTCTGCTGTTTCAAGTGGTTTT
This sequence comes from Himalopsyche phryganea, assembly GCA_022494535.1. Taxonomy (NCBI): domain Eukaryota; kingdom Metazoa; phylum Arthropoda; class Insecta; order Trichoptera; family Rhyacophilidae; genus Himalopsyche; species Himalopsyche phryganea. The sequence continues at coordinate 3,928,827 of JAGVSL010000019.1, read as the reverse complement.
ATTAAAATATAATAACCCGTCGATAAAATTTCGGCATATAATTTCATTAAAGCAGTCAATGAATACTCTTTTGTAATGAGGACTTTTGTATGGTATGATACCATTTATACAATAGAAACTTTCCTTGTACAGCCAAGAAAATCTATCATTTTGTAATTTGATTGTTTTTGTAATGAAATATATTATATTTATATTTTCGGAATAGTACTGAAGTAAAAATAAACATTCTTTTACCAATAATAATTGACACAATTACTTTGAGTACATGAAGCATTCCAATATTCACATTTTCTTTCTTCAATAGTCTTTTTATATTCAAGAAAAATTTTGAGTGAGATAACATATTTTTTTGCATGGTTTTCAATTTTTGATGAGTTGCATGGGATGTATTTTTCAATTTATTAGAGGACTGGAAATGCTATACGTGCTGTTGGTCGAATGGCGTCACTCTCAGCTATGTCTCGCATGAATGCTACAAGGATTTTAAAACAGTCCCAAACTCCCAACACCAAAACTCCTCCAGTTTGTAATGTGATATCAGAGGATATGAAAGCTGAAAAGACTAATGGTAAGTCGACTCAAAGGCTCCCCTTGAGATTTGATCCAAATTAATCTTTTATTGCATATGCAGTATCTCCTTGAACTTAACAATCTATTGTACTTCCCAGCCAAAAAATATCACAGGCTCTCACTGCGTATAGTTATAAAAAATATATTGTCAGTTCAACTTGAAAAATATGTATCAAGAATTGATAAAATGTTTAGAGGGGAAATTAAAGTTACCCAAAATCATACAACCTTCCATGTTAGATTGAGTTCTTAGGTAACAAAATGTTGAATCGATTTAGTGTTCAAGAGTCCAATGTGCATAAGTAAATTTCAACAAATAACCTAAGAACATATTTTTAATTTAAGACATCGACTGAGGGTGCCTGATGGAATTTCAATATCAAATTTGAATTATTGAGATTTTGTACACTTCCATGTATCCATTCGTGCGCTCGAATACCTGAAGATGCCGAAAGGCGAAACCCGGGTCGTTAGTGACAAAATACATGGAAGTGTACAAAATCTCAATAATTCAAATTTGATACATATTTTTAAGTTATGTTGATGATATACATTGCTGAAAATAATATGTACTGTTTGCTCATAAATGTGATAATTAATCACCAACGTTGTGAGTGCCAATTATGTAAATAAAAGTTAATTACGACAGATTTATTTTATAAATAATACTGATTTCAGTGAATAATTTTTATAGTAAAATGGATTGATTGTAATTTTTTTTTAATTCCAGGTGAATCAAGCTAGAGCCCTGGCATATCTTCATTTAAGAAATGAAAATTTATGCGGAAGTGGCTGAATGTGTAAAAGTTTTCAGTGATATGGAAAAAAAGCATTAGCTATAAGTGTTCTTCATGTGTATAGATTTTATTTATCATCGAAACAGTTGTTTATTCATATTTGCTTTTTTATGTTTATAATTACAGTTTTTTTTTATTTTAATGTTAAATTCATTTTACTATGTCAGTATCGCCTTTCATAGTATTTTTATCGGTAATTATTCTTTGTTTGTCACATGTTATCAATGTTACCAATATATATATAATTTAAATAAAATATGCAAAAACAAATCAATTATTTTATTTCATTCACAGTAAATTTGAACAGTCATACATAATAGTAGGTATAAATATGGGTTACATGTAAAATTTAACAGGTCAAATATTTAATTCAAAAAACTAAATCAATGAAATTTCCGAGCTGAATCCATCGAGTTGGTTAGCTGTTCAGTTAATTTATTTCAGTCTAATTGCATATCTTCTTTTATGACGTTTTTGATAACCCCTAATGAGGTAAAAAATATTTTGTCAATCAAATATGCCATTAATTCAAACATAATATATTTATAATGGCATTGTTATTCGAAAGTATTCTTTTTTGCGTGATACATACAATGAAATTGTACGAAGCTTTTTTACACATTTGTTTTCCAAATAAATGATCAGTGGAAATTCTTACAAAAATAAACAGGAAATACTGATGTAAACAAAAAAAACAGGTATTTCAATATATTTTATACAGAATATAACTTTATAATAAAGATTGAACACAAAATTCAAATACAATTTGAAGTTTCCACAATCTGAGAATTAGACAATTATGTTAAAAATTGATTTTTATATATCCAATATAATAAATATTGCCGATATATTAAAGAAAATTATTGATAAACCACACTTGTAAATAATTGTGGTAATATCAGACTGTATATGTAAATTTTCAAATTCACCTCATAAAAATAAGTTGTAAGTAAAACGTGTAAAAATCGATTCTGGGTTATTATAATTTTAACTTAATTATAAAACATAATATTGATCACAATTAATTATTATGAAAGATAAGAATTACGATTAAAATTTTTCTTGACTTGATTACGCTTTTATGGATTTAAGGTATATGCTGAAAAAACAGCAGTCAAAGATTGTTTTGTCATTTATAATAAAACCTTTATATACAAAAAAATTCTCTCATTTAAATACATTAAGTTCATTTACCTGTCTATTTATTATTTCATGCAAATGATGGACACAAAATACATGTTATTATTTAATATAAACTAACTAGAGGTAAGTCTTTCTAATAGAAATTAATTTCCATGAATACTGAATCACTAATAGAATCTATAAAAATAATTGTATTAAAAGTAGTAGAAATAAATTATTCTGGATATACAAACATGATAAGCCAATTTATACACACATCAAATTGATTATATTCCTTAGTATATAATTGTAAAATATGTTAAATTATAACCAACCACATTTTACACTATTGCACTAATAATGCTAAAAATACAGTGATGAACATTTCAAATAGTTTGTGAAAATTACAAAAAATAAATATCTACTCGAAATGTTCCATATAGCATGCTACAACACTCAAACGTTGTTTGCTAATGATGAAAGTTTACAGCTATCTGTCTTTTGTGTTTAATAAAAATCTTTCTTCTAGATTACTACATATTTTTGTGGTTATTCTTCCATTCAAAAAAAAATTACAATAACCCCTTCACACCACCAGTGCTCAAATAGTATCGTTTATACTCACATTGAAATTTTAAAAAGCATGACAAAAAATCTACTATAACATTTTAACGCTCAGACACCCGGTCCCGCAAAAATACGGAAATTATCGTAAGACGCTGACACCCGGTCCCTTGCTTCTGCATTTTTGCACAGTGCACGACGAATCGCCATCTGCTAGCGCGAAACGGGCTGTTTGAGAATTATTTTTTTCGTTATACTATTCAAGAGGATGTGATTCAAGACTACGATTTTTTTGTTGAGTTGTTATTACTTCAGGAATTGAGTTTGTGATATTTTGTTTGTCAGTCACATATTTAAAAAAAAACTCACTACAGATTGTTTGATATCCCGGAATGTTATGTAAATATATTTTAGTGTGGATATATCGTTTGAAGAGTACACATCCATATTTTCCGCGATTGTGATTTATTTACCTGCACAGTAATTACGTGTATATAAATTTAAGAAAAAAACTGTTTGTGGTGTCAGTTATATCATATAATTCTACAATAAATAATAATATATATTGGCAAGTCCAACAACTTTACAATAACTGGAAGTGTGAAATTTTAGGTCTAAATATTCAAACCTATGCCGCCCTTTTTTAAATAATAAATACAGAAACATTTAGAGTATAATAACTCATACAATTTATTGCCCACTTGTCAAAAAAGGGATCACTTTTACAGGTGTGGCAGTTATTCCGAAAAAACCATTAAACTTGTGAAACAATCTTCGAAGTTATTATTCCACGAACAATTTGATATATTATCGGCATACACTTCATCATCACTCATTAATTTGTGAAGATATTTTTGGATTGATATCGTCGCATACAAAACAATAGACAATACGAAACGACAAATAAACAACGCAAGCGAAATGAAAGATAGGCCGACATGTTGAACGACTCAAACTCAACTAGCAACGGAGATCGCAAAATGACTTTTATTTTGTCTGCACTCTTATCAAACGCATATTCATTTGATTTTTCAATATACTATTCTAATTTTAGAATCAGTGTTTATTTATTTTTATACGCAACATTATATGCTTCCCGACCTTTTTTGTTTGAAGGCATTACTTCAAATCATTAAAAAGATATGATTTTTTTCACAAATTCGATTTGCGAGGGAAATTTGCAAGGTTATGTGTATATTTTGCCCAAAAACGCCGGGTGCCCAAGTGTTAATATTCTCAAATATCTGTTTAGTGGTAAAATTGATCATTCACTGCTAATTTAAACTAAGAGTACATTGATAATGCACCAAAATGCTCTAGGAAACTGATCGAATTGCCAAATCATACTGCGCCGATGACTACAAAAACACAGGACACAATCTGTTTTGTGAAACGGCAATTATGATAAAGCGACTACTTTTCTCATTTTAAAATTGGTTTGTTTGAGGTATGTAGGATAACTATTCAATATATTCACACAGACTTATAAGGCCAGCAAAAATATTTTTTAAAACACAAACATCCTCAAATACATGTGTTTATCAAACTGTAAAATTAAATAAAAACATTCATCATTGGGCAAACTTTTCAGATGTCACGAGATACATATAAATATATATTTGACTCGCACACCACTGCAATATAGTTGTCTAAAGTAAATGCTAGTTCAATAAATACAAAGAGTTTAAAATGGAAAACACTGTATCAAACATTTACATAAGTTATAAAAATTTAAAAATGCCATTGTTAATTAAAAAGGACAGAGCTGGGGTCTTCATTGTCCATTTGCTTCACATGTCTTAAAACATCCTTTTTAGTTATGACACCTAGCAGCCGACTGTAAAATAGTACACAAATATATCATTAACATTAAATCATAAGTTGTAAGACGTATTTTGTGGAGTATGTTACATCACGCATGTCTTATGTTATTTTCTCTGTTTTAAATGTTTTAAATATTTTCTGCTATATCTTTTGCATCGAATATTACTATATTATGACTGGTATGATGCAAAAGAAATTTACGATTTTATTATTTTTTACATTTATCTAATTATTTATTTCGGGTAGCTATGATAACATCACAGATGTCAGACGATGTAACTTAAGGGTATATTTACTGGGAGTATATTCTTCCTTATATATGAATCATCACCTCCAGTCATTTAACAGTGATCTCCACAGTACAGTAGGGAGCAGCGACTTAAATATAGTTTGAGTTGTTATGACAACATCATATTATAGATGTCACATTTAATTTCAGGGCATGGCTACGGGTATTACAAATTTATTTAAATTGAAATAATTTTGATGTGTGTTTAAAGATGTAATTTGAATAGTAATAGAGTGTGAGTGTTGCAATCCAATTTCAATTGATATAATATACAATGTAAAAGATTTACGATTTTACTTACCCATTATGCGTGACAAGCGTTTGTCTTAATCCAAGTTTCCTAAACATATCCACAACTGTCTCCATGGGAGTTTGATCTGTGACCGTGATTGGCGCCATGTCCAAGATTTTATGTAAATATATCTTAGGGGCGGAGAATCCCTGTGAGGATCCTTGGGGTGTTGGGGTTCCGTTGAATATCACGAGAGATTGACCAGATATACCTTCAATCATTGTCCTTGCATTGGCTGAAAAAGAAAATTAAATGTTGATATTAAATTCAATTACAAAACATACCTATTCCACCATGCTTTAACTTTAATACTCTATTTCTTTCATTTCAAAAACTTTACAATAAATTGAAGAAATGAAACGGGAGATCTATAATTTACTTTCAATTCTTGATCAATCATTTAAATTGACAATCCTGAGAGTGGTATAGAATTACTACCATACATTATCAATCTTGTTAAAGTTTAGACTACGGAATTCTGAATAATTTTTCTGCGGTTAAATTATATTATACATATAACTGATTTGAACATTTAGCCTTACCTAGTGCAAGATTGAGATCTCTTCTAATAACAAATCCAACGAGATATTGTGATTCTCGAGACACCACAACAGGGTATCCATTATGTTCAGTTTCTTTCAAAAGCACTTCTATGTCATCGACAGTCATTGAATCTTGGGTGATGACACTGAGAGTTTCATTTCGCCTGCAAAAATATTATTTCTATTAAAAATATTCAACGTCAATCAATTTCACAGAGATTAATGCCAAACAGCAACTTATAAAAGCATATTATAGGAGGCGCAGTACGCAATATGAACATTTATACATGTCTAATAATATTGAAATATTATCACAATAGAGCAAAAGAACCATAAAAGACATGCCAGAAAACGCCAATTTTATGCTATAGAAAACATATTATAATAAACAATATAAGTTGCAATTTGGTAAGCACGATAAAAAAAAGCTAATGTTTTATTTCATTCTTAGTCATAAATAGATCGATACGCATTTATTGCTTGAATTTTAAAATGATCACAAATAGTTTTCAAATGAATTTATTTTAAAATGCCCTGGGCAAAAAAATATAAAACAGTGTAGAAAAAGATATTTTCTAAAGGAATTACACAACAATGATAAAGTTTAAAAAAATAATGCAACTGCAATATGTCTACAACTAGCCTCTGCCGATTGTGGCGAAATCTATTCATAAAACAAAAAACCGCCATCAGCAAATCACACACTGAATATTAAATATCATAATTTGAGCTATAGGTTTAATAAAAAAGTAAACAGTTATTTTTTATCAATGCACGTTCAGGTTGGAAATAAGTAAATAATTTAAAACAGTGGTGCGCAACATTTTATACCCGAGGGCCACCTTTGTAATCGATTGAATTTGCATTGGATGTTACTTGGTAAAACTCATAGAAAAAATATATGGTTATACAAGAATTTTATCAGCTTCACGCCATCGTCAATAGCTATCAACAAACTGATGAAATTCTCATAGAACTAAATACTATGTTATTTTTACCCATCAATTCTGTAATGTTAAATGTTTCATACAATATAAATTATTATTTTTCAACAAGTCCTAGCTAATTCGTTCGCTATATTGTATAAAAAAGTTGTCTATTTTTTTTTAACCACGTCCGCTCTCAATGAGGAGTATATGGTTTCCAAATGAAGTTTATCTCAACAGAAGTTTTCTATGAGAACTGCTTGTTTTTCAGTTGCTCAAGCGCTCTTTTTCAAAGAGTAGGGATAGAAGGATACGGCTAGGACAGAACTAGTGGTTAGCTAATCGCTCTCGCTACGTCCCGTTTTCAGAATCGGAAGGGTGGGAGGTAATTTTAGACATGACTGGCATCCATGCCTTCGTACACAAATTCATAAATCGATTGAAAATAAACATATCCTAATATTATATAAAGCGATGTTTAAAGTAAAGGATTAGTATAACATAAGAAACTGAAAAGGGTATAAATACTTTGGCTGCATGACGTCTGCCGTAAGCGAAGTATGCTGAAATTCATCTTTGCTGTCGAGGAACGGATATCCATTGAGCGCAATGTGAGCATCGTAAATTCCCTGCCGCCCGAGTGCATCACCCACCCACTTTGAAGCCATTGCAGCAGCCATTAATGGCACTATGTATCGCACCCCGCCCGTTAGCTCAAACATAATCACCACCAACGACACTGAAAGCATTGCAAACAAATATTGTGTATTACTAGTATGCAAAGTTGTCATGATTTTCACCATTTACTCTTTTATCGGAAGGAGAAAAAACAACTATTATAATCAAATCAATATTTTTGACAGTCAGAGTTATGTTAAAAGGGATTATTTTAGAAAAATAGAGATTGGTGTCAAAAATTAACATTCATTTCACTAATATTTTTGTATAAAAGTTGAGAATTTGTCGATTCCTTCAAGGATTTGTTATAAATTTGTTAGTAAATTTATAATCATTCATAGGTAATTAGTAAAGTAAAATAGCATTTAATTTGATTAGCCTTTTTTACAAAACACCAACAATATATCGACATTGCACTGGCAGAAATTGGTAAGTAACAAAATTGACAAATATGAGGTGTGTGCACAATGAGATTCTTGCATATCAATACATTGTATGGGATAACTCACTAGGTTCATTAATTTTTTGGAGAAAGCAGCTAATTATTTTATCGAATATCCTATATGCAGATTTATAGAGAGGCGGCTGCCCATGTCTTCTTCTTCTTCTTCCATATTCACTCCCTATTTGGGGCATATGGCTACCATGCGGCATTTCCATTCCCTGTCACCCGCCAATCGCTTTGCTTCCTCCCATGACATGCCAGAGTCCCTCAGCTCCGTCGAGTACATCCTATGGATAGTACCCGATGGTCTTCCAGGACACCGGAATCCCACAGGTCGGAAGAAGAGGCAAGCAGGATTGAGGCTCTCCGGAGGCATCCACAGCACGTGAACCAGCCAGTTTCAACGTCTCTATATAGCCACTAGTTAGTTAGTCAGTTGTGTAAGGTCAGTATAAATCCATCTATATTTTGATACTATGAGTATCTATATGACATATAGATATTCGTAGTGGAGACTTTACCATCAAAGTTCAAATTTTCATTTGCTGTTAAGCATCAAATTTTAAAAAATAAAACACATAAAAAACATATTTATGATCAGGACCGGTTTCGCTCATCACGAGCATTATCAACTGATAAACCCGGTCCTGATCATTATAAATATGTGGAAGTAGTACAAATGAATTGTGTTTTATTTTTTAAAATATAATGTCTTTCCACCAAGAATTGACAGTTAACACCTTAAAAGTTAAGCATCAATTTGTCACCTACCAACTTCTGCCAGTAAGTTGACGATATACTTATATAGGCACAAAATATAAAAATGTTTTGATGCACAAAAATATTATATGCAAATTAAAAACAAATGATATACGGGTAATAAATTGGTTATATTAAAAGGAAAACTAGTTACCTGTCATTCTGGTTACACCGCCAAGCACAGCAGCCGCTCCTACCATCGCATATAGACCAGGAGTGATGCAATCTTCACCAGTGGAACATTCTCCACTGAATAGCCAGATTTTCGGGTAGTTGTATGCCAGTTGCTCCATACCTGATTTAAAATATAGAGCAAATAAGATTTTCAATCCAAGCATGTGAAAATAGATTTACAATGGAAAATTGAATATTGATATATCTTTATTTTACGTTTTTATTCTTTGTGTCTTGTTTAATTTAATTGTTTTTATGTGTCGACTGTGTCGTAACCTAACTAACATTCATCAATTAATTGAGCAGATAAGTTCTATGCAGATCTCCAATTTCTCACAGCAATAATGGAGGCTGCTTGGTGAGTTTTTTTTTAGGGATTTATTTAGTGCAGTTGTAGTGATTGCGGCTGCAATGGTATTTCTTTTTTTTTAGTGTGTTGACAGATTCTTTAAGCATTTGGCTTCAATAAAACCAAAAACAATTTTTGAGTATAGCCACTTTATTGGTAAGAACAACTCTTACATAATGTAGAAAAATGTATTGGATTCTAACAAACCTAAGGCACGTGAAATACCTTTAAACAATTGTAGTAGTAAACTGTAGAAATCTGGTGTTTAGTTAGGTAATAATGTATAGGAGTGATAATAACTTACCTATTCCAACAATTCTTCCAGCAATAGCTCCTAAGCAAAGACTGGGAATGAAGAGCCCGCAGGGAACTTTCATGCCAAATGTGAAAACAGTCATGACAAGTTTGAGTGCCAGAGCCAACAACAAATGCACCACAGCGCGGTAGACACCAGGACCAGCTGCCGCTATTTCAATGGCGGAATTCACATCGGTGAAGTTGCGGTTATAATCACTGGAAGAAGTTATATTTTGTAAATTTTTAATATACAATACGATACTTTGTCCTTGAATGTATTGCTGTTTCAAGGTCTCAACCTACCATAAAAGGTTAATAGGAAATCATTTGTCATTGGAAACATGGCAATGTTTTTTTTTAAATCCATGTCCGCTCCCAACATGGAGCATATGGCGTCCTAATGGAGGTTTCTTAACAGATTATTTCTATGAGAACTGCTTGTTACTCAGTTGCTCAACGAAGATCGTGAAGATCAGGTGGGTGGGAGGGAATGGTGATAATGTACTATTGTTTAATAAAAAATTTGATACTCCAAGTAATTTTTCAGAGTTACTCTCTTACAAATTCCTTCTCATAAATCTACTTAATTTCTTTGAAAGATTTATGAACAATATTGTTTTAGAAAATATTTAAAGCATCATTTAATTAAAAGAGTTATATAAGTAATAACAATAATATTTACCATAGAGGATCAGAATTGGAAATCCCACATTGATTGAAAAGCAAATAAATCAGCTGCGATGTATTCATCCGTGTGTAAGGGTTGGGATAAGCGATTACAGCTGATATCAATGTCACCACAAATACTTCCATGACAGGATACTGTCCAAGCTTTGAAAATTTACGATAATGGCACCAGTAGATATTAGCCTTAATGAATAGAGCTGCTATGCATCCCTGGAACCATCAAACATAAACATTAAATTTGATTTGTTATTAAAGAAATAAAACATTAATTGACCACATTCCTTTGTAACTTACCCCAATAATTCCCAACCCAACAAACGGCACGAGCTCAAAGAATATCCAGGGTTTGTTGTACTCGACGAAAAATAGCACAGAATGTTCGTTTCCAAATGGATTTATCGACCGAAGAATGAACGCGGCAATCAGGGCACAAAAGAAGGATCGCCAAAGTGTTTTCAGAGGGAAATAATATGATACCTGCAAAAGAAAACACCAATGTAAAATAAAACATTTATTTCACACATTTTCACATTCAATTAAAATATCCTTTTTTTAATACATTTACAGTTGTAACACCTTAGCGGCAAAACACAACTGATTGTATTATAATAAGAACCATTTTAAGGACAACTATATCCAAAAGTATATTGATATTTATTTTAATTTACAACCTCTTCTATACGTGTACTGAAAGCATGGTTTTAGCATTGGCGGAACAGGTGGTCCAATATTTAAATTATTGGCGCTTAATATGTTACCATCGGTGGCAATGATGTTAACTACCATAGAGTTAGAGGCATTGACTTAAAAGTTGATGCAAACATTATTGATAGAATTGAAAACTAATCATACCCATCCCTCGCTTAACATTGAGTCTATTTGCTGAATATTTCTTGCTTAGTTAATTTTGTTTTAAGCCGAATGTTTTGAGTAGTTTTCTATATTTTCTACATTAACTATTATGTAAGATAGACTAGAAAGAAAAACTATTTCAAAATGATATGATTTATCACTCTTAGGTCCATTATCATTTACGGTGTAGCATTCAATCATTTATATGCCGAAAGAAAACTAATGTCATAATATGCAAGACAAAATTATTTACCTCTTCAAGACTAAATAGCACTCCGCCAATCGGAGCACCAAATGCTACTGATACTCCAGCAGCTGCAGCAGCCGAGAGTATTTCTCTTTTTTTTGCTTCATTGCGACCATATTTTGGAAACAAATATGAAAATATATTACCTGAAAGAAGAGAGTGGTGCAGAATACAATTCGGCAGAATAGTATCAAAATTAATTTTTGATCATTATTATACAACTTACCAAGACAACTAGCTATGTGAACCATGGGACCCTCTTTGCCGAGTGACAGACCAGAAGACACCGAAAGCATAAGACCAACAGACTTGATAATCAAGGTCCACTTTCCTAAGTATCCTCTGATGATGAAGCCACTCAAAATTGTTTTGATTTCAGGAATACCCGACCCACAGGCATAAGGTGCAAACATCCTCACAAGAGATGCCGACAGGGATGCGAACAACAAAGCCCAAATGATATAAAACAAGTATGAGATAACATAGGAACCAGCCCCTTCACGGGGTTCACCAAATACTTCAGGCCATGTAAGCCACTGAAAACAAAAAAGTAATTATGTTACTATTGTAAAAGTGTATGGAATAACATGAGCATAAATAAATCACCATGGATTGGAATAAAACTTACTTGGTTATTTTTTAATACAATGAAGGCTGAGCAGCATCAGATTTCAATGAGAAAATTAGTAATATTAGATGTTAAGCAAGCTCCACAATAACAAAACATTTGTGTAAATTAATCTCAAATATCTTTTAAACACTTGCCAGTATTTAATTGAAATACAATATTTTAATTCAAATTTGGATTATTGAGATTTTGTACACTTCCATGTATTTTGTCACTATTTTAGTTTTGGTTTTATTTCAATAGGAAGAAATATTTATGGCAGCGAATAATTTAGATGTAATACTTTTCTGATAAAAGAATCCAAATATATACTAGCAAGCTTTTTAACTTCTGTACTTTTATGAAAGAATGACTGTAAATGCTAAATGCTACGATTATCCATCTAATAATTAAATCAAATGCAAGAAGGTGCTTTTTTATAACATTTAATTACTAAATATCAATAAAACTGAATCTATATGTATCAATTATGAATTACAAGGCATATTCTTTTTTATATCAATCATCATTCAATAAATATCTAAGCAGTTTATAGTTATTTGTGTAAGAAAATAATTTATACGCACTACTTTATGGAAAACCATGCACTCAAAGCAGGCAGTAAATTTTCATGTGTGTGTAGAAATGAAGAGTATTAATTTATTATCCCTCACCTGCGAGCAATTGCCATGGTCGAATGTCGTTTCATTAGATGACCAACAGCACTGCTCACGGTTAAACCAAAATGCTTGCGGACATATACCAAATTTGAGATCCGTCATCCAACTGGCGCCGATATCGATTACTCCGGCGAGTGCCCCAGTAAAGAGGCCTACCAATAGAACACACACCCATCCTGACCAGGCATCATTGGCACCCTGAAATACCAAATTATTGTAACTATAAGCAAAAATAAACAAATGACCGAATCATCTCGCTCTTACTATTCCTCTGATAAAGTATACATATATATGTGTAGCCGATGACACTTCTTCATCATAAAAATTATCACAAGAGGATGTTTTATGTAAATTTTTTTTTAAATTAATGGCTGAGATAAAAGTGAATTCAACCGCTTTATTAATCAGTATATGATTCACACCATTAGAGTTATGTTTTTAATAAAATTCTCATAATAATCAATAACAGCAAGCAACAACAAGTTAGGTTGAGTTTATAAACAAACCATGTCTCAATTTAAGCAATACTTTAAGATTTATGCTTTCAATTAAATCTAATCAATAGTGTTACCTATTCTATATGTTTTTCGCATTAGTTTTAAAAGGGGCTATAAGTTTCCTTTGCCCTTATTATGATATATAACTATTAAAGATTTAATAATGAAAGACTACATTACCTTGATTAGGTCCCATATAGAATCATGTCTCTTTTTAACAATATATCTGTGGCGCATGCGATCCCTGGCAATGTCTCTTTGCCAGTCGATAGTATGAAAGTCATCATACTGCCCGATTCCTGGGATGTCATCTGCATCACCTAAAATAACCAAAAATGATTACTTTTTTAATTTAAATGAGAGTAGTCAATATCACAAATCGTTGCTTCCACAGAAAAATCAAATGTAAAATTGAGTTTTGAATGCCATTGTATTAAAAATATTACATTACCTGGCAAAACCGTGTAAATGGAGGACCAATAGGAACTCTCTAATTTGAAAATTTCATAGCACTTATTGATTGTTCTTTTTCTATTAGGTTCTATTTTAGTAATTCTGGAATGAGTGATAAAAATATAAATAATGACTTTTCATTATAGTTTAATAACAACTTGCAATAAAAATATTTAATATAAACATAAGATCTTGTTTTTTAAGTTGTGTTATGTTTTTTCCTCCTGAAAAATGGCAAATATTCTGATAAGTAATTTTGCCGTGGAAGCAACGAAACGACACGTTGAAAATGTTGGAAAGATGTGTATGCACTATTCCTAGACCATGGCCCAAACAAAGCGTAATGAAAATAAACAGCCAAAAAAGAAAGCTGTGAGAACCATTATTAAGTTTAAAAAAGAAATCATTGCTAGGTTTAAGAGTAGACTGAAGTGTTTAAGAGTAGAAGAAGTGTTTCCGGCTTTCCCAAAAATACTTTCAACGATATGATTGGAAGGTTTTAAAAAGCAGAGAAAACGGCAACATTAGACAAGTCCTTTGTTAGACCTAGTGTTACTGAATCATCAGCAAAATGGACCCTATCACGAGGATTGGAGTAACCTAATTTTTTATAGATGGCGATAATCCTCATGAGCAATAATATATTACCTCCTCTTCCACTTCTGCCACCATCTCTACTTGCAACAAAGATTAAGTTATAACAGTTTTTTTTATTCTTTAGTGTATCATTTTTGGGGCTGGTAATAGATTAATTGAATTTCAGTTATTTCTTACAGGAAAAACTGTTTCTATGTTCGTTAGGCCCCCAGGAAAGGATATATGACGAATATAGAGGTTCCACTGTAATAACACAATTGTAATGTTGAAATCTATGAAATAATCCAACAATTAGAGTTGCAATGTCTCTCCAACTTTTGTAATTCTGTCAACAAAGTTATCGTATTGATTTTTGAAAACATATTGTTTCAAAATATATACAGCAACTGTATATATACATACCAAAATTGCTAGATGAATTTACCATATTGTCACAATTATTTGTGTTTTCAGTTAGCAAATGAAGCACACATTTCAGATTTTGCCTTTACATATTGATAGCCTTACACAGGGTGATAAATCGATCGATTTCATGATAGAACGTTGAATAATTATTACAACATTCCAATAAATTTTAGCACCATACTGAATAATTAGGCATCTACGCCTACGAAAACGATTTAAATATCAACACATTTGGTTATAACTCTACAGCGTGGTAAGCCAAAATCAAATTACGTTATGTACGCAATAATAAATATAAATAATATCTTACCTTGCATCCCGGAAAACGTAACGCTCTCACCTACAAAGATAATAAAATATTATCAATATTGTGTATTTGAATTCATAATATTGAGCAGTGCAGTCAAATTCACGTGAACCACTCTAACGTGATAACGCCATTAATAAGATTAAACTAACTTTCACAACGCAATTAAATTGCCAAAACACGGCACTATTCAATACACAGAGATGACAGCTAGCGAGGACGATGTCACGAATTAGTATTATAATGGTCAGGTATTGGTTAGTCATCTAGCTACACTGCAGGGTTGCCGCGCGAGAAAAACAGCTGTAAACATTTCGTTTACGTCACAATTTTTACGTCACAGTCGGTTTCACTTTATGGTTTTATAATATATTTGTAGACAGAATTTTTCATAGATTATCTAGGACCCAGTTTATCTAGGATATATGGCTTCGCAATAAATATCACTACATTAGTGCAAGGGTATATAAAAAATGTCAATGTAATTCGGTTTTGAAATATTAATAACAGAATGTGTAGAAAGAGTTGAAACTTCAATGTAAGAAATAAATAAAGGACGCAGTTTTTTATATAACTGTAATAATATATTATTCCAGGTAAACAGGTTTATTTCCAGCATTCATTCCGTGTCATTAATTTCTCAAATATGATACCTACTAAACAATTTCCAAAAAATAAAAAGAATATAAATATGATCATCAAATCAAATTAACAAAGACTATAAATTATAAAAAATAACTCAATGGCATTACAAAACTATTTTGCACATTTACTCTATTCAGTTTTTGGTCGCATGCTGTATCTTGCACGAAGAGATAATAATACATTCAACATAGACAATCACTCATATCCCAGATGAAACTGTAGACCGGTTTGAAAGATCGGGTGAACAATATTACTTTACATTGTTTCGTGGGAAAATAATTAGAAATGTATTAAATAATCTCCATCGATTCTAACGATAGATAGCAGTAGGATTTATCAGATTTGATTCTTTACATAGTTTAAATATGATTGCTTAGCCAAAATCATTGTTAACACTTTCTTTTATACGTAAAAGAATTTTATAAAAATAGAAATTAAACAAAATTCGAGTAAGTACACTAAATAATGGAAGTAGATAAAAATTAATAATTTCGAAAATTTTCGAAAGCAGGAACCCGAACCGGAACCGAATCGAAAGTCGAAAAAACCGTTATTTTTCCGGAACGAAAGCCGAAACCGACCCGATATTGACTTTGATTTACGAGAAAATTTTCCGCTGATAAAAGCCAGATTTAATTAATAAACTGTATCCAAAAAAATATTTATTTAGTAAATTGTATTTTTATCAGTTGATAATGCTCACGATGAGCGAAACATGTGAAACAAAAAATTGTTTTATTTTTAAAATAGAATGCTTTTCCATCAAGAATTGACAGTTAACACCTTAAAAGTGATTTAAATACGAGCTGAACCGAAAACCGGAACTAATATATACCAAGAACGGATATATTATTTTTTACCGAAACGGAAAAGTAACGGTTCGGGTCACTGGTGAAAAAGCACATTTTTATACTAATTCCACAATTTGATATAATGACTAGGACCGGTCCTGATTATAACATAAAGTTGCTGGATTAGTACAAAGAAAATATATTTTATTCTTATAAAAAATATGTGAAAATTGATCCCATATAATAATATATGAATCGCAGAAGTACTGATTTATTATGTATATCAGTGCTCCGTCACCTTTTCTCTCCCACGGAACACTAATATTTTCCCCAGATTTCTGTGGCATACAGCAAGTAAACCGTATATATATGTATATAAAAGGGTGTACACTATACACAAAAATAAGATTAAATATTTTTTTTTTCATTTATAATATCGACGGTGAACTGACAACAGTGAAATTTAGTCGTTTTTTCAGGAGGATTTAATATCAGAAATCAGTCCTGATATTAAATCATTTCACTTGAAAAATAAAAATAACACCGATACGGAAAAAAACAGTTTTTTGTACATCCTGATAAATTTACTTAATTATTAAAGAATTATTTACGTTGACAGCGTGTTAGACATTAGAGTTTTTTTTTGTAGTAAAGCAATGCGCCGCGGCACACCTAGCATCGTATCATGGCACACCAGTATGCCGCGGCACAGCGGTTGTGAGGCACTGGTGTAGATAATGAATTTTAAGAGTCCTGTTACATTTTACACGTGAATCATTTATTTGATAAGAATTACTATATTATTTTACAACCGGAAACTTAATAGTAATTTACACGATTTTATCACGGCCACTGCTATTAGTTATGCATTAATGCAGCGGTCTCCAAACTGGGGGCGCGAAAACTTTAACCTTTCATACTTTATTGATGTGTATTAAATTTGCGATATTTAAACGAGTTACTTAAATTGTCAACTTCATAAAAATAACGATTGATAGAATTAAATACGAATGTCTGTCGCCAAATTAAATTTTCTGTCCATTGGGTTTTGATACTTCGGTCCCTGAGGACCCTCTGCTTTGAGGACCGTGGCGGAAATTGGTCGAAGGATGACGGACAGGACGGGTGAGTGCCACTCAAGTGAATACCTTAGACAGCGAATAAACATAGAAATCCAACGAGGGAATGCATTCTCCAATATGGGTACGCTCGAGGTATCCAGAGGGATGGAGGAATTTGTTTTTCATTCTGGGCGACAAGTTTATTTAAATGTTTTAAAAATAAATATATATATTTATTTATTCTTTAAATTTAAACTAGAAAAATGTTTGTATGTTTGTGGTAATGTATTATTAAATTGTATTATTAATATGATTTCAATATAAATAAAAAAATATTACATGTTACAACATTAAAACAAACATTTGAGACTGAAACATTACGTTGATTGAAGCGAAACGATACATATAATACATACTTTGTCGAGCAAGGCTAAATGTAAGGTAGTGTAATGTGGTGATAGTTTTATTCCAACGTGCATTCAAATAGCCTGTTGTGGAAAAGCTTTCAAGAAAACATCATAGATATCTATAATGTATTCTTGAAAGCTTTGAATACACGTTGGAATAAAACTATCACCAAATTACTAAACTTTTAAAATACAAGCTATCACTAAACTATCTGTATCACTACGTTACCTTAACCCACAAACGCTTTTGCTATTTGAAACATCATACTTATGTGAAAATGGGTTTTCTATTTTATCTGCTTTGAAATCAAAATATGGATCTCGTTAAAAGAACTCGGCGTAGTACTTTCGCTGATATCACAACGGATACACAAGCTCATCCTCTCACAATACAAATAAATGCATATAGATAAAATACATCATATCGTCGATATAGTGGCGGAAGACGTTAAATGAAAAATAATACATGTTCTAAGATAATCGACTTTAAAGAAAATTATGAAATTAAAGTCTTTCTATTTAAATACCAAAACCACTTTTTATTAAACTAACCAAATTATGGCATTTATTAATCATTTACGAATTCGATTCAATTATTTTTTATAGTTTATGGCCACTAACAACTATGTACGAAATTGATTTAATTCCTATTGATTTCATCAAATTACATTTAAAAAAATACATGAAATACTGCTGAGCTTGTTTTTTCAGAAGATAGACGGTGTTAAAATCTATCATACTGCATTCATAACTAAAAACAGCCGATTTTCGACTTATCGCCTTCTGCCACTATGCCGATGATACATTATAGTAAACTTGAACGATCCTCATTGTTATTATTTTATGAATTTTTACTAATACACGTTTAACCATTTAAAAAGTATGCTGTAATAAAATGAACGAGGCACCAAGATTTTTTTTAAATATGGAGCGTGGTAATTGGTAACATAAAGTTTGGACACCCCTGCATTAATGACACAAATCGATTTTAAAATCATGTTCGTTAATCTTTTAATTTTTGTTTCAGTATTATCAGTAAACTTACCAATCATTGAACCGGAGTATTTTACAGATGTGACTAGAAATAAAAAAAAACGTTATCATTAAACAACAAAGGAAAAATAAACAACCAAAAGTATCAGAAATAAATATCTAATAATTATTGTAAGACCATGTTTTTTTTCTATATATTATAAAACGATACAAAAATATATTCATCCCACACTAATCGACAGCTTATTCCAAACAACAAAACGACCAATCAAAATGGCCGTAATCTATCAAGAACAGCATTTTGGGAAAATCTTTAATTAAATATATTAGTATAATAAAAATAGGTTCGTTCTTCACGAATTGAAAACTCGTTTGATCAATGAAAATATGCGCGCAACTTAAAATCCAATGTCAGACGAAGAACTTTCGCTATCAAGGGGAACAATTATAAATAAAAAGGATTAATGGAATTTTAATCCTCTTCATATCAGTGATTTATGTATACAGGCGGCCCTCGACTTTCACACTTAATTGGTTCCTGAAAATGTGAACGAACGTTGTATGTACGAAGGTAGATCAATGTAAAAAAATCATCAAAATGTGTATTTTTTAATGTTTATTTATCAATAGGTACAATAAAGTTAACGAGAGTTAGCACTAAGATGTTTTCTTTATTAACTTGTCAAGAGATTTAATACTTAGCCAGATGAACGCGCTGGACATGCCTACATACACTTGTGGATATATACTTTAAAAAATAGTTCGAACCTTTAGGTAGAGAAATTAGGCAACAGATCATGAAGATGCCAAATAGAACACAAGGAAATATATTTTTGAAAAGAGCTCTCGATATTCAGTCTTTCGAATTTCAGCTTTGAACTACCGATACGCAGCAACAATCGTTAGCCCTATGTATTTCACATACTTATGCGGCTACGCACTTACTTGTGCGCGTGTTGGCGGTGTATATGAAAAATGGCCGAAGCCATTTTGCTTGCAAAGTCGTAGATTAAATATTTTTCAGCTTCTTCATTTTCTTCAATTTATTTTAGCGAGAAAGTGATGAGTTTGGTTTATTTCTTGATGTATTTGGTATAACTAATATTGAAATTGATCTAGTTTTAGCAATAGTGAGCGTTTTAACAGTTTAATTGACTGAAAATAAATTCGTGCGAAAACGGCTCGCGCTGTAAGGGTTAAATACCACCCCTTTTTTTCTTTTATCGATAAAGAGTTATATAAAATGCTGTCTTTATGAATTGCCCTACGTACTTGAGTCACACGTGCTCCATTGGAATCAAATTTTAACAGCATGAGAGCTTAATTCATATTTTTGATTGTCAGCCTTGACGATGGGTTTATCAGCATCTTTTCACTTTCATTTTGTATCTTCATGCAAACTAAGAGCCTCAGCTTGAATAATTGAAAAATTCAGGACAACTTTGTTATGTTGATCATCAATCCATGATGGTCAAGATCTTTCCATTTCATCCACCACTTTGCCGTCACTTTTGGAAATTTCTTAATTTTATTCTTGCGACCGCATGGAAGCACGCGGATTTTTTATTATTATAGACAGCAATTTTAGTCACTTTTAAGGTGTTAACTGTCAATTCTTGGTGGAAAGACATTTTATTTTAAAAAATAAAACAATTCATTCACAAAAATTGCCTGTTATGTTTGTATTTTTATCAGTTGATAATGCTCGTGCTGAGCGAAACCGGTCCTGATCATTATAAATATGTGGAAGTAGTACAAATGAATTGTGTTTTATTTTTTAAAAAACAATTTTAGTTTTAATAAATGTGCGAAATAGCGAATTTTGCGAAAGTCGAGGGCCGCCTGTAACTAGTGTAATCAAACGCCCGTAACGCTTGGCAATAGAAAGGATAGTTTGAGATTGCAGTTTACCCGAAGCCGAAAACTATGGTTATTCAGTGTAAAACCAAAAACGCAAAAACTGCAATTTTCAGGATAAATAAAACTTAGACATACTATTTAGTACTAAAGTCAAATATTCTTTCATATCCCTGATAATATATCTACTCCTGTGGATAGGGTTCCCTTCGCAATATAAATATTGTCTCTAGCAATAGGAACAAATATAGATATTTTTATTTAAAAAAATATACGTTTCCTTTTTTTAAATTCGTTATCTTGAAAATTTAAAAAAAAACTGACAGTTGAGGTACTACGCCTACCGAAAAAAACGAAGATTAATAAGTTATTTGACTAATATCAATATGAACAAGTTTACTTCTACAGTAATACCCCGTTAATCGATGTTAATTGGATCCACTAAGCATCGTGGATTAATGAACGGTACACTGACAGAGCACATTAAGTCAGTTTTTGATGGTTTTCTGTTTTAAATGTATGCAATTTAACGCGTGAATTCATAGGATATAACGGCTTTGAAAAAAAATATTGTTATATTTTTATTATGGCAAAAAGCATGATATAACTATAACTTATCGATACCAAATCTTATGATTTGTGGGCTAAAAAGATTAATCTTTATAATTTACAAAAAAACTTTAAAAAACAAACAATTGTACTTGGGAGAGGGTACTTTGAAAGAAAAATGATTTAAATGCGAGTATCTCTGAACTCGTTTTTATGACTTAATGCCTTCTGTCAGTATAACTCGATATATTTATAGAGCATACCTTACGACACTTTGATTATCTCGCTTCGGGATAATTTCGGCGATAGTTTGGAGTGTTCTAATAATATTTTTTTAATACGATAACAAAGTATTCAATTCTATAAGAAATTTATCAGTTTAGAGATTAATTTTAAAAAATAAAACACAATTCATTATAAACATGTGGAAGTAGTACAAACAAATTGTGTTTTATTTTTTAAAATATAATGTATTTCCATCAAGAATTGACAGTTAACACCTTAAAAGTGATTAGAGATTAATTAATAATACCACGTATGTTCCTTTTCCTAGAACAATTCTGACGATGGCGTGAAGCCGGAATAGCTATCATCCTACTGATAAAGTTCTTGTAGAATTGAATACTTTGTTATTTTTATCCTATTAAAACTGAATTCTACGAAGTAAATCAATATATTTTTTAAACAAATCGGTCAACTAATGGGGTATTAATGTATTTGAAAGTAAGTTCTTCATGAAAATGTAAGTGATTGAACTTTTTTTGATCTAATACGTAAATAAAAGAAAAGAGCTACATACTTTCGAATTGCTGCTATACTTCTGATTAAAATAGTTGCGGTAAATCATTAAATCGACTGATGCAAATTCGTCCACTAACATATGCTGATAAAAGGCCCTCATCTGATGATATTAATGTATGATTAACAAAGTCATCAACATATGAATAGATAGAAGATTCATAATTTGAATATGACTTTTCTGAGCAGTCAACCCTTTTTTATGTTATAATACTCATCTAGTGAGTATACTCCCATATTAAGGGCGAATATGGTGAAATAAATATTGATTTTTATAGTAACGCTTTATATTCTTAATAATGAGTAAACAGAGGGAATTACTTACAACTTCGAGGTTGACTGAACGTGCCATGGTTAGGAGGGTCCTGCTGTAGCGAGGGTGTAGTGTCTTGCAACCTACCCTCCACCTGTAAACAAATAATTTAACAAAATTAGGTACAAATCATACGATCATTATTTAAAAACGACAGTATAAAATAAACCTCGTTTTTGACGTGATGCCTACTTGTACTAAATGCCTATTTAACCCATAACCGTCGAACGCATCAACTCTTGATACGACTGATTACGGTGTGTTGATAACCAAAAAGTAAACAGTGCTGAAGTATGAACAACTTTCACCAATATTTCTTTTGTAAAAATATTACCCAATTATACCTGCTAATCTCTAAAAATCTGTCTAACACTGACACTGCCGAATTAATTTTTGGGTTTGACAGTCCGTTTGTAGTTCAGCAGAAAAGGGGTTAATTCATTTTAAACATTTTTTAGGAACAGAATCACAAATAAAAAAATACTACAATGAATTAAGTTATAAATTGCTTACGTTTGCTTTAAGCTTATTATAAAAATATTGACGTTTTTCATCCGGTGACTACTTCATGAAATAATGTAGAACTCGTACATTATTTTCAAGAATGTATAGAAAAACAACAATATTATTTTATAGCAAAACCAATACTTCTACGCACTATAAATTAAGGAAACTATTAACTTTTGTTAAAATAGTATATAAATTTATACAAAAATGACTTTAAATATGTATCAAATAGGCCTATGATATTGCTTAAGAATGAGAAAAAATGTATTTGGAATTTGTATAACCTGTTTCAAGTAAAAATGTTCATTCTAACTCACCTAGCCTGTGTTGAACTAGTCACTACAACAATAGGCAAGTATCCTTAAATTCAGCCATATTTGCACTATTGTTTTATTCAACTAATACTCACAAAGAGTTTTTGTTTTTCTATCTGTCATTTTGTAAGATGCAATAGTTTCCCTCGTTTGAATCACTACATACTTAGATTACATCGCGAACTGTTAAAAATATTCTTGCAATTTCGAAGACTGTCTTTTGCTTTTTAAGCCAAATATATTATTTAGATAGTGAGATGATAATCTATCTTAAAACTTGGACACTTTCGATCAATGGCGTGAAGACCGAAACATTAAAAAATAGCACCACGTAACTACTGGCGTACGTATTGAAAATTGAAGCAGCGCCGAATTAGGGGTCTTGAGCGCACAAAAGGATAATGTCACAATGAAAAATATGAAAAGTCTAAATTAACTTCAAATAATCTTCATGCTGGCAAAATTAAGTTGTCTAAATTTCAATACCAGTAAAAAAATTGTCATTTGCCAGACGATAGATCTTAAAAAATATCATTTTCGTATAAATAACTCGAAATAGGATTTTTTAATTACTAATATGTTTTGTCATAACGAGGAGTATCATGTGTTGTAAAAAAATAATGTGCATAATAATAAACGAAAAAAGCAAGTGCATAATTTAAAAAAATATGTATTCACAGTACAAAAGCTAAAAGTTGATGATACGAGATGTAAGATTACTGCCTCGATATTAAAATGTTATGCCGTGTTTTGAAAACAGTTTTAAAGAGACAGTCGTTATTAAAAAAATAGAGACAAAATTTAATTCACTCAACTAATTAAATCAACACTGTAAGCAAATTCGATTCGTTAAAATTTTGTACAATTCATACGTTTTGTCACTAAAGATCCGGGTTTTTTCCTTTTCAGGTATTCCGAGTACACGGATGAGCTCGAACTAACCGTAGAAATTAGTTTCAATTTTAATTGGGAAAATATCACTCACTAAAACACGATTTTGGAATTGCAGACCACCTGCTACATATTATCATTAAAATGTAATTGGGTAAATATAACATTGGGTGATTCCTACTGATTTTAAATGGGGACTTTTGTTAGGGTAAATAGACCTATTATTGTAAGAATTACATTATGTTGGTTGCTGTAGATTATTTCACAAACTCATTTCACGCCAAGGATACAATAAGGTAGAGTTAAGGAGATTAAGTTGTTCGTTCAAAACAGATAAACTATTTAGCAAAAGCGAAAGGCAAAGCCCGGTAGCAATAGCCGCATATTTTACACAAAAATGAAAATGCCTATTCGGGAATTCGAGTCTCGAATGGTCGAAGTCTCGACCGATTAGTCAATCTCGTAATCCCAGGATTGTCTAAACATTAATCCCGAGATTTCGTGATTCACTGTAAAACTATTTTATACCCAAATAATTAATACATATAATATTATGTAATGTGGTCTTCCTTCTTCTCATATATTGTGACTGCCGTAGGGACAGATACTTTTAACAACAATATATTTTATTGATTTTTTTCCATTATCTTATAAAAAAAACAATTTCAACTATTATCTATAAATAAAATGTTCTCAATAAATAAAAAAAACGATTCCCATGTCCAATAAATCATTCAAATTAAAGCAATAATGGACACAATTTTAAAACATAAAATTACCCTTAATAGCCAATCGTGTCTTATTAAATAAACAAGTGTATAAAATTTGACTTGCCGGCCTGTCCATTCGGTCCTGTAAGGAATGAGAAAATCCAGGAATAAAAGGGCGAGATCGATTGGTGCGCGCGCTTGAGAGAAATCGCGCACGCGTAAATTTTGAAAGATTCATATTGTTATCTGCACACACCCACCCGCACAAAACAAGACGAAAAACAAATGCAGTGTCACCACCAAAAATATTGCGAATCGAAATAAAGTAAACGTTGCAAAATCACTCACTTCCTTTGCGCAACATTAGTAAAAGTAATAATAAAAGACTAGAGTCATCAATTTCGATTCTGCATTACGAATGTTTTATTTTTAATGACTAAGACGTCAATTAACAAGCAAAAAATTTGCAGCTTGGAATAATTAAGTATGAGGAAATGTTTAAAATTTGTGAGTATTATTACCGTAGATCCAAACTGTAACAATTACGAAACTCCTGTGAAAACCTCTGAAAACTGATATTATATTATATATTTTTAGATAACCCTAGATAGTACAGTAGAAGATTTAGCCTACCCAAAATCTTGTTTTCTTACTATCTCAGAATTATGCGAAATTTTCCGAAAATACATTATTATACTGATATTATAAGTTTTTTTTGTTAGCCCATTACCTATGTTTGTTTGTTAGACAAACTATAGTGGAACGGTTGCCAACCTTTTGGACCTCACGGGTCACTAAACTCACATTTTTTCCGCGGTCTATCAACATGGTTTTTTTAAACCAACATATAAAATAATGACAAGTTTCATTTTTATTTTGA
Organism: Himalopsyche phryganea; assembly: GCA_022494535.1. Taxonomy (NCBI): domain Eukaryota; kingdom Metazoa; phylum Arthropoda; class Insecta; order Trichoptera; family Rhyacophilidae; genus Himalopsyche; species Himalopsyche phryganea. The sequence goes on along the minus strand of JAGVSL010000019.1, from coordinate 3,903,151 downwards.
AACGTTAATTACATTTTCTTGTTTTATTGTCAAAAATTAAGTAGTGTGATATTTATTAGTGCATGTTTGAAATAAGTTTATGAATTGGCTTCAATGACTTTGATGCAACAACTCCATGGATCATCGGTGGGGGCAGCAGTTGACTGTCTGTGAAGCCTTAAATAATATAATCTATAAACTTCATAAAGTGACAACTGACAACACTTACGGAAAAACAATATTGCATACGCATGATTTTCAGCAAGTGAGAAGCAAGCATGCGAGCGAAATGACGTAGCACTTGCGTGTAAAGCTTTTACCTCAAAATAACCAAAAATTATCAGAATTAGACTCTGGGAGCATGATAATAGAGCGACGTCAATTGACACAATGTTATACACTTGAAATACACGTTTTGAAATAATCTGATTTTTGGTGAAAACAAAGTTAGCAACTTTACACTCAAGTAAAAAGATATGATAATATAAATATAAGGATACGCAAGGAAGTCATCTTATTGAGGTTAAAAACAAAGCATGACATAGGAAAGTTCCATTGAACTTTACAGTTGCTTTGCAATCATTCATATTTATAGAGAGGTCGACATTTTCAGCAACGAACTCTTGTGTATTCATTTTTCGATTTTGTTTCTTATGTGAATTAATATTAAATAATATTTTTTGTTATCTATTCAATTTATTAAATCTGAAAAATGTTTTTTATTATTGTAATTATTTTTAATAAGGTAAAAATAACAAAGTATTTAGTTCTAGAAGAATTTTATCAGAACTGGTTTTGACGATGGCGTAAAGCCGAAATAGATATCAACAAACTGATAAAATTATTATGGAACATAATACTTGCACTTGTTATATGTACTGTCTTCGTTATAATAGTCAGCTGTAATCCCATGTACAAGGAAATAAAATACATATTATAGACATTGATTCCAGGAAGATAATTGAATATTCAGTCATACCTTCTCAATCGAAGCGATAGAACGATTAGTCGGTGCAAAGTGTGCGTATAAATGCCCACTTTCTATGGGCATATACTGATACTGTGTGCATACGATATGCATATACCTATGCCTAAGAATCCATGCATGCATAATGACATAATTCAGTCTGAGCGCCTAAAAGCCCTAAGCAGCCGTTTGATATAAGTACATATCATATAGAGGTCTGCACGGGTCGAAATTTTATAGAATTACCAAATCTGAGACATCTTCAGGCCAGGCCCGGCCAGAGCCCGTCTCAATATCTCATCTGTTACCCGAACCCGACCCGAACTTTACCCAAATTTATTTTTTACATTCCGAAAAAACCCCGATTTATTTCAACATAAAGATTCATTTATACTTTTCAAACAATATTAATTTTTATTGTTTCCACAGTTCCAACGATATTCACAACAGACGTGAAATAAATTATTAAAGTTATGAATAGTATTGCCTTATGGCTGACACATGACCCGAACAGTCCGAAATATTTTTCTGAAAATTAAACTCCTTACCCGGGCCCGGCCCCAGCCCGAATCGAAATTGTCTTTACCCACCCGAGCCAACAGGCCAGGGGGCCTAAGCAGACCTCTAATATCATATTACGGAATAATATACGGACTAGTTTTGCTTATTATAAAGAATAATATAGAGAAAAAATAAACAGAGAATGGAGGAATTGATTCAACCAACAGTCAATATTCTTGGCACAGGTATGATTATGTGCGAACACATTTGACAATACCCAACCACTTTCATTAAGATATCATTTTCATAAAATATAATATTTTATAATTCATAATATCATAGTATATACCCACTTGGAGTCTAACGGGACGTAATCTACTAAGTATTGATACTAATCATTTACGAAATGGTTATTATTTTAGATTAAAATATAGTTTCATTTAATATAAACATATTTTGTTAAAAAAATGTATTTTACGCAAAGTTATCTTGAAAAGTGTTTATGGTATATTATAAATTTATATAAAAACATCGTTTTCAAACTACTCGTTATCTTTATTAGACACACATTCAAATAAAAAAATACATCTTGAGTAAATCTGCTTATCATGGTGTTTTCATAACAAATATTCATTCTCATACCTGGCATAAAACCGAAAACTCCGTTAAAATATAATATATTTCAAAACACAGTACATGTTAAGTTGGTTACTCTTTCCTCAATAATGATCCGTAAAATATATTAATTAGATCGCAATGAATATACAAATTAATATTATCTAAATCAGCGGACGCCAACCTTTCAGACCTCGCAGACCACTAAACATACAGTTTTGAATATCGCGAATTTTTTGCTATGATACGGTGTTTAAACTTGTTTAATTATAAAAAATAAATTAGAGCGTTATTTGTTGCTGCGTATTTGAAATAAGTATATTTATTCTTGGCTTCAATTCGTTACTGCAGTGTCTGCCAAACAGTGAGCCGCGAAAGGCGAAGGCAAATTAGAAAGTTAAAACCCCAAATCTAGATTACATACCAGATGTATACGCTTCCTCAAACTTTACGTTTTACAAGAAGTGCAGAGCACATTAGAAATCCTTTCTGCATCATTTTGTAAGATTTTTTTATCACTTGATTTTCAAATGTACCATTGGATCATCAATTTTTTCGCAAGATTTGGTACACACCTAATAAGGAGAGAAAATTAAAGTGACTATTAAAAAACGATCCAGTGCATAAATCCTCATTTTCTGAGCTGGAATTGTCAACATTTTAGAATTTGCTTTGGAGTCAATATCATCGATTGACTACAACAGCAATCAAATATTTGTTGCCGTTTGGATCGTCATATTTTTGTGAATTTGGTTTTATTTAGCGAGCATGGAAATTTAATCAAAACAACGAGAGCGGTTACATAAGGTAGATGAAGATTTACATGTTTTTTTACCCAATTTAGATCCACTTTTTACACAATTTTTCTCACTAATACAATTTTCACCATCTCTGTATACATAATATGTTCATAAAACAATATTATCTTTTATTTTTTAAAATATAATGTCTTTCCACCAAGAATTGACAGTTAACACCTTAAAAGTGACAATATTATGTATTGCTAATTACACTGAGATTTTCTTTATTCATATTAATAAACAACATTTAATTTTTATTTATTAATGCATTCGGTAAATATGCATTACAAAATGCTACTCTTTTTCTGCCTGAAAAATAACTTAATACTGCTAAAAGCAATGCAATTATTACGGCAACTTTAATCACGGATTGGTAATAATCAAAATATTAAACATAGGAATCAAGGAAACCGACGATTTATGCGAATAACAAAGTTTTTTGACGTAAATCCGTACTTAAAATTTGTCTGTTCTGTATGTTTTGTTCTAAGAACGACTTTTCTTGCTAATATTTAACGGAATTTCTAATTCGAACCTATGATAATTTGGCATTTTCCTATTCATAATTAAATTTCCTACTTAGCTGCATTGTTTAAAATTATCGGGAAGAGTAGCATGTTGTAAAGCATATTTAGCAGGCATTGAATAACTGTAATAACTTTTTGAAACATCAAAAATTTCTCGCGCACAGACCACCGGTTGGCAATCGCCGATTTAAATTATCTTTTTTAAATTATTTTTTTTATGTCACGTCTTGTTTATGTGTATCCAAAGAAACGAATAGATTAAATTAAGTAAACTGAAGTGTCAATTTCGTTTTGAATATAAATAAAGTATGTATGTAATATGTTACTATCTTTCATTTGGTTATAAATATATTTTTAAAATTATTATAAAAAACAAAATGTGAAACAGAAAAAAAACACTCTTGTGCTCTTTCTGATGTTCATTATAATTCTTTTTAATTCACGGTTTCCAAATAAGAAGAAGAGAGTTATATGCAAAATTAAACATCTTTTGAATACTGCATATCAATCGTTTACCCAAATCAAAAATTATTATGTATGGTATTTCTCGATGTCGCTACATCGATTATACGTTTTGCAAATACACTCATCTCTAGATTTACCGGGTTTCTTTTCTCGCGGTTTAACAATATGAATTAAAAAAAACGTTTTTCTTCAATTTCCATTTAATAAATACAATATTAATGACGTTTCGACACTAACATTATCATTATTATTACCCTTAAACGTCTTAAAAATTCTAATGTTGAAAGAGCTATGAAAATACAAGAATTGTTACAAATGTTTATATGCAATATATGAAGAAATTCACAAAGAAATGTTGTAGAAAAGTATGTATGTACTATGTATTGATTAAGCTTGAAACGTAGCAGGCGTGCTGATGATGATGATTATTCTACAGATTTTCATTTTTCAGGGTGATTCAAACAGTCAAAAAACGCCAATTCTCTTTATTGCAGTTAGATAGTTCAATACATATTTTAAGAATTCACAATTAGAAAATACACGAAGCAAAAATTAAAGAGATTAATACAGTGCGCATAAAAGAGGCGCGTGGCAGGAAAACGGTAAATTTATGTTCAGTGCGGGGCGTGTAGACACCCGACCGGGCACGCTGACGGAAACGAATTGACAAGGTATTTAGAGACGGCAGGATTTTTGTAAAACTGCCGAGTACTGAGGGTCGGTCGCGATACCCTATATGGAGTTGTTATTATTTTTGAATTTAAATGAACGACTTTACAAAATGAAGCTATGTTGCCATATCACTGTCTCTCTTTCTTGATGATTGCCTTGGTGAGAGGTGATTCGAGGAGGGTTCTAGGCACGATTCGCTGCTGGGCCGTAACAAACACGATTGGGTAGCGTTAGTATATATGTATATATGGATGTATGTATGCATGCTGCATATAAATAAATAACAACATACGTTTTTTTGGCGTTTTTCTGGAACCTATCGCATGCATGATTTAGTATGAGCTTCATCTTTTTTTATGCGGTTGTCATTCACGCGGCTTTTATGGAACTTATCTACCGCGTAAATCGAGGGATGAGTGTAAATACGCACCAGTCAAAGTTAACCGCGTAAACCCAACCTCCTAAATCTCGGTCGTCACAAAATTAAAACATAAAATGACTAAAACTTATCAGTATTTGGGAATATCATGGCTTAATCTGGACGAAAAGAGTAAATACCTCTTTCGAGTATTTTTACACGACGTTCCGACAGTGTCGTAACAACCTATATCAGTGTTCCCCAACATTTTTACACCTGCGAACCGGGTAAAAAATTGAAAATTTTTTCGCGGACCACTAATACTGAAATAAAAATTGTTTTTATGTAATATTTTTTTAATCTTAAATTGTGACAGATGGACATAAGTATAACCAACACATATACATATAACAGTCTGATACAATTATAATTTAACAATAACAATGGTGGGTTTTTTTCAACAAACTAATGCGAAACCTGCTATTGCATCTTTGCTAATATATTGGATATTCTTGGCCGTAGTGCTGTCTCTGACAGACGAAGTGCTACATTCGAAGTGAGTCTATTCATTTGTTTCGATTTTATTGAGGACATGGATGAAAATGCTTTTTCTCATGAACCAGTGTTCTCCAACCAGTGGTCCGCGGCCCGGCACTGGGCCGCGGACCACTGGTTGGAGAACACTGACCTAGATGACAAAAGCGGAAGGACCTACGAGAGTAGCCATTTTTTGATCTTCTTAAGATGTAATTGTAGTATTCCAAACATATTAAATTAAATTCTACCTAAATTAAGCGTATTAAAATACACACTGAATAAAAATGTCTAAATTTATGTGCTATAATAATTATTGTCTAAGGATATAGGTATACATAGTTTCAAGTACGTTACTATTTTCACTAGTTACCTTTTTGATAAATACCGCGAACAATGAAAGTACACTGAATCCATTTGAAATTACCTTCGACATTTTAAAAATATCAGCAGCTGATATATTTGGAAATTTTTCGTACCTGAATATGGCTATCAACATTTTCCGACCTGAGGTCGAATAGATTAATAACCGGTTGGCTCAAGAACCAATATACAATTCGAAATCAGCATTTCTTTAATTAAACTTTATCAACAATTAATATGAAAGAAATTGACGATTTAATTTATTGTTTAATGGACACCGTAACTTTATACAGACAACATAAAATTAATCGTGTTAGTATTAAGATTGCTATAGTTCAACAGACATGTGATTGTAAATATAAAAATACGAAAACTATTTATATTACAAAGTTTTATAAACATTCGTGTACAACTACAGTGGAACCCCTATCTATCGTTCTCTTTATGTATTGTTCATTTTGTACAGCCCCGGACAAACACCCATAAGAACAATGTTAAATAATCGCGCATTTATTGTTCCCCGATCTATCGTTCTATTTATTGATTAAATATTATGGTCCTGTCACAAATATTACCCCGATTAATCGTTTTCGTCATGCCCGTCAGAAGAATGCACCACCCTAATAAGCTGCTATTGCTGTATTGTCATAAATTGTATCCCGATCTATTGTATTTGTCGAAAATTTGTCATCCTGCTTCTAAGCACGTCCACCACCATTCAACCACAATTTATCCATTATGATACCAGCCCATAATGGTTCCGCTGATGACTCGCCTACAGACTACCTATGAACAGCATGTTTAGTCATGTCGCCGAGTCGGCCAGTGTTCATTTTTGCCTCGTATTACGAGTAAAGTAAAGTTGAACACTAAGTATTTGAGACAGATAATAATTCAAGACTTTCACGCAATCATAGTTTTCTCTCGTCTATTGTTTTTTTTAGTCGCTTGAAAAATGAAGCATCGGGAGTCCACCATATATTTAATATTGTTTACTGTACTTGTTGGAAATTTATTCTATTAGATATAATGAAAAAGCAAAGTATCCTACGTTTTTTACATTTTTGTATTATAAACAAGACGGCTTTCAATTGACAATAGCTTACTAGATGAGCGAAACCCATTCCGTTTTTCATTTAAAAATTGTTAAATTTGGATTATTGAGATTTTGTACACGTCCATGTATTTTGTCACTAACGACCCGGGTTTCGCCTTTCGGCATCTTCAGGCATTCGAGCACACGAATGGACTCGAACTGACAGACAGTAAACAGTGTATAACGTTTATATAGAAGATACAAATACGACAAATATTATTTACGAGGTAAGATATTATACATCTGAGAGCCACACTGATACCTGAGTTAAAATTTCGAGAATCGCCTTAATCCTTATTTTGTAAACACCACATTTACAGAGTGGCGAATTGCCGCTTTCCAACTTCTTATGGAATTACCAGTGATTTTACAATTATAATAGCATTGTGGGTTTCGACGGGATGCAATTCGACGAAAGGGTAAATATATACAATCATTCCACGCTTAGTGACATCTGTTAGGTGTTTCAACGTATAGGATATAATAACGAAGAATTAGGAAGGTTCAGCTGCTCATTCAGAATTGGCAAGGAATTTATTGATTTCTAAACATAGTGACAAAATACATGGAAGTGTACAAAATCTCAATAATCCAAATTTGATATTGAAATTCCATCAAGCACCCTCAGTCGATGTATTAAATTATAAAAATTGTTAATTGTGTTTAATACATTATTTTTTTATTATTCTAAAGATATGAACACTGACTGTTTCAGTCTGAAATACTTTGCAAAAACAATGAAAAACGATACTGTAATAACTACCTACATTGTTGTAAAAAAATATCTAAGTATTTCATTTTAGAGAACAGATGGACACTCTAATCATGACTGTATTGGCTGAAATAAGATACAAAGAAAATAAAATCAGTTCATAAATTGAGTCGCTAACTCTCCAGTTCATTGATACATCTACCATTTGATCGTGACGCAAACTAAACAAAAACAAATCCGTTCTATGGATTGACTTTAAATGTCACACGCCCACATGCAATTGCAGACATGATTCACAATTTATTTACAGTTGTGATTGGTCAGTGACTCTGTATTTTATAGGTGCCGATGATCTTAATACAATGAAGATACTTGTATAAAACATATTCCACAATATATTGTTGTTAATCTGTATTGACTTGTAAGAATATTTGCTTAGCAAACCAACCATGATCTTAAATAATAAAATAAGTATCATTCATGTGCTTTCATTAAACTGTATAATTTCAGTCGCCCATGTTTTAACAATAATCGAAATAAAATTTATTTTTTTCGGTAAAGTTTATTCTACACTTCTATCACTCTATAATCAATTCTATACCAATGACAAATAAGAGCACTTTCTAATGTATCATTTCAGTCACATAATTGATCACTGTTATATGAAGCGTTACTGTATTATAATATTTTGATAGTTGCAAATGTTAATGTATATTAAGCAATGACAATCTTTTAGATGTTTAAAAGCGAATGATTATGTAGCTCAATTATATTTTATTTAGTGAAATATCCAAAGCATAATGAGCTCCAATAATATATCCATAAAAAGGATGATAACTTATTACCTTCTGAACTAGCAATTGATATCGAGTATTCATGGTGGAGTTTGGATATTTAACTCTTAAAGGATATTTTTCCATGTTTCCATGTCATTCAACACCTATAAAAAATCGAGGATTTAACTTGTATATTAGTATTGAAACTAACATAGAAATATATTATTAAATATATATATACTATAACACCCATAATCTTTCAACACCACAAGAAAACAGAAGAATGTTGTTAATTCTTTCCATGTATTAAAAACTTTGAGAAATGAAATGATTGATAAGCAAGGTTCAACTAATGCACATGTCCATGAATAGGGACCACATTGAGCTATCAAGTAAACGGCAACGACTATTAATAATATTTAGAAAGACTGCTTTGTGAAGATAAACAATAAAAGTAAACTTTTAACACTTATGTAACACAAAATTGATGTGTGTTGTGAGAATATCCAAATAGTGCAAATAATAATAAACACTACCATATTTAAATGAGATTACACACGTTTTTTGCATACTGTCCATTAGAAATGTAGTGAGTAACTTCTTATGCTGTTGACTAGAGTTGATGATACCTGTAGAAGAGGTTAATGATAAAATGAAGGAATCTTATTTTAGCAGAAGCAAACCCACAATCGAAAAGCGCTTCAAATTCTAGACTATATTTACAATTGTTAAAAAAACAAAAAAATCCACACTGTCGGTTGATTGATTGCCTGCACTTAGGTAACTAAATTTATTTCATTATAAACAATTTTGTATAACACTTCATTCAAATTAAATATATCAAACTGGTTCACTTATTTTCTTCACTTTCTTAAAATCAAAATTTAATATTCTTTGGTAACTTTACAAAAATAATTCATGGCAAATTCTACATTAGAAGCCTGCTTGTAGGCATGGACAGAATTCTTTCATATAATATTACATATTCCAATAATGTTAATATTGAACTGTTAATTCTTAAGGAATGACATAAAAAAATTGGTAGTAGAGAAAGTTGACTATCGACAATAGATCGCACAAATTTTGTCAAACACAAGTAAGTTTTATGACACATGCTTCTTATGAGGTGCTGTACATTATTTTACATTGTCCTGGAATGCTCGCCGCCTATTATACTTGCATTTCGATTCTTTTCATTAGGCTTGAAGATATTTTTGAGACACTGCGCTATGGTTACCTATTCTACAACAGCAAATCATCCTATTTTAAGCAAAGTTCAAAGTAAAATGACTGAAGTTGGAGATTATTTTGGTATCATTATGAAAGTGTTGACTAAAACCCTTTTCAAGATAACACTCCAGTTGCTTATGTGATAAATTGTTTGGAATCAATTTTATGTACACATAGAATGTCGGTAATAAGAGTAACTGAACAATTATCAATTGTTGAATATGTTAGTTTTACACATGTGTTTACTTGGATCATATTACTTACAGTGATAACAAGTATGGTATAGTAAATATTTTTATTATTTTTACAACTAGGAGTCATTTTCCACTACTATAAAAGTGTTATATCGCCCCCAAAAAAGCAAAAAGGCACTTGTGACATTTTAGCGGTTTGTAGTTATGAATGCAGTTTTGTTTGTATTTTTTTTCTTTAAATCATAGGGCAAAAGAAAATTTGCGAAACAAAACCACAAACAAAAAAAAGCTAACATGAATATTTGTAAACTAATCTTCAATTCATGTACGGTAAAATATATGTTTTCAACTTAAATATTATGAGTTGGAGCCTATATACCAATTGAAATATATTTAAGACATTGAAATATATTTAGTGACAAAATACATGGAAGTGTACAAAATCTCAATAATCCAAATTTGAAATATATTTAATTTGATTTTTATGTAAAGAGCCATAGTAGTTGAAAGAAGAAATTTTGAAATATATGAAATTTTGACATAAATACGACTTAAAACCCCTTCAAAATTTAAAGATTCTAAAAACAATTAAATCGCATTTCAATTTTTCAGTAATAAATCACCAGTGATCTAACTTTCATTTCAAAGTACAAACACATAAGTTCCACACGATTTTTTTCACTATAAGCACTAATACAGTTTTCTCAAAACTCAATGTTTGCACAAGTGCCCTTTTGCTTTCTTGGTGACGATATTTTCTTATGCTGTATTTCCACTAAGAATAACCGTGAAAATATATACATATAAGACATGGTCAAGTCAGTATTAAAAGATGCAAAAGAAAATGAAGGTGTGAGTAGCTATAGTTTTAATTGTATGGTATTTTTGAAATTTTATTAATAGAGCTGTTCATGGACTCTCTAAAACAGACCAGAAAAATAGTCTTCAAGTTTAATATTCTTTGATGTGATGAAAAAAAACAGTTTAAATCAGCTAGCGATACTCCCAACTGATCAGTTGAAAACACTCTCGCTGAACAAACCATGGACCATTTATTTAAATGTAAATCGTGGAATATTTATAATAAAAATGTTTTTAATCATGTTTTACAATAATTTTTCACCAAGGATTATAAAAGCAATTAAAAGTTATAGGCATTTGAAAGTTTAAAAGTAAATATAACTTTAAAACTTTATAAAATAGTTTTTACAAAACAATTACTTGATGATGCCGAGTTTCAAAACTACTTGACATTTTAATTGAAAAATTTTGGTAACATAATTATTAATTGCGGTGATATGAACGATATAAGTGTTGCGAAGTGCTGGTGACCCAAAACCCACGCCGAAAGTTATGATAATAATAATAATATTACGTTATAAAATATTGTACCCGCGTGGATGTATGAGCTGAATAAAATCTGCAAAATTATTTAAGAAAGATATAAAAATACCTTAAAAAAACATTTGGTAATGTGAGTTATATATCTGTCATTGGTTATGTGCAGATTTTACAAAAAAAAACATATTTATCGAATCATCATTACCATTGTGGAGAACTCTAATTAGAATTCTTTTGTATTAGTCGAGAAAAAAATAAATTAAAAGTCGTAATAATTATTTTCACATCACTTCACATTCACTAACTTTTCACGCACTTCACCACTTGCCTAGTCACTAGTCTATGCTAATCACTGACATTTCTTAAGCATAGAGAATAATAATCGAGAAAGCTTTGAATCCATCATAAATCATAACTGTCAAACCAAAGATTATAATAATATAACACCGAAACGACATCCATGAAGTAAATTGTAGATTACTTTGTATAATAATAAATTTATAAGAGAAAAAAAAAACAGTATGTCATTTGAGAACACAAAACGCAATTTGACGATTTTGTATTATCTTCACTATAAGTGAAACCTATTCATTACAGTGCCGTAGTGATCATTTTTTATGTCACGAAATTTTATAAATTAATATTTAAGAAATAGGACAAAAAAAGTAGAACAATACAAATTTTGTCTTATTTTTTGAAACATAATGCACTTCCACCAAGAATTGACAGTGAACACCTTAAAGCATAGAAAAGCGGTTGCTGACAAATATGCATGAAAAAAATATAAATAAAATAGACAATCATATGTTTTCTCTTAATTACACTTTATTGTTGTGACGCCATGGTATAAATTTAAAAAAACGCATTAAAATGTGTATTATCATAACTGCTATGTTTCATTTTTTACTTTCATTTGTCAGCAAAAATGCACTAAGTAGCCGAATCGCAGAATTCTTTAGTGACAAAGAAATTTGCACTCAACAAAGTGACACGATCCAATCGTGTTTGGTACGGCCCAATCGTGAACTGTGACCAAAAGTCTCTTCGAATCACCTCTCAGCAAGGCCATTACCATTAGCAAAAAAGACAGGCAGTGACATGTCAAAATAGATTCATTTTTGAAGTCCTTCATTTAAATTCAATAATAATAACAACCCCATTTAGGGTAATGTTTTTAAATCGACATAGTGATACATTGACCCAACCCCAGGAACTGGAAAAGTACAAAAAGACCGCGCTTTAGAAATTCTTTGTCAATTTGTTTTCATCTATGAGCAAAGTGGTTGGGCGTCTCCACACCCTTCACTGACCATAAAGTAACCGTTTACCAGCCACGCGACTCTTCCTGGTTAAGTTTTTGTAATTTGTGTTTCGTATAATTTGTAATCATTTCCTTTTGTAATTGTAAATTCTTAAACTGAGTATTGAACTAACTAACTGCAACAAAGATAACTCGGATGGTCTGAATCACATGAAAACTTAACATCTGTGGAATAATCATCATCATCAGCACGCCTGCTCCATTTCAAGCTTATCAAATCAATCCGTAATTTGAAATCCATTACTTCGTAACGCTTCATTTATTAAAAAAAGTTATGATCACACTCAATTATCTCAAAAGTTGTGTTTTTGACTTAATGCTCTTTCGCAGTAGGTATACTATTAGTATTCTAGTCTGTTACTTTGACTCTCTATGATCTTTAGATAATTATATTATATTACTCTAAAGTAAATATACTAATTTACGGTTTACTGCTTAACACAGCCCCTGTTGATCGTGAGGGATACGTTTTGGACATGGTCACGATAAGTGAAATTTCGCGATCAACGAGGGATTTAAAATAAAAAACAATGCTTTATTACCTTAAACTATTAGTTAAAAAAATAAACGTTGCACATAAAAATAAAAGTGGGTGCCTAATACAACTAAGCAAAAAAACTGAAAAATAGTGTGCATTGGTTTGGCGTTGCAAAAAAGAATATATAATCTAAGAAACAGGTTCTAAGACGAAATTTATATTGGTTTTAGGTTAAAAAATTCTGACACACAACTTGATGTAAGCCACTATTATATCGACACTCCCTACTTATAATCCCGTATCTGCAAACAAGAGAATTCACATGAATGCATTTCAAAGCGCAACGCAACTTACCATATGTTTTCGATAAAAACAGTATTTACTCTCTCCTGAACAATTTTCAGGGTTACATCAATTCTCCAAAACACCGTCGACGTATTAAATTTAATTTTCATAATTGATATAATCTTCAAGAGCTTTTCCAAAAACCCTTCATATACGACTCATTGCCTTCATTCCACGCTTCATCAATGTTTTTGATAGCATTCATAGTATTAACAATTTATTTTCATCAATTCCGCATATCATGTTATCTCCTTCAACAGTTTCTTCAGTGAGTTGGCTTACGGTTTTTCGTAAATAATAACAGGTAAATTGTTTTTTGAATAACCTATCATGGCTCGAGGAGTTTCTGATAAGTAAATCAACAAAATTGATTTCATTTGATTTCAATTGATTCAGTTTGCTGTGTGTATTTCCGCTGAGAAGAAGAGGTCGACGATCGTTAACTACATAAAACACTGAAGCAGTCATTTATTCAATTGAAACAAATAAGTGCTGGCATTTGTTTCCAATAGTCCCGTTTCATTATAAAAAAAATATTAAAATTCGATTGCGATATAAAAAATTTGCACTCGCCTGGGGTCGCGACGAACGAATCTAGTTTCAATTATTAATGCTTGGTGAACGAGGTATTTTTTGACAAAAATATACAGGTCATGAATGGGTTAACACATGTTTAGCAAAATGAACTGTCAGATTGAATTTCGTTTCGAACTATAACCCTAATAGACTAATATACTCGCCCTTTTATTGCGACGCGAAAGACATTTTCTTAAAAGTGTAATTATCCATTACATATAATTGGATTACGTCTCTATTTACAGTAAATTATTTTTTTTAAATAAAACAATGGAAAATGATTATATTGGCGGACGTGACCCAAAAATGCTATTTTTTCACCAGAGCACGTGAAATGAAATGTTTAAGGGTAGTATAGTCTTTCGTCAAGCTAAATATATTCAATAACGACGAAAGGAAACATTAGAATAGTGGTTTATCGATGACATGTCGCATAATAGCTGCGTCAAAAATGTCGTAAATGTCACCAACTATAATCTCGGCCGTCATATTGAACAACTCGGAAGTACCAATCTAAAAAAACAAACACACAGTGAAACTCAAATTGCGCGGTCGCATTCCATTGTCGTTGCTGTACACATAGTAACTAAATTTTCGTCCATTTATAGACTTTTTTCATTTATTATTATTTTTGACAGTTTTGCATTTTTCGCGAAAAAAAATGTAACAGTTAATTTTGTATGAGATTCACTCCCCCAATTACGCTACTCCCAAGAACGCGATCTCGACTTCCGCGTAAATGGGGGTTTTACTGTATTTATGTTTGAATGAAAGGAATAAAGGACTAAATAATGGTGGTTAATACAGATTCAAACTAATCTTATAATCTATTTAGAATACCTTTACATTATGTTTCGATAACCGTTTCTAATAAATTGACATAATCAAAAGCTTATGAAACAGATCGAATTATTTAAAAATCGTCTCAAGGCCAGTCTCTAAGCACTACATGTGGTGTTTTTTTTTAAGTCATCTTCGTAAATATTTTGGTTTGAATAGAAATGTCATTTACCAATTTAAGTACTGACACTTTACTGACGACTTTGTGTGCAAGCTGATGAGTGTTGTTGATGCTTTTATAATTTACCTTACTGTCCTAACAGAACGAGCGGTCCAGCAAAACAAATTCTATTATCTTTACACTTCTTGACTGAAAATAAGCACTCCTGAAATACTCCGTCAGGAATCGACGCTTTCCAAAATTTAGCGAAAGGAAATTGATTTAAAAATATATCACATCTATAATTAAAAGTAAGGTGACTTAAATAAAAAATAAATTATAAGAATAATTTTTTATTTTAGATGAAACGTATTACATGTGAGTGAGTACAATTTTACCCTCAAAAAAACATGATCATTCAGCACTTTTGAGCATTATACAAAATAATTATTTATTTCGTGAAAATAAAAAAAAGCAGTAATGCAATATTTGAAATCAACCAAAATATGCAATGCATTAAATTATTCACAACTTTAAAATGAGCAATAATATATTTCAATATAGATAGATCATTGAATTAAAGTTTTTAAACTCATTATTTGTATCCAAAATATTGATAATCTATAAAAATTTTCATATGATTTTTATCTCGAGTAATCTATGTATGAAGGTTTATTTGTATCTTGATGAAATCTTTACGATTTATAATTAAAATACAATACAACGATCAGGTATTTCACAACTAGAACATCTAAAAGTTCTTACATCTTTAATCATATTTTATGATTTTTTGCATGAAAAGTTGATAAAGGTGGCACATTAGAAAAATATGCATGGACACCCCAAATATGTTGTACTGTACATTTAATAAGACAGTTAAATTGCTCTCAATTATTAGGAGTTGACACATTTGAGAATGTCCAACATAAATGGTAAACTTTCATAATAATTGACAATATATAAAATTTTATAATAACTAATACCATGAAGATTCTGTGCTTTATTAAAAGAAACATGAAGTAAATTTAATATCTCAACCACACATCATTTATATATAAAGGCACATTTTGTAACTAGTACATTAGTTTTATAAATTAATTTGAGTATTCTTTATTAGTAAAAAAAGCAGCTATGGAAAATCTGACTCAAGACTTAAATGGTAAATTAAACACAATCGAGAAGGCGACATACTCGATAATAAAATGATACGTTGTTTTTATAGCTAAATGATGAAAACTAAGACTTTGGAAAATACTGAAGCTTCTATGACAATAACAATTACCTGAATGATTTTTTTACAAATCTATCGTAGTTTTGAACTATTATTTTTATTTAGGCAACTAATTCACCAAAAAAAGGCCATCGTTTATACAGCGGACAGATAATGCAAAAGTAATACCTTATTCAATCAAACATTTCTATCAATTACGCCGAATGTTTTAAAAATAGTTCATTCAAAAACTTTAATAGATGTCATCGTTACCTAGCGCTTCTATCTCTTACCAATCTCTTGCTCTCGAGCTGTGAATGGTTATAAATATCAAGTAAATTTAATGAAAATTGACAACACAACGATCTCGAAAAGATATGAATTTTATTTCGACTTAGGCTACAGAAGTGATCAACTATTCCATTTTCAATGGATTCAGCATTTACTTAACAGTAATAAATTTCTAATATAAACTTTGAATTGACAAGTTTGTTAACTTTATAAGGTATCACACAAAAAGTTGAATGAACAATGTTATCTTACTGAAAAAATACTGATTAAAATGTGTGCAATTAATGAATTATCACAATATCTTAATTTTCAACACAAATATACATATATTACTCTTAAAACTCTTAACTGTAACAAAATTTTAATGAATAATTATTTTGTCTTTATCGAAAAATCAAAAATATAATTAATAAAAAAAAAAAAATAATAATAAATAGAAAACATCACGAATACAGTATTAGATACTTCATGAGTACAGTAATACAATGTAATTATTGCTTTTGAATTGACTGTAATCATAAAAAAAAAAATCTCGACAGTTCTTTATACAGTTGTAATAGGAAAGCGGAAAGTAAAGATATTTATGTCGTTATGTCGTGAAACCAATTTGTCGCGGCTGTGTTTGAGTTAATACGCTGTTGGTTTTATTTTGAAGCTTGGTTAGTCACTACCCTGTTCTTATCTAAAAAAAATGCCAAGGCCATAGATTGAAGAGACAAGGGATTGAAATCAAAAGAAGCTACATCCTGCGAAATTTATGGAGACGTGCTAATGCTTCAAAAATGCCTTAGGTGGTTTAAAAAATTTAAAAATGGTTGTCACCTGATATTGCACCATCTTATTACAACGTTTTCAAATGTTTAGAACATTCACTTTTGCTTCTTTTGAAGATGCCTAAAATCCCTTGGATTCGTTCTTCAGCAAAAAACCAAGAGAGTTTTACAGAAGAGGACTTTAGAAATTGCGTAATCTTATAGATAACCGTGGGAAATATTTTACAGAATAATATTGTAGTTTTTTTTTATGAACAAAAAATTATCATTTCTTTCCACTTTACCTATTATAATAATTGCTATGTCTATCTATTTTTCATATATCTAAAATACAATTTTAAATAATTTATTATATAAATTCGTAACACATTCATTAGAATTGTAAAACACTAACAGTTGATAGTAATAAACGCGTAAACGCGTAAATGCAGCCTCTTGCGTTAGTCACTCACTGTTCATCTGTAAATGGCTTCCTATCTTAAATCAACGCTGACACTTTTTGTGTGCAAGATTGACGGAAATCCGTGTCGTAGATGCATTCCGCTAACTCACCATGCATTATCGAGGTACAAGTATTTGATCTTCAGTTTTCTCTCTTGTGGCTTTGTACGCTTCTCTTTCCTGGTCTGGATACTTAGTGGGAAGGTTTGGAGAGTGTAGATTAACTTTGGCATTGTACCTAAAAGGTATTAACATCCATTTCAGCTTTATTCAGAAATGTGAACATAAGCATTTCTTTTTTGGAACTATGTTATTTTTTATGTGTTGTATAATTACAGAAGTTATCCCCAATGAGTGGATATCCGAAAATAAATCAGGCAATTCAAGTACAATGTACTTTTTAGCTTACAACGTGAATAAATTTTTAACAATGTGGCTAGATATATTAAAAATGAAAAACAAAATACTATTGACTGAGAGTGATTGTTGAAACTTCAACATCCAATTTGAATGATTCAAATACTCAGTATAACCCTGATTTTTTGTTTTTTAAGGGCTCTCAAACAAACCATGAATGCTGAATCATTTAATACGGCTCTTATTTTTCAGGATAAAATTCAATACGTTTAAAATATGTACCTTATTCCTCCAATGTCTACTTCGTAATCTCCAGAAAGAACATATTCATTTTTAACCGGCTGCGCTATGCCATCTTCAAAATGTTGAACAAATCCCAAGCATACCTGAATAGATATAAATATATCACTTTTAAAGATTTAACTGTCAATTCTTGGTGGAGACATTATATTTTAAAAAATAAAACACAATTCATTTGTACTGTTGTACTGTCATTGTCATGTGGAAGTAGAATTGTGTTTTATTTTTTAAAATATAAATATATGTTGAGATAATCACAGGATTGGAGGGAAATAAATCCATTATAACTAAGATACGCATATCGTTGGATAGGCCCTCAATCCTGTTTGTGTCTTCTTCTGACGGATGATATCCTAAAGTCTTAGGAGACGGTCAAATACATATTCCACAGAACATAAATGCAGCCACAACACGGGAAATAGCAAAGCAATCAGTGGGTGCAGGATACCCTAGATCCTAGAGATTGCTTAGTGGTCATATGTTCCACATAGATGGCGTATGTGATACTCCTTTAGTCCAAGAGCGCAGAGACTTTTGGGCCAAACTTTGATGTACCATTTGAAAGGCAATAACACATATAGTTTTTGTTGAGGTTTTACTGTGTCATAGACTTTCACAGTATACGTAAAATTTAAGACATCGACTGAGTGTGCTTGATGGAATTTCAATATCAAATTTGAATTATTGAGATTTTGTACACTTCCATGTGTATTGTCACTAGTGACCCGGGTTTCGCCTTTCGGCATCTTCAGGCATTCGAGTGCACGTCAGTGACAAAATACATGGAACTGTACAAAATCTCAATAATCCAAATTTGTATACGTAAAAGTTTTAAGTAAAAGTGTAGGTACACGGATAAATCGATGCTCTGGAGCTAAGAAGAGTTAGAGTATCTTACTCACTTGTTTTTTGAATGTGAAACCATAACTTGTAGTTGTGGTTTGCCCACAATATATTCCATTTCTGTAGATAGGTTCTCCTCCCCAGCTCCATAATTCAGTTTCCGCATCATGATCATTTAACAATAGTTGGACGTATTGTCTCTTTATACCTTCATCACGCTGTTTTATCAGAGCCTCTTTTCCTATAAAGTTGGACTTTTTCTGTAATATCAATACATATACATTATATAATTTAAGACATCGACTGAGGGTGCTTGATGGAATTTCAATATCAAATTTGGATTATTGAGATTTTGTACACTTCCATGTATTTTGTCACTAACGACCCGGGTTTCGCCTTTCGGCATCTTCAGGCATTCGAGCACACGAATGGACTCGAACTGAGAGACAGTAAACAGTGTCTAACGTTTATATGGAAGATACAAATGCGACAAATATTATTTACGAGGTAAGATATTATACGTCTGAGAGCCACACTGATACCTGAGTTAAAATTTCGGGAATCTCCCTAATCCTTATTTTGTAAACACCATATTAACAGAGTGGCGAATTGTCGCTTTTCAACTTCTTTTAGAAATACCAGTGATTTTACAATTATAATAGTATTGTGGGTTTTGACGGGATGTAATTCGACGAATGGGTAAATATATACAATCATTCCACATTTAGTGACATCTGTTAGGTGTTTCAACGTATCGGATATAATAGCGGAGAATTAGGAAGGTTCAGCTGCTCATTCAAGATTGGCAAGGAATTTAACTGGGCTCTATTAATTTCTAAATTTCTTGATAAAATAATTTATGATCCCCCATGTTTTTATGCAACAGTTTAATGCGGATGATGGGGTTTAACTGTCGCATAAAAACATGGGGGATCATAAATTATTTTATCAAGAAATTTTGGAAATTAATAGAGCTCAGTTAAATTCCTTGCCAATCTTGAATGATCAGCTGAACCTTCCTGATTCTCCGCTATTATATCCGACACGTTGAAACACCTAACAGATGTCACTAAATGTGGAATGATTGTATATATTTACCCATTCGTCGAATTACATCCCGTCAAAACCCACAATACTATTATAATTGTAAAATCACTGGTATTTCTAAAAGAAGTTGAAAAGCGGCAATTCGCCACTCTGTTAATATGGTGTTTACAAAATAAGGATTAGGGAGATTCCCGAAATTTTAACTCAGGTATCAGTGTGGCTCTCAGACGTATAATATCTTACCTCGTAAATAATATTTGTCGCATTTGTATCTTCCATATAAACGTTAGACACTGTTTACTGTCTCTCAGTTCGAGTCCATTCGTGTGCTCGAATGCCTGAAGATGCCGAAAGGCGAAACCCGGGTCGTTAGTGACAAAATACATGGAAGTGTACAAAATCTCAATAATCCAAATTACATATACATTATATATTATCTAAAGTCTTTCGATTAAGTGAAAAAAAATCTTTCTATTCTAAGTAGAGAAAACTAGATATCTCATTTCTAAGCATGAAGGATGACAAATCAATAACACCATAGGTCATACATTACTCATGACATTTATTACCTTCTAAATAACAAGAATCTATATTGCCAAGTCTTGGTCTGCTTTATGAATAATTTCTTTTGCAGTGTTAATATTTTTGATGTAGACCCCTGGTTCTTAATCATTTCATACAATCTACTTTTCTACAACAGAAGCTATTTAATATATTCTAATTTAGAATTACAAACAAGTAAATAAAAATTAAACATACATTGAATTTAACTCTCCACGCACGGCCACACTCTAGTGGAGTCGTCATTGTATCTAAGTCCTGACCCCAAAAAGCATAAAACTTTTCTACTCTTAATGCCCTCATAGCATAATATCCAACATGCTTCAAGCCATATTTCTCTCCTGATTCCATGAGTCTTGAATATACATGAAGTGCAAACTGAAATAGAGATAGTACAATAATATTATACAGTTATAAAAGACATTATAGGAAACTTTTCTAAATAATTATTGGAAGCATATCTTTCATATGTTATATTTAATTCTAATATACTGTATCATGGTGCGTGTCAAGCATCAATAGCGTACCTCATTTGGTATGTAGAGAACATAGCCAAGTTCACCAGTGTGAGTGAGATTCAATGCCCTGATTCCATTCGCAAGTCCTACATCCAGTTCTCTGAATGAAAAGAATGGGAAATTTACTGGGCTAAGGTCTGTATCTGTCAATTCAGAAAGTAGAACTCTGGTGAACGGACCCATCAGGCATATTGCTGTGTACATTGATGTCACATCTGACATAGTGACCGTTCCATTGGACGGAAGACGAGCACCAATCCAGGCTTTACAACGTGTCTGCTGTATGGTGGGAGCTATCATCATATAACTAAAAACAATATTATAATATAGAATTGATAACTGTGTTAATCTAATGGTTGTTTCACTATGTGTGAAACATGTTTCGTTTCTTTGAGAAGCATCTTTATACCAACTCTATTGTAAGATTTTAATTTGTGTTTTATAAAGTTACTGCCAAATCCATTGAAATCATGTGTGTTGATGGTTATATAAAAAATGCAAGATACTATTTAGAACTAAATTATAGCAGATTTAGTCAGTGGATTGGAGGCCATGATTTTATTTTGGAGAAAAAAAATTCAGGTAGAACTCACTGGTTTTCAGATAATCTAGCCAGGGAACAATCATTTTCATAACCACCATATATATTTTGCATTCCCGTATGAATAATACTACCAACAGGCACATCAACATCGTTCGAACATAAATGCTGTAGAGTATCAACAACTTCTCTGCCTTTAGACTGAAATAAAAAGAGAAAAACAAATAAAAATTTTAAAGTTTGGTAATAATAACATAAATATTTTTACACATGGATGTATTTATAAAACATCGTCATGGAAGCAACCTCATGCTATTAAACACCCTTGACGTTTTGACTACCTTATCAGTAGTGCC
Source organism: Himalopsyche phryganea (assembly GCA_022494535.1). Lineage (NCBI taxonomy): Eukaryota > Metazoa > Arthropoda > Insecta > Trichoptera > Rhyacophilidae > Himalopsyche > Himalopsyche phryganea. Next base: position 3,881,123 of record JAGVSL010000019.1, on the reverse strand, counting down.
CATTATTTTTTGGCAATATAATACAGAAAAAAAATAATAAGAATTTCCATAATGTTTAAACACGAGTGTTTAATGGCACGCATAGGTTAGAAAAGATAAAAAATCAATATTTGAATTTTTTATTTAGAGCATTATCTGCCAGTCAAAGCGGTTGGATTGATTGATTGATCAAATTAATAGCAGCTGAGCGTTGTTTTTTTCATATTATTGAATTATTAACTAGGTTTTTTTTTGCATTTTGCGAAAATTGTTAATAATTTTTGATAACGAGATTTACCTTTCCAAATTTATGTAAATAAATTTGCTGAGTGAAGAGCTTTCCAAAAATAGATCACTAGAATACAAAGTGAAAAACACTGGATTATGTTTGGATAAGATTATAAGGCTTGGTATACGAACCCAAAGATCAATTTTGGTAAATGATGAGTAGTCGCAGATGCCAACAGTCTCCCTGCATGCAGCATATTCTCGTTCTACAAAATCAAACCATGGAGGCTTCCCGAATGTATTCGTTTTAGCAATCCTAAATGGTCGAGATCCATCAACAGTTCTAGCATCTAGTTTGGAATTGAAAATAATATTTTCATTGTTTAACATTTTTTTTGAATATCTTAAAAACCTTTTTTGATTATTTGTATTTGTTATATACTGTTATTTTGGAAACATAAATATTACTTACTATACTCTTTTTCAAACCATGTTGGCCTTTCGTAACCCATCACTTGTCCAAATACTGCTCCAGCTTCTTTCAAAACCGGATAAATAGGAGACATTCTTAAATTCCTCCCAGTCTCAAACTCATGGCAAGGGTATGGGATTTGATAATGCATTCCTTGAAATATATAATACATATTGATATAGGTTGTGTATTGGATAAGAAATCAATTCACTTCATACTGCAAAACTAATCAGAATTAACTAAAAGTATAATTTTTTAAAAGTGAAAAGAAGTCATTATGTTTCCTACCTGGAACCTCTCGAACTCTATCCCTCAGAAATTTTCGATTATTATGTAACCCGAGAAAACGGGAAATATCTAGCTCATACATATCGAAGGGAGTAAAACCATCAGCTATTATATCAGCAGTAGCTTGACCTACTCCACCAGCAGCTGATATTCCAACTGTCTTCATGCCAGCTGTCACTAAATAATTTGACATCTAAAAAATACGAGAGTTTGGGTTCATTATTTGTCTTTGCAAATCTAAAAATGACGAAAGGTAAAACCCAAGTCATAAAAAGCTTTCACAATTTAAATGTGAAATTGAAGCTCCATCTTTTTTTACATGATGAACGCACACCAAAAAACATATTAAAAAAAAGTGATAGGATACATAGAAAAATCAAAGATTGGTTCCCTAAATTTAAAAAACTTGTCATTTGTTTTATTTGAGAAATAACAACATTGTGTAAAAAAAGGTAATAATAAAAACCCAATAAATTCTTAAAACATTTTAGTAATGTATTTTAATTAAGAAAAAATAATTCAACATACTAGGCATCGCTACTTGATAATTTACGCGCACATTTATGAGGGGCTGTGCAAAAATCGCTTTCATTGCTAGAAATTTCTGACATGTCTAATGCATTAGAAGCCGTTCATTGAACACCAGGACGCAACAATGCGCAAAATTGAAAATATGTAACATAATTGTTTCTGGGAATCGTATTAGAAAAAATAATTCGTGTAAAAATATGATTCATTCTTTTATTGGACTGTGTCATTTCAAAACTGTGTAAATAAATCACATCACAAAACAAGCATTACTATTTAATTATATTAATATACCTCTGGTGCTTGACCGATAATCCATTTACAATCAGGTGAAAATGCCTCAAGCCCATTACATAGTTTTTCTAATTGAACTTCTTTTAGTGATGGCACTCTGAGAAGAATTTGTTCAAGCAAAACATGAAAGTGATCCCAGTCTTCTGGATGATATCGTTGACTGCTATCTCCTGAAAGAATTCCAAACTTCGCATTCAAGAGGTCAATTTGGGTATTTAGGTATCTTAGTAATCTATCGCTGAATTACCTGGTGCTTTCTCATCATCGGAAACAGGTTTAGCATTTGGCTCAAATCCTCCAGCTAAAATTCGACCATCATTTTCTCTAAAATATATATGACCATCAGGATCTCTTACAACTGAAAATTTAATACAATGTTTTACACATAAGGAAAAACAGTGTGATTTAAAAATAAATATCAGAGATAATATCCACATAATCTAAGAATGACACAGACTTACCCGGAGTCATAGGATCAATTCCATCAAGTAGTTTTGTATGTAAATAATAATGCTCAGTTGCATGTAAAGGCACTTTAACATTTGGTTCTGAAAGTTGGCCAATTTTTCTGGCCCAAAATCCAGCGCAATTAACAAAATAATCACACTCAAAGTCTCCTTGTGTTGTTTCCACCAAGCTCACTTTGCCTTTTCTACTTTTAACACCAATAACGGAACAGTTTTCCAACAATGTTAGCCCTAAAATTTGCATAGTATATCTCATCAAACAATTGCAACAAACAAGAACAAGATGAAATAGCATAGTATTCATTGTCATTAGTCAACAAATTTAAAAGGAAATAGGTATAAAATACCCTTATTTTAAAGTCTACCTGATTTAATAGCTTCTTGGACCAAAGTTAAACATATTTGATACGAATCGCCAACTCCATCTCCTGGTATCCATAATCCTCCCTGTAGATCATCGGTTCGAATCAGAGGACACAGTGATTTGCATTTTTCTGGATTAATTAATTCACATGGAATATTCCAGGCTCTTGAATACATAACAAAGAAAAGTATTATGCATTTGCAGTAAAGTTAAATATTAAATTCAAATAATCTAATGGCAAAATTAACAATAAAATATTTCATCATTAAGAATATCTTACACGGATTGAGCTTTCATTCTTCGGTAGACTGTCATTCTATCTCGGGTCCTTGCCAAAAGTAATGAACCACACTGTTTCCAGCCGGTGGCTAGTCCAGAAGAATCTAATGTTTTTAACAGCTCTATTGAAGATTGTGCAAGTTTTACTTGGGATAATGTTGGTTTGAACATTCCCACCAGGCCAGAAGAGTGCCACACAGTTCCACTGCCTATTCTGAAAATAGATAAAGGTGCAATGGCATCTAAAATTATGTGCATACAAATTGATTGAAAATGTACAGCTTTAGTTATTAATGCCAGAAAGTGCAATATTTTTGTATGTATAATAAAGAAACAAATACAGCAAATGTTTTTGTTTCATAATTTTTTACGTCTGACACACATATACGCAATGTTACAATATACAATAATTTCAGAATGAAAATAATGATAATATTACAATGTCTAATATGTATATTTTTATTTTGTAATTATTAATTATACAAAGTGCAATAAATGATAATTACTTATAAAATAAATAAAAACATTTTATATTCTTATATGCAACTTGTGTATAGTGTAATTTCATAAGACACCAAATATTTTTACTTGGTCCATGCTTGATACGAAAGTCTTCTCAGCTAACAATTACAAAAATAGTAGAATTAGCGTACAAGCAATTAATTATGTGAAAACTCTAGCTCAGTGTTTTTGGGAAAACAAATTATAGCATTGAACTCATAATCTTATTTCCGTTTTTCTTTTTAGTATCCTACGTATAAACAATCATCAATTATTGACACATATTCACGTAATTAATCAGAGTCCTCATTACAAATTTCGTAGAGTTAAGCATAGGGTATTCAAAAAAAACATGAAAATTTTATTGGTGTAGGCAACAAAGCGTGTGATGCAAATGAAGGTAAATATGCTTCACAACGTGCTACTCTTTTTCTTCCTGAAAAATTACCTAATGCTGCTCAAAACAAAGCCATTCTCTAGGAAATTTAACTGTGGATAGGAAATTTGCAAAAAAGTCAAATATTGGAATAAAGGAAACCAATGAATTATGTAAAATATGAAATATTATTACGAAACTTTGTCACTATATTTCAAATTTGCTCCGTGGTTCGATCTAAAAGTTCCATTTGACATATTATGGGTACTTCATAATGATATTATATAATTCGTATATCATGTAAATTATCGGATTCCCATGTATGATAATTTGGCAATTTCCTACATAACTGCATTGTTATTAGCTGCATTGAGTAAATTTCCGAGCAGAAAAAAAGTAGCATGTTGTATAGCATATTTATCCAAATCACCATAAAGTTGGTAAATAATACATTATTTGAGTTATTGAGATTTTGTACACTTCCATGTATTTTGTCACTAATGACCCGGGTTTCGCCTTTCGGCATCTTCAGGCATTCGAGCGCACGAATGAACTCGAACTGACAAAATACATGGAAGTGTACAAAATCTCAATAACTCAAATTTGATATTGAAATTCCATCAAGCACCCTTAGTCGATGTCTTAAATTATATAATACATTATTTATTAAAACAAAAGTGCATGGTTTTAGCAAAAGATATCGCAGTAATATTATAAATATCTCATACAAGGACATGCTTATTATTTCTCAATATTAAGATAAATTTCAGTTTGAAACATCAAATATGCATAGCCCGAAAGTCAAATACCAATAGTAAATGATGGTCTATAGGTCATCTGTTTACGTTTAGTTTGAATCTATTCTTTTATGGTGAGAGGCAAAGTATGAATTCTGTTTTAAGGTTATAGAATATTAAGTTATTTGATACATACCTATCTTGTTCCACCAATATGGTGTGTTCTCCCAATCCTTTCTTAGCTAAATGATATGCTACAGAAGCACCCATTGCACCACCACCACAAATAACCACACGTGCCTTCTTAGGCTGAGTACTTACAGTCCGATTCCCATAATATTTATTAATTGAAAATCTCCCACCTAATATGCTATGGCATTCTAACCTATAGTCATTATGAATGAGACTATATCGATTTAGGTTGCATATTGGATTTAAGCTGTTTGGCTTTAGAATTTTCAACATTTTGAAAGCTGTCAGTGCTTCTTGTACATATTATTCTTCACTATCCTAATACTGAATCTCAAGTTTTGCTTGTATATGACATTACCTAAACTTTGTTAAATTTGACACTTTAGCGAGTGCTGCCGTTTAAATAAATTGAATTGTAAATTGACTTCGAAGATTGTTTGGGATACTTAAAATAAAATAGTAAATGCAATCTTGAAGTATTGAGTAGGTACCGTAAACTGGGTTTATTTCGCCTACCAAGTATAACTCCGCCTACTAAAATTGTTTTGTTTATGTGATCAACTTATTTTTACGCTTATGTAGAAAAAACGTTTGATTATGACATCATTCTTAATAGTCAGTTGATCACATTGAACCTTTTAAACATCTAGATTTTCTCGTAGGTAAGTTATTTTAAAACTTTACTTTTCTAAATGGTGCGTGCATATGCATTTACCTCAACTGTCGAAAAATCATCATTTATTTCCCAAAAATACTAATGTCACTATAAAAATATTGCCACAAATTATTTCATTGGCGTTGTATGGTGATATAATTATTTGATATATTTTTAAAATTTCAATTCACCTAGAAACTTTGTTTTATATTTCTTGATAAAATAACAAAAACTAAAGCTTAAAAAATTAATGGCTTCATCAACTATTTCCTTACCTAATTAATATGCACATTACCTTATCAAAACATCTGGACATTGTTTAGGTACACAAATTAATTAATTATATCATTTGCACAACCCTAAGTGTTCGGTTAGAGTCAGCACACGATAGAGGGGCGGGCGCGGCGCTTAAAACTGAAATACATAGCATGCTTTTGCAATGTCAGCAGTTAATGCGAGCTGACTGGAGTCTTGTCTTAAGTGGTTTTGCATTTCAGTGTCAAGCACTCAATCGTTAGCGAGACAAGGGTAATATCGCCTAGTAAATGTTGACGATGCGAAAACACACAAAAACGATGATTGTAACTGACTTTTAATATGTTTGCGGCACATGTTATGAATATTATTCTACATACCTCATTTATGTTACAACGTAATAGTAATTAGGAATTACTAGAATTTTTTTAAAAAAATAGACAGAATAGGTCCGAGCCAGTGTTATTTCATTATTTATAATTTCGTGTTTATATCAGTAAAATCAATATATTATAATCTAAATTGACAATATTCACTATATTGAATACTTGTAGGCAAGTGTATATAACAATAAAGATTTCTCATTCACATTTTACCAAGCAATAAGTCTGACGATGCTTCTCAAAAGGAATTCAAATTCAGAAGCATTTGTGACACGTACGCAAACAGTGAAATATCAAATAAATCAATTTTTGTTATTTAATAAAATGATTTAGATATACTAAAAATAGGTAAGTATACATAAAAGTGTGTATTTGGTAAATAATAAATACTTCTAATATTATAGTATATTTTGGTAGGTAGTTGAAGTGATCTTATGGAATATTTATGAAGAAATGATAAAATATAATTTAATAGGTATTGAGTTATTTTATAGGCCAAAATTTCAACAAGAAAATAACGTAGGTGGGCTTAATGATTTTTTTTGAATAGTCAATTTTGGCGCGCTGATGAAGTGTAAACTAATAAGAATGAGTATAATGAAGTGTAATATTGTATTGATTTCCCTTAACTTATGACCTTTAAAAGATATTCGTTAATCCGTATTGAAATAAATACGAAAACCACTAAAAGTATAGTAGTCCATGCACATTTCTCACACCAGAAGTAAATTTTAAAAAAACAATCATGGATTTAATTTTATACGACAATTAATGTCATGACGTTTTTTGGCAACACTAATCTTTGTTATCTCTTATCCATAGATAATATACTATACTCTTATCTTTCATTGAACTTTGACAGATTGTCAAGTGCCGCGTTTACCAAAATATTTAAACTATTGTCAACAGTAGGATAGTATCAGTCTATAGTGATTTTTTCGTAAACATGGATGTCCTCAACTCATCTCATGCCGGTGATCTAGTGCCAAGCTTACACGAATCATTTTTGGATACCGCAGAAAGCATTCGCGAATATTATGAAAACAAATTTCATAACCAAGTTGACTTCTTCGTCAAAGTTCCAGGAAGGTAGATTAAACATTAATATCTTACATATCTAAATTAAAGTAGACAACAACGGCCCTTTGGATAGTTTGATGTGTATATCTTGTTTCGAAAAATATACTGGTAAAGTTCGTTTGTAAACATACAAATCATGTGCCTGTTTCAACGCCACCACTAGTAAGTTCGATCACAGAATGTGGGCGGTTTCATTGTTAACAGTAACGTCAGTATTTTTACCCGCATGAGCAATTTTAAATTGTTTGCTTTTATAAATTAAATTATGTTTGTTTCAGAGTTAACATAATCGGTGAACATCTTGACTACAATGGCTATGGAGTATTGCCTATGGCAATACCGAATAATATTACTTTAGCTGTTGGAAATGCCAATAATTCCATGTTGAATGTTAGTAATATGGATTCTAAAAAGTTTCCTGATCATTCAGGAGACGTTTTGGGTTTTTTGTAAGTAAGATTATAACACATTTATTATTTCATCTGATTGATGGATGGTGTCTGAACTAAATTTAACCATATAGTTTTAAATTTTATTGTTGTATTATAATAATATACAAGGCACATAAAGAAATCTACACGCTATATTAAATGGGATTTTAATACAAATAAAAACTAGCAATATTATACACCAGATGAGAGTGCCACTTGTAAATTTTCGATCAATTTTTTTTTCCATGTCCGCTCCCAATGTGGAGCGTATGGTCTCCTAATGGAAGTATCTTAACAGAATTTTTCTACAAAAACTGCTTGTTACTCAGTTGCTCAACCTCTCTTTTTTCGAAGAGAGTAGGGATAGAAGGATAGGGCTATGGCAGGACTAGTGGTTAGCTAATCGCTCTCGCTACGCCACGTGAGGATGGGATGGGTGGGAGGGAGGACTCAGACTACGAACAGAAATCCATAAATCGATTGAAAGATCAATCGATGAAAACCGTCTGCACCGGGAATTGAACCCGAGACATCCGTAACCATAGTCAGCGGCGCTACCAACTGCACCACGGACGCTGACGCCGATTTCGATCAATTCTCACGCTTTTATAGACATACGTTACGCATATGCAAGGTACACTGCATACCTGATCGATAGATAAATATTTAATACATGTTATTACTGGCTCACAATTTAATATACATAAATCTTTATAGGAGAATTAACTAAAAATCAAAATATTTCAATAAAAAAGATTTTCATTTGCCACAGTTTATACTAAAAATATAAATGCGTTAAAGACAGAGATAAATCAACACTTACAATGTGTAAACGTTGTATATCTAATTTTATTTGTGAGATAGCTGATTGTTGGTATTTGAAATAACATGAGTTATGCTCCAATTTATTGTTAAAAAGTTCAATCAAATTTTAAAAGGAGTCAGTAAAAAAGTTTTGCATTATGATTTAGCAAAAAATACCATTATATAATCTATATCTCGTGAATATATTTTTATTATTTGGTATGATGTCATTACACAATGAATTAACAGTTCCATATTTGTAATCTCTTTACTCGTATTCAGGAAAAATCCAAAGTTGGAGAACCCCGTCGCATGGTATGATTATATGCACTGTGGAGCCATCGGAGGGGCTGCTGCTAGTGGAAACGCGCAGGCTAAAGCTTGTATAGAAACTAAAAAGGCGTTCGACAGTGTCGCTGGCGAGAAGACTCTTATTGATATTCTTAATATTAAGAATTCTGGTTCTATGAAAGATTCATTTGAACCCACAGAAAATATATGTCAAATAGGTACAGTATTCTTATCTACTATTTTATTAACTAAGTATATCTGCAGCTCACAGTTTTCAACCTCACTTGGCCATGCATTTACACTAACATAATATATTTTTAGGCCCTATATATAACTGTTATTAACCCAAAAATATCTGTGCATGGTGTGAATGTATTGATATGTCGACATACATTAATTCATTTAATTTATTCATTGTTTTGTTCAAATTCTAGAGTTGTTCAAATTTTGCAAAAGCGTTCAATTATTTGTAGGAAGCCACGGTGTATACTATTTGCAAATAAATGTTATTTTGAGTTTTCAATATATTTATGCCAAGTACGGATATATACATCTATATTTAAAGGTCCTTTCAGAGAAAATAGAAGATCCTGGGTTATTTCTAAGGAAGATCCTTCAAAATTCAAAACTGTAGGAGAAAATACTTAATAATAGATTTTATTCACTACCATTTTGTTTTGCAAAATATTTCAAAATAGTTTTCTCGCTTTAGAACCAGCAAATTTAATATTACATTTGTGAAATCTCTAAATCTGTGAAGTGTATTTCAGCTGCCCAAATAATAAATTTTATTTATTGAAACATAATTTAGTTATGTAATTATAATCAAAATAATATAATATTACAAACAGCATTGCAATTTTAAGTGATTAAAAACCAAAGCCGCTGAAGCAATATGATTTCTTAAGCAATAAAGTATAAAATAATGTTTTTTTTAAATTTCAAAAGTATTGTCAATTTAATTGTAAATTGTACCTATAAAACGGTAGATAAGATAATTTTCAACTTACCTGATATTTAAGAAATTATTGAATTAAATTTATTATTACAATGAAATTAAATATTTGCAAATAAGTTGCTATCAAAGTTCAACCGACACATTTTTATATAACATTAAAAATCAACACCCAGTTATGTTTCTCATTCCACAGTTCCTCCAGAAATTATGAATACACTAAAATCCGATACATCCTCCATAAAAGGTGTAAATGCATGTGTTTTGGGCACCATTCCATTAGCTGCAGGATTGTCTAGCTCTAGTGCCCTCGTGTGTGCTGCAACCCTCGCTATGACGCATAATAATAATGTAAGAATATATATTTTAGACCATTTTTTACATCTTTGTCATGTTTTTTTTCATTACCTTTTCAAAATTTCTTTTTATTCACCATAAAATATGTGGGTTTTTGACTATGAATATTTAAATGCTGACCAATTTTATTAATAAGACAGTGGAAGGACCAAGGAGTTTAGTAATGTATAAGTAAATTTTCCAAATGGTTATTTGAACACACTAATGCCAGCACGAAAGCATATGCATACTATGTTAAAGTGATTATATATATATTTTTAAATACAGTAAACTCCCCCTTAACTAGAATCAACAGGAATGTGTGTTAATTGTTCTCCCAATTAACTCAAAGATTACAAACGGAAATGTCAAATTATTTAGAAAAAACACACAAACAGTAGCAGAATATATAATATAAATGTTTTTAAATGAATTTTTCTATGGTTTATCAAAACCATTTTTACAGAGAAAATACCAGTCGTTATTCTGTTCCCGATCGTAAGAAGTTAAAGTTATTTTTTACTGTGGATAATCGAATGTTCGCCGCAGGATTCGGTGGCGTATTATGATATTGATGTAAAATTTTTGGCATGTTTATTCGTATTATATTGCAATGTCAATGAACTTTACTAATATTGCAATTTTTTTTATAAAATTATTATGAATACTCCATACTGAGGAGATTAGAATTTAACACTTATTTGCCAATCTATCTATGAAACCAAAATGATGATAATGCTATCTTTGTTTACTCGTTTTTACATTTTTCTTTATTATCTTATCACAATAAATAAGCATAGTTGACACAATTATTATGTTATAAAATTTTAATCTATATGGTGTGTCAATATTTTATTGAATTGTTTTATTAACTATAAAAATCTTTATCAATGTGCAATGTGCATTCTAACAAAATATATTTTAGAAGCTTGTTGTCATAGGTAAAATATTTTTTATTAGATAGATAAATAAAATTGCTTAGTTTCACGTAAAAAAAAACCTGAATTATGTTTTTCGTTTTTAAATTAAACTCTTATGGTCCACATTGATTGAAGAGTATCTGTTTTGGAACACATAAAATATTTAAAACGGAGAATTAACATAAATAATTATATTTATTGATTGAATTGGCATTTACTTGGTAGAACTACATTATAATAGGGTAAAAATAACAAACTGTTGATAACTTCTAATTCGAGGTCTGGTATGTCTGCATTTGTGTGATAAGATCTTCAGGTTTAATTTGTATGAACAGCTGGAAATTAATAGATATAATCTAGGTAATATCCTCTTTAATGACTAAACAAACATTAATTCATCACCGTTACTCAAATTTACTTACTTTTTTTTCTTACTTCCCATTACAGCAAGCTCACATAATTACGCATAATCAATACAATTTCAATGCATTTCACTTAAAGATTAATTTATAATACCATATGTATGTTCCTTTTCTTAGAATAACTCATAAACGCAATTAGTATGTTAAACATTTTGATTTTAAATAAAAGTCATGATGTTGGAATAATGAGATCATGTAATATTGTCTATCTCTAAAACAGTACATATAGGTAAGCTAAATTAAATTAAAAATAGTTCTGACGATGATGTGAAGTCAAACGAAATTCTTGTAGAACTGAATACTTTGTTAATTTTACCCTATTCTAATAATTAAGCTTCATATGTTCTTCTTCTATTATGAAATTACAAGCGGACAACACAAACTAATGCGAAATTAGACCTGAAAATCTGTTAACAAGTGAATTTTCGAGTTGTTTATCAGATATTTTGCTCCTAATTATACCTTTTGTGAACTTATTTCTATAAAATAATTGTTTACAAATAAAGGAAGTAGTAGGATATTTCTCTATGAGAAAATATGTCTTACAAAGCATGTTCTATATCTGATTTCATATCTATATAGCCTGCAGTAAAACCTTCATTATCAGGGCTACATGGGGATCTTGAAAATGTTAAACTTTATGTGCCTGATCTTAGGGATCGTAGACATGAAATTTTATTATATAATTTAAGACATCGACTGAGGGTGCTTGATGGAATTTCAATATTAAATTTGGATTATTGAGGTTTTGTACACTTCCATGTATTTTGTCACTAACGACCCGGGTTTCGCCTTTCGGCATCTTCAGGCATTCGAGCACACGAATGGACTCGAACTGAGAGACAGTAAACAGTGTCTAACGCTTATATAGAAGATACAAATGCGACAAATATCATTTACGAGGCAATACATTATACGTCTGAGAGCCACACCGATACCTGAGTTAAAATTTCGGAAATCGTCCTAATCCTTATTTTGTAAACACCATATTACCAAAGTGGCGAATTGCCGCCTTTCAACTTCCCTTAGAAATACCAGTGATTTCACAATTACAACAGTATTGTGGGTTTTGACGGGATGCAATTCGACGAATGGGTAAATTATATACAATCATTCCACATTTAGTGAAATCTGTTAGGTGTTTCAACGTATCGGATATAATAGCGGAGAATTAGGAAGGTTCAGCTGCTCATTCAAGATTGGTAAGGAGTATAACTGGCCTCTATTAATTTCTAAAATTTCCTGATAAAATAATTTATGATCCCCCATGTTTTTATGCAACAGTTTAACCCCATCATCCGCATTAAACGTATGGTTCTCCATTAGCAAGTGATTTGCGAATGTCGAAGTTTCTTTTTTAATCTAAAGGCAGCTAAATGTTCTGATACCCTTATATCTAATGTACGTGTGGTTTTACCCACATAGAAATGTTGGCAATCATTGCATTGTAATTTATAAATACCAGATTTGTTCTTAAAGTTTACTCTATCTTTATTGTTAATAAGTAATTTGCCTAGAGAGTTTTTGCAATAGAGCCGGTCTAACACTATCAGCGAGTTGTTTTTTTAATTTTAAAGCTTGTGCAACCTAAATAACTTATTCTATGCCAGATTCTAGGGCGGTCTATGTCTTTAGACAAGTTCCCGAAATATAGCATCTTTTCTGCTAATTTACGTTGTTTTTTGATACAAGACTATCTATAAGAGACGCCTCATAGCCATTATTAGGGCAATTTGTTTAATAATGTTTAGTTCGTTTTCAAAATTAAATTTATTTAGAGGTATAGTGACTAATCTGTGAACCTGAGAATGGAAAGCAGCCAATTTATATGAGAAAGGATGGTCTGACTTAAAATGAATCGCGGCTTCTGAAAACGTCTGTTTTCGGTAAATTTTAAATTCATGAATGGAGTTTTTAATATCAATATTAAGGTCAAGGAAATTTATATTCTTGCCCCCTACTTCTAAAGTGAATTGAATTTTATCATCTAGTGAGTTAAGAAAATTATGAAGGTTAGAAACTTGTCTCTCAGTTCCATTGAATAGACAAAGGATGTCATCTCGTAGCGGAACCAATAAACTACGTTTCTAACTTCTGTTTTATTGCTAAAAATAAGGTTTTCTAAATGGTTCATGTAAAATTCTGCTAATAGTGGTGACAAACAACTTCCCATTGCAAGGCCTTCGGTTTGTTCATAGAATCTATTATCAAATTGAAAAGTTGACCAGAACTATTTTCAATTTGATAATAGATTCTATGAACAAACCGAAGGCCTTGCAATGGGAAGTTGTTTGTCACCACTATTAGCAGAATTTTACATGAACCATTTAGAAAACCTTATTTTTAGCAATAAAACAGAAGTTAGAAACGTAGTTTATTGGTTCCGTTACGTAGATGACATCCTTTGTCTATTCAATGGAACTGAGAGACAAGTTTCTAACCTTCATAATTTTCTTAACTCACTAGATGATAAAATTCAATTCACTTTAGAAGTAGGGGGCAAGAATATAAATTTCCTTGACCTTAATATTGATATTAAAAACTCCATTCATGAATTTAAAATTTACCGAAAACAGACGTTTTCAGAAGCCGCGATTCATTTTAAGTCAGACCATCCTTTCATATAAATTGGCTGCTTTCCATTCTCAGGTTCACAGATTAGTCACTATACCTCTAAATAAATTTAATTTTTGAAAACGAACTAAACATTATTAAACAAATTGCCCTTAATAATGGCTATGAGGGGCGTCTCTTATAGATAGTCTTGTATCAAAAAACAACGTAAATTAGCAGAAAAGATGCTATATTTCGGGAACTTGTCTAAAGACATAGACCGCCCTAGAATCTGGCATAGAATAAGTTATTTAGGTTGCACAAGCTTTAAAATTAAAAAACAACTCGCTGATAGTGTTAGACCCAAGAGTTCTATTGCAAAAACTCTCTAGGCAAATTACTTATTAACAATAAAGATAGAGTAAACTTTAAGAACAAATCTGGTATTTATAAATTACAATGCAATGATTGCCAACATTTCTATGTGGGTAAACCACACGTACATTAGATATAAGGGTATCAGAACATTTAGCTGCCTTTAGATTAAAAAAGAAACTTCGACATTCGCAAATCACTTGCTAATGGAGAACCATACGTTTAATGCGGATGATGGGGTTAAACTGTTGCATAAAACATGGGGGATCATAAAATTATTTTATCAGGAAATTTTAGAGTTAATAGAAACATAATATATTATGTGCAATGTCATTTTCACTAACACAATCAATTTATTATATTTAAACAATTCTTTTCTCCAGGTCCACCCTACCAAATTAGAAATGGCAGAGCTGTGTGCTAAAAGTGAACGAGTGATAGGCACCTTTGGCGGCGGAATGGATCAGGCAATTGCGTTTACTGCCCAAGAAGGTAAACTCTTCCTTTTAGAAAAGTAAACCCCATAAAAACTAAATTTTATTGTCATATTTTTACAGCAATTAGTAGATCAGCTTATATCTAAATTAATTACACATTCTTATCTTTTAGTAGGCGGCTATTAAGATCCACTTCAAATTATGTCTATAAATGTATACAATTTATTACTGTACAAGTTTTGTTAATGTTTATTATGTTTTGGTCAGTGGATTGAATTATTTGGTTACTAATATGCATTTTATCCAGGATTTCTATCTCATATAACATTCAATCCGTTGGAAGTCAGAAATGTGCCATTCCCGGAAAATGTAGGTGTATTTGTTATTTGTCATTCCCTGGTACAAGCAGAGAAAGCTAACACAAACGATTTTAATTTGAGGGTCCAAGAATGTCGCACGGCAGCAATGGTGAGTGACGACTATTTACCTCACATATTAGTTTAACTATAATTCAATGATTTTGTGAAATTAATAGAAAAAAAGTTTTATTTAAAAAAAAGTTAATTGCAGTTAAGGTGTTTTACAGCCTCAGGGACTATGGAAATGGATTTTTTTCATTGAAATTTCTTTATTTATGATTTTTATATTATTATTTATCTGTTTTTCCTGTTGGCACAATTATTTATTAATAAATTCAGTTGAAACTTTACTATCAGTACATACCGATTTCTTAAAAAACAAAGAAAAAATATTTCATCATTAAAATTTTAATTACTCATAAACTGATGATTGTATCACACTGAAATTTTGACGATATGTTAAATATGCTTTTCCTCATATATCTAAAAGGTTAAATCAGAGTTTCCCAATCTAGTGTATGTGCACCAATGAAATAAGCATTACAAATACATCAATTTGTCACCCGAGTCAGCTATATAATATAAAAATAAATACAATGCCGAATACTAAATCAGTGTTTCCCAAACGTTTTACAGTATCCATGAAGAAGTATTCTATGAAAAAATATCAATCAAAACACACAACATCAGTTTGGGTTGGTTTTGTAAAAAAACAATGAAAAAAGTGTCAATATTAAATATTTATAACTTCTAAACTAATAATTGTATCAAAATGGTCCTTTTTATTTATTTAAATCAATCTAGAGCCATCTCTCAACGAGTTACAATCGATATCACATGCATACCATCATTTTTTTAAAGTTAACGTTGCATCGAAAATAATGCTCGAAAACTTTTGAACCATGTTGTTAATTTATTTATTATTATTATATACTGATTCTATGCTTTGATATTGTGATATATTTTGCAGATGTTGCTTCACAGTCACGGTAAATTATCAGAGAAAACTCAAATCCAGGGACTTACTCTTGCATTAGTCGCAAAGATATTAAAATGTGATCTGCATCAGATGTTGGAGAAAGCTAAAAGTCTGCCGCTGTATAAAAATTCTGATGGACCAAGAAAGAGAGCAACCCATGTCTATTCAGGTAAATGATAATGGTCACAATTAGTGATGGCTATCATTTTCGTCTCTCTTTGCAACTTGTTACTTTTTGATTCGGTGATTTGTCTCAGAACAGAGATAAAACAATAGAGTGACAAAACAACATAGGGGAAAAATAAAACACCTAATATTTCTATCGTATCTATTTATAAATTAAATATATATAATATCTTTAATAGTTTTGTATACAACTGTTTTTATTTTAGAGGCTATTAGATTAGAAGAATTCATCAAGGGGTGTGAAGATAAAAATACAAGTGACAATGATAAATTCAGAGCCTTGACTACTCTAATGAATAACAGTCACGAAAGCTTGAAGACTGACTATGATTGCTCCCACCCTGAAGTGGACATCCTTGTTAAACTTTGCCAGCTCAATGGCGCCGGAGCTCGAGTTACTGGTGCAGGGTAGGTTTATTACTTATGTTATTAATTATATAAAGCCAGTCTGATACAGAGATAACATAACTACTGGTCCTTTCCTAACCCATTCCTTAGACTTTAGAGGGTGATTGAGTTTTTGAAAGTCTCATATTGATAAGTTGAATCCCTGTAAGGACAGTTTCATAAACTGATTTATCGATTTGTGTTGGAAGGCATGGATGTCTATGATGTTTAAATTCCCTCCAATCCACCCAATCCTATAACTGGGGTGTAGCAAGAGCGAATAGCTGGCTAATAGTCTTGTCTTAGCCCCATTCTACGATACTTACTCTTTCCATAAAAAGAAAACTGAGTGTTTGAACAAAAGACTGTTTTCGTTGAACAACATATGTTGAAATAAGCTCCATTTAGAGTCCATATGCTACCCATTGCACCCTATGCACTCCCTCATTAATTTATTACTTTAATAATTATATAAAAAATGGTTTCGTTTGTTCCAGTCTGGTAAAATTCATCTAATGCAGAATGCATACTAACTGTATGTTTAACTTACAGCATACATTACTGTAATGTTTCTGTTGATAGATTTTCATTATAGTGTGTGTATTTTTAGGTGGGGTGGTTGCGTTGTTGCCCTCTGCCCTCATTCGAAGCTTCAAGATTTCGAAAGCATGCTAATCAAATGCTATTATTCGAAGAGACCATCATATATTTCAGCAGATGGTCAGCCAATGAATCCTATATTCACAGCGGTGCCGAGTAAAGGTGCTGCAATCTATGTACCACATTCAAGTAAATAAAGAATATTTTAAAATGGTTGCTATTTAATGAATGGAAACAATTATATGGTGGGTAACAATTTTAATTGAATCATTACATAATTATGATGAAGTCTTACTGACACGTTCTACACGGTAAATGCAAGACAGATTTATCGTTTTCATTTCGCATTTATATCGTGAAGTATTATAGTGGTATGTGCTGTAGATACCATTGCTAAGTTATAACTATTCGAGAATAAGTAGACTTTAATTCATGCTTCATATACTATATGAAATTGATCTACAATAATAGTTGGTGAGAACATATTTACAATTTATTTCTTTTTACATATAGAATGACCTGAAAAATATATGAGCGAAAGATATAATTATTGGCTGGTGATTTAATATTAAATATTCAAAACAATTATGCCCACTACAGCTATTTGCAAATGGGAGATAACAAAGAAAACTTCTTTAGATGTAAATATGGGTGTGATAAGAAAAGTTTGTTCCCAATATAGCAAATTTACTGTCTATTTTACTAAAATTTCTTTGCATTTGATTTTTGCATCAAAGACTTCTGTTATCTGTATTCATGAAAATTTTGTGTCCACCGATATATATACCTAATTTATTAAGTATTCCTTTGATTGATTAATATTCTAAAGAGTATTAATTAATATTCTAATACATATACAGGGATATAAGTATTTAAAATGGTATTTCTATTTGGACATTATAATAATTCTTTTTAACTGAATATATTGTTTATTTAATGTCCAGTCAATATTTTTAATAAAAATATATGAATGATATTTACTTCAAATAAAAATCCCATGAAGTGAGAATTTAAGTTATATTATAAAGACATGATGATTTTAAACATAAAAATAAAAATCTGTAAGATTTAGTTGATTTGTTTTAATATTTTGTCAATCAATTATAATAATTTTACTATGACATTTCTGCATTTATTCTTTTTGAAAGAGCAGTATATAAATTTAAGAATAGAACTGATGTTATAGACATACCATGTTTATTTGTGTTTATTGATTTTTTATATCAATCAAACTTATGACTTTTTTAATCTGACTTAAAAGAAAAAATCATACATGTATAGTGTACATTGTACAGTTTATATTTGATTGTACAATACTGTCTTTCAGTGAGTATATTTTTTATATTTCGGTTATGATAAATCCTTATTTACTGCTTATAGTATTATAAATGTAGTAATATATTCAATATTTATTTTTTGATGTACGCTATTGTAAGATTTTGTTCCTAATGCGAATTCCTAAGTTCTATACAAATATTGATATCTTTTGATTTTAAGTGAAAATTGCCATTATTTAATATAATTATTTGTTGCTAAATGATTAACTGACAGCCATTGTTCTGTTAAAGCTTATATTCAGCTATAACCTATAGGAGATACGTGTTGAATAAAAGCATGTCTTTATGCGTATACCAACATAACTATAATTCATTTGAAAGAGAGTTTACTCAAGAATCTGTTTAAATGCATAATATTACAAAGTGAGCTGTTAACAAAATATATATTTTTCATAAATAATATTGTTATGCTTATATCGCCGCAGTAGATGTCAAGGGAGTCAATAGCGCAATAAAATCATAAAGTTGAGAAATCAGCACACAAAGATTTTGTGTGACAAAAAAGGAATATTTTTTGTTTTTAAAGATAGAACAGTGAAACATTGAACATAGATACTTTATCATGTTACGCGGAAAGTTTTAGTCGATAGCGTTAAGCCTCATATCATATTATTTGCCATTGACTGTACATTAATGTATATGTACTAGGTTTATTGGCAATTTACAGAATACTCATAAATAGGGCTTTTTGTTGTTCAAATCCACGGCATCTTTCATAGTTTTAAAATGTTTTGTGCACTACTCATTTTCGCCAAATTCGTGGCTTGACTCCCTTGACATCTACGGCAACGACATGTATATACATGCTGTGCACCGTTGGCAGTCATTCTCTACCAACGGTAACTGCAACTAAGTAATTCACAATGATTATTTTATGAATCATTTAAAATGGCGTGTCCACTAAGTAATTACTCAATGGACTATATTTGTATTTATTAATTTTAAAACATGGTACATACATGGCTTGATTTTATTCTAAATCAAAACCGGTATTTAATGCCACTTCGTTTTAATTGAACTTAACCACTTCACGGTCGCTCGCTCACCCGTGATAGAAAATTGACAAATGCGTTACGTTCGCTCGCTCACCGGTGATAGAAACCACTTGGCGTTATGTTCGCTTTCAATCGTATATGATAGAACCATCAAAAAAATACTAGGGATACGTATTCCTATTTCAATGACATACACGAAGCTACATATGTTCTAAATGCTGTAGAAAGCGATCGAAAAAAATGTTAAAATAGAGTCGTAGTTGTTTTGTGTAATATTTTATGGCGTTCTGCGATAATTATTGTTCTCGAAACTCGAATTGCATTATTATCCTTCTATTGTCTCTAGAGTGTTGGGTAAATGAAGTGAATTTCGGCATTTCTGTGCAAAAGGATTTGTACAAATGCATTCAACCGTACCTAACATTACGGTAATAAAATTTAGTAACCATTTATCATTGTACTGCATCTCTCGAATATTATTATACTATTTATTTCATCATTACTAGAAGAAAATCCACATGTTTGACAACAATTTAATTTACTAAATGTATTAAATTTGTATTTATTCATTTTAAAACATGGTACATACATAATTAAAAATATTAATACACATTGTTTTTAAATGATCCAAACCGTTAAAATGTAATAAAAAAATCGATTCGTTTTGGACGATTTCCCCAAAAAAAAACGACCGTGAAGTGGTTAATATACCTCACCGATAGAAAGTTTATATTTAGTTGAGAATGCAGGCTGCACTAAGTAAATTGTATATTTTTAAAACTACTTTGGTTTCATAAGTAATGAATTTAATTATGCAATTTCAACAGGTAATTTAAAATAGTTTTTTAATAATCTAAACCAAAGAGTTATTGCATATCAAGATATATGGCATAATTATAATTTGTAAACCTATGCATAAAAATAATGGTGCCAGTGCATTTGCTTATTGTTTGTATTTTGTGCCAACTATTTTTTATTCGAAAAAAAAGTATTATGTTACACTCTTTCTGCTGACTGTGTCATGTGTCATACCCGCTATTGAGTAAATAAAAATAAAATTAATATAATATCTGGCTTGCTAATAGTTGCATATTTTATCCGAACATTGTTATTTGATCTACATTCCAACATTTTTTAGAATAGATATTTATTGCCATTATCGCTTAGTCAGAAAAACTTCTTTTGTACTATATATTGTAATATAATGTGCCATTTTATTTTCCTGTAATAAAGGGTGATTTTATTTTCAATATATTGTTTGATTTTACTGTATGCTGATTTTTTATAACTATGTCACTTTATTGCTCACACATACTCCAATGTCTCGCTGTATACATTTATAATTTTCTGGCTTACGCTTATCCACCATCTACCACATAATCATTATAGTAGATGTAATTCTAAAAATCCTGAAAATTCCATGATACTTTCATGTTTGGCGGTATCTAAAATGCTAGCGGCCCAGTTATTGGACGAATCGTGTTCCTAAAAAACGCCCTGCCTCCCTCTGCAACTAAAACTCCTTGGTAAAAGAAAATTTCAAACTCGTACTACACGTTAATATAGACATTATTGTATATAACATTGGACGCTAATTTCACTTCCATTGATGTCTACATATGAGCGCCATGCTCATGAATTATCGTGTCGGTTAACAAAACTCACCACACACAAACTTCTCTTATAAGGTTATTCCAGTCAACTGTCGCATTTTTGTCAATGGACAAATACTTCTCACAGAAAGATATGAAAGTCATCTCTTCCGGCCATCAGAAAATAAAATGTAGTCCTCTACATCTCTCAGCACGAGTCATGCAAATCCTTTTTATTACACATCCTTAAAGGGCTTTCAGTAAAGGATCATAATTCTTATCAGATCCTGAAAAATGAACGATCAACTGACTACCAGCCTGTGTGTAATCCCATTGTCTCCTCGCCCTCTCTGAAAAATGAAGTTGAGCGACTGACTTACAACTATTTTTTTCAATTTTCCTTTAGGAGTCCATAATAAATACATAGTTAGAAAAATATATTCAGTTTAGCTTCCTCTACTCTTACAAAATAATTTATTGATCATATTTCTACACTATATAGTTGAAAATATATGTATCAATCTGAGATGTCAATGTCACAAGGACTCCTCCCATGTGGTGAACAGTTTAGTAGCTACGTGAAATTTGCAAATGTCATTGTGGCTGCCATGCTTAGATCAACCGTGCTATTTTCAACATTTAATATTAAAATTCATTGATGGACTATATTTTGTGGATGTCACATGAGGTACGGTCCACGGTGATATTTTCAACTTTCAACATTAGCTAGCACCAAAATAAAGCCAATGTCTAAATGATCTAATGTCAATGAGATAATAGCGCAGACGCAAATATTTCTAATTCCGGTGTCAATACAACCAGGGCGAAGTCAGGCAGTACACCAACCTATTATATCTATAGAACACAAAGGTTATGTTTAAAAGATCATATAACGTAAGCTGAAGTATTACTTTATAATCAAGTAAAGAGTTATAAATTTGTGATTTGGTAGGAGTGAGCAAGGTATGTATGTACATGTGATGAATAAAGAATGAGTTTGAATTTAACCTGGATGGAGTCGGGTTATAACTACTAGTATTATGTTAGTAGACTTCTCTATTATTAATAATTATTCACTTATATTTTCTAACCCAAATTCAGCAAGAATAAAAATTATGAAATGTTTTAAACAGTTTTTCTCCAAAGACTTTTTTAAGGTTTTTGTTTAAAGTGTCAGTGAAGAGAGATATAAAACCCAATTATTCAATGCATTTGTGGTTTTAAAATTCAACAGTATTGAGATATATAAGTAGTTTTACGTGGTTTTAATGAAGAAATTTTTAACAGCTGATAAATTTTTTGCAAATTATTATTCATCGATAAATAATAATAGAATTAATTTTAGATGTAATGCGATAAGGTATGAACTTCTGTCAATTTTTTTTTACCTAGAAATGTCAAAGCGGCATTTTACAGAATAACAGTGTTTTAATTGAAATTATTAATCGCATTTCAGCAAGATTTTCGGCAAGCAGTCATTAAAATAAGAGTGTTTTTGGTATAAATAAAAATATTTAATGGCAAATCATTTTCGTTTTACAATAAACAAAAAGCTGTATCTACATTGATATCTTAAGCTATTTTTGTACAGAGCATAATTTAGCAAATAAAAATAATAAAACTATAACGTTTTAAAAATAATTAATAATAGCTAGGTAAGTCTAGCGTCTCAAATTAACATCATTTTGAGTATTTACATGTTGATATCGTCATGTGGTTTTTTTCTATGATAACAATCTGAAAGCAACAGAAAACACCAAGTTAGCGCAATCAATGAATTATTAAAGAAATATAATTTTTATGATATATATATATATATCCGCTTTAATGCAAATTAATACAAACTGTGCTGTAATTATATATACAATGAGTTGTTAACAGAAAATGTATTCTTCATTTTCAGATATACATTATATCAACAATATATGTATATTATGATAATTATGTACTGTTGGCAATGTAATTCGGGCCCTTAGGGTCGAAGAAACGAATCTAATTTTTCTTTACTGTACAAGACAGCTTCCCAAGTAATCAAAAACATTAACAAAGAAGCGTTTTCAGCAGAAAAAAATATTGAATTATCTTTGTCTCGGTTGATCCTTTTAATAAACTAACCTCATTGTCACTAACAGTTTTCTATCATTTTATATTCATTACTAAAAGTAATTAGAAATTACCTAACATTGAAATGTGTTTCTATGACTCTAAGGGACCGAATTGCAACTAGATAATTAATGATGATCACATTTATATGAAATGGCTTCTCCTCTAAGTAGTAACTTTTATAATTATACAAAAAAAAAAAAAAAACCAATACAGTAAATTGCCATTAATTTGAAATTTATCGAAAGGTTCTTATTCCACCAATAAACAAATCTTTGCAATATTAATTATTACACAGAAATCATATGTAAATGTTATCAATTCAATCCTATGCAAAAACTCCTCTGATTAATAACTAACTCTTAACTTTTAAACACAATTCATTTGTACTACTTCCACATATTTATAATGATCAGGACCGGTTTCGCTCATCACGTGGAAGTAGTACAAATGAATTGTGTTTTATTTTTTAAAATATAATGTCTTTCCACCAAGAATTGACAGTTAACACATTAAAAGTAACTTTTAACTTACTCAATATTCGTGATGTTTTTGGTTTCAATAATATTTTTCAGACCAATCTGAGTTGTCAGACCAATCTGAGTTGTCAGAGTATCCGTAGCTGGGGTAGATAGGTACATGAACTGGAACCGGGACATGAACAGGAACATGTACATGCTTGATAACAGGCACTGGTACGTGGTTTACAACGGGAACATGCTCCACGTGATGATGATGGACATTGTGGACGTGGTACGGTACATGGATGACGTAGTGTTCACTGGAAAATTCAACATTCATATATCAATAATCATATTTAATACAATGTACAATAATTAATCCTTGTTGGAAAGACATCATAGGAAATAATGTTTATCTCTGTGTAGGACTTGTTTTGCCCAGCAATGAAGTATTTTCAACAGATGGAAAAAAAAATTAAACATAGGTATTAATAAATCCATTGGGTCCGTGCTGCAGTTGTCAACGTCGTTGGGTTCGCTTACAGATCAGATGGGTTCGACTCCCAGTACAGACACAGTTTTATAATTTTAAAAATAAAACAAAATTTGTACTACTCCCACATGTTTATAATGATCAGGACCGGTTTAGCTCATCGCTAGCATTATCGTCAGTTGGTAATGCTCGCGATGAGCGAAACTGGTCATGATCATTATAGAAATGTGGGAGTAGTACAAACAGATTGTGTTTTATTTTTCAAATGCAATGCTTTTCCACCAAGAATTGATAGTTAACACCTTAAGAGTTTTGTAACTTGATTTTTTAATCGATTTAAGAATTTTTGCTTGATCGCATAGATGTGTGTGATGTCTAAAATTCTCTTAAACCACCCAACCGATTCTAAAAACAGGGCGTAGCAAGAGCGATTAGCAAACCACTACTCCTGTTCTAGCCTTAACTTTCATTCTCTACTCTCTTTGGAAAAGAGAGGTTGAGCAACTGAGTAACAGTCGGTTCTTGTAGAAAAACTTCTATTAAGATACCTCCATTAGGAGGACATGGATAAAAAAAAACTTTATAAATCAGTGCTGTAGCCAATTCCTCAATAATGTCGAGCTTTCGTTCACTAGGTTGCAGGGTCACGGGCTCAAATCCCAGAATGGAAATCTTTACACATTGATTTTTCAATCGATTTATGGATTTGCATCCAGTGACATCGATACCTATAATGCTTTCATATCTTTCCACCGTCCCCCAATCCGGTACCGAAAACGGGTCGAAAAGCAAGCCACTAGCTTACTTGTCCTTTCTTAATCGTCTTGTAAGGTTAGGAATAAAGGGAGTTAACTGTAATGACAAGTTATAACGAGATACTCCCTTATGATTCTATATGCTCCACATTGGTAGCGGACTTGGTTGAAAACAAACATTAATACAATAATGAGACTTATTGAAAAACTATGGAGTTCTTTATAAATAAAATTATTTTTGAAATTAAAATAACACTTTTCTTACTGTTTGGGTCCAAAAAATGGTTTTGGTTCTGGAGCAGGTGCAGCTGCTGACAGAGCAATCATAGCTACCACAAAAAACTGGAAAAATAATAAATGTTTATTAGCAATTTTTCTCACTATGGATTTGAAAAGTGTTATTGCCATACTTTCGTCCTCAAGTTGACTGCCAGTATGTATTACCTGACATCTCACTATAAACAGGGTCTTAAGACATTGGCGTTATTTTGGTGCTAGCTAACATTGAAAGTTGAAAATATCTTATCCTCATGTAACCTTATATGTTCTATAAATATAATAGGTAAGTGTACTGTCCGGCTTCGCCCTGTTTGTATTCTTCAAAACGCAGCCATCGGAAGTATAAATTAATATTCGCTTATGCGCTATTATGGCGTTAACATTAGACCACTTAGAGATTAAACCACTTATTTTCGTGCTCGCCAATGTTGAAATTTTAAAATATCAAAGTGGACCGTACCTCATGTGAAACCCACAAAATATCATCCACGAATTGATAATGATGTTAAAAGTTGAAAGTTAAAAATACCCTTGACTTAGAAATGGCAGCCAGAATGACACGAGCAAATTTCACGTCGCTACTGTACACCGTTTGGTAGAAGTTCTTGTGGCAGACATATTTATAGATGTATGTTCTGCATTATAATAGAGATTTTAATAATTGTCTATTTCTCTATTCATACAAACTAATAGTTAGTTAACTGTTGTATATTTAAATATCGAATGCAAGCCAAAGAAGATTTTATGTTAAAGCTGAAATTTGAAACCACTACGCTTTGTTGTGTTAGGTCCGCGATTCATTACGTGCAAAGGGCGCATTGTTTTCATACGAAAACCACATTTGCGTCACACTCCACCGAGCCGATGCCACTACTTTTGTAAACGAACAGTATACTTTGCGCGATAGTTGTTACGCCCAATGCATGTTGACGTTTACCGTATGCCCCTAATAGGGGAGGGCAAACAACGCATTTCGAAGAATTAAGCGAAAACTGTGGTTTCAACGATAGGATAATCAGAACATTCACATATTTACAAGAATAGTCAGCGCTTTTCTTCACCTATTTTAGAATAATAAAAACACTGAAATTGGATACATAATTATGTATATGCTATTTAATTGAATAATTTGCATAAAACTATCTGATATATGCGTTGAGTTTTCATTTCGTTTGAATTTAAATAACATTCTCATAATTTTACTACACGTACTTACTATAATTTTACTATGGTAAGAAGGGGGAATATTTTACTAAAACACTTGAATAATTCTGCCAGCATTAAAATTACTGCATGGAAAATGATGCTCCTTTGTTAAAAATTGCAAGTTTTTGTGATTTTGAATTTCAATGAACGTGACAGTCGATATCACTTGTCGTTTTCTTTCTAAAGTCGACATTTCGACCTGTAAACTCGTTAACACTTTAGTTAATTATTATTCAAAACGTTAATTTTATTCATCGAACTGTTGAATTACAATTCACAACACATTACCGCATTACGTCGAAATTGTTTGAATAAAGCGCGCTTAGACAATAATGAAAATATTATTTTTCATATCAGCCAAATCAGAATGCTAATTAGTATTTTGCAGCGGTAAATAAAACACTTGCACCATGAATTTTGATGTAATATACTTCGCTAAGGTAACTAACAATACAAGGTACAATTTACTACTCACCGATGATAAACGTATAGACATTACATCAGCGATGGGCTGCTAATTCGTTAAAAAGGGATTTTTTAATCTCAACATTATTCGCGGTGCTCCGGTTACTTAATGTATTTTTTTTATGTAACAATCCACAATATACCCTTAAAATAATTAATATCAGATAAGATGATGAATAAATTAATGTTAGTATAAAACACAACAAACTGAGGGAACTGAGCAAACGAAAGAATAAAGAAAACTGGATTGAAACTGAAACTATCCTTAGTAAATGATGGTGTAATGTAATAACTTTTAGGAACTGCTTTTCAAAACGGCGTACAATTACGGTAAAGGGGAAAAGATGTGCACGTGTGAAGTATAAAGGATTATCGTTCAAAGCATCCTTGTGTTGAACCTCCGAAACCCCTCCAGCCCACTTCGACCTTACGTACTACAATTATTATAATAATAATGGCTAAAATCTTGAAAAATTCAACTATAAAACCACATTTTTCTTTAATAAGAAAATGTGTAAAGACGTGTAAAGCTTTAATTATAATAACTTAAATCTACCCACTGAAAGAAAATATTGATTGATATTCAATTGGAACAATGGCGGCTAAATTGAACAGGCAGTATTAGTTAGCGTATTTTTAATTGTTTTTTTTTACGCAAGTTTTCATGATTTCAACATTATCTTGGTATGAACTGTTTTGTAAGTACTAACGACATAGTCAAGGATGCCGACAAGTATGAGGACTAGAAACTAGACAATCATGACTGTTTATAGTGATCTATCAATTCCGACGCTGGTCACGTCTTTTGACACTGCCACACATCAAAATGAATTAGACCATTTCATTGATGCCCGTTCATGACAGTAGTACTATGACATAAATTTTCAATCAGTTTATTTCCACTATATATTTAAACGACAAGCAAATCAACAAAGTTTTGTCTGTTATTAATATTATAAAAATAAAACACAATTTGTTTTGCACTACTTTTACGTATTTATAATGATCAGAACCGGTTTCGCTCTTCACGAGAATTATCAATTGATAAAATATAGCTCTCAGCAAGGCTATTTATATTAAATTGAGTGTGATAAGTCACAAGGTAAATCAGACAATTGGTTCATGAACTATTACAAGAATTTACAGATAATTATAAATAAGTCATACGAATTATATATAAACGAAATTAAATAGTCTACAATTAATCTACTTTTAATGTTGCTTAATTTTCAAAGTAGTTCACAAAAATAAATGATATAAAATATATATTAACTGTTAGTTCGAGTTCACCTGTGTACTCAAATGCATGAAGATACCAAATACCAAAAGATACCAAAATGGCGTTGCGTATAAAAATACTTTTATTTATTTGTAAACTCTCCTAACAGAAATTTATTTACATATATTATTAAGTTCCAGACCTGGCATAGTTAATTGTCATTTGTTTGATGTAAATGATTTTTCAAAAAAGGACTTTCTCTGAAGAGATGAGAATACCGTAGACATGAGTTAACATAGAGCTTCAAAAAAATTTGGCTTTAAATATGTTTCATTGAGTTAATTAAATTAATTTAAAATAAATGAAAATGCGTTTTGAGATAAAAGTTGTTTCACATTGAAAATTTTTAACTTCCAAAGATTTTTTCGCTCATCACGACCATTAACAACTGATATATATAATATAACAGTTATAATATATTTATATCTGTTTGACACATTCTTTGGGAACATTATGAAAATATTGGTCACACAAATACTCGATAATTTGATAGGTAATATAAATTAAAATTTCACTTTAAAAACCGCAAGTCCTTTCCTAGCCCCCTTTTTCTATAGAGAAAAAGCGGACATTGTAATGAAAAAATTAACATTTAAAAATATATGAAAATTAAATGAGATAAATTTTCATTTAAATTATATCCGTATACAAGTAATGGAATATTAAAAATATACTTGTGATGAGATTCAATTTTATTATACCACTAGTATTTATTACACAGCCACGCCAGGGATAGACCGCGCTAGCATTTAGTCGTTGGCATTACTATGGCGCTATTTTGATGCAGGCTAATATTGATAGTTGAAAGTATTACACCCACAAAATATAGTACATCAATTGAGTCGCCAAACACGCTCCTGAAGATTTTTCAATAAAGTAACTTTGTTATGTACGTATGTACGTAATAGATCCATCAAGTCGCAAGACTAAAATTTCTTGCTATTTCGTACCATATTCGAAATTCAAAATTTTTCCAAAATTAAAAATGCAATTTTACACGATATCGATCCTCGTTTTACACGGTTGACGCACTTTTTACTTTTCCTTATACAAAGACACAAAATAACATAAATTTTACTTAAAACCATCATACTACCCATAACAGTTTTTTGTGAATAGCACAGTTGACCTAGAAATGGCAGCCAGAATGATTTATGCAAATTTTCTGTTGCTACTGTACACAGTTTGGGATGAGTTCTTGAGACAGACAGACTTTAGATCATCCCATTTTATCGAAATATTTGTAATTTATTTTTGGCGAATCGTACAAAAAGTGGTACTATGAATTGACGTTGACATAAAATGTTCCGCTTTAAATATGTATCGAGATTAACAGTGTTTTTACAAATTAATGGAAAGATGGTTTTATTGAAATCAAATGCTGAACTCATAAAAATAAAAGATCATTGTAAAACTTACGGATACTTTCCCAATCATTTTAATTGAATTTGTTGAATGCTTAAAAAATCACTTAGGTGTTGCTTCGACACGTATAAATACGAAGTTAACTTAAAGTGTTATACTGGTGTATCGATACAGTAAGCTTTATATAGTTGTCCCATACCCCTCGTCTGGTCAATTCAATATTCGTCAAACATCCCCCCCATAGCAACGATTGCCATCGCGACATACGAGATACGACGTGCCCACCCCACTAGGAAATGTACCTTGAAATAGCGTCGCTGTTGCGTCCGCACAATGCCATATTCGATAAGGAGTGTCGTATAAATACCTTATCAAATCTTTACTATATAGCAGAAAATACATGCGTACATCTGTCAGTCTGTCACAAGAACTCCTCCCAAACAGTCTACAGTAGCGGCTTGAAATTTGTACATGTAATTCTGGCTGCCATTTCTAGGTCAACTGCGCAGTTTTCAACTTTTAAGATTATTATTAATTGGTGGAATATATTTTGTGGGTGTTACATAATGTACGGTCCACAGTAATATTATCGACATTCAACTTGCATCAAAATAACGCCAACATCTCAACGTTAGCACATTCTATCCGGGGCGAAGCTGGGTAATAAATACTAGTTTTTGAGGTATATGTGGGGGACGAATCAATACGGATGGCAACCCAGACGAGATAGAAATACTGGAACATAAGCATAAACACGGGCAGAACGTGCAATAACGTCAGCAGAAAGGGACGACAACACTCCAAGACAATACGAAAAGAGCGAAACTTCGTATATTAAGGTCAATGTTACCGTAGAGTATGAAATAAATTAAAAATTTGTAAGTGTATTATTACAAGAAGTTATGCTTGCTGGTAGCGGGGCTTTTATTAGGAAATTGATTCGTCCATTAACTGGGTCACTCTTTTTCGGGATACCGTCAAACAAGAAAGTACCTAAATTAAGCACCAAAACAAAATTAATAGTTGAAGCAATAACTGCGAAATACAAAATTTTCGAGTATATTGCTTACTGATTTACACACAATATTTCATGTGTAGAATGTAAATGGTTGTACGTAATACCAGATAATATGATGTTACGAAATAATGAACAGCCTCATAGACGAATCATTACTGGTGGATGCGAAATGAAGTGCTGAATCTAAGCTGTCCAAGCCAAATCAATAATATCACTAAATATCCTATGTCGTAAATTGCTATAATATAACTTACTATGTATACTTAAAAATTTCAAAAAAACATTAAAGAAAAATGAAGTATTTCTTGTTATATTATTTTGTTTTCATGATGTAATTCTGAAATATGGTTCGGTGACTAATCAGAACAGTAACAAAACAGAACAGTAATAAATCAACACAGTGACAAAACAATACACCCGAAGACCTTGTATATTAATTAAATTTACTATCTATACAACCTGCAATTATTATATCGACTTTGGAACGGCAAAAGGACGTAACCCACATCAACAATATTTTCTATAACTCACAAAAAACGTGTTAATACACTATATTTGTATATATATAATATATCGACTGCAGAAAAGCAAAAGGGCGTATCTTTCCGTTTTTTCAAAATATTTTTTTTCGATCCTCAAATGTATACAATTTAATAGACGTTTTGTGTGGGCTATCCACAATATTCTTTGTGTGTGAGTTACGTTCTTTTGCCTTTCCACAGCAGATATTATATTGAATGTTTCTTTGATTGTGTTGTATATGTATTTATTTCATAAATAGATACGACAAAAATATTAGATGTTTTACTTTACCCCTATGTTGTTTTTTCACTGTGATGTTTTGTCACTGTGTTGATTTATCATTGTTGTGATTTGTCCGGTTACCTTGAAATATATTTATTTTTGTGTGTGTTTGTATAATGTGCATGTGAAAAATTTGAATATACATTTATTTATTAGAACAAAAATAATTAGATTTCACTTTACTTTTAAACACGTCATACATTCAGTAAGCAAACATCGCACTGTGACTTGACAATATAAAGCACAATCGATGGTGTTTTGGCTAGTTGATGTAACTCTGAAAATTGAAATTCTTCAGGAGAGAGTAAAAACTGTTTTTGTCGTAAACATTATATGGTGAGTTGTGTTATGAATCATTGAAATGCCCTCCTGTAAATTCTCATGTTTGAAGATACGGAATTATACGTAAGGAGTTTTGATATAATAATGGCTTACATCAAGTGGCCGGGTCAGAATTTTGAAACCTAAAACAAATGTAAAATGATGCTTCCCTTTCAAAATGTGGTAAATTTATTTTTCTAATTTACATCATTCAGCCGAAACCTGCTTTGTCGTCCTTAAAATGAGATCCAATTATTAACCCATATTCGTTTTTTTTGAGGGTTACATAAACTGGTGAAAACACCATCGATTTGGACTACTAATATGAAAACTCAGTTATTTTACCGCTCGTTTCAGAGAGGGAAAATGAAGAAGGAAAGACTTATAGTAGGTTAATCGTTCGTTTTCAGGATAGGATGAAATAGTTTTGAGAGATAGCAGCATTACAGACACACATGTCTTTGGATACAAATCTAAATACAGAAAAATGTTGGTATGTGAAAGTGATTATTCTTCGATTCGAGCCCTTAATCACCCAACCGTCTAACCAACAAAATTGATTTAGAAATACAGTACAGTAGAACAACAGACGAGGTTGTTAAGAGTGGGTGACTGATGTTCACAATGCCCGTTTTGGTAACGGGAGGCAGGGGGTGGTCGCTAGTATAATAAGGGCGCTTTAATTAAACATTAATGTAAAAAGTTGAAATCACCCCCTTTGCTGTAAATAATTAAAGGTTTTTATGTTTAACTTGACCCTGGAATTCGTGTAAGGAGTGAAGATTTAACGATAGAGAAAAAAAAGTTCAATGTAGGATTATCTAAATTTATATTTTTGATGGATTCGGCGGTAACTTTGTATAAATTAATTTTTAATATGAAATTTTAATTGATAACTGTGTTACTAAATGTGAAACGTGTTTCGTTTCATTAAGCAGCATCTTCAGACTAACTTTATTTTTTTCTCTCTCTTTTTGTAAATAAATTTCTAAAAAAATGACTCCAATAAATCCAATAGTAAATCATGTGTACATCTCAATTGAAGCAATAATGACCCAAATTAAATTTTAAATATACAATTATCTGTATATCTAGGGATTGAGATGTTCTGAATCCCGAAATTCGATTGGATTGGGATTGGATGTCCTATGCAGAGCAAAGCCACATATCTTTTGTTTGACAGATGGCATTTCTATCTGGTAATTTTTATTTTTATATTATGTTAGTTTTTTAAAAGCACCTATTTATTTGGTCAGCAACTAATTCGACGAATAGCTAGTAAGAAATAATAAATGGTCAGTTAATAATTTAAGGCCTTGGCATTAAAACAGCAAATGTCACAAAACTGATTTTGATCAGGAAAGGGTCAAAACATAATATCTTGATTGTAAAAGACCTTTACGGTTTCCATACAAAATGACGTGGGCTATTGTATATTTTTAGAAAAACGGCATATTTTTGAGAGCTGATTTGAGGGAAGATTTTTTAAAAATACATCTTGTATGGAGTCATAAATAGGGAATCGAGAAATGCATTAAAATGGAAATGGAAAAAGTAGACATTTGTTGTTTTTGAGCCAAGATCTTCAATTATGTTTGGTCAGTAAATAATTTCGAAAAAAATAAAGGTTAGGTTAGTTCAGATTTAATTAAAAAACTGACCGTTTAATTTAATAAATGACCATTTATTATTTCTTACTGATCAACAATTGAAATAGTGACTGACCCGATAAATGCAGGATGTATGTAAATTAAAATTGTCATTTTATATCGTTCGTGAATGCATCGATGACATGTAAATGTAAATGCAAGTAATTATAACTGGCATGTCAAGGTCCGTTGTCCATCAAAAACGGAAGAAGTGTCAGATTGCCAAATCGGTGCTACCTTCCACTGCATTCTATTGTCGTCATATTTGGTAAAAGTTACACAAGTGTCATAGTTACATACGGATTGAATCAACTATTTACTTTTAGGTATTAGTCCGTCTTTAGACGTTGTGCGTTAGGTCACGAGATATTTCACTTTAAAGATTTCCTATACAGGGCAAGAAGGGGAAATATTTTACTAAAATTCAATATTTTCTTAGAGGTATGAAACATATTTAGACAGTTTTTTTTTTGTATATCAAACATTTGGTTCAAGAATTTAGAGACGGTCAAACATAAACGAAATTAAATCTACTCTCTCTTAAAACGAAGTCTACAAATTACATGTTAAGGACCTCTTACAAATCAATAACAAGTAGTAATTTGAAATCAAAAGTCAATTATAATATGTCAGAAAAATGGAATGAATTAAAAAATAATTCACAAATATTCATCAATTATTCAGAAATAGCAAATGGGAAAGAAGTTTCCAATAAAGTTGTGAGCAACTTAAATAATTTGATGACACCTAGTGAAATATTAAATAGGTAATTGTTTGATATACCTTGTAACTTTTAACACTTAATAACATATAAATAACCTTGCTAAGATTTATATTTCATCAGTTGATAATTAGTGCGATGAGTGAAACCGGTCCTTATCACTATAACAATGTATAAGTAGTAGGTACAAAAAAAATATATTTTATTTTTAAAATATAATGCCTTTCCACAAAGAATTGACAATTAACACCAAAGTGATATTCTCCAATAAATAATGAAGTTTGTTTCACGTTAAAGTTACATTTTAAGCCCGCTACAAATGGCCTAATGTCTCACAATACAAATTTGTCTCATTCAACATTGATTATATCGATCTTCCAGTCATTACATCCAAAAAACCCATATTTAGCTAATGGAAAAGCAATATTCAAATGGTAAACATAAATCAAATATTATTGATTTGTGCCCGAGATTTATACATTTTATAAACAGTTGTTTAAAAATGAGGTACTTTCCGAGTATAGTCAGTAGAAGGATATTTAAAAATTAATATCTTTTTGTTGAACCAGAAAATATTAACACTTGTTTAATTTTTTTGAAGGATACCTTCCTTAGCATTTTTGGTGGCATTTTTGTGTTATCTTAGTACATGTAGAGTGTAAAATCTTACGTATAATTGCATATTTAACTCAAATTTTATTTTTTTGGAGTTATCTGGCTAATAAACAGGAATATCAATTATGTGCTCTCATTTATTATGTTATTTATTTAAACATTTCTTTTACAAAATGAACTAACTTTACATTCTTAACCGATTTTAACATCTATTCCCGTATTTTACTATTTTCGCATAAATTAGTAAATATTTAGCATCGTCTTCGACTATATTCGCTTCCTATGTGGATTTTATAGCCACCACGCAGTGCCTCCATGATTCCCTGTCACCCGCCAATCGGTTTGCTTCCTCCTATGACATGCCAGAGTCCCTCAGCTCCGCCGAGTAAATCATTTGGATAGTACCCGTTGGTCTTCTAGGACGCCGGAATATCATCCGCAGCACTTGGCCCAGCCAGTTCCAACGTCTCTCCATTACCGCTGATGTAACAGGGCGCTGACAGGTTCGTTCCCTGGTCTCCGAGTTCCTCGCAAAGCCAAACCACCTCACCATCAGTATCCGACGCAAGCATATATTCTCGTCTTTGTCAAATGTCAATGCTCAAAATACGTGTTTCTAATTATTAAATTAATATTAATGATGATATAATAAGTCAACTTGACCAAATTTCATTATTTTTGCATACCGGTTACCCTTGGTTTCTAATTAATTTTGACATAATCCGTGTGAGTATTTCTGCAAATTCATTAATCAATTAATTTATATTTCGGCTGTTTGTACAAGACTTAATAGCGTTGTCTTATGCCAGTATGTCAATTTATGCAGTCATTGAAATACATAAAACAAAGTGTGCAATAATAATTATGAAAGCAAAGATAAAGATCTAAAATTAAAGTTGATAAATCTGTTATTACACTGGTTGTGTTACTAAATTTGATTCAATGCTCAATGCTCACCACTATTAAATTTATTTCTCTTGGGATTTTCAGCTCGAAACACTTGTAATTAGTAATGCTATGGTAATTAATACTATGAAGTTTGTGTCTAGTTCCCTCCACACCAATGTTCCCTTTAAGACGAGAGATTCTCCTGCACAGATCCATAGGTTTAGCAGGCGAACAAATGCACGAGATAATTTTAATCTTTTCACAAACAACAATAATACATCGACTTTGGAAAGGAAAAAGGACGTAACCCTCAGTTTTTAAAAATACCTCTTTGTCGATAATCACAATGTATGCAACTTAATACACGTTATATCAAAAGGATGTAAGCTGTAAATGCCTAATTAGTATCAAAATTTGGATTTTAAGTTTGAAAAAAAGAGGGACTTTGAAATTTTCGGCGTGGAAAAAGGACTTTATTATTAGTCGCTCAGGTGAGATTTTCGTAATCGAAAATTACAATTGCATTGTTATAAAACAATCCTGTTACAACAAGACTATATCTTAAATCAAAGATCAATCTCTAGTTCATATTAGACGAGGAAGTTAACACAATTTTTGCTATATTTACTAAAAACTTCACCGTGCGGTCAATCTATTTACCTGAAATTATTATAAATACCCTTATATTTACGATTGAAATCATTTTATATATATAATAGACGAATATTATTAGTATTTACTGTTTTATATACAGTTCTAATATTATACGATGCATAATATTCGATTATCTTGTAAATTAGTCATAAGAACAGTTCAGATTACACTGCTCGTAAAATGGAATAAATCTGACGTACTGATATATTCCCTCGTCTATTTTTTCATGCATATTGTATGATAAACCATGTCTTTACTTGCAGTAAATAAATAGTAGGATAGTAATAGTTACTCTCATCTAAAATGTTTCAGCGTGCTATTAGGCTTGTATTGATATAATTATAACTAACATTTTTGCTATGCAAAATGCTCTATGTGATTTATTATATATAGTAATCAAATTACCAGTTAATTAATTATGATGCATTCCTAAGAAAGCTATTTTAAATATATGCAGAAGTGTACTAGCTGCCATAATTCTATACGCTTATTAAAAAAGCGATTTTAAATAGGTGAGGGAAAAGGATGTTAACTGCTAAACTGCATTGGTGTTGATAATTTTTGTCGGGGAAAAAAGACGTAATCATAAATTTTATTGGTTTTTCTTAAATAACATATTAAATTAATATCACATTGGTTAAATAAAAGCCAGATTATTAGTCTTCACGCAACTCAAGGTTGTGTATATTTAATATTTTGATTTTGCCCGAAAATTATTTAAAAAACGTTTTTCGTGGCTCCTGTAAAATTTTTTATGTGTGGGTTACATCATTTTTCCTTTCCACAGTCGATATTATAATATCGCCGTTGCTCTGTAAGAAGACACTAACTGAAAAATACTGGTTTTGAGTAATTGGACTTTGAAGTTTTTCAAATGTTTGAAATGATGTACGTTTTTCATTTAGTTTGTACAAAACTGTTTTTGAGTAAAAGTGTAATTAATAAAAATAAGTGGCTTCTTCTACACAGTAGAGCTTGAAATATGGAACATTTTGGTAGAACTTACTCGATTTATAATTTTGACTTTTAAGTGTTTTCTTCCAGAACAGCGACGATATTTATATCATATGCTTATGATGTGTTCTGCCCCCTAACGTGGTATAGCGAGAGCGATTAGCTAACCGCTAGTCTTGTCCTAACCGTATAAAAGAGAGGTTGACTGACTGTTTAACCAGCAGTTCTCGTAGAAAAAACATATGTTGATATATCTCTATTACGAGTTCATATACTCCATATCAAGAGCGGATATTGTAAAGGTTTATACATATTTCTTCAAAAATGTTATTTGATTCGTTGTAGTATTGGAGGGCGCGCCTACCCAAGGTGAGTGGACGGGGTTTACAAAGCTGTTGCGTGGCCGAGCACGCTCGCAGCTTAGAGGGTGCTGCGCCCTGCAACCCACGTGAAAGGGAATATTCCCACGCCACTCTTAATTTTTAAGTTTATAATTAAAATCATTGTTTACCTTAGAAATAATTAACCTTGTCATATAGTTATTTTGATGATGCTTCTCAAGGAGTCGAAACATTTGTCACATTTGGTAACACAGCTGATGGAATAACAAAGTTATCAACATCAATAAAACAAATTTCTACAGAATAACCGCCGATTCTATCGAAAATATCTAATCACTATTTTTATAAATCGTCTATTCAGTGCAAAAGCACTATAACTGCAAATTCATAGTTTTGAGAAAATAGCATTTGAAGTTTTGCATCAATCTAAAATACTGTCTGTACATCAAATATTTGTGAAATGTACAAACCGAATGGGATAGACTTATACTTCTCTACATTTATATGAATCCTACGGTCAGTGGCGGACTGGCCAAAACAGGTTTCCCGACGGCAAGTGGGCCCCGCTGTATGTTAGGGACCCTCAGTAAAATCAAATAACTTTTTAAGTATTTTATTTTACGTGTTCAAAAATATACAGGATAACACACTAGAGGTATTTCATTAATACAAATAAATATGTTTTCTTATGATATACACAATGAACTAATACCTCATCATGAGTACATACTTATTCTGTATATAGGAATTATCATATAAGGTAGGGGCCCTTCCCATTTTTGGATGGGCCCTCTTTGGGTGGGCCTTCTTTGGGTGGGCTCCCATTGACTTCTAGCAACCAATATTTTTAGAACCAGTCCACTACTGCCTACGACTATTTTTGCATTTAAAAAAGAAAATCATTATTTTGGCACTTGTGGTGGTTTTTCATTGGGCGGGCGAATTGCGCTTTAAATAATGTTTTTCCCTCCATATCTGCTTCCAATGTGGAGTGTATGGTTTCCAATAGAGCTTCTTGTCATAAGTATTGTTTTGCGAGAATTGGCTGGAGATTATGGAACGATGGAACTAGGAAAAGACTAAGAGCTCTCGCTACGCCACATTTATAGGATCAGATAGGCAGTGTTGAATGTAAGTACCTCAGGCGTCCATGCTTTTCAGCATAAATGCATAAATCAATTTATTCATTGTCCGTACGAGGATTCGAACCCTTGTACACTGCAACCGACGCGACGAACGCCCAAGAGCGTTGACCGTTTGACTACAAGAACTGATGAATTACTAATTATTAGACCATCTAATATTTTACAGGCATTGCCAGTGGTAGAAAAATAATAGTGTCGAAACATGGTAACATTTTGTTTTTCAGTTTCAAATATTAATTTTCAAATGTAAATGACGGCGTCCGTGGCGCAATTGGTAGCGTTGTGGGCCACGGCTACAGATGTCTCGGGTTCAATTCCCGGTGCGGACAGTTTTCATACATTGATATTTCAATCGATTTATGGATTTCTATTCGTAGTGTTTGTGTTGTCTAAAACTCCCTCCTCACCCACCCATCCGATCCTTACGGGGCGCAGCGAAAGCGATTAGCTAACCACTAGTCCTGTCCTAGCCCTATTATTCTATCTCTACTCTCTTCGATAAAGAGACGTTGAGCAATTGAATAACAAACAGTTCTCATAGAAAAATTCTGTTGAGATACCTCCATTAGGAGTCCATATGCTCCACATTGTGAGCGGACATGGTTAAAAAAATGAAAGCACAAGGAATAAATTTAATTCACATTAAATATGACAGAAATTAATTGTTTTTTTAAGCCAGATTAAGATATCAGTTCTATTTCAAATTTACGCACATTGTATTTGTATATTGTGTTTATTTGACTAAGCATTAACAATACGAGATTAACTGTCAACAGAATCTACCAATGAATGTCAGAAGTATCGTTTCTGTAACTATGTTTAGCTTCTGTAAAAGAAGATGTTCATTGTTGGCGTTCATATTATTAGGTGTGATCGAGTACATAATTATTACATAAATCTATATCTTGTCGCACGCAACATTTTCGTCATTAACGTAATGTAATATAATATATTTGCTTCACATAGCTTACACGTGAAAGTTGTTTAAAGGTACAAAATTTCACCCATAACACAGCAAAATCAAATATGCTTTCTATGGTTTATGTAATACCTACGAAGATGTATGTGATATATCGTTGTTTCCATTGCAAAATCGTATATCGAGGGTACATACTGACGAAACGCATTGTCAGTTTTTGATAATTTTCTGTTTTAAATGTATTCAATTTAACGTTCTAACTACTTGAAGAACGCATCAAGTCATAGGATTTAATGGCTTTGAAAAAAAATATTGAGTAAATTGATATTTTTTTTCTGGCAAAAAGCATGCTTTGAGTATAACTCGTCAATACTAAATCTAATGTTTTGTTTGCTAAATAGATTATTCCTTTAAAAAAAAAACCATATCCGCTCCTATTTCATGCATATGACCATCACTCGGTTTCTCCAAGCTTCTCTGTCTCCCGCTAGTCTCCTCTTTTCTTCCCAGGTCATCCCAGCGTCCCGTAGCTCCGCCGAATACATCCTATGGATGGTCATCAGTTGGCAATTCGTTTTTGTTTTTGAGCGGTGCCTAAGGGCTGGGCGTCTTCCCGCCCCCCACTGACCATAAATTTACCGTTTGCCAGCCGCGCGCCCGGTTTTATTCTCTTTAATTTGTGTTTCTTGTAATTCCTAATTGTAATTTCTTAAACTAAGTAACTGCAATAAAGATAACTTGGACCGAACTGGTGTGTCTGAATCACACTGAATGCTAAAAATCTGTGGAATAATCATCATCATCAGCACGCCTGCTACGTTTCGAGCTTATAACTATATGAATAATAAACGTATATAACGAAACGAAGTAAAGTGAATTATGAATATTCTAGTATAAAAAAGATATCGTTGTTTTTTTCGCACGCATAGTGTAATTAAAAACTCTATAATTAGCGCTAGAATTATTGTTCACATTAAATATTGTGCTAAGCGATTATTTATTAAAAAAAATGTAATAAAAAATGCTGATGAAATATAAAAATAACACAACGAGTGAAGGGTCAAGTTATATAAAATCGGGAAGTGCGTGAGTGATTGAGTCAGCGACTGGAATGCTGACAGGTTTACTACTAACTGCATCAGGTTACTCGGCTAAGATTTCATTTTTATGGACGTTATGTGGAAGATTCGGAAGTAGAACCGGTTCCCCTGATACGCAGAAGAATCGATCATGCCAATATACAAAGAGGCGTTGTGATTCAGAATCGAATCTAGTGTGCAATAGACCTACGAATATTTTCGACCGATTTAACAGTTACTTTGCAATAATAAATGTTCAATACAAAGTAAAATTGGCTATTTTTAATAATGTAGAACTACTCCATCACGGAAACATTAGACCAGGGGACTCCAAATTACGGCCCGCGGGTCAACACTGGTCCGTGAACACCACCAATCCGGCCCGCCATAGTTTTGTCACATATATAAATTGCGCCGAAAGTGGAAAAAAGCCTCGAGCAAACTTTTGTTCACACTGATCAACATTTTTTTTGTCGAAAGGACTTAATATGAGTGTATAAATCAGACCGAAGCTGGTTTTCTCCTTGTTGGCTGCAATGAAATGTCCTTGACACTTGTGCCCGAAATTTGCGCGTAATTCAAAACTACAGTTTGTTGGTATGATGAGCTAGCTAGGTCTTGACCCTTGATACTGAGTGGAGGAGCCAGTGTGGCCCTTAGGATAAAACGTTTGGAAACACCTGCATTAAAGGATTAAAAATGAATAACATAGAGTTCTTAAAAAGTAATAAGAGACTTAATATAAATTAATTAAAATTAAATACTATTTTAAACAGGAAGAGCGTCTCCCGCTATTTAATTTATTTGTGATGGCATTTTACCCTCCAAACACAAATAATTAATTTTTAAATTAGATCATTAGCCGAGTGGTCAACGTCGTTGACTTCGTTTACGGTGCTCTCGGGTGCACTTCCCACTACGGTGATAAATGCATTTGTGTTCGAAGGCATGGGTGTCTAAAATTCCCTCCAACCCATTTGATCGTGAAAAATATGGTGTAGCGGGAGCGATTAGCTTACCGCGGTTCCTGCCTTATCCTTCTATCCTAATCTTCGAAAGAAATAAGTAGATCATGTAGAAAAGATCTGCTGAGATAATCTTCATTAAGAGTTCATGTGAATCCACACTGGGAGCGGGCATAGCTTGAAAATAAATATTAATGCTATTTTTTGTGTCTCAACCCTCCACACGTTCAGTAGGAAAAAATATGCATTATTTCATTCATAGATTAAGAATTAGAATCAACGTCTAATCTTTGGATGATAGAGTTAGTCTGAAGATGCTTCTCAAAGAGGCGTTACAACACGTGTCACACCTAGTAACAGTCAGTGGAATAAAAAAAAGTTGTAATTTTAATTTTATGATAAAAATGAATTTCCACAAAGTTACCGCTGAACCCATCGACAAAATAAAATGAATCATATAAATCAGGGGTTACCAATTCTTTGTGCTCTATTCCCCCTTTCACGAATGTTCAGAATATAATTCCCCTCTTCCCAAGATAATAACTCAAAGGGTGCTTTCCAAATATGCTATATGAAATATTGAAAAGCTTTAATAAATGGTGGCAATCCTCCACCCCCCCACCGGAACTCTAAAATTCACCCCTAGGGGAAATTCCCTACTGGTTGGGAGCTCCTGCTATAAAACTCTGGTTTAGTTGTCAACGACGCGTATTCTAATATAGATGGCAGAAAGAATGAATAAAAAATAACATTTAATTGAAGTGACGGTATCTGTGGTTTAATCAAGCCTTTCTCCGTATTCTGAAATCGCAGTGCTGAATGCGACACTAACCTTATCGATTAGTCTAGAAATAACAGATATACAATTGCCCAGCCATAGATTCGTATGGCTAAGATGTTTTGCAACACATCCTTCACTACCCACTCAATGAAAACGAGGTGTTGAGTTACTGGTTTATTATTTGTTTCGTGTGTTTGCTACTTTGAAATGCATCAATCGTGTTGTACTCTATAATCGAGTCTTTAATAATTGTGTGAATGTAATTTTATCATATGTAAACCAAATCAATGAATTTTCCCGGAATTTTCTATTTCACTGATAATAGAAAATTTCCGGAAGATTCTTGCTGATATATATATAAATATATATGTCACACTTAGCAACGCAACCATTGGACAACAAAGGTAATATATTCAGGCGCTTAAAAGCAGAAACCATTTTGGCATTTTGCAATATTGGTTGGGGGACGTTTTTGTGTTTCATGCAAAATTTATAGTTTTAGAGATAGTTTATTTTTTACTATTATATTGTATTTCAAATTAAGAAAACTACGCATATTTTTATTAGACAGCCAAGCTGTAATTGCAATAAATATAAGCGAAATAAAATTTGACATATCGGTATTTGATTGCTACTATTAAACTTATCGGATTCTGCATCTCATTAAAAGTTGAAACATTTTTTTTCGTAAGCATTTGTCAGGTTTTGCATATTGTGTGAAATGACTTATCTTATATGCACGTATTTTTTGTTAGATTTTAACAAAATGTGGATATTTTTAATTTAAAAAAAAAAGAATGGCTCAAATGAGCTATATTTAATCTACAATAGGATTAATAATTGAAAAGACTGTGATTGCACTGCAAATGAAAATATAAGAAGATGAAGGAAGAAAAAACTTCTTTCTTACTAGACGAAATAAACACTAATTTCAAATAATATCGAAGTGCACTGATAGCAGATTTTTTATTTATTACCAATCCCTCTCTGGTGGAAATGTTGCAATGCCGCGTTAAGTTTTCATTTTTATATGTAGTTTTAAAACTAGTCGAAATCGGTTTACGACAAATTAATACATTGTAAATCAAGATA
This sequence comes from Himalopsyche phryganea, assembly GCA_022494535.1. Lineage (NCBI taxonomy): Eukaryota > Metazoa > Arthropoda > Insecta > Trichoptera > Rhyacophilidae > Himalopsyche > Himalopsyche phryganea. Next base: position 3,837,734 of record JAGVSL010000019.1, on the reverse strand, counting down.
TAACTTAGAAGTACACATTTAGAATTGATATAAACAAAAGTAGGAAATTACAGCTTTGAATGGATAATATATATTATATAATATGTATATACATGAATTTGAAAACATAAGTGGTAATAGATACTCGCAAATAGTACCTTATTGTTTTACAAATAGCCGACTTTCAAGAACCCCTGCTCAGAGTTTTGGTTGAAAGAAAGATATTCCAATATAATTAACATGTTTTTAGGAATCGCGTTCCTAACTTGTATAATTATAGAGATTTAATTTAAGAATAGATCGGACGTCGACTTGTCCAGAAGCTCGGGTGGGACCGTGCGGCCGTCGGCCAGTGAAGTAATATTGTCGTTCGTTCGTGTGTGAGATAGAACGGCTTCTGCCCGTGTCTATGCTTTTGTTCTAGCATTGCCATGTCGACTGGGTTACCATATGTTCCCCACATATTGAAAAAGTTAAACATATTTTAGCTTTGTTATTCTCTGGCTGGTGTAATTAGGTGTTAGACGTGTTTAGTTAATACGTGAAGCATCTTCAGAAAATTTATCTAATAATTAAGGGTGAGTGAAAATGTTACAAGAATACAATAACCTCTATTAATGATAAAAAATGCTAAAAAATAGTATTATTAATAAAATCTAGCGCACTAAAATGAAAAAAAAGTTTGTTGTAAAATAATACATAATTTGATTTGTACTGATTCCACGTTTTTTTATAACGATCAGGACATGTTTCGTTTTTCGTGACAATTATCAACTGATGAAATAAAAATCTAAGGAAGAATTGAGTATTAATAATTATCAGGTATATAAAACCTTTAACCCTAGTGTTCGCCGAAAGTATCCGTTTTTCAAGCGCAATATGCAGTTGCCCTGTAGTTTGCTTTGTGCATTACAGTCAATAATCGTCTACAGTTAAAATGTTAAGGACCTCTTTAAAAATCAACAACACTACTAATCTGAAGACAAAAATTAAGCCACATAAAACTAGGTACTGCTTCCTTTTCGATATTCTTTCGTTTTGCATTTTTATGATTTACAATTATTGTCCTTTTTTTCTTTTCGGCATTCACATTATATTTTTAAAATAATTCTTTATAATGTACAAAAAATATTTTAAAAGACGAAAAGATTATTCGCATGGCAATACACAATCATTCGAACTGAGAGTCTCCCCTCCACTCGGGGTGATCGACGCTCAGATTTCAAAATATCTAGAAATCCGTCAATCATGGACAGCATTCCTTAAATCACTACCGTACACTATCAACCTGAATGTCATTCTTGAGCAAGAGTGTCATTCCGATTGATCATGTAATCCAGGTCCGCTTTAGTCTATTTAATATTTATAATATTTCAAATATTTTCAAAAAGAATCTGAAGGTTAGGTACAGTGACATCTAGTTTTGACTTAGAACTTATTTATTGCAGTTTTCTATGTTTTTGATATAATGATATACCAGTTTACCGTTTTATCTGCCCACCACTCTGACGATAGCTGCGTATGTATTTTGACAGTGTCGCCAGTGCGTGACATACAAAATATTATTCATCTTGAAATGATAAAGTATTCTTTTTACAATAAATGATGTTAACTCTAATATTATAAAAATAATTTCATACTAAACGTTAATTTATTGTGAAAGTACTGGAATTAAATATCAATACAAAAGATTATTTATATTTTATGCCACAGATGGCAGTAGCTGCATTGCTTTGATAGGTAAAAAAAGCGAATTTATTTTTTGTATATTCTTAAATTTCTGTAAGGTACTTGACTTCATCAATAAAAAAGAAGCAGCATGAATTCATAAAGAATTTGACGAGACATATTTTAATAGAAAAACACCACAACACAGAGGGCAGTGTTTGTAATGTTGTGATTTGCAATACAATCAAAGGTCTCCTCCAAACGACATTCAGAATTTTAGAGAATAGTTTTTTATATTTGCAGATTTAGTGATGAAGTATTTTTTACATATCTTGTCACGGGTTTATTTATTCATGACTTAAAAGCCGTTTTGGTTAGAACAAGTGAACTGTGTTCTATGTAATAATGTAAAATAAGAAAAATATATTTTTGATATATAGGTATTTTTTTGTTTATTGCTCACTTTTAAAGCATTAACTGATAATTCTTGATGGAAAGACATTATTTTTAAAAAGAATACATTTTTTATACTAATTCCACAGTTAAACATTTGCATGTATAAAATAAATTAGCCGTAAACTTTTTACAAGCAACACGGAGCGGAGGTATAGCAAATGCTTTGATCCCGGATCGGAGCAATTCTCTCAATCTTCCTAAAATCCCTAAAATTGCATTTAACAGGTTTGTGAAATAGGTCGTCGAATATGGACTTCTTATTGAGTATCTCAAGAGAAGTATTTTTACGAGAACTGGTTTATTGTTAGGTCGCCTCACGAGTGTAAAGATATAAGGATGGGACTACGAAATGATTGTATTTAGCTAATCGCTCCTGTAACGTCGTGTTTTTGGTATCGGATGAGTATAAGAATATTGAAATTTATGTACAAAACAATACGTCGATAAAAAAACGATTTTTGAAATTTGTCAGTACTAGAATTCGAATACGTGTAAACTGCAACCGGATGAAACTCCCAACGCCGTTGCCCACACGGCTACTGGACCGGAATACAAATATTTAGAGATTTTTCACCATATCAGTTTCCAAACTATAAATAATTACTAGGTGTCTTTCGTGACCAAAACAAATGTATGACTAGTGTTGTCAAGGTCGATGGATGTTGGGTAAAATTGAAAATAGTCCTCTGAGAACTTTATTTATTTTTCCTCGTACCAATGTTCAAGTGACAGCTCGCAAATGTTCACAGGTAGTGCAATCTAATGGCATATAATTACGGTGACTATTTTTTTGAAGAAAAAGACAAAATGTTTTGATTCTGAAGGCTGTAAGGGAAGAAATGGGAACGTTATCAATTTTGTAAAATTGAGATTTAAATGCTACCTATTTGGTGAATTTTATTATGCCAAAAGTTTTCATAACATAAATGCGTTAGATCACAAGATATTTCACTTAAAAATGTCCTATACAGGGTAAAAATAATTTCATATTGGTATGAAATATATTTAAACAGTATTTTTGTATCATTATTGATAAAATTTTATGATTATTACTCTTTTACACGGCTTTTTTTTTTAAAAAAAGGTGCCGGAACTCACTAAGTCAAGCTTTTTTACTAAATAAAACCATATTCAAATATTATTTAAATGAAATTTAAAGCAGCTTTTCTTATGCCACGAAGCGTATAATTTATTTTTTTATTTTAGTCATGTCATATCTAAAATTAAAGAAACAATCAAATACAAACATTATATTTGAAATATACAACTTAAATTTAATATTGAAATTCCATCAAGCACCCTCAGTCGATGTCTTAAATTATATACAACTAAGACTAAATTTAAAATAAAATTGTTAATACATACATAACGTATGTATTTAAAAATTTTTTTGTTGTTACAATTTGAAAAAATGTTTGCTGTTATTACTTTTTCGATATTATAATGATTTAAAAAAAATGTTTTCAATCTGTTTTTTTTCGGCTTGAGAAATAATTTTTAACGCTGCTTTGTGTGCAACAGATCCTCTGTGACAAAAATTTTCTTTCGAAGTGACCCCAATTCTAGCTTCCCCTCTTTCCCAGAATAAGTGATTTTATTCTAGGCCCATTCTTTGGAAATTTTCATTCCCATCGTGGTTTCAGTTTCAAGAGTTCCAACGTTTCTGCAAACTGTGCAGCCAAGTTTCATTTTGTGTATGTTCAACCATTCGTTTTTTGAGCAAAAATCGTTCTTTTGATCTACTGACCGGCAGCCGGCCAATCGTTTTGAGTTCGACCTCCAGATCAGCTTAAGATGATTCAGGAACATCTAACTTGTAACGATATTACCATATTTTCTGTCGTCGTTTCTGTTCTTGTTTTGAACATTTTATTAGTGGAATCGGCGGTTGAGAAGTAACAGGATTTTTTTCATTTTTAAACTTTAGGTAAACATTTTCCACTGTAAATAAAGGAAATGAAAATAATGACATCAAATTTATGTAAAATTAAGTAAATAAAATGTTCCGCACATTGTCAATCGCTAGGCACGTGCATTCAATCACAAACGTCAGACTTTTCTTCTTTCTTTTTTTACCAATGAGGAGCATATGGTCTCCTAATGGAGGTATCTTAACAGAACTTTTCTACGAGAACTGCTTGTTACTCAGTTGCTCAACCTCTCTTTTTTTTTTTCGAAGAGAGTAGGGATAGAAGGATAGGGCTAGGAAAGGACTAGTGGTTAGCTAATCGCTCTCGCTATGCCCCGTGAGGATTCTGACTCAGACTACGAACAGAAATCCATAAACCGATTGACAGATCAATATATGGAAACCATCCGCATCGGGAATTGAACCCGAGACGTCCGTAACCGTAACCAGCGACGCTAGCAACTACGCCACGAACGCCGACAGACTTACTGGCCGTTATCGTTCCTTGACCACGAGTGGCCAATGGGAACGTGGACAAGTTCCCTTTTCTCTCGTTGTCACAGTAGACTGCCAATTTCGAATCCATCCACATCTCATCCGGTTCATTACAATACCATATTTTATCATTTTAACGAATTATATAAATATAGATTGTAATTACGTAAGCGCAAACATTGTTTCGTCTCACTTTTAAGGTGTTAACTGTCAATTCTTGGTGGAAAGACATTATATTTTGAGAAAATAAACACAATTCATTTGTACTACTTCCACATATTTATAATGATCAGGACCGGTTTCGAAACCGGTCCTGATCATTATAAATATGTGGAAGTAGTACAAATGAATTGTGTTTAATTAAAAAAAAAAAAATTGTTTCGTCTAAAAATAAAAAATACTGTGAAAAAAGGTGTTACTCTTGGAGTTGTATGAAAACACTATCAAGAAAGTGGACCTACTGTTTTTTTTAATATTTGGGAGTTAAGTTATGAAAAGTAATACAAATATGGTGTTTTCGTCAGTATTCATTTTATAACAATTAAGATACACACCTCTACAATAGTAAGTGAGAAATAAAAAATAAAGGAAACTGAAAAATGAAGTCTCTTAAACAATTTAATTAAACTGATTTCCCCATTATCATTATCCCATGTAATCTTCGTATACATTACTTTTCAAATAGTCAAAGTTACAACTTCAACGTGTCCCTTCACTCTTTTATCATCTTATACACTACATACACAGTCTTATGGATACACACATTGACGGCACCGACGCCGCGCAGCTAGGGAGTGTACATTTATTTACAATTCTCAAAATAAAAGACAAAATGGCCTTTTTATAAAATAAATAATAAGGAGATATCAATGAAATAAAGGACGTGTGGTAACCTTACAAGTTAGTTTACTATCACTGGACCAGTGATTGCGTTGAACCGCGCAAGTGTATCGCAACAAAGACTTACTTTACTGAGAAACCATTAGTGGCGAAACGAGGCAAGCCTACTGCAAAGCCGATATGATGTTAAAAGTATTATATATATATATATGTATGTGCAACTTGAAAAACGTAAAAACCTTTGTGTATTATTATATAAAATGTTCGACGATATTATTATTTTTAAAATATATTGCCCTCCCACTAAAAATTGACAGTTAACACCTTAAAATTTATATTATAATATTATTTGTTTTCAACAATGTCCGCTCGCAACGTGGAGCATATTTAACCTAATCGAGACCTCAACAGAAACTCAGTCGATCAACCTCTCTTTTTTGGAGAGAGGTAGAATATAAGGGTGATGCTAGGACAGGGATATTAGTTATCTAATCGCTCGCGATATACCCCGTTCTTGGGGACTTTTAACACATATCCATAAACGCCTGCAAATGGGGATGCCACCGGGAAGAGCTTTAATGTTTAACGGTGATGCTTCGGATGTTGACATATTCCACTTTGACGTGAGTGAGTTCTATCTAGCACTATTTTTTAATATAAATATTAAAGCAGGTTTAGTCTGAGTGTTTGACTTCCTTGCCAATTTCCAATTTTAATGATTTTTTACATGGAAAAACCCAAACAAAAAAATTAGTAAGTTGCAATTTTTCTAATGTGTGTAAAATAAATAAAATATACTCAGAATTTTTCATTTCCGGTCTTGGTTATTAGGGTAATTTCATGTTTTGAATAGTATATTTAACAATTAATTTGTGTCCATTATTGCTTCAATTAGAATGAATATTTGACTTTGTTTATTTTTTGATCATGAGAAAATTTTATTATATATTGAGAATAAGACTTATCTATAGTAGTCTACGAAATATAATAAAGAGTGAAACCACAATAGATAGATATGCAATTTAAGACATCGACTGAGGGTGCTTGATGGAACTTCAATATCAAATTTGAGTTATTGAGATTTTGTATACTTCCATGTATTTTTTCACTAACGACCCTGGTTTCAACTGACAACTCGAACTGACTCAATTGAGTTCATTCGTGCGCTCGAATGCCTGAAGATGCCGAAAGGCGAAACCCGGGTCGTTAGTGACAAAATAAATGGAAGTGTACAAAATCTCAATAACTCAAATTAGATAGATATGTATTCATTTTTGTCGCCACCGTAGTGCAGTGGTTAACGTCGTTGGCTACTTGTTAAGGATGTCGCCATGACAGTTTCATAAATTGATTTTCAATCTTTGAAATTTATGGATTTCTGTTAGCAGGCAGGGATCTCTGTGATGTCTAAAATTCCCTCCCAACCCTCCGATCCTAAAAACGGGGCATAGCAAGAGTGATTAGATAACCACTACTCCTGTCCTAGCCATATCCTTCTATCCCTGCTCTCTTCGAAAAAAAGAGGTTGAGCAACTTAGCAGGCCATATGCTCCAAACTAGGATCGGACACGTTAAGAAAAATATGTAGGTATTTTACAAAAAACATGTGCATAAAGAAACCGAGGTTACACGTTGTAGTTAATCAGGACGAATTCAGTTTGAAATATGAATTATTTTTAACATTCACAGTGATTCTCGAAATCCGGGATTGAAATTTGGGCAATCCCTGGGATTAAAGGATTGACTAATTGACCGGATTTTCTTTATTGGATGTCCTAATACTAACATATTAATATTATTTCGAAATAAGTTATCATATTATTGTACATTGATAGTATTATTGGCCAAATAGAATATATCATATGTTGAAAGGAGAATGTAAATGTTTTATTTTCATAAAATAGTTATTGTCGTTTCCATTGCAAATAGTACACCTGCAAAATCATTTTTTTCGATAGAGCGTAAAGACACATTAAAAAAAAATGTTTTCGAATTAAAAAATAACAAAAAACACGCAATTAATATTAAATATAAATAACTATTTGGGTTATTGAGATCTAAATTTTATAATTAAAATTCCATCAAGCACCCTCAGTCGATGTCTTAAATTATAAATAAGTATACTAATTACTTGTTTTTTATTTTTGTTTTGATTCGATTAAGTTGTTTTTTTAAACTGTTTGAATTCTTTACCGAAAAAAAATGATTTTGCATGATATTATGCTATCAAGTCTAAGCCGCAAACCACTCTAAATCAATTAACAGGGTGTTCAATAATTAGCTATTATCATATTAGCCCGACATACTTAGACCATAGAACATACATCTTTGTCTTATTAATCTTACACCAATTAATCTGCACATTGCTGTAGATGCATTAGGCCTAAATATTTTATAATAAAATATATTTTTTTTTTCAAATTAAGATTTTGTACTGTTCTTTCAGATATGATAATCAGCGTTATTTATCTAACTAACCATATTAAGTTGCTGTGCCATTTAACGTAGTGTACAACAAGTTGCAATCCCCTCATTTTGTTATGCTGCATGTCATAAAAAACGTTTCAAGTTGAAATACCAAACATTATCGCTTTTTTATTGCAATTACACGACATTTATGACATTAAAATGTTTGCGCAATTTTGGATTACCACGAAATATTTGTTAATTGATACGATAATCAGAATTTATGATGGAACGAGTCCCGCCAAAATTAAAACAATCTAACGTGAATTTTACCTGGTTATAGTCAACGGATTTCTGAATGTGTAAATGCCATTTTAGCACCATCGCTGTTCTCATCACCAAAATTGTCCCAAATTATAAAATTTAAGATCGACTGGGGGTGCTTGATTGAATTTCAATATCAAATTTGAATATACTCAAATGCCTGAAGATGCCGAAAGGCGGAACCCGGGTCGTTGGTTACAAAATACATGAAATTGTACAAAATCTCAACAATTCTAATTTGTCCTTAAGTATACAGTGAAGTCATTGATATATTTTACATTCTCACCAGTAGAATGAGTGTGGAAACATTTGTATATAAGCAAATCTTTTTCAAAATCATTACTTACTGTAAATATAACCTTACCTAGGAATAATGTTTTTTTACTTTCAATGGTTAGATACTTTTTTTTTTTATTTCTACGCGGAACAGCATTTGGAAGACTCTGATCTAACTATTAAATCACTGTTAACTGTCGATTCTTGTTCTAATTAACTATTAAATGGTAATATGGTTAAGGAACACGTATTTGGGAAGATGTATTTATTAACACTCAACTCTTTTTTTACACGGTGGATATGTTACACCAAAAACAGGGTTAAAAAAAGTGATAGAATACATAGAAAAATCAATGATTGGTTTTCTGAATTTATAAAAACTGTGTTATTTGAAAAAATAACTACATTGTGGTATAGAAAATCGCGTGAATGAAAAGGTAATAATAAAAACCTAATAAATAAAATCTAAAAGCATTATACAAATGTATTTTAACTAAAAAATAATTCAATATAATATTGACTGTGTTTTGGCCAATTGATGTAACCCCCCATAATTGAAATAGTTCAGGAGAGAGTAAAAACTGTATTTCTCGAACACATTATATGGTGAGTTGCATTATGAATCTTTGAAATGCACTCCTGTAAATTTTCATGTTTGCATAAATGGGATTATATGTAGGGATTGTCGATATAAAAGTGGCTTACATCAAGTGGCAGGGTCAGAATTTTTCCAAAACCAATGTAAAATGATGTTTACCTTCCAAAAAGTGGTCAATTTATTTTTCTAATTTACATCATTTGGCCGAGAACTGCTCTGTCATATTTAAAATGAGATCCAATTTTCGTATTTTTTGAGGGTTCCATCAATTATTGGCCAAAACACAGTCGGTGTGCACTAGTCATAGCTACTTGATAATTTAAACGCACATTTACGAGGGACCATCTTCTCTAAGATAGCATATCAACAATACGACGACTTTTTGGAATTAGAGTTTTCCCCAGAAATAACCTTTTTTCGAATGAAATCTTTATTACTTTTAATCGTGGTAGAAGTCGAAATTGAAAATATGTTATATAATTGTTCTGGGAATCGTATTAAAAATCATTCGTGTTAAAGTATGTTTTCCCTTATTTTTGTTGGAACATATTATTTCAAAGCAGTGTAAAAAAAGAGTTTAGTGTGGAGTACACGCCGTATAACTTTGCACCCCAGCTCTAGGATTCAGGATCACGGGATCCACACCTACTAAAACACTGACACCTGTGTAGTATACAGAAAGCTTATCTGTTCAGAAACAGTGCAAAGTTATACGGCCTGTGCTCTACCTATTTTTACTCAATCGAGCTGCATTATAGCATCCGCTGCCTGCGCTCTTAAATATTTCAGACATTATGTATGACGCCAAATCTCTTGTCATTCTTGTTTGAGAAAAACTTGTGCAAATCATGTGAATTGTTCATGTGAAAGTCGTCGATTAGCTAAAAAGCGTACTAGTCATGTTTTGCGTCAAATTCGCTAAAAAAAACACAATTATTATTATAAATAAACTTTTCGCTAATCTGAAAACGAAATTGCTCGACAAACAAAGGTTTGTCTGTGTCGGAGATGAGATGTTATTCAACTTCGTCGTGTTATGTAGCACTTAATAAAAACAAAAGTTCCCATGACCTACCTATTCACGAATCGGAGTTCATTCACACAGCTGTTCTTTTTAATGATTGCTGGCATTTTACAAATACGAACAAACATAGAAAGAATGTACTGAAGAACGAATGCTCAAATTAAAAGATATGTAATATTTCTAGAGATGGTATAATTATAATTTCATGACAAATACGCTATGTTACTTCACCACTAGGACATCCAATTCCAGACCCTTTTTATGATCCCGAAATCCGGATTGGTCATTAGGTGTAAGTTCATGTGTTAAACTGTATATTTAAAATTAAATTTGTGTCCGTTATTGTTTAAATTGGAATGCATTTATGATTTAATATTTTTTTTTGGACATAAGAATGTTTTTTTTTATTGATTATGAATCGGACAGTCATATACAAAAAAAGGGAAAAGAATTAATAGCGACGCTCAAAATAGTTTTATATTTTATTTTATTGATTGCATTATTGAGGTGGGTTTTACCAGATGGTATCTAAAAGATGACATGTCCTTCAATTCCACATCAAAGTATTGTCCTCTTTTGTCCTCCATTTGAAATTGGTTAAAAATGGCTGTTACAAAATATGGGAAGGGGGGAGACCATACTACATTTATATTAATTATGTAAGTATGTATCATAAAAAAAATATTTACATGAACAGACCGAGGTACACGTTGTAGTTAATCAAAATGTATTGAAATATAAACTATTTTTTTAGTATTTACAGTGAATCCCGAAATCTCGGGATTGTCTTAATATCAATCCCGTGATCCCGGAATTGGAAGCCCTATCCACCCATTATAAAAACTATAAATAAAGTTTAAATTTAAAGGTAAAGTACACCCGATTTTCTTTTTGCAGAGTTTTTTGTGCACGCTCTAAGAAAACGGACCAATTATTTTTTTACAATGATTTTACTCATTTAAAATATTAAATTTAGATTATTGAGATTTTGTACACTTTCATGTATTTTGTCACTAACGACAGTTCGAGTCCATTCGTGTGCTCGAATGCCTGAAGATGGCGAAAGGCGAAACCCGGGTCGTTAGTGACAAAATCTCAATAATCCAAATTTGATATTGAAATTCCATCAAGCACCCTCAGTCGATGTCTTAAATTACATTTACAATAAATGAAAAGTATTATTAAAAACAGTATTTATGTACATAAATTTAAAAAACTTTTGTTCTGTATTAATATTAATTAGAATCTTTTCCATTTGGTGAATTTTAAGATCCAGGTGTTCATGACTTATGCTTGACTTGTTATTGTTTTGAAACTTTATGTTGCTCTTCTATGTATCGATTTCATTCCCTTTCTGAATTTTATTTTATAAACGTCTAATGTGTAATTTAAATCTTAGATCTTATTTATGAAACTATTTTCACATATAAATAAAAAATAAATTCCCATTTTGATATGTGCATATTGAATTTTTTGGCCCCCCGTACAATAAGAGAATCGGGCGTACAATGAAAACTATCTGAATGTGTGATTTATTTTATAAATATAGAAGTTTGAATAATAAATTAATAGTAAATAATAGGATCATATTATTCATCCTATTATATTGGAATTCTACCAAGTGAATACCAATTCAATCAATAATAGTAAATAAGTCGAAGAATACGTCAGAGGGAGAGTACTCCCCTCACGGATCCTGTGTGCCATAGGGAAGTCAATGAAAATTAATCTTAATCTGTAATGTCAAATGTATAAATGTAATATTATAAATAATCTCGGGTTCATAGCGCAGTGACCAACGTTGATGGCTTCGGTTGCGGATATCATGGGCTCAAATCCCGGTACGGACAGTTTTATAAATTGATTTTTCAGTTAATTTAGCGATTTCTGTTCGCAGGCATGGATGTTTGTGATGTCTAAAATTCCCGCCCAACCCTCCGATTCTAAAAACGGGGCATAGCAATATTTATTAGCTAACCGCTAGTCCTGTCCTAGCCTTATCCTTCTATCTTTACTCTCTTCGAAAACAAGAGGTTGAGTAAAAAGTTGCTTTTGTAGGAAAACGTCTGTTATAAGTTCGTTAGGAGTTCATATGCTCCACATTGCGAGCAGACATGATTGAAAAAATCGGTCAATTGGTATTAACTTGATATAACCTGGTATTTACTTACGGACTCGATCATGGGACTTTATTGAATTTTATAATTTATCTTTTGCTAACAGTGGTTAACCGTTGTCCAGGTACGGTATTTATGGTTCTAGGCAACCCATCTGAGATATTCGTATTGTTTTCAATTTTCTCAAGACATTAATTAGCAAGCGCATCTTCCTTGTCTAAACATTACTTGAAAACACGAGACAATAATAATTAGTACATGCATTGTTTTGAAAAGTATGATTTCAGTATAGAGTATATCGATTTATAGTGCGAAACCTCTATAGCAGGGTTTCTCAACATATGGTCCGCGAACACGAAGAATGATTTTGAATGCTGCTACGGCTGCAACAAATTCAAACATGCTTGCATGCGATTTGCGAAGTGTTTTATCATAGGAATAGTTTGGAATACCCTGGTCTATGGATTTATTTTCGATGGATTCGGCGGTAACTTTGTGGAAATTCATTTTTAATATAAAATTAAAATTGGTTGTGTTACTAATTGTGAAACGTGTTTCGCCTCTTTGAGAAACATCTTCATAAAAGCGCCATTTTTCGTCGTATCGTCGATTAGGAAGAAAGAGTATTGACTACTCGTATGCGACAATGACAAGTATCATACCGTTTCAAAAGATTCGGTTGTAAGCTTGTAAATAAAATAGCTTTAATTCTCTTTGTGTCACGATTCACGAGGCACAGGTACTTTCTTGAAAAAATATTCAACAGTCTTACGGGAGACTAACTTCTTTGATACCGAGCCATGATTGCCTCCGCCAAAGGATCTCTGCGTACATGTAGGCTTCATTGAAAAGGCGGCACAGCCTTCCTTTTGAAAACTTCCAATAGTTTTCTGTCAAGTTTTATCGTTCCTATGGTAACAGCCGTTGCGACGACATTGGAATGTGTTAAGAGAATGTAATAATACTAGTTAAAGTTTTATCCCTACTTTATAGCACAAAATACATGTAGAAATCTATATGTTTGTTTGTATGTCTGTCGATCACAACAATTTCTACCAAACGGTGTACAGTAGTGACATGAAATTTTCTTGTCATTCTGGCTGCCATCTCTAGGTTAACTGTGCTATATCAACTTTCAACTGCCTTGCCCTCCTCCACTCACCACTGCTTTCCCATCCACTAATTTTATACGACAGTATCCAGTGGCGTACCAAACGTTAAGCGTATCTTCAGTTTTTTCCCCTTAATTGAGAGTATCTCTGGAGCAACTACCCAAGACTTGGTAGCATGCACTTAAGTGTGAAGAAAATCAATCCCTCTGGATAAACGAAAAGCTTCTATGAGTTGAGGGCTACTCGCTCTTTGTATAACGCCTCAAATTTTTTAAAGGCCTGGTAATTTGCCATAGTCGCCACCAAGTCAGCATGACCGATCGGTCCAATGGAAGGTTGGACCGACTTGTGCAGTCCTTTCCTTTCTGCATGCGTTAAATGACACTTCTATAGGGTGTGTCCACTTTTCAACTCTCAATTAGTTTTGATTGGTATTTAAGGGTAAATAAAATTCTGATTGTTTTGTGAAATTCACATCTCTTAAAAAATAATTATTGGTAAATGAAATATAATTGATAAAATCTACTTCAAAGGAATTCAAACACGTATTAGTTGATTTATTTATTACAACTCTACTAACCGTGTTCTGTAAAGGGAGTCAGTGGCGTCCTTATTATTTTTATTAAATAGAATGATTCTCAACTAAGGCGCCATATTTATTTTGAAAATTATATATATGTAGTTATGAATAAAAGAAATACAGTTAACAGTTCTTCTTCCGTCAATTATTTAACAAGGAATGTCTATAGATTCTACATCACGGACCTTTAACAATGGTCATAAAAGTTATATTTTTTTATTGGGAAATGATACTTTAACTGAAAAAAATAATAATCAGAAAGATATTTTTTTAAATAAAACACAATTTGTTTTGTACTAAGTATTTTCATATTTGAAGGATATATATCAGGACCAGAAAAAACAAATTGTGTTTTATTTTAAAAATATAATGTCTTTTCACCAAGAATTGACAGTCGGATATTTGTTGCTGCGAATAAAGTGGTATATGTTCATGGATTCCTGGTACTCATTACGTTACCGCAATAGTTTTCTCGCGGACCACCGGTTGGCGATCGCTGCTCTATGACATAAACAATTTCACTAACCCTTCAGCACGGATGTGGAAGAATGTGCGATATATTTCAAACCAGAAATTCCCGCTTTATATTGTACTCAAGGTTACAAACATGACGGGGATTACCAGGCTGTGTCGACTCAAAGTCCCTAATAGAGATGCCTTTGAATACACCATAGTTATGAAGTTTATATGAATCTCTCTAAATATTCAACTTTGTCATACTGTTGCTCGGCGCTATTTTGCAACTTGTACCTGATTATTTCCCATATAAATTAGATATATCCTTTTCCATAGCTCATGATATGAACACCATCATATCACACTAACAGAACGAAAATCCGACCTTATATTATCAAAGTTTCAAGCTTTTGCCTTGCATAATTCATGAAAGTTATTTAACATTTCAACTAAACAAGTTTTGTTCACCGGTTTGGGCGCACTAGTAGTTAGACAGCAGAATTTTGATGTAAATTATTTACACTAACACTAATATTTATTTAAGATATTGACTGAAATCGATGTAAAATTTGAATCGTTCAAATTGTATACATTTCTATACGTTTCGCCACTAATGGCGTGGGTTTCGCCTTTTAGCACTCTCAGGTATTCGACTACACGTTTGAACTCGAACTGACAGCTAGTAAATAGTTTATATCGTTCGAATATATAAGACAAATTAAGAAAAAATATTATGACAGAAACTACATCTATATCTGAATTAATTTCGGTACTGATTTGATAATAAAGATTTTCAACCTTAATTGAGAAAATAGTCGTATAAACAATTACAAAATCATAAAATAGTCGTGGCTTGCCAATGTAACCCTCAAAAAATAAGAAAACTAGTTAATGATTGGATCTCATTTTAAAGACGACAGAGCAGGTCTCTTCCAAATGATGTAAATTAAAAAAATTAAATTGATCACTTTTTGCAAGGGAAACATCATTTTGTGTTGGTTTTAGGTTTAAAAATCCTGATCCCCCACTTGATGTAAGCCACTATTATATCGACACTCCCTACGTACATTCCCGTATCTTCAATCATGAAAATTTACAGGAGTGTATTTCAAAGATTCATAATGCAGCTCAACGTCAAATGTTTTCAATAAAAATGGTTTTCACTCTCTCCTGAACAATTAAAATTTTGAAGGTTACATCAATTGGCCAAAACACTGTCGATGTATTTATATATTGACTGATATATACTTTTAAAGATGACTTATCACAAACATGGAATTGGAACAAAAAGGTTTTTGGTACATTTCCAGATGTATTGATTTATCTATTCTTATTCTAACATATTCTCGGAACTACGTCTACATACGGCGGTCGGCCTTCTAAACAGTCGCTCTCGATCAACTACTGTCCCCAGCCGCTCTCTTCGATTGTTTAGGTTTTACATCCATCTATTCCTTAGCGTTCAATTACTTCTCCTGAACACCGTCTAGCTCCTTGACAGCTCGTGAACGGTTGGCAGATTTATAAAAACAAACATGTTTTATCAATCCATTTTCGTCTTAAAATTCATTTTAACATTGTATTATGGCTGAAAAGAATTTGTTATAAAAAGTAGATAAATTCTGTGCTTTTACTACCGATATTTGTATTATAACATGTGTACTACAGGAAGATCGAGTTTCAGTTGCTGCCTAGTAATATAGTGCCAGTAACCACTTACCATACGTTTCCTAAAGAGTGTAAGGCAGCGCAACACCATACAGCACAATTGGTTTCCACTGTTGCTAATTACCTTATATCTGTGCTATGCATTTAGAGTCGTTATCAAAGACTGTACGGATAAATATGACTATAAATCTCTACTATATAACAGAAGGTAAATTTATAAATATGATTGTCTGTCACAAGAACTCCTCCCAAACGATGAAAGTAACGGCGACGTAAAATTTGTCAATTTGCTTGCCATCTATAGATCAACTTTTAACATTAATATTAATTGTTATATTGACCATATTTGAAGGTGTCACCTGAGTTACGGTCCAAGGTGATATTTTCAACTTTCAATATCAAAATTTCAACATTAGCTTGTTTCAAAATAGCACCAACGACTAAATATTGGCACCCTCTATTCTGAGGAAAGCTTATACTTTGATAGTTCAGTGAGTTGAGAAAGACTTTTTATAATATACGGCTGATAGGTTCTGACTGACTTGAGTGAATGTTGTTTTCCATTGTTCATCTCGAATTTTTTTGCATAGTTTTGTGTTTTTAAAATAAGCCATTGTTTAAGACGATTTAATTAACAATAGCAGTTGTGTTAATTCGGTTGTTGGTTAAATTAATATAAAGCTTTTAAGGCATTCACTGTCAATTCTTGGTGGAAATGCATTATATGGAAATGCGTTTGTTTTTACTACTTCATACATATTTATAATGCTCGACTGATACAAATAGATAGGGCTGTATATACCTTGTAATTGTTCACATTCAATTTTATATAAGCAGCTTTGTTATGATTGTATTTTAATCATATGATAATGCTCGTGATCAGAGGAACCGGTCCTAATAAACATGTGAAAGTAGTACAAAAAATTGTGCTTTTTTAAAAAATAAAACACAATTCATTTGTACTACTTCCACATATTTATAATGATCAGGACCGATTTCGCTCATCACGAGCATTATCAACTGATGCTCGTGATGAGCGAAACCGGTCCTGATCATTATAAATATGTGGAAGTAGTACAAATGAATTGTGTTTTATTTTTTAAAATATAATGTCTTTCCACCAAGAATTGACAGTTAACACCTTAAAAGTGAAATTGTGCTTTGTTTAAAAAAAGTTTTTTGTTCAATTAACTATAAAACGACGGTTTTATTAATAAATTAATTTCATCTAGAGTCTGCTGAAATTTCTACATTATTTTTTTCCAAATTCTAACGGAGCCAAAGTAAATACGCCGCCGATGCCATGTAAAAACGGGTGAACACTAATAATAATGCACTTAGGGGAAGCGCCGACTATGTATTGTGCCGTTAACCAGGTACTAGGGTTTGCAATTGACTATAAAATAATCCTGTTATTTCGGGATTCACTATAGATGTAAAAAAATAAATTTATTTCAAATTAAATACTTCATGATTAACTTCAATGAGCACCTCGTTTTATTTATGTACTTAATATTTGACAATACTTACAAAATTAATCTATTTACGTATTGTGGTCTCCCTTCTCTCATATTTCGTAAAAGCCATAGACGGCAACATACAGTTTTGACAACAATATATTTTATTGTTTTGCATTATTTTATGAAACAATCAATTGTAACTATTATAATATATAAATATAGATTGACGTAATATATAAGGGAGGATTACATTTAAAACTATACTTTATGTACAGCACGAAATAAGGTATATAAACGACAAGATAGCTGCATTAAATGAAATAAAATATAAACTCTTTTGATTATTGTTGATATATTCATATTTTTTTTATTCTGTTTGTAAATGACCACGGGTTTCTAAAGATCCGACCCGTGGTCGTAAGTAGTTGTAACGTAAGGTTAGATTAGGCTAATTCGTAACGCATAGCACGCACATCGGCTATCCCCGCCGCAATGAAGTGTCCTTAACTCTTCCCCGTAAGTACCAGCCGAAATTGCGAACGGAGCGGAGTCCACCCCCGTGCCTTAGATACTCGCCGGCCAGTCGTAATTCAAAACTACAGTATGTTGGTATGATGAGCTGGCTAGGTTTTGGTCCTTGGGACTTAGTGGAGAAGTCAGTGTGACCCTTAGGCCAAAACGTTTGGAGACCCCTGTAAATGAAAATGAAAAAATCATTCTAATGCCCAAAAATATAAACTCATTCAAATTTAAGCAATAATGGACAGAAATTAAATATAATATGCAATTTATTTAATTATTATTAAATAACATTTTAAATAAGACTGGTGGCTCGTCTATATTAAATTTATTTTCCTTGGTATTATCGCTTACAAACACTAGTAATTAATTGTGTAAAGCTATGGCAATAAGTACTATTATCGTATGAGTCTTATCCCCTCCCCACGCCTAGTAGGAAGAAATAATCCCACACTGCTCATGGTTTTTAAGTTATGAATTAGAATCAGTGTTAACCTAAAAAATAATTAACCTCCCGATATAGTTCTTCTAATGTTGTTTTTCAGAGGCGAAACACATATCACATTAATTTTAAGTAACACAACCAGTGGAATAACAAAGTTAATTATGTACTAAAAATGAATTTCCATAAACTAAATATTAAATTACGCTTAGTGACAGATCCGGGGATCACAAAAAGGGCTCGGGATTGGATGCCATACCAGGTACCTATCCATCTTCCACTGGCCGAATGAGACGCGTAGCCAACAGGCCGGCGAGTCGTGTAAAATTGCTTGTAGATTATATAATATGCGGAAACGAAGCCTTTGGCCCTCAGTGAAGCAGGCAGCATTGATAACCAGCGCAAACTCAACTTGAGATCGTTTGTCAAAAACACGCCCGGCTAGGGAGTTATCGCGGCCTGGTAGGTACCTATATTCGATTTAATTAGATAAATGGTGTTAATTATTAGTGAATATATTTTATATATTAAAATTAAAAACAATTTATAGTAATTATTTATGTTTTATAGACATAGCCAGGACTGTTTTCATGCATCAAGTGAGATTAGTTGAAAATTCTCCCTCACTGTGTGAAATTAATTGGACAAATTTTTGAAATGATGGCAATTGTGCTTAAAATTGTTTTTTTTTTAATACAGTATTGTATTTTCAAAAATATATTTACATTGCGGTGACCACTTTTCCATTCGACCAAGGACATCAACTAACCTTACACGGGCGAAAATTTAATATTGAATTTCGAAATGTGCCGCAAGACCAAAAATATTTTTTTGCTTATAGTGCATTCTAGAAATAACTTGAGGGTCCAGAATTCAGCCAATCGCGTATCGTTTTTAATTAACTAGTATTTTATTGATCGTTTTTGCGTGGTCTAGCCCGTTTGTAAAATAAACTTTTGCGTATGTATTATGTTAGGCAACGGGGAAAATCAAAACAATGACAAAACAGAAAAGTAATAAATATACACAGCGATAAAACAACACACGGGAAAAATAAAACTCATAATATTTTTGTTGTATCTATTTATGAATTAAATACATATCGAAAGTCTACTGACAGAAAGCATTAAGTCACAAATTTAAAACATCATTTTTACTCTTTCTCCCATGTATAATTATTTGTTTTTTAAAAAGGTTTTTGTATATTATAAAGACTAATCTTTTTGGAATACAAATCGTAACATTTGGTATCGATCTGCTATAGTTATATCATGCTTTCTGCTAGAATAATAAAATAACAATCTGACTTCATACGTTTTTTTTCGAAGGCATTACATCCAATGACTTCACTAGTGGCGTGCCGTTCGTACATGCGGTAGATAAGTAGCTTTTTTCATCTTTGTAAAACTATTAAATTATAATTTTACATAATTATCAAACAAAACTGCTTCAAAGTTCCACGATTATACACTAAATTCAGAAAGTGTGTGCGTCCTGATTGACATTTATCTGCGTTCTATTCAGCCGTGACCGCTTGATAAACGTACGGCCTCTAAAGAAATTTGATCCAAATATCGCATGCATGCACTAAGAAGTTTTCTTTACCCGCGCATGCGCAGTAATGAAAGATCCGATTTGCGTTATGGATCGCGCATGACAGTTAGTATGCGGATGCATGCGCTTGGATTTTAGCATATCACTGCTAGTACTGTGATTCGGATTGTAAGATAAATCGTGTTTAATTTGTCGCTACCCTCAACATGGATTAACAGCAAAGAAAAGAAAAGGGATTTAATAATACATTAGCGGAATATTAAATATGGAATATTAGAGACTGTTGAGGATTTGAAATTAAGGTGTAAGACTCGTGAGAAGAATAAAATTGAATTTCAAAAACAAGATAAATTTTGCCTATTTTCTTCCCTCACAGCATGCCTTGCATCATAAGTCACCGCACGCCACTGGTACTTACATATATATTTTAAAAACCGCACTCACTTCAATGTATACCTTGTTTTGTTTGTTTAAGACGTTCAAATAAAACATATAGGTACTTTCCGGTTAGATGGTATCATATTACTTTATTTTCTCAATAAGCAGTCAACTAACAGACATTGGCTTAGTCACACTGATAATACGTTTATGTAATGACATAGACTAGAGATGCTTCAATCGTAGTGTAATTATAAATCATTAAAAACGTGTAACGAGTACCTAACCCCACTCACTATACTACGAAATAACATCAAAGAATCGAAAAGGTAGTAACGATTACAAAATAGGATTTCGATTACATACTTTTGGTTAGTTGGTTGATCAACTGTCAAAATGCACGTTTTCGTCAGTTTAAATGGCGAAAAAACCGCTGTTTAAAAACACGAAAGCATGTATGACCCCATCTAGCCGCTATTCTAGTCGCACAATAACCGATAGTGTAAGTCTGTAAGAATCGTCTTGATATTAAGATGCCTGCGTGTTTCCACTGCTGAACCACTCACTGAACACATTACTAAGTGTCTGCATCACTCGCATCGTGAATTAGTCAATTAGAAACCAATTGCCATCACAACTATTGATGGATCCAATGTTTTAAAAATCTTATGATTAAATAAGTTTTTTTAAAAATGCATATTTATGGGCTTTAAGACATTTTACCATTCATCGTTTTTTTATGGTTCCTTAAAAAAAGATAAATCGGGGCTTCATTTTATACACTAATATACAGAATGTTTTCTCAGGTACTTGGGGGTATAGCTGGAGCCACTTTCAACTCAATGTGGAATTTGGATTATTGAGATTTTGTACACTTCCTTGTACACTCAGTTCGAGTCCATTCGTGTGCTCGAATGCCTGAAGATGCCGAAAGGCGAAACCCGGGTCGTTAGTGACAAAATACATGGAAGTGTACAAAATCTCAATAATCCAAATTTAATATTGAAATTCCATTAAGCACCCTCAGTCGATGTCTTAAATTATATCAATGTGGAATGTTTGGGATTCACGATTCGATCAGAACCACGTGCCACCTATTACACGAATGCATTCTGACAGTGCTGATTTACGGTTACAAGTCAAGGCACCTCACTAAAGCCCAAAGTAACCGTATACTGTGCGTCGCAAATAGATGCTTTCAGTGGTTTGACTTTGTCAGGACCTCGGAGGTAAGAGAGCGGACGGATCAGCCCCTTATTCCGTTAATAAAAAAAGGACGATGGACCTGGCTTTGAAATGTGCAGCGGATGCCCCAGGGAAGCCTGCATCCTGCCTGTCTATTCTACCAACTGGATGGATTCCGTCCCCATGGAACGCCTCTGATAAACATACGTAGGATGTACTGGGTGGAGCTGTAATGGATAATGAATAAAAAGGAAGCAAGAAGACTGGCGGGGGACAGGGAATCTTGGAGGCTTCGTGTGGTGGCATCTTCATGCGTAACATAATACCGCTACGTCTCCGCAAGTGTTTATGTATTGATACTCCGATAATAGTCGTAGTTGTCGTTCTCTGCATTGAATTGAATTGAACTGTGAAATGTCAAACATGTTGATATTCGACGTGATTTATAATTTCGACCTCCAATAATAATTGTGCTAAGGAAAAAGCAGAAAAGTAGTTGTTAAAATATATAAATATCTATTTTGACATCATGCAATAATCGAAACTTAAATTATATTATTACAATATAAAATTAAAATTGGTAACTTTATTATTCCACTGGCTTTGTCACTAACGTGATGCGTTTTGCCTCTTTAAGAAGCATCTTCAGACATAGTGACAAAGCTAGTGGAATAACAAAGTTACCAATTTTAATTTTATATTAGAAATGAATTTCCACAAAGTTACCGCCTAATTCATAGAAAATATTATATTATTATAGTTTATGCATTATCCTCGAATGCAAGAGATATGTTTTACTTATATTCAGACTTTACTTGACTATCTGAATTAGAATGCATCTATGCTGTCGCACATAGCTCGATTCGTTCCTGATGATGCAACTTTACACACATAATGATGTGTTATAATAATACGCACTACGTTGAAAAGACTTCTTGCAATACTCTTCAAGTTGTTTTCTGTTTTCCTGGTTTCCTTTTTATTTTTTTGATTTGTATAGTATATTTTACTCTCAGTTTCTGATCGCCATGACTTAATGGTAGTACCACTGGCTACATGTTCGAGTCAATATAAGAAAATATATATATACATATATATACATTTGCACCTTAAAGCTATCTGTAAAATGTTCAACACTTTCTATAAAAGCGTTACATCGCCGATGTGGTGCTTATATTATTAACTTCTCTGAAAGAGTTCACGATAGGCTTACAACTGGTGCTAACATTAAAGAACCATATTACTATATTAAATAGGGTCAACAACATTGTCAAATAATCAGACGATACTTATTGAACGAAATTCATTTCTTTTTTTTACCGCATTAAGATATTCCTATTAATTTATTATTTTCCGATAGAATTCAACAAATTCCAACCTTCATCAATTGGAAAGAAGTATATAAATATTCGGCGTCTAACATAGTGTTATTACTCATTTTCATTGTTTGCCAGGTCCAGCTAGAGATAAAAATGATAGTGTAATAATTCATGTATTTTTATTCATTTCAACTGCTTGTTAGCGTAAAAATCAAATCATATCTTACCTAAGATAAAACAATCGACACAATGCAATCATAAATTTTCTTTTGACAATGCACTCTGACTGTAATTGTTATATAAAATTTTCGACAATGCTTAATACACGTATTCTAATGAATCAGTTGGATACAATATCCTTTGTTCTACATACCATATGTGCGATTCATTCAATATGTCATTTTTGATTTTATGGATATGTGTTTTGGCCATTTTTCCGAATTTAACACTTCCTTTTCTACATACTGAAAATTGTGTTTTATCATAAATTTACTGATATTTCATTCATCTTAAAGTGAAATTCGAGTATCTTTAGAAAGACAATTAAAATGTTAATGAGTTATTTAGAATATATCAAATTAATAAATACGTTAGTTTTGTAGACTGTTGAACGAAAATATACATTATCGGTAATTCAGATTTAAAAAAGATGTCAATTTCAAAATAAGCCGAAAAATATCAAGACATCAAAGATCACGCTGTGATTAGCTGATATAAATGGTATGAAGGGAAAATTACTGATTGTGATCGTCCCTGCTTTTTTACATACCTCGGGGTATATCTCTCTTGGTTCAATTGCGTCGGATAAGTCAGGTGATTAGCTCACAATTTTTATGATTGGTGTTTAATATTAAAGGCAAAATGTTGCATTCTACAATATGGTCAACAAGCTGACCACCTGTACGACTTTACGATTTGAGTGGGACACTCACTAACTTTCAAGATGGTCAAGAATATATGCTTTAGAAAAGTTTCAGGTTAGGAGCTCGGGATTGGTCCGCGAATGGTACAAAGGTCCTGACATCTACTCAGGTGTTAATTATTTCTGTAAACTGGTTATTGTGATTTATATTTCATTCTGCCTCTCATCCAGGATTTCTACCCCACAGCAGGCAGGCGACAGTGAGATCGACAGACTAATTCATCTATCAAAGAATGTCTTCAGAGTTGTCTTTGATAATTGCTATATGAAGGAACAATTTCAATTCATGTACTGGGTAAACCAAAACACTTGGCAAAAGTTTAAAGTATCATTATGACCAATTCCTGATAAGAATGGAACATTTGATTGTTAATTCAAAGACAACCAATACTCGTAAGGGGTTTTTCTTAACTGTTTTTCCAACATAAAGCATACAGCTGACATATTCTACTAACAACACATTACTTAGCTAGATGACCCTAGCAACGGAATTGATAAGGAAACTACGAGCTCGCTTCATGGACTCTCTCTCTCGATTCAGTAGGATAGTAAACATAGGGACAAAATGCGACCTGGTATTATAAATTCCAAATGAATAATATTTAGTAACAACCTGTATGTTTTCTTACTGAAAAATAAACCACCCTCTGTCTATTCTGGAATATGAAGTATTTGCATATGTTCGACCATTTCGCTCATATACCGACCAACATCGAATATGTTTTATAAGGTGTGATTTTAAAAAGTACTCTATAATAATTCAATTGATGGACTCGAGCATTTTTATGTGTATGGCCTCGAATCCTAAGGATACTTGGATTGGTTGGAAGGTCATAGGAACGATGCTGAATAATTAGACCTGATTGGCGATTGGAATTGCGTGACAGAAAAAATACCGCGATGAAGATTAAAATTTCAATTAATTTTTTAAAAAGGTTCTCAAGTTTCAGTGACACTCTTGATATGTCCAGAGTGGGATAAATTGTTTTTCACTCTAATTAAATTTATCCATTATTCAAATACACCTGATTCTCTTTTTACACGGGAGATACGTTCCACGTCCATGTAAAAAAATATAAGGTCTACATAGATAAATGGGAGGGAGGTTGTACTTAAAATACCCCTAAAATATAAAATTCTTCATCATCGTATCGCAGGTACATATATAATATGTAATAAATTGACATACTTGGCCATTCTATTACACATTACACACAATCAATTAAAAACCACAGAGAATAAAATCGAAACATAGATGACTAATCACTTTTAAGGTGTTTACTGTCAATTCTTGGTAGAAAGGCATTATATTTAAAAAAATAAAACACATCATTATAAACATGTGAAAGTAGTAAAAACAAATTCTGTTTTATTTTTTAAAATAAATGACTAACATAAATGTGTCAAAACAATAACAACACCTGCATCTTGAAATCTGCCAAATGTCAAAAATGACGATTCCGATATTCGCAAAGGGTCGAAGTGTTTTTCAATAAATACATCTACTGTATTTAGTAATAATTTTCGATTTCTTAACCATATAAAAACAAACGAATCAGCGTAAAACATAATTAGTCCGTTTTCTTAGGCCGTGCAAAAAGAGAATCAGGTTTAATACAAATTCAGTATGAGATGCCATCATGAAATCATTATTAAGATGAAAATGGGGATTCGATTTCGAAAAGTTTTAGCATCTTGAGAGTTCGTATATTCGATAAATATTTTATGATTCTTTGTTGAATAAATACATTACAATTATATTTTTACTTTTTACCTTAATTGGAAAAATAGTCACAGAAGAAATTACAAACTCATAGAATTTTACCTATGGAAAAGAGCAAATTATTATTATAATGTAATTTGGAAAAAACATAGTACAGAGATACATACTGATTTCAAAATTTTGGGTTTTCTTATGGTAAATATCAGATGACGTAATACTGTCAGAAATATTTTGATTGCTGTAGTAAATTATGATTACTTTAAGAACTCATCTCACGTAAAGGATACAATAAGAGGGAGTTGGGGAGGAAGTAGTTCGCAAATGTAATGTAAAAGTTTACCATTTAATATTTCTTTTCATGAATTATTTTTAATCAATCACTTTTAAGGTATTAACTGTCAATTCTTGGTGGAAAGGAATTATATTTTAAAAATAAAACACAGTCTTTTTTACTACTTCCACATGCTTAAAATGATCGGTTGATAATGATTAAGATTGGCGAAACCGGTAGTGATCATTATAAAAATTTGGAGATAGTACAAACAAATTGTGATCTATTAAAAAAAATCAATTAACCTCATTATATTTTTCTCACATAATTGACTTTTAATGTTGCTAAATTTTTGATTAGTAATAATAATTAATAATCAAAATTGTAGAATATTTAATTTCGTTTTGGTTTAATTTGTATGATTATCTGTAAGCTGAATATAAAAACATACCATGCACTATATCAATATATATATTTTTTTACTATGTCCGCTTCTCCGTTACTCAGTTGCTTAACATCTCTTTTTGGAAGAGAGTAGGGATAGAAGGATAGGGCTAGAACAGGACTAGCGGTTAGCTAATCGTTCTCGCTACACTCCGTTTTTGAGGATCGAATGGGTCGGAGGGAATTTTAGACAACAGCATCAACTTATGAAACTGTCCGCATCGGGATTTGAACACCCGTAACCGTAGCCAACGACGTTACTAACTGCGCCACGGAGCCGACATATGTAATTACACGGTATATCAAAATATACAATGTAATTATTAACACTCAATTTTATCTAATAGCCTTGTTGTTGATGTATATTTTATTAGTTGATAATGCTCGCGATGAGCGAAAATGATGATGATCATTCTAAAATGTAGAAGTCGTACTAAACAAATTGTTTTATTTTTAAAATCGAATCAAAGCTTAAAGTTAACTTAAACTTTCGTAGCAAGATCGCAGTGAGCGTCATTCAGCTTGTCTCGATATCGGCAAACTTTGTCAATTAATAATTTCTCAATATTCTCCTTACAGGTAGGTGTCTCGGATGTGAGGCTTGTACTTGCTATTCAGCGTTTCTTTTTCGTTTTATACTCCACTATTGCATAAGCGAATGGCATTCAGCGTGCTGTTAACTTGCAGAGAGAAAGACAACGTATTATGAGTAAAAGAGTGATTTTATTGATGCGATCGATTATTCAAACCTTAAGGAAGATGCTCAAAATACCTACACGAAAGCAGTGGCGTCTGATTTCGTGGTCTCGCTTTTATTTTTACTGAAATATTTTCGAAATATTTCTGAAATATATATATAACTCGCTCTTATTTTTACTCACTTTTATTTTTAATGAAAAAGAAAAAAAGCGATGTATAACGTGACGTGCAGGGAAATTCAGGGCTTATTCTTTTTCGTTTCGCTAAAAGTAAAAAAAAAACATATATTTTATATTGGTTCAGTTCCGAAAACAAAACGGTTTTATCGATTTTCGTTTCAGCTCCGAGTGATTAGTTTTTAAAAGCTTTTATTAAATTATGATTATATATTAATATTAAAAAATATTTTCTACAATTATTTAGAACTTTTTATGGTGCTTGTATGACACCGTACGACCGCAGTTATAATTTTTAAAAATAATATCTTCTAAATAATGACGAGATGCATTACACGCCTAACCTAACCTAACCTAAAAAAACCAACATTTTTTCAGTTCCGTTCCGGTGTTCGTTCCAACAAAAATAAGGGTTTTTCCGCTTTTCGGTTCAGTTCCCGTTTGAAGCCGTATGGAAATTGAAACCACAGGTCATAGGACGGAGCGTTATATTCTTGGTTATATGCTTTCATTAGTGAAATGATAGCTACCAACAAAACGCACAATCTAAGCAATTGAATATTCTTTAACCGTATCTTCTCCCAATGTGGAGAATATGGACTCTTAAGGGATCATCTCAACAGAAGTTGTTTTACGAGAACTGTCACTCACATCTACGAGGATGGTAAAGATACAAGGTACATTATAATAATGTATCGCTCTCTCTACTCCTCTTACTTAGGATCTGATGGATGAGTATGGGAATTTAAGGCATCACTGATATCTATAAACTCAACTTCATATACCGATTGAAAAATCAATTTATGAGATTGTTCGTACGGGAACTCGAATCCGTGAACTCGGACTGTAACCGACGGTGACGATTCGGCTACGATGCCTACAAGATATTTTAATGAGTATTAATATTGTGAAGTTTTATTCAAGGCGGTTAATGATATCATAAATATAAATAAAATATAGTGATGTAAATCAAAGTGTAGATTTATTATTCTCTAGTTATGACAGAATTATCAACATTATTTGATTATTTTTACATTATTACTACCGTTTCAAAAATCAAAAGGCTTAATTTTGTCAAATGATTGAATATTTTTTTTTGTCGATTTGCTATTCTTTGAAATTAAATCGCATATTCATATTATTCACTCTTAAGGTGTTAACTTTCAATCCTAGGTCGAAAGGCGTTATATTTTAAAAATAAATACATCACTCATCGCAATCATTATAAATTCATAAAATGAAAATCTTGACGAGGCTATTTATAAAAAACTAAGTGTTGATAAACACAAGGCGTGTCGAACAATTTGTTTACGAACAAAGGCAAGAATTTTCTAATAATCGTACAAATTATACATAAACGAAATTAAATAGTCTACAGTTAAAATGTTAAAGACCTCTTACAAATCAATAACTACTAATCTGGAATAGAAAAAAGCCACATTAATAGTCAATTATGCAAATTAATATTGCTAATGAAGAGTTTTTTTTGGTTAGGAACAAACAATATTAAAATATAAATATCTTATGAGTTTTTCGATAAATATGTATAGGTTAATGAAACTATATATATTATTCCTCTCATTGCTGTGACCTTTGATCCTTGCATGGGCACGCCACTGCAGGTGTCTGACATGTACATTATCAAACCACTTATGCAAGTGCGGAATGCTGAAGCGGTGCGTTCCGAATAAACTGAGCGTCGTCTGCCAACCAAGGGAAAGTTCCTTGCAACATTTGCAACATCTCGTCAGGGGCGTCCGCGTAATACCAATCACCGATATCTCAGCACCGCTGACATCCTTACGATGAAAATTTGTATCTATACATGGGTGCAAATGATATTTCTAATAATAAAAGAATGTTTTTATTCTCATGAGTATACTAAAAAGTAGATTGAAAGAACTCTGCTCACTAACTGTCCTCACAGCTTGGCAAACACGGCGTCAAATCAATGTTTCCTCGAGGCTGTCTTTTTTACCCAGATATTCTCTTTCGTCAAAATACAGCCTGATTCTCTACAGATCACTGGACCTCATTGATTTATCATTGTCCACGGTGCGTTGAATGTTTATACGAGTTTGAAATGAAACCAGACCCAATTTGGCGATAGAAATCAAGATTTACTGCATATTTTTTAGCATTGCCCAATTACGCCTATTGAAAGAGATATTATGTTGTTTGTCGTAGAAATAATGGTTCTATCGGACATCTAGATCTAGTTTCTTCTCCAGAAAACTTCTGTTCGAAAAATATCTAAAAAATTACGATTTGTTTTCAAGATGAAAGTTTACCTTGCCTGCCTATCACTATTCAATCCATAATTATTGAAATAATTTTTTTTTCGTCATTTTTGTATATTTAAGTTATCTGTAATTTGGTGACTTTAATTACTTATTAATTTGCTATTTTAATATTCTTTATTGTTGCTGTTTATTATAAATGTGTTCCCTAAATGTATCACTCAGGAGATATAATCGTCGGTGAGATAAATACAAGTTCATCTAATTAAGGAATTATAGGTTATGCATCAATTAACATTTAATGTAAAGCATTATGTTTAAGGTATAAAACAACCGGCCCGTTAGCCTGATGGTCAACGATCTTTGGCGTTTGTCGTATTCAATTTTGATGGAAACTTGTTCGAATTCTAGTACTGTCAATTTCATATTTTTCGATCAATTTAAGAAGTTGTGTCTTTAGTGTTTATATTACCCTTCTTAAAAAAGGCTTCTATAGAGATGATTCACTAGGAGTCCAAATGATTCCCATTGGTAGCGGGCATGGTTGAAAAAAAATAGCAAACTATATGTTATAATGTTGGCTTGCAATTCAAACTTCAAGTGGAGCATTTTAAAAAATCGAGAATTGGCTATACGTCAATCGCACAACCTTAATCTTAGTGGAGTTGCTTAGAATCCTTCCTCTTTTTCAAATAGATTTGTGAAGGCATGAAATATTGAATGAATTTTGGTTGCGAATGCATAAATCAATTTATTATATTAAAGTTAACCAATGGACTGAATCCCAAAAGGATTTATAACTTGAAACTTTTCCCCTCCTGAACAAAATTGATTTATATAGTAATTAGAATTGTTATTGAATGTATCTTCCCCCCCCCCCCGAGCCCTTTCAAAGAAAAATCCTACTGTTTAGTTCTCATTTATGTTATATGTAAATATCTGGATATCTTACGATGGAGTTAGTCTGAAGGTGCTTTTGAACTCGTATAAAAAATAGTAATACAACCAGTGGAATAACAACATTATCAATTTTAATTTTATGTAAAAAATGAATTTCCAAAAAGCTACCGCCGAGTCCACCAGAAATGTAGTTGCAATTTCTTTTTTACGTAATTTTGACATAATTGACTTTTAATGTGGTTTCATTCTTGATTTCAGACTAGTAGTTATTGATTTGAAAGACGCCCTAAACCGGTTTTGATCACTGTAAAATACTGTGGGTGTAGTACATAACAAATTGTGTTTTATTTTTAAGAATTGACAATACCTTAAAAGTGAGAATTTTGAGATTGACGTTTATGTTTCGTCAGTGACTAAGCAGCAATATAAAATTAAAATTGAAATTTTTGTTATTCCACTGGCCGTGTTAGTAAATGTTACACGTGTTTCTTTTATAAACATAATCAAACTAACTAAACCAGGTATTGAGAATATCATAATGTAGAAATACTCCACCGAGTAAATAAAAAATGAATCAAAATGAATAGTTTAGAAATTAATAAAAGCAATAACAGTTGGAAAAGTGGTTGACAACTTTTAAATTTATTACGCGTAGGACTTTCCCCGCCTAACAGTAGAAATATTTTTTCTAATTAGTACTTTTATGGTATTACCGCTCCCCACATCCAGTATAAGGAAATAATCTCGCCCTCCGTTAATTTTTAAGCTGAGAATTAGAATCATTGCATCACTACATCAAATTAGAAATTAATAACCTTTTATAAAATTAGTCTGGTGATGCTTCTTAAAGATGCGAAGTAAGTGTCAAATTTAGTAAAACAGCCAGTGAAAGTTATTGATGGAATTGATATTAAAAATGACTTTCCACAAAGTTACCGCCGAATTCATCAAACATTTATATGCCCTTTCCCGTTAGCTGTCTATTTTACAAAACATAGTTGACCGTATTCATTGTAGCTAACTCGTACTTCACTGATATCGACCTAGTCCCAGAATGGTTGGATCTGATCAGCACCCATATTGTGTACTGAATACAGTACGACAGTATCGTGTTGAACATATTGATTCACGATTTCAATTCAATAAATTTTGATCCGAAATTCCTAGAAAGCATTGCTATGCTTTACAATTAGATGAATATTGTCGTAAGGAAGTGATCGACTCAGCTATGACACTGAATACCCAAGGATAATTCCTGAAATAGAAGGCCGGTCTAATACCATCAGCGAGTTGATTTTTAATTTTAAAGCTTGTACAACCTAAATAACTAATTTTAAGCCATTACCTAAGTTGGTCTTAGTCTTTGGACAAGTTCCCGAAATATAACATATTGAAAAATAAAAATATCTTGAAATTGGGATTTCTTCGAATTACATTTAAAAAAAACCCCCTCACCTCTCTGTTCAGTCGTAAGGTGGTCACTAGTCCAGATGTTAATTTCTTTGACACAGCGATAAGATTAGTCCTATTTTATTTTGTATGTAATCTAATTTAAGATATCGACTCAGGGTGCTTGATGGAATTTCAATATCAAATTTGGATTATTGAGATTTTGTACACGAATGGACTCGAACTGACAGTCAGTTCGAGTCCATTCGTGTGCTCGAATGCCTGAAGATGCCGAAAGGCGAAACCCGGGTCGTTAGTGACAAAATTCATGGAAGTGTACAAAATCTCAATAATCCAAATTTGTATATAATCGTTATAAACTGTCTGTTTGATTTACATGCCGAAAGGCGAAACCCGTGTCGTTAGTTACAAAATACATGGAAATGTACAAAATCTCAATAATTCAAACTCAAAAAATCAGACAATTTGTTTTTGAACTGATAAAATATAAATCTTACAAGGCTATTTATATGAAACTTAATGATAGTAATTTCAAGGTACATCAAACATTTGCTTCAAGAAATATGAAAAGAATTTACAAACAATCGAACAAATTATACATAAACGAAATTAAATAGTCTACAAGGACCTATTACAAATTAATAACTGATTAATCAGTAAGTCAAGCGCAATTCAGTCACTAAAAGCTTAAAAACAATTAATAAATAATTATTCACAGAAATAGCAAATAGGAAAATTTTACAATAAAATTCTGAATCGCTTAAATAATTTTTTACTATTACTCTTATACACTACATTTTAAAGCCATAAAGAGAATATGGTTATTTGAAAATGGCTTGTAATTAAATGCACTTTTGTTTAGATCATATTCACTTTCATTAAAATAATTTTCACGAATAACAAATGCATTCCATAAAAAAACAAATTCTTTCACTAATATTAAGTGACCCCTCATAAAATATTTTTCAACATTGAGGAAATATATTACACTTAGATATTAATACTTCTCACTTTGAAATCGATAGTTTGAACAAAGTCGTATTTAAATCCCACTTATTCTTTACTACTTGCAACATTTCATTGATACTCGCCTCTCCACCCTACAGTATCTATGCTCCACTGACATACGTATACAAATAACCCCATTTTATCCTGTCATAATAATCGCGTCCCTTGTAATAACGATGAGTGATGCCACCAATACATGGTGACGTTTAAAAAGTGTAAAGTGGTTTTAGGTGAAAATATACCAAAAAAACTATTTAATATTTTTTCATTATTTTTCCTGTTATCAAAATGATTTTTGCTTACGAATATATTTATTTTATTTAATTTTAATGTAAAAAATGACGCATTTAAGGGGTAGACAGAAAACCTATACAATAATAAATGTGACACCATATGCGCTCAGAAGTAGTATTTATATATTTAGAAGCAGGGTTCTTAGTGGATATGCAATATTGTGTTCATATAATTTATTTCACTGTTCATAACACAAATTAAAATTAATGTCGTCCATTTCAAAGCCCAAGCTATCAAAAATTTATTTTTGTGCTACTTTGTTAAAAGAATGCTTTTTAAGTGGATACTATAACTAAATTAATACTATTTAATCAAATTTGGATTATTGAGATTTTGTACACTTCCATGTATTTTGTCACTAACGACCCGGGTTTCGCCTTTCGGCATCTTCAGGCATTCGAGCACACCAATGGACTCGAACTGACTGGACTCGAACTGTCAGTTCGAGTCCATTCGTGTGCTCGAATGCCTGAAGATGCCGAAAGGCGAAACCCGGGTCGTTAGTGACAAAATACATAGAAGTGTACAAAATCTCAATAATCCAAATTTGATATTGAAATTCCATCAAGCACCCTCAGTCGATGTCTTAAATTATATTTAATCAAAGCTGCAAAATATCTAAATAAAATTTCAAGTGTACCAAGTGAATACTATCTAATACAAGGTGCAATTATATAATATCCCTTTGAAAAGTTACTGTCTTAAAATATTTTATCTTATTTTTCTCAATTTTATTTGTTACTCTTTTTGTACCATTAAAACATTGATTGAGTAAATGATTTAAAAAACCTGATAAAATATTCATTTACAAGTAAATTGTGTTCCGCGTTTGGTAAATAAATGACAAATGTATTGACAGCTTCTTAATTTATGTAACTAATGATTGAAGTGTCTTAGCATAGACGACTCTCATAATGAATATCAATTCATTTTTAAACATAAGATATGCATTAAATACGCTATTCAACAAGTCGTCATAAAACTGATAATTGGTCGGAAGCCACAAGGATAAGCATTTTTTTATTTTTACAAAAAAATGAAAAAACCTTCCTCATTTAAAGTGTTTTGATTCAAATGACTATGCTATAAATAGTGGGCACACGTCATCAATATTTAAACGTATTAATTAGTCATGTATTGAGTTCCAAAAATGTACTGAGCAAATATTATGTTAAAAAGTAATGCGTTTGGATTGCTCGATTATTTCATGTTATTGCAATAACCCGTCGTAACGTAAGTGTTTTCGTAAAATAATGCAATTCATAAGTACGATTTAAACACTCTAATCAGTACTAGACACTGAGTGTTATCCGTGCATGTTTAAATTGCCTGCATTTCATCATTAATGCACAAGGCTTAGGCTATATTTTGTAATTTTCATCGTTTGAATTCATCAATTCATTCGAAAATAATAATATTATTTATTGTTTAATTCTGCAGCAACTTCAAAGAAAAATAATCAAGGCCGAGTGGCGCCAACACGAGGTCTTCAGTGTCAACAGTTCCTGCGTAATAAAATAATGAAAATCCAAAACATTCGTTTTGCAACATATAATGGGAAAATTTTCATGAAACATTGCGATTCTAATACAAATTGATAGTGCAAAGTTTATTATTGTAATTTAATTTAAAAATATTTTTTGAGACGATTAAAAAAGGGTTGTTTATTTTCTTTTTGTCAAGTGTGATAGAACATACAAAAAATTTGAAAAAAATAAATATAGACAAATATTACAGAAAGCGATGAGCACAATGTGTCACATTAAAAGAAATAATGAAAATTAGGGATTAATTATAAAAAAAATATTTGAAAATAAATCAATCTTTGGAGAAAAATAAATTTAAAATTTCAAAGGGAATTACAAAGTAGGATTGCAAAGCTCAGCTTATTTAAAAAAAAAAAATAAAGATTCACCGCTGGAAGTAAACAGTCACAGTTTCCCAAACTGTCAAAGAGTTGTCCATTGATTTAAAATCTTCAATTATTGTGAGAAGAAGGCGAATCCGTAGGATTGTATGTCAGAGTGAGGAATGATTGGTAATATTAAAGTCTTTTTCATAAAATTACTTATTATACAAATACGATGTAAATCGTCTAGAAACCTAAAATTGCCTGTCCCTACCTAGTTTTATTGTTAATCTACAATAATATTAATATGAGAAATGAGAACTGGAATATATACCTAGAATTCAACAAGGTAAATTATTGAATAAAACTTTTTTTAACCATATCTGCACTCAATGTGGAACACATATGACCTCCTAATAGAGGTATCTCAAGATACGTTTTTCTACGAGAACTGCTTGTTACTGAGTTTCTCAAGCTTTCTTTTTCGAATAGAGTAGGGATAGAAGGATATGGCTAAGAATTTTAGACAACACAAGCATCCATTTCTTCGAGCAGTAATCCATAAATCGTTTGAAAAATCTATTTATGAAACTGTCCGTACTGGGTTTCGAGGCCGTGAGATTTGTAACCAATGGCTTATTGAACTATAATATATTGAAAAAGGCCACAAATTTAGCATGGAATTAAAATTGATAACTTTGTTCCACTGGTGTTTCGCCTCTTTGAGAAGCATTTTCACACTATTTTTTTCGTAAGGTTGGTTAATTTAATTGATTTTTTATCAGATTATACATTTAAATGAGCAATCATTTAATGTAGTAGGGTAGAGCAGAACCCTACAGCGCTGCTTTATATTATACTAAAACATAATATCGGCTTTTGCGTTGCCATTTTGTTTCTTGATATTTAAAATTATTGAAGTCAACATAAATTCTAATATTTAAGTTTTATAGTAAAGAAATTTTATTTTCTGTGAAGTGCTAGTAAATGTGAAGCGGAAGGGAAGATCCGGGCGAAGTGACGTCATTGCCGTGGCGTCACTAAGACGGAGCTTAAGGTGTCGAGCTTAGATAGCATTTTATAAAATAAGCGTGATGTTTTAAATTAACCTAAATGTTAAAACGAAGCTTTAAATATTTCTTTTTATATCTTGTATACTGTTTTGACACAAAGTCATACAATTCAAATCCAGTAGAAAAATCGGATTTTTGTTTTAGATGGTATAATACGTATTTATTATTTTCAATTTTTCTTCAACGAATGGACATTGGCTTACTCACACTAATATATACTCGTATGTACACGCATAGATAGAGATGCGTGAAACGCAATGTAATAATTATTTTGCAAATCATTCCAAATGTGCACAGAGTATAAGATAAGATCGATAAATAATATAAACTTTTTTTAAAGGGATTTTGATTAGATTTCCGATTACTCTGCGCCAGAGAAAGAGTGTGTTACAGATTGACGGATACATAAAGACATATAATGATATTGCAATGTTCGTATCTATATTCTTAATTTCACTATTTTGAAGCTCGAAGATTGTTTTCTATTTTAAACCATTTTTTTCTTCTTCTTCGAGGCTCAATTTTGAATATAAAATTACGTTTTATGACCAATCCCGAGATCAAAATATTGTGAATACCAATAACCCGGGAGATCCGGGATTGGATGCCCTAGTATTGGTCAAATTATATTCGCCATCCCTGAAATGCACACGGCTTTTCTTTTGTAAGATGTTGGTCGTGTGTAAAGGCTGTCTGTTTGGTGTACACTTATGCACAAGAAGCATTAGGTGAAGCTTTCCGTATCGCATAACATATTGATAAAAATGTGTAGATAAACAAACACTTATAGAAAAGGCTTGCGGTACGTAGTTAGTTCTCACCGTAGCTCGAAGAGGTAAGAAGTATACATAAAACTTAATACCACATGAAGATGAAAGGACAGATTCCATGAAAAATTTATTGACCCAGTTATTGTCCTTGAGTATTCGTTCGTAAGACTATGAAGGTTTTGCAGCATCAACAAAAGACGTTGGTAAGTAATCACTGGATAAATATATCCAATAAATAAATTAATATTTCTAATATAAAACAAAAATAAATGCAAATTCAGCTGAAAATTTTAAATTCTCTATATTGAATCATAATATTATAAAAAATATCTTAGTTGGAAAACATATCGATACCTCAATTCCAAATTGTAAGAACTCAAATAGCAAAGGTCTAAAATAATTAATTAGCAAAAAAGATTTAATCTTTTCCTGTACATCTAATTGTTGTAGATTTTAATGAAATTCTAAAATTATCTAAACGATATATACATATAAATGTATATTTTTATATGCCCGCTCCCAGTGTGCGGCATATGGCTCCCTAATGGAGGTATCTCAACAGAATTTTTTCTACGAGAACTGCTTGTTATTCAGTTGCTCAACCTGTTTCGAAGAGTAAAGCGATAGAAGAATAGGGCTAGGACAGAACTGGTGGCTAGCTAATCGCTCTCGCCATGACCAGTTTTTAGGATCGGATAGGTGGAACAGGTGGGAGGGAATTTTAGGCATCACAAACACTCATGCCTACGAACAGAAAATCCATAAATCGATTGAAAAATCAACTTATGAAACTGTCCGCATCGGGACTTGAACCCGAGGCATCCGCAACCATAGCCACGTTAACCACTGCACCACGTAGTCGACAAATGTATGCAAAACTAAAATTGGTTTTGTGAATTGGTGTAAAAAAAGTATTTTATTTTCACATTACCTTTAATTTCCTTAAAACGAAACTAAAATAAATGTTTGTAGACAAATAATGAAAAATAAGAGTGTGGCTTTGAACGCGCCTTTGGATAGATCTGATTAGTAACCGTCATCAGCAACACGTGTTTTGGGGAAGTAAAGAGATGAACTAGTCTAGGCCGACTAAATTTTTAATACTTTTTGATTTTTCAGGTACTTTGTATTACATGACACATTTCATGGGCAGTGCTCGTGGTAATATTATATATACATGAAAACTAGGTCAGATAAAATTATATTAAATTTCATATTGGAGTCACTCACTGCTTTTTCAAATGACTCCGTTACTCTGAATGTGTTTTGTCACTGATGAAATGCATTTGTTTACGATGTTTTGAACGAACTTGTTAAATTTTAATTGAATTTGAATTTTGCTCTGACTCGTTTGATGAAACGCCTTTAAAAGATTTTTTCAACAGAAATAATCGTAGTAAATTAAGCAACGGTGCAGTCCAAAAAATCGCGCAAAAAGAGCACTGGGTGTATGCGCATTTTACAGGAAAGGCTTTTTAGTTTATCGAATTTCTTTCAAATATTGATTCGTGGCACTTCTTGAAACGTTATAAAGTCTCTCCTGTAATTTGCGAAAAATGACATATCGCAGCTCCGTAAGAAAAATATCGCTGTTAAAAATTGCTTTTTTTAGATGAATATTTAGCTAAATACCAAGTATAAAATTTTATCTTTTATCTAAAAAAATGTCATCTCTTTTGTCAATTCGCCATAAAGCTAAAATCTGTACCTCAGAGGCTAATGGTCCTATGTCCAAAAATAGCGAAATTGAGTTATAAATGTCACAGTATTTGTAATTTTAACATCTATAGATTGGTACATAAAACTTTGGCGTATGTGGGTTTGTTATCGAAAAACGCTATCCAAAATTAGTCCTATGTCACACTGCATTTACAGGGTAAACAATCCTATATTCATTAAATCCTTAAAAAACTCATGATTTTACCTGTAAATGAAAGTCTTCATGTCCCTTATCTATCCAACTGCAAATAAACGAAAACAATAACGGAACTACTATGCTAATTGGTATAAAATAAAAACCCTTCAAGAAACACGTTTTTGCTCCTCCTGTAAAATTAATAAAATGGACATAGGACTATCAGCCTCTCAGGTACAGAAATTACTATGTAGCGATTTATCGTCGCTATAAACGTGCATAGTGAACAGTGCAAAATATGACAGTTTTTTGGGACCCTTTGTATGTTAAACTAATACTGAACGTAAAGTAAAAATCCGTTCCATTATTTTTTGTCACCTTTTCTATGCTGTCACTTTTCACAAACACTTTTGTGAAAAGTGCTTCTTGCTGGAGCGAAATATATGTTTTTGACAAATAGGTACCGAAATATACTGAAAAATATTTTGGAAAAAGAAATGCATTTGCGTTCACATTTTGAAAATCCTCGACGTAGATGTAGTGATGCAGGGCCGGGAAAAAACTAAGTTTTTACTCGGGAATATACTCGCATGGGAAGATTGGGAAAAACAGTATTAATATTTTTGATAGCCGTAAATCGTTTTTAGCATTCGGTAAAACTTATTTTTAAAGCGATACATTTTTGATTTATGCACACATTGTATCCTCAAATTTGATGTTATAGATGGAAGCATAGAGAAAGTATGGATGAAGTAAGGAACTTTATTCAATATCCTCTCACTTTTTTCAACTTCATAACTTTTATTTAAAATTAAAATATTTATCGTACTCATTGTGCTTTTTAATCGTTATAGAAAAATAACTATGCATTGTATTATTAATTAATCATTAATGTAAATGCAGCTCGACTAATAATTCATAAATAGCGGCAAAATTTTCCAATCAACATAAATTATAAACACCGTGTAGTGTTATAACATATTTTGTTTGCATTTTAATATCAAAGATAATTACAAACCGTTACGCACTTTTAAATGAAAGTGTGAAACCGAAACAGCTATCAACTAACTAATCAAATTTTGTAGAAACGGATACTTTGATGTTTTAACCTACTATAATTTAAAATTAGTTAATTTTGCATATTGTTATATTTATATTTAAGATCCAACTTGCCGTAAATGCATTTTTGTCAAAATTGAGTTAAATTCAGTTTTGATATCAAAAAACATATACGCTTCTTTTTACATTTTATCTCATGCTTTTTATCGCAGCAATAACGGAGATACGCTAACACCATAAGATTTTAACCAACATATCTTTGAGAGCCAACTTACCCTAAATGCACAGGTGACGTTTTGGCTCCAACACATTTGCTAAATTTATTGCTTATGATATTATTGTTTATAATCAGTCAGCAATTGTAGTTATGTAATATTAGACAGTTGGTTGCATCATTCGCTTTTCGGTCGAAATTTTATAGTTTTTAAGTATAAAGTGTTGTGTCAAAGAAAGGGCCTAAGACAATTATAATTCACTATAAATTAAAGATATAGTCATCTTGCAGCCATGTATCGAATAGAAATATGATGATATCAAATCTGATCGCTCTACATATGATGAATATGCAATAATAATGCGTAATATACAAACATTCCTCACTCTAAAATGATAAAATCTAACCCATATATATCCAATTAATTATTCAAAATGAGATAATATGTACGAGATTGATCCTAATGTGCTCAATACGCCAACATTCCCCACCTTATACAATAATAGTATTATTGTCATGATCTTCTATTATTTTTTATTGTTATATCTTTAAATTATATTTACATATATTAGGCACGTAACGATTGCCTTAAAATGTATTGAAATTGATAATTATTGGAAATGTATGCGTAATAAAAATAAATGGTAAAATTAATACGCTACAAAGCGCTAAAATTCAAAATCAAAATACATAATCGGACAGTGTTTTGGCCAATTGATTTAACCCTCAAAAAATACGAAAATCAGTTAATGATTGGATCTCATTTTAAAGACGACAGAGCAGGTATAAATCGACTTTTTTGGAAGAGAAGCATAATTTTACATTAGTTTTAGGATTAAAAATTCTGAATCGGCCACTTGATGTAAGCCACTATTATATCGACACTCCCTACGTATAATCCCGTTTATGCAAACATGAGAATTTACAAGAGTGCATTTCAAAGATTCATAACGCAACTCACCACATCGTCGCTGTTCTAGAAGAAATCGAAAAAGTTACATATTGAGTTAGTTATACCAAAATGTTCCTTATTTCAAACTCTAGCGTAGGAAAGAACACACTTTTTTTTTTATAAATTATGTTTTCACTTAAAAATAATTTTGTCCAAACAAACAAAATGAAAAAAGTATATCATTTAAAACACTTGACAAACTTCAAAGTACAATTACTCAAAACTAGAATTTTTCAGTTAGTGTCTTCTTCCAGAACAACGACGATATAATGTTTTCGATAATCTCTCTCCTGAACAATTTTTAGGGTTACATCCATTGGAAAAACACAGTCGATATGGCTGACTGCTTGCTATCAACTAGTTCTTTCAATCCCGAGATCTCGAGCACCAATTGACCGGGATTGACTTAATACCAATACCGAGATTTCGGGATTACCTATAAAATAGTAAAAAATATATTATTATTCTTATTACTTATTCATATCTCCGATTAACTATATAATATAAAATTCAAATTACTACCCGATTTGCTATACGAACAACGTTTCCGGCGGCCGAGTGCCTAGGTATCCGCGATTTATATATTTTAAACATAATTGATATAAAATTTGAAGGCATTTTCGAGCGCACGAATGCCTGAAGATGCCGAAAGGCGAAACCCGGGTCCTTAGTGACAAAATACATGGAAGTGTACAAAGCTCAATAATTCAAATTTTATATTGAACTTCTATCAAGCACCCTCAGTCGATGTCTTAAATTGTAATTGATATACGTGTTGTCTTCTCTCACACTCATATTTCGCGAGCCGACAGGAACAGACAATTTATTGTTTTTTTGCATCATTATCTACAAAAAACTATAAAGCCCAGTATTCTATTTTTAGATGCGCTCAGTGAAGATTTCTGTCATTATACTGTAATATGTCTTCAATTACTAATAAAATAATCGAAGAAAATAAACGTGCAAGATTCTGTTTACAAATACTTTTGCATAATTATGAAGATACCTAGGTACCTACATATTTTACAATTTTTTTTTGTGTGATTGCAAGTGTTCATAATTATTATTATTTTGTATTTATATTCTGATACCTAGTTAATAAATAAAATCATCGTACCTAGGTATTATGTTCTTTTATGAGTTTTTATGAACATACCTACATATACTCCTATTTTGTATGGACTGCAAATCCATTTTCACGGGGCTTTATTTTTATTTTGTATGAGAATTTTTCTTTTTTTTCCGTGGTTTCATTTACACGGTTTATCGTGGTACATATTGGCTACAATTTTTTTTTTGATAGTTTCAAATTTGAAAACCTGGCTTTATTGCAATCCCCGGATCCCCGGATAGAAAAAAAGTCAATCCCCAAATCCCGGGATCAGAAAAGGGGTCCGGGATTGGATGCCCTACTATCAACGTATCTTTTATTTAACGAAAAAATTAATTTACAATACGTAATAATGCCTTCAACAAGACGTGTCGGCAATAAAATTAGCGATGGGCGATTTTCAAAAAATACAGTGGTACATACTCTCGTTTTATGACCGAATAATAAACAAATTAAGGCCGCCGCTATCACTTTCGTTTGTAAAACATTCCATACATTTATTAATTTTAACGAGACCTATTTTAGTATCGAGAATAATGAGAAACGTTTTGTAACAGCTACAAACAGTATATGTTTAATTATGAAAATGCGTATGAATAGACATTTTTTAATGGCATGTAATTATATTTGTCAAAAGATTGATATCAATTGACCGCAATCTCTTTTACCCGACCATCTAGTGCTAAATGCAGTGTATTAATTGAATTGGCGTTGACTTGGTAGAACTCCATTATAGTAAAAATAAAAAGGTATTTAGGTCTACAAGAATTTTATCAGTTATTTAGGTTTCACGCCATCGTTCTGACAACTAAATATGTTTAAATTTAATTTACTTTGGTTAATTTCTTGCTTGGGTGGGTTAACAGACTTTATATATTTTTCCATCATGTAAACTAGCTAAGTAATCACTATTTAAAAGATGCTGAAGACTTTGTGTCAAAAAAACCCGCTACGAGATTGATTGTCTTTGAATCATTAATAAACGTTCAATTCTTAGTAAGAATTGCTCGTAATTTTGGTGTAAACCTTAAGAGTTTGCTATTCTTATATATGATATGCCCAGTCACCTACTGAATATACAGCCTGGCTTGTGTTTTCACCTTTCAAGGGCTCAGGCACTCAAGCAAACGTTAAGATTTACCTCTTAGGGCGATTAAATGAAAGCTGGGTTGGCTGTCTGCCTCCGCTAAAGAAGAATTTACTGTAAGAAAAGAGGGGCGGGGGAGGATAAGCATTGTGACATCGTCATAATAGTTCAAACCGCTGCGGCGAAGTAAAACATAAATGTTTTTACTGTGTGAAGTAGCATATCCACACAGTCACGGAAGGCGTGACACAAAACACATGTTCTCTTTGCATCATAACACAAAACATGTACGATCCATTTTCAAAACGCCCAAATTAAGTCGCCGCTCAGTGCAAACTTAAAACATCATCGTTTAACAAGTCGTTAACATCACAAAGAACCGAACAGACGATTAATAAAATTAAATGATTTTAACCATGTCCACTTCCAATATCAATGATGAGCGAACTTATGAGGATAAATTTAAAAAGATTTTTATTTAAGTCATTTTTTCAGAAACAATAATTACATTATGCATAAGGTTATTAGCAGCAGTGTTTAGG
The DNA here is from genome assembly GCA_022494535.1 of Himalopsyche phryganea. Classification (NCBI taxonomy): domain Eukaryota; kingdom Metazoa; phylum Arthropoda; class Insecta; order Trichoptera; family Rhyacophilidae; genus Himalopsyche; species Himalopsyche phryganea. The sequence continues at coordinate 3,794,370 of JAGVSL010000019.1, read as the reverse complement.
TATATTCGAAAAATATAATTTAAACATGAAATAATGGACTTGTACTTCTACGACCACAATTTTTTATTTAATGAGTAAACTTATACTGTTGAGACCAGAAAAGAATAATAATTTCAGGTAAGTTATATTTAAGACACCGACTGAGGGTGCTTGATGGAACTTCAAATTTTAAAAAATCAGGTAAATTAGTCGCATAAATTTATTATAATTTTTGTACAGCACCTGCGAAGTAAACTGTTAGTTCCAATGAAGCGTTTTTATATTTGGAATGTTTTTTCGTACTTATCATAGTTATATTCACAAGTCCGCTCTTCATAGATACAGAACATAATAATTATATGGTTCGGTGACAAAACACGCAGAGCAAACACGCAGCCAGAAATAGAACAGTGACAAAACAACATAGTGGAAAAATAAAACATACAATATTTTTGTTCTATCTATTGATGAATTAAATTTATATTCACTATTTTTAAGAAATATTCCATATAATGTAATTACTGCAGGTTGTAAAAATAGTAAATTTAACTAAAATATACCTATATTATGCCATAATTGAAACGCATTGAAAAGGTCTTAGTTTTCGAAATATATTTTTACTTAGCATTTATAATCGAAATATCACGATTAAATTTATTATGAAGAAAACATGTATTGAAGGACGTACAGGTTGTCCTCGACTTACGACCGAGATACGTTCCTGAACTTTGGTCGTAAGTCGAATTCTATGCAACATATTGTTCCCTTCAGGTCAATTTTAACGGCATCACTTTCATTTGTAGAAATAAAGCAACTACAACCGAAAATGATATGGATACATTTTAACACATCAGAGCGCGCTTTTCAAATTTTATATTGTAGCTGTCAAACGACAATCACAATATTATCACATATTGGTCCGCCAATCTTCAAACTCAGAATAAAACGTTGTGAACACAATTTTATTATTTGCTTTTAAAAATCGGATCACATCTGACTTATTACTCAAAGAGGGAAATTCAATTTTTGTTTATTTATAAACCTTCAATTTAGGATTTTTAACAGCTTACATTTTTTTTCCATGTCCGCTCCCAATCTGGAGCATATGGTCTCCTAATGGAGGTATCTTAACAGAATTTTTCTACGAAAACTGCTTGTTACTCAGTTGCTCAACCTCTCTTTTTTTTTTCGAAGAGAGTAGGGATAGAAGGATAGGGCTAGGACAGGACTAGTGGTTAGCTAATCGCTCTCGCTACGCCCCGTGAGGATGGGATGGGTGGGAGGGAGGACTCAGACTACGAACAGGAATCCATAAATCGATTGAAATATTAATTTATAAAAACTGTCCGCACCGGGAATTGAACCCGAGACATCCGTAGCCGTAGCCCACGACGCTACCAACTGCGTCACGGACGCCGACAACACCGCTTACATTTTTCACATATAAAATTTCTTTTTTAACCTTATAAAGTTTATTACGAAAAAATCAAATTAAATGAACTTTAATTGCTTTATAGGTTTCAACTTATTATATTTCAGTTAAAACTAAATATTTTGCCATGTACAGCTAATGATTAGTTTAAATATGCAAAAGTGCAAAAGTGATTTTATATATTTTGTTTCGAAAATGATATTTGGCCAAAAATTACGAACATTCATATATCCCCAAGCCGGCAAAATGTCAGGAGAACACTTTTGGCTTTGGGGTGCCGATATAATGTTTCGTGAACAAACGATATTCATTTCCCAGCGGAAGTTCAATCTACTCTGCTTTGAACACTTCATGCAATTTATAAAACGTCACACAGCGTCAATAACTTCATTAGCTTCTACATTTTTTTGAATTACAAAATACCGGTGGGTTCACTAACTTTATGACGTTAAGTATTATTTTAAATCTTGCAAATTAATGCAATTAGTAAGCCAACTTGCCGCATGGTGAATTTTAGCACATTATGAAAGAGGCGAATCTTTTATTCGAATAAATTTGACAGCTGATGTTGCTTTCTTTTTTTAACGCAACAAAAAACACGCATTTTTTATGTTTCATGAATATGTTTCTAGTCATTAAAGCATACAACTCTTTGTGATAATGTTAAAACGATCCATTTACGATAACACAAATTTCAAAATTTATTCATATTCATAGCATATCAGATTTGCATTTACTCTCTGTTTAATCTCTCCGTAATACAACAAAAATTGATTTTTTAAAAAATCCTCTATCTACCTAATTTCTTTACGTAAGTGAATTGTTTATGTAAGTCAGTCCTGGGCAAACTACAGCTCACGAGCCACCCGCGGGCACAGGAGCTAAAATCGTATTTCTGAAAAAATAACTTTTTATGCATTGAAGAATTTGTCGATTTTCATAGTTGTTGTTACAGTTTTGATCGAGAGTGATAATAACCAATGCATTATAAAATAGCCACATATTACCACTTGTTACATTTTGGAACTGATAGGTATCGATCTTATGATGTGAAAATTGTTTTAACCTGAAATTAAAAAAAAGAAAACGCTGAAAGATTGAGAGATGTCAAACAGTTTCATTCGTCATGATTTTTTGATTAATATAGAATCATGTCCTTTTCATAATAATAAATAATGCATATCTAGATATAATGTTTTAAGCATTGCCCGCCGTTCATTTTGAATTTTCAATGTAGCCCTTTAGCCAAAAAAGTTGATCAGACCTGATATAAATGGACATATAATAGATTGAAAAGTATTAACTCAGCTAAGACTGTTACGAGGTGTTAATATACTAACTTCCTGGTACATTTTATTTTCTTCATCAAAAAATCCACAAAAACTCAAATTGAATTTACATAATAAATCTTTATGTTGGTAATAATTTATCTTTGTAATTACACGCACATTCTATTAATTTATTATAACCGACTATAAATCGAAACCAGTGCCGTATTAAGACATAAACCTGACATTTTAATCGCTGGTGTGCACAAGCGCTTAGGCGAACGTTTACAAGTCACAAACGCATACGCAGATTAAACCCGTGTGCATATCGACACTCCCTACGTATAATCCCGTATCTGCAAACATGTCATTTTATAGGAGAGCATTTCAAAGATTCATAACGTAATTGTAAAGTAACGACTACATGTATCTTTTTCAAAATTGGGACAGTGCTATTATTTTTAATCTAATTTTGCCTGTTGTTTCATGCCTACCCATAGAACTAAGTGCGTAGACACTAGACAACGAAAATGCAAAACACATTTAATTTCATTTTTTGCACTTACGTGCGGAGTGCGTTACATATAGTTTTACCGACACTAAGCATTGAGAATCTAAATTCACTGTTTGATACACTTTCATCGGAAATAGTAAAAGGGAAAATATACCTTGTAATTATTGACACTCAATTTCTTATAAATAGCTTTGTTAAGATTTATAGTTGATGAGTAAAACTGGTAATGATCATTATAAAAAAGTACAAAACAAATCGTGTTTTATTTTTAAAATGTATTAGATTGGTTTCATTGAGTGAATATAATGAATTAGTAAAATATATTTAAACTATTGAAAATATATTTCAGTTGAAATATGTTACCGCTGTAACATTGAATATAAAATAAACTTTAAAAATACATGTTATTTTTATTTACCTTAGTTCAGCACTCATTGTTTTATTATTCCGATGATTTCACGAACGTGTTTTTTTTTATGATGTTTGATTTATGAGGACATGTACTTTTTTATTACACATAGCATAAATTTATTTTCATTTGAAATATTCATTGCATGATTTAAACTTTTAACAGTTAACAAAGTATTCGATTATATCTAAACAGGTTGAAATGAAGTATTATTAATTCACAAATCGCTCCTTCTGCGAAATTCAAAAGGCAATAATATGAAAGAAAAAGGACTGAATCCTATTACACAATCATCACAAGCAGGAGTGCGACAACCTTTAGTGGGTCCTGACTAATGTTCCTTCTAAAAAAATAGATAGGCTGAGCAGGCCAAGCCAACAAATGCTCGATATAATTTGCTTGATACAGTGTGTTCCGATATATATATTTTAGAACGGTATTCCGATATATGCATAGCGGGAGCGATTGGCGACCACTAGTCCTGCCCTAACGCACTAAAAAATAATAAATGATCAGTAATTAATTAAAAAATAATTGTCAGTAGCTAATTCGATAAATGTCAGTATACAGATCTTCATTTAATAAAATAAACGGTTAGTAATATATATAAAATTGTCAGTTTTTCAATTAAATCTAACCTAATCTTTATCTATTTGGCAATTATTTACTGACCAACCATAATTATTTACTGATCATTTATCGATAGTTACTGACCAAATAATTAGTTGCTTATATAATTCTTCAAAAATAAAATTTGAATTGTTTGTATTGAAGTGCGCGCCAACCCGAGATGAGTGCGCGAGGGTTCTAAAACTGCTGTGCGGCCTTAGAGGAAACACTGGTCCCGACTGCCTTCAAAAACCCTCTACACCTTCACCTCTTCAATTCAGTTGCTCAAGTCAACGACAGTCATTCACTTCCTCTGTTGGATTACTGAACATCAATCTTTTTGTGGTTCGAACGGTGTATGTGACTTTGTACAGACAGCAGAGCTCAGCATTCTACATAAACTTTCAATTGTTGCCATCCCTGATTGGTCCATAACTAGGATTATTCTTTCGAAAACGTTCAGGCCCATTCATTCATTTCGTAGAGTTAAAATTCTATTAGATAATATGAAAAATATTCTTTCCATTAAAATTAAAATAAATTCACCAAAATCAGTTTATCGATTCGGTACGTTCCCAAAATAAACATAAAATAAAAACAATTGAGATACTAACTTATCAGGTTTCTTTTTGTAAAAATAATTAATTACTTGAATCACGTCAATTTTCAGTAAATCGATGTTAGAAGCCATTGCCATATATGCTATTTATCTATAATGCACTCTGCGATGAACTTTTGTATCTAGAAATGGAAACGCGAATTCGGCTCATTACAAGCATTCAGCTTTGTTTACGCCGGTTCGCAAAAGCAGACAGACAGCGTTCGGAGATGAACAGCTGGTTTTTCAAGGAAATGGAATGGAGGTTTTATCTTATGAACATTGGGACCGTCTAGTAGGTAAAATAAATTTTAATGATGTAGTGCTTCTAAATGCATTCAACAATACTCGTTGCTGTGTGTACGTACATAAAAATAGTATACATATTAATCTTACGTCTTCTGGTACCATGGGCGTTGTTTATTCAGAGCATGACTTTACGACACATCTCCTTAGTCTCCTAAGCCATACCGTAACCCGTAGCTTCTTCCACTACATCCTATGGTTAGCCATCAGGATTCCAGAAAGACAGAAGAGGAGTGGCCACTGCCCTAATTTTGGACATTATAAGTTATAAGGTACTGATATTTAATATTTTATTACTGACAAAATCAAACCACCGTGCGTCCAGTATTTACCACAAACATCTGTTTTCTAAGTCCAGTATACAGATTCCCTAAATTTTCGTGAGATACGATGACACGCTACCGTAAAGCAGCACTCTCAAAAAGTCTCCCGAATGCCATCAACAGATTTATCAAATATGATTTCACACTCTCTGTCGCAATGATTAGGGTTCACTATTTACGTAACTCAAATCGATACAATCAGTTAAGTTCACGTAGTCATCAAAGATGTCGATATGAGTACAAACTATGAGTAAAAAAAAATAAGCAAAAAACGAAAATTGAATGTAAATTGAAACTTAATACTACAGAAGCCAAACCCACGAAGTCCAAACAATCGCAATATAATTAACATGTGACGATGTGGAGAAATATGTAATGTGTTTTTTCTCAACATTATACTCTCCAAACCTTTTTCAAATCATCTCTTCTCAAAATTCTCCTGTACAGTAGCGACGTGAAATTCGCAAACGTAATTCTTGGTCAACTGTGTTATTTTCAACATTTAGCATTATTATTAATTAATTGACTATATATTGTGGGTGTTACAAAAGGTACAGTTCACGTTGATTTTTTCAACTTTAAACATTTACAATTACTATTAATTGATATACAATATTTTACAGTACGGTAAACTGTGATATTTTCATCTTTCAATATTGGCTTTCAACAAAATAACGACATAAAGCGCCCACGTATAAATGTTAGCTCGGTAACTATCCCTGGCGAAGCTGGGTAATAAATACTAGTTTATTAATAAAATGAGAAGATTTTAAAAATAGCGTAACCTGGTTGTGAAATTCACCACAATATTCTTTAGTGAGAACAAGAACCTATAATAATATATAAATATACTTATCAATACTCCTACCAAGAAATAAATTCAGACCTCGAAAACTCAGTAAGCCATTATGTTTGTGCATTCAAAGAAAAATATTTAACATAACTTATCATTTTATATTGAGGCTTAAATGCTTGAGTTGCGTCAAAGAAAAATTGAATTGAAATGATCTATATTTTTAGCAATTCCACATATTTTAATAAAGCCATTTAACAAAATAGAGTATGCGTTCCGATAAATAGTTGTAATTCAATCGCTCAAGCTTTTTGGAGATGATACGGATAGATTTCCCGGTCAGTGGTGCAGTGGTCAACGGCGTTGGCTTCGGTTACGGATCTCACGAGCTCGAATATCAGTACGGACAGATTCAAAAATTGATTTTCCAGTCGATTTATTAATTTATGCTCGAAGGCATGAATGTTTGCGATGTCTAAAATCCCAACCGATACTAAGAACGGAAAATTATCCCAGAAAAAACTTATTTTTAGATACCTTCACTAGGAAGCTGCGTGCTATGCATTGGGAGTGCGCGTGTTTTAAATTGACCTTGCCTTGGCGGAGAAAAATGTACGACTTCCTTACTTTCTGTTGACTGCGTAGACATTTCTAAGAGTTCAATTTTACAAGATCATTTATTCGTACACACATTAGGTCTTGAACCTTGAATCTTCTTATTGTTAATTAGAGTTCTTAACGCTAGGTTATAAACGTAGAGAAAATTATATCTTTTGATAACAAATATTAAGAACTAATTCTGGAACGGTTTCAATGTTGCGGCTTATTACATCACACGGCATCTTTTCAAACTAAAAGCTTTATATATGTGTTGTCTGGTATCAAAAGTGATCAAATCCCTTTTTATAGAAAATGAAAAAAACAGAAAAAACTTTTTATAAATTAATACAAGTTTTATTTATGTATTCTTAAACATTTTAAGTAAAGAAACAATTATTTACACTCAAAATGAATTAATATTATATATATAGTACTTTTTTTTTTATAAATGATTTAATTTCACATTGACCACTTTTGAAACAAAATCGCATAGATTTGTTTACCTTTGATACTAAGTTTTCAATCGCCCACTACTAGTCGTCAGCCATTACTGTTGATTACTACGAAATAAACTTAGGCCATGTGACACTGTTGGTGAATGTGGTTGGCCGATTCAGATTTGCTATGGAAAAAATATTTAACTAGCGTTTTTCATTGATTAATGTTAGATTTGTTCAAGTTTAAATTTAGATTATTGAGATTTTGTACACTTCCATGTATTTTGTCACTAACGACCCGGGTTTCGCCTTTCGGCATCTTCAGGCATTCGAGCCCACGAATGGACTCGAACTGACACACAGTAAACAGTGTCTAACGTTTATAAATCGTAAAATCACTGGTAACTCCATAAGAAGTTGGAAAGCGGCAATTCGCCACTCTGTAAATGTGGCGTTTACAAAATAAAGATTAAGGCAATTCTCGAAATTTTAACTCAGGTATCAGTTAGTGACAAAATACATAGAAGTGTACCAAATCTCAATAATCCAAATTTGATATTGAAATTCCATCAAGCACCCTCAGTCGATGACTTAAATTGTTCAAGTTTGTTGAAATTATATCGCTCAGTAATATGTTTCAGATATGGTATACTAAGTAGAGTATTGGAAGAAGCAAACTAGAAAGACTGATCAATCTGCGCTGCTAATTTCCCAGCAGTGTATTTTAAGTTACATTTAAAATAATTTTATATTAAATATCAGGGCGTTGGTGTTGAGATCGGAGGAGGATCACGTAGCAGTAGAGCAATACGGTTTTAAACAGAGCACGGAAAATTTACGGCCTGTATCAAATATGACCACTCATATATGATACTCAAGCAAGCGTCAGGCGACTATTTTCTGAGCCGAAATTATTTTTATTGAGTGGGAATAGACAAACCTTGAAGAATGATATGCTATTTTATAAAATCAATAATTATAAGAACACTTTATAATGCTTATTTTAAAACCTTTTTTAACAATTTGTTACTTCACTTGAAAAGGTTCTAATTGCACTTGACCATGTTTTAAGATACGAGCGTTTGAAGTTTGGATTGATAATATTTTTTATTAAAATAAAAATAAATGTACGTTTAATGATGAGCAAGTAAATATATATATATATATATTACTTGTTTTAAGCATAATTTATACCAATTCAAACATTTCTATTATGAAATAATGAGTACCTAAAACTGTAATAATTGGAACCTTGTTGGTCTGATTGACAACATTTAATTGTTTGAAAGGTTCCATTAGCTATAGGAACTTTATCGAATAACATGTAGAACTTTTTGAGGTTTAATGATACGTACATATAAATAAAAAAAAATTGTTTGGATGATATTATTGAATAAAAAATTATTTTTAGTAGTATTAAGTATGTTGTATATTTCCATTATTGTTAATATTTTATTAAATTTTTTTAGAACATCTCATCTCATACAAATTATTTAGCTAGATAAACTACTGCATAATATAAAATATTCATCATGGAATATATATATATATATATAGTTATTAAACATTTTTGGATTATTGAGATTTTGTACACTTCCATGTATTTTGTCACTAACGACCCGGGTTTCGCATTCGTGTGCTCGAATGCCTGAAGATTCCGAAAGGCGAAACCCGGGTCGTTAGTGACAAAATACATGGAAGTGTACAAAATCTCAATAATCCAAATTTGATATTGAAATTCCATCAAGCACCCTCAGTCGATGTCTTAAATTATATGTTATTAGACATAATTTTTTTCATGGGAATACATGCAAATGTACAAAATTCAAATCTGACATTGAAATTTCCTCAAGCACCCGCAGGCGATATTTCCCATTAAAACATTTTAACCCGTGCCTGGAGAGTAGCTGGAGCAAGTACTTTGATACAGGAGCAAATTAAAAATATGGTCCTGTCCAATCCTCTGTTAAATGTATTAATAAGCTGTTAATTGCTGTATTAAATAAGGGAATGAAAAAATGCACACTACCAAATGCATATCGGTGGCGAATTAAAATATATCGTCACCCTACTGACAGAAGTCAGAAGAATTGGCAAGTAACAAAATTGACGGAAACTAGGTAAGTGCACAATGAGATTCTTGGATGTCAATTCTTTGTCTGGAATAACTTAGTAGGTGCATTAATTACACCAGTTTGGAAAAACACAGCAATTTATTTTATCAGTAAGTATATTAATGTAGAATTATAGACAAGCTATTGATCCCTAACTTGATTAGTGTTATATTGGCATAATTCCACCTGTATTTTGATATTATAATTATATATGTAACATAAAATACCGCGGCTAAAGACTTTATCCTACGAACTAAATATATGAAAGGGGAAAAGCTCAAAAGGATTTGTGATTATGTTGGTTTGTTTTTCATGGGGAAGTGCATTTTTTTCGTATCATAGACCGTCTCATAGTGATTGAAATTAATATATTTGATACACGAATGTATCTATTTGTAATTACTTCCAAAGTAATTATGCATAACTATTATCAACGATAAAAGAAATACTGATGACTTTATTGGAGGCGCGATATATTTAGAAACCGTTAGCCCACTGGTTTGGCTTATAACTAAGTGTATTACTGTATCTATATTTGTTTTAAGTGCGGCCAACCTTTGGTGAATATTGGTTTGATACGCGTGGGTCAGCCAAATAATAGATGCAGGGAAGCTAGATCACAATTTGAGGATCAAAGGCCACTCTATAATTATAAGTGACATACCACATGTCCCCCAATTCCTGGTGAAGCTCCCTGCTATTCCATCGAGTGTCTACCATGCACAGTGTTTCCAATTAATATCGTTTGTTTGCTGTGGCTTGAAGCTTTGGAATCTAAATTTAATGATCACATGTACTATAACATATATTCTGTTTTAATGACAAGCTGCTTACAGGAAAAGTTTATTAGATTCCATGATTGATTTCAGTATTAAAATGAATATTTAATATCATAAAGCAGTTAATACCATTGCAGTGTAAATGCAAATAGTTTTTATCATCATTTTATCATTGAATGAATAGACTATTTTTTGCTATAAACTGTTTCTATTCAATTTTAAATAGGACAGGTAGCTCACAACTACTAAATTTATTTCTCTTGGGATCTTCACCTCAAAACACTAGTAGTTAATTTTGTAATTAGTACTATTATCGTTTGTGTCTTACCCCCTCTCGACGTCCAGTATTAGGAAATAGTTCCACCCTTCCCATAATTTTTAAGTAAAGAATTAGAATCATTTTACCCTATTATAATGGAGTTCTACCAAGTAAATTACAATTCAATCAATAATAATCATTTTTACTTGAGTAATAAATAGCCTTGCGGTATATTTAGTTAGTCTGAAGATGTTTCTTAAGGAGGCGGAACATGCGTAACATTTATTAACACAGCCAGTTGAATAACAAAGTTATCAGCATTAATATTAAATAATGAATTTACAATTTCCACAAAGATACCACCGGGTTCATCGAAAATATTTTTTTCTCTGTTTCTAAATAAACTATTTCTATCGACTAGTTTTATGACAATATCTTTGTATATCGACAACTGACCGTTTTATTGGCGGAAGTTGAAACGTAAAAAATATGAAACGAGTATACAGCCAATCAAAATTTCAGTTTATATGTAGCGTCTAGCCCCGGTGTTGCATGTTGCATAGATAATAATGAAATCCAAATATAGATGGATTTCGGCCGATCTGACACAAATGAAGTTAGGTATTCACAGACATGGACAGTCACCGGCCTGAAAGTATGCATTTATATACTTACCGGTAAACTAAATTGCTGATTTTTATCAAACTGGTATAATAAATACAACCGATGAGGTATTCCATACAAAGAATTTCATTGTGTACTAAATACAACATTTGTAAATATTGCTACTTACCAACTTCTGTCAGTACGATGACGTTATAAAACCAACATTAAAAAATACATTTTTTTAGATAAATAAAAAAAGTACGTTAATTAGAAGTCCGTTGTGCAGTCGTCAACGTAGCTGGCTTCTGTTACGAATCTCACGGGTTTGAATTCCAGTACGGACAGTTTCATAAATTGATTTATGGATTTCTGTTCGAAGGTTTGTGATGAATAAAATTCCCTCACACAACCCATCCGATCCTAAAAGCATAACGAGAACGATTAGCTATTTACTAGTAATGTCTTAGCCCTCTCCTTTTATCCCTAATCTCTTAAAAAAAAGGTTGGGATTGCTCCATTGGCATTATTCAATATGAGCGGACATCATTGGACAAAAAAAAGTGTTAAACCATATTAAATTAATAAATTTGTTTTATTGTAATCAAACAAACGTAGGTATAAAGTAGTTGTCTCATCAATGACGATGACTAGATGACGAATGAACCAATATGACTATTACCAAAAACAATGTGTGTTTTAATGTTGCGAGAGGTTAAAAAACTCTCTATTCCGCATGCATATCGTCAATTAACTTTCGTTTTAATATGCCTATATCTTTACTTAATTCACGAGTTTTCGTTGATTTACCGGTAATGGAAGCCCTATTACGTATCCAACGCGCCTAAAAAAATTACAACCTGTTTTTCGCAGAAGACAGCTTGCGATTGTGTTTCGATGTTAAACATTCCTTTGCATGAATATAATGTACACTATAGCTATATAGAACCGTCAATGTTTTTTTGTGCACGCGATGCTAGCGCAGAAAATGATTATCGAGGCTTACTGATATCGACAACTTCAACTCTTTTTCACTACGAATATTTTTTTATTTCACTTTGCGGAGTCCTTTGTTTCCTGGCTTATTCGTCGGATTCAGTTTGTGTTGTAAAAAACGAGGGAATTTTAAAATGACGGGTAACAAAACTCGGAAAAAACCCGGATAATTGGCAAAAATCGTGAAAAAACACGGAAAATTGGGAATAACCTGTTAATTATGATATTTTACATTGTTTTTTAACATGTAGAATCCATGTGCACATCATACATACATACATGCGTCTCGCCGAGTTTAACTTCATACATAAAAGAACAGGAACGTTTCCGTGAATATCTTGTGTTAGCTTCAAGCATATATGTCACTGGTGATTTAACATTATTCACATACCATATGTAAAATTTGTAGAATAAGATTTGTAAAAACTGAATTAATTCAGTTTTTAAACTTTTCTGAAAATTTTGATGAAATGTCGATGTGCAGTTTGCTAGTTAAGCCAACAATATAGGAATATAATTAATGATAATATTTGTGTGATTAATTGATAAAACCAACGAAATATACAGTCATTTTTTCGTAGATTAAAATAATATCAACTATAGCGAATCAAAATAATTACTTAAAATATCAATGCCATTTTTATTATTGATAATAGTATCGAGGATAGATTATATTAAATACGTAAAACTTTAAATATGTATATGGCTTCATTTAGACATGAATATTAAAGTGTTGTAAGTAAATAGTGAAAGAGAGGGGTCAAAAATAACCAAAACATTGTGACGTTACTTATATTTATTTAATTATTGTTGTTTAGTTGACATTCACTGTTTTCGCATACGTAATTTTGTTCTTCTGTTGTATTTTACATCACGCATTGGATTGTATCGTGTCCTTGAAAACAGTTCACTTCATTTGTTTTGGTGACAAACGACAGTGGCGGGTTTTATTAAGTGACATTCTTCAACTCTAAGGACTAATCAATCACTCGCTTCCAAAATTCATTATGAGCATTATTTAAATTACTTAGACCAGGGCTTGAATTGGAAAACTACACGAACAGCGACTCTCGATAATTTTTATTAAAATATAGAAATGTTTTCAATATACAATTTCAAACGTTAAAGGGTTTACACCTAACGCCTTTCTCGACTGTACTGCCAAGAATTCGAATTCCCGAATGGACACTTATGGTAATTTATTCTATTTATGAGTTTGTATCCGATAGATTAAATATCTGTAATGCTTTCATTCTTAAAATCCGCCTGTCTTATCTGATCTAAATAGATATAAATAGGGCGTAAAGAGATCGATTAGCTAGCTACTAGTTCTTTCCTACCACCAGCTTCCTATCTTACCATAATTTCTGAAAAGAGTTATGCTACTACTAACAGTTTTTGATGCATAGTTTGTGTTAAAATCCTCCATAAAGAGTTGATTTTTCTTATTTGGCAGCAATGTAAAAAAATATATTAAATCATAAAAAAACAGAATTTTATCAGAAGTAATTAACAACAAAACGATAGAAAATCATTGAGTTTCTTATGACAATAGAAAATAATGTAATATTATTTTGTTATAAAGCATTTATAAAATTCTATTTAAAGATAAGAATATAAATAGACTAGGCATTATGTTTATTTGTACATTTTACACGACCTTATTTTCTTCACCTATATTTTCATAAAAATACTATAAAAGGCTTTTTTCACAGCTGTTGAGATTAGCTGAAAATATTTACGTACAATTCTTACAAAGCATTCTTAATATGGATATTTTTTTCACACAATCTTGATGAGAACTAATAATATAATAAAACTATACTGTTGGCCCATGTATCATCGCGAAAAGTGGCCTTCTTGACGATCGAAACGTCCGGGTTGATTTTAAAAATTCATCATTCGTCGTGGGTGATTGCGATTTGTGTTTTGTGTTTTGCTAATTTTATTTATTACTAGTGAGTGCCTGGCATGCGTTGCAATGCCACTTAAAAAAAGTGTTTGTGTTTTAATTCTATTTATTGAAGTGGACACACAATATTTTTTGTTTTTCTGTCTGGTGCATACACGACTAAATCAGAAGGTTTTCTGAGATGTCGCTATTCGTATGAATTTGATTATTTATTTTAGATTATAGATGTATCTGGATTATGAGATTGATTTTTATATAAATATAAGACCTGCTGTACGTTAAAAATTAAAAAGTTGAGAGTCGGGTTCGGGCTGGGCCGGGCCTGCTTGTACTATGCCTATATCCTTCGCGCAAGTACAAGCAATAACTTGACAAAGTTTTATCGGAATCGGATGAACAGTGTGGCAGTGCATAAGATACGAACAAACCCACATTAATTTTTAAATACATGATAAGACCTACTGTAAGTTAAAAATTAAAACGTTGAGAGTCGGACTCGGGCCCGGCCGGGCCTAATTGTACTATGCCTATGTTCTTCGCGCAAGTGCAAGCAATAACTTGACAAAGTCTTATCGGAATCGGATGAACGGTATGGCAGTGTATAAGATACGAACAAACCCACATTGATTTTTATATATTAGATGGCTCTGCCCTCATTTTACCCAACCACTTCAGACAGGTCTTGATATTAATTTATACGACACGTAGGAAAAGATTTTTTTTTTCACTAGAATCATAATAAAGTGATCAATGCCTTGTGAACAAGTTCAGGTTCATAGCGTGACGACCTTGTTGCTAAGAAGAGAGTCTGTTTAGTATGGGGGCATTCTTGCGTCCCCTCCCGCTGGTCTGGATTTCATGGAGCTTCACCATCGCAAGGCTACCGTCAAGGCCCGATGAACGCTGCTTTGAGGGTCTAGCAGGGAAGGTAGGGCACCTCAACCAGCGGTCGCCAAACCAACTTATTTTCTCAAATATAAAATGACGAATGGAGATGAACCAATGTATTGACTCCAAATCACTGGACGAGCCAATTCATTACTTACCACCATGGTTTACTGCCAAGCTCTTTAGTAGATAAGCCAGCATAAAAAATATTCATTTTGCTATTATCGTTTATGCCCCCTGCCAATATCCAGTAGAAGGAAATAATCTCACCCCACCCTTAATTTGTATGTCAAATTAGAATCATTGTTTACTTTAGAAATAAATAGCATCGCGATATAGTTGGTCGGAAGATGCAAAAAACGTGCTACATTTAGTGACACTGCCAGTGGAATAACAAAGTTAACAATTATTATTTTATATCAGTCCATATTTATTAAGATGAAGAATGTGCTCTCAGCATCCATCAGGACCGACTTCTACCGACGACTCCGTTCTTGATCATTATAAACAATGTGAAAATAATTCAAGAAATGTGTTTTATGTTTTCAAATAAGATGCCATTCCAGCAGTTGACACCTTAAAAGTGGTACATCCCTGATCCGGTACAACTCGGTCCGTTTTTACGCGACATCTGAGAATAAAATTGAGTTTTTCAAGGTAAGGAATGTGCTCACAGCATCCAATCTATGGAAACGATGTGAAAAACGAAGCTTCAAAATTTTTTCCAAGACACCAATTTCGAAAGGAGTGCAGTAGGATTATAGAAAAAATTTGCTGGCAAAAATCTCACCTTATAACTTAAGAAGCCTAAAAAAATGTAAACATATAAAAATGTTATATTTTTAATAGGTCGAGTCCGTAGTGCAATGATTAACGGCGTTGGCTTAAGTCGTTGAATTCGAGTTCGGACTGCTTCATAAATTGAATTTTCAATCGATGTTTCTATTCGAAGGCATGGATGTTTGCGATGTCTAAAATTCCCTTCCACCACCAATGCGATCCTTAAAACGGGGCGTAACGAGAACGATTAGCTACCCCACAGTAATTTACAATTCTTTTATACTTACTCTCTTCGAAAAAGAAAGGTTGAGTAGCTGAGTAACAAACAGTTGTTGTAGAAAAACTTCCGTTCAGATGCCTTCATCAGGGGGCCATTAGCTACACACTAGTAGTGGACATGGAATAATATAACAATAATAAGGTTAGATCAACCGGAATTGAAATGTCGTCCGTGTCTTTAGTGACAAAATATATAAAAATGTAAAAAAAATAATGATTTGATATTGCAATTCAATTAAAAAGGAAGTAAAAAAATATTTTATTATAGTCATGTGCTGTAATAGCCTGCTGTTGATTAATTGTGGCTTTATTTAGAGATACAAAGTCAAGTTGAAATAATAAATTAAGTGTTGAGTGACCGAGTATGATTCTAATCTGTGGAGAAAGTTTATAGCGCCGTCTCGAATGCAAACGAGCTGAATTTGATTATATATTACTATTATGTGTATTTCTATTGCGCGCTCATGACGAAACATACTTTTTGAACGTCATGCTCGTCGAGATAACTGTCAGAATACCTTAATCGGAAATAGTAAATAACACTTCACCTTTTTGGATGTAAATAATATCATAACATTGCAGGTTTCGATTTATTGAACATACCATTTCGTTATTGATGGCATGCGAATATTTGAAATGCTTGTAACAATGACTTATTTACGATTTTACCTGAACAATTATAAATGTTCGTGTGAATATGAATGCGAAATATCCGCAATCCTAGTTCGGATACCATGGTGCGGTTGAATGAAATATTTACTCTAGCCGAAATATTGCATTATTGCTTCTGTTAATATTTACTGTGTATGTTTGATGTAAAATGCGATATCAGAAAATTTTCCACGAAAAATCACGTAAACCAGGCCATATAACGCACACGAAAATGGTAAATAGGTTATCGTAATATAATAAAAATCTGCGGAAATTTACCGTTAAATTCTATCTAAAATACGTGCAGCAAAACATTAATCGAATTTTGTTAAAAGTCTTAAAGTAGTAAGTGCAAAATCTGCGGCGTCACTCTCGCACCTTGAGGCACAAATTAGGACCCACTGCAGGTGTGATGGCAAGAGAGTCATGTTTACAAAATTGATAGGTATGTGCTGTTAAGCGTCGCCGAGCACACGTGTGAAAAAAGATGCGCTTGTTTTTGAAGCTTTTCAAGCAAGCACAACGCGAATCGAGGGATCAGTAAATAACATGTTTTCGCAACAGATCCTAGTCGTTAGATGCAAGATGCAAATAACGTCATTACTGAAAACACATTCAACGGAAAAACGGTATTTTCTAAATCATGAAACATAAGCCATGATTTCCACACAATATTTTGATAAGCTCGAAAAACGTAGCAGGCGTGCTGATAATGATGATTATTTCACAGATCACGCAAATTCAGACAGTCAAATATATCAGTTCAGTCCAAATTATCTTTATTGCAGTGAGTTAGTTCAATACACAGTTTAAGAATTTACATTATAGAAAAATGATTACAAATTATACGAAGCATTTTTTAAAGAGAATAAAACAGAACCCGGTTGTCTAATAGTTCATTATCGGGCAGTGTGGGGAAGTGAAGGCGCCCGACGGAAACCAAATTACTGAAATAAAAATAATTAATATACATAAACATTTAAACGCATCCCCTATTATTTTTCAAAGGGCTTGGAATATGGCTGGCTTAGGTAAATTCGATCCCTCGGACGGTTGGCGCTATTGACCACCATTTTTTTTCTTAGAACTTCGCCATGATACGTGAAAGATGAACGATTCATATTAAAACGACATTCTCGAGAGGAGATCGTCGACGGTTTTGGAATATTTAAAGGCCTAGGGTTCATCTGACAGGTTTGGACCCTGTCAATTTTTATTAAATGATATCGTTAATCATTATTTAACGCCATGATTTGTTTTTAAAACGATTAAAAAAATCTCCATTTAACAATTGCGCTTTTGACATATATTAGGCTGAGAAAGCATAAAAAGTATTTTTTAGTAAAGTTGTGCTTACAAATTCAGTAATCGATTGAAAATGCAATATTATAATAACTATGGCCCAATAGCCGAGTGGATGTAAGCTCAAGAGCATACGTTGACCACTAAACTGTCTACGGCAGCGCTCCGCAACCAGTTCGCCGCGAGACGATCCTAGGTGAGCCGTGGCGAAATGCATCCGAAAAGAGAAAAAAATGAACATTAACTTACATATAATTTACAAAATCTGAACATAGAAATAAGCAATGTCACATAATCATATACCTAATATTATTGAAATCAGCAAAACCCGATAAGCTTAGGTGATGTATATATATGTATGTATATCTAGTCTAGCTAAGTTATTTTCTTTCTTCTATAAATAATTAAATCAAAAGTTTTCCATCTCCTCGAAAAGGTTAAGAACCATCTTCTTAGGTTTATGAGGGTTCAATTGGTTATACTTTAAAAAAATGCTAGCTATTTCTAATTCATGAAATAATAAAAAAAATCTCTTTATGAAAATTATATATTTGGTCTTCCGATGTGCCGTGAAAATATCCGCAGTGAGAAAAGATTGCGGAGCACTGGTCTATGGGACCAGCATTCACTAATTAACTAATATTATTATCTTTGAACAAAAGCAGTCTTTGTGGGGAATCTTTTCAGCCATCGACGAATAATTATTCCTCTTGACGCTGATGCTTGCTTTGAGCGAAGTGTTTGTTATGTAGATGCATAAAGTAATTTATTCTTTCCTCTCGCATAAGATTGGGACAAGCTGTTGCGGTGCAAAACAACTCAAATGTATTTGATGTTTTTTTAAGGTATTAACTGTCAATTCTCGGTGGCATTATATTTTTTAAATAAAGTATCGTTTGTTTTGTACCACTTCCACATTTTTATAAAGATCAGTACAGGTTTCGCTCGTCGCTCATCGCGAGCACTATCAAGTGATGAAATATAAATCTTAACAGGGCTCTCCATATGAAATTGAGTGTCGATAATAACAAGGTATATCAAACAATTGTTCCAAGAACTATGATAAGAATTTACATAAAAACGGACAAATTATACATAAATTAAACTAAATCGTCACAAGGACCACTTAAAAATTAATAACTACACATCTGAAATAAAAAATTAAATCACATTAAAAGTCAATTATGAGTGAAAAAATATTTCATATATTTTTTTACCGTGTTCGCTCCCAATTTGGACTATAAATGGAGGTATCTCAACAGAAAATTTTCTACGAGAATTGCTTTTTATACAGTTACTCAATCCCTGTTTTTCGAAGAGCCACGGCACCACGGACCCGACAATAAATATTCTTTAACGGAAATAGTAAAAGGGAAAATATAACTTGCAATTATTGACACTCAATTTCATATAAATAGCCTTGTTAAGATTTATAGTTTATGAGCAAAACTAATAATGATCATTATAAGATAGTAGATAACAAATATTTTATTTTTAAAGTGTATTAGATTTGTTTAATTGAGTGAATGATTATTATGATGATTCTCAGCAAATGGTACGGTATACGGATATCTTTCAATACGGCCTTTTTTTTAAAAATCATTTGTATTTTTTCAAGAAATGTGACATACAGAATATAGCACTATGCAATCATATTAATTTAAGTAGGTACTTTAAAAAGTGTATACAGAATGAAATTATTGTGTTTTCACGGATGCTGTTGGGGTTTTTTCTTTCAATTATTCCTCTGGTTTTACCGTGCACTTCAGTCGCTAAAAGCTTTTTAATATAATATTTATTGTAGAATGAGATTGGAAAAACTGATTATTGCAGAATATTTTTTTGTACGGAATACCAATAGAGGTTTACAATTGAATCACAGATGTCCTTGCTCTTGGATTCTAAGTCGTATGCTAGCTGCTATTTCCAAGAGTTTATTTGTTTTCAATAGTATTCAGTTTATCTATTTGTTTTGTTTGCGTGGCGCTACGGTCCATTTAGGTCCAAGGCCGGTTACACAAGCGTCCACCATTCGTCTCCGTCTCGGACTATTTCTCTATCCAATCGTTAAAACCCAGCATCACTGCATTCCCCTTGACATCCACTAACCATATGTGTCGTCATTTATCGATGGGAGATAATAATACATTGCTATATATATAAATTATTTATTAGAGATAAATAAACAAACAAGTCGGGTCCGCGGTGCAGTGGTCAACTTCGATGGCTTCTGTCACGGATGTTTAGTGATCAAATCTCCGTACTGACAGTTTCAAAAATTGCATTTTCAATCGATGTCTAGAATCCCATCCTCCCCATCGGATCCTATAAACAGGGCGTACTAAGAGCGATTAGCTAACGACTAGTCACTATCCAAGTCTTATCCTTTTATCCCTACTTTCTTCGAGAAAGAGAGGTTGAGCAACTGAGTAACAAGCAGTTCTTGTATAAAAAATTCTGTTGAGATACCTCGATAAGGAGTCCATATGCTCCACATTGGGGCCTACACACGAATGTAGATTCCCTGTATCTCAAATTCTGTTCAAGAAAGTTCAATAATAATTACTCTTGGATTCAAAAAAACATTGTAACATAATAAATTGTTAAATTACACTAAATGGCTTATCTATAATTATTAATTCGCTTTTCAATATGTAATGGTCCGTTAAATGAAAATATTAAGCCTCACTGATGGTAGTGATATGGAAATCTTGACTCCGGATATTTGTATGATAGCAGATCTTCCTACGCTTTTTTTTATATATCCGATTGCTTGTAATGTTATATTGCTGAATCAACTTTCATTTCCTTTAATGATAAAATAATAAAATGATATTGAAAAAATCAAATAACCAAGTTGGTACCGCTGTAAAAAAAACCAATATCATTCCATTCAATATCGGCGTTCAGTCATTTCATCGTTTATACATGTTAAATCGCTATTAAAGTATTTTTTTGTACATACAAAATAAGAGTAAACATTTTTTATCGAATTCGTGTTTTGATTAGTCGATTCCAACAATACATATTTTTATTTAATTACAGAATCCAACATCTGTTGAGATCACTTCAAGGAAAAAAAAGAATCAACCACAAGTTATAAAATTGAATCAATATAGAATAGCAAATATTAATATTTCTCGTTTTTTTTCCAGTATCAGTTTACATACATAAGACGATTCATTAGTTTTAGTCGATTTTGTAATTTCAATGGTAAGTATTGTGTAAATAATTAAAGAATATTGAAAAAGTGTTTGCTAAGCTATTTTCCGAGGACCATTTGTGCTCAGTTTTAGTTGAATAAGGTTTTTGTGAATAAATATCGAAATTAATAACATATGACAATTTTTAATTCACGGTCTCAGAAATATCAAAGTGATTAAGAAGTGTTTTAAATAATGAGAGAAGTTCTTATGACAAACAGACAGAATTACTTATGTATTCTCTGTTAATTAGTAATAATGTTAAAGATGACATTTGATAATTGAAAATATCACCGTCGACTTTATCTCATGTAACACCTACAACATAATATCGTCGTTGTTCTGAAAGAAAAACTAAATAAAAAAAATAACATATTAAGTTAGTTAAAACAAAATGTTCCTTATTTCAAGCTCCATTGTATGGAATTACAAACTTATTTTTATAAATTATACTTTTACTTAAAAACAGTTTTGTACAAACAAACAGAATGAAAAAGGTATGGTATTTCAAACATGTGACAAACTTCAAAGGCCAATTACTCAAAACTAGTATTTTTCAGTTAGTCTTATTCCAGAAAAACCACGATATAGTCCATGAATTTATAATAATTTTAATAGTTGAAAATTTAAAATAAAACAGTTGACCTAGAAATGGCAGCCAGAAAGTCGTCACATCGCTACTTTTCCCCGTTTGGGAGGTGTTCTTGTGACAGACTGATTGATAAATGCATTTTCTTCTATGTAGTATAGACTAGTTTGTTAGTGATACAATAACTTTAAGACACATTTATAAATGCCTAACCTTTACACGATCGGATAGCCTTATGTATCGTTAAGATATTTATTTTTATATGTAGTTGATTATTAAATATTACCACTATCTTTTTTAATAATATCGAAAACATCTCTTGTTTTATTGCGTTTGATCTATAGGTGAGAATATAATGTACCACGTAAATTTCTTCGTGCGAAGTTTAGTGATGTGATAATATCTTCCCAGCCATCACTGCGTTGGAATCGTGACATTTTTTTAATCAATGCTTAGAGCAGAAAAATCTTTTTCGTGTATGCCTTATAAAAGGTCAATTAGAATTTTATTTTCCACTATCTTTATGCCTATTTTTACCGCAATGTCGGCGCAGAACATTGGTTACGAGAGTTGATATGTCCATTTTTTTATTTAAAGATGTGCATCATTAACAGAATATTTTTAACAATAAGCATCCTAAATTTTTTTTTTAATTCGAAATCTAATATATTAACTGTAGCCAGCAAATCAAGTCAATTCTTATAAAGAAAATTTTAAGCCTCATTCTATTCAAAAGTTAAGTATATGCAAGAGACTTGGCCCCCGTCATCTGAATAGTAATAGTAATCTTGGGAACAAAGAATAATGAAGAAGTTATTTTTAATCTTCATGGCTGAATTTTCGGTATGGTAACGACTTTTTATTATTATTTTTGCTCGTTGTCGCTTGCCTCACTAAAAATGAAAAGATTGCGAAAAACAGTGTTTTCAGTGGTTCTCAATTTTCGTTCGTCAAAATAAAAGTTTGGTTGTGTCCATACATGTAAAAGCATGCATTAAAAAATCAATACATAGAAAGATTCCATTAACGAATACCCTTAATTGGACTTCAAATTGTTTTTGTTTACCAAGTCCGCCTCCGATGTGGGGTATATGTACTCCTAATGGAGTTATTTCAACAGAAGTTTTTTACACGCGAACTGCTTTGTTACACAATTGCTCAACCTTTTTTTTTCGAAGAGAGTAGGGATAGTAGGATATTACTAGAACAGGACTTGTGAATAGCTAATCGCCCTCGCTAAGTCTCGTTTTAATGATGAAATTGGTGGGAGGGAGTTTTAGACATCACAAACATCCTGCCTACGAACAGAAATCAATTTCTGAAACTGTCACTCATAACCGTAGCCAACGACATTGACGACTGCACCACGGACCCGTCAAATGTTAGTTCAATATAATTTAGGTTTTATTTCTATAGCCTCGATTTAGTGAAAACGTTCACATAAATGATGGAGTTTTATATTGAAAGCCTATTCCTAATATGTGTAAAAATTGAATTTAAAAAGTGAGAAAATTTACATTGAAGGATGCCTAAAAAGAGTAGGCAGTTTTGTTTTCGACCCATTTTATCACTATCATATCATTATCCATAAATCACTTGTATAACTTATTTAAGGCTTCCAATCCCGGGATCTGGAATCACTAAATTCCATTACTTCCCAAATATCAATCTCGCAATTTCGGGATTCATTGTGAATGTTAGATCATAATTCATAATGTTTCAAATTAAATACTTTCTGATTAACTAAAACCAGTTCCTCGGTTTTTTTATGTACATATTTTTTTATAATACTTGCATAATTAATACATAATATGTATTGCAGTTTACCTCATATTTCGTAACATGTCATTTTGACAACGATGCATTCTATTATTTTTGTTGTTGGTGTTTTTGCCAATTGATGTAACCCTCAAAAAAAACGAAAATGAGTTATTGATTGGATCTCATTTTAAAGACGACAGAGCAGGTCTCGGCTAAATGATGTAAATTATAAAAATAATTTGACCTCTTTTTGACAGGGAAACATCATTTTACGTTGGTTTTACGTTTTAAAATTCTGATCCGGTCACTTGATGTAGGCCACTATTATGTCAACACGCCCTACGTATAATCCCGTATCTGCAAACATGAACATTTACAGGAGTGCATTTCAAAGATTCATAATGCAACTCACCATGTAATATTTTCAATAAAAACAGTTTTTACTCTCTCCTGAATAATTTCAATGTTGAGGGTTATATCAATTGGCCAAAACACCGTCGACTATTTTCTATAAACTAAATCTTCTCAATAAATAAAAAAACACATTTTAAAGCCCAAAAAATATTTATTCTAATTGAAGCAATAATGGACACAAATTGAATTTTAAATATACAATCTAAAACATGAAATTACGCATAATGACCAACCCTGAAATCCCGGGATTGAAAAATTCTGATATCATAAACAGGGTCCTGGATTGAATGGGCTAATCAGTATATATTTTCTGTAAACAAAGACAAAACATGTGTAAATTGAATATTTTTCCTTGTAATTCATTAGTATTTTTGGTACATCATTATAGATCCCCATTTTGTTGTTGTTTATAATATTGTATTTAAGACATTATAATAATATTGACTATGCGTGTATTCACTGTATTCCCATTAAAAATGTCATTACTTATTCAACTTAAACAAAACGAATGAACACAGAAAATAAAACCGAATAAAATTAAATACTTGGCTTAATAAGACTATTATGAAACACTGGTTTAAATGCAGCAAATTTAGTAAAAAAATGATTGTTTTTTAATACTCTGAATCACTTTGTTATACTTATTTAATTATTTCTCATTCAATTTCAAAAAGAAACATTATTATTTGCCACTTAATTCAATTGTATTCGTTGCGTGTTAAGAATTTATGCCGCTGATTATTTTTAACATTGAATTGGTAATTTTTTATTGGTTTCAGGTTCTAGGTGGCTTAGATTATATTGAAGCGCAATGATAATACCGAGATTTTTTTACGATACGTTTTTGGTATAGCGTAATAGACCCAATTTGCAGCTCGCACCAATGTCAAGGAAAATTTATGACTTGGTATTATTTCAATATTTTTTTTTTTATTTTCTACCGTTTATGTAATTATCACAATGTTAGCCCGAAACAATTGAGAACATGTGCTTCAAATCATATTTAAAAGAAAAAAATTGTACAATACTTAATTGTCTGTATAAAAATAATTTATGAATATAAATTTTATTTTATGTTTTTTTACCATATCCGCTCCCTACTCGAAGCATATGGTTACTAAACGGTGCTTCCAAGATTCTCTGTTCTTGGCCAGTATTCTTGCTTACTCTCAGGTCATCCCAGCGTTCCGTAATTTCGTCGAATACATCCTATGGATGGTAATCAGCGCCTTCCAGGGCGACGGAATCCATCGAATTGGTAGAAGAGACAGGCAAGATTCAGGCTGCACGGAGGTATCCGCAGCACACGTTCAAGCTACGTCCATCTTCACATTTTTATTTTTGACGTAATAAGGGGCTGGTCCGTCCTCTCTCTTACCTCCGAATTCCTGACAAAGTTAAATAGTATTCGCCGCAAGCAAATGTTTTTGAAGAATAGTGTATGGGTACCATGTGCTTTAGTGATGTGCCATGACTCGCAACCGTAAAGAAGCTTTATCAGATAAATTTTTAGAAATGGCTTCAATATATTTATATAATAACTTTAACAACATTATAATGCGATATTTAAATAAATAAAAAAGAATCTGTTGTTACTACCAACTCATCTTTTATAATGATCAGGACCGGTTTCGCTCATCACGAGCATTATTAACTGATAAAAATACAAACATAACAGGGCTATTTATATAAACAAAACAGTTGGTTCATGAATAATACAAAAAATTACTGATTATCAAACAAATTATACAAAAACCAAATAAAATAGTCGACAATTAAAATTTTAAAGGACGTCTAGTACAGGAAATGTACAGAAGACCTCTTACAAATCAATAAATACTAATCTGAAATCACAAATATAGCTACATTAAAATTCATTAACTGAGCAAACAATTTTAATGACATTCTGATGCATTAAGCAAATAGCAGATTGGAAAAATTTTAAGAAGAAATTTAAAAACAATGAAATATTAAATATATAATTAATATTACAATAAACAGCCATGGTAAGTGGAAAATACAGAGCAGCCGAGAGCATTCAACAATTTTTTATACCTGAAAAACAAAAGTTAAGGAGACCAGAATCAGTTCTTACAAGTTAAAATATAAAAATAACATTATAGGTATAATAAAAATTAACGAATCGGATACAACAAAGAAGAAGATGCAAAGATAGTTTGCACTTTCAATAAATTTGAATTGGGCAAAAATTTATATCTATTTATTTCTAATATTTTTGTTTATCTAAAATTAAAGATTTATTATTTAAGTGCAGAATTTTTAGTGTTATATCAAACCTATGCTTATTCAGAAATAAATGGTTTCCAAATGTAGACAAATCATTTCCTTTTTTAGTACAAGCTATATGTTCTATGATTCTAATATTAAAAGATCTTCCTGTTTGTCCAATATATCTAGCTTCGCAGGAATTACAATTTAATAGATAAATAACACGTTGCCATATAACCGCAATAATATTGATGGAAATGTTGCGGATCATAGATTCAACAGTTTTACCGGTCATGTGTAATTTTTGATGTTCGTTTATGGGTGGTCTAAGATTGCTGACTAAGGCATTCAATCCCGGACCGTTTTTATGATTCAGGGAATTTTCATTAAGTATAATTACATGTCTTAAATTGTATATTTAAAGTTTTATTTGTGTCGAATTTAACTTCAATTGGAATGCATGTATTATTTAATATTTTTTTTGGTCATTGGAATAATTTTTTTTATTTTGAATCAAATAGTAATTTACAAAAAAAAATAAAAATAAACAATTGTGATGAAAATATTTTTTTATTTCATTAATTACATTATTAAGGTAGGCTATACCAGACGGTATCCAAAAAGAGGACAATTTCCTTGATTCGACTCAAAAATATTGTCCTCTATCCATTTAAGAAGAGGTCCTCCTTTGTCCACAATTTTGAATTGGTTAAAACGGCTGATTCAAAATATGAAAAGGACGAACACCACACCACATTTATATCAGGGTATTATAAAAAAAACTATGTAATGAGTAAACCGAGGTACACGTTGTAGCTATCACGGAAGTATTTAATTTGAAATATAAAGTATTATTTGGTATGTAAAGTGAAGCCCGAAATTCCGGGATTGGAAGCCCTAGGTTGCTGACTTTACGATGACTGGTCCATTCATTTCTGTTCGTGAATCTTCCGGATGCAATTATTTTAATGCTATATGTATGGTTTGTATTTTTGATGCCTGGGGTGGGCAAAATAACACGATGCTTTTTTTGCGGTTGATATAATAATAAGACATCGACTGAAGGTGCTTGATGGAATTTCAATATCAAATTTGAATTATTGAGATTTTGTACACTTCCATGTATTTTGTCATTAACGACCCGGGTTTCGCCTTTCGGCATCTTCAGCCATTCGAGCGCACGAATGGACTCGAACTGACAGATAGTAAACAGTGTCTAACGTTTATATTGAAGATAAAATACGACAAATATTATTAACGAGATAAAATATTATACGTCCACACGGATACCTGAGTTAAAATTTCGAGAATCGCCTTAATCCTTATTTTGTAAACAACGCATTAACAGAGTGGCGAATTGCCGCTTTCCAACTAATATTAGACTTACCAGTGATTTTACAATTATAATAGCATTGTGGGTTTCGACGGGATGCAATTCGACGAAAGCATAAAAATATAGAATCATTCCACATTTAGTGGCATCAGTTAGGTGATTCGACGTTTGATAAAATATTAGATTGAAAGATTGGTAAATCAATGTAAATAATTTTGAAGTTTTGACTGTCAAAAAAGAACAGAATTAAATTTAAAAAAATTTTAACCATGCCACTCCCTCTGTGGAGCATTTGGCCTCCTTATAGAGGTCTATCAATAAAAGTATTTCTACAAGAACTGCTTATTAATCAGTTGCTCAACTTCTCTCTATCGAAGAGAGTAGGGATTGAAAGATAGAGCTAGGATAGGGTTAGTGGTTAGCTTAATCACTCTCGCTACGACCCTTTGAACAGAAATCATTAAATAGGTTGAAAAATCTATTTATGAAACTATGCGAATGTGCTTCGAACCCGTGAGGTCCACAACCGAAGCCAACGACGTTGACCACTACACTGGACACAATACATAAGTATAGTTTTATTTTCTAGTTACGGTATCTTCAATTTTCAAAACCGATTGAAATACCGGAATCCCGGATCCGTCAATACCGCGATTGAAATCCCTAGCCGACACATAATAAGAAGAAATTGATTATGCAACCTGACCGAAGTTGCACCAATTACCTGCTTGAATGTTGTTTATTTAAAATTTATGAATATTAAAATGCCCCAAACAATTAAGTAACATGCCTTATGTGAATAAGTGGATCAGGAAGTGCTCAAGTATTTATTGAAGATAGAATGTGTTATGTTTTGTAAATTATTGTATAATGATTTGCTCTACTTTGGTTTTTCGTTCATTAGCTCACCATATCAAAACTAGATAAATTATGTTCGGCTTAATAAGCTCGCACAGCATCGTATTTAAATATTAAAAAAAATACAACTATTTAATTTGTATAATTTAAGACATCGACTGAAGGTGCTTGATGGAATTTCAATATTAAATTTGGATTATTGAGATTTTGTACACTTCCATGTATTTTGTCACTAACGACCCGGGTTTCGCCTTTCGGCATCTTCAGGCATTCGAGCACACGAATGGACTCGAACTGTGGACTCGCTCAGTTCGAGTCCATTCGTGTGCTCGAATGTCTGAAGATGCCGAAAGGCGAAACCCGGGTCGTTAGTGACAAAATACATGGAAGTGTACAAAATCTCAATAATCCAAATTTATTTAATTTGTATTGCTTACACTTTTTAACGATCAGGACTAGTTCATTCAATCCCGGACCCTTTTTCTGATGACGTGATTTCGGGATTGACTTTTTGCCAGGATTTCACATTTTAAGCGGTATACACACATTCTTCGATTTATACAGTAGATAATATCGACGGTGTTTCAGCCGATTGATGTAAGCCTGAAAATTGAAATTGTTCAGGAGAGAGTACAAACTGTTTATCGAAAACATTATATGGTGAGTTGCATTATGAATCATTGAAATGCACTCTTGTGCATTCTGATACGGTATTATACGAAGGGAGTGTCGATATAATAGTGACTTACAACAAGTGGGGGGGTAAGAATTTTTAAACCTTAAACCAATGTGAAATGATGTTTCCATTCCAAAAAGTAGTCAATTTATTTTTCTAATTTACATCATTTGGCCGAGACCTGCTCAGTCGTCTTTAAAATGAGATCCATTCATTAACTAATTTTCATATTTTTTGAGGGTTACATCAATTGGCTAAAACACCATCGATATGTCTTTCGATAAACCATATAAATGAAGTCATGAAAAAAAAACAAAAATAGTTAATACAAAATAAAAATAAAGCCCCGTGAAAAAGAATTTGGAGCTGATACAGAATGTGGGATATGCATTCAACATTTTAGAATTCACTTAATTATCTAACACATAGGTAGGTAGCTTCATAATTATAAAATATAAATATGTTGCTTCAAATAATAAATGCTTCGGACATTATATAGAATACAAAATAATATCAGGATATTATATTTCAAATTAAAAATAATATTTGATGCAAAATTCTACACGGCTGGAAAAGTTTTTTTTTCGTATAGTTCATCGGATTAGAATTTGCAGTTAAATAATATAAATTATTTTTTAATATTTTATAGTGAATCCCGAAATGGGTATTGGTATTAAGTCAATCATGGGATTACGGGATTGACTAATTGCTCGGGATCCCGGATCCCGGGATTGGAAGCACTAATCAGGACCGGTTCCGCTCTTCGCGTGATGAAATATAAATATTAACAGAGTTATTTAGGAAATAGAAGGTATTTTTCCCGTTTCTGAAAGTCATTTACCGTAGCCAAAATCTCATGAACCATTAAAAATAAACTTTTTTTTAATATTTGTATTCTCGGAGTATTTGTTTACTCTATTTCATTTTTTTTCATGGAGTTTTCAAGCTTGTCTAGCAAAGAGTTGACACCTATTTTTCAGTTTGTTTTTTAAATGCTTTTCGCCATGACTACTTTAGAGCATATTGTAAGTTACCAAGATTTGATGTATAAGAAAAAAACGCAGACAAAGAAATGAAATTTGCAATTTATTGAATATATGTAACAAAAAGTTCGTTTTCTACCACCTTTTTTCACCTAGATTACTTCCGTGATGCATGGACGGTTTTGATAGGGCTGTCATATCAAACTTCAATCCAAGAATTCACATTGAAAGTGTATACACGTAATAATTGACACACTTAATAATTTTAGACATCGACTGAGGGTGCTTGATGGAATTTCAATATCAAATTTGGATTATTGAGATTTTGTAAACTTCCATTTATTTTGTCAATAACGACCCGGGTTTCGTCAGTTCGAGTCCATTCGTGTGCTCGAATGCCTGAAGATGCCGAAAGGCGAAACCCGGGTCGTTAGTGACAAAATAAATGGAAGTGTACAAAATCTCAATAATCCAAATTTCACTTAATAATTGCTCAAATAATTTAAATAATTTTATTTTAAATTAATAAAAAAAATTTAAGATCCACAAATCGAGTTTGATTCGAACCGTTTCGCACACATCATTCAGCTTGGCATGAGATTTTTTTTACGAAATTATTTTGTATTCCTTTATAAAATAAAATTTCTGTATAGTTAAAAGTATGGTATTTAAATCGTATCAAAATGAATACACGTTTATTTTTTTACCTGATTTTGAGTCAGTTCAAATTGATTGAGTTGAAATTTAGCATATTAAACACATATTTTGTTTTAGGAAAATGAACTTATTCAGTGTTGTTTGATGGAAATTCCATTACATTTCGTTGGTTTCCAATATAAATTTTTAACGGTCTTAGTTAAATGACAATCAAAGAATTTTAATAGTGATTATTGATGGGATATTTTTTTGAAATATGTTATTGTGTTGGTTATTTTATACAGGTAAAACAGTAAATTTCCGGTGAGAAGATAACTCGAATGTGTATTAAATATTTTTAACTCACTACATTATCGAGGGAGATAAACTAGCAATAGGCATTAAGTCATAAAACAAGTTTTTGAGATAATCGCTCTCTACCAAGTACAATTGTTTGTTTTTTAAAAAGATTTTTTGTATATTATGAAAAACAATCTTTTTTCTTTATACAGATCACAAGGTTTGGTATCGATGAGTTATAATTATACCATGCTTTGCGCCAGAATACAAATTTAACAATATACTGTTTTTTTTCAGTCATTATATCATATTACTTCATGCGTTGTACCATTACGGGCGTTAAATTGCTTGTATTTTGATATTTAAAACATAAGTAAAAAGCGTAGTTTAAAGCGTCAGTATAAATTCGATATATCAGTTAATATTTTAATGGAAAAGCATAGATATCACATTTTTATGCACAATATTATTATTTTTGTTTATGAAAAAGATCACTAAAACAATTAAAATTAATACTTTGAATCAATAAATGCAGGGAATTCAAAATTAAGATACAAGTTCAGAGGTCGGGGTAGAACAAGAACGGATTGAAAAAAAGAAACTGGAAACCAAATCATAAATTGATTGAACACTTGTTGTATGAATGAATGTTTATATACAGTTATTCAAATAATTTACATGAAACGACTTTCGAGATCTAGAAGAAATAAAAAGGAAACAGTCCAGAAGAAAATAAAGCTCCAATTAATATTCTTGTTTTATAATTAATTAAATCAAAGTTTTAGTGTACCAATTAATGTCACGTCAGATAATTTGACAGTTAATTAAACGTATTATTGTTTTACCATATCATGATCGACATTCATGTATAACTGTAATTGACATATTCAAAAATCGAATCAAATTGCGGTTTTGAATAAGGGAGTTAATTATTACACGTTTTAGACCAGTACTACTCAAACTGTTGTAGTGTATATTTTTTCAGTGTTATCCAGTAACCGACTTCATTTTGTAAATAAATAAGGAATACAGATGTAACAAACTTGCGAATACTTTATGAACATTGATGTTTATATTTTACCCAATGGTGTCATCAAATTTTAATTGTATACACATATGAAAAAAAAAAACTTGAGCTTGTCTGTTATTATATGACCCGCTTATGAATCAAGGGTCACCAAGTGACACACTAGAGTTCCGCGAATAAAATATAATGCGCAAAATAAATTGCAGCACTCCACTTTATGGGGCACACATTTATGGTTGCATCTATATTGAATGCAAAATCAATTGAATCAAAATTTGCATATTCAATAACGTAACCCTTTAATGCAAAAGATTTTTGTTTTTTTAATAAACATAATATTACAACCAGACCATGGTAAATTTTTTTTTTATTTTTACCATATTCGCTCCCTATTCGGAGCATATGACCATCACACGATTCCTCCAAGATTCTCTGTCCCCCGCCAGTCTTCTTGCTTCCTCTCGGGTCATGACATCATATGAATGGTCATCAGCGGCCTTCCAGGTCGATTCCCTAGGAGGATCCGCAGCACGCACGACATTTCCAAGCCGACAAGTGTTTTTGACGTAATAAGGCCCTGGTCCGTTCTCTCTCTTCCCTCCGAGATCTTGACAAAGTCAAACCACCGTACCCCTAGTATTCGCCGTATGCATCGGTTTTCGAAGCACAGTATACCGTTACTCAGTGCTTTAGTGATGTGCCATGACTCGCAACTGTAAAGGCTCAATTATTTACAAATAAAGTTCGTAAACTAATGAACTAAATACAATTCTATTTCAATGTCAAAATTTTAGAAGCATATTGTAATTATTTTCTCAGTGAAATGTATCTTATTAATCACTAAAAAACTGTTTTAAAATAAAGATAAGATATGATCCGAAATGTCTTCTTAATAATTACATTTCGGTTGATTTTGAGTTACATCTAAAAAAGGTTGCCGACGCCTTATATTGAAGGTCATGGTTTTTTTGGAAAGTCACACGAGTGCAACCTCTAAAATAGTATTCAGTGCAAGCCCATACTGTTCTGGGAATTCTGGTTTCAATATCTTCAGAGACTTTATCACTTTAAGTTGCGATCAAAAAGATAAATGTGAGACAGAGCAAAATCGATACAAACTATACTTATTTATTTAATTACTGCTGAATGGTACCGGTCCACGCCCCAGCATTTGAATAGCACTGTAACGTGAGCCAAATATTAAACTACCATTCATAATTGACTGATCATTATGGCCTTGAGCGAAATTTCACTTGGCAAGTCTGGGAATATTTTAAAACCGAAATTTCTCGTTCGTTTTTTATGGTATTATTTGAAGTTGCGCAATAAAATAGCTTAAATAGATTATGAAATGAAGAACTGAATTTACATTGTTACATATTCTAATGATCTTGTAGCTGTTTACTATTGTTTGTTCTGAGACCACATATTTTTCTAAATCACGATGCAACTTCATTGAAATTGAGTGATTAAAGTAAGACCGGTTGTACAAATTACTCGCAAAAAGAAATTAGATCATAATTTTTTAACTGGTATGACTTTTTCACAAGAGTTATATCATTCTAAACATATTTAAATACCATAGAAAGTCGTGCACAGTTTGTATTCGATTTTCAAAACAATTTTTTTACATTGCTACTGGCTCATCCAATCACGAAGCCTTTTCATAACTCCGGGATTCAAATTTTTCAGTCCAGAGATTGGTCATTAAACGTAATTTCATATTTTAAATTATATATTTAAAATTAAATTTGTGTCCATTATTGATTCAACTAGAATGAATTTATGGTTTTATATTCTTTTTAGACATGAGAATGGTTTTTTTTTATTTATTGATAAGATTTTATTTCTATATCGCCATTGTTCTGGAAGAAAACACTAAATCAAAAACATTACATATTGAGGTAGTTATACCAAAATGTTCCTTACTTCAAACTATTACCGTATGGTAGAAGACAGTTATTTTTACTTTTAAGGTGTTAACTGTCAATTCTTGGTGGAAAGACATTATATTTTAAAAAATAAAACACAATTTGTTTGTACTATTTCCACATATTTATAATGATCAGGACCGGTTTCGCTCATCACGAGCATTATCAATTGATAATGCTCGTGATGAGCGAAACCGGTCCTGATCATTATAAATATGTGGAAATAGTACAAACAAATTGTGTTTTATTTTTTAAAAACAGTTATTTTTGTAAATAATTATGCTTTTACTTAAAAACTGTTTTGTATAAACAAAAAAAAATTAAAATGTTTAGCATTTCAAACATTTGACAAACTTCAAAGTTCAACTACTCAAAACTATTAGTTTTCAGTTAGTGTCGTCTTCCAGAATAACGAACATTTAATAGTTGGATAATAATAAAATATATTAAATTTGGATTATTGAGATTTTGTACACTTCCATGTATTTTGTCACTAACGACCCGGGTTTCGCCTTTCGGCATCTTCAGGCATTCGAGCGCACGAATGGACTCGACCTGATTCAATCTCAATAATCCAAATTTGATATTGAAATTCCATCAAGCACCCTCAGTCAATGTCTTAAATTACTTAAATTATACTAAAATTACTTAAATTATTAATTTAAGTTAATAAATTACGAGCACACGAATGGACTCGAACTGACGAAACCCGGGTCGTTAGTGACAAAATACATGGAAGTGTACAAAATCTCAATAATCCAAATTTAATATTGAAATTCCATCAAGCACCCTCAGTCGATGTCTTAAATTAAAAATAAAATATATTGTTGTTGAAATTGTTTGTTCCTGTCTACGGCTGTTAAATATGGGGAGGGAAACCACAATACCTATATAATTTATGTAGGTATTATTACAAAGTACGTACGTAAACAAACCGAGGTACACGATGTAGCTAATCAGGAAGTGTACAATTTCAAATGCGAATTGTTTTTAACATTTACAATGAATTCCGAAATCTCGGGATAACTTCATTGAATGTCCAGGATCCCGAATCCTGAGATTGGAAGATTTTATTATCACTCAATGACTACGTACGTGACTATGATCTATGTTTGTTAAATTATCTTTTATTCTCACAAAAGTCTAAATTTAATTTATATTAAATACAAAATAAACGCATCAACAATACATGCGTGTTGTCGGGGAAATTTTTTTCTCGGTGTTGGTTGTTTTTGATCTTTTGGAGAACACCCTTAACATTTTTTAATCATGTCCGCTCCCAATATGGGGCATATGAACTCCTAGTGGAGATTATTTTAACAAGGACTGCTTGTTGGTCAGTTGATCCACCTCATTTCTTTCAAAGATAGTAAAGTTATAAGAGCATCTGCTATGCCCCGTTTTCAGGATTAGATGAGATTAAAGCATTTATAAAAATGATAGACGTCCGCACCTTTAAACATAAATCCGTAAATCGATTGTAAAATCAATTTTATGAAACTGTTCTTACTTGGACTCGGGCCCGTGAGAGCCACAGCCGAAGCCAGCGATGTTGACCACTCGACTACTATCTCAACATATAATATTTTCGATAGAATCAAATTTTACTCTCTCCTGTACAATTTCAATTTTGAGGGTGACATCAATTGGCCAAAACACCGTCGAATTGTTGATTTTGTTTTTCCCGCGTTATTTGAACTGACCTTCAAACAAGCTACAAAACGCCCGCTTGAATAGCGAAACGTCTACTAATAATCAACATTCTGTTCAGTACTAAAGTGTATTAGACTTGTGTTCTGTTGACGAATGATCATTTTCTGAGAATATTTCGACATGTACTTTTGAAAATAATTCATGTATGTAAAAGAATGTTTTTGAGACACTTAAACGTTGCTTAAACGAGAAACTTAAACGCTAATTTCATGAAAAGTTTGATGTTTCTATATTTTATTCGATTATTCATAGATTTATGCACATATTACCTACATACATAAATTAACGATTATAAAACTATTGACCCAGAGTATTATATTTATGGCACAATTATTTGGTTCAATACAAGAAAACGATTGTTTAAATTAGTTCTGAGCAGACTTGTTGACTAAATGGCGACATCAATAAATTAAAATGAGCGGCGGGCTGTAAGTAAAATACATTTTTTAGATAAATACATAATTTATTGTAATCCAAGCAAATCGTAGTTTGCCCAGGCCTGGTTTAGGACTTATAATATTATAATAGTACACTACTTTTAAATGTATTTAATTGTTCTATTTAAAGCCATATTTCTTACATGCTATCCTAGAGGAATGATTTTTAATCTTCGTGATATATTTGATACGTCTTCAAAATTTGAATTTGTATTAATAAAACTAATCACTAAAAAAAATTACCAAATGACTAATGTAATGATTTCATGGTAATGACTGTCCACAGCCAATGTTTATCCAATCCAGGCCTTCTTGGCTTTTGGGACGCATTAAAAATTCAAAACGAACGGCGTTTTTTATTATCACCGAAAATGATTTCCAACGTAAAAAAAATAAGTATAATGGAAAAAAATAGCCGCAAAGTGGGCTGCACAAAAATACGCGTCGGGCCGTAGTTTTCCATGACCTAGTTTATTGTATTCAAACGAGAATTGAGTATTATAATAGCATGTGTTCGTTTTCTCGCCGTATCTTTCAAACTAGTCTCGTTTACTATCATTTTACAATGATACCATAAACTTTATTTATAGATATTAAGTACTTCTAAAGTAGATAAGTATTAAGTATGTACCTATAAAAAATGTTTTCAAAAATATCAACCTACCATAAATGACCTTGCACGCTTGTTTTAAAATCCAACCAAGGAAAGCAGTTTATTTTTATGCCAGTGGTAAATGTAACTTTATCTAAGATTTTATTTTGTCGTGGTATATTTTTCGTTCTTAGTCAGCTTCATGGTGGCTATGGTTACGAATGTCTCGGACAGGATTCTTCATTCATGGATTCCTGTCCGTTTGCAAGAATGTTTGTGATGTCTAAAATCCCCTTCCACCCATCCGATCCTAAAAATGGGGCGTAGCTATAACAATTAGCTAACTACTTTTCCTGTTCTAGCCCTATCCTTCTATCCATACTCTCTTCGAAAAAGAGAAGTTGAGCAACTGAATAACAAGCAGTTCTCGTAGAAAAACTTCTGTTTGAATACCTCCATTAGTAGAATGTATGCTCCACGGTGGAAGAGGATATTTTTTTAAAGGACTCGTCACTCAATTTGAAAAAAAAATGATTAATTTGTATATTTACATGGCGAATTTAATGAATAGTATAAATTAATTCGTATGTAGGTATATCAATATTGCACCTATTGAGGGGCTGACGAAAAAATTAAGGCAGAGAAAACGTAAATTGGTAAATTAAAAATTTTAGTTCAACAATATTTTTTTATTTGTTTATATAAGTCGCTAAACACGTTCCCGAAGGTTTTTAGAGTTTTGAGTGAATAACGATGAACTGTTATGGGCAGTATGATAGTTTTAAGTATAACTTAAGTTATTTGGTGCCTTCCGGTGTACGGATATAAGGAAAAGCAAAATGTGTAAAACAAGACTCGAGATAGTGTAAAAAAACGGCATTTTTATGTTTGGAAAAATTTTGAATTTCGAACAGGGAATGAAATTGGAAGAAATTTTAGACTTGCAACTGGATAAATTGATAGTTCTATCGATAGAGCACATTCGCACACTTAAAACTTATTTCATTGAACAATCGCCAGGAGCGTGTTTAGCGACTCATTTACTCATTATATATTTTTTTTTATTGAAATTGATTGGAAGATTTAATCTAGTGTACTAGTTTATTATGCACTTTATGTAAACTGATTTTTTTATATTACGGAAAATGAAAACTAAAACGTGGGTAATAAATGCATTAAAATGAAACACGACTATAGAAATTGCACACGAATTGGGAAATCGTACAATCAGGGATACGCTGTTGTTATTAGCATTTTGGGTGAATAACTAAATATATTGTTTTGAATTATGATTCAGAGCAAGCTTACACAGGCTCTACGCTGTTAATGACATTCTGAACGCACTTCCGTCGAAAGGGTGTGTGTTGCATTGCAGTCGCAAATCCCAGCGGTAATTATTAGCCTATGTGTGCAACAACCATACCATTTTATTCTTCCACAGAGCATGCCGCATTCATTTATCTTAAAACCAAATAAGTCCGCATTTCAGAAAATATGTAAAAATGTATGTACACTGTTTTGAAAATGAAGGAAAACAATGAAATTTATTTATTTATGTATCTGTTTATTTCAGTCAAAGGGCCACACTTGAGACCCTAAAGGCCGCAGGCTCGTCACGCCTGGTTTAGACATAGCATTACCTACTTTTAAATTATTTTTCTTTTAATAAAACTCAATTAGTTTTGCACTACTTCCACATTTTAATAATAATCTGATTTCGTTCAACGCGAGCATTATCAACTGAGATCCATCAGTCGCCATCTGGTGATAAAAATGCAGAATTACTGGACATTCGCTGTTTTTTTAAGTACAAAACGGCTTGGACTACTGCGGTTTTAACAAAAGCGGTATATTTTTGGGAGCTGATTTGAGGGACTTATGATGTTTTTTTTTAATACATCTTTGCACAGTTGTACGAAGTCATAGACAGGAAATCGAAAAATGCAATACAACAGAAATGAAAAAATGTTGACATATGCTGTTTTTAGGCCAAGGTCTTCAATTAATACTGAAGTAATAAGTCTTCCCTTCAATATTATGAGTTGCTCCGTTATCGCTCGCATAGTCCAAACTTTGGTGAAAACTCTTTCTACTTGTTGCTTTGTTACGTTATCTAACCTCGTTTATTTAAAAAAATATATTAATATTTATCAAAGAGTCCAACGATACACTCGTCAAAATCTAAACGTTTTAGTTTATAAACATTTGAATACCTTAAAAACATTATGCCTTAAATAAGGGGTAGCTGTTAATCCAATATAGTTCAAGTATTTTTTTCTCAGAGTTGCAACGACTCATTTTTGAATTTGTTACAGTTTATACTTACAAAAATATTCTCTCATTACAAGTACAAACTTTATCATAACAAATGCCGTATTAAACCTGGTAGCATAAAAACTGTTGCTTCGTCATCGTCGAATCTTTGGATTATTCCGATAAAGAGTAACACGGTAATTTTATATTTTACGTTTATTTAAATTGGATAAAAAAAGTTACAAGAAATAAAAATCTACCTCACCAGAAACCTTCAAACAAATCCTAAAGATCACTAGTCTGACATAGTTATCATTTTGAGAATAAAGACATTACGGATCTTGCGAATAATAAATAACAACGGCTATAAAAAACAAGCTTGGACTTTGAAACAATTGGACTGAAATATAATTCAGAGCAAAATGTTGTTCCACTGCAGTTTCGTGGAGACCTCAAAAAGTTCGATAAATTTAAAATGAAAGCAAGCAAATTTCATCGGCAGCGTAAGAAAATTCTCCTCCGTAAATTAATTTTGATACAAAGTTATTGAATTATAGTATGGCAGTAGAATCTCGATCAAAAAAAACAAACAATAGATGTAAAAAGGACAAAATTAAATTTATAAATAACTGGCACTAATTTATTAAAACACTAATGTTTCACATTTATTATCGATTCTTTTCAAAAAGATTTTGTATTCCAGTACATATTAGAACTCCACAAAACGATATATCTAAAAAAGTAAACAAAAATCGAGGTATCTTGATAATTTTTTAAAAGATGAATCAAGGTAAACAATCAATACAATGTTTTGTTTGAGCATTTTTCGATACCTGATTAAATGAAAGACACATGTGGAAAAAACGCGAGGTCCATACGTATGACGTCATCAATATATAGCACAAAGTACATGTATCAATCTGTCTGTCTGTCCCAAGAACTCCTCCGAAACGGTGAATAGTAGCGAAGTAAAATTTGCGTGAAATGTCATTCTGGCTGCTATTTATAGGTGAACTATGCTATTTTCAAGTTTTTAATTTTTTAACTATTATGTATCGATGTACATTACCCGGTGATAATTTCAAATTTTAACTTCAAACTTTCAAAATGAGCTCGAATACAAAATAACGCTTTTCCGGATGAAGCTGGGTAATGAGAATTAGAACCATTTACATTTTCGAATATATTTTTCATTACTTAAAAATGCTCGTGATGAGAAAATTGTGGAGTTGGTAGAAACCATTTTTATAAATATATTGCATTTTCATTTAGAATTAACATTTAATACATTAAAAGCGATTGAGTAGCAACCGAGCAGTGTTTGCAAAGCTGTAAGCATTGCATAGCCAACAAATAAATGAACCGCCAGTCTCCTGATCGCAATTAAACACACAATGTTAGTAATGGTCGATCAAAACAAAGAGGCTTTTGTCGAAGGACATAATTACATTCTGACACTATTTGCCTGGATGCGTGGCCCTAGGCTAAATGCCATGCCACAGGAGAATGGTTGAAAACTCCTCTGAATTCCACCACCTAAAATAGCCAAGGACAATATTTATATTAATGAATGCCCTGAGATGAATTCCGAACGTGCAGAGCTGCGATCCGTTCTCACACGGGACCAATAGGCCACGCTGACTTGCAAGTATTTCAACAGTCTATGTTTAAGACGTTTGAAAAATCTGATAATTTATTTGGGATCGCCATAACCTTGATTCCTCACTACATTCAACAAACTCGTCTAAAAGACAGACTCTCAGTATACAGATTATACAAATGATGCTTAGTTTATATTATTTTTTTTTCTATTTTATCAAGCACAATGTGGTAGACTCCTTCTTTATGTTGATAGCATTGTGGAAGGTGGCCATGACCCACTGGCTGCACATACACAACGGGTAGTAATGGGAAAAGCCAACTTATAAATCTCCTCTTGCCTGACTTTTGTTTCAATAATTATAATACTGTGTTTCTCCAAAAATACGACCTAAGAGTAAAATAAGCCATAGCATGTTTTTCTTGATGCTTTTAATATAAACCATGTCCTAAAATTAAGCCCCAGTTAAGATAATGTGGAAATTAAAATTCGTAAAATCCGGACCTGGAAGACGTAATCTAGGAATGGATTAAAGACAGGGGCGTACAGGCGATGGTTGTGCGCAGGATGTAACGAGATATATATGAGATAGCATGGAAGCTTTATAAAGCCTAGCCAGAGAGAGCTTGTGAATTGGATGAAGAATTTACGGGATAGAATCACTGGCAGTCGTCAATGCAATACGACCTGGGTTAATTGGTTTTCTATATAAACTATTAACTAAGAGTCAGTTCGAGTTTATTCGTGTACTCGAATGCCTTTAAGATGCCAAAAGGCAAAACCCGGGTCGTTAGTGATGAAATACATGAAAATGTACAAAATACCAATTTGATATTGAATTTCAACAAGCACCTTCTGTTGTTATCTTAAATTATAAAGTGTGAATTGTTTTTGCTGACTATATAAATTAAATCAATTTATTAACGCCTTGGAAGCATTCTGCTTCAGTAAATTTATGAGCAGTACAATTTTATTTGCGATTGAAATAATATTATTATTGTTTATAGAGAAAAAAAGCTACTGGGAGCTTTTACGTCAACTTACAATTTTATGCTCGAGCGAGCTTTATCGAAGAGACAAATACTACAAATGGTATAGTCAGTTTTTACTAAAGAAAACATTACTGATGACATTTCTATTTAGGATGTAAAAGATTCAATTTTTACTTCAAATAACGGCACATTATATACGCCAAATAAATGGAACTTTATAACACTATGTTATTAATTTTATTCTCTTGACTATTGTTATTTGATAGTCAAATAAAAAGTAATAAAAAAGTTGTTTGTTTACAGTGCAATATGTCTGTAAATATAATAGTGTCAGCATAACTTATGTTGGAATTTCGGTCCGCAAAAAACTGCGCAGTAAAAAAATCATAATATTATACAAGATTAGTATGAAGCTGTTCAGCCTCAAGGCGCCAATTCAAATAAATTGAGTTATGTAAGAAATTTCACTCTCACTTTGGTCGAAAAAAACCTCTCAGTTATGCGAGCACTACATATGTTATTATTTTGATTTTACTTCCGCGGCTAAGCCGGTAAAGCGCCTGCCGTTCGTGTCACATGTACCGGAATTGAATCCGGTGTAGTTACTAGTTTATATTTAGGATTGACATTAATTACAAAAGTGCTAGTAAAAATGACACAACTGAATAAAATTTTACTCGCTGTATTATATACTACTTACACAATAAAATAAATAAACATGCGTTTTTTTTAAATAATGGACGATCAGTTTATCATTTTCTAAAAATACAGCATTATCATTATATTATGTTGTTGTAAAACTATGTTCAAACTTGGCAAATATGCTTCAAAAGACATTTATATTTTTTTCTCTATTTTCACAGAATTTTATAACAAGTACCTATCTATGTAATTATTTAAATACTCTGTAAATAATTTCTTTTATTACATTTTATGTTAGTAATTTATTGTCTGATGTGATATCATAGTACTTTATTAAATTTTAATATCAATTCAAGAAAATTTAAATTATATTTTTCATTTCCTCTGCAGCTGTATTATGATCTCATATTTATTTTTATACACATATTAACTAGTAATGAGGGTACCACAACGGAAGTCTTTCTACGAGAAATTATTTTTACTCAGTTTTCTCAACCTCTTTTTCAAGGACTATTGGTTAGCTAATTGCTCTTTCTACGCACCATATTTAGAAAAAGATGGGTGGGAGGGAATTTTTCGACATAAAAAACATCCATGCCTTATCCATAAATAAATTTATGAATCTATCCGTACTGGGGCTCGAGCCCGTGAGCACCGTAACCGTAGCAAACTACGTTTACCATTATGCCGGGTTCGTTGTTATATATAAAAGTAACAAAATAATTCCACTGGTAAAGACAAAAACAATTTTATATTCATAAATTATATATATTTTTACTGCGTTTGCTTCCTAAGTGGACCTTCAGTGGAAATCAAGAATTATACAACATATTTAATTTATCGATTTTAATTGAATATTATAAGTAAATTTCTGCTGAAAAAAGTAATTAAATACAATTTAAAGAATAAAAAAATACGGGTGACGTCACTTGAGTGTAAGATCATGTTACAAATAACTTTAAATTTATCATTTTTTTTTCGAATAATATAATTGTAAAACAATTTAGAAAGAAACACCCAAACTCTATACGAATAATTATAATAAATTGAATGATCAAATTTTATTAATTAAAGAGAATTAAAAAATATTATTTATTTGATATCTATTGTAATCAAACGTTTATCTCTCCTGAACGTCGTGCTCATTATTGATTTGTAAGCATTTACTTTTATACAATTAATAGAAAAATGTATTTTTGTAACTGGATTATAATATGCTCATATATTCATAAAATTTAGTGCAGGGGTAATTAACCTGCTGCCATATAGGGTCTCAAGACTCTCAAGTGCGCCCTTTTGACTAAAATAATCAAATACGTAAATAAATATATTTCATTGTTTTTCTTCATTTACAAAATAATGTACGTACATTTCTGTGTATGTTTCTTAAATGTGGCCTTACAGCAGTAAAAGGTTCGCCCCCCCTGCACTATAGCATCAAATCTCGGACCCTTTTTATAATCCCGGGATTTCGGGATTCACAATATTTTAATAAGTCATTAAGGGTAATTTTATGTTTTAAATCGAATATTTAGAATTAAATTTATGTCCGTTATTGCTTCAATGGACACAAATTTAATTCTAAATATTTTTTTATTCTAAATAATTGGAATGAATATATAATTTTAATGCTTTTTTGTACGTAGGAATATTTTTTTATTTATTGAAAAGATCAGCTGATAATGCTCGTGATGAGTGAAACCGGTCCTGATCATTATAAACATGTGGAAATAGTACAAACTAATTGTGTTTTATTTTTTTCAATTATTGAAAGATTTCATTTATATAGTTGAAATTGATTTTTTTCGTAAAATATGTAGGTATTATAATAAAAGTTTGTATATAAATAAGCCGAGGTATACGGTTACCCTGTGCTTCAGTGAGGTGCTATGCCTCACAACCGTAAAGCAGCACTGTCAAAATATATGCGTACAACCGTGATTCCCACACTTACCGCACAGATTTTAAAGTTGCCCCAGCTATTTCTAATCGGATCGCGAGCTCTTTACACGGTTTGCCATGT
The DNA here is from genome assembly GCA_022494535.1 of Himalopsyche phryganea. Taxonomy (NCBI): domain Eukaryota; kingdom Metazoa; phylum Arthropoda; class Insecta; order Trichoptera; family Rhyacophilidae; genus Himalopsyche; species Himalopsyche phryganea. Next base: position 3,750,347 of record JAGVSL010000019.1, on the reverse strand, counting down.
CCCTGTCAGAAAAACCGGATTGAGTCAAACTGTAAAACCACCCACCCCTACCTCATACGATACCATTACAAATATTTACCTACTTACAAACTATTCAGTGATTCGTGAGTCTTTATAAATAAAACCGATTTATAAAATACACAGACCGAAACAATATGGCTAACATTATCTAAAAATTGGTTTGCTCGTGTCCATGAAAAAGAAGTAAAATTTTAAATAATCTAAAATTAGGGTATAACCGGATACAAAGCACAATAAATTTAATAGTAATAAAAATGAAAATATTGCAACTTCATAAGTATTTGCAATGGCTATATAAATTTTAAATTTGACCGCGAAACATTTAATAAGCATGTTCTTCTCATTTTGTTCTATTCAATAGAAACAAATATACATGCAAAATGAAAAAAAACACTTAATAATCTGCATCCAACATTGCATTGTTTCTCATGAAACAATAGAATTACAAATATTCAAATGGGCAATAATCATGTTTCCAAAGAACGTTAAAAATTAATTATTTCACATAACTTAGATAACTATTTAGAGGCGCGAAGAAATGTCGTCATAAAAAATTGTTATTACTTTTAAGGTGTTAACTGTCAATTCTTGGTGGAAAGACAACATAACAACAACATGTTATAATTAAAAAACAACATGTTATATTTAAAAAACAGTGTGCAGGAAAAACGTCATTCGGTGTTTTTTTTCGTTATTTTTAATTGTAAGCTAATCCCGAACCCTATTTATGATCCCGGTATTTCGGGATTCACAATTTTTCAATACTTAGTTTGTTTAATTATTTGATATTTAAATTATAAACAGCAAAATATACTGTTTTCAAAATTATCTGCTCCTGTCTACGGCAATTACATTATCAGTATAAAAAAGTATGTACATTAACCAACTTAGGCACATGTGGTAGTTGATCAGGAAGTATTTAATTTGAAATATGAATTATTTTTTACATTTACAGTGAATCCTGAAATCCCAGGATTGATATTTAGATTGACCGGGATCCCGGGATTAGAAACACTATCTACAATACTTTTTTTTTATACACATACATAGATGCAATAAATGACAAAAAAATAATACCTTACAAGATAAGAAAATACATGGAATACGGCCAAGCTTGTTTTTTTCAGAAGAAAGTGCGTCCTAAAATCTATCGTACTGTATTCATAACTCACAACAGCCGATTTTCGACTTATCGCCTTCTGCCACTATGCAGACGATATACTATTAATGAAAAAGTCTACATAATGTACAACAAAATCCAGCTGGAGACTCGACCTCAGATCGCATAATTAAGTGATATTATCATTATGGCAGGAATAAATCCATACGCTTTAAAGCGAAAACGTCAAACATTTTAAAGCACACAAACCGGTGATCGGGTGATCACGCGTGAAAGCGCCTGTGTACGATACCCGCCTAATAACGAACTGAATACCTGTCCTATTTGTCACATTGTTTGCAAATTTGTTGAGAAAGCTTGGGGACATAAATCAAATCAAAATAAAAAGGTATGTGTGTGTTGTGTGGTGTATGTAACCAATAAACTTATTTGTTAATATGACAGGTGAAATAAAATTATATATTGCATAACGTGAATTCAAGTAGAATAAGTACGAATCGTAAATTATCACCGTGCGGTAAGAGTTTGTTAACGGCTTTTCCGGGACATAATTGTTAAGCCCAGTGGCTCTCAACATACGGGTCGCAATCCAATTGGACCGATCGGCATATTAGGACGGTCATGAAATATTCTTAGCAAAATAATAACTCTATTGGATCCTGAAAATGGGGAGTAGCCGAGTCACTAGTCCTGCCCTGGCTCTATCCATATATCCATACTTTCTTTGAAAGAGGGATATCTTTCTATCTTATACCCTCGCTTCGTCGAAGAAAGTAGGGATAGAAGACTAGGGCTATTACAAAATTAGTGGTTAGCTAATCGCTTCCGCTACGCGACGTTTGTAGGATCGTATGGGTGGGAGGAAATTTTAGACATCACAAACATACATGCCTACGAACGGAAATTCATAAATCTATTGAAAATTCAATTTATGAAACTGTCCGTACCGGGACTTGACATCTGTAACCGTAGCCAACTACGTTGACCACTGCATCACGGAGCCGACTGCACAAGCAGTTTTCGTAGAAAACTTTTGTTGATATACCTCCATTAGGAGTCCATATGGTTCACATTAGGAGTGAGTATGGTTATAAAAAACCGCAATGCTCTTGAGATGATAACAAAATTTTCACATTTCGTATTTAATAAGTAACAAATTGAGAGTTCCTAATGTTGGGTTTATTAGTGTGCACTACTTACAGCAGCAGACCCAGACTGGGCAATATTTTCTGTCACACGATTTAGCAACACTGTTCAACGGTTTTCTGTCATTCACAAATAACATTGAAATAATGAATGATGAGAATGTTGTTAGCAATCCTAACTGCATTTTATACTATTATAATAAATACAATTTTTGTTGGTATGTGCTACATTATTCATGAATTGTCTTTGGTCACGAAACTAGAAAAGGTGAAGAAACGCTGGTTTAAGCGATAACACAAATAACGTAATTGGCAGAGCGGATTGTTTAAAACTTTAGCAGGGTCGATTCGAGGCTATTTTTTTATGTATATAAAAAACAATTCTTTTACAAATTAACAACGAAATCCTAAAAAAAATTAAAAATCGTGTAAATTATTTCAACATTTTGTTGGCACACAGTGCACTATGACTAACTCACAATAAAAATTAAATAGATAAAATACCACGTCTTATTATATGATATATATACATTTTTTTAAAGAAAATTCCCTTCAAAAAAATATTTCTAATGAACACATGTCGTTTGTTGAGCTACAAGATTTACATTCTAGATGTTTCGAGTTCTTGACAGGCAGTGTCGTCATTAAAACAAACATTGTTTCAGTTTTTGCCACGTTTTTCCACGTCTCATTCAAACCAAAATATTCTCATAATTATCAATATAATATCTCATTCATATTGCTATATTGAATAATCAAATAAAAAATTAATCCGTTTTTAGAGATAACATTAGCATTTTTTTAAAGTTTATTGTACCTTAATATTAAATAAAAATTTAACACTTAGTTATTCTACACGCTGTGTTATATATAAAATATCTCGATAAAGGTGGTAAATAGGGTCCAAGGAAGAATTTAATAATATGAAGTTAGGAAGTAAGTACTTATAGACTCAAATATAATATAGACCTACAAAGAGTCTAAATTAATTGTCTGTGGTTAATTATTTAAGCCTCATAATTTCCAGAATATATTATAGGCTATTAATTTAAATTTTAAATTTGGATTATTGAGATTTCGTACACTTCCATGTATTTTGTCACTAGCGACCCGGGTTTCGCCTTTCGGCATCTTCAGGCATTCGAGCGCACGAATGGACTCGACCTGATTCAATCTCAATAATCCAAATTTGATATTGAAATTCCATCAAGCACCCTCAGTCAATGTCTTAAATTACTTAAATTATACTAAAATTACTTAAATTATTAATTTAAGTTAATAAATTACGTTTCGACAATATACTTAGTAAAACTAAGCGTATTGAATAGAAATTTAAGCCTTTCATTTACTCTATTCTGCTGATACTAATAATGAAACTATAATGTGTAATTATCAATTTAGGTATGTTATGTGTCTTAACCCCTCCCCACGTCCAGCAGAAGGAAACATGCCCACCCTACCCGTCACTTTTAATTTTGGAACTAGAATCAATGCTTACCGTAGAAATAAAAAATACCTTTTAAGGTGTCAACTGTCAATTCTCGGTGGAAAGACATTATATTTAAAAAAATAGCCTTGTGATAGAGTTAGTCTGAAGGTGTTTCTTAAAGAATCGAAACGCGTTACATTAGTAACAAAACAGGTGGAAAAACTAAGTAACCAATTTTAATTTTATACTAAAAATGAATTTCCACAAAGTTATGATTGTATTTTTATCAGTTGATAATGCTCGTGATGAACGAAATCGGTTTTGATCATTATAAACATGTGGAAGAGGTACAAAAAAACTGTGTTTTATTTTTAAAATATAATGCTTTTCACCAACAATTGACAGTTAACACTCTAAAGTGAATAACTAAGTTATCAATTTTAATTTTATGTTCAAAATGAATTTCCAAAAAGTTACCGCCGAATCCATCGAAAATGTTATGGTGACTCTTGGAATTTTTTTCATCTTGTCTTTATAATGTATGAATATTGAAATTTTGTTCTTATGTGGAGTTGCCATATCAATAGATTAATTATAACATATAATACATACTAACATAATATCCTCTTTGTCTGAAATTAATCGAGCAATGACAGAGACGTTTAAGCTTACATTTAAAAGTTTTACACCAAGGTTTTTTGTCAGTGAAATAGACAAATGTAAATTTCTATGCAAATAAATCTATTTGCGCTGTTAAATATAATTAATGTCGTTTTCAACTTTTCAGCAAAAGGTTCGAGTAAAAGTTGTTCCTGCAATAAATTAACAATTTTTTCCACAAGTGGGAAGCCGTATTTCTGTTTTTTCGTCCTGATAGAAACATAAAACCTTTTTCCTTTCAGTTAAATCCTTTTCATCAATGTTTTGCGCACAATTTTCCTTGCATATAAAATAAAGATAACTTTGTTGATACTGCTACTTTTTCTTATAATTAACACAATTCAGAAAAAAAGGCATTGAAAAAATATCCAATGAAAATGGCGCAGTAAATAAAGTTTTTATTTTATTCTGTTTTATGCTGCGAATATCTTTACGCCATTTTGGCGAAATTCAATCGATTTGAGATTCAAATATTTAACTAGCCATTCAATTATTAGTTATCTCAATACATTTATATCTTTTTTGATTTTGACCTTCTAGAATGACAATTTATAGCCTTCCCATGGTTATCGCTATATATCGCAAACGTTTGTGTATATATCATAATTTAAACTTCTACTGTCTGTTATTTGTATGGATTCTTTCATGTGGATTATTATCTGCGGCATTAATTACCTTCCTGCTATTCTAGCGGATGATAATAAATGTTATAGTTTAAAGTGTGTGTGTTTTTTTTTATTATTTTAAATACTAACAAATCTGTATTTAACAATTCTAGAAAATAATGAGAAGAGTAGGCTCATCCGCAAATCGGACTCAAGGATTCGTGGTTATTTGACACGGTACTGATTCACGCCTACGGATTATAATAATTATTATGTTAATAATATGTAATGTTGTTAAAAAGTATCGTTCCTAGTTATATATATAATACGGTTTGATACAATCAAAAATCTATGTCAACTCTATGTCCGTTATCTTCATATAAAGAAAATATTAAACATGTATTATCTGTTTGTGTAAAAAATAAAAGATGAAAATTAAAATTCATTTTAAATAAATATTAAGAGAGTATGAAAGAGCAAAATATCATTGTGGAACTGTTGTCTAGTGGCTATCGTAGCCCTAAAAATACTCATATTTCTTGAAGCAGGCATGAAACTCATGTTACGGAATATTGTTGAGGACTATCATACTAAATACGAATTGCTGAGATTTTGTATTATTTTAATTGTTGAGTGAGACCACCCGGGTTTTGCCTTTCGGCATCTTCAGGCATTCGAGTACACGAGTGAACTCAAACTGACAGACAGTAAATAGTGTCTATCTTTTATACATAAAATAAAAATACGTCAAAATATTATAAGTCTAGGACCCACACTGATACCTGAATTAATCCCAAAAAACCCATAACGTTGTTGGGAAAACGCGGGTCGTAAATGACGAAATACAAGGAAATGTACAAAATCTCACTAATTCAAATTTGATATTAAAATTCCATCAAGCACCCTCAGTCAATGTCTTAAATTAAACTATCATATTACTTTCATGGTACTATCATAGTTGGATAATGCTATTATCTAACACCACCTTGTTGTGCTAGAGTACCTATAACCTAAAATCTTTAAAACAGGGAGTCTCGGAAGCGTTTAGCTAACCACGAGTTCTGCCCTAGCCATATCCTTATGTTCTCACTGTCTTCAAAACAAGACAGGCTGAGCAACTGAACGACATGCATTTCTATTAGAAAAACTGCTGAGGTAAACTCCATTAAAGAGTCCACACGGTCCACGGATATAAAAAAGGCGTTGAAGAAAATATCATTTGGTTATTCAATAAATCTGAATAACGCAAGGATTTATACGAATAAATTTTGTAATATACTTGTTTGTCTAGTTCAGGGATTCCCAAACTATGTTTCGAGGAACACTGGTGTTCCGCTGAGCGGAATAAGGTGATCCGCGAAAACTTGGAATGGTTTTATAATATATGCTGCTGCAGCTGCAACAAATTCGAACATGTTTGACTTCATGTTCATATTATGTACTCAATAAAATAAACAAGGTGTTCCGCTAAAATTTTTGGTTGTGTTCCCTCGTAAGAAAAGTTTGGGAAACCCTGGGTTAATTTTATCTACATCTATTGTTATCGCTATCTATAATAGATAGAGATTCTTTTTATTAAATTCTTAATTAAACTTCTCAACTTCTGCTCTGCTTACAGAATTCATATCGACAAGTTAATAAAATATGCGCAAAAATGCCGGCCGATTGTAAATATTTAATAAGCAGCAAATATGATTTTATGAAATATATTTCCATGGCAGCCAATCTATCATTTTCATTTGAATATTTAATCATGAGCGCTGCACTCGGACGCGCATCTTCCTTGTCTGTTGCTTGATACTCGCCGAAGCTTAAATAATCTTTTCCACAGGGTTTGCAAATTGACGACGAAATCTCCCTGCTGGGATGATAAGTGAAACAATTAGAAACCATTCATGGGAACTAGCTATGCACACAATTCAACAAAAATACGTTTATTATTGACACTTAAGTTGCATCTAAAATAAACCTTTTTAATAAATCGTTCTGTAGATTAAAAAAAAACATATCATTGCTTGGTGAATTTTTTTAAATGTATACATTAAAACATGAATGGCATTGTGACTAAAAAAACATTTAACTTGTGTTGAAACTTTCAGTTTAATAAGTATTTTTATCATGTCATTTAATAGAACTGAATTTAAAATTTGCATTCTTGAATCATATTTTTAATATTAATCGAATTTAAATTCAGCGATAGCTAATTTTCTAATGAAATGTATTTTTAATATACAATTAAAATTGATAACTTAATTATTCCACTGGCTGTGTTATCTTTAAAGTATCTCTGAATACATTAAAACAGCCAGTGAAATAACTAAGCTATTAATTTTAATATTATATTAAAAATGAATTTTCACAAAAGCAAGTATTTGATTTAAAAAAAAAATAGAAAGTAGCCACGCTTTTAATGATTATAAAAGCTCATTAAAAGTATAATAAGCAAATCTATGGTCTAATGTTATAAGCCCGCATCTCGTTTATTTAAAATAATATAAAGTATTTAAATTTTTTAATGGTTTGCAAGTTGCCTAAGATACTATCCATTTAATACTTGGAAGAAAAAAGTCTAATATACATATTAACGTAAATATTCAGTTTCTTTTAGCCTCCTGTAAAATTTGTAAAAAGTCATTTACGAGATTATAACATTAAGCCATCGAAATATTGCTTTAAATCCAGTGTTTTTGTGTGGTGGGAGTGAAAGGCAAAGCGCAACCCTGATGATTTTAAAACCTTTTTCTTGGAATTTATAAAATTTGACCCAATATGATTATTTCTTCTAAAAATATTTTTTTTCTCAGATTTTCAATATTGTGGTGGCTGTGCTACGAAAATCTTCGATATTTTCAGAAAAGTCTTAGTAGCTTCTGAGAAATTTATTGATATCAATGGCTATTAAACATTTGATATTTGAAAGTTCAGGTGAGAAGGGTAAGAGTTTTCTTAGAATTTTAAAAGCACCACTAGTCAAATCGAAGCATTTTCTATTCAATACTGAGAATGAAGAGAAACCGTTCAGGTCGTCAAAAACATGACAATTATATGCTGCGTTCGTCTTTCATGGTATAAATATCAATAAACTAATAGTTTACAGTGGTATTTCTTCATTGATGAGTAATAAGGGAATACTCAAGTTTTCTAATGCCTGGAATAAGATTTTATACAATATACTAGGAATGCAATATTAATTGTTTATTTAAAGCTATCATAAGCATATTCAACGTCCAATAAATAAAATTAAACTTTTAAATAAATTGGGAATTATTGAAATGTTTCCGTAAATTAAGAATGAAATGTTACTCGAAATCTAAACTGCAATTTCAATAAATATCATGTTGCTATTGAACTATGATTAATATAAACTAGCTGTTAATATGAAGTTGTTTACAGTTAAAATTAATTAAATCATTGCATGACCACCCAATTATTAATTATTGAAGTTGCAATAATTACATTTTCATCAAATGAATTTTCAGTTAATATATTTTATTCATAATCGAAGTCATAGAGTAGCAAATAAACCTTCAAAAAAAGTGAAAATATGGCTAATGGCATATTATAAGCAATAAAACGCTAAATATTTAATTTCGATACCGCAGTTTCGAAGTGTCACAACTTAAAAATTATTGTTTTGAGATAATTAGGAAACAGGATTTTGGGAAGGATTACTTTCCTACTGTGCGTCTAATTTTTGTATATTTTAATGAAATTCTATGATTATCTAAAAGATATATTTATACTATTATAGACGTAATTTTATTTCTTACTAATATCAATACAATTAGTTTTGAAAGGTTGTCACAGGATTTCCGTAGTTGCTACAGCTTAAATCTAAAGTAATAATAACCAGTTAGATTCTAAAATTAACAAAAATTACCACTTTTTACATTTTGTAACTGATAGATATCGTTATTCTAAAAATTTCTTCATACTTAACAAAAAGTTAAGAGTTATCGATTGGATCAATAGTTTTTATTTTAAACAAAAAAAAAACATTAGTTGCTATGTTATAAGATATTATCTTGATACAAAGCTCAAATTGAAGGGCTTTTTGATAGAACCCCATTTGTCTAAAAAATAGTTAAATTAAATTATAATGTAGATTTCTTGATGGAATTGGTCATCATATTTCTAGATTCACAGATATTTGACATTATTTTAAATGTCTCGAAAATAAAGACATGAAAAACTGATAATACTCGTGATGAGCGAAACCGGTTCTGATCATAATATTTTTATTTTTAAATATAATGCCTTTCCACCATGAATTGACAGTTACACCTTAAAAGCGATTACATGAAAAAACATTAATTCTAACAAAAAACCAATTTTCAACAGTTTACAGATAAAAGTCCATTCGTCGATGACTCCTGGGATTGTGTTGAAAAATTAAAATAATATTGTCATTCAAAATGGTGTCTGCTCAGTCAGTTAAACGTTGCGTTCCCGAAAAATCGATAAATTTGACAAAGCTAGCTCTGTCAAAAACCCTTCAGTTATCATACTTGAAATCACAGACTATGTTTCTTTGTAATGAATATGCCTCTTGTCATTTTTTCTGTCCTATGTCATACTTAGAACACTAAGCTATCAACTGACGTTTAAATCGCAGTTTATATTTCATTACTCATTATATGCCTTTTGCCGTTACTTATATTTTTAATTACGACGCTTTAGTAATCTTGTTTACGAATACATTATAAGCGACGCAGGTAATTTTACATTGCTTTTTTTTTAATTTGTGATACCGCCTGATACTCGAATATTTTTAATATAAATCTGTAATATTTCTTAAGCAGCTACCGAGAATTTAGATTTGGAATCCAATTTCAAGATAAAAGATGATTTCATTGTATATGGGTTCGGCGGTAACTTTGTGGAAATTCATTTTTAATATAAAATTAAAATTGGTTACTTAGTTATTCCTCCTGTTTTGTTATTAATGTAACGCGTTTCGCTTCTTTAAGAAGCATCTTCAGACTAACTAAACCATTAGGTTATTTATTAAATTAAAAATGAAGAGTAGGATGGGTTCTTTTCTTTTTACTGAACGTAAGGCATAAATAATGATAGTACTAATTACCATGACACTACTATTTACAAATTCATTCACTAGTATTTGGTGGTGAAAATCCCAGGAGAAATAAATGTAATAGTGGTAAGACACCTGTCCCATTGAAAACGTTATTTACTAATTATTACTTTTAATAATTAGAGTCATTGTTTACCTTAGAAATAAATAACTTTGCGATAAAGTTAGTCTGAAGATTCTTCATAAAGAAGCGAAACGCGTTGCGTTAGTAACAAAACCAGTGTATTAACTAATTAACCAATTTTAATTTTATATGATTTTAATTTTCCCTAAATTTATAGTGTTGTTGATTCATTTTAGCAGTAGCCATATATCACAAAAAGAAACAAAATATTTATGTAAGTACTGACTAACTATCACTGTAATTGTTGGGTTGAATTTATATTTTCTCGTTTAATACTAACTTCATGAAGGTCAGTTTGCGATCGACCGAAAATTGTTATATGGTCGACCGGTAGAGCACGGCGGGTTTACTGACTATCCCTGCACTAGCGAGCACATAGAAAATGAATCGTTAGTGGTCTGAAACACCCCTCCTACCTTGTTCGTATTTTGCAATAGAATTTAATTTCAATAAATTCAATATATCGTCACCGTGCTGGCAGAACTAAAGATAAACAACATATTGACAGTTCTGAGTAAACAGCAAATGAAAATTTTAGGCGGTAGGATAAACTTTATTCTCGGTATTTTATGTTAGATAGATAATTATTGTAATATCGATATATTTCAATTCGAACCGACATGCATTTGGTAGTGTGCATTTTTTCATTCCCTTATTTAAGACAGCAATTAACAGCTTATTAATATATTTAACAGAAAGAACCATTTTTTTAATTTGCTCCTGTATGAAAGTACTTGCTCCAGCTACACTCCTTGCACAGGGGAAAAGGTTTTAATGGGACATATCGACTGAGGGTGCTTGAAGAAATTTCAATATCAAATTTGTACTTATAAAAATTATTCAAATTGTCTTATTTTTAATTTTATATGCGATGAAATAAATTGTACTTTTTTCGCCACACCCAATTGACAAGGCATTTTCGGCTCGTTTAATTTGTAGGTGTTATCTCGAAATAAGTAAATAAAAGAGTTTAGAAAAATGTAAGTGTTTTCATGTGAAAAGTCCATTCAGTAAAGATGGTCATTGCGTGTTTGGACGTTAAGTCTAAGACTAAGTTACGTGTCCTAGTTTCCGGCAAATGAATAATTGACTAACAAAAAATGCGATGTGCGTTAGTATTTTTTGCGTCGTACCTGGTTAAATGGACCAGGTTTTGATGTGAAATTTTGTTATGAAAAAGTATTTCTTCGGAAAACGCTCGTATTTTGGCTGTGCACGAACATCAATGATTAGTATATTATTATGCAATTTAGAAAGAATAAAGAAACTTCTGTACCGTACCTACGAATGAAATCACAATGAAATCTCGATATAACGGAAATTTTCGTTTTTTTTTTAAATCAGTATTGACCATTTCGGGACTTAAATCAGGAACCGTCCGATTATCGTAAAGACACAGAGGTCAAAGCTTCATAACCTGCTATGTTAAATTGTGTTTAAACTAACAAAAAATGTAGAAGTTCTATTTATTATTCAAATACAGTAAAACAGAATAATGAGGGTGAGAGGATGTCCGATTAAATAATAAATAAATTTTAGAAAGAAAATATACGAATTTATATACATTTAGGAAAATGGTTAGTGAGTTATTATACATATATTACATTTTACAAAGAAGATGTACGAAGTTTTGGTGAGCTTTTTGTGTCCAATTATTGTCATATCGATGGTGTTTTGGCTAATTGACGTAACCCTCAAAAAATACGAAAATGGGTCAATGATTGGATTTCATTTTAAAGACGACAGAGCAGGTCTCGGCCAAATGATGTTAATTATGAAAATAAATTGACCGCTTTTTGGAAGGGAAACATCATTTAAATAGGTTTTAGGTTTGAAAAGTATGACTCGGTCACTTGGTGTAAGCCACTATTTTATCGACACTCCCTATGTATAATCCCGTATCTGCAAACATGAGAATTTACAGGAGTGCATTTCAAAGATTCATAATGCAACTCACCATACAATTTGTTAATTCGAGTCCACTCGTGCGCTCGAATGCCTGAAGATGCCGAAAGGCGAAAGCTGGGTCGTTAATGACAAAATACATGGAAGTGTGCAAAATCTCAATAATTCAAATTTGATATCGAAACTCCATCAAGCACCCTCAGTCTATGTCTTAAATTATCACCATATAATGTTTTCGATAAACACAGTTTTTATTCTCTCCTGAACAAGTCATAATTTTGAGTGTTACATTAATTGGCCAAAACACCGCCGATATGCGGAATATGTTTTGCTTTTTTTAGATTGAAACATGTATTATAGCATTCATAGAGTTTTTTGCAGAGCAATGTCTCCTCAACATCCAATGTCCGTTATATCGAATAATATTTTACTATTTCTCCAACCGTATGCTGTATAGATGGCCACTGTAGAATATAATACTTATTTAATTGATTCATCACACTCAACAAAAAAATATTAAAAGGAAAATACAAAAATAAACATATTAGAAAAATACAGTTCTGTGCTTTATGTTGTAATAGAATGTTGCGTGATAAAATTATGATTGATGTATTTCGTGAATGACGTTTAAGTTATAGGTGAAATGAAGGTGTTACTAAAATTGATTATTATTGTTCGCGGCACAAAGATTAAAATTATATAAATAACGTTTTAATATAATCGATACATCATAAATCGATAATATAATAAACCAGTTATTTATTACATAAAATAAGCAACGTCTAAAATATCTATGCATGCTAAGTCGTAAACACTATTAATAAAAAAGAAAGTTTAGTTTTTGTTATTAAGTGATCGTCACCGGATATATAATTTTCTATCCTTAACCTTGTCGACCTTTTTTCTAATTATTGGATTTGTAAATTAAAAAACATTAAATTGTATATCTAATGGGGATCGGTGAATAGATAAGCTAATTTCCTTCTCCTACCTTAAGCCGCCAATAAACGAGCATCAAAAATTGAGCATGGCTGACAAGATTGTCGAATCTACGATTCGGAAACATTTCCTTCAATACTAATGCAGCCATATGTCTAGGCAATGTGTGACTGAGTATAACCTGACATCATCACTGGGCTAATAATGAATAATCGATGAACCGTGAAGTGAGCTGAAACAACGATGGCCAACATTCGTTGCTTATTAGATTGCCATCTATCACTTTTTCCGCAGCATATGGAACTGTGATTTAACAAGCCGGTATTTACGTTTTCCCGAAAATTGAATGCAATTTCCACAGTCCCGTTCATTTAAAGTACATTTCATATCAGCTCTTACGTCACTTTCGTATTACTTAGACACACAATTCAATTTTTTTTTTACATTTACAAGAACAAAATTTCACTCCAAACAGTTGGTATTTTGTTACGACGACTTCTCCTTTACTACAGAGAAATAAAATAGGCCCAGGGGGTCTCGGCAAACACACAACACACTTGCTCCTCGGATACCAACAACCGCAAATTCCGTCAACTGGAATTTTAAAATATCGGCACCCGGCCGAAATTTCGAGCGTCGACACCGCGAGCTCTTTCTTTGGATGACGAAATCCCATCTTTATAACAACTCCGCGTCGCACCAGCGACCTTCTCCCTTCGCTCACGAATCCTCACTCTCTACTCACGAAATCCAATTACATACCAGGTTTTCTGAACCTTTTGGACGAGTACGCAAGTGGCACTTCAACAGTGTTTGAAAAGAATTTATTATTGAAGACTTGTTTTTTTTCACTATATATATATATTCCCTTCGAACTTCAACTGAGGTATCGCTACAAGTGTAGCTATTTTATATAAATGAATTTCTTTTTTTCAAGGCAATCTAAGATTTAGGCTAACGGACTAATCAACATCGGCTTGTGCATAACAAACATGAAGGAATATAAATCAGATATAAATTGGGCGATAAAACTAACAACAGCCGAACTCTAATCGATGATAACTGCTATGGAGTTTTATTAATTATTAAGTAAGATATTCTGTATGTGACACACACAAAAAGGTTTGCCATCATTGCATTTCCTGTGCGAACTCCTTGAACTGACGCTGTCACAGTGGCTTCAATTCCACGAAAACAGTACCTAATGGCAGACCGAGAAATGATTAGTTCGTACTTCGGCTTCATTTTGTCTACGCTATAATTTTTTCACTAAAATTTCTTTCGGACACAGAAAGCGCGGCAAATTTCAAATTCATTGCCAGGGGATGATGAAATTGAAACTTTAAATAACTACATAAATTACCGATGAAGATTAATTTGAAACTTGAAATTTGATTTTACTATTTGACTATTAAAGTTTCTCAGTACTGTTAAAAACCATCCCTTTTATGATATTTAGCCTACTTAGAAGAGTCTGTAGACGGCTTTTGAATGGCTTGCAGACCCTCTCCGCCCCTTAAGTATAAAGCGGTGTCATAGGATTATTTATTTTTACTGAATGCAGGGAAGGGATTAGACACAAATAGTCATAGTACTATTTATTACCAACACACTACTAATTACAAAATTAATTGTTAGTGTTGGCGGGAAGGGGGGAATGAATAGCGGCAAGCCACCTGTACTATTTAACATTTTATTTACTAATAATTGATTTTTGTTAACGATCCTATTGATTTCTAAGCACTCCAAGCTATTCATTTTAATTCCTTAATTAATTACTCAATAGACAATTTCTACATTATCGTTTTTTTAAATATATTGCTTTTTTGGTAGTAAATGGAATTTAAATTAAAAATTTAATCAATATTTTAAACATAAGTTGCCACCCTGTATAAGCGTATTAAATCCAAAAGACGGTCAATGGGTAGTCTTTTATTGAAGTCCGTTTCGTAAACAATAGACAAATTCATCTGATTACTTAATCTAGGCTTAATATCCTTGAGCAAACGGCATTTTTGGAATCAAGCAAGAATCAGCGCCGAACCTTGTGTAAATTCAAATCATGAATATCTTTGTTTAAATCTTGTGTACAGTATTTACTGAATTCGCGAATGAATAGTGTTCGGACCCGGATGCTTGGAGTTCGTTGCACGGAAAACATAAAACTCTTTTAAAGCAAAAAAAAAAAACTTTTTGAACAATGCATATCTTAATTATTATTGTACGGTATATTTAAAAAAAAGTATACATAAGTTATATTTGCATCAATAGAAATACAACCTAGAGTCGTTAGTTACATTCGTTATAACAAATTATATTTTAAACAATAACATAATGTATGAATAAGAAACTGTACAATGTACATATTTTATTTTGTTTTCTACTTTTAAGAAATCAATGAAGTTAAATTAAGTATTTATTCTTTAAAAAATAAAGAATAAATGATCACTCGCTGAGCGAGTGGCATTTATAGTATTGCTTTATAAACTTTAATGATAAATACTACAATTTATTTAATTTATTTAAAACTTGAAGTCTTCTTACCAATAATTGAGATAAATATAACATTATTACAGTTAATGTATTGAAAATAAACTTGAATATTGTACAAAATCAACGTTTTCCAAAGTAGTTTTTGATAAAATCTTAAATGTAAGAGCTCAGCTTACTTTATTCAGTATTTGAGTTATGAGGCCTTTGATATGATGAGTGATTTTGTCAAAATTTACCTTGAATTTATTTCTCCAAATAACCTAACTGGCACGTTGGCAATAATCTAAAACACAACATTCGTGACGTGAATAATGCATTTACCATTTTTATCTGAATTATAAATTCCTTGACACTTCTTTTTAGTTATCGCTGAAAATAACAGCTATAGCTAGCGCAATCACGATGACAGGGGCCCAAAGTGCCTTTGACATTGGCAATGTCGATATTACAGGTAGAGATTTATAGAGCAATATTTATTTTTATAAAACATTTGAAACTTGTTAACTTATTGATTTTTACTTATTTCCAACCTCCGTTTCCACACTTGAAAATAGTTATTTTCCAGCGATGAATATTTAATAAAACAAAGTTGTATATGGTCTTGAAGGAGAAAAAATAAGAAATTTTGTAATGGCTTTTTATTCAGTTTATCTAATTATAGATTATAATGCCTCTCCACCTTTCCACTTTGAGTTGACAGCCTTACATTACACAGCAACTAGGGCTTCCACTCCCGGTATTCCGGTCAATTATTTAATCCCGTAGTCCCGGAATCTCGGGATTTCAGTATTAATTGTAAATGAAAATGAAATAGCTTAAAAATATTGAAAAGAAATATTACGTCACTATAAAATTATATTAAAACGTAAATTAAAATAAAATCGGTGTACACTTTTTGACCCACAACAATGTTAATGTTCGGCAGCCCTGGCGTCGCATCGAGTGGATTTGTCTGAATAAATTCACGCAATTTAAAAAACTGAATACCGAGTTCTCTTTTCAAACATATATATCCTTGTGTTTTACTTGATATTTTTATAATTTTTTGACTTATTTCTCTACCTAAAGATTTCAATTAATTTTTCAAGCATATATCCACTCGTGAATGTTTCTGATTTGGTCTAAAATAAGAGATAAAGTCGTGGGCATTTAAACATGCCCAGCTATTTCATAGGGTTAAAGACTGCTATAATTTGGATTAATAAAACTGCAAGCGATTCTTCATTGGTCTGAGAAACCTGCCATGTTACGTCCAAAATAAATGAAGATGAATCATCTTGAGAAAGATCATTCTGGCAAAGATCCTTATCCTTGACGATGACCCTTCTACGACTACGCACAATAATAATTCCGGGTAAATAAATTTTGACTATATTGTGACATTCAAAAGTGCCTGCTTTATCACATTTCAAATGAAATCGAAATCCGCCGATTAATAAACACTCAAGTTCACGGTTAAAATAATACGATAAATTCTCACGGAAATATTTTGTTGACCCGCTTTTTATTAATTGAAATTTGTTTACATATATCATCACCTAATGCATAATCAAATTGAATAACACTAAAACAGTCGTAACACTAGTTTATTAGTGTAAATTAACGTTTTTCTCGTCGTTAAACGAGAATTTACGGTGTTTTAATGGTTTAACAGATTATTACGGAGATTTATCTGTTACGCTGTTGAATCTCAAATAATATTTGATATATTTATAAGCATAACCAAAATTTTAAATATTTTTTTCTATTATTTTAATGAAACACTAGCTGCCCGTTACTGCTCACGGAACACGGGAACACGGGACATCACTTCGTACAGCTATTCATATGTTTTTACTGATCGCATTCAAACCGAGAACTATACTTTGAAAATGGACTTTGAGGTGACGGAAGGTGGATATATATATATAACATATAAGGGAAATCATCAGGAGCACCGTTTGTAAATACTACCCATAGCCGTATTCCAGTGCAAATCCGCTAAGTTCTCAAATGTGCCGTCTATAATATGATGTCGTCATAACAACTCAAACTATGATTAAGTCGCTGGTCTCTACTGTACTCTGGTACTAATTTGGAGACCACTGTTAGATGACTAGGAGTTCGTTAATGGATGATTGTATGAATGAGTTGGGTCGTTGTTTTTGTAAAAACTGTGACGTCAATTTGAGCCGAATTTTATTTCAATTAAAATATTCTTGTAAATATACTAAACTGTAATTCAATAAACACGCGATGACGTCAACAAATACAAAATGGCGAGTGTCATTTTTTATCTAACTCACCTATACTTCTAACAGCATTCCCTTAAGTTACATTATCTAACATCTGTGATGCTATCATAGCAACGCTATTTAGCAGTCGTATTGTGGTCGTTGTTATCATAGCAACCCAAAAAACAATTATATAAATGTCAATAATAATAAAATCGTAAATTTCACATGCAACATCGCAGTCATAATGTAGTTACTTGACTCAACAGATAAAGGAAAAAATAATAAATCGTTCAAAAATAAAAATATGTTATGCCATCAAGTAATTAATAGTCTATAATTTAAGACATCGACCGAGGGTGCTTGATGGAATTTGAATATTAAATTTGGATTATTGAGATTTTGTACACTTCCATGTATTTTGTCACTAACGACCCGGGTTTCGCCTTTCGGCATCTTCAGGCATTCGAGCACACGAATGGACTCGAACTGAGAGACAGTAAACAGTGTCTAACGCATATACAATTATTGTATATTTTTACCCATTCGTCGAATTACATCCCGTCAAAACCCACAATACTATTATAATTGTAAAATCACTGGTATTTTTAAAAAAAGTTGAAAAGCGGCAATTCGCCTTCGGCAATTCGCCACTCTGTTAATATGGTGTTTACAAAATAAGGATTAGGGCGATTTCCGAAATTTTAACTCAGGTATCGGTGTGGCTCTAAGACGTATAATGTATTGCCTCGTAAATGATATTTGTCGCATTTGTATCTTCTATATAAGCGTTAGACACTGTTTACTGTCTCTCAGTTCGAGTCCATTCGTGTGCTCGAATGCCTGAAGATGCCGAAAGGCGAAACCCGGGTCGTTAGTGACAAAATACATGGAAGTGTAAAAAATCTCAATAATCCAAATTTAATTAATAGTCTGTTTATAAACGATGTTTTTCATCACTTGATAATCCACAGATATAAATAATTACCGTAAATGTAAAAACCAACTTTTCCGTCATAGGTATATATTTTGAATGCTCACCGCGAACTTCAACAATACGGTAAAGCCTTGTGTTCGAAAACATAAAATGACAGTAACATCAATTCGCAATATTTTCCCACTAGTTTGACATTAAAAAGTTTTTAACAAATTACATTCATATTTATATGGTTTTCCATTTACAATATGATGTGGTTGCGTTAGAAAAGATTGTAAAGTTCCAAAAATCTGCCTTTGACAGTTTTGACGGCGCGATTAAATTAAAAATCTAATCAATTTGTGCCTATGGTAGGAACATTAGTAAGCGCCGACAACAACTCTTAACCTATAAAACGTAATCAGATTTCTTATATAATACTGGTATAGTGATATTTTAAAAATAAATAAAATACCGGAACATAATTACGTATGTATCTGAGTGAATTGGAAAAAAACATTTTTTTATTCTTTTTTATTATGCAGTACTATCAGTTTAATTAGACGTGACGGTAGATGTGGCGGTAGTTATCTTAAAATAATAATATTATAAAGTGTTTTTCATCATAAGTATGTCATCTTCTGTAGCCTTGCGGCAAGAGCTCCACTTAACGATCGGGGTTTTCCGGGTCCAAGTTCAGACAAGGTCAATATTAAATTTTTGATTGAATTGTCATTTACTTGGTCAGAACTAGGTATGATTAAAAATTTAGATTAGCTATATACACTGTTTTATACATTTTCTTTAAACCCACTTGAAATACTCCATTAACTAAATTTAAAGAACATTTATAAGATCATTTAACAATAAAAATAGATTCTCCATTCTTGAACCACCTCTTAAAGGAATCGTAGAAAATAACTTCTAACTCTGCATCCGTGTGATAAGCCGGTTTGGCTTAATTTAAGAATTAATAGATTTAATCAAGGTGATAACCTTTTTAGCTACCAAACAAACGTTAAATCATCACCCTTACTTAAACCATTACAAGAAGCTCACGTAATTACGCATAATTGATAAAATTTCAACGCATTTACTGTAACAATTAATTAATAATACCGTGCATATTCTTTTTTTTATAACAACTAAAACACAATTATAACAATAGGATAAAATAACAAAGTATTTAGTTCTACAAAATTTAAATTAAATACTTTGTTATTTTATCCTATTATAATGGAGTTCTACCAAGTAAATTCCAATTCAATCAACACAATTATTACGTTAAATATTTTCAATAAAAGTTATTATGTTGGAATAAGTGACACGTATTTCTCTTCTAAATCAGTATTTATATTAATTATCTGTCCATTGGGTTTTGAGACGTTCGGTCCCTGGGGACCCTCGGCTTTGAGGACGGTGGCGGAAATTGGTCGAAGGATGACGGACAGGACGGGTGAGTGCCGCTCAGGTGAATATCTTAGACAGCGAATGAGCATAGAAATCCAACGTGGCAATGCTGTCGCCGTTATGGGTACGCTCGAGGTATCCAGGGGGATGCAAGAAATTTTTTTCATTCTGGGCGATTACTAAACATTAAAAATTACTACAAAAAAAATTTTAATATTATGTTATTTTAGTAAATTGTATTTTTATTGACTAATAAATAATTTTGTCAATTATAAAATTTAATTAATCTAAATTAAATTAACTGAATACATTGTAAGTTTTACCCTATCAATATCAAGTGATGTATTCTTCGGAATATTATATTTGAGATATGTCGTGAGGTATGAGGTATCTTTTTTCACCAAATCAACCTCAAGTATCATTTTTAAATTAATCATTGAGAGTTTGTCAAGTGATTTAAGAATGAAGTGTCTTGCGCATTGGCATCTACATTACAATTTTAATGCCTGATATATTATTGTTATAATTGATATAAAAAAAAAACTTTTCATGAAGGAAAAATCAACAACTACGCAGTCTATGCACCTTACAAATTTTCGTTTTTTTTTTTTTCTAAAACAATATGGATTTTCTCTCTCAGCTATTAAAAGGTAACGTAGACAAAGCAATTAACATTTTTTTGTTCTTTTTAGTTGTTTTCCTCACCGATGGGGGTCGCGACCTCAACCTATCGCACCAACTCCGTTTTCATTGACGATCCTTCGGCACTCCTCTGATCTGAGGGTCACCGGTAAGGATAGGCTCGTGGCGTCCTTTACCTGGTCACCTCAATGAGTTGGGGGTGTTGGAACCCACCCTTCCGCGTACCCTTCTATCTTTCCTCTGACGACGAGCCTCTCAAGATTGTTGGTAGGCTTTGGGCAATGTGCTCAAAAATATTTAATTAAACTTTACTTCACTGTCTCTGAAAAGGGACGGTTGAAAGTTGAGAGCCTGGCTTGTAACTAACACTAGTTAAAAACGTTCTGTTCAAGTGCTACATTAAGAGTCAAAGCCACAAAATGAGATGTATGTAAGTTTTTTGTACTTTGTTTGTTTGGATTTTCCGCTCTTCGCAGCTGATGTTCATTGGCTATTAAACTGAAGTTGATTATAATTATGACGGCTGATAATTTTACGCGTAATTATTTACCAACTAACATACAGTCACGTTTCGAATAAAAAATGGCTAATTAATTATCAAATTATATGATAATATATATATAAATAGTTTGCGGTAGCTGTGTAATTAAATAAATGATTCACTGGTTTTACATAAGGCTTTATGTAAGTGCTTATATAAAACTCATCTAATTAAACTACCGAATAAATTTTCTAATAAAAAGTAAAAAACTGTATCTAGAGTTTACTTCGCGTTGTTTTAAAATCAATATCCACGTTATCCTTTCTTTTAATTGTACCCATAATTCTCAAAATCACTGTGAATTTTTTAAGACGATGAAATATCTTGCACTAGAAATTATTATTCTTACCATGTAGCAATGTGACCTGTCAGCATTCGCTAACTACGTTTGATGCACAGAAAAATATAGAGTGTGTGTGCCGCGTGCTTAACATTTACTAACCTGTAAAAATTCACTACGCGCATGCGCTGAGAGGGAATGTGTGTACGCTGCGTTATAAATTAAGACAGATATATATATATATTAATGGTCGACCAATTGTTATTGAGCAAATAGTCTCTGATTAATATGATCTGGCTTTAAATTAGTAGTTCAATATATCTTTAGGGAAGGTTGGTATACTATATCAACTCAAGCATTGAATTAACATTTACTAGTTAGAATTTCGTTATAACTATGCAAAGAGAATCAAAGTAGGTGTTTTATTCAACATGTCGCATACCTAGTACAACACCGCCATAGTTTCAAATATCATGTTTTGAATAAATCGCATTTTTATTTAGTTTTCAACTTTCTTTATTTCTTTGTCTCAGCAAAAATTAAACGTAACTGAACCAAACCATCTGGATAGTGCATACATAATAGTATTATGCTTTTTGAATAATGATTTTAAATTTTCAAAATAATTTGTCATTTTAAAGATATTTGAGCTGTAGCATTTTGTCACACCGCCGCATCTCGAAATGGGGCGGTGTTATAGTGGTATTTTAAACCGTGACTTGAACGACATGAGACGTACACTGTCATAAAGCAAAACTGTGCTTTATAGTTATGCTATGATAATCATGTACTTTTAAAAACCAACACGGCCATTTAGTAAAATATGACTGCGTTGCATTTTGTTTAAGGAATAAATATAAAATATTCCCTTGTGTTCCAGATTCCATATTTTAGCTAGAGCAGTGTTGTTTTAATATTATTTGAGATTTTTTAACAGCAGTAATTCTACTTCTAAAAAGTACTAGCTGAAGATATGGCAGTTTAATATTATCATAATTACTGATCAGGCAGTTGACTTGGCATTCAAAGCTAAAAACCGTCAATTTTCGGTTTGAAACGGTGTTGTAATAGGAGTGCGATGTATATCAATGTATGCATATCGACAGCACGCCATCTTAACGACAATTCCAACGATGAAGGGAAAACAGCTGTTTAAAAATTGACGAAACTTTAAGAATTAAATAATTGTATATTTTTTTATTGAAGCCCTGGGAAATTTATTTATTTTGGCTTACTTCTTTTCTTCCTATTAGTGAAGTAAGTAGTCATTAATTAATACTTTGAATTAATACTGATAATTAACATTTTATTACTGATCTTGAATAACCACTTGTCGATTTAAAATAAAATCAATATATTATATTACTCTTTTGCAATGTACACGGATAACATACCCATACGGTATATTATTTATCGAGATTAGAATAAAATTGTTCACCTTCCATTCTTTGTGTTGGTACTGACTAGATCCAGTATCTTTCGTGTAAATATTGAAAGGTTATAATAA
Source organism: Himalopsyche phryganea (assembly GCA_022494535.1). Lineage (NCBI taxonomy): Eukaryota > Metazoa > Arthropoda > Insecta > Trichoptera > Rhyacophilidae > Himalopsyche > Himalopsyche phryganea. The sequence goes on along the minus strand of JAGVSL010000019.1, from coordinate 3,727,302 downwards.
ATAGATTCAAAAAATATTTTCATCAAGATAAACCGGTCTTTTTGCAAATAATGGAATATTTATGTACCAGAAAACAATTTCCGCTTCGCAAATATCGCTTTATATTGACATTTCTGAAATCATTACTCATCAATATTTTTTTATACGCGTTGCTAGACAAGATAAGAGACAATAACGACTAGTGTTCGTAAATTGTGTTGCAACTTTCTTTCAGGGTTTTAAATATTTCTTAGAGGTTGCATGCAATCCCGGACGTCTTTTTTGACCCCGTAATTTCGGGATTAACATTTATTTAAATCCCGGGATTGGTAATTAAGCAAGTAGTTTCAACTTTTAAATTGTATATTTAAAATTAAACCTGTCTATTATTGCTTCAATTGGAATGAACATTTGATTTGATAAACTTTTCCGCCTTGGGAATAGTTTTTTTTTTAGATTTATTTTTATATATAAATTTATTAAATTTATTTATTTATTTATATAAAGTATATAATAGCTGTTTATGTTAATAAAATAATGCAATAAAATATATTGTTTTCAAAATTGTCTGTTCCTGTCTACGACTATTACGAAATATTATAAGTAGAGACCACAATACATATATTAATTATGTAGGTATTAAAAAAAGTATGTAAATAAACAAAGCGTGGTACACGTTCTATATCATAAGAAGGTATTTAATTTGGAATATGATTTTTTTTATTTACAGTAAATTTCGAAATCCCGGGATTTACTAACTGATCGATATTGGAAGCAGCAGTTGTTATAAAGTAAATTATGAAAATAAACTTTGGCAATTACCCAAATAAAAACAACACGAAATGATACATCTATATTATTTATTCTTTGTATTTTATATTATGCAGTGATTTAATTACTATCAATAATAACAATCACTTACACCAAATTAAGAAGCAAATTAATTCTGTATCAACCCCCGAACGCGATTCATCACCAGCATCCGTCATCCAGTCTTAATCACGTCAAACAACAACATTTTAATCGTATCCCTACACTCCTAACCACTAAATTTTAAACGTATTTGCTTTTAAGATTCATTATTAACCGTGTATTTTTCTTTTCCTTGAACAACTCGAACCAAATTTATTTTTAAATACAATTTATGATTTAACAGTAAGATGATAAAGTATCTATATTTTCTAAGCTGGTATACACGTTTGAACTAAAATCATTCTAAATATTGTCATAATATATCAATCAATTCATCTAATTCTTGGAAAACTGAATATTTTGATATTTTTATCTTATTTTGATGGAGTTTTACTACATAACTGCCAATTCAATCAATGTAACCTAAGTAACTGAAGAATTTTATTGAAAGCTCGATGCTGTCATTGAATATTTTAGATAAATGTATTTTCAGTACAGAATGCAGCCAAGCTTTCAGTTTAATTAACGTTCAAAAACAGATCACATTGCAAAGCCCTGTGATATTCTTACCATGAAGATCTCGTAGACATTCACCTAGATGCCTTCAAGGTATCTTTAAGAGGGTTGAGATTTTACTGGTTTCTTATGTTCCGTAGACGTATTTTCTCCTCGTTTGCAATAGATTATCTGCTCTTTATGCAGATGAAACAATGGTGAATTATAATAAGAAATACAATTTTTACTCAAAGAATGGCGTTTTAAAATATACTCTTGTTACCATGAGTATATCTTAAAAGAGTGAAACTGCGATATGAAGGGCTTCGAATAAAACTGACAACATTGTGAAAAATAATTTGAAAATGTATGCTTTACATTAAGAGTCACCGCTCGTAAGCTATAGTCTGAAAATGTTGGACACGAGACTAGAGCTGCAGCAGTTTTCATGCGGGTCGGGTAATGATTTGACGTGCGCTAAGCCACAGTCATCAAGCCCTATCCAAAACTCATATACGCCTTATCATTTTACAAACACTTCTTATACTAGTTTATTGGCAGCGTTTGCACATTTAAAAAATACTATTATTATCATAAATTTTATCATATTAACCTACTCACCGTGATCTCCGTCACTATTACGTTTTCTTGGTTACATTTACATTTATACCTTAAAATGATAAATAAAAATAAGTTTGTGCTACATATGCAATTTTTACTTACATATTTATAATATACTTCAAGACTTTAATATTTAACTACAGAATGATACCGTATCCTTGACATGGTGTCTTTATAAACAAAACTAATAAGTAAATATCTCTATGAGCAAAACTTAAGATTGCTGAAATTCATTAACAAAAATGTGGGCTTGCGTGACAAATCTTGGGGTTGAAAAATTTCAAGATGCTAAGTTATTTCCTTTGTTAACAAAACAAATATGTATGCGAATATATAGCCGCATATAAAGCACACAAGCGCAGTACAAAAAACAGCAAGGTAATCCCTGTTTTCCGCCGTCAACGGTTACTTAGAATTTGCTAAATTGAGATTACCGTCTCCCGCTTCCAGTATGTGGAGGCTCGTTGGTGACTGAGACCTCTATTTCCCGCATGCAATGTGTTAAATAACAAGATTTGTGTAATGCATTCATGGAAAATTCTCTAGCCTTGTACATAAAGCTGTGCCGTTTCTTTTCTCACTAAAACGCAATCGGATAATCTACTTTGTCATAGAACGGACTTCTGGTTTTATGAGACACCCTCTAGCCTGCCGGCATAAATCAGTTGTATCAAGGTCTACATAAAATTTGCTAAAAATAAAAAGGAGACAAAAAATATAAGATTAATAATTGACAATTTGTGTCTATGGAAACTTTCATAAATATAGTTAATGAGAGTCAATGATATGATATTAATTTGTTAGGAAACTTTGATTAATGAAAAACTTACAAATAAAATGCGACGAAATGTAACGTTTATCGTGCAGAATTATTTTCATTTATTTAAAATCAATGCATTTGAGTCACTGAAAGAAAAGTTTGCAATTTTAATCATTTAAGATTAGGCGATGACATTATTTGTTTTTATAAATGTAGAATATTCCAATATTTAAGTAGTATTATTGACATATACATATATATATATATATCGATATCTCAGTTCTAAAGCGAAACAACTTAAAAAGCATAATTCTGAGATAATTAGGATATCAGATTTTGAGCAGGCTTAATCTCTTACTAAACATCTAATTTTTGTAGATTCCAATGAAATTATAGGATGATCTAAAAGATATAAATATTTATAATATGACTAGTGACATGCGTTGCAATGCCACTTAAAGAAAGAAAGGGTTTGTGTTCTAATTCTATTTATTGAAGTATAAGTTGGATAAGAGGTCTGCACTGGCCGAAATTTCATAAAACTACCCGGTTCGAGCCCTTCATTTTTAGGCCCGGCCCGAGCCCGAGTTTCAATATCACATTTGTTACGTACTTAACCTGACCCGAAGCCCAGATTTATTTTTTCAGCCTGAAAAAATCACAGATTATTTTTTAATATAGTAATTCATTTATACTTTTCAAACAATATGTTATGTTATTGTTTTCATATTTCCAACGATGTTCATAATACATGTGAAATAAATTATTTAAATTATGAAAACTCTTGCCTTATGGCTGAATCATGACCCTAACATAGTAAGAAATATTTTTCTTAAATTTGAATTCCTTACCCAGGCCCGGCTTGAGCCCGAATCTGAATTGTCTCTACCCGCTCGAGCCCGGGACGGGTAAAGTTTCTCATGGGCTCACCTCTATTTTGGATACAAAATATTTTTTTGTTTTTCCGTCTGATTCAGAGATGTCGCTAGTTGTACGTATTTGGTTCTTATTTTAGATTTTATAGTTTTTCTTCAGAAACCTTCACGGGTGTGCGCACAACAACTCACCAAAGTTTATTTTTAAGGTGTTAACTGTCAATTCTTTCACCAAAGTTTGATCAAAATCGGATTAATGTTAAAGGAATGCATAGAGGATGAAAGAAAAATACAAAAAATCTTCATTTTTATATATATATAGATAAATATAATTTATAAGTCATAAAAACAAATTTAGAGGTAATCGCATTTAAAAAATTGTTTTCTTTTCACGGTACTCTCTCTTCTAATACAATTTATTGTTTGTGATTTATACATTATAAAGAAAAGTTGTTTTATACATTATAAAGAATAATCTTTTTGGCCTGCAAATCATAAGATTTGGTATCGATGAGTTATCATGCTTTCTGCAGGAATAAAAAAATAACAATATGACTCAATACTATTTTTTTTCAAAGCCATTATATCCTATGACTTCATGTGTTCTATCTGTAAGTAGAGCGTTAAATTGGTTACATTTTGACATTTAAAATAGAAAACCATCAAAAACTGACTAAATGTGTTCTGTCAGTATACTCTCGATATATTAGATTCTTTAACGCTGAAAAAAAGCAGTAAATATTATTAAACATACCAATAATAAATATTGATTCGAAAAAATATATTATATGGATGGCAAATAAAAAATCGATTACATACTTATTCTTTGGCTGTATTTTCTCAGCAAACGGATCATTATGGATACAATAAATTTTGTCATATAAAATCCTGAAGCTTACATCACACGGTCATTACCGATTTTTCATTATATTGACAAGTACTCTATTTTTTAAATTTAATTGTTACAATTATCAAAAATACATTAATTGAATATTTAAATAATAAACATAATATTCTTTCATTAAAAAATATGATACAAACAATACAAGAGAGAACGAAGTAATTTAGGTATCAATGGATTAAAAGTTTCAAAGTTAGTTCGCGTAATTTTGTACTCCCATAAAAAATGACATAAAGAAACAAAATGGTTATTAACAGGCAATTAATATTTGTTTCTCTTGGAATCTACCTGAAAATTATTAGCCTTGATTTTGTTTACATAAATATCTTACAAGTGTACAGGTCGTGAATTAATTGCTGTCGTACGTGTTTTGTTGCGATGCCCCATACGTTGTCTATATCAGTGCTTCCCAAATACTGGTCCACGGGCCAAACATTTTGACCATTTTAAAATACACGTGCCAAAAAATCCAACCAAAAACCATTATAAATTTTTCTGTAGCCTTCGCAGCTACAAGTTAAATAGTTAAAAATAAATCATAAACCAGCGGTGTGCAATGTTATTGAGCAATTAACTATTGTTTTCTAAAAAATGCAGATGTTCTGTGAATAACTATTTGCTAACTGATCGGTTTCTGATTATTTCAATTAACAATTCATGTTTTTTTCATTTTTTATTTGCATTCAGACTTGCATAAGAATATATATCTGTTCCAATATAAGATTTAATTTACTAATAAATAAAATAGTATTTAAAAAATATTTTTATTTTCGGGTTACCAGTCTTCTTTTCGGCAACGTATTATTTGGTCAGTAACTCACTATGGTCAGTAACTAATTCGATAAATGATCAGTAAGAAATAATAAATGGTCAGTTAATAATTATGTTTTGTCAGTAAATAATAAATAAAGTTAAGATTAGGTTTAATTAGAAAACTGGCTGTTTTATATAAATATTTGACCATTTATTATTTAGTTACTGACCCAAAAGATACAGGTCCTTCTTTTCGCCGGTCCGCAGATGTAAAAGGTTGAGGAACTCCGGTCTGTACTCATATATAGCAATTTAGTTTGGGTTTGAATAGATTATCACCGTGCATGCAGTATGCATATCTAATAGCTTGCTTGTAACTTAAGGTAGACATACTTACTGGCTAATTTAAATTAATAAAATTTGTTTGATATAGACTAAGTAGTTTTTATTCATGTGACGGCTTTTTTTTACTTTTCGGCGATAAATAAAAAAAAAGTTTGTCTTCAGCTGGTTTTAAAATTTTCAAGTACATCAAATTCTCTTTTTGCACGGTTATTTTACACTGTTATTCTAATTTTACACGGTTACAAAAAACAAAAAGTAAGAGTATATGTATATATTTAAAAACACTTGAATATTGGAATCATAATTTTTGGATTTGGCAAATTTTAAGATGCAGGTGTTCATTACTCACGCATGACTTGTTATTGTCACATTTATGTTTCGATTTTATTCTCTCTCTAATGTATAACTTAAATCGAAAATCTTGTCAGTTTATTTTTTATACATATGTATCTTATGAAACTATTTTTATGTATAAATAAAAAACCAATTCGAACTATTTTTGAGTTTGAGAATTTTATATTTTGAACTTCAATATCTCCCATTTTTAAATGAGCAGCTTATACTTTGTTGCACGTTTTTTTGAACGGTAGTCTATAAAACGTATCCGCCGTGGAAAAAAAGAATAGGGTGTAGTTCGGTAGTACATTTTTCAGTAATTTGTGTGTTGTCATATGAAGGAACACGTAGTAGATTAAACTCTGCCACCTCAGCGGATTCTCAAGATATATCACTTAAGCTAATTGGTTGTACAAGTCACATTTTCTTCTTTCTCTTTATTTTTTTACGCATAGTAGTGCATGGTTAAAAAATAGGTCCCCTGCAGCTCTGTTTCACGCCAATAAAATGCGGACTAGATTCGTTTCTTTTCTTGGTCGTTACTACACATAGAAAGTTGGAGGTGAGGAAACCAACTTTTTGTCTAATGAATGTATCCCGGGTAGAAATTGTAAGATTCCGTTATCAACACTGAGTACTGATATTTAAATCAGTGGTGTTGGACATAACCTGTTAACTGCACAATGTCGAATTTATAAGAGAGTGATTTTATACATGGAATTGTGTCATGTATTTGGGTTTTGATCATTTAGAGCTATTACCAAAAGCAATATAATTCTCTAGTGACCCAATTTTTACTCTTATCACAAAAGCACCTACCAGGTTATGCCAAAGTAACACTGAAATTTTTGCCGCAGCTACAATTGTGTCTTATTCTGCCTTGCATTAAATATTGTCATTCAATGTTAGAAACAACATACTCGAAGTAAGTAGCTCACTTTGACAACCGAAATTTGATTTGCGAAATGCAAGATATGAGAAAATGATTCGTCTTCGATCAGCGAAAATTATAATTGTGTGTAAAGAAAAAAAGTTTCCATAAAATGACACTTTTATCAAGTCAGTCTTTTATCAGTCTTTTAGCAGTTGCGAAATGTGATACTACTGATTGGAAAGATAAGTAAATGCGTGATTGTAAAAGGAGACTGTCTGCAAGTCATAAAATGCAATATTTGGGTTACACATATTCCTAAATATTTGTATACGAAGCCATACATATATTGAGAAACGTTTATTATATTGTCCATTATGGGCTTCGAACGTCTTCCCTTATATCTGTTTTTACCTCTACTAAACAGCAGAAAATACATATATATCTGTCTGTCTGAATGGCTGTCACAATAACTCTTCCTAAACGGTGTACAGTGGCGACGTAATATTTGCACATATCATTCTGGATGCCATTTCTAGAGCAACTGTACTATTTTCAAATTTAAAATTATTATTAATTGATTGACTCTATTTTATGGGTGTTACATGAAGTGCGGTCCACGGTGATGTTGCCATATTGCAACTTTTGACATTATTATATTTTGTGGATGTCACATAAAGTACGGTCCACAATTTTCAACCTTGAACATTGGCTTACATTAAAATAACGACATAATAACATGAAATGATAATGGCGAAACTGTACAATAAATACTAGTGTTATAGTACACTACATTAGAGAATATTGGTCGAATATGCGATTTAATTTTTTATTCTTGATTTGTGAAATGCATATTGGTTTATATTTCCTGATGATACATTGAAATGTCTATCAAGATTTCACAAAACCTGGAAAAAATGATGTCTATACTGTTAGCTGTACTACTTGTATTGACATATTTTTTTACAGAACAGAAAAACTTGATTTTGCATTCGGCAAAAAAAAACAAGTTATGCCAATTTCTTTTACTACACATCAAATGACTGCGCATATTTTTTTTCTCAAAATATAATTATAAATGACACTTTTTCTTTGTTGGTGTGTTTTACTTGAAGTTTGAATTTTTGAAAGCTTTGACGTGCAAATAAAATTAATTACTATTACAATTTGTCACTTTATGAGACAGAATATTACCGGGATATTTGTTATTTAATTTATTATAGTTACTAGTATTTATTACCCAGCTTCGCCAATGACAGATCGAGCTGGCATTAAGACGTTGTCGTTATTGTGGTACAAGCTTATATTGAATGTTGAAATATTAACGATACCTCATGTAACACTGACAAAATAGAGTCCATCAATTAATATTAATATTGAAAGTTGGACGATGGACCGTACCTTATGTAGCACCCACAAAATAGAATCAATCATTAACGCTAAAAGTCAAAAGTTGAAAATAGCACACCTGAGATAGAAATGGCAGACAGAATGACATCCGCAAATTTATCGTCGCTACTGTACACCGTTTGGGCGGAGTTCTAGTGCCAGATAGACAGATTTACACGTGTAATTTTTTGCTAAAGTAAAATGGTAAAGATATAATAAAGAAATTCTAAGCAAAATTGACGATCAGAGACATCTTGTCTACATAATTTCGCCTAGCAAGTGAGTGTCTTCGGCTTGCGATGGAAAAAAAGTTATTTATTCCTCAGCCCATGTTTTAATTTCTTAAAAAGTAATTATGTAAATAACAGCGTTAGTAAAATATGTACAAAAAATTTTCTTTAATAAAAAATGTGCACAAAAATAATGAAATGAATGAAATGTTAATAAAGCGTAATTTTAAATATTTAATTCACTTTTTTATTGTATGATACGCACCGGTTACGTTAGGGAATGAGCATTTTTAGCTGATGAAACAACTGAAATAATAATTATCAACAAACAAAACCCTGTTAATAATAGCATTAACATAACAAATGTTAAGAGATAAATATAAAATAATCTTTGCAAAATTTATTTCACATTGTTGTAGTGTGATAAGGATCAATTACGTTCAGTGTGTGAGCATTTTTAACAGACGTAACAACTGAAAAAATAATTATTGACGTCAACCGTTCAACCTTTCTTTTTTGGATAGAAGGATGGACAGGCCTAATATATTTATATATTTTACATATATAGTATATGCTTCATCAACATATAAAAACTTATATTGGAAGCGAATTGTATTCGATCCGGGAGGTTATTTCGTAACTATTTTTAGTCCTCACGGTACTGCTGTTTTCTCACCCACTGCCATTATTTCGTCAGATCAAAGGAGAGCCCAGTTGGAATATAACATACAATAGGAGAATGGCGCATCGAGGTTTCACTGTAGAAATGGAGAGACGAAGTGAACTAATTAATATAATGATGCATGTAGAGATGCAATTCTGTTTACCAAGTCTGGGATTCTGGTATTTGGGCCATTTTTTCTATACTGAAATACCGGTTTTGAAAAATTACTACTTATTTAACAATATTCTTTTAAAAAAGTCTTGCACTCAATCACGTGTTGGTCTTTGTAAATGTTAATATCAAATTCGCGATTGCAGCCTGAAACGAAAATTTCTGGTAGGGTTAAAACGCCTATTCCGTTGTTACTTGTTTATTTTCAGACACGGTTGGTTGGTATACATCTCGAAAGAATTTACAAGAAACAAAATTAAACCAGTAACGAAGTGATTGGCAAACAAGCTAGACTAGCCGTTCAATCGGATAAGAGTGAAGCTTTTCACCACCACCCTTAGCGGACGGCAGCCTAACAGCAAGATGTTAACGTCGAGACGAACGAGAGGTGAATGACAAAGTGAATAAGAGTGAGAAATAAAAAAAAAATGAAGCGTCATACGGAGAGCGAGTAGACCTCAACTCATAGAAACTTTTTATTTATCTGGAGGGATTGATTTTCTCCACACTTAAGTGCATGCCACCAAGTCTTCGGCAGTTGCTCCAAAGACGCTCCCAATTAAGGGGAAAAACTGTAGAACGTTTGTTACACCACAGGATACTGCCTATAAAATTAATGGGTGGGAAAGCAATGGTGGGTGGAAGAAGGCAACTTCAATGAGGTTAAATTATACAATATTTTTTTACCAACACTTTTACAAATGAATTGCCATAGTTAAAGGCGACTCGAGTTAAAGGAGTTAATTATTATCTTATTGGTTGTTCGACCGGTATTGCTATCCCATTTGGCCGTAATAGTTATTATTATAAACTGGTATTTTGATTAGTAATATTAGCTACTGATATATTCGCCTGGTATTGCAATCCCTACACATGTGCGATGCACTTACTAAGCCAATTGCACAGGCCGTGTAAATGCATACTGTCATAATACCATTACGCAGGGCGCATCAATATCAGTGGCGTAGTCGCACTTAGCCCTTCAAAGCTTCCGAATATTGACACATTTTGAAACCTACCACACACAATAAACACACAATTGATAATTTTTCAAAAGCCTGTCGTGCAATACCACCGCAGTGGGGGTGTGTGCGCGCCGTCCAGTTTTGCGAATGATTGCGATACTTCATTACTCTTGACAATAACCAATACTGCCGGCCTTTAACGGTACGTCAAGGATCACACTGTAATGCCAGTAGTAATCATATTACGGGCGGATAGCGGATGGCGGATGGTGGACGGCGGGCTTCTATCTTGCCTGCAAGCGGATGTCGGAATTAATTTGGTTATTTAGGTAGCACTACAAATGTACAGCACTCCGGTTATTTAAAACTAGGAATAGGGATTTCAGCGTTAATTACTTTAATTATTATTTTTTAACTAACTTATACCCTATCATAAACCAAAATAGCCTTGCTAACCGAATAGAGCATTCATCCTGTCATTAGATAATTAATTCAAAGTGAAATACACAGATGATTAAATTGACATGCATTTCGCCCTATTGATAAATCACACCCAATTAACTAATGGATAATTCGAAATAATAATCCCATGAAATTCCAGGATACTATAGTACAGATTGATAAAACTGTCAATTTGACATATTTTAAGCACAATTGTGTTAAATTTGAATTGTTGAGACTACCATTGAAATTACATCAAGCACCTTCAATCGATATCTTAAATTAAAAAGTTGTGTAACATATTTACATTTTATACGACGGAAAAAATATGAGGCAGCGTTTATAAAATTAAACTTTTTCATTCCCTGCTTGTTTTTAGCGTTCCCTTAAAGCGTTTTTCTTATTTGAGAAGCATCTTCAAACCAACGATATCACAAGGCTATTTATTTCTAAGGTGAACAATGATTCTAATTCTGAACATAAAAACGAGGATTCAGTGGGACTATTTCCTTTTACGGACTAGACTAGACACACACAATAATAGTACTAAATAAATAACCTTGCAATATAGTTATACGCTTGACATTTAGTAACACAACCAGTGGAATAAAAACTTTAATTGTCACTTTAAGGTGTTAACTGTCAATTCTTGGTGGAAAGACATTGTATTTTAAAAAATAAAACACAATTCGTTTGTACTTCTTCCACATGTTTATAATAATTAGGACCGGAAGTGGAAGTAGTACAAACGACTTGTTTTATTAAAAAAAAAAAAAACTTTAATTGTACACTAAAAATAATTTTTCACTTAGTTACTACCGAATCCATCGAGAATATTAACCGAGAAAACATACTATTTTACTTGCGTAATACGCATTATTGTTGTATTAAATTGTGACAAGAAATCTAGGAAGCACTTCGTGAATTTCATATGTCCTGCGTGGGGAGCGGATATGGTCCATGAGTGACTGTCATTCAATTAATTTACTGATCTGCCTAGTGAAAAATATCAACATGTTAGATGGTAGTAATATTAATTTCTAATGGTAGGACTGTAATCACTGTGGATGTCTCATTGCTCTGAACATAGGTGCTAAGCCGCTGCCTGTTACTATTTGTTATTATGTCTATTCTGTGTGATATTCGACCATACGTTTTGAAAATACTAAACAGCTCTACCCACGTGCTTCGTGTTGGCAATGAATACATTTATATTTTATTTTAATATTCCTAATTACATAATTGATAAAGTTTTCTTTATTTTTTAACGCTTCCTAACGGCTGTACTAATCCGTAGTTGAATTGTTAAATAAAATAAATGAAAAAAAAATAATTTAGTTCTACAAAAATTAAAAAATATAGTTGATTTATATTTCGGCAGTCGTCACAAATAGTTTTGACATAACCATAAACAAAATTTTATAATACTTGCGGTACAAAATGCTTCGCTTTTTATATCTCATTATAATGGAGATCTACCAAATAAAGTTGTAACAAAAACCTGTAAGTCGAATAAGTTTTTTTTTAAGTTATATAAGCTCAATTATTCATTTTTTGTGGTCAGTTATCTGACAATACCAATTCATTTAAATAAAATTTATATTTCAAAACATCTACACAAAAATAAAATATATTTTTTAAAATAACCCATCATAAATTTATTATGTTCACAAAATTTAAAAATTACATTATCGTACTGTATGTGATTGACAAATATTCACTATCGATGTACTCAATATAGTATTTCAAAATTAAAAGAAGTTTTAACGATATGATGCACACATCGTATGTTAAAAAAATGAATACACACTTATATTAACTAAAGACTTTATTTATTTTTATGAGAGTATCAATTTCGCAACAATCCAGGTTTTATTGTTGGTGTAAACAACTTTTATTTTGGACTTGCAATTGAATAGGCTGTATAACATTGACAAAAATCGTGATTGATTCAAATAAAAGGACTCGAATCACGCATATTAATCAAATCAATTGTCAAGATTCGATTTTTGATTGATTCAATAATCTTCTTATCGTATTGCAATACGCGTAGTATTCTCTTACACACGACAGACGCAAAGTGATGTAACTCGCAACTCACTTGTCCGCCAGAGCAATTACCTCCGGTCCCCACTTTGGAGGTTCTTGCAGTCAAGCGAGAGTCGAATCGCCCCCCTAATCAAGACTAAGTCATGATCATAAGGGGGGGCATACCCTTACAATTCAGCTATATAACGTGATCACAAAGTTTTAATAATCAGTTCGACCAGCAAGGTCCTAAGATAAACAGCACTTTTAAAACCTCCATTGGCATCCATTGGAGCCAAAATGAAGTCACTAACACTTCTGGTTAGTTTATTAAAAACTTTCTCAATTATTTATTTTTTTAATTTTGGGGTCGTGATAATTACTTGTGCCTTAGCTGCTCATGTGTGTTGTGGTGAACTTATGCGGAAATGAAAGTGAAATTAGGATTTATTTATTGTGAATAGTGAACACTTTTCTTTGATACCAAATTCAATAGATTTATGCGATTTAAAAAAACATATAAAACAGATTTAAATTCACACCCAACCATTATATTATTGCCATTAAAAACTGAAATGTGAATTTTTATAATCTCATGAACGCTGGGGTTTTGCAAAGCGCCTTAAACGTGATACAGTCCATTTTACTGAAATCTTTGATATTCAAAATTAATTTTAAAGAATTTAAATAACACTACGCAGTTTAATCATTTTTTTTGAATATGTAAAGCTGCAATACTTCATAGAAAATTCTAAATTGTTCTAGTTGCCGTATATTATGATTTCCCAGAATCGTAGAATGAAAACTGATTTTTTTTGTTTTTTTTTTCTATAGTTGACCCTAGGATGTATCCTTGTGGCCACACTAGCAGGTCCTGTGGCAATCAGCAAGCCTGAAGAAACTGATTTAGTTCCAGCTGGCGATGCTCTTCGAGAAAAACGATCTCCAGGATGGCACCAACCTCAAGGAGTCTGGAAGAAAAAGCTTGTTTGGAAAGAAGCTTGGAAACAAGTGTGGAAAACAGAGAAAAAATTAGTATGGAAACCAGACTGGAAAAAAATCCAAGTTCCAATTTGGAAAGAAATTCAGGTACCTATCTGGAAAGAAGTACAAGTGCCAGCTTGGAAAGTAGTCCAAAAGCCTATCTGGAAAGAAGTTCAAGTCCCTCATTGGAAAGAAATTCAAGTTGCCGACTGGAAAAAAGTATGGAAACCAGTATGGAAAGAAGTTCAAGTACCTGTCTGGAAAGAGGTTCAAGTTCCTGATTGGAAACAAATTTGGGTTCCCGAATGGGTTAAAGAGGGAGTTCCTGGAGAAAAGTTTCTTGGCAAGGATCCTCACGGATGGGAATACACTAGTCACGATCTGTGGAGAAAAAAGATGGTATGGAAGCCTCAATGGAAGAAAGTCTGGAAGACACAAAAGAAACAAGAATGGTCTGTAGAAAAGAAGTTGGAATGGAAGGAAGAATGGAAACAGATCTTCAAAACACAGAAAAAACAAGTTTGGGTCACTGAAAAGAAGCAAGACTGGGTCGAAGAAAAAGTCCAAATATGGAAGACTGAAAAGAAACAAGCTTGGGGAACTGAAAAGAAGCTCATATGGAAAGACGAATGGAAACAAATTTCAGTGCCTGTATGGAAAGAACATCAAGTAGCCGCGTGGAAAAAGATTTGGAAACCAGTCTGGGAGAAGGTCTGGGTCCAAGTACAACACAGTCACCACGGCTGGGATTAGGTCTGTCAAGTATCTAATAACAATCATAGCATGTAGCGAGCATGCGAAATAACTCCAGCGCTTTCATCTAAACCCACAGTCAGCTGTTTTATCGTCGCGATGAGACGGTTCAGTTGAACGCTCTCCTTTTCATGCACACACCATCCGCATCCATTGTAATAATTTCCCTTTCGTTTGTTAGCGCTGTGACCGCTATAACATATTTTGTACTTCTGTGAGAGTTCATTTAGTCCCGTTTCGACTACTCAGCGTCGAAATATCATTAGCTATAAGTATTATTATGAGAAATCTTTATGTTGTACGGAGTGTTAATTTTCTGTATATAAAATAATTTAGTCATTCTTTTTTTCATTCTATGATGGAACAACCAGTACAAACTTTTAGTTTTCTTTTCCGCGTATGCAGTATATGTATTATATAAAAGGATTTATTATTTTGTACATATATTATTGTGTAGATGATATGAATTGTTGAATACAGGCGCGTGCGATTCTTATTATTTTAATAACACACATTTATTAATTTCACAATACAATGGCAAAATCAGCGCCCTGAAACACTAAAGTACCATATTCGTCCAAATCTTGGTTTACTTTTAAATGCACAAGTCATATAACAATTAATTGTACTGTAAAAACTTATTTGAATAAGAATTTTAATTGTTTCTATGTCGGAGTTACTTTAAAACATACATTAACGTTACAAATATTACCACCGGAACGATTTCTAAAATATTTAAAGATGGTAAAATAGTTCTCATGGATAAATTTGAATATTTTTCGAGGCGCTGTTTTTACATTGTTATTCAAATAACAACTGAATGATTTTCATACTCTTTTTAAAAACGAATGCACTGAGTAAGATATTGCTGCAAATGTTACATTTTTTAAAAACTTTACAATATTTTGTGCTTGCATTTATGTGTTAAGTCTTTTTTATTGATTTTGTACTTATTTTGTTTTGTTTGTTATATTAAATAAACTTATCTAAATGTTACAAATAGATGTTTTATTTTTTAACGAACTATAATATATACCTGAATAATGAAACTTATACTTACAGTATGGGTTTCAACCAAATTTGAATGATTAAATAATTATTATTATTTAAATGCTCGTCTATTCAAAATCAATGCATTTGAATCAGTAAAAGAATAGTTTGCCAATTAAATCATTCAAGGAAGACGTTGATGTTTTTTTATAAAAAGAGCTGTCAAAAAAAAAATTTAATACTCCGATATTTAATTTGTAGCATCCATATATATCGATACCTCAGATCCAAAGCATAAAACACAATTTGTGTGTACTACTTCCAAATGTTTAGTACAAACAAGTTGTGTTTTATTTTTATAATATGATGCCTTTCCACCAAGAATTGACAATTAAGTTTATAATGATCAGGACTGGTTTCGCTTATAATGAGCATTATCCCTTATTACTGATGTTACATTTGCTTAGTTATTCAACGATAAGTACAAAAAATCATTCCAAATATGAGAACGCTTCAATGGGACCAACAGACTAAACGTATAAGTTTGCTTATTATGGTTCTAAAAGTCCAGGTCCATTGATTCTTGCTTTAATGATATTTTGTTATATTATATCTAAACACTGCTGATATTTATCTTGCTTATTTGTATTTTATTGCAATGTAGTTGTACCAAGTAAGGGCCAATTGAAGTTGTCTAAACAGAATATATTTATCAACAAAAATGTCAAAAAATTGATAGCGGCCAAAATTCCACGTAGGAAACATTTATATATTGATATTTTTTATAATATTCAATCATAATGTAGTTTTATAGAGCCATTTAAATCAACAAATTAAATTTTCTGTCAATATAAATAATGGCGGAAATTTAGGAATAATTTTGAACTTAGAAAAGGTATGAAAATATTAATTTATATTCTACTATTTTGCATTTAGTATATATGGATAAAAAACGCACCGTACGAACAACGATACTGGGCACATTTCCATAAATTTCAGGGATGAGTAAAAACCTTAAATCAAATATTTTACAATAAAGTTAAAATAATTTTTATTGATATTACATAATTAATACAGAAAAAATAGAATAGGTATCAAAGAAAATTATGAAAAATACATCAAATAATAGTGAAAATAAATAAAACAAAAATTTACGGTAGATCAATGATAAATAGCATGTGCATGGTGTCCTTAAAAATATTAACAAAAACAAAAAAAAAATCTCCAACAAAAGTTTTAAAGACTAGTGTCACTCAAATTTTGTTAAAATTCAATTTGGTTAAATTCTATCGATAAGTACGATTTCGAAATCGAATGTAAAAATTCGTTTATTATTGTTCTACTCACTTCATTTGGTTTTTGTTTCCCTGGATATGAGACTCCCTTTTTAGAAATATACGGTTTTCCTACATCATTCAGTTTTTCCCTCCTGACATCACTCCAATTTTCGATGTTAATTTTCCCTTTTCTTTCTCGATTTATTAGATTGACGCCACTAGGTAACACTACTAACATCCGCCATCTTTATTCTGGTCATCGTTTTACTTGGAAAGCAGTTTTCCAAAACCTTACGCTATCATATAGTAGTGAAGGATAAACATACTTACTTATCAATAAAGTTTACTTAAGTCAATTTACCGAAAATTTGCCCATTATCGCCTTCAATTATTTTGTTAAATAATGACTATCATCTTCACTTTCAATGTATTGTATTTTGATCAATATGTGTAATTAATAGTTAGCGTTCTGAATCAAAGAAGTTTAAAGAATGCTAAATCATTAGTAAGTTATCCAAAAAGTGCTACGATTTAATTGGCTTCTTTCCAGTGAAATTTATGGTGTCAATTGTCACTTTGGAATAAAGTTTTAATGTTAGCTAACGCCACTGTGATGTATCACACAATTATAAATAAATATGTATGTGGGTAACATTTCACCAGTGAAAAAATCATTGCTAGGCCTAACGTGTTATAAAAAAACGAAATCATCTATTGCATAAGAATGATTTGAAGTGTCAGTAAAAAAAACAGTGCAGTGAAAGTGGAAGAGTTATCAAATTTAAGTTCAGCTGAAGGTGCTTGATGAATATCTTTTTGTAACGAATTAATGTTACCTGCAAGAATAATAATAATTATTGTTACATCAACTTGAACTTAAAAAGCTTCTATATCTTAACCAACAAATATTACAAACTAACACTTCATTTTTTATTTATTGTTTTGTGCTGACTTCTGTTTTGAAGTTTTTTTTATACCATGTTCACTTCCAATTTGGAGCATATTGCCTCTTAATGGAGGTATTTAAACAAAAGTTTTGTCTACGAAAAATGCTTGTTCCTCTTTATTTTATATGAATTCGGCGGTAACTTTGTGGAAATTCATTTATAATATAAAACTAAAATTGTTAACTTAGTTATTAAGTGGAATAACTAAGTTAACATTTTTAATATTGCATGTTACTCAGTTGCTCAACCTCTCTTTATCGAAAAGAGTAATGAATACGGATAAAACGATAGAACTAGGATAAGACTAGTGGCTAGTTAATCGCTCTCACTACGCCCCGTTTTAGGATCGGATGGTTGGGATAGAATTTTAGACATCACAAACATCCATGCTTTCAAATAGAAATCCAAAAATCGACTGAAAAATCAATTCATGAAACTCGGCTTTTAAGTTTCCCGGGATGGAAGCCCTAGTGCCATTCCAATAAATTAAAAAAATATATTACAATCATAAATTAAAATAAAAAATCATAGGTTTTAATATTTTTGAGCTAACACAACATCTCTCAAATTATGATGAGTCGTTGTTATAAAAAATATATTTCAACATTATCGTTTCACCCATTTGTTATGCGCAATCTTTTGAAAAAAAAACGGAAGTCATCGTACATAATTAAAATTGTATGTTCAACATTATTTGAGCAATAATATATATTGTTTTAAAAATATGTGAGTTTGAAAGGTTTTGTTTTTGAGAGCTTATAATTATTATAAGTTGAATATTATTATGAACGGTAATTTTTATTATTTAACATATTTTTTGTTTGTGTATTATAAAAAAAATGTAATTCATGATAAAAAAATAAATGATGTTTAATTGATTTTTGTTTGTACACAACGTTCTACTTCCCTCTACCAGCTACGGTTTTATACTCTTCTTAAAGGGTGTATTCCGCAGCGTAACAACGTTATAAGTGTTTCTAATTATTGCCAGGAATGTCTTTAGAGAAATTTATCAAGACTTGGTTGCATGCACTCCAGTATGTTGGAAGTTAAATAATAATAATAAAGTGTACAGGAATTAAGTTCCATAGGACGCCGTGAACTCTTTGAATGCCTTGTAACTTGGCAGAGATGCAACCAAGTCGGCATGTCCGACGGGGACTATAGATCCGACAATATTTCGTCGGCCTCTGTGGTCTAGTGGTAAGTGATTGTCCTACCGATCAGGTGGGTCCTGGTTCAATTCCCAGCAAGGTCAATATCAAATTTAGATTTTTTTGAATTTAAATTTGTGATCTTGGACACAAATTCTCATCGAGTTTACCTCGTATGATGCTCTAATTTTCAAAATATTTAGCGCATTGGCTCTCAACTGTAATGTCAGATATTTTTTAAAACTTATAGAAATTAAATTAAAATATTTGCTGTTCGTTGTCCATGTCTGGACATTCCCAAAGAGTGTGATCAGTATACTGAATCATAATGCCACATTTACACATTTTACTATCTACCAACTGGAATAATATGACAACGAAGTGACCATGGAAGTTATGAATTGGCTGGTTCACATATCAGGAGTTAAAGCTTTGGTCTCATCTTTAACTTGTAAGTATACCTGCCCTTCCAAGAATTTTCTCGTCAATTTATTTAATATCCAATAATACACTTTTATCAATCCACTCTCAGTGTGGATCAAATGGCATCCTTATTATTATATATTAAGATACCTTAATTTAATGATAACTGATTGTTAGTCACCCTAACCGTCTCATTACATATCTGTTATTATAATACTAGTTATACACTATTCCGCTCCCTTCGTGGATAGTTTTCAGGATCGTGTAAACGAATTGAATGGATACACATTTTTTTATAACTACCGTATCCGCTCTCAGTGTAGAGCATATGGCCTCTTAATGGAGGTATCTTAACAGAAGTTTTTCTACGAGAACTGCTTGTTTCTCAGTTGCTTTCGAAGATAGTAGGGACAAAATGATAGGGCTAGGACAGGACTAGTGTTTAGCTAATCGGTCTCACTATGCCCCGTTTTTAGAATGGGATGGGTGGAAGTTAATTTTTTAGGCATTACAAACATTCATGACTACGTACAGAACTCCGTAAATCGATTAGAAATCAATTTATATCAACTGTCCACACCGGGACTTGAACCCGAGACATCCGTAACCGTAGCCAACGTAGTTAGCCATTGCACCACGGAGTTGACACGGATACACATAAAAGACTTCAATTCCCAACAAACAGTTTTGCGTAAGGATAATATTTTATAATATATTTTACGTCGGCGGCTTAAAAAAATAATTGCAATGCCCTAGAAAGTTTTATACAGAGAGGCGTATAAAAGCTAGGATATGCTTTTAAAATTGTAAAATATTATTAAGAATAATAAAAATAAAAAACGACTAAATGCGTAATCTTATCTCAGTTGTAAATAAGTGAAATTTCGCTAATTAGTAACATTAATAAGGTGAAATTAAAACACACACTTTTTCTTTGTGTAAAATACACAGATTATACCGATAACAAATTAAGGTGTAATTAAAGTTCGTAATTAATGAATACTTATTTTAAAGTAACTCAAAAATTATATGGTTCCAATTTTTTAACATAATGAAGTCTTTAATAATTTAATACAAGGTAATTGTTATAACCCACCTAACAACTAAAGAAATAAACAGTATTTTATGTTAAACTTATGGATAAAAAATGTGTATCATTTCTAATACTTAAATACAGCAGCTAACAGTTTTGTGATCTAAAAATCACACTATTCTGACGTGAGAACAATAAATTAGTTTTAAAAGTCTAAATATATTTCACATCTGTCTGCTTTTTTTAAAATTAATATGCTATCAATTTATTTATGAGTCTATTCATATTCTCTTGAATGCTCGTCTATGTTTCGTTGAACCGTATGCGCTCGTATACTTATTTTATTAACCAATCGTTCAACGTTGTTTTTCAAAGGGTAGTGAGTGTTATAACGGATGTTCATTATAAGGAATTCTCTTCGTGCATAATTTTCCAGGAATTTGGCGAAGGGACGAGTTACATCCGATGAAAATTATATATCATATAATACTGACATAATTGAATGGAATAGAGTCGCGAAAAAATTCCACAAGCTATTTTGCAGCCCATGTACCAGTCCAGACTGTTGCGCAGTCATGTGTTCGAGTCCCCTATTGCACACTTTTATTTCAAATTTAATGATTTGTACCAAAACTTTACGGTTGCAGGTCATGCTGTACGGTAGTTCGAAGTCATGAAATTGACATGAGATAATATATTTCTGTTATTATATAAGATATATTTAAATTTTATTTATTTAAAATCTTTTCGAAATTTAATTCTAAATTAAAATCAGGGTGCTGCATGCTATGTAACCCAGTTGAGAGTCGATCTACATACAATTTGTTGAGACGGGGCCCCTAATTGCGAATTTTCTTATATCATTGCTTGTTGATTAAGGCTACTTTGCTTGTACCTAAACGCCCGCATCTTGTTTGATCCGCGTTTTTTTTTAAATTGATTTTCCAATTCATTTATGGATTTCTGTTCGTATGTATGGATGTTTGTGAAGACTAAAATTATTTCGCACCCATTCGATTTAAAAAACTGGGCGCAGGTACTGCGATTAGTCAACCACTAGTCGTGTCCTTGTATCCAAATTCTCTTCAAAAGTAGTTAAAGTTTTCGTAGAAAAA
Source organism: Himalopsyche phryganea (assembly GCA_022494535.1). Lineage (NCBI taxonomy): Eukaryota > Metazoa > Arthropoda > Insecta > Trichoptera > Rhyacophilidae > Himalopsyche > Himalopsyche phryganea. Next base: position 3,705,890 of record JAGVSL010000019.1, on the reverse strand, counting down.
GTCTATCCATTAGGAATCGATATCGACTTGGAAAGGCAAAAGGACTTAACCCACACCAAAAAATAACTCACGCAAAACGTGTTAATTCACTATATTTATAAATATATATATATAGTATATCGACTTTATAAAGGCAAAATAACGTATCCATCAGTCCATTTGAAATATTTTTGTTTTCGATAATCACAATGTATACAATTTAATACACGTTTTGTTTGGGCTATACACAATTTATTTGTGTGTGGGTTACGTCCTTTGCCTTTCCACAGTCGATATGCTCTACATCTATAGCGGACGTAGTAAAAAAAAATGAAGACGATTAACATTGCTGTACGGGCTTTTATTTAAGCAATCATTTTTCTTTACCCTTACCGAATAGAGTTTAAGTGACCTACTCACAACCAGTCAAACAGCTTCTAATTCGATAGTCTATAATGAGTATATATAATTCACATCCATTAGGGATATAGTTTAAATAAAACAGAATATTAGCATTGGATTTTGAAATAGTTTATGCAAATAAAAAAATAACATTGGATTTCAATTAAATTGGCATTCGGTTTCATCTGAAACATACACTTATTTGTTCTTAAAAATTCCAGAGAATTCCCAAGCAAAGCGTGATAACCGCAGAAACGTTTTCGGCATCACCACTTTAATTAACATTTCGTTCATGTGTAATTTGCCAAAATATTATTTGCTTTTCTTAACATTTAAAAAATGGAATTCCATCTTCAACCAAGGCAAGTCGCATTTTTTACAATTATCGTACTAAACAAATATATTCCGATGTAATCATTTTTAGATATTTATTTATTTTAATAATCGTTTTGCATTTCAAACAATTTCTCAGTTGGTTTAGGTATTACTAAAAATACCATTTTCCGACCGTCCGCGGTAAGAATAAAACCAACCGCTTTGATAACAATTAAAGTATTTTTTTTATTATATTGTATTACACTTATTTCATGCATAAAAAAATGGTAAATTTGTTATGCATCATCCCAGTTATAATAAAGTTACATAAAAGATAAAGCAAAAAATAAGCAGTCATTTAAACATAATACCAGCATTAATTACCTCACAGAGAATATAAGAAAAACTCACTGAAACCCCTCAGGAAATGAGTAAATTATTAAGCTGTATCTATTTAAAATGTTTGTCTTGAAATGTAAAAGATTTTTTTGATGCAGTTGTATTTTTCGTTTATACCTGTCAATAATTTGACTCCTATATACATAATAACAATATATTTAAAAAATTTAATAATCGAGATGCATTGAATGATTTTTTACCCATTGATAAATGCAAGTTAAATATTTGATTGATTCATGAATACAGACGTTTTTCTTTTGTTATTTTCCATTTCATGTTGATAGAAGCAGCCAACGAAATGAAACGATCTTAGATTTACAATCGTATCGCTTCTTATACGTGGAAAAAACATATCTATTGTGTCAGAATGTATTATTAAATTCCATTTATGACGGAATAATACTCTTCCCTTGACAAGCAGACTTAAAACACTATAAATTCCGGCCCAATTTAGGTGAAACTAAGATCAACACATCATCACCATTATTTCAGAAAGATGGAATGATAAATAAAGCTTGTTGGGGCACTACTTTAACTCTTACAGCACGAACCTTTTCGCACAAATTTATTTTCAGTCAATTGATGTGTTAAAACGCTCACTATGGCCAAAAATAGATCAATTTCAACTGTGGAAAATGAAGAATTATGTGAAATATATGTTAGTTATCCCAAGAAGTAAACTAAACTCGTCGCATTCTAGCTATAATAAGTCTAAGAAAATTAAGAAGCTGAAAAATATTTAATCTACGACTTTGCAAGCAAAATGGCTGCAGTCGGTTTTCATATATACTGCCAACACGCACACAAGCAAGCGAATAGCCGCATATTCTGCAATTCAAAAGACTGAATATCGAGAGCTCTTTTCAAAAATATATTTCCTTGTGTTCTACTTAAGACTTTCATGAACTGTTGCCTAATTTATCTACCTAAAGTTTTGAACTGTTTGTAGAGCATATATCCACAAGCGTTTTCCTCTAGTTTGACCGGACTTACGAGATTAAGTCTTGGACATGTAAACATCTCCAGCGCGTTTATCCGGTTAAAGGAAGACATCAATGTGAAACTCTTCCGTATACCAAGTTTAGTTGTATAAAATTAAAATTTTCTTAAGGACTTTTTAAAAATTCTAAAACTATGAAACTGCTTATTCGAATCAAATGAAACTTTTTATGATTGTTACAAAACCCATAGATAATAATTTCATTTTGTATAATGTTTTAATTTGTATTCCCTTTTATGGAGAGCCACTTTTATTTATTGGGAAACATCTTGTAGGTTCTACAAGTCTAATTTATTTTCTGTTGCTGCTATTCATATCAACATATATATTTAGTTATGCACCCTGACATCTTGTTTGGTTGATTATGCAGTCTGGACTGCACCATCATGTGGTCTTCCAAAGTACAGGTGGACTCGTCAAATGCGCTATGATAAAATCGTTTTTTAGCCAATAAATTCAGTCACTATTTTTGACGAAAATACCGATGCAATTGCTGTTTTGGAATAATTTAAGTAGCTGCTATTTTGATTACCCTTTTTTCTATAAATGTTGCTAAATACCATTACAACTATGTATGTATTTGAAAACTTAAAACATTGTGTGAAAACACGTTTCCGGGACTCAACGGATGGTTAGCTTGTCACATGAAAACATGTCTCCGGGACTTAACGTGTTGATCAGAAAGTTTTTATAACTAGAGTTAGTTCTCGATCGATAAAATTACGTTCTGCAATAAATTACTGTGACTATTTTCACATTTAGAGACAAACAAAACATATTTTCTAATTTTCATCTGTGGTGCATCTTAAGTGAAAAATTCGAAAAAAGTATTAAATATTTGTTTTATAAATCGAAAAAAATTCAATCATGAAGTTCTAAAGATACTAGTACTATTTCAGGTTTTGGTTAATGACCCCGCATTTTCAACTGGACGTATAAATCATATTACACAATAATTTTTAATTAATTTTGATTAAAAAAATCAGATATCTTAATTTTATATAATAGATATATTATTCTTAATTCAGTATCTTGTAAAATTAACGCTTAATATTAAATAAATTTAATTTAAAAAAATTCTAACAATTTATCTATAATTTGACTTGTTTAAACTATTTTAACAGGTTTTATTGTATGCACAAAAATTAGTTGTATCGCTGTTTATAGTATAGTTTTGTACTAACTATATATTATAAAATACTTTTCTAATAAAGAAACGTTTATTTATCCAGACAGCAAGTACACTTTTAAATTTTCAATGGATTTTTACCCAAAGTTATCAATATCCGTCATGTATTTATAGCACACCACCCAGCTTCCTGAAATTCTAACGCGGAAAGAGCGACTAGTTTTCTTCCTGTCCATTCCTAACCGCGTCCGCTTTATGTTTAATCTGAAGAAGATATAGTAAAAAGACGTTCTGTCGATATGCTCCATTGATAGATAGCTTAAAAAAAGATGAAAAACCACATAGTTGCTCTTCTGGAAGAAAACACTAAGTCGAGAAAATTACATATTGAGTTAGTTATACCAAAACGTTTCTTATTTTGAATTCTACAGTATGGAAAATATACACACTTATTTTTTATAAATTATGCTTTAAAACAGTTTTGTAGAAACAAACTAAATGAAAAAAGTATAGTATTTCAAACATTTGAAAAACTTTAAAGTGCAATTAGTAAAAATTAGTATTTTTCAATTCATGTCGTCTTCCAGAACAACGACGATATAATCATTCAATTTCTAAAATTTAGGAACATTTATTTACGCAGCATGTGAATTTAAATTTAAATTAACTATTCTATGCGTAAAAGTATAAACGCGTTTTAGACGCAATTAATCAGATCAATTAGTAGTTATATTGTGTACATATTTGATTTTGAAGCTTTAATTAAAAGTCTAGCCTGTCAAAAAAAGGCATTAATTTGTAAATTTCACCCGTTTGCGTTGCAAATATGCGGTTACGCATTCACTGTTTTACATATCTTTACACGGACTAGATGTTTTCTGTTGCAATTGGAATAATGAAGTTCAGCTTTTAAAAAAAACTCTTACGGCTATTCGTCGGATTTCTCGGAATGATGGTTAACATTTTTATCTACCGAGCAACAGAACAATAATTATTATCACATCAAATGTTACAATAGCCCGGCGTTTTTATATTTGTCAGAGATTAAAGTGTTTATATTTGTTGCGTGTAAGAATTTTAAATTTCACCACATAAATAACGATTAATAGTAAACTACATAGATGTAACGTACCGAAATATCAAAATTTTCACACCAAATATATAAAAAATTATAATCGATGTTACCCGCTTCTGACTATTCATTTTTTCAGACATGAGATCAATAACTTAAAGAGATGAAAATGAATACACTTCATATGCTGTACTTTCATTAAAAAAATAGTTCGTTTTGTCCAGCTTAAGCTCAAAAATGATCATCACGAGAGATGTCAATGAAAAATTCTATCACAGTCAAAATAAAACCTAATGGGACATGTATCTTTATATTATTATATTAACTCTCATTTTTACCAAGTCCAATTTAGTGAATATTCTGCATACTGATCAAGTATTCGCTTATTGCTCTCGAGACACTCTTGCAATCATTTTTAAATGTTTAAATCAGCTAGGGACTGGCAGGAGGGAGCTCGGAAGGGTTTGCGCTAGGCCTTTGTTAAATATGACTTAGGCCGGCAAGCACCTTGCTAAATTAAGAAAAAAACATTATTCTCACATAAAATCAGTACCTAACTGCAATCTTAGTAGATTATTTGACAATATAGATAATAATAAAATGAAAGTCGTTGTAGCCTTTTGAAATTTATCGTAAACTACAATTCAGGTGTATATTAAAAGAAACCTAGACATTTTTTGTCTCTAGTCAAACAATGCTTAGAAACGTCAATGTTATTTATCTTCCAGATGTTCTTAAATGTTGAACGCAACATACACGTGCACTTTTTTCCCTTTACCGTAATTGTGCACAGTTTTGATAAGGCAGTTCCTAATGTGTATTGCTTTGTTTCATCATTTACTAAGGCGAACTTTGTTTCAATTCAGTTCTCCGTGTTCTTTCGTTTGCTCAGTTAGCTCAGTTTTCTATGAACGATGAGTGTTTAATACAAACATTCATTTATTTATCTGCGAGTGTTTTCAACGATTATTTAACTTAATAACTTTGAAACAAAAAAGTAAATTAGGGTTATTTTAAAAAAGAAACAATGTAACACTGAATCTCTACAAACAAAAGAATGGTACATATTTCTGCATCGATCTTGGAACTTTTCACTCTTGCGATCTAAGTTAGGTAATTATACCTTTCAGCTTTTGATAAATTTTTCTACATAATATGAGTATGCATACCAAATAATATTCGATTTATTCAATATTTATTGTGGATAATTGTATAAGAGAGATAAAAACAATCCGCAATTTCCCCGGAACACCGCGTATAGCTCTTGGTGAGCTCCTTGTTAACGTATTGGCATCCACTGCCGACTGAAGGGCTTTAAATGTGTTTTAAACAGATTGTGCTTTAAACAGGCTGTAAAGACTACAAATCTAAGTAACATGGGAAGATTCACATCTATAAATATCCCATTTTTTACCATAATATATTCTTCTTTATGACCTATAAAATACTTCTAGTACAAAATATTCAATGCATAAACTATTACGTAAATAATTTAAGACATCGACTGAGGTTAGACTGTCAGTTCGAGTCCATTCGTGCGCTCAAATGCCTGAAGATGCCGAAAGGTGAAACCAGGGTCGTCAGTGACAAAATACATGGAAGTGTACAAAATCTCAATAATTCAAATTTATTACGTAAATCTTTAATCACGCATTCTCCAAAGAGAGAAATGAAATTAGAAGGACTTTTTAATAAACCAATACTATTTAGCTAAGCTATATTTACTGTTTTAGAAGTGATATACAATATAAGCACTCCCTACGTATAATCCTGTATCTGCAAACTTGAGATTTTACAGGAGAGCGTTTCAAAGATTCATAGCGCAATTGCAAAGTAACGACTACATGTATCTTCTTCAAAATTGGGACAGTGCTACTATTTTGTATCTAGTTTTCCCTGTTGTTTGATGCCTACCCATAGAACTGAGCGCGTGGACAACAAAATTCCAAAAGACATGTAATCATATATTCTGCATTTACGTAGGGATTGTCGATATAATGTCATCTCGATTATTTCAACATCATAACATTTATATAAAATAAAATATTTTACAGACTAATTATGTTTTCAGAAAAGGAACATAGAAAGTATTATTAATCGTCAAAGTAAATACATTGGAATTGTATTGATTTTGTGTAATTACGTGAGCTTCTTGTATAGGTTCAAGTAATGGTGTTGAATTGATGTTTGTTTGGTCAGTTATTAAATATTTCAATTTATTTTTTATTTAAAGTTATGATGTTGGAATAGGTTAAATGGTATAATATTGTCTATCTCTTCTAAAACAGTATACATATTTAAGATAAATTCAGTTCAATCATAGTTTTGACGATGGTGTGAAGTCTAAATAGTTATCAATAAACTGAAAAAAATTATAGAACTGGTATCGCTATATCTCAAAAACTCGAATGTTATACATTGTTTATAACTGTTGCAAGCTTACAGTCAGTGCATTAGTAATAAAAAAATGTATTATTATTTTATAATAAATGTATTTCACATGATGCTAGAGTGATGAAATTAACTAAAAATGTGTTTAATGACGCGTGACGCACGTAATCATCATGGTTTGTGATTCAAGAAAGTGGTTTCCCAGAAGAATTTTCATGTGGTTTGTGGCTTATAAAGACATTTGTTACGAAACCTTTGACACTGATACTTGAAGACGCACTTGATGAGATGACATACAATCGATGAAGTTATGTTGAGATTTTTTTTTCGTAATCAGGCCTAGTGAAGAATTTTACTGTATCAATCGTAACAAGATAAAGTCACATAGATGAAAAATTACATTCTGGTATACAAATACTAATGTCAAAACAAATGATCTTACTTTGTTGTATCCCATGGTTTATTTATTCTAGATAAAAAAAATCTCTAATGCAGTGCTCCGCAACCGGTGTGCCGTGAGACGATCCCAGGTGTACCGTGGCGCAGTGCACCCAAAATGAGAAAAAATCGATTATTTTTATATTAAAAGAAAATAAAAACAACTCGGTTGCTAAGATAGGTTGTTAAATTATTCTCGTTGAAACAAATATTATATTGTTTTCTCAATCATTGGCAAACCGAGTTACGACGAGGGCCATTGGAAATTTTGTATTTTGAAATTTGGAATTCCAAACCCGAGCCGTTATACATGGACTTTTTAAATATTTTTTATATTAATATTACAAATAGTTTAATTATGCAAAACAACACAAAAATGAAACAAACATTCATTTACGACATGTATTTTTGCAATAAGGTTATAATTATACCGCGCATTTGTTGGTTTGATCAGCATTTGGATTTTCCGCTCAGAGAACCTCTCCTCTTATATAATAGTGAACATTCCTCGCAACCAATGTTCGTATATTACATCATTATAAATACGAAATTCTATTTTTGGGAGAGAATTTAATAATAATTATAATATTAAATATTTATTAATAAATATTTATTAGTAAAGAGAACGGCTGATGGCAAAAAACATCGTGTTTCATTTCGAACATATTTATATTTGAAATATTTAAAACATATTTAAAAAATCTTGCTGAGGGAAGGCCGGTATAGTTATCTTCACAGCATATTTGCATTGGAATTGCATTCAGCTTTCATGAATAGCTTCCAGATCGGCTTAAAATGTATTTTAATCTCTAAGCTCTGAAGATGCTCTATTCTAGAATATAATCAGCGAATAACACCTAAATTATTTGAATCCATTTATCTACAAAACATTTTTTTAATTAGTATTTAAAACTACAAAAATGTTTTTTATTTTAAAATAATAAAATACCTTTCCATCAAGAATTGACAGAAAACACGTTAAAAGTGAATAATAAAGCGTGTAAGGCTAAACTTGCTGTCTTCAAATATCAAGTTAACCTAACAATTAATATTATTATTCTGGCAGGTAACATTAATCCGTTACAAACGATATTCATTCTGTTGAGATACCTCCGTTCGGAGCTCATATTCCCCGTATAGGAAGCTGATATGGTTAAAAAAAGTAAACTAAATATTCCTCTTGGCATACATTTTTAAAGCTAAATGTACCTCCTTATTTTTTTACATTCCCGTCGCATTCTGGATCCACACATTTTTAGAGATCAAATGCTTTACGATGTGCAATTTTCCAGGAAAATTCTTCCGCTGATGCCGCATTTCTACTGCCTCGTACGATTGTTGTCGGATAAGTTTTCCGCATGAATACCTTTTAAAACATACTTTATTACTTGTTTCAAATGGCATCTATTTGACCGGATTCCATTATGTCTACAAGCAATGTAAAATAGTTTGTACTGAAGCGTTTGATTAATTATTTACATTGTTGGCTTCGTACTGACTTTTCACGTTCTTTGTATTGAACTCAGGTAGACAGAAAATATCACTGATTAGTTTATCTTTTATTTATTTAGATATAACAACAAAGTCAATACGCTGTAGTAAAAAGAATACAACATATTTTTAAACAAACCGTATTAATTTTAAATAAATGTACCTACACTTACAAATTACATAACACATATATTATGAAGAATAAAGACAGATTTAATTTAGAGTTATACAAAAAAGATGAGATTAAATAACAAGACGAAATTAAAATAAACTGAATGTGTCTTTATCTATAGGGAATAAATTGAAAAGTTACAATGCTCTCGTGGTAGTATGAAACACATTAAATATACATAAATGTAATAATTTATGACATATTTTCTTTCTTTGTAATATGAAAAATTGCAAATCGATATGTAAACATAATTTTTTAGGCCTAAATATATAATATCGTCGCTGCTCTGGAAGAAAACACTAAATCGAAAAAATGACGTATTGAGTTACCAAAATGATCGTTAAATCGAACTCTACCGTGTGGAAGAACACATTTGTTTTTTTAAATTATACTTTTACTTAAAAACAGTTTTTTTACAAAAAAACTAAATGATAACGGTATATCATTTCAAACATTTAAAAAGACCAATTACTCAAAACTAGTATTTTCCAGATTGTGTCTTCTTCCAGAACAACGACGGTTATAATAAATGAATTTTATCGAAATAAATGAATAAATAACCATATTTCACCTTACGAATTGTATTACATAGTCAAAAGTAATTGGCTGCAAGCATAGATTCTCGTTACTTTCATTATTATATGTATGGTACATCGCACTGCATGGTAGTATTATTCAAAAGAAACAAGGGCCTGAAGTGACCATCGTAATATTATAAAATAATGATATTATAACAATAAAAAAATGATATACGACAGAGTATCCGACACCGGCAAGCCTCAATGGCGTTCATATAATTTCACGCCGATGGGATATCAGCGGTTGTCAAACATTTTTATAAGAGAAAGCGTGTCCTCACTTTTATAAATATTTGCTCATAATTAAAGAGTTGATACGTTATAAAATAAATAATTTTCTAAAAGCATTTAAAAAAAGCATTAGCAATTCACTTCAAAATATTTAAATAATACTAGAAATACAACTAAACCTAGAAAAGCAGTTTATTTTCGAGACAGTGTGCCATTAATAATTATTTTGTAAAGCAAGTCACTGTCAATTTAAATGGTAAATCTATTGAAATTTAACGAATAATTAATATTTTCTCATTATGAATTGAAGTAAGCAATTAGAAAGAATTTAGTTCAAAAGAAATTATGTAATGCATTGTATAGTTACTTCGCAATCACGCCATCGTCAGAGCTACTGTTAAATTATTGTGCTATTTTTGCAACCTTTATTATAATAGAGATTAGTAAATGCCAATTCTTCCAATAATTTTACCTTTTTCTGATGACACTTCTGCCAAGAGATCTAGCTTAATTTATCAACCAATTCTAAAATGTACATTTTTTGTTTTTAATTTTAAATTAGGTCATTCTCACTTTTCAACTCGCTCTTCTTCATTAAATCTAATACCTAAATACATTCCTTCAATTTTTTGTATGAATGAATATTCGTTCCAATTCTATCCTCATCTTTTTCGTTCTCAATTATTTAGTGGAAAGATATTGCATATCCAGTTTTTCTTGTTTTGAGAAAATTTAATTTGAAGATTTGATATGCACTAAAAATATAGGGTAAATGGACATAATATGGATTTCAACATCTCCTGGAATACCCTATTTGAACGAGCAATATTTCTACAGCATAAATATATAAGGCAGATGAACGTTTTGTGCATGTTAACTCAATTTCGACAAAAACTGTACATACAATATCTTTGCACGGGGATATCGGTTTATTGCTTTTAATTTTATGTGAGATCATTCCAACGTTTCAATTCGCTTATTTTATTAAACCTAACACGCACATTCCTCCATTTTTTGTATGAATATTTATTTCGATTCCTTCCACAGAATAATCATATCGATCAGTGTAACAAGTTTAAAATTTTTAGTTTTTAGTTAAGTGTAGGGAAATGCTCAGAAAACTGACATTGACCTGTTCCAAAATGTAACAAATAGTAGTCTGTGGTTATTTTAAAATGACAGCAGCTTTTATTACTTTAGATCCAAACTGTAATAACTATAAAACTTCTGTGATAACCTCTGAACACTCCTATTATTAATATTAGAAAAAAATATATGTTTATAATATCTTCGCTGTTCTGGAAAGGAACACTGAATGGAAAAAATGATATATTGATTTACTTATACCGAAATGTTTCTTATTTCGAACAATACCGTATGGAAGAATATAATATTTTTTATATATTACTAGTGAGTACCCGGCATGCGTTGCAATGCCACTCAAAGAAAGAAATTGTTTGTGTTTTAATTCTGTTTATTGAAGTGCTTTTGGACACACAATATTTTCTGTTTTTTCTGTCAGGTGCGTACACGAATAAATCAAAAGGTTTTCCAAGATGTCGCTATTTGAACGAATTTGATTCTTTATTTTAGATTTTAGATATATCTGGATTGTGAGATTGATTTTTATATATAATAAGACCTACTGTAAGTTAAAAAGTTGAGAGTCGGGCTCGGGCTGGGCCGGGCCTGATTGTACTCTGCCTATATCAAGTGCAAGCAATAACTTAACAAAGTTTTATCTAAATCGGATAAACGGTATGGCAAGTCATAAGATACGGTACGAACAAACGCACATTGTTTTTTTATATATTAGATACTTTCACTTAAAAACAGTTTTGCACAAACAAACTAAATGAAAAAGATATAGCATTACTCAAAACTAGTATTTTTTTAGTGAATGTCTTCTTTCAGAACAACGACAATATTATCAATATAAATATAACACATACTTTAGATAATCTTAGAATTTCATTAAAATATACAAAAAATAGATGTACAGTAGAAGATTAAATATGCCCAAAACCTTGTTTCCCATTTATCTCATAATTATGCTTTTTGAGTTGTTACACATTGAAACTGAGCAATCGATATATATATTACGTAATATTTTAATTTTCTCAGTGCGCACTTTCTGAGCACGCCAATGACCTATAGCATTTTCCACCGGATAGATTTATAATCTATTCGAATTACGGAAACGATCTCAACGGCATAACGACGCGGCATGAGGAAGGCTTTCTGGCATCCGCTGGAATAAGAAAGAGTTTTCACACAGGCATTATTCTGCAACTTCAGAGAGAGTATCCCAATCATTCAATTCATTTATTACAGACGTAATGGCAGATGTCGACAACTGGAATAGATTGATACAAAATTAACAGAAAAAAAACTTTCACTTAAATGTAGCAACACATCATAATTATTCGTTTAAACTTCACAGATTGTATTTAAATTACATAAATCGTAAATATGCTTTACAGCGTGCTACTCTTTTTCTGCCTAAAAAAATACTTAATGCTGACTGATAACAATGCAATTCTATAGGAAATTTAATTGTGTGTCGAAAATTGTCAAAATATTAAACATTGGAATCTAGCAAACCGATAATTTAAAAGAATTACGAAATACTTTGACTCAAAGCGTTGTTTTATTTCAAATCTGTCCAATTTGAAAAAAAGAGTAATTAACGACATTTTATACTGTATTTTCAATTAAGAAAAATTTGTAAATTTTTAGTAGCAAGTCAACCACTTATTGCAATAGATATAAGCGAAATAAAATTAGACATAGTGTCATTTGATTATAACTATTTAACTTATCGGATTCTGCATGTCATTAAAAACTTAAAAAAATCGAATGCTTTTGTCAAATTTTGAAAGTTACTTGTCATTGCATATTGTGTGAAATCACAATAGTATAATTTAAGATATCGACTGAGGGTGCTTGATGGAATTTCAATATCAATTTTAAGTTGCCGAAATTTTGTACATTTCCGTAAATTCGCCTTTCGGCATCTTTAGGCATTCGAATACACGAATGAACTCGAACTAACTGTCCGTAAATAGTTTGCATAGTTCATATCTCTACTATATAGTACAAAATACATGTAGAAATCTGTATGTTTGTATGACTGTCACTTACAAGATGCTCCCAAAAGGTAGCGACGTGAATTTTTTACGTCATTCTGGCTGCCATTTCTAGGTTTAACTTTTAACCTTAAACTGAAAACGCTATATTTTTGACTCAATAATAGCAAATAGTTGCTTAACAACCGCTTAGTACTAAAATAAGTGTTGAATTTGCTGAATGCGACTAATAAACACCACAAATATTTTTTCATCCGAATCGTAAAATTTTTAAAAATCCATCATCTTAAATTCTATTTATAAAATTGTAAAACGTATAATAGTGAAATATTCATATCGTGGGTTTTACAAGAAGTATGCCCAATATGAAGATAAAAGTATTTATTGAACTAATATAAGCTATTCTCTATCTTGGGCGAAACCGGGTAAAAATTACTAGTATAAGATGAATTAAGAAAAATTATTCTAGGAACTACATTGAAACTTTAATTAATTTTAATACTGATTTAATAACAATGCATTTGCTAAGTATTATGAGTTTGTAATTGTTTTCCAAATTAAGGTTAAAAGGCATTTCCATTTATTCCCTTCCTACAGAAAATACTAATTAACTGTCTTCGTGTTTTGAGATATGGCATAATTATTATTTATGTATTTTATTTTTGTAACTTTAAAAAAATTCGAAACATTTTTCTCATGCAGAGATACGAATTTTTCAGTTAAGCCGTTCGACGTTGACAAGTGTTGACAGGTATACTGTGCGGAAGACACGAACATTTTTGAACGTTTGCGGTACCCAAATGCAGAGAGACCTACGGGATAAACTGTAATTTGTATAATGTCAAAATGTTTAAATTTTACATGTTCAAAAGAGCAGGTGCCACTTGGACTGTCAGAACATTTATCGCAAATTTCGCTCGACTTGCATAACAAGTCAGAGTGAAAAGAGAATAGTTAAATACAGATCAGAGCGAGTAAACAAAACATATACGGGAGATTTTATCAAATAAACTTGATAGTTGACTTAGAATTGTCTGTGGTAGCATTGGAAACGTTTCTTAAATATTTTATGTTTTTAATTTTCTATAAAAAACCAATATAAAGCATGCTAAAAAAAAAAAAGATTTTCCGTTTAAAAGGGGTAATTTTTACTATCAGGTCCGTGTTGCAGTAGCCAACGTCGTTGGCTAAGTTTACGGATGTCTCAGGTTCATAAATGGAATTCTGTGTGTAGGCATGTATTGTTGTGATGTCTAAAATATCCTACCACCCACCCGATCCTAAAAACGGGACGTAGCGAGAGCGATTTGCCAACCACTAGTGGTGCCCTAGCCCTATTCTTCTATACCTACTCACTTCAAAAAAGAGAGGTTGAGCAACTGAATAAAGAACAGTTCTCGTAGAAAATACCTTTGTTGAAAAACTTCTGTTAGAAGGTAAAAAAATAAACGTTTGTGCTATTATAGAGATATATGATATTCAAATAATAATATATCGAACGAAAAGTCGTTAAATTCTGATAAAATGATTTGTTTTTTTAGTTAATTTGTAAATATAAAATTAATTCGGTAATAATGTTTACCGTTTCTCAACTGTTGCCAATTCATGACTCATCGAGAAGATGAATGAATGAATGGATCTTATTTTCACACGTACCTAGAGTTATGTATTTTTCTCGCTCGCGCATAATAAAACAATAATGAATTTTGAGTAAAATAATAGTAATTGAACAGACATTTATATCACTAAGTCAATTAGTCTTAATCATATGCTTGATTTCATTTCTATAACGTTGAAACGCTGTCATTTAAGATAAAACATGAACGTTGTACAATCATGCTCATCCAACACGTATCGCCTATACAATATGATGGTTAAATGCTCTTTACAACGTATACAATCATCATTATTTTAATTGTTTATATTTTCGAAGAAATCGTATAATTATATACTTACCAATAAAACAGAAATGTAACATATATTTACAAGCTGGATGTCCGAATGCCTGAATCCAGCCTGTTATTTCTTTGAACAGGATGCATTCCGCCGTCTTGGAAGTAAACTGATGAAAATCCGTATAATGTAGTCGACGGAGCGATGGATTGGGCGGAAGCACAGATGAGCGGATGCTAGAGAATGTTCGATGCAACGTGTGGTGGTCATATGCTACGAATATAAATATGTTTTTTCTTCGAAAAATAAATGACAAAAATAGTTTTGAAAATCTTTTACACGATAAACAGCCAGGGACTTCGGTACAACTTACATTTGATACTGTTGCATTTAAACTCTAGAGGGGCCTTGCATAGTGAAAATTAAATATGGCATACTTTATGGACGAGTATAGTGAACTATCTAGCTTCCGAATACAATCGTTTTGATTTTTAGAATAATGAAACAAAACGGTTTACATTTTTGAAACAAGCAAATATTAGTCAATTAGCTTTGACTTTGGTAAAAAGCTACGGACATACCGTGAATAGTATGTTATATTTTCATTGTATATAGATGAAAAGCGATAGCCGAAAATACATGTATAAATCTGTCTGTCTGTCAAAAGAACGGTGTACAGTAGAGGTATGAAATTTTCATGTCATTCTGGTTACCATATTTTCAAATTGTAACATTATTTTTAATTGATTGGCTATATTTTTTGGGCGCGACATGAGGTACGGGCCATGGTGATATCATGACATGGTGACATAATAATAATAGTGTAGGAGGCGCTGAATATTTTTTTTGAAAATGAACATATACTTATTTTATTTAATGTAGTCAAATGAGCACGCTGCTTAAAATAAACCCTACACTTTTTCCAAAGGCCAAAAAATAATTGCATGAAAGAAGACAAATAAAAGCGCAATGTAGGGCATTTTGAGTAAACCTAAAAAAGAGTAGAAACGGGTTTATAAATTCTCTGAACGTTGTTTTGACATCCTGCTAATCGGAAAAAACAGTGCTACCTCATATTTAAAGTGAATTTCTCGTCGGTCTTAAAACCAGAGCGGTGTTTACTCTCCCAAAGGACCCCCTCCGCTTCCTCCTACTCCTAACCACCCTCTCCGATTTCAATGTCCTCCCGTTTTTCTACACGCAGACAACAACTGTTCCTTTGCCAGTAGTTAAAAGCCCAGACTACGCGTGGTTGTTTCAATACATCGTATAATACTTTTACACCAAAACTGAACAGTAAACAATATTATATGTGTTTTATCACTATCGACCCGTATTTCGCTTTCCGGCATATTCAGACATTCGAATACAAGAAATGAACTGAAACTGACAGTTAAATAGTTTATTTCCTGATAAATAATTTATAACACAAACTTGTTTTATCAGTAAATGTTGGAAACAAACAGAGCACAGTTATGTAGTTTACCAATTTTGAACGAACAACTTAATCTCCCTAACTCCCCTTTATTGTACTCTTTACGTAATTATTTTCCCAATTAATGTTAGAAGTTATTATTATCAAATCAGTATTAAAATTATTTCAGATATCAATGTAGTTCCTAGACTAAGAGATAATTTTTTGTCTTAATTTGTCATATATAAAAACACTTTTCTAACTGTCAGTTTGACTTCATCCGAATGTCGAAACTAAGGTTTTTAATATTTTTGTGTTTTACTTTTAATTAATAAAGCTTTTATAATGGCCTAAGTAGAGATGATACATTAAGTTGTTTTTTTCGAAAATGAAGTTATTTTCTGATATAAATATAACGATATTTTTTTCCTTAATTAATAAATAGTCTGCGTTAGTTAACATTTTTTTATGAAAAGTAATTCTCGATTATATTTATAAAAAGTTTAATGTCCACAAGTATATTGTATATTCAGAGCCAGTTTCGCTCAGTGAATGAGCATATCAAACTGATTAAAAACTGTAATTGACCATTTTTAAAAATAATTTACACACGAGATGGGTTGCAATATAATAGGTTTATGAAAGGATGATTATTTAAAGTTTATCAATCGATTAAAACCTCATTGATAATAAATTATGCATGTCAAGTTTAATGAAACTAAAACAAATGAATTCTATCTTACCCATCCGATCCTAAAAAAGTAGAAAGAGCGATAATCGAATAGTCGAAATAACTTTTAATTTTTTTTTTCGATGGATTCGACGGTAACTTCATGGAAATTCATTATTAATATAAAATTACTAATAGTCAATTACTGTTAATGGTTTTATTAATTTCTAAATACTCTAAACTATTCATTGTAATAACTCTTTTATTTACTCAATGGAGTATTTCTACGTTATTATTTTTATTAATATTATGATCATTTTCAATTAAATGATTCGAAAACACTTATAATATGTACTTCACTTCTATTATTGAAATGTGTACTTGTCTGTCCTACATAAGATGTTTGACAGTCTTCACAAGAGAAGGAGTATATGCCGGACTGTGACAATGATTGTTTTTGATCTGTGAAGACTGTCAAGCTTAATTAGAATCATTGTTTACCTTAGAAATAAATAACCATGGGATATAGTTAGTCTGAAGATGCTTCTTAAAGCAGCAAAACGCGTTACATTTAGTAACACAGCCAGTCGAATAACTAAGTTATCAATTTTAATTTTGAAATGCTCGTTTGCTGGAAGTGAATCGAATACAGTACGCCATTGAAATTTACGCCGACTTTCATTATGAAGAAGAAGGTCTCTAGAGGCTTTGTTTGTAGCGGAATTTATAAAGCGTTGTTACGTATGCACTTGTAGGTGGCTCATAAGAATATCGTGACCTAAGTACCGGCGGATATGTTTTGCAAAGTTAAAGAGAAGAATCGTTAGAAACTGGTTTCATTTTCATGAGTGGCCAACCAATGATCAGTAAGCCAACTTTTATTAACGAAAAATAATCAACATTCTCGATTTAATGAGCAGTCATAAATAGCTGCATCGTTTTCTATTAGCATTTTTTACATTATGTTAAAAGAACTTTCGAAAAATGTACTTACTTACATGACCTTAATTATCAACATCGTAACATATACGTAATTTTATTGTAATCAATTAAAAACAAAATTGACCCCTCTCCCTACTTGGAGCATATGCCCTTCAAGATTCTCTGTCCTCCACCAGTCTTCTTGCTTCCTTTAGGTCATCCTAGCGTCATCAGCGGGTTTCTGGATCTCCTGATAGTGCTAATTTATGGTTGCTAGTCATGGCACTTTACGACATCAGATGGTAAACGTATACAGTGCATTGAAAACAGATGCCTGCTGTGAATATTAGGGGTATGAGGTTTGAATTTGTCAGGAACTCGGAGGTAAGAGGAGAGCGGACGAACCAGCCTCATATTACCTAACTTCGACATATGCTTCGGACGTCCCAAGGGATCCTGAATCCTGATCGTTTCTTCTACCAAAAGGCCATCGATGATCATCCATATGATGTACTCGGAAGAGCTACGGGATGATGGGATGAGATGGTAGGAAGCAAAGAGGGTGTCAGGGGACAGAGTATTTTTGAGACACCATGTCGTGACCATATGTAAACTAAACGACTAAAAAGTGCAATAGTGTAAACATATACTCTACCCATTTACTTAAGTACGAATTTATGTAGAAATATTTTATAATTGGTAGGAACATTACTCGTACAGTGTAACAGTGTAAGATTTCATTTTCTGAAATGTTGAGTATTTAAATCTAGTATCGATATAAATTAATCTCGGCAACAGAACTTCGTTCGATAGTATTTATAGATGTCACAACATACATTTTTAGATATTATTAAATACATACATTGTTTAAATGCAATTGTTACAGTTAATTATGTTTTTTTTGTAAGTTTTGAGCATGCATTCGCATTTCTAAATGGTCCTAAATAAAAAAAGTTTGGGCTTCACTGGTATAGGTTGCTCAAAGATCTCTGTATTATATAACAGTCATGATCGGCAATCAAAAGGGAAAGATCGTCAGTCATGTAACTTTGAACTCTTCGAACCTTCACTGTTGGATGAATAAAATTTTGTATTTTCAAGAAATTTAGTTTCCACAACTAGTGATTTAAGTCGATAATACTCTCCCAAGAATATTTTTGTAACCTTTAAAATCTGAGGGAAATCTAAATAACTTCTTGATAGAAAATGCATGATAGAGCTATTTAGAAAGCTAAAGAATATTTTAGATGCAGAGACTTTTGTGAATAAACTAACAATATTCAATTTTATTTGAACTTATTTTTTAATAGATTGTTTTATCCAGTGGAAGATTGTTTATTCAATTTAATATAAAGACTAGCTGCCCGATACTTTTCCCTACGTGATTACCTTGCACAACTATTCACACGTGTTTGCTGATCACAATCAAACCGGGAACTTAGACCTTTAGAAATGGACTGGATCAGTGTCAGGACTGTCAAGTGAGGCTGATTAATAAAAGGGAAACCACCAGGAGCAAAATAATTTGCAATACCCGTAGCCATATTTCCTTTGAAGTTATTAAATGTGACATCTAGAATATGTTGTATTCATAACAACTCAAACTATGCTTACGTTGCTGCTCCTGACTGGGCTGTTGTACTGATTTAGAGATCAATGTTAGATGACTGGGGCTTGAAAGAACATACCCCAGGTGCACATGCCTGATCTGACATCTGTGATGTTATCAAAGCAACGCTAATTATTTTGATGTCGTATTGTGGGTGGGTGTTATCATTGCAACCCTAAATAAACAATTATATACGGTCGATGTTTTAAATTATATCATAAATTATATAAATTTCAAAAATAACAAAATCGTAAATTTCTTATGCATCATCCCAGTCGTACTATAGTTAGTCATCTCAAAAGAAAAGAAAAACAAGAACACTTAAACCAGTGTAAGCAATACGGATAAAATAACAGAAACATGCTTGACGTTACATATACCCCGAAATACTCTACTGAATGTATCATTTAAAACGACAAACGTCAAATAAAATTGTCATTAAATAATCTTTTTTTTTTTGACTCTCCTGCCTTAACATGATGATGAAAAATTAAAATTATCCATATT
Organism: Himalopsyche phryganea; assembly: GCA_022494535.1. Lineage (NCBI taxonomy): Eukaryota > Metazoa > Arthropoda > Insecta > Trichoptera > Rhyacophilidae > Himalopsyche > Himalopsyche phryganea. Next base: position 3,686,190 of record JAGVSL010000019.1, on the reverse strand, counting down.
TACAGACAATAACGTTTATTTGCAATCCTGAAAATAAATTTTACGATAGTTCTCAATACTATTATATAGAATACTATTAACAACAGAAACGCAAAAACAATATTTAATATTCAGTTTTTCCTAACATACTAATTGGCAATATGTTGAGTGATATTGTAACTGACCAATATATTTCAGCTAGTTATCTTTGGCTTAAAAAAGGATCCCGTTTTATACGCTGCGTACAAAATGCCTTTGATGAAGACTTAAAATAAATAAGAAATAAACGTTCCATAAAAAGTACTCATTGATATTCATAAATCTCTGTGTGTATGTGTGTTTGTTTTGTTTCCTAACTATGAAAGGCAACGGAGTTAAAAATCGCCATACTTAAGCCCACTTGTGAAGGCTATAATCCAGTAGCTTATGACCTGTAATAGCGCTGCGTCAGGAAACTTGAATCAAACAATGTCCCATATTTTTATTTTCAACACTATTTATAAGATTGCGTTTTTTGTTTTGGTTGTGTGCGATGTTTTTAAAGGTGTATGCTCTTTGTGGATAAAGAAACACAACAATATGTTTTATGAAAACGTAACACAATTTGTTTTGCTAGGTACCTCCACTTATACTTTCTATGTTTACTTTATTCAAATTTATATTTTATCAATTGATAAAGCTCGCGATGAACGGAACATGTCCTGATCATTATTACAATGTAATAGTACGCAAAAAATTGTGCTTTATTTTTTTAAATTGCCTTTACACTATGAATTGACAGTTAACACCTTAAAAATCACATTTTGTTAGTTAACTAATATATTATATCAAAGAATCAACTTTCTATGAAATATTAATGAAATCAATATTTTAACCTTCGGCTCCAAATTATGTAAAATAATATTTTCATTCACTTTGTTGTCTCTGCGTTTATAATTAAAAATTTAAATAAGCTCATCATAAAAAAAAACATCTTTATATCTAGAATCATATAAGAAACTCACTTGCCCTCCTCCACCCACCACTGCTTTCCCATCCATTAATTGTGTACGGCAGTATCCAGTGACGTACCAAACGTAGAGCGTATCTACAGTTTTTTTTTCCGTAATGGAAGTGACTTAGGAGCAACTGCTCAAGACTTGGTGGCGTACACTGAAGTGTGCAGAAAATCAACGTATCCAGATAAGTGAAAAGCTTTTATGAGTTAAGGTCTACACTCTCTCTCCGCATGACGCCGCACTTTTTTATCCGCAAAGCCTTATTCGCCAACCAAGACAGCGTGCCGATTGGCCCAATGGAATTTTAGACCGACTTGCGCAGCTCTTCCCTTTATTCATGCATTTCATGACACTCCCAGACTTTTAGCACCACATTTGCATGTTGTTCTATCCACTAGCCGACCATGGTCAAAAAGCTTAGCAGAGAAACTACCGTGGCCAATAATGAATTGGCTCGTCTATTCATCTGGAGTGAAGACATTGAAGATATTAAAATTTTATATTAGAAAAGAAGCATAGACATGGGCAGAACGCGCAATTCCATCACCAGAAACCACTGCAGGTCAATGACAGCTCTATTCTTAAATTAAATCTCTGTAATAATAAATGTTGAGAACACGATTAATAAAGAGCATTTTATAAGATACGGTCAATCTGGGAAACTTTGAGACCGTTCTGAGGGTTTTTGTATTTGTATGGTACGCCATTGCAATTATGTGTGGTATTGTTCTACATAAAAATGAACTAATGTCTTAAGATGAAATTTAATCAACATAAATAGATTTATTGTTATAAATATAGATAAAACAAGAGAGGAAAAATTTAATCCATATCGGGTAACTTTGGCCCACGATACAAATAATCACTGTAATTACTATAAATTCAGTGATTTTAAAGTATTAGCTACTTTTCTTTATGCTTTCGTATATTCTGTACATAATTAATATAGGAAAAAATATACAACATTTGGTTTACAGATTAGTAACACAAATTGAAAATATTGCTAATCCAACTTATTTCAAGGAAAGTTTTTGAATTGTGTTTTATCATTCCAAGCTGACAGCTTACAAATTCAACAGTAAAACATTAATTTATATTTTTACTACCAGGGGCAACTCAATACCTTTACTTAACTAAAAAATATTCATATGGCATTAGTACAGTACCTTTTTACATGTAGTGGGACAATCTTTGGCCTATGGGCAAATTGGTGGTACTTAAATATTTAACACTTATTTTTAATTTTTTGTGAATCAAGTCTGGCAACACCGCCAAAAAAAGGTTCCTCACACTCGACCTATAGTGTCGCCCACAATCCGGATATTAAGAATTAAAGCCACGCCGCGAATCAAGGTAATTTTGTGAAAACCCGTACGGCAGGTGCTTGCTTATTGCATAAATGCAACACGAAGTCTGTAATGATCGTTAATGCATCTTGCACGCTATATTTATCGCCCATATCAATAAGAATAATGATCGAGTGCTACTAAACGTGTAAAATCATGTAGAGAGGAGTTGGAAATGATGCAATAGTGAAAACTGGGAATCCTTCAGTCAATTTAAATTTGCCCTATAACACAGGTTTGCATACAATTAAATTATTATACTTACATATCCCATTATTTTTATAAAAATATATAATAGCCCAGACCGGTCTGTATGCGTAGACGTAGACGTTTTATTATTATCACATAAACACATATAGGTATGAAATTTTCTCATGACCTAAGCGTCAGTGGTCTATATAAACAATACGCACAATTCCGAAGTGACGCAAATTCCGAGACAAACAAACAACAATCAGTCCGTCAGTATCTAAAGTAAAGAACAGTTATTTTAGACATTCAGTATTTCAATGTCAATACCGTTATCTATGACGGACGTTCCCACCAGTATTTTAATAATTTCCATCTATGCAAAACAATTGATTCTAGAACTTTGACAAGAATTTACAATCATTCAAATTATACAAATATTGAATTAAATTCTTAAGTACTTCTTACAAATAAATAACTATGTGTATGTAATCAAAACTTAAGCCACATTAAAACTCAATCATGTGAGAAAAATATAATGAGATAATAAAAATAATTCATAAATAATCATGAACAGAAATAGCAAATGAGAAAGTGTTACAATAAAATTGTAGACCACTGAAATAATCTTAGTACTTTACAATTAATGTAATATTAAATAGGTAATTAACAATGACATTAAGCCGCACATAGTAAATTATTGGGAATGAAGATAATTTTTTCAGCCAAGAACATGCAACAGATATCTGATAAACAAGTTTAAAGAGCCAAAATCAATTCTTACAAGTAAACTTTGCTATTACAAAGTCATCAATAATCTGTCTCGGCATAATAAATTTGGTTCTTTGTTCGATCGTCGTCCGCTCTGTACTGATCCTGATTATAATCATTAGCTTCTTCGCTTCTCGATTCTGCCATGTTTCAACTAACCATTATCCTCTTAACATAGATGTCGTTGTACTGGATTAAACAGAATAATATATTCAATAATCACATAAAATGAGTATTCCCATAAGTCTGTGATAATTAATTCTAACCGTCAATGTAACTTTGATAAACTCGCATCACCTTTCGTAGAAATACGGTAAATTAAGTACAACTTATATTTGGTATTTTTGAAAAACACTTGGGTTTCGTATAGCACGGTCATATGGTTCCACGAAAATGTCGTGTAATACTAATCTATGTTATACAAGGTTTGAACTTAATTAGGGTATGCGTTCCAAAAAAATATTGAAGTTTGATAATATCCTTTATTTTTTTAATAAACAATCGAAAAAATATACATTTACGTATTTATTGAAAAAAACTTTAATTACATATAATATACCATTCATTCATCATTGCTATCACTTACAATTCTAAACGTTGGACTCTTTTTCACTATCGGAGGACTCTGGAGTATTTTTGGATTTAGGCTTTAAAAATTATGTAAATCTCGAGCTTGATGTTTTGACAAACCCTAATTACTTTTTTGATTGGTAGCCTTAATTACTAGCAATCGTAAAACGGTGAATTCCCGAAAATACACCTAAATCTCTCTAAGAAAACGGATAAACATTATTTTTATTTAATTATTGGCCCCTAATCTTTCAATATAAATAATACTATTTAATAGTTTTGCTACAATTTGGTGCAGAAGTTGATTTTGAAGCGACTCCAGAATAAAGCATACTTGAAAATGAAAAACTGTGCAACCAACAAAACATACAAGTTGGAAGGATTAATTACTTCATCGGAGAAATTTCGCACAAAGGCAGTGGCGGCGAACATTTCAAGCTCGGTGCGTCAAAATTCTGAAAAAAACCTAGCGTAAGTCGGGTGCCGTGTCATATCTAGAAATATCCATAATTTTGTAATATTTCCAGCCCCAATAAAAAAAGAGTAATTGTTTTCATATATTTATTTATTAAAAAAGCAAAAACAAATAAGTATTCAATTCAGCGACTATTTTGTTGCTGGTTATAATTGAAGGTTGCTATTTCACGCACGTCAAATCCTAGCAAACGCTGCTAATGTCATGAACTATTGGCTTTACTTTATTAGTTTTAATATTATTTAATGCCAAGAATAGAGTGTCAGAAATGTACGTAGGGTCCTAGTAGACGCAGCGCGCGTTGATTGCTTTTTATGAAGATGCATGTCACTCTAAATGTCTCGGGGTGTCACCTTTGACACGCTTGTCATAGATTCGCCATCACTGCACTAGAGCATTGTTTTCATCTTGCTCAGGAATTTCTACATAAACTTTCTTCCGCTATGATTACCTGCGTCTCTTCAATATTATAGTTTGAATCCTCACAACGCTCCGCAGAATAGTTTCTGGCAGCCATCTTGCTGTGGTGTGTCATGTTTTTTTAGTCAAATGGATGAATGTGTTATTTATTTTTGTGAATTACTGGCAACTAAAAAATATCGTTCAAAATAATTCTCTTTATTCCTATCCTAGCCCTATCCTTCTATCCCTACTCTCTTCGAAATAAAGAGAGGTTGAGAAACTGAGTAACAAGCAGTTCTTATAGAAAAATTCTGTTGAGATACCTCCGTTAGGAGACCATAGCTCCATGTTGGGAGCGGAGATGAAAAAAAATTTGAAGTTATACTAACAAAGGGCATTTAAAGCATTATTTTTTATTAAAGTATGAGTAGTCTCTTTCCCAGTTACGATTGTTTGTTTCTACCAGTACGTACCGCGTTAAATTGCATACATTTTGACATTTCAAAGTGAAAATCATCCTAAACTGACTTAATGCGTTCTGTCACTATATCGTCGATTTGTTTTTGGCCAACAGTATATTTGTAAACTCTTTGAAATGTATTTATTAATAAAGTGACGTTTTGAAAATGATTATACAGTAAGAGAAATGCATACAAATTATATAAACACGAAACAAAAACGACACATTACGTATTAACATGTTAAGTTATGTCCGATTTATATTATGTAGCTAATAACTTCCATTCAATTCTGACGCTTTATAAATAATACAATGCATTATATACAAACATAACAATTTAGTTAGCTGTTGGTCCTTACAAGAGAAGGTATAATAATTATTTCGGCTATGTAATCCTAGCCATTTTGATTGCATTTTTCTTTTGGCTCGCGCCTTTTTTGCTGTGCGAATGTTGTTTATGATTCATAAACCTTTTCGCGTCGGATCACTCTTATGCATCTCTTAACATAGACATAGAGGATAAAGATAGAATGATTTCACTAGAAAAGCATTAGCAGTCAACTAATCGCGTATCACCTTAGAGTTGGTTGGAAGGTATTGTATATATTGAATGTCCAAATATTTTTATACAAAACCATAAACCGATTGAAAATTTAATGTCTAAAAAGGATTCGAATCCGTGACTCCACAACGGATTAAACAAACAACAAGAGCGTTTACTGTAACTATGGATTTCTGTATTTATTTGATATCTCCCCACCCATTCCGCACCCCTGATCTTATGGTTAAATCAAAGGGAAATGAAAGTGACTAGTCAATATATAGTCCTAGTAAATATTTGTTCTTTAACTTTTCTGAAAAGAGAAGTTGAGTGACTTCAACCAGTTTATTGTAATGCTTTACAGTCGTCAGTGGACGTAGTAAAAACGTTTTATTGTTGGATATTCTTTAATAAGATTTCATATTTTATTGAAAAGTATATAAGATACATATTAATAACTACTAATATTCTACGCTAATTGACACCAGCTTTCGACAATCCCGCTCATTCTCTCTCTCCTTTTCTCTACACTGTGCATCGTGCGTGAATTTCGTGTTTTAACGTGCATTACAGACAGTTACATAACGTATTTGGTTCCATGGCTAAACAGAACAAGAAAAAACAGAACAATTTAAAAATAATACTTTTGTCGTATCTATTATTTATTGAACATATTTAAGAAGTAAATAACATATTTATTAATTTATATAATATGTAGTAATTTATAAAAATAAAAAAGTATAATAAATTCTAATATGCAATTAGAATGTGTTTATCGGCATCTTCAGGCATTCGAGCACACGAATGGACTCGAACTGACGGTGAACTGACGGCTGAAAGGCGAAACCCGGGTCGTTAGTGACAAAATACATGGAAGTGTACAAAATTTCAATAATCCAAATTTGATTTTAAAATTTGTTTGCAAAAATATCTAATTCGCCAAAAACTTTGAAAATCGGAAAATCATACGAGATAAACTCGATGAGAAGTCACTCATGTCTATAATCATATATGTTCAATAAATAATAGATACGACAAATTTTATTATCTTTAAATTGTTCTGTTTTTTCCTGCTCTGTTTAGTTAGTTTCTGTTTTGTCATGTTCTGTTTAGTCCGGTTACCAAAGTATTCAGTTCTACAATAATTTTATCAGTTTGTCGATTTAGCTATTTCGGCTTCCCGCTGTCGTCAGAACTATTCTTAAACTTAATTTAGCATAGCTATATATACTGTTTTAGAAGGTATAGGCAATATTATATCATCTCAGCTTTTCCAACATTGTGTTTTTGAGTTGTTATAAGAAAAGGAACTTACATGGTATTACTAATTGCTTTCATTTTTACCCTGTTTTAATGGATTTGTACAAAGTAAATGCCAATTCAATCAATGCATTGCCAATCAATAATTAAAAAATGATGGTTATAATAATTTAAGACATCGACTGAGGGTGCTTGATGGAATTTCAATATCAAATTAGAATTATTTAGATTCTGTACACTTTTGACAAAATACATGGAAGTGTACAAAATCTCAATAATTCTAATTTGTTATAATAATTGACGACGTTCGTTGGTAAAAGGTTAAGCTCAATGATGGGTGCATATGTCTGTCCCTTTTAACACAATACTCGGTAGATCATCTCCATGTTGATCGCCTTCCATTGGCATGCGTCACTGAGTGATAATTTATTTAAATATAATTAATATTCGCAGATCACACGAAGCAATTGCCAGTATTGGAATTTAATTAGCAGCTCCAAAATACACACATAAATATTACCAGATTTTATGCATATTAAATGAAAGCTTTTCCAAGCCTTCTGCCTTGTTTTTGGTGTAGCTATTGTGGAGCACATGGACTCCTACTATGGAGCTTACCTCGCAGTTGCTCAACACCTCTATTTTCCGGAGACAGTAAGAAGAATAAACGGACAGGAATAGTATCCAGCAAATCGTATTTTAGACATCACTGACGTCCATGATTTTAATCATCAATCTATAAATAGACTGATAGATTAATTAATAAAACGAACCCGTGAACAGCATAACCGTCAACCGTCATAAAGTCAACCACTTTGAGCAATTGGCTTCAAATTTCGTGCCATACATTGTAATTTACTATAATGTTGTATATGAAGAAATAAAATAATTACAATAACATCTCTGCATACCTTGAAATTACACATATTTATTTAAATGCTTATTTTATTTGTATTAAAGATTTATTTTTTAATATCTATTTTATTAATCTCTGTGTAAACGGTCATATATTCATATCGATACTTATTTACACGAAGGGACGAAGGTAATGTTTAATTCAGCTAGGGAGCATTTTCATCTAACTGACTTGTATATTCATTCAGTAGAAAATGCTACCTTGCTGAACGGTACCGTTCGTGATCATTGGTAACAGAACAAATCAGAACATTGACAACTCAGGAGGAAAACAAAATACATAATATTTGTGTAGTATGAATAAAATACATATTTTATGTTCAGTGATGTGCTGCTAAAATTCTATCAACCGGCTCGCACCTTATTAAACACCAACCCCCAATTTTTATACAATTTTCTTTTGAAATTAAAAAGGAAAAATTTCAAATTAAAAAAAAATATACATCATACATAACAAAATTATTTATTTACATTACATAATTAATACATTACATAAATTCATTCCAAATAATGTTTTGATTTTCATTCGAAACATTAACCGTGACAGGTCTTATTCGTTTGTCATATGCTTTGTAATGGTGGCTCCTGAACGAATGGTATAGACTCACATGAAGTCAAAATACTACACATAAAGTTTTTACTTTATCCATATTGGATTGAGTATTGTGATCGTATAAAAATTGGATCTCGGAATTACGACAAGTAAAAAAAAATCGTATTACGAACAGGAATTATTTTAGCAACCGGCTCGACAGAGCCGGCACGAACCTATAGCAGCACATAACTGGATATATTCTGTAATTGGAACTCGTTAAGAAGGTCTTAGTTTTCCAATTATAATTTTATTTAATATTTATAATCGACATGTTTAATTTAAATTTGCTGTGAAGAAAATATATTGTTAGACATAAGGATTATCACCTGTCTTGTTTAATCACGGTTCTGATTTGTCATGTTTTGATTTGTCACCCAACCTTGATCATTATATACAATTTCGAATATGAAGTAGGAATTGCGTTGCGCAGCATTATGGGGTCATTCAATTTTGCCCTCATTGTGTTGGGCTCTGCACGCCAATGGAATCCAATCAAGGCACCTCGGCATCGTAAAGTAAGTTGGCACAATGAACCCGCAGTAGAAAGCAAAGCGATAGTTTGACAGCACAATAAGTTTACGCATCCTGGACTGATGTATTACATAAACGAAATAAATCATTCGATAGGTGTGAGGTGAGTCTTGTTCTTGCAATGCCGGTATTACATTAACCGGGATTTTGAAAATACTGTAGACTATAGAGGGATATTCTTGATTCCTTCTTAGATTCAATGCGGCGTAGATTAAGCTTTACCGCCAGTACACGGTATAGGAATCATCTCAGTATACGAATACACAGGATACTTAATATTGCTTAAACTAAGTGGCTGAACAAGTGACATTAACACTCTCATTTCGTGAAACTCGTTAATCGTTTTCAGTCGCCTAAAAAATATAAAACGCTGAAATATTTTTTTTTCTTTTTATAATTGCACTTTCAAAGTATTTGTTTACACTATTGCTCTTTTATTTAAATGGAAATAGTAAAGATTTCAAGCCTGTCTAGCAAAGAGTTGACACCTGTTTTCAAGAAATTCTTTTATTTGCTTTACGCCTTGACTAGATTAGGGTTTATTGTAGGTTATCGAGATTTGATGTCTGAGACAAAATCGTAGGACAAAGTATTTTTAAGAAAGTGATGGGAAAGGAATTTTCAATTTCTTGAATATAACGATTTTATAAAGATTTTTGAAATGTACCAAAGAGTTCGTTTCCTCGCACATTTTCTGACTGATATTTAATGTAGAATTATACTGAATACATATTTTTTTTTAAATAGAGCAACAATAAATTCTATTATATACGTCTTTTAACAAAAAAATTAATAATTATAATAAATGTTTTTATTACCTTCCATTGTGATTAAGTCGGTTTCTGTCGTCTGCCTCGACACTACGCTCGATATTTATTTTAATTATATGTAAATAGTGAATAGCCGCTATTATAATCGGTAAATAATTTTATAAAATATATGCTTTGCACTCTTTTGTGGATACAGACCACCTAGTAAATTTAAAATACTGAATGTTGTACAATTTGTTATTTTATTACAAACCAGCGTTGAATCTGAGAGGGCTCTTTTTTCAATTGAACTTATTTGCACAATGTTTCATTCAAGATTGACAGAATCCGGGATTGAGGAACCATCATCAGATATTCGGGGAATACAGTTCTTCATGGTTATGTTAAAGATATATTTTTTAACACCAGTATTGATTTATTTAAGTATTGCTATCTCAATTGACCAGAATTTTAAAAAATGTTCATTTTTTCCTATTTTTGTATTTAATGCCGAATTTAATATTTACGTCCGTCATTGCAATCTCTAACCATGTTGGTGAATAAATTCAAAAATTCTACATCAAGTAAATTTCCATGGATTTCCTTGTAAACGTAGGTCTATATTTCTCAAATATCTTTTGTAGCATATATTCTGATGCAGTTTGTTGATTATATTCTAAACTATTAGTCATCAAAATACAAAACTATTTATTTCAAAAACTTCCAAACATGTTAATCTTTGATATTTTCGATGGATTCAGCGGTAACTTTGTGGGAATTCATTTTTAATATAAAGAATAGAATTGATATCTTTCTTATTTCACTGATTACGATACTTACTATTAAGATTTTAACATTTTAAATAGGACAGATGGCCCACCGCTATTAAATTTATTTCCTTTTTTTTTATCAGTTGATAATGCTCGTGATGAGCGAAACCGGTCCTGATCATTATAAATATGTGGAAGTAGTACAAATGAATTGTGTTTTATTTTTTAAAATATAATGTCTTTCAACCAATAATTGACAGTTAACACCTTAAAAGTGAAATTTATTTCTCTTTATATTTTCAACTCCAAAAAGGAGCATTATATTAAATATTACTATTATTGTTTCTATCTTAGGCCCTCCTCTCGTCCAATATAAAGAAATAGACCCATACCACATTTTGAATAATTGTACACCTTAAAAATAAATTAACTTACAATACAGCTAGTCTGAAGATGCTTCTCAAAGAGGTTAAACACGTTGCGCAGTTAGTAACACAATCAGTTGAATAACAAAGTTATTAATTTGAATTGTGTATTAAAAATGTTGAGGCTTGATAATGAAAAATATAGTAAATGTAAGATAATGTGAAATATCATTAAGAATTCGATCGCTCATTTGTTGTGAAAAGACTTTATAATCAGTTTTTTACAGTGCAACAACCATCATCGAATCGATTCATTTATAGTTTAACATGTTAAGTGGCTATCGAGGCCGCGTCACTTCTAGGGCTTATTTACTCGCCGGCGTACTATATTTCAGAACTTTGTATTGTCCAACACGTAGTCGATTGCATTATAATTCCACGAAGTATTATATTATTGACAGCTGCATTTTTATTTAAAATGACTCATCAAAATTAAAGATGTGCGCACAACAAAAATGCAACGAAGTATTACATTTGTTTGAAACTTTTAATGAACTTCAACTTTCAATTGTTCTCAGTCCGCTACCAGTGTGGGCCGTTTTCAACCACAGTTGGCATTGTTACCTGTTAATACTTTCGAATTATTCAAAGTTTTCCAAAACAAAACTTGAAAAAAGGCGTATGGATACTACCCATAGCTTTACTCAACCGTCATTATCTTAACCCTCAAACAGGCAGTGGGTATATCCTTCCCACATACATTTTAATTATTTTCCAGTATACAATATTTATTAATTGAATTAGCATTTAATTGGTAGATTACCATTATAGTGGGATAAAATAACAAAGTATTTAGTTCTACATAATTTTTATCAAGTAGTTGATAGCTATTTCAGCTTTACGCCATAGTTCTGATGATGGCGTAAAGCCAAAGTAGCTATCAACTACCTGATAAAAATTTTGTAGAACTAAATACTTTGTTATTATATCCTATTACTATATTTAGTTATACCCCACAACCTGTCAAAATTCAACAACAAATATATTATCCATGTTCAAACCCAATTACGTGGCAATAGGAATGGAACGGCCACTTAAGCCAGTAAATTGTAGTACACGTTACGACCTGAATGTCCGTTTTTACATCGAAAAAGTTTTAAAAAATCATCATAGTGTCGTAAAAATAAAATGTCAGTCGTAGTATATTTCTATATATGGTAGACTATAAGTTTTCTATTATATTTACATAATTAATGTTTATTTTTTTTAAGGTCAACGTAACTTGGAAATGGCAAATTTCCATAAAAACTGATGTTTATTAATATTTTTCAATTTATCTTTTTAATTTGGTTAATAAAAGTAAACGAATAAAAACATGTTTGTTTTATTTTGAAAAATATCAGGCAATGGCGACATAACTCCCACTTCCCTATGTTACATCTGTATCTTAGCAGGCAATGGGGAAGTTGTTCCCACATAGGCTTTCAGGTGTTTTTTTTAATATTGTCTTTAAAGTTTTCTGAAATAAATATAATTCACTTAGATATAAGGGTAATTTTTCATAGAAATTATAATTATTGGTCTTATAAGTTCATGTGGCCTGTTTAAGGGTTACGCTTGCTCACGAGATACAGTTTGAACGATCGATGAGAAATGTGTTTCTGTGCCTGATCATTTTTTTATTATGAGGATGCCAGTGGGAAGGACTTTAATAACGATCAACAGTATTGCTTCAGATGACATATTCCGCGTGGACGTGAGTGAGTTCAGACGAGCACTATTTTGTAATGTAAGTAGTAGATTTTGTCTTTACTTACTAAGTTGACTTCCTTGCCAATTTATAATGATTAGTATATTTATTTATTTTTTTAGATTTTGAAGAGTATTTTATATTCCAAAGTCTATAAAAGTATTATGTGATATTTTTGTAATCTACATATCGATGACCAAGTCCCATAGGACGATAAGTCAAAAATTTGATGTTTTAAGTTAATTTAACCAAAATATTCGAAGACCGCTCTTCTACAGTTCCATAAAAGTACAGCTTGTAAAATGTACAGTTTTTCTCTCAAAAGGCAGATATTTGCATACGGAAATCGGCAAAATTAAATAATTTCTCATTTAAATAAATATCGAAATATCATCTGTAGGAATACATGTTTGTGAATCGTGGCATTCCAGAAACAAACAACCTTTAATACTAAAACTATAAACTATTGACCACCTATTTGAATAGAAAAGTAAAACAAATAGCTAGCCATCACTTTTTACGAGTCAGTTTAGATGAGTCAAAACTTTGATCGGCTATATATCAAAACTACCAATTTATAGTTGTATCACTATGGAACTAGGCCATCCATATATACAATCAATTAAGTCCTGCAATAGAAATTATTTTGATTGATAATAGATAATGCCGTTTAAATAGGAAGTAAATCAGTAAATCTTTGTTACTGCAATCTTATTTATAATACGTATTATTATTGGGTTACAATTTTACACTCAAAGATTTAAAACCTAAGGTTACTAAAAATTATTACACTGTTTCCGTAAAAAAGATTTTTATATTTCTCGGTGTTTTACTAAAAAAGACAACATTTTTATCCTGAGATCGTTTTTGATTTGGTTAAAAGTGCCTTTTTTTGCCCAACATAAACCATCAAACTGCTGATTATCTTTCACTTTGTTTTAAAAACGTCACATTGATTTTTTTTAAATAATTTCTGGTTTATAATATATATATATTTTGATATACGCCATGAATGGGTGGCGTACAAATGTTTACACAAATTGATAGATCAAAGAGTTTGTATCAAAGGAAAATCCTATCCAAGATATACTGCCCTGCTAAGTAAAAACACAGTATTTGCCAATTCAATGGTCTGTAGAATCAGGCATCATACTTTAATTTACCTTTAAGTGTAGTATTTATATTTCGATACTGATTTTTTGGGATAATGTACCTATGCGATATGTATTTTTTTTAAAGTAATAACAAAATTGACAAAGTATACATTTCTGTTGAAATAATCTGTTTATATGTTTATATTTACTATTGGCTAGTATTTTGATGCAGCTACTGTAAGTAAAAACACTGTAATTAATATCTCTTTATTATTTCTTTCCAATCACAGGAATCGAGTATTATATTTATGTTATTTTTGCTATAGTTACAAGCTGTACCATATATTTTCAACGATTCATATTATTAGCTAGTAAATATCTTTTAAAAATAAAGAAAACTTTTTTTTTTTAATTTAAGACATCGACTGAGGGTGCTTGAAGGAATTTTAATATCAAATTTGAGTTATTGAGATTTTGTACACTTCCATGTATTTTGTCTTATCAAATCAGTTCGAGTTCATGTTCATGTTCATGTCAGTTCGAGTTCATGTCGAATCAGTTCGAGTTCATTCGTGCGCTCTAATGCCTGAAGATGCCAAAAGGCGAAACCCGGGTCGTTAGTGACAAAATACATGGAAGTTTACAAAATTTCAATAACTCAAAGAAAACTTTTAGTTTAAACATATGCCAAACAACTGTCAGAATGAAAAAGTGACATTAACAAAAAGCAGTGTAACAGAAAATATTCATAAACCACAGATAAGAACACAGTAACATAATTATAAGTAAAAACGCTTTCACAAAAATTGCTATGTTTTTACTTACAGAGTCTAGCTGATTTTCAATAAGTACAAAAACATTTTCATCTTTTTTACGTACAAAATATAAGTTTTACTGTGTTTTTTCTTAATCAAAAAATCTTAATTCTTCATTTTATCATACCCCATACTTTATTTTGTCATTTTATGAAAATACTGTGTTTTTATTTAGCAGGGCAGTGTAGCTAAAAATGAAACTGGTACATCGAAATAAATTCTTCAAAAAGACGAGAGAAGGACATTTATATTGAAATCTAAGATATCGACTGAGGGTGCTTGATGGAATTTCAATATCAAATTTGGATTATTGAGATTTTGTACACTTTCATGTATTTTGTCACTAACGACCCGGGATTCACCTTTCGGCATCTTCAGGCATTCGAGCGCACGATTTTCGATTTAGTTTGTGTACATAAGAACCACTTAGATTATTATCAGGTTTTGACTACTGGTGAAAAAAATATGTATTCAACACTCTTTCTGTGTTCGTAGCTTTTAAGCGTTACCACATAGAGTAATAATTTTAAATAAAGACTTGCATCCAAATCATATGCCCAGATTCTCACCAGAAATGTTTTTCAAAACAAAAAAATGAATTTGCCTTTTAATTGGTGTGTTCATGTGGAGTTTTTCTGTTTTTCATTTGGACTGAGAAAAAATATCCCAGTGATTCTCAAAGTCAGTTCGAGTTCATTCGTGCGCTCGAATGCCTGAAGATGCCGAAAGGCGAAACCCGGGTCGTTAGTGACAAAATACATGGAAGTGTACAAAATCTCAATAATCCAAATTTTATATTGAAATCCTTTGTCTCTCTGATGTAATATCTACTCTTCACATTCATATTCATTATTTACACAACGCATATTTACATTAATTTTTTTTTCCTAATTAATTAAAAAGAGATTGACAGGATGACAACTTAAATTATTGTTTTGATATCCAGTTCCTTGTTAAAAATAATGTTGTTTGTATTGTTTTGAAACTGATTGACACAAATGGTTAGAACTTGAATGTTTAGAATTGTTTTACAATCGTCTTACCTTAATCTTTCTAGCGGTTTTGCAAAAGAAATAATAGTGTCGAGAAGTCGCACATAGTTATTTAGAGTATATATATGCATACCTATATGTAATTGCTGCACATCGGTCGACAACTAAAATATATTTAAACTTCAAAAAATACTGCATCAATTTTTTAATTTCTTATTGCGTAATATTTAATTTAACTATTTGTAATCATTTAACAAAAAATGATATATTGATTGAATTGGTATTTACTTGGTAGAACTCTATTATAATAGGATAAAATATCAAAGTATTAGTTATTACACAATATAGTTCTACAAATTTTTTATTAGGTATATGATAGCTATTTCAGCTTAACGCCATCGTCAGAACTATTATTACGTCATAACCAACTATAAGTATAGTTCTGACGATGGCATCAAGCCGAAACAGCTTTCAACTACCTAAAAAAAATTTGTAGAAATAAATACTTTGATATTTTATTCTATATTTATTAAAAAATGATTTCTTATAATTATGAAAATAAATTCATTGACAAAAATACCAATGGCCCAGTATTTCTAATAATTAAACCAATCCTTAGTGTCCAGTGTCCAGGTGTAATGGATTTTATTTATAATCTTATCATACTATTGTTTCTTTTCTCAGAATGAAGAACAAAACTTACAATGGGGATAGCTGTATCATTCAACGAAATTGCCTCAGATATCGACCTACTCGGCGTGGATATGAAGCTCGGACAAATAATGTTGTTGAGGTCATTCGATACATTTTCTTGGCGGTTTTATTTTTTTACTGTAGATATGATGCTTATTGTTGTTTACTTTGTTTTACGTTACAAAAAACGTGGAACAGAATTGACGATAATCATAAGGTATTTTTTCTGGTAATTGTACAATATATAACATTACTCATAGGGAAAAAATATATATATTGTAGTATGGACTGATTCTAAATCAATAATTCAAGGGGAATATAATCTCTTGGCCTCTTTAGTCTAGTTATAAGAGCTTTGCCCTAGCGATCAGGTGGGTCTGGATTCGGGCTACCAGGTTTATTGACATACAAACCGGGACATTTACTTTAAATTTGATCTCCCCCATATACCATCCGAAATTGTATTTGATGATTTACTGTAGGAATATTTCTTTACTTTATTTTACACAGATTGTTAACATCTAAAAAAAGCTTTAAGTGCTGATGCTGTGTTTAGTTTTTATCAAATAAATAATAATAAATTAGATATACATATATAGAAAACAGGAAAACAACAATTAAAGAAGTTACATAGCTACAAATGTTACAAGAATGATTAAGAGTACACATATGAAAATTAAATTTAGAGTCCTATAGTCGTTTATTTCCTGTTTTAGTCTATATAAGAAGTAAAAGAATTGACTGTTGATGACTGCGCTATTGCACAAGTTTTGTTTTATTTTTTGCAACTTCGTAACTGCGGAGAATCGGTATTTCTAACCAGTGCAAGTTTATATAAAACCGGGATAATTGGCTGCCCCGAAAGAAGTCTTCGGGATGCTTGGACCAGAAGCATGAATCCGGGACAATCCCGAAATAACGGGACGCCTGGCAGTCTTAGCCTGGATACAAGTGCCGGTAAAGTAAATATCAAATTGAGATTTTTCAAATTTATATTTGAAATCTTGAGAAACTTTGTAAGTGATGTCATTTCTTCTTAAATTTTTCTCTAGTGACTTATAAAAAACAATAATCGATTTTATCTCGTACGATTTTTAAATTTCAAAATATTTGGCGCATTAGTTATAATGCCAAAGTGGTATCAAAAGAATGAAAAGAGCTAGAAGATATGGAGATTATGCTTATGAAAACATTTATTAAGGTACACTATACATACCTTATAATATAATAATACAACATTACTTAATATAGGTAGTGAACATGTAAATAATATCGACGATCGATATTTAGGAAATTATTATCATTAATAAAGTTACACAATTGAAGGACCCTCAAGAATACATTTTAAGCGTTCCCGTTGGTCACTTGTTACAGGCTGTTCGAGAATATTGTGGCCATTTGAAGACTGGTGTATCAGTATACCGAACGCACAACCGCATAACGGAGGTGAATTGCGAAACACGTCGCGCGACGTGTAATTCTTCGCAATTCACGCCAAACAATTCCTTCGGAAACAATCTAAACAACCAAGATGTATATTTATTTGGTTCGTATCTAATTCAATTTTTGGTCGGTAAATTAAATTCCTGAATAAAATATCAAAGCATATGGCACCAGTCATATCAGCACTTACATGTTGTCAATCGCTTAATTGATTTGTAGTTTATACAAAACGATCATTAACTAAACTAAATAGGATACTGACAACAATAAAGAATTATTTACAGTCAATCTGGGTAACTTTGAGCCAGTTTTGATGGTTTTCGTATTTTTATGTTTTGCCAGAGCAATTATGTGTGGTATTGTTCTACATAGAGATGAAATAATGGCTTAAGATGAAATTTTATCAACATCAATAGATTTATTGTTAATATTGATATAAACATATAGATTAAACGAGGTGGGAAAAATGTTCATCCAAATCGAGTAACTTTGGCCCACGATACAAATAACCACTGTAATTACTATAAATTCAGTGAATTTCAAGGCTTTCATATATTCTGTTCTTAGTTGAGATGGGAATAAATATACAAAATTTGGCTTAGAGACCAGTAATACAAATTGAAAATATGGCTAATCCAATTGATTCCAAGAAAAGTTTTTAAATTGTGTTTTATCAATTTTCTGGACATTAATTCATATTTTTACCATCAGGGGCTACTCAATACCTTTTCTTGGCTAAAAAGTATTCATATGGCATTGGTATTTTCGTTGTATTATAACAGCACCTTTTTCCATGTAGTGGACCAATCTTAGACCGATGGGCAAACTTACCCAAATTGATGGTACCGTTTATGACTTAAATAAAAAGGTCCTGACCGCTTATTAAATTAACTTTAACTCTGTTTGCATTTGGTTACTGATCAAATAATAAGTGATC
Source organism: Himalopsyche phryganea (assembly GCA_022494535.1). Lineage (NCBI taxonomy): Eukaryota > Metazoa > Arthropoda > Insecta > Trichoptera > Rhyacophilidae > Himalopsyche > Himalopsyche phryganea. The sequence continues at coordinate 3,667,550 of JAGVSL010000019.1, read as the reverse complement.
TATAAAATAATTGTCTCATAACTTATCCTAATATTTGTTTTATACTTTACAATACATTAGTTTATAGAGTTAATGAGTAAATGATTTAATAATAGCTTCTACGTGAGAAAATTTCAAGCGAATGGCTTTGCATTCACACATTATCAACAAAACAATTACAGGTCTACGGCAATTCGGATTAATTTCACGTATTATAGAATTGAAGAATTTTATGCAGTATCACGGACATCACCACCGTCAAACGTGAAAATTGCTGACCAAAATTAACTAACAAACACACGGTAAAACATATTTGACGAGAATCACGATTCACGATTTAACGCAATTAGAAATGCAAACAATTGATCAGTCTATGATAACACTCTATATCTGATAAAATATGTCACAGGTATTTTTAAATAGGTTACTGGACTTTTCGTATTTGAATATTGTAATTGTCACGTATAAACTATTTATGTGTTCAATTGATCACCGGTTGGTATATTGAAATGTTGACAAAAGCAGGTAGTGAAAGCTGGTCCAATATTACAGAGATGTGAGTTCATTTGAAACTCAGTAGCATTGCCGCAGCAGAAATTTATTATTCGCACTGAAATGTAGCTCATTTTCTCAAAAAGAAATCTGAATTTACAATGTGTATTAATCGTGAGTATACTGCGGAAAAGCATTAAGTCAATAATACTAGTTTTTAAATAATCCAGTTTTAAATTTTGTGTGGTCGTAACTTTTTCTAAATATGCAAAACGTCATGAAGTTATGGATTTCAAATTAAAGATTACTTTATTGATTATAAATTTCTTGTTTTCGTACTTTTTGGAAAAAAAATAAAGTCAATTCTTGGTGAAAGGGCATTAAATTTTAAAAATAAAACACAATTCGTTTGGTTTACTTCCATATGTTTATAATGATCAGGACCAGTTTCGCTCATCACGAGCATTATCAACTGATAAAAATACAATCATAACAGGGTTATTTATATAAAATTTAATGATAAAAATTACAAGGTATATAAAACAGTTAGTTCGTGAAAAAAAAAATAAAGGTCGTACAAGATTTGATTTTGTCTCAGTAAAATAATAAATAAAACATTACTTCGTTATTATGATCATACATATTTTTAATGCATTTTTGTAATTTCTACAGCAGTTTTACAAAAATTATATTTAATCAAAATTAGAATTAACAGGAGATATACATTTGTCCATTTTATTTGTGTATTTTTTGTACATATTTGTCAAGTAAAATTATTTACTTAATGAAGGTTTCTTTAATCATCATTGCCATCTATAAAATATTTTGCAGCATCCCCTGTTGTCATGTATAACTGTTCATGCATTACCAAACGCATTGTTTGGAAGATGTTGTCGTGTCGTGTCGTGAAATAACCAAATATTACTACTTGTTACATTTTGGAACTGGTCGATATCGGTATTATAATCATTTCCATATACTTAACCCAAAACTGAAAATTGTTCACTTGTTACACTTTGAAATTGAGGTATTGATACTATCTGATGTGAAGGATCTATCTTTCAAAAGCCTTTCTGCTTTAATAGTTGCCGTTCCCTGATAAACTGTTATATTGACAGAAATTCAGAGAGATTATGCGAATTATTGATCAATGAAATGATACGTATTTGAATTATGTAGCGTTGAATGGATACTAACTTGCATTCCATTAAAAAGCAAATGACGCGTTACGAAAAAAATCCTGTTGAACATAATTGTCCATTTAAATTCTCGAATTCATCTTTATTTAAACGCGTCTTATGTATTTTATAACGCTATTTTATCGTTCAGTGGTCTGCAAACTGGGGTACGCCATAATAAATAAATTTTATGCTGACAGAAAGTTTACTATTAGTCCTTTTTCATTAATTAAAAACATTTTTTTTATGCAATTATTTACTTACAGTAGAAAAATTACAAACAATAAGTTAATGCTTTTTGCAATGGAGAATACGTTTAAAACATAGTAAAAAAATAAAAATAGTAGTCATTGAAAATTGGTAAGAAAGTCAACCTACTAGGCTACAAAATCTACTTTAATACCTTGCAAAATAGTGCTCGTCTGAACTCACTCACGTCCACATGAAATATGTGAAAATTCAACGCAATACAGTTGAACATTGTTAAAACTCTTCCCAGTGGCATCTATATTGTTTGGCAGGCTGTACAATTTGGAAATACAAAAATTCATTTTCAAAAAAACTTCAGGCACATAAAGCTTGACATTCTCAATAATGATGGAATTCTCATTTTGGCCTCGTATAAGTCGAAAGAAATATGTAGAAATACATTTCTCTTCGAGCTTTCAAACTATTAAACGTGAGCATATCTAAGAGGAAGTCGGAAGTTGGATAAAGCCATGTGTAGTACCCATAAGATCTCAAAGAGAGAATCCTCAAATTGAATTAACTCTTAATTACTATTTATATTTATTTAATTGGCATGATAAAATTGAGAAAATTCCATTACAAAAAGTTAAAAATAGCAAAGTATTAAGTACAACAAGAATTTTTTGGTGGGATTAAATACTTTATTACTTTTACCTTATTTCTACTTTAATGCATAATATTATCGTAAATGACTTTTTAGCAGATATAAAAGAAAACTTTTTCCCTACATTTGAAACAGCTGAAACCAGTCAATTGATAAACGAAACTTGTCCGTGGTGCAGTGATAAATGTTGTTGGCTATGGTTACGGATGTCTCAGGTTCAAGTTCCGGTACAGACAGTCTCACAAATCGATTTCTCTGTTTGTGATGTCAAAAATTCTCTACCACACATCCTATCCTAAAAACATGGGCACAACCCGAACTATTAGCTTACCACTAGTCCTGTCCTAGCCGTATCTTTCTATCCCTACTTTCTTCGAAAAAGAGAAGTTGAGTGGTTCTCGTGGAAAAACTTCTGTTGAGAAACTCCAATAGGGGGTCGTATGCTCCACATTGGGGGTAGAGATGGCAAACAAATGAGCTAATCAAAAAACCGTCTGGCGATGTTATAAAATCATTGAAAAGCTCGTTAGGTAAAATATAAGTGTGCTTTGATACCTTATTTAAATTCAACTTGAAGTTGGTGGTCCCGTGATTCAATCGTTTCCGAGAGGAATGGTTGTGATTCAATGTATCTAGTAGTTATTTTGGAAATTACCACGTTTACCTGCACCTACACATATGGTAATAAGGTCAGCTAACAAACACGGGGAAAAGCTATTTTCAGTACACACAGCAATTTTTTATCATTCAGTGTAATTACTGCATAGTTGAAAAGAGCATAAAATTAAAAGTTAAAATAATAACTTAATTTTATAACAGCGCTCGGCAATGTAGAGTTCGCGGACACGCGGAAGTGTTTGAGAAATTTTGAAGTAAATATATTTGAGGTGTACGTCACCAACATTTCGATATTTTTAAAACCGTATTACCATAAAGGTAAACAGCACAGATCAAGGCAGATAATTATGCTGATTTTATACCTGTATTTCTACCCTGTTCGAATTGAACGACCGATGAGTGTATTGATCATTAATGACTAGTGAAATTGCATCCATGCACTCCGTCTCGGTTTCAATGTATTTCCAATAAAAATTGTGTTTTTATTTAACATTAGCCCCCAACTCTTACATCCAGCAAAATTAGGATATAATACCTTATGGCATAAGCAAGATATTCGGGTTGCCCGTCTCAATAAAAAGACTGCCGGCTACTGCTTTATAATGACGATGTCAGTTGTTACATGCCAATAGTTTGTACGAAATTTTTATGAGAAATCTACCTAAGAAAATCATTTTCTTCGCATTATATTATTGTTTCCTCAATCAATAGTAGATAATTGAAGTATCAACTATTTGACGAAGGAAAATTTTATTATGCGTATACATATTACAATTCGATGTATTAAAGAAACGTCGTGAAAGTGTGTGGTTATTTTAACCGCGTATTCTAGTGAGGTTTGCATTTGGTTGACGTTATATAATGTGTTGTAATTATACGTATCATTTACTTTGCCATTTTTAACTATTCGATATTCAAATGTTTGGGCAACTAATCGAATAGTATTCGTAATAAGTTTTCAAGAAATATTTTACAAAATCGACGAAAGATCACACCACAAAATTTCCAGGTTTCAAGAAGAAACTACCTATTTCTACCTCTTTCTACCTCTGGTAGTGGTTATTTTTGAATGACTCGGGACTAAAAAAAACCCTTTAAACATGCCGTAATCTCAGTAATTGAAGAAATACTGTTGTGGTAGCCCAACGCATTTGCAAAATTTTAGATATTGTAATACTACCAAACGGTATTGGAGTATGTATTTATATTATGTAATTTTATGTTATTAATTATTCAAATCGAATTTTTAATCGTATTTTCATACTTTAGAAACTAATCGAATATTCGAATAGTTGTAATTCTCCAATCCTGACAGAAAGCATTAAGTAAGTTTTTGATTATTTTCTGTTGTAATGTCAAAATATATGCAATTTAACACTATACGTACTGATAGAAGATATAATGGCTTTGAAACAAAGCCGTCAAAGAGTCCTTTGAAAAATAAATAATATTTTAAATGCAATTATCTCAGAACATTTTTTTACAATTTTCATGACTTTATGTCTTTTATCAGTACAAACTTGACATATGTTCTTCGCCTTTCAATAATTAAATGATTTGTTATATTTGGGAATGTTATAGTGGATTTTTTATATTGGACTAGATTTGAAATAATACAAATAATTAAAATTAGTACTTTAATTATTCCACTGACTGATGTGTATCAAAAATCTTTTTTTTTCCATGTTCGCTCCCAACGTGAAGCATTTGGCCTACTGATGGAGGTATCTCAACAGAAGATTTCTATGAGGACTGCTTGTTACTTAGTTGCTCAACCTCTCTTTTCGACGAGAGTAGGGGTAGAAGAATAGGGCTAGGACAGGACTAGCGGTTAGCTAATCGCTCAGGCTACGCCCCGTTTTTGAGGATCGGATGGGTGGTAGGGATTTTAGACATCAGAAACACTCAGACTACGAACAGAAATCTATGAATTGATTGAAAGATCAATTTATGAAACTGTCCGCACCGGGAATTGAACCTAAGACGTCCGTAACCGTAGCCAACGACGTTACCAACTGCGACACGGACGTCAACAGTATTGAAAATCTAGCTGTAGATTTAGATGTTTCATTGTATAAAAAACAGCCAGTAGAACTGGAAGGTATCAATTTGGATTTTATATTAAAAATGAATTTCCACAAGTTACCGATCGAATACAAAAAATAACGTTGTTAATGTTATGTGCCGGTATTTTTAAGGTTCGATGTAATTTTTCAATTAATCTATAGGATGTGAGATTGTCGAAAACAGGAAACTACTAACTGTGAGTTTCTTGGTGTGAATAATGAGCATAATTATTTATAACCTGTACATGGCAGTCAAAAACGCGTCGTGCGCAATATTGAGCTCAATTTTAGTATTACACAACTCCGTCATGACGCGGTCGCATTTCCGGAAGAGGAAGCTCGTATTGAGGGAAAAGGTTACAAACTCGAAACAGACATCGCACAACGATGAGCTCGGCCGGTAGTTTTCACCTTATTGCTAAATTGCAGAATTTATTTTGCATACTTATTGTAACTATTTATCTCTATTTATCTCATATATTTGCAATCATATATATTTAAATATTAAGGGGTACCTAGTGGTATATGCATGCTATTAACTAAATCGATGATGTAACCATTATTTAACACTGTATGCCGTATTGTATTTAATTCTATATCAAAATTTATCTGTGTGAGGGGGATTTTAACTAGTCTATTTATTATTAATTGAAATTAGGAATGTTTCTGTGGCCGCGGGTGCAACGATTCCGCGGGGATAACAACGTCTGTGTACGTTAGTTTTCTATAAATAACAATCTTCAATGTGCTTATTAATTTTTAATTATTGTGGAATTTCAAAGTTACAAACATCAATTTCATATTTTATATGAATTAAATTCGTCCATTGAATTGGCATTCACTTGGTAGAACTCCATTATAACATGGTGAAATATCATTTTATTTAGTGATACAAAATTATTTCTTGTATATTCTTCTACTTTGATATTTTACACTATTAATTAAATTCGTTTTCAATATTAAAAGATAATTTAAGATATCGACTGAGGGTGCTTGATGGAATGTCAATATCAAATTTGAAACTTCTAAGATCTACTGTCAATAACAAATTCGGATATCAATGAAATTCCTAGACTTAGTGCTAACGATGCGTCTTATTTTATCTCATATAATATATAAACTATTTAGCGTCTGTCAGTTCAAGTTCATTCGTGTGCTCAAATGCCTGAGGATGCCTAAAGGCGAAACCCGGACACGATCAAGATTTCGCTCTTCAGTTGAGCATTCGTAACTGAAAAACATGAATTTTCACAGTAATGAAATTAGCTTTGTATTGTGCAATTGACGTATTGTTATTTTACTAAATTGGTACGCATTGATCATCTAAGATGAAAGATTAATTCAAATTCTATGTGACATCAAATAGAATTCTAAAGAACCTTTACATTTTATACAATATAGCGACCCGAACAACGCGCGAAAACAATCATTGACGAGTTACTTACTTCTTATAGCACTAGCCTATTCATAGCCACCTCTCTTTTTCAAGGAGACTATGGATAAAAAGATTAGGCTCGAACAGCCTAGTTGTTAACTAATCGCTCTTGCTTTCAGCCCATTTCTAGGATCGGATGGTTGGAAAGGAATTTCAGACATCACAAACATCCATGCCTTCGAACAGAAATCCGTAAATCGTTTGAAAAATCAATTTATGAAACTATTCGAAATAAAACCCGTGAGATCCGATATTATTTGTTGGTCATTACATTAAAATTATTGATTTATACAAAAAAAAAACATTTGTTGTGTTGAATTAAAAAGACAATAAATATTGTAAAAAAAGCCAGAAACTTTATACAAGTTTGTTATTGAAAGAAAGAAACAATCTTTTTTTATCTCTTCAGTGAAAAACCCAATACCATCTTTGGTTACTTTTAGAAACCTTTAGCATTTACAACAATCAGAAGAAGAAATCTCCTTTATCAATTACAAATAACGATTGCGATTCAATGAAAGCTAATTGCTATGATCACACGCTTAAGAGACAGCGATTAAGACTATCCAACTCATCAGATGTTGAAACAAAACAAAGTTACAATGGTTAGCATTTTTTTAATAAAAGATTTTCGTTAATAATACGTAATAGCTAACAATATGACGTATAGCTATAGAAAACAGTGGCGTAATTATTGGCCACGTATTAACACGGTGGAATATTCTTCTGAAATTTTATTATGTTCAATGATTATTTCATGCACCGTCTATAACAGGATTTTCCAAAGGATCTTCCTGAAATGGAACACTAAACTTCGTCACATGGAACCTTGTTTATTTTGTAGTGTAGCTAATAATACATTATAATCATTTGTTCTTTAAATGCGACAAATAAATGAATATTAGTGAATGAGGTTTATAATGACTTCGATTATGTTGCTTAGTTGAATTGAAAATCTTCTTGATATCAGACACAACATTAAAAGTTTGAATTATTATATCCGTGCCTTGACTTGTATTACATCAATACAATCAGTAGAAGCAAATGAAAGAAAATCAATAATAGTATGTTTTCGCACACTGAGTTACTCTTCTTATGAATTTGCCAATAAATCGTGGAATGGCTATTCTTTATATTCCTGTTTTAAACCGGAGTTACTGATTGAATCATTTCGATTTTCATAATCAGTTACACTTGCTAGTTTAGCTTTTACGGAAAATGGAATCCTAACCTATTATTGTCCTTAATAGTTTTCAGAAAATATTGCAAAATAGTTTAATCTAATCTTTTTAAGTTGTGTAGCATGTTTGAATTTTTAGCAGCAAATAAACCCTTCTAGGTTTTTACGGAACACCTATTCCCCTTGCATGAAACACCAGTGTTCTGCGGAACATGCTTTGGGAAACCATGGTGTAGAAGATTATGGTCAAGACAAAATGATTTTAACCCAATACTCGGTAAATACTAAACAATGACGAGATCGAAACACGTCATTTGGAAATTATGTAATGCAGAATTTGCCAACAAGTGATCAACGAAAACATTTTGGTGATCCGCAAAAATATTGTACTAACGCAACTGGAGTCAATAATCAGTTATTTCAGCTCATTTTAAGGACGCAGCATAAAAAACCATTTAATTATAAAACATAATCTTACCGATCCGTGAGATCCAAAAGGTTGGCGAGCGCTGATCAAATGGTCAATTTCGAGTTAAAACTGTTTGCATTGTTAGTTTAAAGCTGAATACTAACATATTACCAAAAGCTAGGATCCTTCAGGTATCAAAAACTCAGGAAAGCTGTAAAGCAAGTGAAGATGGAAAACAACCAATTTTTCTTATATTCAAGATTCTAATCATTTAATTATGAATAAAATTATAGTAGTGCATAATTTACAATTTGAAATTAAATATGAGTATTTAAATTTGTGTCGAGGATTTAAACTACGATGTTATCGTGTACAAGTGATGAAAGATATTTTACGTTTGAGGCTAATAGTATGTATCGGAAACACATTGCTAAAACTGTTCGCCGAGAATCTAAAAAGATTTTAACTTTGTTTCATTTGGTTTATTAATTACTTAATTATGTATTGTATATCAATACATCTTTCTTGCTTTGCCTATTTAAAATATCTTCTGAGTTAGTCTTTAAAGCGTTGATACAATTTGCATGGTGTAACGTATAGATTTTTTTATAATTTAAGACATCGACTGAGGGTGCTTGATGGAATTTCAATATCAAATTTGGATTATTGAGATTTTGTACAATTCCATGTATTTTTTTTTGATATAAAATTAAATTAAAAATAGATAACTTAGTTATTCCACTTGGTTTATCACAATTTTTAATTTAATTTTATATTAAAAATGAACTTTCACAAAATTACCGCCGAATCCATAGAAAATATAGATTTTTGATTTGGAATTACTTTTTTCAGAAGCATTTCTTGATTGTCTGTTTTATATTCTGATTGTATTGTACTATATTATAGAATAAGGGTCAGGAAATATTATCCCACTAACCTTATAGGTACCTCCTACAGTGATTTTTTTTTTAATAAATTAATTGAGATGACAGAATATTGTCTATCTCTTCTAAGCAGAATATTATAGCAAGCTAACATAAGTTTGATCATAGTTCTGACGATGGCTATCAACTATAGCAGTGCTACCCAGACATTTTCGGTGTGCGGACCAGTAAATATTTTTCATTGTTACCTGGGGACTGGCTTCATTATGATAATAAAATAATTCAAAGAATTAAAATTCAGGGACATTGATATTACACGACACCAATTCAATCAATAGACCTTTCTTAACATTTAATCATCTTATTTTTATTGATGCATACTTACATTTCTTATTAGGCGTGTTGAAATTATAGTGGCTGCCATCTAGCTCATCTAGTGGCTGCCATCTAGCTCATCTAGTGGCTGCCATCTAGCTCATCTAGTGGCACTACGAAAAATGACGATGCTTGTAAGCCCTTGACTTCGATCGACACCTGTTCTGTGCTTAATGGCGAAGTGTACACAAAGGTGAGGTGGTTTATTTTACAATATACATGGTGTTGCAAAAATATATCCACAATTTAAAAAAAGTTAACGACTTTAACAAGTTACCGACTTTTAAATTGCAGATACATTCGGTGTTATTGCTCCAAAGAAATTAATCGAAATTATGATAATTATGTCAAGCTTAATATTATGTATTTGAAATATTCATATGTTTATAAAATAAACAATATTTTTATTTTATTATTTCATCACATTCATTTCGTACACAATTCTAAGCTTATCTTGTTGATCACTTTTGAGGTATTTTAAAAAACACAATTCATTTGTACTACTTCCACATATTTATAATGATCAGGACCGGTTTCGCTCATCACGAGCATTATCAACTGATAAAAATACAAACATAACAGGCTTATTTATATAAAATTGAGTGTAAAAATGAAGGTATATAAAACTGGTGGTTCATGAACTGAGACAAGAAAATACTGATTAGCAAACAAATTATTCATAAATCAAATAAAAGAGTCTACAATTAAAATGTTATGGACGTCTTGCAAATCATTAAATACTAATCTGAAATCACAAATATAGCTACATTAAAAGTCCACTTTTGAGGTGTTAACTAACTATCGATTCTCGGTGTAAAGACTTCTATGAAAAAAAAAAAAATGTTTTGCTCCTGATCATTCTGAAACTGCGGAAGAATTACAAAATAAATTGTGTTTTATTTTTTGAAAAATATCTTGTCACGATGATTTGGTATGATTCAATCACTTTAATACATAATAAAACACTTTACTGTACTTCATATTTTTATTTTACAATTCAGGTTTTGAACACATAATTTGATAATTGTAAACACATGCAATTCACATAAAGTTACATTTTGACATATATTTTTGACATAAATACACATTAACAATGATATAAGCTATGATACTATGTGCTATAACCACGGTAACCATTTCCTTTTTGGAACAAATCAAGTACAATATTATTTTAAAAGCTGGTTGCGTTTATTTATTTCACTGAAACTAAAATGCTGTATAACATAAATTATTCAATGTAAACATACGAATATGTTCATAAAATTTCAAACAATCATATAATACACTAACCCTTTATAGAGCAAAGCGCGAAAACGGTCGATATATCGACCAGCTTTTAAGGGCTATAATTCATACAGCGACCATAGTAGTGCCAACCTTTATACCTAAAGACGATATCGATAAAATTATTTGGTGTATTTATCGTCTATCTAACTTGAAGTGTGCACCAATCACTCGCAAACAATTATTATATGTAAGTGGTTGATAAATCGACCACTGCGCTTTCGCGGCCATAGCTTGAAGGATTTGTGGATAAAAAAAAAATTTTTGCAAATCATACTTTTGATGGTTATATTGTGTGTTAAGAGAAAAGCTGTTTACATAATTATTCAATGTGCATTTATTTATCGATTTCCAGTATTTTTTCACAAACAAATTGTGATAAGGTGTTGGCGGGTTTTTATGTTTGTATTGAATTGTAAATATAGTATTATGTCTTAATTATATTTTATTTTTACACAAAATATTTATGATTAGATAATTTTTCAAAATATTGGCGGAGAAACGGTATTTTTTTCTAAATTTTAATAACAATCGGAGAGTAAAATACTCGATAACCATCAATATGTTAACTTTCATGGTATTGTATAGAATTAAATTGTACAATATTACATTTTACTATACGTATAAACGTTACTGCATGGATAAATTGACAAATTATCGATATAGAGTAATTTATAAAAGACGATTTTACTTCTGTAGGTGTAGAAATGGTAGAACAAACTACGCTATACTATGTATAAACGAAATATACAATGGACCGACGAAATAAAAATGCAATATCAACTTTTCATTATGTGTGTACTATTATTTTGTAAATAAATAGTTTCTTTTAGAACATAATGCCGTAGGTAGTACGATCAAAAAACCGAAATGCACATCTTATTTTTGTAAGCAGTGCAAAATCCACCGCTTTCCATTTTACGCTTTGAAGTTATCACGTAAATGGGGATAGAAAGAAATAAACCTGAATTGTCATGTTTCACATGATAAATATTAACGACAATCAATAGTTTCTTGTTTTATTAAAAAAAAATTAAACAATCGAAAAAATATTCCGCTCCACGGGCAATGGTCGATAAATAAACCACGACAAATTATAGTAAGTATATTTTATTTTTATTACAAAATTATTGTTCAATACACAATATATAATATAGTTCGCAGTTGATTTCGGAAAAAACTAATTTTCTCTATAAAGGGTTAAGCATCTAATTCAAAAACAATTTCGATATTTTTCATTTGTATATTAAAGTTTTATTAGTTTGTGATATATATTTTAATACATTAGCTTTCGTCGAACGTGGATCCTCGAGCATTTCTCATGCTATATCTCATTGAAAAACTTAAGTTGTATATATTTGTGGCCTTTTACAATTGTATTCAGATAGTAAACATTATCATTTTATGAAATCAAACAAACTTAAAGAAACCTGCTGATGAATGGCCACCGTAGTTATATTTATAAAATTTATTATATTTTTAACAAACTTTTATAAACAATCATCCGAAACTTCTCTGTGATATATTTTTTTTATAATTATTTAAAATATATACCACTTGACTCGTGGGTTTTAAATCTATACTATATTCAATTTAGACTTTTGCTACGCCTCCTTTTAACTGTATAACATTCAATAAATTCTTTAAATCTTACCATAACATTTGAAAATAGATCAAATAAATTGGGTATACTTATAAAATATAAATATTCATTAGTACTTCCATGCATTTAATAGAAGAATATATAGAAAAATTATCTGGGGGAATTACATAAATATATTTTTGGTCGAGGTTTAACGCCTTTAAGTCTCTTCGTTATATTGTCCTATTCTTTTCTACAATCAGTCTTCCAAAAATCTTTCTGCGTTATGTCATTTTATTTAAATGGCATCATCTCATTGTACTTCTAGTCCGACAATCAATCGTCAGAACAGTTCGTATTTTCATAATTTACACTTTTACAGATTAGCATAAAAATATATATTTTCATAATATTTTTGATCCAATGAGAAGTGGAGTGAGCCAATTGATAGTTCCGAAAAAAATGAATTAAAATGATTATTATTTATTTTCTCGACGCCTAATTGATTCTATAAATGTTATGCGACAAAACGTTTTTTAAGCCTTTTAAAACAATGTCCAAAGTTAGGTAACCACATTAAAATAATTTTTGTCTAGTTAATGATTGGTTTAGAACGAATTTTGTCTTTCTTTGAATTAAGAAACAATAAAATGGATTTGAAATCTTATGTGGAACCACTCAATACTTCATTTAATTATATTTGCATTGGAAGTAATAAAAAAGAAACACAATACAATTGCTTAGTTGAAGAACTTGGTCCCTTTACTTTTTTTTTAATTATTGTTTTGTTAGGTGTCATTTTTCATGTTAGTTATATTATTTTTTTCTAATATATTTACAATAAAAAAGCGTAATGCCAGTAAATATTTTTTCTTTAAAGAGGTTTCATCAAAATGTATTCTGTCCTATGTTGTTAATCCCAAATGCATCAAAACAAGTTTTGTCCAAAACTATTTAATTAATATTTCTTGTATCAAAATAAAATTCATCTTTTTGTTTCCCTCTATAATTAATTTACAACAGGGATGAAGTAATAAGATATCAGTTTTTCCATTATTTTTAAAATCTAGTTGATGTGTACAAAATACGATTGAGAGAGTTGCTCCTCAAGTATATTCTGTAAGAAATCAAATTACATAACGTAAAAAGATCTCTTAACTAAAACTTTCAATAAACAAGTTTTATCATTTCATCACTTGGCTCACTTCACTTTTCAGGGGCTCAATTCTTAAGGAAATATCCACCAAACAAAGAAGTGGTAAAAATATTTATATACTCTTTTTTGTTCAAATATTTATAAAAATGATGTTCTACGTCATTAAAAAATAGCTTTATTTTTATATATTTTATATTTTTATAGAATTTATCATCACAAGTTTTCAAATACAAGTAATCACATTTAACTTATTTTGGGAGATTTCAGTTATTAAGAACTTGTCTGACGATATATCCCACATGGGATTATTCAAGCAAATTATTCATTTTTCTCTAATCACAATCGTTCCATATTCACAAATATACAAATTAATTTGCAATTAGCAGGCGAAACTTCATTTAATATTTTTCAATATTTTTTAAAACACAACTACAAAAAATGGCAACACACCCTAAGGTTTGGTTCCACAAAGCAGTGACGAATTAAGGAATTGGAAGGCCTCATGCGCATTATAATGGGAGCCCAGATAACAAAAAGCATTGCAAATCTATTCAAAATTTCCAGCGAATATGAATAAAATTATCCTATATTTGTAATTTCTTGTATTCAAAAATATTCCGAAGGTATTTTAATCAAAGCATTAATTGAAAAATGTTAAAAATTAATTGAAAAATAATAAAAACAATAATTGTTGCAATATTACTAGAAGAGTATCTAAAAAAATATTGAAAACTGAATTTAAAATATGTGAGATATATGTAAGTTATTTTTGGGGTCATTAATATTCAGAGGCCCAAAGCGCGCGCCTATGAGGCAATCCGCCACTTCCAAAAAATATAAAATTCAAACTGACAATGAATCTAAATTAACCGGTTCAACTCAAGCAAAATGGCTACTGACTGAGCGCTGACATTTACTTAATTGCATTATTAATTAAATCTAGTCTAAAATACAATTGGTATTTCAATTGAATTACATTTTACAACATTTAACATCAGCTAAAGTGAGATTAAAATGGAAATATTTATGGGGGATAACGCCTACCGCACAGAAGGTGTTGGTAAATTGTGGTTATGCCACTGTATACGACAATGAATTACTTTTTATAGTTACAACATTAATTTATTTTTGAATATTTTAAACACAACTAATAAGCTAATATTTTTTTGTTGCCTCTTAATGGGAGGTATGTCAACCATACGGATTTATTCCCTTTTTCTGTTAAAACACCTTATAATCATACAATAATTATAAACTCGTAAATGCTTCCTTGATTTGTTTCGTTATTTTAACATTTGAATGAAATCTTTTTACACTTTTTCTACTGCCATTTAAAACAGAAAAATGGAGTTTTTCTGACACTAAATAATATTTACTCTAGAAATCTTTTTTTCATGATGATGTGTAAGGTTCAGATTTTTCGACAGTGACATAATTAATGATAAAAAATGTTAAATATTTTTTTTAAACGTCTCAGTTGATTTGGGCATATACCAATTCCACTAACAGTCTACTGTATAGGATGGATCGGGCAACAGAGGCGTCCATCAGGTATTATTATTTTCAATAAATTCGTTCAACGTAACTTAATCATAATATTTAATTTTGGAAACATTTTTTACGTGTTCATTGTTTAGTAAGAAACATTAAATAATTAAAAGAATACCGTATTAAGGCGGGATTTTGGAAACCAATGCCTTTTCGTTTTCAACGTTTCTAAAATTCTAGTTAGCTGTATTTTATTAATAACACATTTTTTCCTTAACAGCACTGTCCTAAAATCTGAAGCATTTCACTCAACCTTAAGGAATAATTTATATTTTAAAACATAAATCGGAATTTTGGAATTTAACCAAATTATGTAAATAATGTGTATCATATTTTCAAATATATATATGGATTCTTGCAATCAATGTGTACCCTTATATCTAGCATAATAGAATGATATACATACATATGGATGTTCGGTCGTACTGAGCGCAAAGTGAGTTAGAGATGTTTTCGATTTTTTTATTGAGAATCTGCCTTGCTATTGCTATTTTTTTACGAAAAGCAAAATTCTATTGTTCCATATAGTTACAATGGTACTTATTATACAACTATGGATGAAGACATGGCAATACTGATAATTCATATTAAACACAAGTTTTACAAAATATTAGCAAAATTCAATAATTACAGCCAATTGGGATCGCAATACCGGACGGATATCGGTATTGGTATTTAAAAAAATATCACCAACATAAGAAGCTCATTTTCATACATTCTATTGTTTTCTTCTTGGATAAAAATAGTTCTTTGAATGAGCTACTTAAACAATGCTCGAAACCGTCTATCCTGATCGGATCTTGGTGCAAATAAAACCTGCTGCAGAAAAATCTTTCTCATGTTCAATGCTTTTTGGAAAAACAGTCATTAAATAATTTTACTCTAAATGCAAATATTTGTCACGTACGGAAACCCAAAATAACGGTATTTTACATTTTTAAAACCAATATCGTGGTATTTAAAAAAATATCGAAATACAGACGTTCCGATTTTCTGAATACCGGTATAGCATTCCCTATATATGAAGATATGTAGAAATTCTTCTTAAAAAGTATGATAATATTTAACTAAACATTATGTTGACTGTAGTGAAAAATGTATAGTATTTGATTTTTTCTTTAAATTAAAATATTAAATTCAACCATATTCATTGAATATCTCATAGAAAACGATACGAAAAATAAAATAGGTATCATGGCAAATCTCTGATAAATCGTAACTTAAAATCAATTAAATATTACTGAGCAGTACGCACTTTCGTCTTTAAAAACGATACGAAAATCTAAATATGCAAATTGTTTATTATTGTACCAAATCATTCCAAAATTAACGGAGCAATCGAAAACTTCTATAGAAATCGATACAACAAACAAAATACTCATCCTGATTTTCATGTTTTGACATAATTTCTTAGGATGAACAAATAAAAATTTGTTTACTGTGTTATAAACAACAGAAAAACTAAGTAAAATTTTTGACTTTTTTCATATTCTTTAATTCAATCCAAAATTAACCGAATAACAGTGAACTGCCAACGAAAACGAAACTATGTTGAAATATTTACTTTTTTCTTAAAAATATTAAATTAAATGAATCCAAAATAAGCTGAAAAATAGAGAACTTCCAGAAAAAATGATACGAAAAACTATATATTTGTACTACTTCGACATGTTTATAATGTTTCAGGACTAATAATCAGGACTGGTTTCGCTAACATCAGTTGATAATGCTCGTGATGCGCGAAATCGGTCCTGATCATTATAAACTGTTTTATTTAAAAAAAAATCTAAATTAACTAAATAGTGGAAAACTAACAGAGAAAATGACACGAAAAAACGTATTTGACATTCTTTTTATAACATATAAGTTAAGTTCAATTCCAAATTAACCGAACTATCAAATATTCATTTTTACATTTTTATGTAAATCATAAATAGAATACATAAGTGATAAATTAACGTAACAATAAACCCCCCAGAGAAAACGATACGTAAAACTATGTTTGCATATTAACCTTTAGTAAGAAATCATTCATTTAAATTTTAAATGAATCGAAAATTGTCTGAACAATGGAGAACGTCAAGTAAAAACGATACGAAAAACTATGTTTACATATTAACTTTCATTTTTATGTTTTATATAAATCCAAATTAAACTGAACAATGGAAAACTTCAAATGAATGCGACACGAAAAAATATGTCTGAATATTTCATCTTTTCTTCAGTCAGTAAGAAAAATCCTTAGAGAAAACAATACAAACAACTACGTTTGTAAGGATATTTTTTTATTACTTTTAATCTAAAATTAATTGATTTCTATAATATAAATTATTTTTTAGATAATATAAATTATCTTTAAGTAAATTATTTTTTAATTTGATATAAGAAGCATCTTCAGAATGGAGATGCTTAATCATTATTTTTTGGGAATTAATATTTTTTGAAGTGGTTTTGGATAGTAAGAGTCATATTAAAACTCTGGCCCCGCCGGGCTGGACCTGAATGGTTCGGGCCCGGACCGTGTAATTCCAAAATTTGACCCATGCAGACTTCCAATGTCTATGAATGTCCTGGATTTAATAATTTAAGTGGTTGTTAAAATAAGCTGCACTAAGATTCCATATGCCCGACATTGAGAGTAGATATGGTTGCTGGTTTAATTTGGATTTTGTTATTATACGTTTTTTTATGTAAACAATGAGAAGATTCAATTAAATTGTTAAATTGACGTCATACTCCATTTGCGCTCAGTATGTCATACTATTAACTACCCAATGGTACATTGTCCTATAAGTTACACTCAATCATAATACATAGTGAGTTTTTTTGCAGTTGTGTAAGTTGTGTTTTTTCAACAAATTTAAAAGCCTTTTGTCTCAATGATTGAAAAATGCTCACAAAAATACTCCACAGTCACCACAGTGAGATAATTTATCATAAATCCAAACTGTGGTGATCAGTAAAATGTTAATGCAATATTAAAGCTCTTCCTCGACATTAGGAGGGGTGACAGTTATATCGTCAGTTAAATTAACATCGGCCATCTCATCTTCACTTTCGTCAAAATCGATTTCTGCAATGTCTTGTTTGTCTTCTTGGATACCTTGATTAAATTCGTCAGAAGTTTCTTCAGTTTGAATACAAAGAAGTGTTTTACCTTCTGCCTCGATTTTGCGCCACTGCATTAGATTGCTCTGGCACATTTCCATAAGAGGTTTCGTCGCGTCGAGAATTTCATTCAACAGGTTGTAGCACGGGATGCATATACCAGTAAGGAACCCCACCTGTTGATAGCATATAGCATTATTTTTCAAATACGCGGATTCATCAGAATATGTGGTACGTTTCCATTTTTAAAAACGCTAGCAAAATGTAAATATTTTTTGATGTGGCAACACATTTTTTTTTGACATTCTTTTTATTCGATATTCAAGTGTTTTTCGCCGCCATGATGACAGTAGGTTGTTGATAAATCGTTTATAAGCGTTTTATTTATATGTTGGCTAAAATTTGAGTGATTCTAAATTATATAATAAATTATGATAGTAACGATGTGAATTTGATTATATATCAAATAGCAATTCAATTGCAAGTATACATATTGATTTAAAATTAATTTATCGGCTTTCATTAACTATTAGCAAACAAACGATGAGTTCTATTGGAAAACATTTCTCCTAAACGTTTTAAGTGGTATTGAAATAAGAATAGAGAGCGGCTTGCTAATAACTTGTCTTCATTATAATAGCCTCAGTTGAAACGTAAGTTATTGAATAAATGTATTATTCTCAAAAAATCTTCTTTGTTAATATGTGTATATTATGTTTGTAAGTGCACATATTGAATAAAACATAAAATGTTATTTTAGGATTACTAAAAAATCACAAAGCTTAATTGCTTGGCTTGCTCTATGATAGCATTGATTATCAAAACAATCGTAATCGTCTATGAAAAACAATACCAAGGTTGAAATCACATTTGATATTTCATTTTTCAGAATATGTCGTTTTTCGATGGGTTTTTTTTTACTTGTAACCGTAAGAAATAAGTTCTTACAGTTACAAAATCAAAACAAAATAAAACTTAATAAAGAGATCAATAAATTTTTATCTGATATATACTTTTATTGATTGAATTGGCATTTCCTTGGTAGAATTCCACTAAAATAGAATAAAATAACAAAGTATTTAGTTCTACAATTATTTTATCAGGTAGTTGATAGCAATTTTGGTTTTACGCTATCGTCAGTACTAGACGATGGCGTAAAGCCGAAATAGCTATGAACTACCCGATAAAAAATTTGTAGAACTAAATGTTTTGTTATTTTATCCTATTATGATATATACTTATTTCAAAATTTGATGTTTCTTTTTAATTTATTTTGATCTTTCAAAAATGGTGACTTTTCTGACTTTGGAAACCTGACAACCCATTGAACAGGGTGACAACGTTTGATCTGCAAAAAACTAAAATATGGAAACAAAAAATATTTTTCTCACTTGGCATGAAGCTTGCTGATCTGGAAGATTCCGATCCATCATTGGGATTGGTGTTCTTCCTGCGTTGCGCTCTGCGTCTCCCTGCTGATAAAACTCTTCAAAGATGACCTTGACAGTCTCAACCTGGATGTGCCATGGCTTGGCCGACGCCGAAAGATCGCAGCCTGTCATCGCGATTGCCATAATCAAGAGCCTTGTGAGAAAAAAAATGTTAAATACTAGCTACTACACATAATTATATTGTACCAAAAAAAATTGTGAAAATCAATAATTAAATTTACATTTCTTTAGAAGCTTGAACATTTCCTTTCCGATATGTATTTCCAACGATAACCTGCTTTTAAAATCGTTGTTATATTGGTACAATAATGTACACATTATGTCGTCAGTATTAAAGGGAGTTTCAATAACCAGCTATAAGAAAAAGTCTTTATTGAATTTATATTTTGGTTGAAATTATAATAGATTAGAAAGAACTACATTACTACCAGATTTATAAATTATGTCCACAACCAATTTAAAACATTTTTTTGTAGATTGATAATCTTTCGACGCTCTATAATTGTAACATTACAATCTAATTATGTGATTTATAATGTTTTCGATGGAGCTACGGGATGCAGGCAAGACTTGCAAGGTTTTAAAGAGATTTACCAAGAACAGATAAACTTGGAGACACCGTGTGATGGCCATATACACTGAACTGGGGGTGGATATGGTGAAAAAGATTAAGAAGAGAGAAAATTAAGAAAGACTGAAAATCACATGGAATGATTATAAATTTTATGCAATTTTTGGTATGTAATAGTAAATCAACAGCATTTCATGAAACAGCTGTTATTGAATTTAATTTAAACCTTTAATATTGACGCCATAAAATATATTTATAATATAATCCATCGTCGATAAGTGTGTAAAGAATTTTTTTGATCGTGAAATATTCAAATAATATCTTTTGATGGTTTTTGAAATAAAGCATTGATAATAATTGATTTTCATATACTAAAAATGTGCAATGACCTGTGGTCTTTCTGTTCCCAGGAAAACCGCTTGTTTCTTACGAGGTCTTCCAACTTTGCTTTGTTGGGGAAAAATAGGGCTAAGTCCGTAGCAAGGATACAATGTTTTACGAAACTCAACATTTCTTTATATTCTGACGATGAAAGCTGTTTGAAGATGTTGTGTCCTTTTTGAGCCAACTGAGTTATGTGTTTCCGGTTTTTTGGAAGCGAAAAAAAGGTCCATGTTATTATAACAAATATAATAATGAGATACATTCATTTTATATGCGATGTAAATGTATATTAAAGATTAATTATAGAAGAATCGCTTTTTCTAATACGCATATTCGTAATATAATTGATGTCAATAAATAAAATAATCTATAAGCGATTCATGAAAAGTAATTTTAAAATCTTTAATTCGATGTTGCAGTTTTAATGCAAGATTACATTTGTACTGTGGAAGCGTTTTTAAAGACTGTAGGTTTATGACATGGTCTTTTCGTGTACCATAATATTTTGGCAGATAATATGGTTTATAATCTGCCATATATTATGAGAAATTAACTATTTTTCTCTCTCTCAAAAGAAATGAGTTTGCTCGAATTCCGTACTTGCCAAGTATTTACTATTAATATAAATCGGATGTAATAATAATAAATCATAAAAATATTAAATTTAAATTGACAACTTATTAGACTGGCTGTGTTGCTAAAAGTGGAATAACTAAGTTACCAATTTCAACTGTATATTAAAAATGAATTTCCATAAAGTTACCAATGAATCAATCGCAAATAAAAAATCGATTGATTTCTAAAATAAAATTGTTCTAATGAAAATAAACAAAGACAAAATCGCGTGTTGTAAAAATGTGAGCCGCAGACGATATTCCAATAAAATGATTAATTAAAAGTATATTGTGTTTTATGAAATGTGTTCTTTTACCTGTTGTATTATGATAACAGTCTGATTGAAATGATGGTGTTCCATAGTTGATGTTGAATACATTGCAGCCAACGGTGATTCAGTTTCGAGCATAAATTTATTATTTTTTCCTCTATGATCTAAGTCGTGACACAAACAACTGATAAACAATGCGATTCTCTAAAAAAATATAATTATGATTGTTTATTTTGTAGTTGAAAACATTTTCAATATAATATGTATCAAACATCATGACTTTAGCCATATTGCACAAGACAACTAACAAATAAATCTTTCCTTCATATTTCTTTCAGCGCTTTCAGTTGTTTTAAGTCACATGCGAACTACCGGTTAGTCGCTATCCCTAAGGCGCTCATCAACTCTACGAAGTAGGATGAAAAATATTGACTGAGTGTATTGATAAAAAATCAAAATTTTTAGTACTCATAATTTGAATGGCTACGGTTTCGAACACCGAGTGAGCAAAATATTTCATGATGACATTATCCCCATTCTATATTGCTATGATATATGAATCTGAGTTGTTTATTTCTCACACCATTAGAAGTTATTCTTTATTCACTATCAAAATTTAATTGAAGCTTATTTTAAAAAATAAAACACAATTTGTTTGTACTACTTCCACATATTTATAATGATCAGGACCGGTTTCGCTCATCACGAGCATTATCAACTGATGATAATGCATCAGTTGATAATGCTCGTGATGAGCGAAACCGGTCGTGATCATTATAAATATGTGGAAGTAGTACAAACAAATTGTGTTTAATTTTTTAAAATATAATGTCTTTCCACCAAGAATTGACAGTTAACTCCTTAAAAGTAATGAAGCTTATTTAGTAAAATCAAATTTAAACTGCCTTAAACTTTCATGTTTGAAAAAATTACACTTACTTCATTTATGCTGAAAACACCAGCTGTAGATTTAATTATTGAGTACATGCAATTGGCAACAGAAAATCCATGCGTCCAATTATGGTACGGCAGGTCCCTGTAATTCTTTCGCACTGTCAAAACGAATCTGACCAAAGATTCTTGTTGGCATCTCATATCACCAAACATGTCTTTAAACATAGATATCGTCAACGTTACTTTGTTAGTATCGTCTAATCGAAAGGCGTCGAAATAGTAAGAGTCTATGTCTACAGGGGCTTGGGTATCAATCTTTGTGAATGAGGATACTTCGCTGTCAGAGCAACCGCTATGGTAGCTCAACACTTCTAATGCTATTGCGTATTTCTGCTCAGATCTTGTTATTCGTTCGTAGAGCTTGGCATGGTGCAGGGCTAGCCCGCAATACACTGAGAATACTGAAAATGCCTCCTCGTCTTCGGGGGAGAAGTGACCAATGCACTTGTTTATCATTTGGACAACGCCTATTATTGCGCCGCGGGTTTTAATGGGCATGCAGAGGATGGTTTCTGTTCTGTATCCAGTTCGCTGATCAACGGCCCTTTAAAGAATTTAATGATAATAAATTTTCTTCTGTAAATTAAGCTGTATATGTATGTACGGTAAAAGCTTCTCATGCAAACCATTTTTGTAAGGTTTTCAATATATTTTCAAGTATCTGTCAATTCATTTTTAAAAGAATCAAAGTAGTTGGCATGACGAGGTATTTTTGTGTAGTAATTGAACGGTTCATCTGGAAAGGCTTCTTTTTCTGTTGACTTTCTTACTTTCCGCGACAGTGATGTCATGAATAATAGTAATACTAGAGCAACTTTTTATAGTTGAAACCCGTCCGTAATCTCCAATGAAATGATTTTCAGTTGAATAGTCAACATAGGCCAATTTGTTGGTTACAACCTTTTCAGGAGTTTTATGAAAATGTGATTATAATATAATTCATAATATAGATATTTACGTATGTAAACTTTCTCATTCTAATAAGGTACCAAATATCTCTTTGCAAAGGAAATAAATTTTGGTATTTACGTAAAAAACAATTTTATTAAATTCGTGAATCAATTCTTTACACTATTCTTTCCATGATACAATTAAAATTTTTATTTCCAAATATTGGTAGCAAAAAGAATTGTGTATTATACACCTGGCTGAATTTATAGTATGTAGTCTGAAGGTAGTTTAGAAGTCGTAGTCACACATTACGAGACACATGTTTCTAAAAACTTACTTTATTTATTTAATTATTACGTGATAATAAATATATGATGTGCATGCTAATCTGGTAGCGTCAGTAACGAAGTGTGTGTGAATATTTTAATAATGTGTTTTTCCGCAAATAGCAAGAAATAATTAATATAAAATGTCAGCGGTCAATTTAAAAAAAAACTCTTAACAGCAGAACTCCACTTCTACGATGGCTATTACTTCAAATAAAACGTAATACAGAAAAAACTTACTTGTTAAATCTGGTATCGTCGTACGCATTCCTGATGTTGAGCACCTCGCCAGTAAGAGCGACGTATCCAGCGATACCAGTTCCCATGGGAAATCGGATTTCTTCCTGACCTTGTCTGCCGTGGTCGCTCTTTGATGAGGGTGTCACGACATTGAACAGCTCTTCAGATGTCTCGTCATGCACGTTTGAATCGAAAATAGTTGCGTAAAGTTCGTTGTTGCGATGATCGACCAGGAACAATGAAGCCCGGTCTGCATCAACCAAGCGCTGTGCGAAATTGATGATTTTCTTCACCAATGCCTTCATCGAGACCATGTCTTGGAATATAGACCTTTAATATAGATTTTAAAAAACTTCCACTGTAATTTCACACTATCGATATTTAGTAACGACTATTCTATCTGTCTGAGAAATATCAAAAATAAAATACCTACATATATTACATAGCTAACAATTCTTCTGTAAGGAGTTTATCAATATAATTCAACTCACAAAAAGCATTATTTTCGTTTAATAATTCTGAAACCACTACTTTTATTTTTTAACTCTTGCATATGAATTCATATTATTCTCTTTGAAAATATTTGCAATCTATATGCATCATCTATATACAAATATGTATTAGTTTTTCTCTAAAATATTTCAGAAAAATCGCTCAGCAAAGGGGAAATAAAAACGTTAAGCGTCAGTCGCGTAGCTTAGGCTTAAAATAGTAAATATGGGTGGTCAACTTCGCTGGTTTTAAATCCTGCAAGGAACTGCAAGTGTAAGGATTGAAATTCTTGAATTTACATTTTCATACATTGTATTTGTAATCGATTTATACCAAATAGAAACAGAAGATAAATCGCGTTACAACTTATCCCCTTATTATGTAAACGTTCCATTCTTTGCTGCCGTAAAAAAGGTAATATAAAATACTAAAAACATAACAAACAGTTCTTGAAACACTCCATTAAGTGCATATTAAACAAATTTGGATTATTGAGATTTTTTACACTTCCATGTATTTTGTCACTAACGACCCGGGTTTCACCTTTCGGCATCTTCAGGCATTCGAGCACACGAATGGACTCGAACTGAGAGACAGCAAACAGTGTCTAACGCTTATATAGAAGATACAAATGCGACAAATATCATTTACGAGGCAATACATTATACGTCTGAGAGCCACACCGATACCTGAGTTAAAATTTCGGAAATCGCCCTAATCCTTATTTTGTAAACACCATATTTAATATTGAAATTCCATCAAGCACCCTCAGTCGATGTCTTAAATTATATCAATATTGCCAGTACAGCAAGATTGACTGAACTCTACAGTAAATTAGTGTTAAAATATCGTGTTGTTTGTCAAAATTTATGGTTTAATATCAGTTGTTTTAAAAATAAAGTACAAAATAAGGATTAGGGCGATTTCCGAAATTTTAACTCAGGTATCGGTGTGGCTCTCAGACGTATAATGTATTGCCTCGTAAATGATATTTGTCGCATTTGTATCTTCTATATAAGCGTTAGACACTGTTTACTGTCTCTCAGTTCGAGTCCATTCGTGTGCTCGAATGCCTGAAGATGCCGAAAGGCGAAACCCGGGTCGTTAGTGACAAAATACATGGAAGTGTACAAAATCTCAATAATCCAAATTTAATATTGAAATTCCATCAAGCACCCTCAGTCGATGTCTTAAATTAAAGCATATTAAACAATTTACATACATTGGGAGAACACATTTAACCCATTTTTGCTCGGTGTTTTAATATTGGATCATTTAGCTTTTTTTAATATTATCCAATATATTATTTTTTCCATGTCCGCTTCAACGTGAAGCATGTGGTCTCCTAATGGAGGTATCTCAAGAAATTTTTTCTATGAGAACTGATTGTTACTCAGCTCAACTTCTCTTTTTTCGAAGAGAGTATGGGTAGAAGGATAGGGCTAGGATAGGACTAGTGGTTAGCTAATTGCTCTCGCTACGCCCCATGAGGATCGGATGGGTGGGAGGGAGTTTTAGACATCAAATACACTCAGACTACAGAACAGAAATTCATAAATCGATCGAAAGATCAATTTGTGAAAACCGTCTTCACCGGGAATTGAACCCGAGACATTCATATTCATCCAGGTTTAAGCCTGTCTAAGAGATGAGTGTTTTTATTAGTTTTTACAAGCAAAATGATATGTAATCTGACAAAATTCGCGCAAAAATGGGTTAAGAACAGTAAGACCTCGTTTAGCACTTTCTCTGTCTTTGTAAATTTACCTTGATCAGATTGAGACTGTCTCCGCTTACACGGTCGCCCCCATGTAAGCGGCGGGCGTTAATGTGCGTAAGCCGAATCGAACTTTAGCATAAAGTTGATTTTCATTTATTTACTGTGTCGTAGCTCTGTAGTTCCACTAAATCTATGTTTGTTTTCGTGCATCGTATTGATTTGCAGGGAAATAGTGCCCACACTATCAACGCGATTTAGAGTGCTGCGTAAAACGATATAAATTTATATGCAGCAATCATCGACATTATTGTGTAACAAAATTAATAAAAAATATTTTTTCAGTAAGAATTAATCCTTTTAGAATTTTCAAAATGTGTAGATGTAAAGATAATAAAATTAAAATGACACGAAAAATCAATTAAAATTCAGCTGCTGGAAAATGGCGAGCGTCAAGTCGACATTGGAATTAATATAAAAATAACTTAATATTTTTTTATTTTTAGTCGCATGTTCCCTTTTCTCTATTTGCTAAGTATGTGCTAAACCTCAATTTACCAATGGGTAGACCCCGTTTATTGCTGTTTCATTTAGCGCTTGTCGTCCAGGAACGCATCCTAAGCGCTAAACGAAGTCTTACTGTATTTGCATTATATTTTTTTGATAATATTCCAGACAGACAGAATAATTTACCAATGTCTATGATATTTTGTGCAAGGCATAAATTGATCTTTAATATACTGGTATAAAAAGCAAAAAATAGTATAGTTTACCTAGAATATATTGTTCAAAATACTGCTCACCATTGATCGAGTTTTATATTTTTTGTCACTCACAAAGATTTTTCAGAAAGCACATTTATTGACATACACAATTTTATTGGCATTTTTACACTTTTTTTTATTTATTATTTATTACACACTCATTTTACAACACATAAATTTAAACACACGAAAATAGATATTTTAGGTAATCTTCATTGAATTGATCTTAACCATCTTTACGATTTTATTTTGTCCCTCACCATCAATTTTTTCCATTGAATTAACTCTTTTTAGTATTTCAATACTTCACTACTTTTCTCTTCATCAATGGGTGTATATATATTTTTTAATTCTCTTATGAAAAATAGATATTATTATTAATAATATTTTGGGAAACATTTATATAAAAAATATTTTCAAACATCTATTCACATTTTTTACTATTTAAAGCAAAACGTAAAGCATTTTGTTTGCTTATTCACACTTTTAAATGTCCGTAAATTCATTTAAATCACCAAATTTTTGCAAAAATAAATTCCTTTAACAAATATTAGTGTTACTATTTGGGTCAACAACATACATACGAAAAACGGTAACACATTTACAGGACACTAATATGTAAACACGGACGAATAAAAATTACTTAAGAAGTATTAAAAAGTACTTAGAGGTGTTTACTTTACGACGGTCAACAGAAAGCCGTTCAAGTGTTTTTGTTTCAGCAAATGGGAATAGGTTTGTGAAATTTGTAGCGCAACATTAGCCCACAACATGTACGATAGGGTAGTGTCCTCGTCTTCAGTACTGAAGGACTCTTTTGAGCTACCGCGCCAAAATTCCACGACACCTGCCACTTGGTCGTCCGGCTCAATGACGGTGAACCACATCCCGTGCGCAAAATTTCCCTGCAATAAAATAGTAAGTCAACGTCTGTCTGTAGCGGTGAAATTAAATTTTAATATTTGTTTCTGATACAACTAACTTACTCTTTCCGGGAATATTCTGCCGAATAATGGATGTATGACATCACGGGATAAGCGGATACAAAGTCGTCGAGTAAACACCTCTTCGTATATTTTGTTAACGCCTCTACTCCATTCCGGCACTGAGCCGGTCTGGTTTAGCTGTTGGCGAGAAGAAGTTTATATACCTTCCGTTCAAGATACCTGCGCGTATATATATTGTATTAAATGATGTTGCAACCAACATCAAATTGGGCATTATTGCAGCATTTGCTTATGAATGAATGATACATGCGCAGCAAAACAACTAACATTCAATGATCTTAAACCTAGTGAAGGGTGATCAACCACGAACAAAAAAAAACAGCATGGAGCTATAACGATGTACGCTAAGCACCCATAGTGGCGTGAATGTTTTCCTAAATGATATAGATCTTGATGAACGTTTCGTATCGGTTTCAGTCAATTACAATGAATGCAATTGAAGTTTGTGACGTGTTGAACACGGGACTGTTATTTGTTTCTGATATCATGTATGTGGTGAATAAAAATAATTAAAAAATACCCCCAATTCAATGTTCATATCAAGTCATCGACGACGCAATGTGTAGTCTTTTATACCAATAGTAGGTAGCGATATATAACGGGAAGCTCATCAAATATAAAAGTGTGTTCCAAGATTAACAGCAAAATTAAAAATAATCACGGTTTGGATCTTAACTCTTAATTGAATATCACAATCGACATCACTCTACTATGATACTGGGGGCGGAATAAAAATATTGATTTCTATTCCCAAGCAAGATGTGGAAAGATTTATATAAGCGTCTTATCTACTCCGAGCATGTATTATAATATATAGTGCAAAGTATAATCCCTGCTACATGCCTTTATACTGTGGAAACTTACATCGTGACAGAATTTATAGATGAATGTTTTGAGATATGGTATCAAAACACATGCTGATAATTTTTTGTTAACTCCATTTTTGGGTAAATAAAAATGAAAAGCGAACTTCGTGGGAATCTGACATCTTCTCAGCTTAAGGGGAAATGAGAGTCCAGGAAACATTTATATAATTCACTTTTAAAGTGTTAATTGCCATTTTTTTATATAAAGACATAATATTTAAAAAAATAAAACAGTTTATTTTGTACATCAGTTGATAATGCTCGTGATGAGAGAAACCGGTCCTGATAATTATAATAATACGGAAATAGTACACAACAATTTGCGTTTTCTTCTTAAAATATTCCTATAGTCGTCGGCGTGAGCTGAGCAATAAGAAGGCTCCATTACGGTGGAATAAGTTAAAAATCCATTCAGTTCGATAAAAATGTAACAATTGGATTTTCTCGTGGAGTTGTCAGTAAAATTAAATTTGTAATTATTTGATACCTGTATTTTATTATACAGAATTCTTTTAATGTTCGTGTAAAATAAGCACGCCCCATAAGTCGAAGGCAAAATTATTTTCTCTTGACTGCATCAAGTGTGTAACGTCGATTTGTAAAAGTTTCAGTCACCTTATGCGCCAAGTACGGCGTTAGGGTGGCGACGCCGGTGTTCTTGCAGATGAGAACGCGAAATCCGTCGGCTCGCAACGATATCGAAATACATCGACACATCTCCCACAATATGTGCTCTCTCCGAGAGTCGCACTTGACCATCTGCATAATACTCTGTGGAAAACATATTCGTAACCAAACAGGACATCAAATGTTAGTAATAACAGATCAATATGCAAACGGTATCATAAAAACTATTAATTCCGAGCGTTTTACACTAGACTACCCGTTCATCGATAAATGTATACTATTATTTTTTATGCCGATTTAAAGAAAACAATATGAATTTACTGCATGCTTTAGTGAGATATACTGAATCCAAATTACAATCAATCTGATATTTTTAAAATTCTATATTGATCTTCATTAATTCATTATCTGCTTAGCTTATTTAATTGTCACGTCAGTATTCAATTTTCTACTGTTTAGCAATATATCCGTAACTTTCATTTAATAAATAAGGATAAAGATTTTCTGCAGAGGACTAAATCAACACGCAACTGGCTTTTTAAACTCTAATTAGTTTTCAGGAGAACAGAATAGTAACATGTTCAGTTTGAAGACGATTCTTAAAAAAAACAATGCGCCTTCGGTATATAATTATTATTAGATTACTTTTTCAAGCTATTACATTGACTCAGTAGAAATAGCCTCAAGAATATGAATTAACATTTCGTGTTTTGATGGAACTAATTCACAATAATCAAAAGTTTTAAAATACATATGTATTGATTGTTCTTGATAACATAATTGAAAGTTTATGAAAACTAATGACAGTAGTTTCGGAAACGCTTAAAATATTGAAATAATTTAAACTCATACAATTGTTGTTCCCGACTGAGTTTCTAGTGGATAACGACTTCGTTCCGTTTCAGTATTTTATTATATCTTTATCTGTTCCAATTAGTAATTTTCTTCTTATTTATAATTATTGTAAGTCTTAATTAAATGAACTTTATTCTACAATATTGTAGAAGTCTTTATCGTTTAAGCTATAGAGTCAAAGATAGTTTGAAATCTAAGTGTCGTCAAGTCGTTATGAAATTATAGATAGTATTTACATCTAAACCAGTTTTTCTAAATGTAACCTTTCTGCAATCGGGAACATTTATTAAATGTCCTTGTATTGATTTGTCATCTTGTACCGATACGAATGACATTATATTTTAACGATTGTTGTGCAGACTCTCTTGGCGAGATAAATTAAATAAACAAAACCTTTCTACTACAGATTAAAAAAAAGATATCTTTAATTTACTACTAACTTAATTTTACCTTAATAATAGTTGAATACGGATTATATCAATTAAATATGACAGCATAATAAAAAGATATGCCTACAGCAATTTTCGGTAATATGACTAATAAAAATAGCCGCAGATTCATTTTCCAAATATGTAATTAAATCAGGAAAAACGTGATAAAATATGCTGTATTAATCAATAACTACGAATATTTAATATGCCAATTACAGTTCAGTGACAATATGATGGCATCTATGAATAGTTCGTTAAATCATCGCATTTCAAAAGAGTGAATTTGCGACAGATATTTAATGACAGTTGTATTTATTTTGTCGCCATTCTAATGATAGTATGTAGTACGTGAAATATGTCAAAGGTTTTTACAACACAGCCGTGTCATTCCCTGAAAATGTGACGTCGTTTAAATGATGTATTGATAGTATTGCCAAGAGAACATATTTCTACTAAGGATATTTATTTTGTAAGTACCTCTAACATTTCCGGTTTACTGCGGTACATGCAGCGTGAAAAGTTTCTCTTTTTAATTTCAACGATATCTTGCGGAGTGCAGGTTGGGCCGTAGCTGTTATAAATCTTTTCATCGACCATTTTTTCCATCATCTTAAGAAGAAGCTCCTGTTCTACGATACTGTCAACAACCGATGGATTAGCGCGTAAGTAGCTCTTAACCACACTAGGTGTCAGCGCCACCATGTCCGCTGTTTCGAATGGACAAAGTAAAGTATAATTAAATCAATGCAGCTATCTCCAATAGAAAAAATTTACAGCAAGCATAATTCCGTTTTGATGTATTATAAACCAACCCAAATTACAAGCTTCTTTTGAGCGCTGAAAATTTTTGCTTATTGCATCGTAAGGGCTTGCAAAAACACTCTACGAAGAACACATCTTCAGTATTTATAATATAATTAAAAAACATCTCTGCAAGCTTTCTATGGCATATTTTGTTATCCCCAATCTTTGCGGTGATCAGTTTCCTTTGCATTATAAATTTGATGAACTCGAGAAGTATTTATTGGTTAAAATTATCTATTTCATTCAATATTTCAAAGAGTTCCAATATTTCAAATCGATATTGCTGTCATGAATTTCATAATTCTGTGTGACTGTGTTGAACTACTAATTTGAAAAAAACGTTGCTTTATTTTTGTTGACAACAGAAAGTTTCTGATACTCATTCATTTCTACTTTGTGCGATATTTAAATAGTAAAAATTTCCCACAAATATATAGATTGTTACGAAATCTTTTCTTTTGTGTACTTCGATAAAAATATTTACTACTTCAGATAAAAAACATTATGAATTCCATTACTAACAATTCCAAGTCTTGTTAATGCATAATTATTTCTATTGAACATTGCAAATAAAACCAATATCGTTTGATACTCTTAATCTTCAAACCTTCTCGGAATTCCTAGTCCAAGAGTTGTGTTTTCAGATACAATGTTATTGGATTTCAGTAACGCCATTATTTTCTCATATAATTTGTATATTCAGAATCATTTAAATTGGCTGCAATATGATTTACAGCTGCTTGAACAGTCACATTAAACTTTCCCTTGCAACTTTAACATTCACGAGTGAAATCGGTCAATTTTCTTCAAAACACTTTACAGAGTCTCGCTAGATATATAATATATTTTGAATGCGCCAGCAAACATGATAGTTAATCAGTTTTTTTTTATTTACAGCTTTTTTTGTTATCTTAAAAGGCTTTCTTTTTAAATCAATCAACATAACATCGTTTCTATCGTATGGGTTTTAAAATCTGTACAATAATAATTTTACGGTTATATCGTAAAAGTCAGGATTTTTACACCATTTTAAGTACATATATGCCTCTCGATTTCTCAAAATGTTGTTTAATAGTTTTGATCTAATATTGAGCATAATTTTCGCTGGTCAATAAAACTAAATATCTTTGTTCACAAAAACTAACTACTCGAAGCAAAAATAGCAATCTAGAAAAATATGCTTCAACCTACAGATCGCGATTAATTAGTTGGGCAACTCTAATTTATAATTTTGATACAGCCTCTTAATATGATCCCCAGAGCGATGGAATCTATACGGTTGATGGAAAAGACAGGCAGGGTTCAAAGCTCCCCTGAGGCATCTGCAGCACATGTCCAAGCCAGGTATATCCTCGCTTTTTATTTTGGACGTAATAAGAGCTGGTTAATCAGCTATCTTCCCTCTGAGCTGCGTCCAAATTCAAACCACCGTACCTCTAGTATTCACTGCAAGCATCTGCTTTCGATCCACAGTATACGGTTACGTTTCGTAAGGTAAGTCAATTCCACCTGACGGAAATGTGGCCGTTACCTTCGATCTGAATCTATGCGACCGCGAGTGTGCCAGCTACGCCATCATATTTGATAAATCTGTCGAGGGCATTCAGGAGACAATGGACAGGTTGCAGAGCAACTCGTATCGCATTGGTCTTAAAGACAATGCGAGTTAAAACAATGTGCTCTGCAACCGAGCATATCCTGAGCCAGACTTTCCTATGACACGCAGGTCATTGAGAGAGTCGACGGCTTCAGGGTTCACATTAAGGGAGAAGGCAATCCGCGTGAACAGCTAGCGATCCGATTAGGGATAACTGGAGCAACCTTCAATTCGATGCGGAAAATCTGGGACTCGCGGTTGTACTCGGTCACAACTATTCATCGCATGCATCCTGAGAGTAATGCTTTACGCTTGTGAGTCATGGCACATTACGAAGTGATATGTAACATATTTACCATGCATTCATTGGCTGTTTCATTACATATCTGACAACACATGATTGTATAAAGTATAACTGAAATGAATATGTGATAAAAGTTCAATTATTTTTATTAATATATGAAAGTTTATTCTCAAAAGTAATACATCACGGTCCATACTTTAAAATATTAGAGTGACTACAATTTATTTTGCGGCAGTTCGGTAAGTTATATTTTATTAATCGTAAGCACTTGATTTCAACCATTTTAAATTATGGCATGGCAAAAAAAATTATTACAAACGATGATACTACTTGTATACGTGAATTAATCAACTAAAAACGACTAAATATTGAGTATTATATTGTAAGGTATGTAGTAAATATAATATTTTAGTTGCAATATAAATCAATGTGGTTGGGTAAAATAATATATTACAGATATATAATATTCGCTGTTGTGCAATGCAATAATGTAGTAAATATATTAAGTTACACATTTGGTCGACGTATAATCCGTCATCTATTCATATTACCTTTTATCAATATGTATTGTTAGAACTACAAGCTAAGCTAGGATACTCTACTCAAAGTTTTTAAGGCTGAAGTAATACCGCTGTTACCGCAGAATGTATTTTTATCACAACGTCACTTAAAGAAATCACACAGCTATTTCAATATTGGATAATATAATATTATGTAGGCTATTGAAGAGAATCTGATTGGATAAATTTGCAAAACGGAATACCGATATCTAAGCAAATATATATGGTGTAGATATTTAAGTAAAAATTTCAAAATTCCACAAGAATTGTAAATTGGTTAATAGCTATCTGGTTTCAACGCCATGGTCAAAAATTTAATAGGTTCAAACTTAATATCCTTTAGCTATATAATATCATCTTACTTACTCTAACATCCCAAATTTTATTTAAAAATCAATTATTCAATGAAATAATTCCGCTTTGGGTTGTTCTAGGTGACCTTGCTGTTATTGCTTACGTCAGTGGTCGGTAAACTACGGTCCAATACCAGATAATGCGTTGATCAAGACACAAATCATTTTGACTAATTTCAATTCCCAGACTTATTTAATGTTCTTTCAGAGAAAAAAGTTAAACTCTTCTCATAAGTAGACCTTATTATAATAATGTTACATGTATCGCTCAATAATACGAAAATTACAGTTTCTATAACACCTACATTCATTTCGTATGAGTGTGTCAGAAAAATGTGTGTAAATATTATATAAGTAAAAAAATATATAACGCAAAAATACGCGATTCATTTCTCATAGACATTGAGTCAATAGAGTACACAGAGGGATTCAAGCCTGTAATCTTCAGTGATAGATTGAATAAAAAAAACCTTGAAATATGTTGAACAGTTTTATTCGTCTCGCATTTTTGGTAATCAGATACTCATTTTTTTGTTAACATTTCTTTTCCATAATATTTTTCCCATGTCCTCTCCCAACGTGGAGCATATGGTATTTTTCTATGAGAACTGTTTGTTACTCAGTTGCTCAGCCTCTCTTTTTTCGAAGAGAGTAGAGATAGAAGGATAGGGCTAGGACAGGACTAGTGGTTAGCTAATCGCTCTCGCTACACCCCGTAAGGATCGGATGGGTGGGTGAGGAGGTAGTTTTAGACAGACAACAGTCAGACTACGAACAGAAATTCATAAATCGATTGAAAGATCAGTTTATGAAAACTGTCCGCACCGGGAATTGAACCCGAGACATCAGTAGTCGTAGCCAACATATAATACATATCAAATAATAATATTGTATATGCGGCCCGCCTTTCATTTTGAATTCTCAATGAAGCCATTCAGCTAAACAGTTTCTCCAGACCTGTGTTTTATAATTTAGATAATAAAAAATACATTTACAAATATTCCATCATTTTTAAGAACTTGAATATGCGAATCGAATAAAACCATTAACCACTTTAAGAATTGATGTGTTTTTAAACGTTTCTATTTTTCAATTACGAATTTAAAAAAATCGTATCTTACGTGATGTAAACTTAGTTTGTGATGTAAAAAAACCAACCCAACCAAATCATTGTGGTAAAAATATTTATAAACTAATGGATCAATAGGGTATACAATATAATATGAGCATTATTACTAATGAATAAAGGATATATGATAATCAATCTCAATAACTACTTCATGCTAACTCTACACAAATCAAAAGCGATCATACATAACAGGCATACTTCACAGTAAAATGATAACACAACAATAATATAAAATGACATAATATGCCATTCAATATAGTCGATTCATAATTTTTGTAATACACTTTTTTCTATAATATAAGCCGATAGACTAACGTATTTTTTGCAATAGCGTTGATATAGCAATAAAATAATCGGTAGCTATTCTCAATGTGAAAGTCAATATTTAAAATTGAATGTTAGTACGTTTCAAAATATTTATAATTCATATTCTATACGAATTTACAGAAAAATTCCGTCGTGACGGAATATTGACTTTGACGGCTGTTTTTCTTTGTGAAACTTAATTTATGTTTTTAGTAAATTCATGTTGAATTTAAATACGAGTTTTTTGTAGACGCTACAGTAATACGATTCTTCACATAAAGTTAGGCACGTTGAGCTTGAATTTATAATCATATAATACATAAGAATATTATTGTGTTTATACACAATCAAAATAAAGAACACTTATGACAACTGTATACTATATTTGACATTTTAAGTAAAACGGAGACCGATATAAGCATTGCGAATGTAATTCAAAACGTGGAAAGTTTAAAAACATTTTTCTATATAATATCATAAGTTTCAAAAATTAATCTCATATAACCGTGGAAATAACCAATAAACAATTTAAAATAACAGATCGTTGATAGCAACGTTTTAAATATTCTCTTAGAAGTAATATTATATGGCTTTTCTACAAAACCAATCACTTTTATATAACGCTTTTAAAAAGTCAATCCATTGCTTACGGATAGATATACATGCAATTTAATTAAAATCCACATGCAAATAAGAAAGTGCAAAGTGGAAAAACGAAATAGAAAATTTCCATCAATTAAAAAAAGATAAGAAGATACAACATACTACCTATCTTTAAACATTTTACCTCACTAGGACGCCGTTTTTATGTTATTTGTGAGTGAATCTTTTGAACATTTAATTTACAATAATTGATATTTGAATAATTTTCTTGAAACCTTTTCTTATATTCAAGAATAACTTTTAATTTTTCATGATTCACCCAAATCTCATTAGCCATGCTCCATTTTGTTTATTAAATCGTAATTGAGTTTTGTTTATTACTATAACATGTTATAGCATATTAGAATAATTGCTGTTACAGTAACAGTTAGTAATAGTTGGTAGCAGTTATTGAAGGCCGCCATCGTCAATCATGTAGGAGTACTGTGCAAATCATTTTCGGAGAGCTAATATTAAATAATTTCTAGCGAATTCGGGGAAATTCAAGTTTGCTTAGAGTTCAATCACGTTTGCCTGATTCCTAACTCCATAGAAATTTCAATAAACCTTTGGAAATTAGTAAGCCAACAACTCTATTCAGGCACGATAAAGCCCGTAGTGTCGTATACAGTGATGTAAAATTAATAATGGAGGCCACTTGTATGACATTATACGAATTGTCATTTAAAAAATATTTATATAAATAAGTGTAAAATCTCGATATATTTTATCTTTTTAAATTATTATTTCACAAACTGGAGCGTGACTTAGGAGTCATCCCATATGTTAGCTTTGATTTTAACGTTATGTTGTCATTAATTTTTTTTTTGACAAACTATGCAATACTATATATACTGCGCATTAATACTTATGCCCAAGAAATTTATAATAGATGCATTTATTTCATTTTAAAGAATCATTATTCATTTAAACTAGATTTACTGAATAAAGTATATAAAAAATACTTATTTAAGTGCGATGTCTTTGGGCTTTTACTCATATTTCCCTACTAACCTCGAAAATTTAATTTATACACAAACATGACTTACGTGGACTTATCGACTTGTCCGTGTAAATTATTACTTCCTCGAATATAGAATCAGTCTCTTCTCTTATTGTTCGAAGAGACGGCGGGGATGGGGATTTCTTAGTATCATTGTTCTGGTTGGTAGCACAAGCCTCTCTGTAGTCCAAGCTAGAGGAAGTTGATTCATCTCCCGTGCCGCAGAAACAGCACATAAGCAGTAAACTCTTCTTGAAAGGTCGGCAATCACAGCATTTACGTCTACGATCCTCCCGAATCGAGGGTTGAACAGCTTCTGCAGGAGGAGCGCAGATTATGGGCTGCAGGGTTATCGGATCCAGTCTTATGGTGTGCCTTACTATATGAGGCTCAACGGCATCAGCCTCGCGTAGGGTCTTAACCTGCGACTGATACAACGACTGCCGGTATTGAGACATGATTTTGATCTCTTTCACACGTGTAGCAAATACTATTTCGCACAACAACTATCGTTCTTAACACTGACTTGATCTTTTATATATTTATTTAAGCCTCTAAAAGAAAATGATCACAGCTATTACGTTATAAGTGTATATTTATATCTTTAGATACTTAAACACCACCACTTTTTGCTGAATAATTGATGCAATATAATATTATATTCATTAAATGAATGTAATATAAATTTTACATTATCTTCATTAATTTAGTTTGGATCCTTGGCGAGATTGAATCAGTAGAAGACTTTGTTGTTGACAAAAACACAAGTATACTTGCATTATGTGAAACTATATATTAGGCGAACCTTGTACGATCAATCGAAATGACAATCTGATTGACAGTGCTGAGCGTGGTATAGAACCAGGGCCGTCATTCCTTCAATCACTATCGTACACTATCAATCTAAATGTCAGTCTTGGACAAGATTGTCAATCCGATTGACCGTGGAAGGTTACGATCTGATAAATAACAATCATTGTTTTGATGTTGTTTTTTTTATGTAATACATTTACTTTTATGAATGATCAAAATAACTGTTTATTGTGCTGTTCAGTAAAATATCCATAAGTAAGTACTTTCAGATAGAAGAATCAGATCAATTTTTTCAATGACTATTTTTTATAAGTGGATTATACTTCTAACTTCTAGTTGTGGTTATATCTATAACCAATATGTTCACTTAGTTATTATATTCTTTCTTAACCATTGATTTATGATTTCCATCTGAGGGATACCGCTGTTATTTCATGATAACCAAAATCTGTTGCTTTCTTCCAACACTTGTCATCCCGTTTATAAGCAGGTCCGACCTCATTCAAGTCAGCAAGAGTCGTCTTGTTTTTATGATGCCAGCTCACAATGTTTCCACTGATGACTCACCTACTGAGCACCTGTCGGTTCAGTGGTGTCGCTGGGTCGGTCAGTGCTAATTTTCTCCTCGTATTTCGCACCGTGAATTATTTCATTTGCAACTAAAATGCGCCCCATGAAGAAAATTGAACTCCAGCTGAGAGTCTGAAATTAATTCATGAATTTCCCGCATATATTGCTTTTTCCAAGGTCCCTTGAAAAAGAAAGATTCGGGATACCACTGCAGTATAATCTTAGCTGAAAAGTCTTTTTTGGTTATCAACGACGTCTTGCTTGCGTAAAGGTGTGGTGGTGTTCAAATCTACAAGTATTTACACAAATCAAATACAGTCGACAATTTGAATGCTTGCGGTTAAATCAGGTGTTTCATTTTATGTCCTAGATACTTATTAGCAATAAAATAATATGTTCGCCAAATATATTATACGGTATAAGACCTATATAATATTTATTGGCTCAACCCTTAAAAATCCAAAATATTTTATTGGAAATCTTAACACTGTACAACTGATGTACAACAACAACTATTTGTTTTAGTATTTTAATAAATTCAGTGATCGATCTTCCCAAACTTTTTCACTCCACCGCCCCTTACCCCTCAAATTAAATTAATTTAGTTATCAAAAGCCTGATTTCACATTACGTTTATCGATCGTCCAGTTGATTAAGCGTAAAACTCCAAAAAAATGAATTTTAGTTAAATATGCATTTACATATAATTTTTTCCGTTTTATTTGATTCAATACTCAGATAACTAAAAAATACCATAAAATTATTGCTAAGGCAACCTTCTAAGGAATTAAACAAAATGTTGATATTCCTGGGTCAGTAAAAGGTTATTTCTAAATATCCTTCTGCCTAATATGCTCAGAAAGTTTCTAATTCATGATCACTTTGTTTATTAAATGTATAAAACTCGGGTACAATTAATAATTATTTGATGCATGGTGACCATTTGAATATTTCTTTTCCCATTATCACAACATGGGTTATTAGGAGATTTCTAATATATCTGCATTCTACAATCACCTCAAAGACAAAATTGTAGTCCCCCCCAGGGGCCCCTGACTAACCATAGCTTGAAAAGCACTGATCTGTATTTGTAACGCATTCTAACACCTCACGACTAAAGTTTCCAAAATTTACCAAATTAATACGATCATCTATCTGATAGATTAGCAATTTAAATGTATTTTTAAAATATAACAAGGGCACATCAGGTTTTAGTTTAAGTATAAACTAAAAAAAATCGATCTTATTGATCCTTTCGCAGGACAGCCCGTTAATTTACCTCATTTCTCTTACAATTCATTATAGAATGATGTCCTACCAAGCTTAAGTACTATACTTCACAGTACAAATGAGACTATTTAAAAAGAAATGAATATTACCCATTAAGTTTAATTGTTATAATGAATTTCTTTCACTCAAAAAGTACTGTTTGATAATTTGTAAACTTTAAAGTTCAAAGAGTGGTGGCAAGTTAAGAAACACGATCTATTAGTAAAAACCAGTAAACGGATAACATAGATAACACACAATTGGACCGGCTTACACTTAGCGTTGGAACCTAAATACATACTCAATGTGTTTCTGGTATATTTCATAACATTTTAACATATGAAAGCATACATTTAAAATATGATTTTATGGGGAACGATACGTCTTTAAGTGGTCACATTGTAGTGCGTTGATCATACTCATTTGCTTAGAAAAAGGTTTGAATTCTAATTATAAAAACATTTTTTAAATCTATTTTTAATCAAATTAAGGATTTGTATCCAAAGGCATGAATGCTGGCGATGTTTTTCTCCTTTCTCACCAATTATATTATCAGATAAAAACGGGCGGAAAAAAATGATTATCTCACTAATAGCCCTTTCTTTATTTAAATAAAGACCTTTGCATAAAAACAGCAAATGTCATTAAACTCTTTTAATAATTTGCAGGGAAAGATAAAACATGATGTCTCGGTTGTAAATGACCTTTGCTGTTTTGACACAAAATGGCCCGAACTACTGCGGCTTGTAGAAATTCAGCATATTTTTGTGAGCTGAATTACGAGATTTGTAACTTTTTGTGTATCTTTGCACAGTTCTATGTAGTCTTAGACAGGGAATCGATAAATGCAATAAAATTATAATGGAAAAATGTTGACATGTGCTGGTTTTATGTCAAGATCTTCAAATATTATATTTTTTTTTTCAATTTTACACGTTATCGGCGAGAAAATGTCGAAAGGCAAACGGTTGTTAGTGATTAATCATATAAAGACCTACAAAACTTAAAGGAATCAAATTTAAGATTAAAGCTCCATTACGCATACTGACTGAAAATATAAAAGCTATGAAAATCATAACGCTAGATGGTCAAGGATCATCATAAATGGAACACACAAGATATTATAATAACTTATATCAAGTCCCTCAATTTAATACCTACAGAGTGGACGGTTTATAAATATGTGAAAAATATCATCTAGTGATTTACAATGGTTATGAAAAGATCTCAAAGAGATTCCAAAGCCTGTCCATTTGATTCTTTTTTACTTTAGTAGAATTAAGCGGCAGTATAAAGTTACACACCCAAAGATCAAACATTATAATGGAGAATACTACACGCAGAAGTGGGTTGAGATTCGTTGAGATGTATTTTTGTAATTTTATTGTGTATTTAAGATATTATATCAGTCAATGAGAAGTGAAGTGAACTAATATATAAATACTTTTTTATTTAGGGGTTAAAGTGTAAATTAATGTGAGAAGTTTATTAATCTAAAACTTTCAATAAACAAGATTTTGTGACTTGGCTAACTTTATTTCTTAAGTGGTCATGTTATTACTATTTTTGTGAGTTCAGTAAAATTGTGTTATAACAATGTAATCATGTTTACTTTTGTACAGTGTGTCAATTTCAAAAAAACATCGCACACGCAAATGTTTCTTTTTATATTGTCTTAAAATACCACCCGATTAAGCAATGAAGAAGCAACATGTTATATTACTTCGGACACGTCGCTAAAATAAATTGTGACGTTTGTGGAAAGTTTGATTGCCTCTGGAATTTTCGAGGGACGATGTGCTATGATATGGACGTAATATAGATACCTAGTTAAAGAGATGGCAGGACATTCACTCAACTGAAATTAAGTACGTAGAAGTTATGGAAGATTAATCGTGCTGAGTGTGGAAATTAGCCAAAACGCACAATTGATTAAGAAATAATTTCGCAAGCGCTTCGTCATATAAATATGCAATGTCGCGCTAATCAGTGTGTGGATACATCTTAAAATATTGAAAAATAAATTTACAATAGCAACATTACTGCTTATTAATTAAATTATTCGCTTATTACTATTAGAATTAAAGTAAGTCGCAAAATAGTAATTAGCTATGTCATGAGATTCCGTCTATCGATACATCAGCATGGAAAGAATTTTAACATGTTAATATAATATAATATCATAATCTTTATACATATACATTTCAAAACAATGCTAATGTGGACTATTTGGGAGTATTTTAAACCATAGGGATTCAACATTGCTTGGGTGTCAGCCAATATGTCACCCTAAGAATAGAGTCAAAATACGCCCGTTTTTCAAAGAGTATTTAAGGTGGATTTGAAACCTTTTTAACCCATTATCTTAGCTACAAATTCAAATTAGTTTAACCCCTACCCTACTGAGCTGTGTAAAGGATATTCCAATACTGAATATTTCAAAAATTAATTCAGTAGTGTTGGTGTCAACCAAACTTATGGAGATCATCAGGACAAATCAGGACAAATCATCAAATATCTTAATACAATAATTATCTGGTAAACAAAAGTTTTAACACTGTTAATACACTTATATTTTTTGCAACAGTTGAGACGTTAGCAGCCAACGGGTTAATAAACAATTCATCATATTGATTTACAAATTAACAGTGGAGGTTTCGAACCCAGAGTTTGCAGATTGAAACCATTTGACCAAAGCAACCGAACGTTGTGGAAATGAAGCAATTTAAAAATCTGATATAACCTCTATATCACATTACATTAAAATTTAGTTGTCAACAAAACGTCGTTTTTTTGCCGGACCCATAGTCGAGCGTCCCGGGCTGCCAACCAGTAAGTCGCAATCAAAGACGGCTTTTCTTGTTAGTCGCCAACCACTTTTATTTACTCTGTTCTTAATTCTTACTTCTTTTAACAAAGGTACATTTTAACGCTTGTTCGTATTGTTGAGACAGAGTAAATATGAAAAAGACTAAAGGATGGTTTTAAACGATTTTTTAAGCTCGTTGCAAAGATACAAGTTCAAATTTTCTATGGATTCGGCTGTAACTTTGTGGAAATTCATTTTTAATATAAAATTAAAGTTGTTAACTTTGTTATTCCACTGGCTTTATAAACAGCAAACTCTAATTTATCTAAATTATTAATTTTTAAAGTAATCTCAAGAAAATTAAGCATTTTTTTGATGTTCGACTTCTAATGTGTATTTAATGCCTTTGTGAATTGAGTCAATATGCCGTAGGAAGGTATTAAGTTGTATAACCGTGCCTGTCCAAATGCAAAAGATATTGTCGACATAACGATACCATTTGACATAACGATCGAGTATTAATCAATAGCATGTTAAATAGAACTGGTGGCTCACGACTATTAAAGTTATTTCCCTTGATATTTTCACAAGTGGAATAACAAAGACACAAGTGCAAGCTATAGAATAAATTAAATTAATATAAAAATTTTCATATATTCAAATGTGTTTTCATCAATCTGCTATATTTTTTGTCTGACAATGTAACAGGAGGTCGTCACTCGTAATTTTTTTAATCAGTTGCGCGGTCAAGGGCTAGAATCCTCCCATATAATTCTTCAATACATATAAATATATAATATAGCTTTGTATACATGGATGCATCCGAATAATAATCTGCTGGGTCATTGTTTGCCTAGCATTTTGTCGCTGTCACCATCTGGCTATTTTCTATGGTCATCCCAATTCCGTTTCGAAATCACCTATTACATCCAAAAATTCAAGCCTTTTCCCCATCCATCTGTCACTACCCTTCCTGGTTTGAGCATCTGATTGACAATCGGTTTTCTTTGGATATATTCCATTGAAAACCTCCAGTGGCAGTTCATATGATCCACATTGGTTGCATAAATACATTTTATCAGTCAATAAATTACTCCTACTTATGTTTTCCCCCTTCTGATACAAATTATTAACGTATCAAAAAAAAATAATATTGTTCATTTTCTTTTTCCAAACGTTACTTTAATACAAAAATAATAAATTATGTAAACTGTATTGAGTATCTACATTATTTACAGCTTTATACTGTACAA
The DNA here is from genome assembly GCA_022494535.1 of Himalopsyche phryganea. Lineage (NCBI taxonomy): Eukaryota > Metazoa > Arthropoda > Insecta > Trichoptera > Rhyacophilidae > Himalopsyche > Himalopsyche phryganea. Next base: position 3,623,529 of record JAGVSL010000019.1, on the reverse strand, counting down.
TCAAAATCATTGGAACAAATCCATTTTCATAAGACAATTGCTCTCTAGATCATTTTTGTTGATATGGATAAGTTGATGGTTAAGCCGACGGATAAGCAACGAAATGTTTGTATTGAGAATGCTTTTTGAAATAATAAATTTACTTTCTTTTTAGCTTCGTGGCTTACAATGAATCATATTAACAGAATTCATCTATAATTTAAGACATCGACTGAGGGTGCTTGATGGAATTTCAATAATCCAAATTAGAATTCATTTAATTAAAACTAATCCTTGCGATTAGCGAAACCAGTCCAGACCGTTATTAAAATGTGTAAATAGTGCAAATCGTGTTTTATTTATAAAATATAATGCCTTTCCACCAAGAATTGACAGTTAAATTAATATAACTTTGTATCTTCATTCAAAACTAAATATTTCTGATCTTCAATAATTATTATTGAAATATTTGCTACAGAAATTCTTTTTTTATATACCTAAATAAGTTTTACTGTAAAAATTTGTTTTTCGGTCATTCATAATGTGCATTGTAATAATAAAACCATTTTGCATAGGTTTTTTCTTACTATTTCTTAATTTCTATGGAAAAGACATTAATAATTGTTGCACAATCAACTAGCCGATTAAAATTCTAAAACATATTTGTACGATAAAATCCGCGTTCCGTCGCACAAGTTGCGAAATCTTTTTTTCCCCCGTAAAATTTAAGAAAAATACAAAATTTTTAACTAATTGACATCGAAGAATTTTCAATTTCAAAATTCGACACGCTTAATTTTTCACGCATATTTTTTAATCTGCTTTTCACGGTTCTAAACTATCAGACTAATAAAGTAAGATTCGGCTAGCCATTAAATATTCAAAGACAATAAATAATAAGATTATTGACGCTTTCACTGCATTTTTTTTCTTAACCACAATTTTAACACGTATGTTTCTGAGTAAAAAAATTAATAAACTAATTCTACATTGGATTATTAAAAAATACTTCATCAGTAATTAATATTTCATTTATACATTTTTAAGTTATAATCTTTTGTATGAGTATACTTTGTACTATGTATTAACCGCTTCACTGTATAATAAAATGATCATAATTTCTTTAAAAATACGGGAAAGATTTTTTTAATTCATATTTAGATTTGTCAAAATAATACTGACAAAACAACAATATGTTATCGTTCTCAGTATTTTAAATACTTCATAAATATATTTAAGATAAGTCCGACGGTAAGTGGTGAAATTTTTAGTACAATATTAGTTTGATTATTTGAGAGCGTCTATAGAGTGAAACATATCAACAGGTTTTATTTTTCATTTTTTTAACTTGCCGTATGTCTTGTAAAATTCAGTGCTCCAATAAAAGCTAGAAAATCTTTATATCTTTTAGTCTAATTTCTGTTAAATTCAGACCTAACACAGTTTAATGTTCCTGGTATTAAAATTGCATTTCCTTTTCGTTTTTGCATGTTTACAATAAAAGACAATTTTATCTAATACGTATTTAGGGGCAAAAGTTTCCGGCCCAATAAATTAGAAGAAGTTAGTTTTGTGTACAAAAAATCAGGCTACTTTTATTAATCGTGTAGAAAATTTGATTAGCCGTATCAGTACATAAAAAATATGTCACCACCTAGTAAACCAATAACTTTACGATAAACAAATGTTCGTCTCTACAATAAAACTGAAAGCTGTTGAGGTAAAAACAAATTACCAAGAATTCCTGTGTTGATTAATTCAATATTATTAGGAATATAACATAACTAATCTATTATTTCTCAATGAATTTGTTTTCAGCAAACTCTTCGCGTGAAAAAATATTTTCCATCTCAAGCATTATACAATTGTCCAAACAGTCACAAAAGAAAATGAACTGTGTAATTTAATTAGTATAATTATTTATCTAAATTTTATCTTCAAAAGTTGATTATGTATTAATTTACATTTTAAAAACGAGACCATTTTTATTCCGTGACATTGGTGTATTTTTATATAAAGTTAAAAATCAATGTTGAGGACATTAAAGTAAAAAAATACATTAAATAATTAAGTTTCGTACTTTAAGGGAAGAGAAATCATTTTCAATGCCTAAAAAATTATCGTGTCAAATTGACCGCAGCAAATTTAAATAATTAATGCACTTACGTTGCATAATTAGAATTATTTGATATTAACACAATTAATCCACAAGTATTATATATTTATTTATCATTCTTAATTTTTTTTTTAATTACTTATCGGATTTTATCCCAGATTATATGCGCTCCTATCAGTATTTAGATATAACAAGAGATTCATAAAATCGACGCGGCGTATGTATTGGTGCGGCAGCGAATAACTTTTCCAGCCGGCGGGAAACTTTGAAGAACTTATGGGCAGCGCTTTTGACCGAAAGCGCATCGGTAAACTTTCTAATTGCTATTTTGCAGTCGCATTGCATCATATTTATTTATGTATATCACAAACAAGATAATATAAAGCAATAGGTCTAAAATTTGCAACTTGTTTAATATTATACTTTATAATTATTATAGATAAAAATTCAATAGCTGAAGCCAAGTCGTTTTCTTTATTCCGTCTGATTTTAATGTACGTTAATAATAGATTGTTTATAAAAATGCAATCATAATTTATACTTTAGTAATGAAATACGAATTATTGAATCACGTATTCGTTTAAAAAGGTTTTTACGTTAATTTCAACAAGGAAGCATTTCAAATTTACGTATTAAATATTTGTATCTTTATCTCACAAAAGTAACCTTTTTCAATTTCTCTACAAGATAATTAATAAAAAATCCATTGTTTTATTAGAATTTTATTAAATGTTACTTATCAGATTTTTTTATTTCAATTTATAGTACGGAAAATAGCCCTACAAAAAAGTTTTCAAACTCCGAAAAATTTATTAAAAGTATAGTATAAGTAACTGAACATTTTAATCAAAAAAATAGCGCGCAAATTTAAAAAAATTGTATTCAAAGTACAGTTATAAAAAATAACAGCTAGAAACTTAGTATTTTAAGTTATACCAAAGTTTAAGACTGAAATTTTTATTTTCCCTATAACCGCTGCATTCAAATCATCAAAAGTATTTTGTATAAAAATGATCACTTACATTTAGAGACTTTTCGTTTATCTGGAAAGAGCACAGCGAATTGTAACACTTGGAAAATCGCGAACGAAAATGTAGAAGTCTTCCCGTAGCACTCCAGCTGGTGTGTAGATGATGCGCGTAGACCACTCGTAGCACTACTAGTCAACTGTTTTCTGAAGCTGCAATAAATGCACTAGGCGTTTGGGGATGCGCTTCCCCTTTTATAACTGCATCTGTCCATCCCTTCCAACTATCCTTTGGGGGTGCGTCTTTATGCGCGTGTCCAACCCTTAACACTACCAACAAATCACAGTTCGTATATAACTTACAAGGTAATCGTAGGTAAATTAGGCTACCCCAACTGATTTTCATTATTTTTAAGGCAAAAAACTAAAAGATAAATTCAATATTAATACTGAAAGCTTTTATAAATAGTTATTATGTATAAGATACCTATTTGAAATGCCATTGAATAAAGCATCTTCTGTTTGACAAATAATATCACTATTATAATATATTAAATTATAGTAATCTGTTTAGTTTTTTACCGTTGAAAATATCTCTTAGCTTAACACAAGAAAACTTATATTGTGTCTCAATGTGCTAATCGAGTATTAAATACCGCATGGAATACTGAATTTGGTATTGCTATAGTCACATACATATTTTTACGGTTGGGTCATTTCAAAATGAATGAAGTTTTTTTTTAAATAGAGCTATGATGATAAGCCATTTTTTGCCTGTTGACATCTGACAACGGCTCCTGATAATTCTTTGTTGATGCACCCCTGGATTCAACATTTCGATATGAAAAAAAATATATTTTTGTTGAAGAAGTGTAATAGGATTTTTAGCAAATGAACAATTATTAAATTCCATGTTATACAAATATGCTCGGCAAGTGGTGGATGACAAATTAGATATCCTTGAATTTCAAATGTAAGAATATAAACAGAAATTTTGACATAAAAAATCTTGATTGTGAAGCTAGCTGAGTAACTAACCGGCTGCAATACGAAGGCGAATTGAAATTTTACAAGGTTTTGGAATAATTGCAAGAAATATGGATCCTACAAGAATTCAGCTGTGAAAAGAAATCAGCAAGTATCCACATCTGCCGTGAGCTACTGTATATTTAAGAAGAATCTCCTGATACGATGGTAATATCTTTTTCAGAGCTTGCTCGTTTACTTTTCGATGAAACATATTTTTTAGTGTAAAGAAATATGCCTCTTTATAGCAATGCAATTAAAAATTGACGAAGATTAAGGGAAAGCTTGTATAATCAAAAGAATACTGTATTCCGGAACATAAAAATAAAATAAGCATTAAAAAATTATTTCAACTAAATTATAATTTTAATAGTGTAGTATCCCAACTATATGCACTTCCCCTATCTCAATCAATCCAGGTAGAAATGGCTCAAGCGATAGATCGCGTGGAAGCAAATTTCAGCTAGTATGTTGTGGAAAATTGTATGTAAAATAAACCTTTTTCGATAAGCTTTAGAGTTGTTTTTCCTATCAAAGTCCAAAGATACTAAATAGTACCTGCCCACTGCAATACGTATGTGTAAGAGATGACTCAAACTTGTAAAGCATCAAAATAGATACGAGTGTTTTCGATAACTACGTATTAACTATTTTCTTTAACCTTGCTCACACACAAACATATAATCCCACTTGCATGACAAATAAAATAGGTTTTATGTATTTACATTCCACTTTATAATATTGTATGTGTGTCTAAGTAAAATTACATTTTTCTATCTGTTTATAAAATAGATTGGCTAATTAATTCTAAAAAACTTAATTTATAATAATCAAAAACAATTATCATTTTTCAATTGCAATCATCTACGACTCAGTGGACCCAAACTATCATATTTATTGACTTATTGGCTAGAAATGTATGGTTTCCTATTTAATTGACTTTATGCATGCGATTCGCGTACAAGTCTCGTTTCATATTATTAAAAAGTCGCTATAATTCACAGCATATTATGTTCACCTATCGTAAATATTAAGGTAAGATGAACATCAATATGACTGTTGATACACGGCAGTGTTTTCATTATTCTCTTAATTCACAGTTAATAGAGCATATTATATAAATGGTATCAACTGTAAAAAATATCAATTTACCGGCCATAAATTGCTAACGAGACAGTTGAAAAGATTTGTGTTAAGCTTGCTGTGTTTTGTTTTTTTCCCAGAAATCCTTCACACACTTTGTCATATCGCTATATTGGATATATCACTCTCGCGTTTGAATATATATCTCTCTCTCTAACAATACAAATATGAATCATTAGATTGGACCACCTCGCACACATCAAATTCATACATTTATATTGTTGTTTTATTATTTCGTTGTAAAGAAAAAATACAAATACTCAAATCTATGAATTCCTTTTTAAAATAGATTATATTCATGAATATATAATTTAAGACATCGACTGAGGGTGCTTGATAGAATTTCAATATTAAATTTGGATTATTGAGATTTTGTACAAATACATGGAAGTGTACAAAATCTCAATAATCCAAATTTCATGAATATATTCTTATCCTTGTTTTATGTATAAGTTAGAGTAATTATATGCATATTTCTATTATTATTTCTTTGTTTAACGTGAAATAAACTGTTAAATACAGTCTAATAGGGAAAAAAATTCATGAGATAATATCACATCAATGTCTTTGAAAGATCTTATTCGAGGATGATAACAACGGTATTCATTTGTTATTTTCTAAAATAGGAAGAACATCATCAATTGAATTATAAAGGAGTATTAAAATCATATCGTTATAAGGAATTCCCTTTGAAAATAGAAAAATAATAAAGTCTTTCTTAAAACTTTTCTTTTTGTGATATGTTTTACACCTGAATACGTACACAGAAATGAATGAGAGAAGAAAATAGCGAAATCATACAATTAACTAACAATGCTACAAATAATATCCATTTTAGTTTATAAAATAGATGATTCGCAATTAGACCAAAAAGTATTCGTTCATAAATTCAGTTTTCAAAAGAAATATAAGCAATTTTAAAAGTTAGTTTGCAGAAATACAAGAGATAAATAATGTTTATAACTTCAATATTAATATTTCTTCAGTCATCTATTTATAGACACATTTGTAAACAATGGTAGCTGTACTATGTACTATCCATCCATCAATTGCTTCATTTTCGAATTCCACTGAATGAAACATGGATGTTTAACAGATTTAATAAAGAAATACAAGATTGCTCAATAGTTCAAATAGTCCAATAATAATTATTGAATTAATATTGGCAGCATCTTACCCTTTCTCCCTTGTTTCTTAACTACAACAATGTCTTGGGTTTTCCTCGGAGCATGCTTTTGATTGAGAGATGTTTTAAAATATCCGACATTCCGTTGTAAGTTCGTTTTCGTCTGATTTTCCAATACCATCGGTGGAGTTTCTGAAAAAAGGTAAAACAAAACAAATACTACTATTCAAATATACTATATACATTCTTTCAGTCGCTCTATTTCTTGTCATAATTTATTTTTCTGCATACAAACAAATATTATAAGGTAAAAATATTATCAACGTATTCAGTAATTGGTTGATAGCTATTTCGAATTCACGTACATCGTCAGAACTATGCTTAAATTTATTTTTTGTGTAACTATATATATATAACTTTTAGGGTGGTAACTTTCAATTCTTGGTGGAAAGGCGTTATATTTTTAAAATAAAACAATTTTTTTTGTACTTCTTCCACATTTTTATAATGATCAGTACAGGTTTTGATCATCGCGAGCATTGTTAACTGACAAATATAAATTTTAACACGGCTATTTATATTATTTAAATTTTATATCAGTAGTTTTCCAAAATATTAAATTTAAAAAAATAGAATTAAATTACGCTTTCAATATTCTATTTCAACTTAAATATTTTCTTTTTATTTTTACATTATAAAATAAATCTTTCGAAACAATAGAATCTATTTTGTCATTTTTTCAGTTCGATGTTTGTATATAAAACAATTGGTTTACGAACTACGACAAGAACATATAGATAATCAAATAAATTATACATAAGCGAAATTAAATAGTGTATAATAAAAAATTTAAGGGTCTCTCATAAATCAATAACTACTAATCTGAAATCAAAAATTAAGCCACATTGAAAGTCAATGAGGTTTGTGAGAAAAATGTAATGATTTTAAAAATACGTCATAAATACTATATACTTACTATTATCTACTGTATATCGTTATTTACTGATTATTCTGTACTTGAAGATGACATTTTTTGACAAGGACCTCTTACAAATCAGTAACTACTGTAATCATGATATTAAAAATTAAACCACATTCAAAGTCAATTAGTAGTTATTGATTGTTAAGAGGTCATTATTTATAGAATAAATGTCTACAAGAACTAAACCTATTACAATAATATTTTGGACGGGTGACAAATTGCCGTATTTTCCACAGACTGAGGTGATAACTTGTGTATAAGTTTGAGAACTTTCTGAAGCAAATCTCGTAGGCATAGAAATGGTATTGTGTGTTTATACGAGCATAGAATCAAGCTTTCTGTTTAAACTGTCGTTCAATTAATGTATGTATCGACGTTTTTCTCTGGGACAGTTTGAAGAGAAAATTTGTGCTAATAATTCGAAAATATAACGATAGCGGTAAGATTATATCGATGGTGTTTTGGCCAATTTATATAACCCTCAAAAAATATGAAAATGAATTAATGATTGGATCTCGTTTTAAAGACGACAGAGCAAGTATCAGCCAAATGATGTAAATTAGAAAATTTGGATTATTGAGATTTTTTACACTTCCATGTATTTTGTCACTAACGACCCGGGTTTCGCCTATGAAATAATCCAAATTTGATATTAAAATTCCATCAAGCACCCTCAGTCGATGTCTTAAATTATAAATTAGAAAAATAAATTAACCACTTTTTGGAAGAGAACCATCATTTTACTTTGGTTTTATGTTTAAAAATTCTGACCTGGCCACTTGATGTAAGCCACTATTATATCGACACTTCCTGCGTATAATTCCGCATCTGCAAACATGAGAATTTACAAAAGTGCATTTCAAAGATTCATGACGCAACTCACCATATAATGTTTTCGAGAAAAAAAGCTTTTACAACAATTTCAATTAACAGGGTTATCATTAACTGGCAAAATTAATTATCAATTAACTGGCCAAGTTAATTGGCCAAAAACACCGTCGTTTATAATGATCGGCGGTGTTGATGTACTCATTTATGTACAGCTTTAAATTATGAAAAGTTGATATTTACAGCGACCTGATCACTTTAAATATGTGGAAGTAATACAAAACAAATTAAGTATTATTTTAAAAATATAATGCCTTCCCACCAAGACTTGACAGTTAACATCTTAAAATTGATTAAAAAGTAACCCTGTTGAATGAGAGGATTCTAGGTACAATTATACCAAAAACAAACTGTTATCATTACCTATATGTAAATTTCAATTTTGAGGGCAACATCAATTGGTCAAAACACCGTCGATATGCGGGACGTTTCATTCATTAAATATAACCATAAGTATATGAAAATTCTGTTTAAAATATAACCAGAATAAATTGTTTCAATCCAAAATATACCGGATTTTCTTTCACAAATGCCACCTAACATCCATTAAAAAAAAGGTGGACAAATGAAGCGTGTTCCGAAACCTAACAAGTATTTTTCTTAAATGTAGATTGATTACATATCCGATTCAAATATAATATTATATATCTGCACCTAAGAGCTAGGTTACCGTAAATGCAAATATTATGTTTTGCACTAGCGGCATTGTAAGATTTTTTTGAAGAATTTGTCTCATATCTTTTATGTTTTTTATTAAAACAAAAAATATTTTTACAGTTTGCGCATTCTTAAAAATACATTTTTGTGGAAAATGTCTTAATTTGAAACCTTTGTAAGTTTGGTTGTGTTTAAAGTTTTACAATTTTTGGCAAGTACTAGTAATTTTAATTAACAGGAAGTTTTGGCTATCGCGTCTTTCAAATATTTACAAAAGTCAAATATAACATAACTTCAAAGTATACTGTTGATTTTATTTCGAATATCACGTTTTTAATTATACCTGACTTGTTAAAAAATACAGTATCGAATAATATTCCGAAATCAATATCTAATTGGTTTTTTGTAAATTCAAAATGTCACTTATGAAAGGAAGAAAAATTTCGAGTTAATAATTTTGTCAACAACACCGATAGTACAGACAATGTGTCACGTTTGCCTGAAAGTGTGTCACAAATTGAAAAGCGTAGTGTGTGAAGACTTTCTGTTAATTAAAATTACTAGTCTTTTGCACCACCTTCTGTTAATTTTGTGAAATATTAAATTAATTATATCTGATACAATTTTTATTTCATTTTAGTTGAATACTTTTTTTCATGAAACACACACAACATTTTCAGTTCAATGTTATAGAGTAGAAATGTGCATTCATTTCTGGGGCCCTTTTTTCCTGCCAACAACTTCACACATAACGTTATGATTCGACATTTAATTATTTCTTTTTAAAAATAAAATATTGCGTTTGAGTTGAGGTGAATGAGTTTATTGAAAAATAGGTCACTGATTATGCACGCCACTGGCCACTCTATAAAGTAGACGCTTGGTGAAATAGTAAAATAGAAATACATTAATAAACTGAAATGTTTTCAAAATTCAAGCTCAGTTAGATTTTGTCGATTACCCTAATTTTGGTAATATAGTCAGTTTAAAATTTTTATCAATAATGGATGTCATTGTTGCAAAATCTGAATGCTTTCATTCACATTTAAGAATTTAAGTTGCTTCTATGAAACACAAAATTTAATAAAACTACTTACGATTCCTTATTATAGGTATTGGTATCAATGATTTAGTTTTAGAAAGATTTTCCGGTCGTAAGTATTTTCTTTCTTTGACAATTGGCAGTTTTCCTTGTTCCGCCATCCTTGACTTGCCATGAATGCCATCTTTGATCTAAAATATAATATATATACGGAATATTACAAGACCCAATTGGTTATTGGATATGCAGTATGCTCTCAATAATTATCTGTGCATGAACACAGTTTCAAAAATCGTTACAACTTGCAGCCCATGACACAAGATTACAAAAAACCATTCTCCAAACTCGGCAACTGAAATAACAAATCTTCTTCTTGTTTATAGAAACAACTAAGCAAGGTTGGTTGCAAACATGCAACAGAAATCAGTGTTTATATCATATAATACCTCATCTTATTAAATGATAACATTCAATATGAAAGACTGCCTAATTAATAAAAAAATACTCTAAAGTTATATATACCTGACAGTGGCACTCAATCATATACCAATGCATCACTTGTTCAATCGCAATAGAAAATTAAAATAAGATTTGTTTGATTCTATTAAACCTGCCCTGAGGTAAGTAAAATAATTATCTGATGCATGACATTTAAAGAGCTTTAATAATTTAAATATTATGAAAATGCTAAAGGGCGTTAATATATTGATCGTCCAGTTCATTACACATATCCAAATAACCCATTTGAATAACAAATGTTTAACAATTAGGTTATTTCTGAGTATAGTCAGTAGAACGATCTGCCTTAGCCTTTTTTGGTGGTATCTTTTAGTTATCTGAGTCCTGAATCAGATAGAGTGAAAAAAAGTCCCTATAACAGCATATTTAACTCAAATTTCATTTCTTTTGAGTTGTCTGACTAATGAGGATCGATATGTGTGATATACTATATATTCTTTCAGCCAGAATAGGAATACAAGTGAAGCAGAAGCTATCAATAATTTCTCTTTCTTAAAATTGCAACCGTAAACATATCTCATATTTATCGGAGTATATCAACAAATGGGGATTCAAATACTGAAATAATATAATAGCTCTATCTATCCATTCTCCCTCATAAGTACAGAAAATCGAGAGCATACTTCAGTTAATAAAGTTAATAGAAAATCAATGATTTCTACGTTTATTTTCCTGTATTTAGTTTTAAATAATAACCACTGGTAGAAGGATATTAACTTATTTAGATATATACCAAACATGTTTTTAGTGTAATACAATTATTTCATACCTCATTAGATCCTTTAATAACACCTTTTTTAATAATGTATCGTTTTCCTGGATCGCTCGACTTATAAGCAAAATTGCTTATCATTTTTTTATCACTCATTATGGAAACTAGAAAATTTTTGAAATTACTTAACTTAAAATGTGATTAATTTAAGACGAATAATAACAATTGTTAGTTGTTTAATATCTCTTTCTTTATATGGTAATAATCAATCAACTCACATACAATGCACGTCCTTAAGCCAGGTGGTGTATAAATGATATGATTATATATTGATTTGAATTATTAAACCTGAAAACCATATCAGGTATTCTTTATTATCTATTGACATTAAACGGCACATGTGTTTCAATATTAGAGATATAGAAGCCACTCTAAATATATGATTTGCAATGATAAATCAATTTTATCAATGATTCTCCAAACAAATAAAGAGGGTCCTTATTATCAGAGAACATTTGGTATCATAGAAAATTACTATAACTAAATCTGCATACATTGGGGTGGCTAAAATTACTTAATGAATAGTGAAAAGGATATTTTATATTGAAAGCCAGTTTCTTTCTCAGGGATTTGGTGGGAAATCTGATGAAAATAAAATAATAACAACGTTTTTGAGATGTTAACGGTTTGTAAAAGGATGAATAATACAGGAACACAATTTTTGAAGTTAAGCTTTGTTGGACGTGATAGCTTATGTTATATTAATGGGTCTGCGTATAAAAAACATGAAACAGAAACCAATTTCCTCTAAAAATTAAGTGATAACTGTAACATCTATAGAAAAGACAGTGATTTACAGTTTGTTTTACGCCTCTAACACTAACTAATTTTTCCTCTTATAATCTTAAGAAGGTTTACTTGTAATGCATGTGGTGACAACGATCTTATTTTTGCTTTCTATTAAGTACCCATAAAATTTTTGAAAAAAGTGTATTTGTTTTTTGGTTATTTGAATTTTTTTATTTATTACAAACCTTTTAATTCCGTTATTTATGGAGCCGTTTGAGTAGATTTTTAAATGTATCTACTGCTTGAGTAATCTATTTACAAATAGTAACATCACAATTCATTGGTGTAGTTTTTTTGTTTTAAAATTTTGACTTTATACTTTTTTATTACAATGAAACCCCGATCCATCGCTCTCGCATTCACCATTGCCTCGTATGTATTGTTCATTATTTAAAGTCCCAGCCAAACATCCATAAAAACAATGAAAAATAATCTTGCATTCATTGTTGCCTGATACCATGCCTTTACCTCGATTTATCGGTTAAATACTATGATCCTTTCATAAATATATTACTATTGGGATTTTGTACACTTCCATGTATTTTGTCACAAATCTCAATAATCCAAATTTGATGTTGAAATTCCATCAAGCACCCTCAGTCGATGTCTTAGATTATATCTTAAATTAAATTATATATTACTATTGATTGTTTCTGTCAAACATTCGTTGTCTATTGTTTTTGTCGAGCATGTGCAACTCTATTTAACCACTATCGTAAAAAACACCGGGACTGCAAATCTGCAAGGCCCATCTTGTTGGTATGATGTCAGTTCATAATAATTTTGATGATGACTCACTTACTGAGCACTTAGAACAGGCTGTTCAGTCATCTTGCCTTGTCAATCAGTGTTCATTTCTTCGTCATATTTCACATTGAGAATTATTATGACTTGCAATTAAAATGCCCTGTATTAAGAGTGTAGGACTATATCTGAGACTGAAAATAGCTCAAGATTTTCTTGCATTTATCAGTTTTTTTCAAGGTCCTTTGGAAAACGAAGAATCAGAGTTCCACGTTACTAAATTAACTATAATTCTTTTTATCTAGGCAAGTTTTAACATGTTATATCATAAATAACTGCGCTGTTTAATCAAATAAAAAGTTGCAATGCATCTTTAGTTGGACTTTGGTAATATTTGGTTTTGTAACATGCCAACGAACTTTTTTATATTAGTGAAGAGGATAAAATTCATAAACTTTCCCATATTAACATTGATCTAGCTCATAGTATTTGTTTATGAGATAAACTATTCAATACAGTATTTCTAGGTGAGTACTAATTAACTTTTTATCACACAGTGGACAGGTAGCTTTATTCAAGTATTTATTAGTTTTTCGATTTAGTTTGTGTACATAAGAACCACTTAGATTATTATTAGGTTTTGACTACTGGTGAAAAAAATATGTATTCAACACTCTTTCTGTGTTCGTAGTTTTTAAGCGTTACCACATAGAGTAATAATTTTAAATAAAGACTTGCATCCAAATCATATGCCCAGATTCTCACCAGAAATGTTTTTCAAAACAAAAAAATGAATTTGCCTTTTAATTGGTGTGTTCATGTGGAGCTTTTCTGTTTTTCATTTGGACTGAGAAAAAATATCCCAGTGATTCTCAAAGTCAGTTTGAGTCGATTCGTGTGCTCGAATGCCTGAAGATGCCGAAAGGCGAAACCCGGGTCGTTAGTGACAAAATACATGGAAGTGTACAAAATCTCAATAATCCAAATTTGATTCTCAAAGTGTTGATTAAAAAATTTCTATAAAACCAATTATGTAACATTATTATCAATTCTACCGCTATCTCAATAGAAAAATGATCTGTCCCTGGGACTGAAAATCTATTTCAGGTATATGTGCCTAAAGGGTTAAACCTTGAAAATGAGGATATCAAATCGTTCTTGAAACTGATTTTTACCAAAAAAGATAAGAATATTTTTGATCATGGATCATAAAATTGTTTACTTACCTCAAAAATCACTTCTTGTGATTAACCTTCACATCTTCTACAACCTAACTGATTCAAAATGTAAAATTTTATGTAATATATGTACTTTAAATATTATTACATTACTAATGCATAATTCTGCTTAGTTTGTGTTTTTCTCAAGTAATTAATTATTTATTCTTGTTTCCAGCAATGGTAATATTTTCAAAATTTTGAGAGATCCAGTTTGCTATAATGCCAAATGTAGCCATCTCCAAGCAACTAATAAGTTGTCTTTCTTTGACAAGTTACAGATAATGATGTTTCCATCAGACATCGTCAACTAAAAACATTTTAATGCGTATGGAATTATTGAATATAAAAAAATAAAACAGACTGATAAATTTTGTATCAAATACCTAATTTATTTTTTTTAAACAACAATAAAAATTTTATTATTAATTACAGAAGTAAATAAAATCTACGATTCATGAAATTTTTACAAAAATAACAGTTTGAACACAATATATTGATACTGTAAGATTTTATATTTACGAAGTGACTTAAATTAAAACACAAAAAAATCAATGTTTCCTGAAAAAACCCAATGGATATTATTTTGACATAACCACTCAAGATTCTAATTAATGGGCGGTTTCGAGGTAACTCTAGCATAGTGATCAACAACCGAAGGCACGCGGCGCACAGTCATTATTGCGGCAAGTATTCATTAAATATATGCTAGAAATCAATAATGAATGTATTAAACAATATTGAAATATAATAAATGTATCAATTTTAAATGATAACACTTTATAACAGAAACTAAATTTGCATATTAGGCAATTTAATTGGTTTTCTCTATGAGGAATGCATTTTTGGCAATCCATTTTTTCCAATATTTCAAAAACACCTATATTAGTATAATGAAAAATGTTGCCTACCCATGCTCCAGTTGATCAAAATTATTGATTTCCTAAGTCACAAAACACAGCCAATATTTAAATATTAAAAACATATTTGAATCCACATTAGAATAATATATAGACAAAATAATATATTAAATATGTTTTTTTTAATGTAGAAATATTTGATGCATCCTACTTTTCCATCTAAGATGTCTTGTGAATTAATACATTAATATCTGTGAAACAAACAATTGAATAGATTTTTTCTTAAAAAAAGTTTACAAAATAAAGATGAAAAAATCCAGGAATTTTGAAATGGCGGGAGAAAACCTGGAAAATCTGGAAAATTTGCCATTATTCTTTAACAAAAGTTTCAACATAATTTGAGAAAAATTGACCATATAAACAATAAGATTGTTTAATGTTTCGAATTACATATAAATTACGCATTATTTATGGATTCTACAGTAATATCTCCATGAAATATTAATATTCCTCTGCCATTTTGATAGCAAAATACTGCATGGTGTGAAACGGTTTGAGGTGAAAAGTAAGTTTAAGTCATTCAGTTAATTGCAGAAAAAAATAAATAAAAACAAGCGAGTGACCATAGAACGGTCGACAAATCATCCACCAATCGTCAGAAGTGCACCGAAGAACATAAATATTGTTAATAGTTTGTTCTTAGTCATAAATAATTCCACATTTGTGACAGAAGTGAAAAGCAAAAAGGGTAAAAAATTAATTAGTCAATGATTTCCAAATTTTCCATGACAATTTACTCCCACCCGATTTTCCCGGAAAAAAAATGATTATATTCCGATTCTCAACACTACCACCAACAAGACAAAAACTTAATAAAATAAGCTAGTATACATAGAATAATTTTACAAGCAAAGATATTGATGTCCAGGTTTTTTTATAATACAAAAATAAAATACATGCAATCTATGCATTGTAATCAGGACTCGAATACGAGTGAAGCACACGAAAAACAGATAAATATTATTTCACTTAATGATTATTACGAAAGAATATGGGTAATATTGATGAAACAACGAAGAGATATTTTTTTTTAATTATTGAAAATACTGGTTTGTGAAACTTCCATTATGATCCCTGATTACAATAAGTTACATAGATAATAATTGTATAAAATCACCATTAAAAAGTAGTACGAATCTCTTGCTAAACAACACTATTTACCTGCTAAATTGAAAAGTGACAAAAATGAAGAAAGCCCTAAAAATAATTAAATACAGAGTAGAGAAAATCTAAACAAACCCTTTTATAAATTATGGGCAAACAATACTGTATTTATACTGACTATGTAATGATAAGTACCATAGATTAATGAGATTTTTTTACTGATTAGATTATATAAATATGCTATATAGTGTTGCACATGCCGCACTGACTTCAAAAAAATATTATTTTGGTATAAAGCTAAAGTATTTATTATCTAAGCAATTATTGTGTACACAATTTATATTGAAATTGTACCAACAATACGCCAAATATAAAAGTAATATACATTTCACTATCATATTATTTAAATGGGCAAATTATTTTAGTGCTATAATTTATTAGTAAATTGTTTTAACTTTACTAAATAACTAATACAATATTTATGAATAAGAAGTGACAAAGTAAATACATTTCATTACTTGAAATTAATTTTACTATTATTGTGTTCATCAATTTGTATTACAGTAGGCTTTTGTGAATTCTTCTTAACAACCAGAACGATTTCTCTAAAACACAAGTCACTCCCTACATATAAACATGGCATTATCTCAGTATTAATATAGAAATGCTTGAAGTAAATCAGAAGAAATAATACACATCAGATTTAGCCCTTTGGCTGCTGATGTTTTTCAAAATCTCAGCGAGAAATGCTACCAAATAAAGTTGATAAAAAGTAATTTCACTATTATTAACACCTTACCTTTCTAATTGATTGTGTGAAATCACGTTATATTTTACTAATTGCGTATAATCCACCACATCACGATAACGACCCACTAACGAAAAAAATTATTAGTAAAACCACTTATTTGTTTATATGTTGGTTGAATTATATTCGTTACCTAGTAATTGTACCTTAAAGTCATTCTATTATCTGAAATTAGACAGTATGTGTCCTGTTTAGAAAACATTCTTTCATTTATTATACAATTTATTTTAACTCTTTAAACTACTAGCGTAATAGAATGTTAATAAAAAAATTTACGATTTCGATTATCATGATGACAACAACGTTTTTTGTTAGCAATTCTCGCTGTCAACACAAACAACGATATATCGTTGTTTAGCAGTCTAAGGGTTAAGATTCACTTAAATGGAAGCAGTTATTATATTTGTACTTATACATGTTAATCAATCAGAACTAGACCAAACAATATGTTCATAGAATATTTTAATCAGTCACTATGGCCACATATACACAATGATTCAAGAATCAAAAATACACACCTCTTTCTTAAAAGTTGAATGTGCAATTTTTTAATAAAAATTCGCTTAATAAAACCTAAAATTCAAATTGCCAAAAATGTACACAAAAATAAACAATTAAATCTCTAACAACTATAATAAATAAAAATACAATTCGTCGGAATGTACTTTTGCAAGAAGCACGAGTAAGTTATGTACTTTAATATATTTTGTTTCAAATTTACATATGTACATCTGATCAGATTCTAGTAGGATTTCACAGTTGATTTTCTTTGATCGCATAATTTTGAATTTGGTAGATTAAAAAAAATATTTGAAGGTTATAAACATTTAAGAAAAAATGATTTATATTGAAGAACTTTTTATAATAAGTATTAGAGCAAAATCATAACTAATAATATATGATAGGAATTAATCACAAATATTATAATTATGCCAAAAGACATTTTTTTTCATTATTATTAATGGACAATAATTTTTGTTGTTTATCCTGCCTCATATAATTAATTATCTTTTTAAGAAAATATATTCATATCATAATCAATTCCAGATGCAAGATTAAATCTTTAGATACAAATATTTAAACTGTTATCGTTTACTTGTATCAGTGTATTGTTTCACAACACAAAATTAACATCATTATTGCAATATAAATCTATTTTTTCAATAATATTTAACCTACAAATGATTGCTGATAAATAAAATATTTCTCTCTAACCAGACGATCTTAAATTTTTTATAATACATATATTTTAGAAAGTATGTAACATTTGCAGAAGCTATAGATTGTGAGGTATTAAAGTAAAAAAAAAATAAGCGAAAAAAATGAACCTAAATGAGTACAAAATGGATAAACCTCAGTTCAAATTCTGTTGCCTTGCAAGTACATGAACATAATAAAAAAAACAATAAATTTAATATGTAATTAAAGTAATGTCTGAAAAAATACATAATTCAAGATTCAAAACCAAAGCATTAATTTTCCAAAATTATACTGTAGGAATGTATAAAAGTTGCTGATATATTTATAAGTTATTTCAAAATTCTTATTTTAAACTAACAATGCAATTGTGCAATGACAATATGATGACCAAAGTAAAAATGCAATAATATTACAATGCCATATCTATATGTAGATTTATGTTAAATGTATAGTTCCATAACACAAACATTAACAGGGATATAAAAATCCTCAATTTAGTATTTAAATATTTTATAAAAATATTGAATAGAGCAAATGAGGTTATACATGCCTAATTATGTATATTTTCCAGACAATTTATTATGTTGTATATCACTATTCTATTGAAATTGATTTAATAACGTATTTCACTATGTATGCAAAGACGATGAAACCGATAATAACACATAGATTGGTGAAAGCATTGTGTAAGGTAGATTGTTCTTGATTTTGTAACAAAGGGTTCAATGGATTATTTTCTGGAAGTGAACTGTTACCGTTTTGGTTGTTTTGTTCTGCTATCAAAGCTTCCATTCTATGTTTCAACTCATCCTCGGCTTCTTTGACTAGATCAGGAAATAATTCACAGTAGGTTTTGTGTTTCAAATTGGTCTGCAATGACTGGGAAGCTAGATGCCGCTTTATGCAATCTGACGACTCAATTGACCCCATTGTAGGTGTTTTCTCAAGCTGAAACGCATAAAATAAAATGATTGATTTTTTAACAAACAATGTAAATGCATAACTATAAAAGAGCAGAAGTGGCAATTAACCATTTCAGCCACAGAGTGCTAATCTATCAGTGAGCTGAGAATGTGCTTTATTAAATCCACTGCTAATTGAGCTAGGAATATACTGATGATTTACTAAAATGCACTAAAGAGCCGAATAAAACGGAGAATATTTCGGTGCTGGGGGCTTAAGGATGCACAATGCTCAGTTGTTTTGTGAAGCAGCAATTGCAACAAGCGAAATATCGCAATATTTGCACCATATGTTGCCTACAAATGATGTACAACATTTTTGAGGTTTGGAGCTACTTTTACTCTTAATCTTCATGGCGATCGATTTCTAACAAGAATCGTGTAAGAAATTGTAAGGATGTTTTTTTTAGTTCTTTAACTTTACTAGCAAAATTGCCTGAGAACTTTTGGCAAACAATACCATAAAAACGGGTCCCCCTTACTTTGACCAGTAATCTGCTTCATTAAAAGATTATCACCAATTAATTTTTCCAAAGACCAGGATATTATTTTTTTCATCCATGGATATATTAACAATTATGGTGACATACGTAATGGCATGTTTTTTTATGCCCGTTTTACGTCTCTTAAAGTACACATTCACATAAATAATGTGTATAATATGCAAGGTGATAAAAAAACTACTCGCAAATCGAAACGGTTAATAAAACATCTTCACCATACTGCCAGAAGTTGATAGGTGACAAATTGACAATTCCAAGTAAACAGCAATGAAAATTTGTTGCATAAACATTTTATGTTATAATATAGGGATATTTTTTTAATATCAAAATATGGATGGATTTATGTGGATCTGTCACAAATAAAATTAAAAAATAATAGGCAGAGTCAATTGCCTGTTAGCTGCTGCAATTAGCTGATTTTACTAAATTGGTATAATAAATACACCTACTGAGTTATTCCAGATAAAGAATCGATATCTAAAAATCTCATTGTGCACTTACCTCATTTTTGTCAATTTTGGTACATAGGTACCAATTTGTGTCAGCAAAGTAAAGATATCCTATAGCTTTTAGAAAATTTACTTATCCCGATAAAATTCAACTACAAAAAGAATTTTATGAAAAACATTCCATGAAATGCATGAAATGCAAGTTATACAATATGTAGTTTAACTGCATTAGATCTTATCTTTAACTGCATTAGATCTTATTATTTGGGTCTCGTCATTTTTTTGTAGACAAATACATAATTTTCATTAAGTTATCTTTTTCATATCGCAAATTAAGAAAAATTTTAATCATACCATAAAAAATTTGAATTGTTAAGATTTTGTACATTTCCATGTATTTTGTCACTGACAAAGTAAGTGGAAATGTACAAAATCTCAACAATTCAAATTTGATATTGAAATTCCATCAAGCACCCAAGTTGATGTCTTAAATCATACCATGAAACTCAAAAGTCCGGTGAGAATCGTTGAAACAGACCATGCCGGATTCCATGTATCGGGATGAAAATCTGAAAAGAAAGATATTAAAATTTTATATTGTTGCAGATGATGGCACTGTAATGTATTTTTTGCCATTAATTAGGTGTGCTCCAATTTGCTGAATATTGTAATGCAAAATATGAACCTTAATTACTTTTTCATGATATTCATAAGCTAAGACTAACTCTACCGTAAAATAAAACAAAGTGAAATGTTAGTTTGACAGTTCTCATTTAGAATCATATTCAAAAAGCTCGATGAATATAAATATAATGAATTTCTATGCGAGACCCAAAGTAATTAAGAAGTTTAGATTTGGATTATTGAGATTTTGTACACTTCCATGTATTTTGTCACTAACGACCCGGGTTTCGCCTTTCGGCATCTTCAGGCATTCGAGCACACGAATGGACTCGAACTGAGAGACAGTAAACAGTGTCTAACGCTTATATAGAAGATACAAATGCGACAAATATCATTTACGAGGCAATACATTATACGTCTGAGAGCCACACCGATACCTGAGTTAAAATTTCGGAAATCGCCTTAATCCTTATTTTGTAAACACCATATTAACAGAGTGGCGAATTGCCGAAGGCGAATTGCCGCTTTTCAACTTCTTTTAGAAATACCAGTGATTTTACAATTATAATAGTATTGTGGGTTTTGACGGGATGTAATTCGACGAATGGGTAAATATATACAATCATTCCACATTTAGTGACATCTGTTAGGTGTTTCAACGTATCAGATATAATAGCGGAGAATTAGGAAGGTTCAGCTTTGATTTTAGCTCAGACCATCCTTTCTCATATAAATTGGCTGCTTTCCATTCTCAGGTTCACAGATTAGTCACTATACCTCTAAATAAATTTAATTTTGAAAACGAACTAAACATTATTAAACAAATTGCCATTAATAATGGCTATGAGGCGTCTCTTATAGATAGTCTTGTATCAAAAAAACAACGTAAATTAGCAGAAAAGATGCTATATTTCGGGAACTTGTCTAAAGACATAGACCACCCTAGAATCTGGCATAGAATTAGTTATTTAGGTTGCACAAGCTTTAAAATTAAAAAACAACTCGCTGATAGTGTTAGACCGGCGTTCTATTGCAAAAACTCTCTAGGCAAATTACTTATTAACAATAAAGATACTTTAAGAACAAATCTGGTATTTATAAATTACAATGCAATGATTGCCAAAATTTCTATGTGGGTAAAACCACACGTACATTAGATATAAGGGTATCAGAACATTTAGCTGCCTTTATATTAAAAAAAGAAACTTCGACATTCGCAAATCACTTGCTAATGGAGAACCATACGTTTAATGCGGATGATGGGGTTAAACTGTTACATAAAAACATGGGGGATCATAAATTATTTTATCAAGAAATTTTAGAAATTAATAGAGCCCAGTTAAACTCCTTGCCAATCTTGAATGAGCAGCTGAACCTTCCTAATTCTCCGCTATTATATCCGATACGTTGAAACACCTAACAGATGTCACTAAATGTGGAATGATTGTATATATTTACCCATTCGTCGAATTACATCCCGTCAAAACCCACAATACTATTATAATTGTAAAATCACTGGTATTTCTAAAAGAAGTTGAAAAGCGGCAATTCGCCACTCTGTTAATATGGTGTTTACAAAATAAGGATTAGGGCGATTTCCGAAATTTTAACTCAGGTATCGGTGTGGCTCTTAGACGTATAATGTATTGCCTCGTAAATGATATTTGTCGCATTTGTATCTTCTATATAAGCGTTAGACACTGTTTACTGTCTCTCAGTTCGAGTCCATTCGTGTGCTCGAATGCCTGAAGATGCCGAAAGGCGAAACCCGGGTCGTTAGTGACAAAATACATGGAAGTGTACAAAATCTCAATAATCCAAATTTAATATTGAAATTCCATCAAGCACCCTCAGTCGATGTCTTAAATTATAGAAGTTTAGAGTTAGAAATGCATTAATAGTAATCTTATCGCTTTCTATATGGTCCGTTTTTAAGGATCAGGATGGGAGTGATAAAAACATTATACATTCCTTTGGTGCCTTTGGATACAAGTCCATAAATCAATTGAAAAACCATATTTTTAAAAGTTTCCAATCAGGGATTTGAACCTGTCACCCCCGCAAATGAATGGATGAAACCCAAGAACATTGACCATTTGGTAATAGGTCCGACAGAGCCTACAGATAATATTCTAGTTACTGTATAACTCTCCCTTTGTGATTTTCAAAAGTGAATACACCCTACTATTAAACTACTGAATGAATATTTTACGATATCGACTGAGGGTGCCTGATGGAATTCCAATATCAAAATTTGAATGATTCAATTTTTTTACTAAATAAAGTTTATTTTTAATTTTCAAATCATCAAAGTTTAATAAAAATGTATACCTGATATGCTGAGACAAAGTCGAGTATTGGTTCTAAATCTTCCATTTGGTGTTATCATGTAAATGGAAGGAGGTCTAAAGGGGAAATCTCGAGGAAACACCAGTTTTCCATGGTAATATCCCCCTTCGTATAGACTTTTTTCAGGCCCACGTACTACATAATGCCTGAAAAGGTTGACAAATTCAAATAATACAGATTTTATTTTACAAAAATACAATTTCACTTTATAAACTCAATAAAGTTGTACATGTAATAGCAAGGTGAAATATCTTTAAAAAAAGTGTCAATGAATATTTTTAACAATTCAAGAATTTTAGAATACAAATTCATTTGACACTTGGTACATTGACACATTAATTTGTTAGTACACATTTATCAGTGAGTTTAGATTTGTGCTAAAAGCCTCAAAGCGCCAATCTTGAATTATTATTAATAAATAAAATTGATTCTGAAATCAATTTTAAATAGTTATAACTTTATTAACAACGGATGATCTGCTTTATTTGGTTATTTATCATTAATTTGAGCATTTCATTTTTTGTAAAAAAATCTGTAACATTCAATCATTTTAAAAATATTATTATTATATAAGTATTTGATCTAGTAACACCCTCTTTTCTAGTCTCAGTAATCCTTTATAAAGTTCTCTATTCTGTATTTCCCTGATACAAAATATCTATTACATAATTCTTGTGAAAGCAATATTTTTTTCATCAATATAATGAAGTTCTACGAATTATATTTAATATTTCGTTTTATGTGACTTATTTGATTAATTTATGATTGAAATGTGTTATTTCCTATTTTCCATTGATTCAACGGTAAATTTGAGGAAATTCATTTTTAATATAAAATGAAAATTGATAATTTAGTTATCCCACTTTCAAATTTTAATATTCTAGTATTAATGATCAAATAAGATGTCTGAATAGAAATAATTTTCCAGAGTTTCATTTAATTGAAAATGATCATAAATAAAAATTATAACATAGAAATAGAGTAAATAAAAACGGTATTAAAATGAATAGTTTAGAGTTTTTAGAAATTAAGAGTAATCGATTATTAGTAAATATCATTTTAAATAGGACAGGTGGCTTATCACTATTAAATTTATTTCCCTTCGGATTTCACCTCCCAACACCAGTTATAATTTTTGTAATTAGTAGTGTTATGGTAATTTGTACTATTATTGATTGTGTCTTACCCCCTCCCCACATTCAGTACAAGGAAACTAACTCGCCCTACGGTTAATGTTTAAGTTGAGAATTAGAATCATTGTTAACCTTAGAAATAAATAACCTTGCAATATAGTTAATCTGAAGATGCATCTTAAATAAACAAAACACGTGTCACATTTAGTAACATGGCCAGTGGGATAACTAAGTTATCAATTTTAATTTTATATTGTGTTATTTCTCTTTCCAAACAGGAATATTCGGACTTGTATAGATTCTGCACATATTGTGTTACTGTTTCACCATTATACATTTATGTGGCCAAGAATTTGATGCCGATATCCTAAATCACTATGAGTGATGTCAAATTTCAATTAAATTTATTCCTTCAAAAACCAGTTATTTATTTTATTTATTATAGCTAATTTCATAAAAATTAAATTATAAATACCATTCCAAGATGTTTGAAGGGACTGGTTCCGCAATAACATAGGGCACTGGATCTCCTTTAAGTCTCAGGTAATCCAATTTTAGTCTGCTAGTTGCACTCGATAATCTGTTATTTAACATTTTATTTTGTTCCTAATAACTTCTTCTTAAGCTGATATCAATTCCGTTCTAAAATAAAAGAAAATTAAATTAACATTGTATTACATTCAAATCCAATTGTTCAGCTCCAAAATGGAAATTTATAAAAACAGTATTTTCTCAACATAAGACATATTGTAATAAAATGATAAATGAACTCTTTGTTAAAGTTTTAAAATAAATAATAAATTAGTAAGACTGTAAATAGTAAAGATAAGAATGCATAGTCATTCGATTTGCATTGCTTTCCGTAATCAGCAAATGTTCTACTGTAGAATGACAGTGCTGAAATACTTTATTTTGTAATTACCAAAACATAATTATATCATCTCATAGTAGTGTCAATACAACTATTTTTAAACTAACTGATATTAACAAATGGGCAGCTAAATAAAAGTCTCCCGAAATACATAATAGTTCTTAATGGAAACGGAATCTATAAACAAGTATCACGGCGTATAACAGTTCGATAAGTCTACAACTTACACTAATTCCCAAAGAAGACCTTCATCCTACTTTGGATTGATTGATGATGATGATACAAGCGATAAATGTTAGTGTTGAACTTAAGGATGAAATAATTTTAAATGATCATATTCACAGAGTATAACGTTTCGGTGTATATTTGTTGCATAAATCTTTATGAAAAAATACGTTATTATAATATATTTAACCACTATGCTGACTGACAGTTGGGAATAATTACACAGTAACACTTCGAAAACACTAATAAAATAAAAAATATGTATATAGTCAGACTAAGTGAAAACATTCAACTAAATAACAAGCGTATATGCTTACCATTTGAACTATCCTGTTGTATATAAAACTTGTATTGCAATTTACGAGACTTCAATCACAATAATGAATAATGACATCAAATGACACGACCTCGACCATAGAGTTCTGACAAATAATTGCACCAGTATTCAGTCATAGACTAATAACTCAATGCTGCCAGATGAAAAATATCAAACTGGCGAAAAATAATGAGTATTTTTCTTAATAGGATAAAATAACAAAGTATTCAGTTCTACAAAATTTTATTAGGTACTTGATAGCTGTTTCGGCTTGACGCCATTGTCAGAACTATACTTATAGTTAGTTATGACGTAAGTATATTTCTGACAATGACGTCAAGCCAAAATAGCTCTTAACTACTTAATAACATTTTGTAGAACTAAACACTTTGTTATTTTATCCTATTATAATGGAGTTCTACCGAGTAACTGCCAATTCAATCAATGAGTATTTTTATATTGTTATGAGCAAAGACAACTAGTATTTTCCTAAATTTTAACGTTTGAGGATAATTATTTTAGCTTAAAGAAAACGTTTTGCCTAAATGAGATGGCCCTTATCGATAGAATAAATAAATACGCTAAAGATAATAAATTTCAATATAATGGCTTCAATTCATAAATTGGCAAATTAACATTGCAAAAAAGACAATTTACGTTACTATACTGCTGCATACAGGCATAACAAATTGAATCATTCCTATGAATCTAGAATGTTGAAAAGCCTGGAATCTGAAGGTGTTTACCGATCAGTGACTAATAATTGTTAGACGTATCAAAATCAAATGTTTTGGGACTGCGTTTCCTTTTTAGAGGCAGGATCATTAGTACCCATAACAGGGTTGATAAATAGCGAAAAATACGTAAAGGTTTTGTAAGATCGAATTATCCCTGAACTTTCAAGGATAAATTTGAAAAACCAGATTTTTCAACAAGATCTGGCACCTTGCCATGCGTCCAAGATTGTGAAAAAATACTTCGATGACAATAGTATAACCGTTTGGATTGGCCTGAAAATTTACCAGACATAAATCCAATCGAGAATTTAGGGTCCATCTGCAAGACATAACTTCAAAAAATGAATTGTACAAGCAAAATGAAGATATTCGAGTTGGTAGTTAAAGTGTGGTACCGAAATACGAAAACCCACAACAACTGCAAATCATTGGTAGAAATTATGCCAAAACGCATCAAATTGGTGGTGTAAGTAAGGTTGGTTCACTATGGGAATATATAAAATATAGATTATTTCGATTGTATCACTAATTGCATTTTTTGTATGAATAAAACACATTATTAAAGGAAAATTATCTTGTCCACATTAATATGCACAAAAGTTTACATCTTCAAGAAAAATTAGATTCTTTTCTTTTTACTAATTGGTTTTATAAATAACAATTTTACTAGATAGGTACAGATTACGGAAACCTATAAAATATTTACATATATAGGTATATATGTATTATTACAATTTTTTGTCTAGGTAGGTACTCGATTCGTTCCGCAAAATATCTTTTTATTCGATTTTTCGGTCATAAAAATATACTTTAAAATAACAATGGGCTTCGAATAATTGACTTTTTATAGCTAGAAATTACCTTTGCCACGACAGTCGTGTTGGAAAAATACGTACAAAATAGCAGTGGCGTACTTGGCCTTCGACGAAATTCGAAAAGTTTCAAACCCGTTGGTTTTATGAAGACGAAGACAAGGTCATATATGCAATTGGGATTCAATGAACAGATTGATATTAAATGCATACATTTATTACAGGACTAATACTTATTATTTCTTAGTAATACCGGCTCTTTTAAAAGGTTATGAAATACATAGTATTCTTGTGACCCACCTACTATAATGATTAGATAGCCATCGGTTAAAATTTATTCGCTAATATTGAGAGGTATTTTTATGTTTGTTTGCAAAAGTTAACTGGAGATTCAAAGACCTTCAAAGAAAAACATTAATAACTTAAATCAATATAACCAGTAACCAACCGTTAACAGATTTGGTAACTAAGAATGCAGAAAGAATGGAACACTGTGAAAGGTTTGCAAAGGAGTTCCTGATTATGGTTACGCCACTGGTTCGAAAGTAATTTTATAAACAAAAGTTAAACAGAAAACGAAGCTGCAACGCGGATATTATCAGCTAGTGATACGGGACATAAATTTAATTATAAATTATAATTTTAGCATCGATAGGTAAATTCATTAAAAAAAACACCGGTATTATATCCTACATTATTATTAGGGTCATATTTTAAATACAATGATAACACGATGAAATTAGTAAAATCAAAGAAACCCCAAAAAATTTCGAAGATAAAATAATTTGAATGTTTGTTATTCAAAATCTGCCGCTTACGAAAATTTGGTTGATTATGACGGTTGTTTTTTGTATTATTACATCAGCGAAGTGAACTCCTGTGATGTAGGGGCGCAGCAATAGTACAAAAAAAATTTATATATTTTTTTTTAAATATATTTAAATACACAATAATTATTAGAAATAATTAAGATATTAGGCATTATTAAAAATTAGAGTGGTAGTTTCGGAGGTTAGAGATGCATTAGAATATAAAATGAAGGATTTTCTTAATGTTTTTTTTTTATTTTCTTTATCTTATCGCAATTTTGAACGAAAATTGTGTACCATTTCGTGTGATTAAACAATACAAGTTTTAATATTAAAGCATACTGGAGACCCATTCAAGAGGGATTGTAATTGCAGTGCAATCACTTGAGTCGGTTGTACACGCCATTTTAATACTTTTGAAAGATTAATTCAGGGACTGCCACTTGAAAGAAGAAATGTTATAAAGACTGCTGTATAGATTACAGATAATATCATTTCATATAATAACAATCTAATTATTGCTGCCGTACTGGCTTCATCGTATACTTTAATGATAGCTGGCGTTTCTTCGTGATGAGACATTATATTTTTAAATAATGTAATATATTTCCACCATCAATTTACACTAACCGCATTAGCAATATTACCATCAGTTAAAAATGTTCCAACGTTGAAGGAAAGAGATCCTGGTCATATTAAAAAAATGTGGAGAGAAAATAAAGACGTTTACTTTTTATCGCAATTCAGCCAGAATAATTATCGATCAGATTACTTTCGACAATACTTTTGTGTAATACGGTATTATTCCGCTGGTTTGTACATGTCGGGATTAAAATATATATCTTTAAAAATGTTTTTATAAATAACTTTGTAGACACTCGATTTAAAATAATGTGTCAACCCTGAAACAACAAGGATTTCATTCACACATTGACCGTTAAGAGCGGCGGTTGTGCGCGCGAATTTGGTGCAAAATCACTTTTTGACATTTCGTTTTATCCACGATACAACTATTTTCGTACCAGCAACACCTATTCAGTGATCGGTAAATATATCCACATAATATAAGTTTCTATCTATTCTTATTCAATTATACTTTTTGTTACAAGAATGTTTTATTTTAATATTATTCACTAGCACATGTCTTTATTATGTATCCATGTACTGATAGATACTGTAATAAACCTACGTGTTTCATATTTTCCCAAGATATCTTATATATTCTTGATATATCTTTTACTTAAATAATTCAATGAAATTACCATTTTATTAAAATATGATCAACTATTTGATTAAAATATATGCCAAAGCTATTAAAATAATGATTTTGTTGATCAAAATGGATAAAACTTTCGATGAATTTTTTCAAATAACTATTTTTTGTTACATGTCCGTAAAAATCTTTAATTAAAACCTTATAATGGGTCTACTAGGTGTTAACTAAATACGGTTGGATTTAACGATGGGATATATAAACCTGTAATCAAAAGATTTAATAAATCATGTTTAAAGACGATATGTTATTTTAAATATTATAAATTCCCACATTGAATTAGACTTCAATAATAATTATTAATAAATTTAAACGTAACCTATTCGTAAACCTCATAATTTTTGAAATGCCCGCGTAAAATGGAATTAGTACCTATTTCTATTTTAAAATACGGTAGACCAAATATTGAAAGCTTCTTGTTTAATGCTATTATTATAATACTTATTATATTAATTAATAAACATGTGAAAGTGTAATTGGCACTCATGTAATATGGTCCGTTACTGTTATATTGAAATTAGTAAAAAAACAATGTAATGCTTGAGTCGTGAAAATTAAATGGCAACGAGTATACCATCGATAATAAATTTTAAATACATAATTGGCAAGCAGCTGACTATAACTTTGATAGGCAATAATAAAAGTATACAAAGAAATGTAATTTAAAAATCAACATGAATGTTATATTTGCTGAACATGATTTCGAAATCTAATTTTAGTTTTGCCGTTCACATTTCACACTAACCAAATAATAATAATAATGTTTTGAAGTTTATTTTGCTGATTGTAAAAATATCGTTTTTCTGAACATTTTATTTTTTTGTTGCAAAACTTTTTTACACTCTGCATTTTGACTTATCCGTCATTACACTATTACCAAATTGAAGATTTATATTCAATCCCTCCCACAAATAGAGTACTATGAATTTTAATATTTATTACAATAATATAATATATATTATGATGTTTATCTTGATTTATCTGTTGGACTGTCGATAACACGCAGCACAATACGCGACAGAGAGAGTGTGTGTGTGGGGAGGGGGGAGAGAGAGTGACTTTTGAACGATTGCTTGCAGGTGGTACTGCTACCTGGTGTATAATTTTACTACTGTCTAAATATATAAATTTCTTTTTCGTCATTGGATTTTGTAGGTTTGAAACACCACATAGTCGAGTAACAGTCCACCATCTTATAAAAAATAGAAATTCATTTTTTTTAAACTATTTCGTTCCCAAAATTTGAGGGTATGAACTCCTAGTTTATCTCAACAGAAATTGTTCTACAAGAACTGATTGTTACTGAGTCGCCCAAACTCTTTTCTTCGGAGAGAGTAAGGATAACGGGCTAGGGTATTTAAACATCACAGACACACACATACATAGGCTTCAAACAGAAATCCATGAATTGATTGAATAGCACGTTGACAATATTTAGTTGTTTTGTAATATGATTGTGTATATTAATTGAAGCGAGACCATCTGTGTGGCTAACATGAATTTTACTGCCCTTGTAAGTAAAAAAACACTGATAAGGCCAAAGGTATATTCTACGAAATAAAAAATGTACTTTGATTTCAATCAAGTCAATTTTTCTATAAATTTTATAGGTTGCTTCCATTTGTGTTATCTGTATTCAGGGACAACATTTGGGGCAGGGTGACCAAACCAGTTAATAAATTTTCTGAAAATATATTTACTGCTGTTTAAATTACAGGTTATGTTTCCATGCTCGAAATATTCCTTTTCCTCATAGTTGTCTTTTTAATTATGAAGGCAATATCTATTAACGACATATAATTAATTATGAAACATATAATGTTTCTGGCTAAAACATGAAACCAAATGATTATATTTAACACAAGTATGTAATGATTTCTTTAAAGTTTATATATATTTTTATTGTTTTATTTTACTTTCTTTTTATTTCAGGCATATATATCTATTGAAAATGTGTGGAATTTGGGCATTGTTTGGCGCAAATGGTGGAGATGAGCATACGTTAAGCTTTAAAAAAATTAAGCATAGGGGACCGGACGCCTGGCGGTTGGAATATGATAACCGTGTGAAGGTAAAATTTCCAAATCTCAATGAATTCAACAGATCTATTATCATTTAATTATATGATTGTGTAAGGAGTGGTTGGTGGAATCAGTTATAAGTAAAACTAAATTTTCTAAATCTGATATACCTGTGTGCGAAAGGAAAAGAGCGTTAGGTCTTTAACATGAAAAATGATTTAAAATGCCAAAGAAACCACAATGTATATATGTGTAAAGGAGCAATGGGACGCAGTTGCATTAGTAGATTTCAGTTTGAAACATATTTTTTAGTAAGTTTTGACAATCGTTATCTTTTGGCTCTCCTGAAAACTACCAATTATAGACATGACGCCCATTCTCTTTCAAACACGGAGATATTATAACTGATTCATTTGATAAAAAGTAATTAATCATGTAAAACAAATAATATCGTTTGGTGTGATGATATTGTTTGAATTGTAATTTTTTTGAAATTAGGTCTTTAAAATTGAATTTTATTTGATCAATCTTCACGATTTTTACCTAGTTATAAATATTTTTTGATGTGTTGTTTTTTCATAATAGAGTATATATTTCTGCAGAGGAACCCTGATCTATCGTTCTCGCATTCATTGTTTTCCCGCAGGTATTGCTCATTTTTAATAGTCCCGGCTAAACACCAATAAGAACAGTGTTAAATAATCCCTCATCAATCATTCTTTGACCTATCGTTTTCCTCGATTTATTGGTTAAATATTATAGTCCAGTCACAAATATTACCTCTATTGGTTTTTTAGAATGTTTGTCATCTCGCTCAGATGTACGCATGACTTACATTCAGCCGCTGTTGCTGTCTCTTCACAAACTTGATGCTGATCTATTGTTTTTGGGACGTTTGTCATAAGTATGTGCCACCCCATTAAACCACGATCGTACAAATGACCTAGACTGCAAGTGTCGTCTTGTTATGATACCAGCTCATAATATTTCCGCAGACAACTAGCTGAGACTGAAAATTATTCAAGACTTTCCCACATTCATCATTCTCTTACAATTGTTTTTATTTAAGGGTTCCTTGAAAAACGAAGAATCAGAGCTAGACTGTCTATAATATTTTACCAGATATTAAAAAAATATCACTTTTTCATTAAAATATTAGTTTGCTCGGTTGGTGAAGTGTATTAACAGTATTTAAAGAGGAGTCGTCAAAAATTGACCGATTTTGACAATTTTTTAAAATTAGCTTTTGATTTAATTAATTGATTATCACTGCCAAAAAAATACATAAATATAATTCAAAAGTTTGTATTTTTTTAAGATTAG
The DNA here is from genome assembly GCA_022494535.1 of Himalopsyche phryganea. Lineage (NCBI taxonomy): Eukaryota > Metazoa > Arthropoda > Insecta > Trichoptera > Rhyacophilidae > Himalopsyche > Himalopsyche phryganea. The sequence goes on along the minus strand of JAGVSL010000019.1, from coordinate 3,591,123 downwards.
CGTATTTTTCCAAGTAACTTTTGGAATTAAGGCGGTCTAATCTATCGGAATCGATTTCAAAACGACACCGTAAGAGTGACTTTCTCTTGAATGCTATCATAAATAATAAAATATGTCATCTATATTTTCATTGCAGAACTGTCTGGTAGGTTTCCACAGATTGGCCATTTTGGATGGTTTGTATGGAATGCAGCCAATGAAAATTCATAGCTTTCCAAACATGCTCGTTATTTGCAATGGCGAAATATATAACCACCAGAGGGTTTGTATATTTGCAGTTATTATTTTCATCATATATTGTTTATTTATATAAGTATTTGTGACGAAGATTTTTTGATAATGATACTACCAATTAAACAAAAATCAGCTGGTTATCAGTTGTTTAAGAAATAAATAACAGGTTAAATCTCATCTTTGCATGTTTTAACATGTTTATCTAAATTATAATGTATGTAATGGTCAAAAATTATCTAATATAATATAATATTTATTGTATCACTACTATAACTATATCTAGTATAATTATTCTTGATAATCAATTAAAATTACATGTATAATATTAATTTGTTCCTACTAGATATTATTTCAATTTAAAACATTATTAAAAATATGTTATATTGCCTAGCTTCAAATAGAACAGAGGGATTCACATTTTTTTTTGAAAAATTGCAATTCAATTAGTAAAATTACCTAGTTTTCAGTTATTAACACAACGGTTTCCAAGCCCTGGTTGTAGATACCAATATATCAAAACACATTGAATTAATTTGTCCTTCCAAATAGGAATATTCAAAGATTAAAACATTTACTAGAGAGATTTTTCCAGTTCGAAATAATAATAAATACAATAAATTTGAATACAGTACTACTGTTGTTGAATATGTTGGATTAACTATAAAGTAAACCATATTATATATATATAATAGTAAGTTACATTGTCAAACTGAAAATAAAATGAATGCACGATTATATTTTTTGTTGACTACCATTCATTTCTGGAAAAATTCTTCATTTGCTGGTTCAAGAATTTTGCAAACGTTTTTTGATGACACTTTGATTAGTTTTAAAACAAATTTCAAATCATGCGAATTGCTGACTGGGTTATACAAAGAATATTTCTATTCCATGCACAATATATGTCATAGGCAGTTAGTAACATGATTCAAGAATAATTCACTGATAGTCAATATTTTGTTTTACGGAGGTCATTTTACAGATAAAATTTTTATGATTATTTCATAACAAGTTACCTGATTGTTTCGTTTCATGATGTTACTGAATGATATATTAGATGGATATTGATTTTAATTTCTTAACTATATTTTTGTTTTATTGCAGTTGCAACAGCAGTATAGTTTTCCATATGAAACCAAATGTGATGTTGAATGCATTCTTCATCTGTATAACAAGTTTGGTATTGACGGGACTGTAAAATCTTTAGATGGAGTATTCGCATTTTGTTTGATTGATATGGAAAAACGTCGCATCTTTGTTGCAAGGGATCCTTACGGAGTTCGTCCACTTTTTAGATTATTCAGTGATGATCAAGAAGTATTAGCTCTGAGCTCGGAAGCAAAAGGTATGATCATTATTACAATTAAATCTACAATTGAATATGTTGCATTAGCAATGCTAAAGGGCAGAGGCAAAAAATAGAGGAACATTTTATGCAATAAAAAATCATAACAATATGAGTGAGCAATAATGAAAACCTCTGAATGCCCTGTCACCCGCCAATCGCTTTGCTTCTTCCCATAACATGGATCCTTTAGTTCCGCCGAATATACCCTATGGATAGTATCGACCGTTGTCCATGTCACCAGAATTCCAATATTCGTTTGATTGATTACTTACATTTATGAAAATATGCCGCTTTTCTGTACCATGTATTTCATTATATGATATTTGGTTTGATGTATTAATACTTCTGACTGTAGGTGCTTTACATTATCTCTTAAAGACTCCATAATCAAAAAGCTTCCCGAAACATTCTCATACCTATGTTTTTTGCAGGAATAACAAGTTTCAGTTCGACTCTGAATGAAACATCAAACTTAAAACCATTTACTCCGGGAACCTGGGAAGAGTACTCAATTAAAAATGACGGACATGTGAAGTTTTGTGAGGCCAAACAATACTTTCAACCTGGATGTCCTGTTTCATTTTTACCAGCCATTCCAGTAAAAGGTTATTTTGTAACAAGATAAATTATATCTTTTGTGATTCTTTGATTACTCAAATTTTCAAATTCATACATTACTGCATTTTACATATTTTAAATGACATCTTAATTTTTTGTTGCCATAAATCTGATTTTCTTGGTAGCATTTGTAATTTCAAACATACAAAAACAGAATATTTAGAGAATAAACTGTAGCAATATTTTCTATAAGATGTCTAGTGCGGATCCTATAATACAATCTATGTATTGGCACATGCTTCCCATTTATCTGTATTTCAACTACAGGTTAATCACCATTAACCTCTGACCAACATATTCAATGCCAAATAATGATACAATGGCAATGATATTCAGCTTAAGTTATCATAATAGTCCTCCACGACCTCTTTATATGTAGTATAAGTGTTCTTATTATTTTTACAGAACTCATTGAAACTCGACAGAGTATTGCGACACTATTTACAGAAGCCTGCAGGAAAAGACTGATGGCGGATCGTAGAATTGGATGCTTATTATCAGGTGGACTGGATTCTTCTCTTGTTGCCGCTTTGGTTACAAAACTGGCAAAAGAAATTAACTTACCTTATCAAATTGAGGTATTTGATAGCATACATTTGTTTACTAACATTGTATACTTAATAAGATTAATACATAAATAAAATTGACTACTGTATTCATTTAGAAATTTAAATAACCCATTTCACTCATTTGAATGAAGGCCAAATTATCTTAACATATCAATAAATCAATATTATAACAGTAAAACTATTAAAGTAATTATCTTTTAGTAATACAGTGCAATAAACACACTTTATATCTAATAACTGAAGAGAAAGTAACTGAGTGTTGTGGTGGGGAACGCGGTATACCATACTATGAAAAAGGGTGGTGGGGATACCAATCTCAACAGGGATACACACAGAATTTTTTATAACTTACTTAACATTTTTTTCAAATGCATCTTCCTGCTGTAAGAGATATATGAAGCCCTTCTGTATTACATTTGGCGAGGGGAAAAAAAATATTTTTAAATCCTAGGTAGAGTAGAACCGGTCCGCCCGTCTGTGCGGTCACTTCAAGTTACATCTCAAGATATTATATTTTCCACAAATATTACTTTATCATAGTTTAATCACATATATATCGAGGATATACTGACAGAGGGAATTAAATCATAAAAACAAGTTCTGAGATAATCACATTTAAAGCATTATTTTCCAATCTAAGCACAATTGGTTATTTAAAAAAAAAATCATAAGATCCAGTATCGATGAGTTATAGTTATATCATGCTTTTTGCTAGAATAAAATAATAGCACTAATGACTTAATACTGTTTTTTTCAAAGCCAGTATGTCTTATGGCTTCGTTCTATCAGTATGTAGAGCGTTAAATTGCATATATTTTGCCATCATCAAAACTGACTGAATGTGTTCTGTCAATATATACTCGATATATTGTATACATTTCTAATGATTAAAAAGTTTATAATTGAAGGTACATTTCTTGCAACCCACTTTCGAGGCCTAGTGGGCTGTTAAGAATGACTGCTCTAAAACACTGCTAAGGCTTATAAAACAATAAGGTTTGTTGGGCAGACCAAATTTAATTTTGAGTATCATGTTCAGTTCATGGCAAATAAATAATTTTCAGACATTTGCAATTGGTATGGAGGGCTCACCAGATCTCCTAGCAGCACGTAAAGTGGCCGACTTCATAAAATCGAAACATCATGAAATTGTATTTGGTGACAACGATGTAGCTGAGCACCTTGATAAGGTCATTTATCATTTGGAAAGTTATGATATCACAACTGTGCGGGCAAGTGTTGGTAAGGGCAATTTTTACTTAGACTCTTTCAAATACAGTATTCTCAGTTATCCGCCACCCCAAAAATCAGGCAAGTGTCCAATTAGTGAAAGCGGTGGATTATAATGCGTACATACGAAATAAAATAAGGTGTTAACTGTCAATTCTTGGTGGAAAGACATAATATTTAAAAAAAAAAGCACAATTCATTTGTACTACTTCCACATATTTATAATGATCAGGACCGGTTTCGCTCATCACGAGCATTATCAAATGAATCAGTTGATAATGCTCGTAATGAGCGAAACCGATCCTGATCATTATAAATATATGGAAGTAGTACAAATGAATTGTGCTTTTTTTTTTAAATATAATGTCTTTCCACCAAGAATTGACAGTTAACACCTTTAAAGTCCTTACAATTTTATTCATGATCGAAATCAAGTACATATTATGTATATAATTATTAATATTTATAAATTATGTTTATCAAATATATATTAAACAGTAATTCACTCAACACAACCAGTTGTTCAGTGTTGTTTGTTTTATCCCTGAATATTTTTCGAAGATTATATCATCTCGTAATGTACACAACATGTTGAAGGTTGCATTATTTTTCTCTGCCCATTTAATTGTAACGTCAATCCCAGCAAGTGCAACCTCCGATTTATCTGAATGAGCTGCAGTCGGTTGACAATTATTGTCTTCATCTTCAAAATCCAAGCCTCTTGATATATTTATGAGCTTGTCTTCAGTTATAAGTGACACATACTCTTAAGAACTTTGTGCTATCCATTCTTCTAAAACATTTCGCATTAGTTATGAGTTTTCAGTCCCTTTCTGAATCAATTCTAAGCATCATCTTTTTACAGCTTTTTCCATGATGAAATTATTGCCCATCCCAATAGGTTGTTCCGTGCTTTAGCTACTTTAAATGTTAAATACGACGTTGACCAGTTAACATATGCACGCGGCGGACTACTGAATTTGATATACGAATACCGGCGAATTTATTTTGTGCTTTCAACTGGTATAATGGTGGATTAGTAGTTGTTGGATAATCGAGCGGTGCACTACTGAGAGAGTACAGTCATTTTCGGTGTTAATTATTTTTTATTTTCTTCATCATAATCATTGATTAACATTTAAAGGTTTTTGAATATTTTTTTAGGTATGTTTTTGTTAGCAAAATACATTCAGGAGAATACCGAGACAACTGTGATTTTTAGTGGCGAAGGAGCTGATGAAGTCGCCCAAGGATATATTTATTTCCGTGATGCTCCTGATAGTGAAAGTGCTCATGCAGAGTCTGTAAGGTATACAGTTCATATCAATCTTCATTATTTCAGTAAAGTATCACTTAAATGCATAATACTTTCTTAGCTATCAATAAAACTATTTAGGTATTACTTTACTACGTCTAAGTTTAATCTTTGAGTATTAAGTTTTGAATCTCTGCTTGCACATCTAAATTAAGCTAACATGAAAAGTTGTTAGTAATCAAAACTGAACATGTTCATATACACTTAAAATTAGGTAATATTTTGGAATAACAAATTTCTGGCTGGCAAAACGAATGACAGAAAAGTTCATTTACTTATCTCTGAAGAGTGAATTGTGTACATTGTTTCATGTAAACCCATATTAAACGTTTTAACATTCGTGGTAATTTTTCATGTTCCAACAGTTTTGAATCATATCACAGTGGCTAACAAATAGTAAATTGAATAACTGACCGGCAACCAGGTCTTCAAAAACATCATACTTTTTATAAATTTAAAATCTCAATCTAATCAAATTGAGATACAGGATTCACAGAAAGAATTCCATCCATGTTATTAATACTAACTGAATATTCAATTATTGCCTACAGATTACTCTCCGACATATATTTATTTGATGGTCTTCGAGCAGATAGAACCACAAGCGCATTCAGGTAATCATTCTTGATATACAGTGTACTTTATCAATTGGACATTTTCGTTAATCAATATTTGAGAATATATTATACTGTATTGGTCTGACTATAAGGCAACCTAATAAGATAAAAACTGCAATGTATTTAATACCACAAGAATTATAAGATGAAGGTAACAGTTACTTTTTGCCAGTTACTCTGTATTTCAAACCATATGTTTGAATTTGTTTAAGATTCATGTAGCATGTAATAAAATGAAGAAATTTTAAATACAATTGCGAAATATGTAAAAATCATACTTTTAATCTATGGTTCAAAATTATGTATGAATTAATTGGAGATTTATTATCTCAATGAGAACCTTTGAAAGTGAAAGCTTGTTTTTATTTCTTTAAGGTTAAAAATTATATATAACTTTTCAGTTTGGAATTAAGATGTCCCTTCCTGGACATACAGTTCACCAACTATTACCTGAACTTACCGAAGGATATTATACAGCCACATAACGGCTTAGAAAAATATTTGTTGAGAAGTTCATTTGAAGGTCAAGGATTACTGCCTGATAGTATTTTATGGAGACATAAGGAAGCTTTCAGGTTTGTTACTTTTTTATTTTAGAGTATAAATTTATATTCCACTATAAGGTTATTTGTGAATTCTAATTGTAATGAATTTTTACTTGCGTTTGATAAACATTCAAAGCATTAACTCTTCTGTTTCCCTATAAATTACGCTGACTATATTTATATGTGATGAAAACAGCTCAGGGCTGGTCGGTCTCTGTGGGTGATGAGTTCATACTAGACATACGTTGTTCGCGAACAAATGTTTCATAACCTAATATTTGAATTAATTGCTTACAAATGTACTGAAATTTGTATTGTGAGAATTAGCAAATTGTCCTAATGAAGTGAATCTTTCCGAATGAAATTGACTCACCACTGATCGACTAGTTTATATAATATGAATTTTAAATAAACCAATTATTTGATATGATTGTTGGAGTGAAGCTTTGATGTTGTTCTACTGCCACTAAACAAAACTTTGTCCAGTGTTTACTTTACGATATAATATTCATTAGTCATACTTAGTATTTCTCAGGTTATCTTTTCATTTCCTAAAAAATTTATGAAGTAATAATCCAGTTTCAACTCTTAAAAATATGATTTTAAGTCTGTCTTCAAGTATGAATTTATATTTTATTGTGTTATTATTTTTAGTGATGGAGTGGCATCCAGAAAAAGATCATTGTTTACCGTCATTCAAGATATTATTGAGAAAAGAGTAACCGACGATGAGTTTAACGCAGAGAGTAAAAAGTATAAACAATGTGTTCCCAAAACCAAGGAGGCGTATTATTACAGGTTAGTTTTAAACTCGTTACACTACATTTGCAAGTTATAGTTGTGTAATACTAAAAATAAGATTGTAATGGGTATGTAATATTTCCAATTGATTATACTGATACAAAAAGATATAAGTGTAATAACCACTAAATTATTACACATAAACATTGATGTAGGTTTTAGTAATTTCTTTTATAAGATCGATAAAATATTGATAAAACAGACCTCCACGTCCATTTGTATGTGGTGACAAAGCTTTAGCAATTTCAACGAGTATCGACCAACGATTTGTCATCGTATTTAGAGCAAGCATTTAAATTGTTTATCTTCATAAGCCTACCTTTAAAATATGGAAAAACCACCATACAAACATTAGAGTCAGGTGTGTGTGTGTGTATATCTCATAGATGTGAAAATCCTACTTCATTACATAAACAGACTTTGGTTTTAACGCAGAACCCCTCACCTGCATTACTCTGTTTATCGAGGTTTAACTGTAATTACATTTTTACGTTCATGAAAACTTGGAGTTTACAAGTATTATTTTCACTGTACTTGATTGTTAGTTCAAAAAACATATATTAAATAAAAATACTTAATACATATAAGAATGAATTTTATTCTTGATTTAAACAGTATACAAGTTTCAAACTCATCCAAAAATCTACCATTCGTAGAGTTATATACAAGAATATAAAAATTTGATGAACTTTTTATTTGTTGTGAACATAACAAACTGTCAGATATATTTATTTCATTTTTATAATCTGGTTTATTCAGTTTGATCAACAAGAAATATTGCACTCAAAAGAAAACAAAAATTAACTAAAAATATTATGCATTTATATAAGGTTTATGTGTGTATAGAAAATTCATAACACATAACATGCAGTCAAGATTCCCATTGGAATCATCATCTATGGAGTTCATAAATAATCAAATTATTGCACTTAAAGTTACAAAACAAAAAAGTAAAAAAAAATCATAAATAGAATTCCAAAATATTATGCATGATTTCATCAAAATAAGCAGAAATGTGTTAGAAACTTATAAAATATTAACCATCTTACTCCCACTGCAAAAATATCAACTTAGCTCTTTTCAGATCAAATTTTTTCCTGTTATAGGTGAAAAACCTAATTATTATTTATTGCCTATTGTCACTTTTATTGATAATGCACAAAAAAGGAATGACATTTTATAACATGTATTAATTGTAAATTTAAAAAAGAACCTGATCTTTTTGATTGATTGATTTTTTGAACACTGATTTTTTACAAATAATGCTTTGGAGTTTCATATGCATGCCAAATCGTGTGGGGTAAAAAGGTTAAATAAAGTTTAAACAGACTGACTTATGGATTCAATAAGAAAAAGTTTCACTATTCGACGATAAAAATATTCACTATTCGACAATGTAAAGATTCACTGTTTAACAATCAAAAGATTCACTGTTCAACAATAAAAAGATTCACTGTTCAACTCAAGTCATTCTTAAATATTCAGTCATTATTTCACAGTTCTTTTGGTTTTTCTTCATTATTTAAAGTACTTTGTTGTATCGACCGCGGTATAATTATACTGGAAAAAAGAAAAATGACAGGTTTAATTAAATATGTTTATGTATTTTCGTTTCGTTTAGGAAAGTGTTTGAAAAATCTTTTTCTGGACTTGATCACTTTACTCCCTACTTCTGGATGCCAAGATGGATTGAGGCATCAGATCCTTCAGCCAGATACATTAAACATTATGCAGCAACAGAAGAATAAGATGCTAAGAAGATAGGAGGAATTTCATTTTTATATGTTTTTTCATATTACCTGGAAAATGTTAGGTTTATATATAATACGTGGCGTTTCACGAATTCTTTCACATATTGCATTCAATTAACGCTGTAAAGTGCATGTTAAATTATATGAAATTATTGGGAAATAAATATCAGGTCTATTAAAAATGCTTTGATTTTAAATAAATGAATATATTTAAAACACCACGTTATTACTTTATTCAAATAGTCTTACCCCAGTCGATAGTAGATGTTCGAGCTGCTACTTCAGTATCTGTCCTGATGACTAGTGTTCTAGCTGCCTGGCTTTTGCCTCCATGCACTGAGTGATGAATGGCAAGTGCTGACTTCTGGGTGAATGCTTTGCCACATGTGTCACAAATGTATGGCTTTTCACCCGTATGAGATCTCATATGCACCTAAAAACAAACACTTTAATAAAGTTGCAACAAATTTTAAATCCACAGTGAATTGGTGTTTTCCTTTATCCATTCCTACCATAAATAAGAAGTATAAACAAAGACAAAATAAAACCGAGGACCTAACCTTGCTTTAGAATTCAAATAAATGCCAGACTAGTCAATATATTAAGCTAATTTTAACACATTGTATGTGGAAAAGAAAGATCTGGGTCATAAGCGCACCACTCACAGAGAACAGGAGAGTAACCTAAATATAGGAAAGGCTAAGCGTTGATGGTGGGAAAAATGATTTCCGCTCGGTTCTTTGTACTCTGCTTGTGGATTTAGTATATTGTATCATATTCGTGCAAATAAGTAGTTAAGATTTGTCATACAGGACCACTATTTTATAAATTAAATTCAGCAAACTTTAGTTAGTCATAAGCGAAATAATATTTGAAATGTCTAAATTGATTACACATGAAAATAATCTAGATATTCCCATTTTACTTATTTCACCCTGCATAAGATATATTAATATGAGCAGAATAATTTAACTGCTTTCGATAACGATAATGAATTAAATTTTAGTACATAATATTATGAACTTACTTTTAAACTACTGCTTCCAGCGAACCTTTTGTTACAGAATGTGCATGCGTGTGGCTTCACACCGGTGTGGGATCGCATGTGTCCAGACAACTGGCCTGAACTGGCAAAACCTGAAACATAACAATACTTGTTGAAATGAGGAAATAAAAAACCTAAAAGAATTTCTTTTTAGGTGTTAACTGTCAATTCTTGACGGAAAGGCATTATATTTTAAAAATAAAACAAAATTTGTTCTGTACTACTGCCACATATTTTTAATGAGCAGCACTGATCATTATAAACATGTGGCAGTAGTAAAATTCAATTGTATTTTATTTAAAAAAAGAATGAAAGAATTCTGATATCAACATCAGTTATTATTTGAACTAACGATGGATCAGGTGGCTACCTTTGTCGCACACATTACAGATATGTGGCTTTTCTCCAGTGTGTGTTCTCTGGTGAACGACTAATGTTTCCTGCCGACTGAAAAGCTTTCCGCAGGTGTTGCAGTGGAATGGTTTCTCTCCTGTATGGGTACGGTGATGAATAGTCAATGTGTTGGCACCTGAAATATAAAATAAATATTTATTGCATCTTGTGTGTCAAATGACGGTGAAAAATGACCTATTTCCAAAGGAGAGTTTCAATGAAAAGGATTTAACAATTACTGGTTTGCTATTGAGTTGCTTAACCTCCAAGAGTAAAAGAAATAGCTAATTAAAAGGACTAGATTCACTATTGAGTAGGGTAATAAGTGTATTAAACGCATCTAAAACTTTATTTGGAAATTTTACTCCTTGAAAGTGGAGTGAAATTAGAATGGAATTGTGGCACTCAGTAATAAACTTAATGTTTTAAAAATAGAAAAACTGTTCTTCTGAGACTTTGAGTCATGTTTCACTGCTATAAAGCAGCAATGTCAGAATTCAAACATTGAATAGTAAGACTAGGGTTATAATGGAGTACAGTTGTCAAAGACATATCACATTCAAGTATTTGACTGATTTTTTATTCTCTTAGATATTTATATCAATTTAAAAAAGAACTGACCTGCAAATCCTTTCCCACAAATATTACAGGAATACGGCTTTTCACCGGTGTGGGTTCGCATATGGATCGTGACATATCCTGTGAAAAATGAAATTTATTGATCTAGTAGTGAAATAAAAACATTTTAAATTAAGTAAATATCAACATATATTATAAACAATTGGGGAACATGATTTTAATTGATTTCAAGTTGCTGCTTATGGTTTAAAAAAAAAATTATTTATTGTTTGAGTGTATATCAAATTATTTCTTGGTACACAAATCCATAAAGCAATCTAAGAAAGTTTCCGTTTGGTGATTCGAACCTGTGACCCACTAACATAATATGAACACACAAAAGCGTTGTCATAATATTATATATAAAATTTTGATTTAACTATGATTAAAAATAAAATCTTAGAAATGCATCAAAGCCATTCAATATCAGTCAGTCGCTCGAAAAACATAATATCATATTTGTTTTAGTTGCAAATAAAAAGTGCTTTGAATATAGCAAATCTCTTTTGTAAAATAAGACACCACGAGATTAATTTATTTAATATTACATATTTTACACACATTGCAATTTTTATAAAGGATAAAATGTTATCAAATTACTTTTAAAGTCCATCAGCAAAATGAAGTATCTGATTACGTAAAGCAAACAAATTCTGCTATGATAAATAAACACTGATAAAATAGATAAGCAAAAATAGTAAAGGTAATAATTAGCCAACAAAATACTCCATGCGCAAACTGCAACGCATTAAAATAGATATAAAAAAAATGATATATTTGCATTCCTGAACTGTATTGTTTTTGAAAAAAAATGGTTATGACCAACTAAAAATCATACTTTTCTGTATAAAAAAACTAAAAAATTATATTTAAAGTCTGTTTAAGGTTTATTAAGTAGGACTTTCATACAAAAGTAAATGAATACAAATATTTTGGTTGCCGAACAGCGATATATTTCTGCTCAGATTCGCTGCGAAAAATACTGCAGAGCGATATATCACCGCCGATTAAGGTCTAAGACAATGCATCTTACATTAGCATGTAGACAGATACCTAACCAGTAACTAATCATTCTAATATGATCATAAACACCCTTATTTCTGTTATTATATTAAAAGCATTTTTATGATTATCACTATTTCATTAGATATTTTCATATGAATAAAATAATATTTTTGGGTCTTTCAAGGCTTTATTTTTATCCATGTAGAAAGGATTGGAAAAAGAAAAGGTGAATCGCTATACACTGCAACATGGCACAAACCCCAAGTAATTAAAAAAAATTAATTGCTTCTCATATTGGTATCTTGTAAGCAAGTTTCATTATTCTATATTTTTTTAACCAATAGCTCTTGATTGACGATTAAAAACAAAACAAATATTTTGAAAAATCGGTCAGTAATCAAAGGGTTTATGACACAGTTAAGAATTTAACAGTTAAATGAAAATATTTATGTATGTACAAAATGGTGTATGAATTATATTAAAAGTATAATCTGCAGAAACAGTACTGTTCAGTTTATTAGATTACAATGCGTGCTGCAACTTAACAAATGCATAAATATGATTGTAAATGACAATGATTTAATAACGAGTAAGGCAAATAAACATATGAATAAATTTAAATATCATCATAAGTAATATATTAAAAGAAACATGTATATTATAAAACAATTTAGAAAGAGCGCAGCAAGTATCTATTTAATTTAAATGTCAAACCAGTTTATTTTACGATCAATATACTATTCGCAAGCAATGAAATATAATCATGATTTAGAAATATGGACAAATAAATTTACCTCTTTGAGAAAATCCTTTGCCACAAACAGAACAAATGTGCGGTTTTTCTCCTGTATGAACCCGAATGTGTTTCTCCAAGTTACATTTTTGAGTAAAACCTTTACTGCATATATTACAAATGTATGGCTTTTCCCCAGTATGTGATCTGAAACAAGCAATATATTAATTTGAGCATAGCATTAAGTCAAAAGACTACTATGGCATAAGACATATTTTTTGATTACCTCATATGAATGCGAAGCGATCTAGCTTCGACATATTGTTTTGAACAATATTTACAACACAGAAGTTTTCGTCCAGTGTGATACTTAAAATGTTTTGCTAAAGAAGTGGCCCATTTGAATCCTCTACCTAATGACAGACATGTATGACATTAAGAATATAGATTGTTTACATTATTATCATTAAACAAGAGCATATTATGGAAATAACAATTTTTCAGTGCTGTTTCAGTGTTGAAAAATTTAAATCAAATTTACGATTAACGAAAATAACATAAATAGAGAAAAATTTGTATTATCTTTAATTGTGAAAGTTCTAAAAAAAAAAAAAAACAAGACATAAAACAGGGATGGCCAGTGTGTTGATTGCAAAGGTATATTGATTGATCGTGGGCCTATATTGTACTATTTCTTGTTCAAACAAATAAAAATTGCTTACGGCTCTTAAAATCCGTTAATAAAAATAATGAAGGGAAACTTTTCAGGGTGATTTTTACATCTCAATCACTACCATCACATGTCAGCAAAATAGATTAAAATTCCAAATTGTGTAACTATCTCCAAATCACAATTAATGTGTACTTAATTTTTTTAGAAGTGAAATACATAATTAGATTATCATCATTAATTCAATTTTTTCGTACCATCATTTTTTATATGTATAAAATATCTGTTTTCAAACTACACATTTGAATTATAAAAATTGGGTTTTTATTATCCTCTCATGATATAATTACAAGCGAAATCAGTCGATCGCCATCAATAATTTTATCAACTAGTCACTCCTAAAAAAAAATATGGCCATACCTGATATAAATCATTAAGAATAAATATTTGAAAATTTTAACTTCATCGCTTTTGATTGATCTGCTTTTTAAAAAATGTTTAACATCGATTACCAGCAAGCAAGTATGAAATTCGAAACTAGAGAAGTTCAGAAATTGTAATTTTGAATTTTAATTGTCTTAATGTAAATTATAATAAAGTATTGACATATTTTTTCTATATTAAATGATAGAAAATAAACTGCAGTAGACTTTTAAATATATAATTTCTCACCACAGACACTGCACAGATGAGGTTTCCCTTGAACATTGCGCAGTTCACCAGTGTGTCGTTTTTTATGCTTATTTAGATTTGAACTTTCTGCAAAGGACTTATTACATATATCACAGGTGTGCGGCTTGTTTTCTAAGTGTGTCTTTGAATGCCTCTTCAATGATCTTGGTTCCGGAAAAGACTTTCCGCAGGTACCACAGATATTTTCGAACGGATGCACCGTCATATGTAGCTAAAGGTGGTAAAAATGAAAAAAAATTACATTAAAAATATTCTTCCATCATCTTTTATAGTCAATAAATTGGTAAAATAAAAATATTGATGTTTCAAAACTCTAAGTTACTGAAAAACAATTATAATAAATAATATGATGAGTAATCGTTATTAATTAACGCTAGCAAGCAACATTTGAAGAAAACGATTGCTAAGCTCAACAAAATAAAAAAAGCTGAAACAACCAATTAGAATAGGTCTTCATATACAAGACTGTTTATTAAATGTATAAAAACAAGACGTAGAACCATTAAGGGCTGTTTATCAGACATAAAGCGTTATACAGTTAGAGTCGTAAATTAAAATAGATTTACGAGATTTTTATCTCTCAGGTTGGTATTAACATCACTATATTGAACTGACATAATTTATACCAGGATAATCAAGTACTATAGTCCAAAATTTTTTTAAGAATAAAAATCAAAGAGAGATTATGAAATACATATTTCAGGTAATAAACAAGAAATCGTAATAAAAAAAATAATTTGATTTACACATGTATCTAGATTAAATGTTATGTTACAGCGCCATGAATGATAACCATTGAATGTTTTGAATGTTAGATATAAAAAAATAAACTTCTTGTAAGATATAAATTGATTCGCTTTCTGCAAAAATAATAAAACAATTTTCTCTCAATACAAACATTAAAAAATTGCTTAGCTCAACTGCAGATTTAAAATTAGCTAGGGCTGAGTGAGTCACGATAAAAATACTAGAAAGCATAATAGACTGTGATATTTTTTATCATTAAGTGTCTTCTTTGATTTCTCAAGCTCAGTAAACACATATAATTAAATAATGATTAATCACATATCATTTAGCATAAATACAGTTTCATAGCAGCGCGAATAACTTTACATAAATTACAAATTATTTACCTTAAGGTCAACCTTCATATTGAATGCCTCATCACATTTTGTACACTTATATTTTCCAGCCACTTGTGAGCTATACGATGGGATTGTTATTTCCTTTACATCGTTGATTTCGTGATCATCTTTCAAGTCTGAAAGCAATTAATAATAAATGCTAAATAAACTTATAACAAGAATATAGAAGTAATAATTATATTTAAGCGTAAAAAGTATATGAACACTGAGGTTTCAACTTACCATCTCTTGGAATGAGATGTGCTGTGCCGTCAGGACATATTTCAATCATGTGAGATGGACCGCTGGATTTAATAGCCAGAACGGTGTGATTTCCATATTGTAAAACCTCATCTGGTTTCACTGTCACCACGACACTTTCCCTTTTGATATCATCTCTAAGTTCTCCATCGAAAGAGTGCTCGTCACAATCAGAGTATGTGACTGTAAAGAATAAGAAAAATTATGAGGTTTTATTTTATTCAGATATTAAAAATAGTATTATAGTTCCATGGCATAATGTTACAGGACCACAAATTAGATACTCTAATTTTCAAATTACATAAAGTACTCTAACTGCATTTTAAACAGAAAAAAAACAAAGATTTCTTCTAAAATGTACAGCGATTCTTCTTCAATATATTTCTCTGAAAACATATAGTATTAAATACTATTTAAGAAGAAGATCTAAGATTCGGCAATCAAATTAGTATCAGTTCATGTTCACAATTTGGATCAGTGAAACATAAGTAAACCCAAGACTAATGGATTTCACACCCATCTAGCAAGCAGAGAATATTTTTGCAATCCTGTAAAATTCACAATACTGGAAATGCAACATAATAGATATTGTATATGACTCTTTTGTAAAATTCATTAAGTAGTATTTTTACCGAAGTGAGTACTTTGTAGTACGTCTAATTCACCCTCCTCTTTTATTTCTCCTCCAGTTTCATCTAATGTAAGCTCAGCTGAAATATCCATTTCTTCAAACTCATCAATATCTATGATATCTGTAAAGAAGAGGTATAATAAAAACGTAAGATAAATAAATATCAAGTTGATATTGATTACTATTAAATATAAATATTACAAGTAAAAAATATGATGAAAATTAACCTTGGCCGTGTACATCAGCAACGGTAGAGATCAATGAGCAATCAACAAGATCATTTTCTTTATCTTCTATCGCTTTGGATGCTTTCTGATGATCAGCTAATAGCATCTGAAATAATGACACCAAATAATGAAATAATGAAAATGTAGAAGATCTACTAAGAATATAAATATAAAAACGTTTACTACAATAGAATTTGCTGAATATACTTGAATTAAGCTAATCGGAATAGTGGTGAAAAACTTTATGCCGAGATTGACACAATTTACAATGTGGTGTGCCTTACAGTATCCAGTTGTGAATTAATCAAATTTACATGATAATGTAAATTGTTGTTATCTTTAATTAAAATTACTTTTATTAGTTAAAATAATCTAAACAATAATTACGTTGATTTATGGCTTTTTTGGTAAGCCAGGATAATTTATTAGGCAAAAAACTAATGATATTACAGGAGATGAATATGATTAACGAATAAGGTAAAATAAGAGCACCTAAAATAGAAGATAATATGTGGGCCATTCGAAGAATACAAAGCTCTTTTGGACTTATTAATTGGAAAGTAAAAAAGAAGATTCATAAGAATTATGACATCAAACTCAAATTAACATTTCAGCCCCGTCTCGCTAATGTCACTAAGGCACCCAAAGATCTACAGATAATACAGATAATACAGGTAACTGATTGCCTTCTTGGTAAATATGTTATATCATCTATGATCATTATTTGATGCTAAGAAAGATCCAATACTTCAAAACAAAGCCTTCAAAAAACGCCCGTGTACGAGCCCGCCGCACAGATAGTAACATATGCACACATACTAAAGTGCCCACACGCAGCCTAGGGTGGAGATTTTAGTATGCAATGTAGTTAGTTGATTCCATGGATTACGAAAATAATTAAATGATTTTGTTGAACCAACGAGTCAATCGTCATCATAATTGAGATTAAGAGTAGCTCCCAACCTCAAAAGGCTTGGGTAGCATTGCACTAAGTGGTGTATTTAAGACACTGCAAAAATAATGCAGTTGAGTATTGTCTAGATGCAAAAGTATATACAAAAAGTAGATTGACATGCATTATTACCTGGAATTCATCACTGACAAATGTCTTTAATGTAGCGGCGCTTTTTTCACATAGTTGTTTAAAAGTGTAGGCTCTGCTAACCTGCAGGACGCACTGCACACACATCAAATGGGGAAGGCCATCACCCTCCTTAACCTGTAAAATTAATAAGATTTCATCAAAATATAATCTATATGTAACTGATAGAAATGTAAATTTGAGGTTATTTTGGATATTTAATTTTGTTGAGGTTATCTGTCAAACAGTTCAGACATGAATAAAGGACGATGAGTGCTAACTTTTTGGAGGTTTTCAGCAGCTACGTTGAATATAACAGATATCAAACATTTTTCATAGCACTATTTGCAAATAGATTAAACATTATAATTATACATTTAAAAAAAGTGCCCTACGGCCTTCGAAAAGAATGCTCATTTCAATACTAATTGAAATATGTGAGGATTACGACGATTAAGCAAATAGACGCGGTGTATTTTCTAATAATTAAAGCAAGTTGACAAAAAATTTGACACGTTTGCTTTATTGCCAATCTAGCTGAATCGAAGAGGTTTAGAGCAGAACCAAGTAAACAGTTTTGTTCTCAATGCTTATTCATCTCATAATAATGCTTTTATTTTACATATTACAGTCTTTTAGAATTACCTGAATAGATGTAAACGACATCAACATCTCATCTAAGCAAGCTCCGAATAGTTGACGCATATCGCCTTTGCGTCCTAAGCAAGCCCGGCAAATATTGTCGATTTCCAGCGGACACGACAAATATTTTGACATATCCATTATTATATTTTAGTTTAAGATGTTCTCATTATATACAAATATAAAAATTTTACTATTCTAAATTACGAATGTCACTTAAAGCTAGATCGATTAACTGCTAGTGCAGTGTTACCAATTGAAAAATGTATCCAATGACAATAAAAGATATAATACATAAGCAATGTTAGATAAAAATTAACAAAAGATCGCGTGAAACATTTCATGAAGGAAGAATATTTAATTTTTCTAAAGGTGAAATAATTTTTAAATAATATTTACTAATGTAATATACGAATAAGTAAATTATGTTTCATGTGAAATAATATGCTGTCATATTTTTTGTCAGCACTGTGACTTGCTAGATATGTACTACTCCCGCGCCAAATTTAAATAATTTGACGTACGGTTTTCGTAAATCGTAAAACCTTATTTATAGCGATACAACCGCTATACAGTTCTTGCTGAATTTTAAATGAATACGACAAGGATTTATGTGTGCAAATGGACACGAAATGGAACAGTCATGTAGTTGTGAACCCTCTTATAATGTTATTAACAATTCCTTAGAGCCACAAATGGAATACGGCAAAACACAAGATACACGAATTTATTGCTAGTATCATAATTTGACGAGTATCAAAGTAAACCTTCAATGCAATGTTGTTGATCC
Organism: Himalopsyche phryganea; assembly: GCA_022494535.1. Lineage (NCBI taxonomy): Eukaryota > Metazoa > Arthropoda > Insecta > Trichoptera > Rhyacophilidae > Himalopsyche > Himalopsyche phryganea. The sequence goes on along the minus strand of JAGVSL010000019.1, from coordinate 3,572,182 downwards.
AGTTACTCTTACCAATACAAAACAGGTCGAATGTATGTTGGGTTCAGTTAAACGGGAACATAAACAAAGAAAAGTCACTAGCATAAACATTATGGACATTATATTTTCGGCGATATATTTTAAATTATAGTTTCAGTCAAACATTTAGAGAATGTAAATTATAACATAGGTATGCATTTGTTAATGAATATATATATTATATTTGTACATTAATTTGTCATACCACATTATTTTGATTGAATAATGATTTATATTATTGTATACAGTGTACACCATAGTTTGACATACAATTTAGGAACAATTTAAATAGGTAGTAGTTAAAATATAATATTTTAAATCATATTTCCAACAATAACTTATCAGAACAGTAACACATAAAAAAGAATATAAATAAATTTACAAAAACTAAAAGAAATAAAAGTATAAGGCCAGAGTATTTCCTATCGGAATCTTAGAAGGAACAGGGATCTGCAAAGTCAAGAAGATTCAAATACATAGATATGGATAGATACTAAAAATGTTAACAATGAATGCGATAAAAAAATATCACAATTTGAAGAAACACCTAGAACTTATTTTTGTAATAAAGCTGAATCATCCATATAATATTTTTAACCAAATCGGCATATATTAATGTGTACTGCATAATGTTTACTGATGTAGTAATTGATTTTTTAGGTCATTACATTGTCAGCTCAAAATAGTAATGCAGTATAAAGATATGATATCACTGAGATATTAAAACCGTTGATGTAACAAGATATGTGAAAAAACTGCTTTATAAGTGCAAAAATGAAAGTAGATATTCATTGTTTTTAATCTGAATAGCTTGATGTATCCAAATAACAGTTATTGATATTTTAACATTCAATTTAGGTAACAAAATTAAAGTTGAAGGTTTTGTTTGTTCTGAAAAATAACACTTAAGAATAAAATACCATTTATTGAACAATCATGCCTTCAATTTGCGATTCTTTTTATTTCAATTGGGAAGAACTGTTCATTGAAAATTAAAATCAAACTTTTTTAACAAAACATAACTATTCACATATATTTTTTTTTTGTATTGGAATAAGGTGTTGTAGAAGAGAAGGTGGTCTTTATCCATTACTGATTTCTTTTCCTGTAGGAGCTAAAATTGCTGGAGCAACCTAATATGAAATACATAATGCTATTAGGCAAATATTTTGATTGCCTGATGTCAAAAACTACTGGATGGAGTCAGGATCTCTGACATTGTTCATTTGAATGGCTGTTTGGGTAGGACAGATTTCAATGGAAATATAACATATTCAACAAGATGAATTTTTGTTTTGTTGAATGAAGACATGTTTTTACTGTTTTGTAAAGGATATGATTCACGTTTCGAATGAATCTAATGTTTTAAAAAATATAAAACACGATTCATTTGTACTACTTCCACATATTTATAGTGATCACTATAAATATGTGGAAGTAGTACAAATGAATTGTGTTTTATATTTTTTTAAATATAATGTCTTTCCACCAAGAATTGACAGTTAACACCTTAAAAGTGAATCTAATGTCTTCAAAGTTGCAAGTGAGCAAATTTCGCTCACTTTAAATATTAAGTCGTTTGGAATCGTTTATTTGCAAACGGCACATGTCTAGCGTGTACCTATTTCATAAACATATTAAATCATGCATATTATATTATAATACAGTGAAATAAGTATGGTTGTAATTTACTTACTTCGTTGACTTTTTGGGCTCGTTTCCATAAAGATGGGTGTCTTTTACGCTTTCTCGTGTGACGTTAACTTCATTATCTTCAATTTTCATAATTCTTTTTTGGAGAATCAGTATCTTTTAATCAACTCTGGCCGTCTTTGATATTCAGTAAATTTGCATCAAAACTCCTTATTTATTTAGTAAAGGTATCAGGTTATTTTTGATGCACAAAAATTTATTTGAATGGTAGCTATGGATAGTATAAAGAATTGTATGGCAAACAAAACACAAAAATGTTAACACATGCCTTTGGTCAACTTTTAATATGCCTAAATTATATTGATCGGTACTAGACTGCGTCCATTGTGGTACGTCTTTTCTCTTCATATAACTGTTTGGTGGTTGCATTATTTTCTTTTGCACTTATTCCAAAATTATTATTATCATTGAAATATTTTTTAAGTAGTCCACCACGCATGAACTAAACTCACTTCTAACACCCATATTAGCTTTGTGATATATGTAAAAGTCGATTTTATTGTCATTTAAAGAATACATTTTGAATTTGTGGACCTGCATCTTTGTTTTATAGTAACGTTGACAAATTAATGTCTGTCATTTGTAAATCCATTGATATGATAAACCATTCATAAGAAAAACTGTCTTTCAAATCTTTATTGGCAAATGTCCCAACATCTTCCATCTGTATAGGCATTGTAGATATTCATAGACAACCAAAATGAATATGATCAAACTGACATACATAATTATACATATCACACTAAACTTAACGACATTTCTGAATGATAATTTCTGTCATTTATAGTTTTGTAATGTTTTAAAATATTTATGTTTGTTGCCTCCCATTTTCTGTTCACTATTGTGTGTATATTCTGTAGATGTAGCTTTTAGGTGTGAATATATTATCTACAAAGCTCAAACTTGATAATGCTTTACAATTTTGTGAAGGATGTTTTGGTTTAAAGCCAGGAATTTTCATCTTCCGAGAGTAAATCTCTTTTCGTAATTCGTGTCACACTCGACAATTTTTCAAAATACATTACTGTACCAAATTATCGACTGAAAATGTTTCATGTAATTTCAATGCTATTTGATGCTTATGGATGTAGATGTGTGAGAATGCAAACGGAGTAAACGTCACAACAAAAACACTGGAAAAAGCGCGGAATGTGGAATTGCCATTTTATGAAAACATGAAAACTATAGATATAAGTACAAATATATTTATATTTCCAATTTCGAAAAGACTAGGTGCTTACCCACTTACATTATTATAACGTTCATTATTTATTACATCAAACGCTCATTATGCAAAAACAAAACAATTCGTAATCATATAGAAAAATTTTTCATGAAATTTATTCATAGCATAATTTAAAAAATACAGTCTGATTATGGTTTATTTGTCTCTTTGCTGAATTTTTTAGATATTTCCATTTCCGAAAATTATGAGAATACTACAATAATACAATTCAGATGAATATACAAACATTGAATATCAAAAAATCGAACAGATACTACTATTTCTATTGGCGTTGTTCTGGAAGAAGAGACTAACTGAAAATTATTAGTTTTGAGTATGTACCTAATTGGATTTTAAAGTTTTTCAAATGTTTGAACTTTTATATCCTTTTCAATTAGTTTTCTTGTACAAAACTACTTTTAAGTAAAAATCAATAAAACTAAATGTGATTTTCCATACGGCAGAGTTCGAAAGAAAAAACATTTTCGTATAACTAAGCCAATATGTTATATTTTTGATTAAGTGTTTTTTTCCAGAAGAATGACGATAGAATAATGTCTAATTTTACAACAAGAATACTGAATGTACTCCAATGCTTCGTTAAAATTTATGTACATTTAAATCAATAAAGTGCAATGTTTAATCAAAAATCATTTGATTATAATGAAATATTTATATAAAAACTGATTTTAAAAATGACTCTGTAGACTTTTTGTCTTGGTAAATAAGTATATTATCATGGCAACAATGATTGTTAACAAAAATCAATTTTACTAAAGTTAACCTTCATCGAGTAGTGTTGGGCATAATAAATATCGTTTAAATAAGGATAGTTTTGAATAAAATGCTTGATAAAAAAATAAAAAAAGGGACCTACAACCTACGTTAAGCAACTAATCGAACCAATGAATGATTGATTGATAAAATTGATATAACAATAGACTAGACTGGAAGCTGAAAAAATACATAACAGCTCTTTTGAACAAAGAAGGCGCTTGAGTTGTTAATTTTAGTGGCGTAACTTTGAGCAGCAAAACTTCCAATTAGCCACAACTTCATTTCATTATTTTGACCCTTCCCCACTTTGTGATTCACACTAACATTGATGTAACCAAATTTATTAAAAATACAAAATGTTATAAAAAACGACTTGAAATTTGTAGTAAGATTATAAATTAATAAATCATGAGGGCAATATATGTGTCACTTAGAATAGTAATGGTGTAACTCCACTTTTGAAGTTTTGAGAAAATTAAGGCTTTGTAAAATGTTCTTAGGATCACATAACAACCATTAATAACTGTTTGTCAATCAACTGAAGAACTTAAACGTTAGGGTAGTAGTGAAGTCTGTCCGGACACTTCACTATTATTCTGATATTGCAGTTACTTCACCATTATTCTGAAAAATATCGTGAAATATAGGAATATAAAAACAAAAAACTGTTTTTTAAAGAAATTAGTTTATATGGAGGTGCGCCATTATTAAATAAATTGAATAACATCTTTTGAACGTGTTTGAGGTATAAACTCATTTTTCGTAATTTTGGAGTCACACCATTACTATTCTAAGTGACATATATGTAACTTTAGCTTGTCCTTCAAGATCCACCTAGACTTCAAAAGGGCTCACAGTTGAACCACTGATTTACACAAGGATGCGATTTATTGAAAAATTAAAATATAAATTCATTTACGGATGCAAACTAGCCGAAGTGAAATCAGAAATAAATATGATTGAATAATGAAGTCAGGCGCTCGAGGATTTGTAATTGACATAAAATATGGAAATTCATGCACCAGCCAATTGATGATATCGTTCAAATAAACACCTCTTAAGTTTTCGTTATAGGAACGTTTGTAAAGATAAAATAAAAAGTAAGTTAGATAATAAATTAAGAGTTAAAGTGCTAAACAGGTACTATATTATGATGGTTAACTCAAAATAATATTGAGGATAGCAAAACATTAAAGAGAGATTTTTAATTAATGTTATAATATTAGGTTTAAGAATACTTAACAAATGTAGATCAATGTTAAATGAAATGATCAGTATCGAATACATATGAGTCAGTACTTTGTCTATGCACATCACTTCAAACTGGTGTCAAAACTTCAAAACTACCAGCCAGTAGTTGTATTTTGTTCATTTTGTAACTTTCTGGAGTATGATGGCGGCGCTTGCATGACAGTTATGTTATGACATTTTAATTGTTTGTCAAATTAATTTATCAAAAATGAATAGTACTAAATTCTGTGCGCAAGAAAACTTACGTGCATTAGTTAACAGTTACTAAGAATTGTTCACAAAACCACCGGCAAAGTTTACATATATGATTGTTTTTTTAAAACTATAAAAAAGTGCATAGTACATGCATTTTTTGCTCCCGTTTTAACTAATCCAATATTACCTTGTATCGGCAATAACAACTGTGTAACTGATACACGTGTCTTAATTTGCGATAAGTGAAGTTTCAAAAGAAAAGAGAGAAACGTAAATATTGCGCAGAGGTTTGTTTGGATTTTCATTTATCATCTTTATCAATCAACTTTATGTACCTACTAATAATAAATATTATGCTATTGTATTTAAGCATTGCGATAATTTATTATTACAACATAATCTAACAGTATGTCATAATATATGATAAAAAACGTGTTTCTTTCATTGTTGTTATTATCTGAAATATGTCATTGAGGAAGATGTCATGTTTTCGTAATAATAATTTATTGTTTTTTAAAACTATTTGTACCTCATTGATCTAGTAACGGTTACTGAGTAACCAATGCATTTTGCAGTAAATTTAAAGAATACAGCTACTTTTTTGCATATTGTTAATAAACATGTTGTATATCTATATGAACATATTATAAATTTTATCGGTATTGTATCTTGGTAGGTATATATATTTTTTTAAGTGCAGCATTTTCGCGTTTTGTAATGTTTGGCGTAAATATACTAGAAAATTGGTCGGGAAGTAATTCTGTGTTTCAGAAGTAAAAGGTCGGATATCCGTTTTTTACGAAGTGAGTTCTATCAAAGCCCTTTTGCATGGTAGCTCTAGGTATATAGATATCCATTATTAACTTTTGTAACAGTATTCTCTTTGTGGTGAGTAAAAAATATACATAATATACCCAGGTATTGCAAAAAAAAATGACAGAAGCTAAGTCTAGAACAGTGGTTCTCACGTAATATTTTACGATGGCCGCACCAAATTTTTCTATTGTGATTGAATATATTAAACCGTTGTATTTACTAAAAAGAGGGATTAACTTATAAGTTTATTCAATGAAATAAATTTAAACATGTAACCATTTATTTTAAAGTATCCAGATCGTTTGATAAAGGGAAATCGTTTGATACTTGTTTCCCCCAACGCACGCCTCATCGCCGATTGCAAGTTTTCATCTGTCAGTTGGTTTTGATATTTATTTTTCATTCAGTGTACATTACACTGAATGATCTTTCAAAGTATAAAGTTGTAAGAAAAATCGACAAAATTAAAAAAGCGGTCGTTGCTAATTCCTTATATTAACTTGATTCATGGTCAACGTATAACTCCGATCAAAATTTTTAAACTGTATTTTTATTAAAACGATCTTTCAGTATTTGATCATGACTGATTTCTGATAATGTATATTTAACGTGAGCCCAGTTATTTTGAATAAAATACTGCAAATGATGTTAATCTATGTTATAGTGCTTTGAAATTTTCATTTGTCATCTGAAAGAAACATCAAAGAAAAGATACCTATAAAAGAAACGGAAAAAATCGATTCTTCGCATCTTTTATCAAATTTGAGATTTAGAGATTTAAGGCGCTCCCTTATTTTATGCTTTAATTTTGAAGTTGTTCCTGTCAAATCTAGGAAATCACTAAGAAGATAAAATTGAAAAATTAACGTTTTCAATTTCTGTCACAAGGCTTTTCGCGGTGTTTATTTTTTTTTAAATAATAATGATAAACGCAGTCTCTATTATGTTACTTTTTGTAATCCTTTATTGATAGAACCAATATGCAGTAAAAAAATCTTAAGTAATAAAATTTACCCTTTTATATAATTATTTTGAATCTTTTCATTTATACCTTTACGGTTTACTGCCAATGCAGGTATAATATAAGTAAGACATTGAACACTACTACCAAAGCTTAACTATTTAACGTGATTGTAATTGATTAATAGATAATACGCAGTACCAATAAACAAATGTATTTTATATTACTCATTTTTTTAAATATCAATATTTCTTAGTACAAAACCGTTGGTGGCCGCAGAAGAGTCCTCTGGTAAGAAGGTACATAATAAGAAAAATAAATAATCCACTGAAATAATTAAAAACCTGAATTAATTTGTTTTGCTAGTACAGTTTTAAATTTGTACGATTTTAAATTTGGATTATTGAGATTTTGTACACTTCCATGTATTTTGTCACTAACGACCCGGGTTTCGCCTTTCGGCATCTTCAGGCATTCGTGTGCTCGAATGCCTGAAGATGCCGAAAGGCGAAACCCGGGTCTTTAGTGACAAAATACATGGAAGTGTACAAAATCTCAATAATCCAAATTTGATATTGAAATTCCATCAAACACCCTCAGTCGATGTCTTAAATTGTACGATTTTGTTTATTATTATGTGAATGAGTGTATTATTTTTTTATATGAAAGACTTACATAAAACTTCCTTATTGTGTGATCGAATTAAAATCTGGAATGTGAAATACATTTATACATACATGCTCAGGGTTCTATGTATATGCGTAAATTTTATCAAGCGCTCTGAATGTGTCTTATCAAAGCCATGTTATGAAGTACAACCCAAGGCTTCTCAAGCACTTAAGGGCCGAAACTCGCTTCCTAAAATGCAAAAATCCGATAGTCACATGACTTTCTTGTAGGAAGAGGAAGGGAGGGCTTATATTTTCATAATTCTTTAATTTTTTTTGGATGAAAATAATTAAAAAAATATAATATTAAAACCTCGATAAAACGGACAAAATTTCTGGTTAAATGTAATAACTATGAAAAACATCGATCAGTTTCGTCCGAAGACGAATAAATAGAATATTTTTCAGTTTTTATGCATTATAAAATTTATAGCCAAATACAGTTTTAGTTATATTCGGAAAAAAATGTTTATTTATTTATATTTAGGTATCATTCTGTAAATTGCAGATTAAGGCAATGGAAAGTATGATAAATACGCCATTATACATTATGAAGCGAAAAAATCTGTAAAATTATGTATATTTAACATAGTTAGTCTGAATATGCTTCTTAAAGAGACGAAACACGTGTCACATTTAGTAACGCGGTCAGTGAAATAACAATATTATCAACTTTAATTTTATATTTAAAGTATCTCGTAATTTTTAAAAATAATATAGCATTTTTAATTCATTTAATGGAAACTTCACTGTCATTTTATAAATATATTGTGTAGAGAATATTCTTAATTGAAAACGAATTTTTGACTTTATCGAACAAACCCTCACCGCAGTAATTCCTTATATCGAAAACTTACTGTTTTATTTATGACATATTAAGTACATAATGAAGTGTGTGAAGAATGCGCTTCGTTTCCGTTTTTGTTGATGATGGTTTTTGACATCTAAATCGATGCTTATGTTTATGTTATCTCTAGTGGTGTTCAATAGTTAGTTTTGCGTAACTCTAGTCACTTCTAGGGTAATTCAATCTCGGGATCCCGGGACTTCATTAACACTATTTAAGCGCAATTTAATGTTTTTAATTGCATATTTAAAATTAAATTTGTGTCTATTATTGTTTCAATTGGAATAAATATTTGATATTATATTATTTTTATGCATGGGAATTGTTTTTTTTTTAATCTATTAAGTGGGAATTAGACTTCATTTTTTTATTTATTTAAAGATTTTATTTATACATAATAGTTGCAATTGATTTTTTATGAAATAATGAAAAAAAAAACAATACAAAATATTGTTATGAAAATTGTCTGTTTCTGAAGTATTTAATTAATTTGAAATATGATTTTTTTTTAACATTTACAGTTAATTTGGAAATCCCTAATCTAATTATTGTCTTCTTAACTTCTTCAATGATTAAAAATTCTTTTCTATTTTTTTATTTTACGAATAGCACGGAGCTTTCGCCCTCAGCATGCTTGCGTTCACGTTTGACGATGTTTCGAAACACTCGTAATTAAATCTTCAATATTCGCCCATAACACAAAAAAATCCGTCTTAGCCTCAGAATCCTAGCTTAGAAGTGACGCAATGGAACAGCAAACTAACTTATTACAAACTTTACATATTTTTTATCCAGTCCACACTTTAAGAATCACTGCTTTAGAAGGTAATCTAGTTATCGATTTCATGTAATATATTGAGTCAATTAAATCGATACTCACCCAGTGAGCCATTCTATAACTAGATTATAAAATTATAACACAAATGATATTGCATTAGCGGTCGGCAACATATCAAATATTATGAAATTGGTAAATTTTTGACTTTTTATGTAATCCATTGGTACATGACCATTGATATATTGATATTTTTTTTCTTTTCATTGTTTCAGGTTGACACGATAGACTGTGGTGTATACAACAAGTGTAAATAAAAATGCCTATAGGCAGTAAGTATTAGAGTTAGTGGAGACATCAACAGTCTACTAGTATATAATTACTTATCGTTCAAAAAGATTTCAGGTTCGGTTATTTAAAAACAGTGTTTTTTACGTGCTATATTTATAATATTTCTGACTAACAAAACATTTCTCGAGCAAAGACAAATAACTGCTTTATAACCGTAAAGTGATCAAAGTAGTTTCGGTATTTCCATTATTAGCATTCGAAACGCCGCTAGTAGAAACTCGTTCAATTCAACTGATAAAAGTGATAACGCAGATAAGAGCAATACTGATAAGACTGATAAGGTTTAAGTAAGATAACAATTTTGTCGCGCATTAAAGGGATCAGTTTAGTGCTACAACGATTTTCTAGTACGGTGTCGTGATTCGCGCGCCTTCATTGAATACTTCATATATCGTTTTATTTACAATAATACTGCATGGGTTCTATAGAAAAAATAACTATTAGCAGAGAAGAAGAACCGCGGTCAGATGTACAGGATGAAGAGATAACACAGGTTGAGAATCCTGATCAAATATGTACAGGTGACTCAACGGAGAAAGATAAAACTAAAGAAAACTTGGAGACTGCCGCTTCAAAATTTTTGGCTGGTGCGATAATAGTCGATCGTGTGAATCCGTTTCAAGACCCTAATGAATACACGTCTGAATTGCAGCAGCCGGATCAGAAATCGGACGAAAAGGAGATAATAACTGCAGCTCATACGTCTCGTATATCTAGTTCACATAGTGTGAAGGTAATTAAATTTAAAAGCGTCAGAAGAACGTGTGATGGCAACATTTTACGTCACGTTTCACCTTTAGTGATAAAAAATAAGAAACCAATTCCAAAACCGCGCGCTGCTGTGACATATACACCTAGTTCTAACAACAACAATGTCAAATTGAAATACAGTGACAACAATGGTGAACGCACAAGCGAAGTATGGGTGCAGTCTCACACAAATCAACACAACACTAATAACGATGAATTAGATTTTTGTAACAATACTGTAATAGTAAACCAGAGTCAAAATTCAAATGATTCAGATTTACCTTCCAATGAAATTGTCCATAAAGCAAATGATTCAAATTCAGTTGATGGTTACGCGTCTCTAATAAAAAATCTTACAATGAATGAAAAACGTAAGAAACTTACAAACTTTAAGAACATATTTCCATCACTCTTGTCAAAGCAAAAGAAAAAACCCGAGGTAAGTAGGAGCACTGCGTCTGAAAACAGCAGTGGTAACGTAGACTCAGAAAGTGGCGGAAATTTTTCTCCAGAAAGCAAACATGCTACCAGTGAAAGCGAAAATTCTGATCAGCAGTCATTAAGCAGTCCTGAGTACAAACTCTCCTACATGTATGGTCACTCTGAACCCATAGAGTTTTCTCACGGAGAATCGACTTCAAATGCTTTACTCGACAAACATAATTTCAATACCGAAAAGAGCACCAGTTCTTCTAGCAGCACTCTTGTATCAGATGGGTCCCACGAAAAGAAAAGTTTGCGGAAGAAAACTCAAATGAAATTATTACAAAGGAAAGGATCTCTAAAAAGTGATCTTCCATTGGCCACCAATAAACTGTTTTCCAAGCGAGATAAAAGCGGTCGATTATCTGCTCCTATCACAACTGATTTTCCAGTATATTCGCTAGATACCATTGATAACACGTCGAGTCTTCCAACGCCCATTAACGATACAATTGGATCAACCAAGCGATTAATATCACCCAAACCGTTGCGACTCAAACCGTTGACAGTACTCTCCAATGTAGGATTCTCTATTGAAAACCCTGCATTTGGTAATAAAGAACTAAAATATGAATTAAAGAAAGTCCCAGAATCTATAGATACGTCATTACAAAAAATGTCGCTATCACCTGGAAATAACAATATAACGAATACGTTTTATCACGATCACATGACAAAACCGAATGATGAAATAGTTCGATTTGCGAATACTGCAAATAAAAATAATAACCAAGAAAGTAATGCTTCTCCTATTATTCAAAGAACCGGCGATGCGTCTATTATTTATGATAATCAATATGAAGATCTTGTATCTGTAGGAGCACAAATGAAAATATCCACCACTAAAGTAATGATAAGTCCAAAGAAGGAAACAGATGTAAAAAATCACAAAGAACTGCGTGCCCAAATGTTTCAACCACATGCGCTTATCAAAGATAGTGCCGATATCAAAAATACTGAATGTATCGATATCTTGGACAATCAAAATTCAGTTGATACTGATTTTAAACAATTAAGCTTAGTTGGCAGTGATTTGGCCCAAATGAATCCAGTAGAAAAAAATAAACACGCCAAGCAGTCATTCCGTCAGAACATAGACCTCGAACATTCATATACTTACATGAAACCTATAAGCCCACTAACAATTTTACCAGTGAAAAAACCTAAAGTTTCTAATACGATGAAGATCTGTCGTCCAATTTTTTTAGAATCTCTTCCCGATAATACATCAAATAACTATTTGAAAGAAGAGATAGCTATTTATACCGTTAAAGATTCCAACGCACAGGATAACAACAGTGGAGATCAGACGAATACATCTGTTGATTCATTGTCCGAAATGAACTATCAAACATTTGCTCAGAAACAAACTTATTCCACCCCAGTTGTATTGCCGAATAATTCTTCACCCTTGCCACCCAATACCAATCCTAGAAACATTTCACCAGGGTCTCATCAAATTGAGCCAATATATGCTACGAGGACGACAAATACTGTTCAGGGGAATGCATTGACTCCACAAAAAATAAAAAATCTTCAAAACGTTGAAGCTTTCTACTGGCAACAGCTTAAAAAAATTAAGTATGCTCAAGAACAAGAACTCACTAAGAAAGCAATATCAGCCACTGACATCATATCCGATACAGCGTCATTAAATGCATTATCCGATTATAGTAATTATGGTAATTATAATCGACCAGAAGGATCTACGCAGTGGAGGTGTAGAAGCGTCAGTCCTGGATTCTCTCGGAATTCCGATAGACGAAGACTCAGTCTTCCTCGGCACAGTGAGCCACTATCATTCAATACTGTTCCGCCGCATAATACAATCAATATTAAATCGAAAGAAGATTACGCGTTCGAGAATCCGGTGTCGCCACAAAGTAATTCGAATTTTATTCGCAATACGCCAAAAAGATACACAATAGGTTCAACAAGTAATATTAACATTCGCAAGAGCTTCAATATGCATGCGATAAATATTGAAAATTATCAACAACAACGCACAATGGGCGCAAGAGTCCTTAACAAGGTAAATAATTCGAACGATGTCGTAAAAGCAGAGAATCATAACACGGTATATTATGGAGCTGAAAGGCGTCCAGAAGTAAAAGTAAATGATTCTAAAGTGCTACCTATTTTCAGAAGAGGTAGTCTATCTGATTCGGGAAACGACGTACAATACAGAGAAAAAAGAGTCAGCTTTTCCAGTATCCCAAATGAAGACGTATTAAAACTAAATTTGGATTTTGAGAACAAGCTTACCACAGTTACACCGCGAAACGTGATAATTAACGACAATAAGTCGCGCCTTCCAATTAGACATTCTATCCAAGAAATGCAGAGTTCGATTGTGATGAATCCTCAAAAAACAACTATCGTCCCTGATTACCACGATGACCGTCATATATACGGGAAAATAATAAGAAAGGATCAAACCGAAGGTGTATATGCCATGATAAAAAATAACCAGAGCAAAGAACAAATGTACGGCTACACTTCTAATATTCCGTATTCCAACAATAATGTCCGTGCTGATTCGGGTCATTACGGCAATGTGTTCCGTTTTCCTGAAGTAAATCGTCCGGACGACACGAAGCGAGTGAGTGCTGCAGATGCGGCAAAATTTTTGATACGCCGCCGTGTCAGTGGAGCGAATTCTTCTGCGGGAAGTGCACCCGTTAGACCAGGTGCCATGTCTGAATCGGAGAGCGGGTCGGAGGCTGGCGAGGTACAGAGAATTATGTTGGGCGCAAGGAAACTCACACTGCCCACCCACGTTCAAGGTAAATATTTTTAGTACCTACGCTTTGACTATCATTTAATTATTTTTTTTTGAGGTGTTGTAAGTGTGAAAATAATTATCTGTATTTATATATAAAATAAGAATAATGATATGCTGGTTTTAACTATTGAAACATTATTGAGTTCCTATTTTAGGATGATATATTAAAACACTCGATTATGACGAGAAATATAAATGAGATTTTTCGAACCACGTCCGCTTAAAATGTGAAGCATATGTACTCATAATAGAGCTTCTCAACAAATTTTTTTTTTACGAGAATTGCTTGTTATTCAGTCGCGCATCCTCTTTTTCAAAGACGTTAAGGAGGGGACCAGGAGATTACTTCTATTTAATTCATAGTTATAGGGTAGGGGTAGGGGGATTCGAATCTGCAACTAAATAGGAACAACACACAATTGCTTTAACAACTTGGCTACGGGACCGACAGGTGTTTATTGTATTTTTTTTTCATAATATCACTTCTTAAAAATGGTGCTTTATGTTACCATCAACGTGTGCTGAAAAAATTGTTTTAAGGACGAAGACTTTGAATTTAAAGCTTTTTCATTTGTGGGTAATAGTAATACTTTCCTACCTGTAAACAAAGTTTATATGTTCAGAAAATAATTACTTAGATATTTCCGACGCGATAGGTTTGAGAATATTTCGATAGATTCGGTGGTAACATTGTCGAAATTAATTTTTAATATCAAAATAAAATTGATCACTTTGTTATTCTACTGGTTTTATTACTAAGTGTGTCACGCGTTTCGCCCCTTAAGAAGCATTATCAGGTTTTTTTATTTATAGCGTAGATTGATTCTAATTCTTGGCTTAATGAGAAACTAAGAGTGGCTTTTTCTTTCTTCAGAACCCAGGAAGGTGTTGAATACGAACAATAATAATTAAAAGCTTGATTTAATTTAAGACAACGACTGAGGGTGCTTGATGGAATTTCAATATCAAATTTGAATTACTGAGGTTTTGTACATTTCCAAGTATTTAAATGTCAATTCGAGTTCATTCGTGTGCTCGAATGCCTGAAGATGCCGAAATGCGAAACCCAGGTCGTTAGTGACAAAATACATGGAAATGTACAAAATCTCAATAATTCAAATTTGAAAAGCTTGATTATTTACTTGTGTTACAGGGGGCAAATCGCATCGTAAATAAATTTTATAATTTAGATTGAAGTTGTTTGTCAAAGAGACGGAACACTTGTTACGCCAAGAAACACAAAGAGTGGAATAACAAGGTTATCATTTTTCGTTTAATATTATAGTTGGAGAATGTTATTTATGTAAAAACGTGATTTTTCTAGTACGAATTCTTAAATATTTATGCTTGTATCTATGCTTCGACTTTTTACACGCAAGGGGTATGTTGTCATAAAATATTCTACAAATTTGGGATGTAAACCCTTAAGATGTGTTATTTATTTTAGAGCCTATCCAAGGATTCGGTGTAGGGATCAATTCGAGACAGCTAGATACTTTGACACCACCGACTTAGCTTATGGAAAATTGGGTTCCGCGTTCGACGGCGACCGGAGTATGCGCACACTTTGTGGGTATACCTACCTACGTCGATCGATCGCCTCAAACAACGCCCTTCTCGCATAAAATATACGAAGAGGAGACCTCCTAAGCAGGCATTCTCGAATTTTTCGACTACCAGACACCCGTCAATATTTGAGGAACTTGCGATTTAAGCAGATATTTTCAGTATTTAATTAATAATGATAACTTTTACTTACTTGTGTTGCTAAGTTTAATACTTGTTTCGGCTGTATGAAAAGCGTCTTCAGACTTCAGACGCTAGGTTTGAATAAATTGTCATATTGTATAAAATAATATCCGAATAATGAGAGGTTTTAGGACACGATGTAATATGTGATCAGGTCGAAATTCCATTGCGAATATTAAATCAATAATTAACCACTCTTACTAATAGGAGTATGAAGCGATTGGCTTACAACCGGTTCTCGGGTGAATTCATCTGAGAGGTTGACCGATTGGTTTATAACTTCCACATAATATTTAAAAAAAAAATGATACCTTTTTTCACATTTCGCCATCCATGTTCTTATTGTTCGATTACAACCATTTAGAATGATACCTGCAACAACGAAACGTCAGATGACATCCACCAATCATAACGCGGTGTCCTCCAAAAATATATTTTTATATTCAGGCGAAAATATCAAAGTATCTCGTTCTAATGGAATTATAGGTCTTCAGCTTCACACCATCGTTAGTACATTAGCTATCAACTTATTATAATGGAGTTCTACCATGTAAATTCCTATTCGATCAATATTTTTTGTAGATAGTTTCTTTTGTGAGGCAATAATTGGTGTTTCGGTAACAATTTGTTTTATACGTACTGCACTGCTTGTTTTTGTTGTTGAAAACTATTTGTCAGAAAAGTTTCAATGTATCTGTAAATTTAAATCTGGGCTTGGGTATAATATGCAGCGTTCCCAAGTTGTCAGTGACGTCGGTATTTATTAGTTTAACTTAGGTAGGCTTTGGCAAAATGTAATTATGATTTGAACTTCTATCGAAAGCGGTTCAGTTAAATGTTGGCACCTACATGTAAAGCTTCTTATTTATACGTTTTTGGGGATGTAAATGAAAAGTGAAATTGCCAAGCAAGCAATGGTCTACTTACATATCGAGGTTATACCGACAGAAGGCATTAAGTCATAAAAACAAGTTCTGTGATAATCGCATTTAAAGCATTTTATTTTTTTCAAGTAATCTCTCAAGCACAATTGTTTTTTTTTATAAAGATTTTTTGTACATTATAAAAAATAATCTGTTAGGCATAAAAATCATAAGATTTAGTATCGATGAGTATAGTCATATCATGCTTTCTGCTAGAATAACAAAATAACAATATGACTGAATACTGTTTTTTTTTTCAAAGCCATTATATTCTATGACTTCATGTGTTTTACCAGTACGTAGAGCTTTAAATTGTATATTTTTGACATTTAAAAGAAAAAATCATCAAAAACTGACTTAATGCATTCTGTCAGTATATTCTCGATATTATATTATTTTCGTTTGAGGTACAGTGATGAAATTTTCCATTCGAACCGTTTCCAACAATTTCAACTCTGATTTAATTGAACCTTATATAAATGTATCTACTTAAATTTGGATTATTGAGATTTTGTACACTTCCATGTATTTTGTCAGTAACGACCCGGGTTTCGCCTTTCGGCATCTTCAGGCATTCGAGCACACGAATGGACTCGAACTCAGTTCGAGTCCATTCGTCGTTAGTGACAAAATACATGGAAGTGTACAAAATCTCAATAATCCAAATTTAATATTGAAATTCCATCAAGCACCCTCAGTCGATGTCTTAAATTATAAATGTATCTACATTAATAAGTATGTTAGCGGTAATATAATTGAAAACTATTTGAATTTATAATAATTTTAGTTGTTTCCTGTATCCTGTCCCGTTTGGTAAATGCTTTGAGCTTTTTTATAAAAGGTTGCGCGGCCCCGATTTATCTAATGGAAACTTTTATAAATAGATTTTAAGATCGTTTATAGAATTCTATCCAAAGAGTAATTGGCATCACTAAATGGCCTTTGTAAACGATAGTTAAAATGGCTTCCTAATGAAGGTATTTAAATAGAAATTGAGGGAGAACTGCTTTTTACTCAGTTGCTCAACCTCTCTTTTTCGAAGAATGTAGGGATAGAAGGATACGGCTAAGACAATAGGTTAGCTAGTCGTTCTCGCTACGTGTCGTTTTTTTATGATCGGATGGCTGAGAGGGAATTTTACACATCACAAACATCCATCGAACATAAATCAATAAATCGATTGAAAAATCAACTTATAAAGATTTCCGTACTGGAATTTCAAGCAGCAAGCACCGTAACCGAAGACAACGACTTTAACCTGACAAAAACCGACAGTCATTATAATATTGCCACCGTCCTACCAATTTTGAAATATATGTCGCAACTATATAAAATGTGGCAGAGACGTATGAAGGGTGGTGAGGAGTGAATAAATATATTTTGCGAAGGTGTTCTTGGTAAATAATTAAATCGTTCTGATTTGAAAGTAACTCAAACTCCCATGTGATATTATTAATAAAATTATGATTGATTCCTTATTTTGCCGAAAACCAATTACTTTTATATTGATGATTGTGCCGAATGTTTAAAACACTATAAGCCCTGGTCCAATTAAGGTGAAACTATCCAGTGTGACCGCTTTAGTTTTGAAGAATATCATTTTGTCTTATGGGTTTTCTAAAAGTACGATTACTAGGAAACTAAATACTTAGTCAAATCAAATAAAATATTTTATGATTGCTTGAAAGACTAATTATTCTACTTTGTATGATATTATTGCCAGTATTCACCTTTATGTAGAGTCTTATGTCAACGTTTGCACATGTAACGAGTCTTACACATTTTTTGGTTGGCGCCCACCTTGTATGTTCTACATTGCTCATGTATTTGTTGTTGCTGCTATTGGTTTCAAAATGTATTTAGTTATGTACTCTGACATCATGCTTGATAAATTATGCAAGTTATGCAACTCCAAAGACTTAGTGGTTGCACCATCATGTGGCTTTCCGAAGGGAAAGTAGACGCATCAAATGTGTTATGATAAAATCAGTCACTATTATTGACGAAAATACCGATTGAATTACTGTTTTAGAATGATTTGAGTACCTGTTATTATAGTTATCATGAATACTACTAATACAGGTTACTACTTAAATACCACAACTACGACAGTATTTGAAAGCCTAGAATATCACGTGAAATCAAGTTTCCGGGTTTCAACGCATGGTTAACTTGTCACATGGAAACACGGCTCCGGGGTTCAGCGTGTTAAGATGCCTGGCGTAAATCTACACTCTAGTTAATTTCGAAAACCCTCGAACTTGTAAAAAGGCTTCAAATACTGCTGACGGGTCCGCATCTTTGACTAGGTATGAAGCATCATACAATGTAAAGGGATTTCTTGAAAAAGGACGAAACACTTGAATTTTCCTCGACGTTGGGTTTGCGCTGAGTGCGTAAGAAGTTCTGAGAGTATCCCGAAATATCCTGTATTCTCTAACGTTCACATTATCTCTTTATCAGAGCCGGACATCAAAACATTACAATGCTTTACACGTTTGCTTCATTATGATTCTATACTTTTTCATTCACTGTTCGAACATGGTAAATTCACGATAAATTATATCCTTCAAAATTCTTTTCGGCTCTATGATATGTATAAAATACGAATAAATTATTCAGTTATCTACTGACCTGTTAAAAAATATTTTATTTTTTTATTCTAATGTATTTTAATTTTCTGTTGTCATTGATGCACAATTCAAGATTATACCCCGTTAAAATATAATTATATTGAAAATTTGTTGGAATTTAAGATGTTATAATAAAATTCTTCTACCACTTACAAACATTATATTATTTGATTCAGTTGGAGACATAGTTAGTGTTGACGAACCTCTTAAATATAATATGTTATACAGTCGAGGGGGTGTGTCATGCGAGAGATATTTTCAAACGCGTTTCAACGTTGTTTATTATATTTTTTTAAAGTGCATTTATGGCAATCATTCTTTACATGGTAGACTAGCCATCAATTATTATCTTCTACGTCTCAGTCAGGCTGCTCAGCCCTGATTCCTTTGAAAGGGAAACCACTTTTAGTAATACGCTTGCGAAGAAACAAGTCTTTTTCCTACAGTAATCGAGGTTCTCGTGCGGCCAATGACATCAACTGATTATCGGAGGTATTGAACACATATTCCTTCATTTATTTAGATACAGTGCTTAGATTACTTTCAGTTATTCAATCAATTCAACTAACATTTAATATCAGATATACTTCAATACGTATACGTAGGATTGCTTCCATTACATACTAAGATGAAAACGGTTATAATTCTTTCTGAATTTATCGGAATCGTCTAAAGATAATAAAGCCTATAGGTTGTATCTATTATTGATGGAGATTTGATAATATTGTTGAATTGAGAGTTGTATCATGTCTTAGTAATGCTTGGGCAATTTAATGTCAGTCCATAGTCTCAGCTGAGCAAACAGTCATGCCAATGAATATGAACCAATAACGAATGTCAAATGAAGGACACTTAGCTATGCTGCTGTGAATTAAAATCAATCAATTTTTACGGTTTCGATATAATGGAAGTTAATCTTACAAATAAGAAAACGTTAATTATTGAACGAAGGTCCCTGGAATATTTTATTCAAATCAAGATGTTAAAATTTTGCTTACGAAAACATGACCCTCGATTGTTACAGAATGAGCTCATCGTGATATTAGGTGTACCTCAAATTAATAGGAAAGAAATAACAATGTATTCACTTCTACAAAATTAATAAAGGTATAATAGAGTTCTACCAAGTAAAGTAAATAAAAATTCAATTAATACCTCAAATTATTTAATTAATATACATGTTTCTCGCTAATCAGAGAGATATTGTATAGTTCCATTCGGTTAATTTAATTATAATACATTGTTGTAATTTTAAGAGGTGTTAATCACAAACTATTAGTGTTTTTTTATATCTATTAAATATTAAGTTTCTAGTTAAATTAGCATTAATTTGTACTTTTGTCAAATAAGTAATAGGGCCAGGCCAATTTTCTGCTTCGTTGTATGCGACTTCTATTTTAAAGCTGCATATTAAAATTATAAAACAGAATATATTTCATTTATTCAATAATATTAATTATAATTCGATTAAAACCGGTTTCGCTTGACTGAGCATTTTTAACATAATTTAATAATGACTTTCTAAAAGACACTGATCTTGATTTTATTGTAAAATTGTCGAATATATAACAAAACTGACCGTTTAATTTAATAATTGACCATTTAATATAAATTACTGACCGTTTATTTTATTAAGATACCAAGAGATATTGACGATTTATTAAATTTACTGATCTAAAGTTGAAATAGTTACTGACCTAATAAATGCATTCCTAATATTATGCAACCTTAAGTGTTCTCTAATGAATTATTTCACTATACAATTAAATAAAAATTGATAACTTAGTTTATCACTAACGTGACACGTCTTTAAGAAGCATCTTCAGACTTCAATTTTTAATTTAATTTTATATTAACAATGAACTTCCACAAAGTTACCGCCGAATCCATAGGAATTATTTCACGTTCGTCTAAAAAAACATTTTCGAGATATTGTAGTAAAATTTTATCAAGTAAATTTAGTTTGTTATTGATTATAAAAAAAAACACGTCAGAAAATGTTTAGTTAATTTGAATTTTTGACAGGAACCGAATTCCACTAAAAGAAATATTGAATATTAAAATTGACCTAACAAAAGTGGAAGGCTCAGAACACTACGCCGAGAAAACGCGTTGATTGTAGTTGCCCGTTTTCTTATTCCGTCTGAAATGTTTAAATAAAGATACGTTAATAGAGTGTCGTTACGTTAAATTGCTTAGCGTTTGTTATGCGTTCGCTACCGGCTAGATTCTTGACTTTCTGCTAACAGGTAAGTTTTCTTAATTGAAAATTCATGCTACCTAAATTATTCCAACACTGCTAATGCACTGAGCGTCCCTCACGAGCTATTTATGGGCAACATTGGGTATAATGTGTGTCTACAGGGGTGTCAGTTCTTTAACGATCTCAAAAATTATTCGCTTACGGTTTCAATTTAGTGACATATTTTTTACAATTGTTAGCTTCTCACAACAGAAACAAAACGAGAAAAATATGAACTGTTTTCTATTATAACAAATTTTTAATGTTCTAGTTACAGATATAGTTTCATTTGATTATAAGATGGATTTTTTAAATAAAAAAGTCGCAGGCATTCTTTTTTTTATATAATGTGAATTTTGCAGCCGTAAATCTTCATTTGCTTCATGTTTATTACTGTCACAATTTTAATATATATTCAAGATTATATCGACAATGTTTCGGCCAATAGATGTAATGTAAAATTAGAATTATTGAGATTTTGTACTCTTCCATGTATTGACAAACGAGTTGTACAAAATCTCAATAATTCTAAATTGATATTGAAATTCCACGAAGCACCCTCAGTCGATGTCTTAAATGATGTAATGTAATGTAATTGAATTGAATTGTTCAGGAGAGAATAAAAACTGTATTTATCGAAAACATCATATGGTGCAGTTTGCAGATACTGCACCATATAATGGTTTACAGATACAGGATTATACGTAGGGAGTGTCGATATAATAGTGGCTTACATCAAGTCACCGGGCCAGAGTTTTGAAACCTAAAACCAATGTAAAATTCCCTTCCAAAAAAAGTTTTCTAATTTACATCATTTGGCCGAGACCTGCTCTGTCGTCTTTAAAATGAGTTCCAACATTAAATCATTTTCGTATTTTTGAGGGTTACATCAATTGGCCAAAACACCGTCGATATGCAGTGATAATTTCAGGCCTACTTAATCGTGGATTTATGTTATTTTACAGTTATAAAAAATGCTGTTTTTTCTTTTTACTATTTTCCATTTTAACCAATATATTAAATTCTTGCAAAAATCATACGGAAGCCAACGCCCCCGTAAAGCATTAAAACTAGCTTCTTCTAGTGGTGGTGGTATTATAGTTGTCATTGATATAGTTCGATACAATTGCACAGATGAAATATAATCAGTTTAATTTTTGGAGTCTAACGATTTTTAAACAACCCCGAAGCCCTGCTTAGTCAGTTCAATCAATGACTATTGGCCAACCCTGTCCGAATTAAGCGTATCTTCACCCTTTTCCAACAAATTATCAAGTATCTCTGAAATATGTTAACGCGATTTCGCAATCCACCGGCACACTATGGTATATAGTGATTCCTTTATCCCTACAATTATAAAGTTTATAAATATATTATTTTGTTGTTCCAAAATTACTTAGCGAAGAGTAAATTTGTTGAGACCTGCCCTACTTACTCTACTGGAGTTTTGATATCGATTGCATCATATCTTATAATATTATGTTCCATTACAAACTTTGGAACAACGCTGCATGTGGGCGTAGTACGCAAAACCGGCACATTAAATATTTTTGCTGATTTTTTTTGCGACCTTATTTGAACACATAAGTACAGTAATACACAGATAAACATTCACTATCACTGATATTGATTTCTTTATCTACCGACCATACTTTGAAAACACTGTGAATTGAAAATACAAGCATTCTCACGCTATCCAGGTGATACAAAAATTTAACTTCTTTTTTTATAATGACGCTACGAATTTCAATTGGAATAATATTAATAAAAAAAAATGAGCACTTGTTCTGCGTATCTGTGTCGTGGAATAATTCATTGAAACATTTGTCAACACTCAAATCTTGTTTGTAACCATGCCCATATGTATATTTTTGCAAATATAAACGATATCATAAATGTACAACGCAAGGTGTGCGTTGTACGCATGTTACAATGGACAGACCAACGCAGCAATTGCGCTAAACGTAAGGATTGAGCTATGAAAATAACTGAAAGGGAATATTATCATATTATTTTTCATCGAAATTCATATATGTATGATATTTGTCACCATATATATTATATATGTATATTAGACAGCGCACAGATCTCTACTATATATCAGAAAATACATGTGTAAGTCTGTCTGTCACAAGAACTCCCCCCAAAAGATGTTCAATAGCGACGTGAATTTTGTACATCATTGTCATTTTGGCTGCTGTGCTATTTTCATTATTTTTCGGCCTCTGTGTGTTTGCCCTAGCGATCAGGTGGGTCCTGACTCAATTGCCAGCAAGGTCAATATATAATTTAGATTTTTTAAATTTAAATTTGTGATCTTGAACATGAATGACTTCTAAAAATTCTTTTCGAATTTATCTCGTATGATTTTCTAATTTTCAAAATATTTGGCGCATTGGCTGTCAGCTGTAATGTCAGACATTTTTTATTAAAATATTAAATGAAAAATATATTAAAGAAATATAAAAAAATAATATATATTAAAATATTAAATGATTCAACTCTTAGCATTGTAATTATTAATTCATGGATTTTATTTTGCGGGTGTTACGTTAGATATGGTCCATGATATTTTCAACCTTCAACCTTACACTTAATTATTTATTATTGTTAATTGATGTTTTAAAATATAAAACACAATTTGTTTGTACTACTTCCACATATTTATAATGATCAGGACCGGTTTCGCTCATCACGAGCATTATCAACTGATGATAATGCTCGTGATGAGCGAAACCGGTCCTGATCATTATAAATATGTGGAAGTAGTACAAACAAAATGTGTTTTATTTTTTAAAATATAATGTCTTTCCACCAAGAATTGACATTTAACACCTTAAAAGTAGTTAATTGATGTACTTAATTTTGTGGATGTTACATGAGATACGGTCACACATACTGATATTTTCAACTTTCTACATTAACTAGCTTCAATATAAAGCCATAATAACTCCAAAATCTAAATGCTAGCGCCCTCTATCTCCGGCGAAGTTTGGTAATACGTACTGGTCATATATAAAAATATTAGAAGGATAAAAATAATTTCAGTGCACATCGAATTTATAACATACTTTCAATACAATTTAATATGTTGATAACCAATAATATATAAAAAAACATGAAGTTTAGTTACTTTTGTGTAGGTTTTATCATTTCATTTGGCCACATAAACTGCCTTGTCCAGCAAAGTTATCGTAATATTACTACGCAAGAGCGAGAAATCGATAAAAAAATGTTTGGAACGGCCCCTTGCTTATTATACATATTTTAAACATCGATATTACTCGTCGAAAACTATGTAAAATACCTGAATTAGCGAGAGATATTTTAATTACATCATTAACAATTTAATAATTAATGATTACGTATATATTAACTGTTGACTATTTATAATTTAAGACATCGACTGAGGGTGGTTGATGGAATTTCAATATCAAATTTGGATTATTGACATTTTGTACACTTCCATGTATTTTGTCACTAACGACCCGGGTTTCGCCTTTCGGCATCTTCAGGCATTCGAGCACACGAATGGACTCGAACTGAGATCGTTAGTGACAAAATACATGGAAGTGTACAAAATCTCAATAATCCAAATTTGGTGACTATTTATTTTTTCTAACATTGCAATCCTATATTGTCGTAAAAAATAGTATTGAATGTGTTACTAATGTTTAATAAAGCGTAAGACAAACTTCCATTAATTTTTTTTTTTTATCATTAGAACATTAATTTTATTCTGTAATTTTAATGTCCTTTATTAAAAACAGAATAGTTGATTGTAAATAGTTCGCAAAATAAGAGCGACAAATCAGCAACAAAAATTCGTCTGTTTTAAATCATACAACTTTGATATAAATACGATTGGAGCAATCGAGAACATCCGCTGATAGCATAAAATTCCTATCTGTCATATACGATTTTTTTGATAATGTTTATATGAACGATTCGCGATGTAAAAGAAATTTTCGGGTTTCCCGTATGCCTTTCGCCACCATTTTTTTGTGAATGTAAACAAGTCGACAACTTCAAACTGCGCATGCCCCTCATATAAGGTGTGTCAGATGTATACCGAAGATTTTTCGCAGGTTTTTTTTTATCTTTGAATGTATTCTACAAATTAGCAATTATACTCAGAATGTATTCAAAAAAATATTTGTCCTTTCAGTATAGGTTATAAATACTTATTTAGGAAATGATATTGTATCCATTTTTTTTAATTACGCATATGTATAATAACTATGAATAATTATTTGTATTAAATAAATTTAACTGATACGTCAAAAATATTTAATTTTTTTCTATGGAAAAACTTAGTTCGGAAAATGGAATTGTTAGATTTTGGTTTAACTTTTTTCAAGTTGCTATTGAGTAAACTTTAATGTTATATATTATATATAATGGATTATGTTTACATAAATCATTGTACACTTTCCTAATACGTTTGTAGATTCTCTGAATAAGATGTATTCCTGGTGTTTTACGAACATGCATCGCGCCATTTTGTGACAGATGTAGTTCGTTTTCAAGTGAAGGCAGAGGGCCGACAGAGAAAGCCGCCGCCCAAAAATCTTTCCCTTCAACCTATACGAAAATCGCGTTTTGCAGGGCTGTGCTTTGTTCTTATCTACGCACCCTGAAATGTGTTGCGTTTTCTTATTGGTACATCTCGTACGCATATTAAAAAATCAAAGTTATCTTATATCATTTATTGATAACGCTAGACTTAGCAATGTTCGCAAATGCACTAAGGTTTGAAAATTTCAGCTCATAAATGTACCCATATAGCTAAAATATTAAGCTACTTACTATATTAGAGTAAGATATTTTTTTGACACGTTTTATGTTTACGGTGTATTATGCACACACAGTTCCGAATTATAAATTGAATTGAGTCACTCATTACCTTAAGTGGCCTTTTCACGTTTCGGTTGTAACCAGTACAAGCATAGTTTTCATAGCATAGGAATTCAAATCAAAGTTAAGATTTTACTTCAAATAAGTATTCTTACGATGTCACATCTACATAAACATATGTGTAGAGGCTTCTCAACCTTTTGTCCACTGCGACCAATTTCAATTACGAAAAATATATTCAAAGCGCGATTATTGATAATATAATCATTCAGTTTTTCAATACATTTTTTACGTTTCTATGCATTTTTATCATTATCTATTTATTTAAAAAAAAACACAAGGAGATTCACTTTGATTTTTTGATTTAAAAAAGATTATTTTCTTACTTTTTAAATAGCTTAAAATGCCACTGTTTTCCACGATACAATATATAAAATTCAACAACGCTATTTTTGTGATACAGACTGTTTTTTCCAAAACTTAAAATTTTGTCATTTTTCGAATATATTTAGTCTGAAATGGATAATTATTTACCTATCTATTGTTTCTGTTTCCACAAACTGGTATCGATTCTTAACTGCGAAGTTTTGATATTTTTTCTTCTATTCAATTAATTAATGACTTAAAAAATAACTTTGAAATGAAATTATTGAAATTATACTTCTTCTATAAGACGATTCGTCAGATTAGCGTAATTGTTCGAGAGCGATTTTCGCCGAAAGGCATGTAAAAGAAACACTTCGACTTACATTATATTACCATGGTGAGCATAGCTCAATTTTATATGCAGTTAAATTAAACATAATTTTGTCTTTTTTTGCCGTTTGTGGCGATCGGGATGCGCTACGATATGTCCATCAAGTCAAAATTATAATTTAAGATATCGACTGAGGGTGTTTGATGAAATTTCAATATCAAATTTGAATTGTTGAGATTTTGTACATTTCGTATGCTCGAATTCCTGAAGATGCCGAAAGCCGAAACCCGGGCCATTTGTGACGAAATTCTTGGAAATGTATAAAATTAAAATTTGATCAAGTCGTTACTTATTCGCTTTACAACCGAAGACAGGTCGACCAGGTCGTCTGCGGTCAGCATGGAATCGGCCAGATTTTCCTTGTACTACTTTCACAATTTTGTGATGATCAGTACCGCTCCTGATCAATATAAAATATGGAAGTATTACAAAAGAGTTGTGTTTTATTTTAAAAATATAATTCCTTTCCACCTAACTCCTTAAAAGTGAATCCGCTAGATTGAAAAACGATAAATGTCTCATGCACGAGGAATTTGTAAGACGTGTGCATTGCACACGTTTATATGCGAGTCCCTGCCATTCGGCGCCCTCCTAAAAAGCCGATTTTCCGAGGGTGACGACGCTGTAGGGCTTTGTAGATGTTGTGCGGCCTTTTTGTGTCCAGTCACTCATGGTCGCCGGGCATGATAAGGCGTAGAGCCTATAACTGAGCCCACTACGCCGGAAGGGCAAAAAAAAAAAAAACAAAAACCGTTTCCCATACCTTACAAACAGTTTATGCTGCAAAGGTACCGTATGAGTATCACGAAAATAAATAGTGACAATAAATTGTGATAATTTTAAAATGAACCAACGTGACTTTATATAGGTAGTTGAAAAGCGCTGTTATTCGCGCCGGTATTTATTTCAAAAGTTTCGATACACACAAGCACTTAAATGTTCTAAATTAAGGATACATAGTATAGTATTATTTACGACGGTTACAATCGTTACGGAGATACATGAACAATTTTTTCACAAGGAATTCACTATCGGAATAGTATTTTAAAATACACTTAACTTGTGGGCGGGTCTTTCTAGTAGAAATCATTACAACCCGGACGCCGTATTTTTCTTAAAAAAAAAACTTTATAAAGTTCCCCGTTGAAACATCTCAACTTATTTCACGTATTAGGCATGCTTATATATATTGTTAATAACTGTGTTTCAGGCGTAAGGTGTATATTTGTGCTTATTAAATACTTTGTTTTATTTATGTGATAAATGATTTTGTTTAACTGCATTGATATTTTATTCGCATTGATTAACTTGAAGAAAATAATTTGAAAACGATCGTGTTAGTCATTGTCGTATTTGTATAAAGCAGAAGTATATCAAACAGACATGTAATTTCAGTTTATTTTATTTAAAACAATATATTTATTGTAAAAATGTAGTATATATTCAAACATAGCTATATTTTATATTATATATTTATAAATTCTTATCTCAACAATGTAAGAATATTATATATCACAAAAAGTCATTGGAGACCGTTTTAATTGGAAAAATATTCCTATTATAATATGTGATCGATTCCCCAAATTGTTTTTGATGTTATTTTTTGCGTGGGTTTGCTGCATTATGATTGGGCATGTTCAAGAGCATCATTGTATCGCCGCAAATCTGTATCGATTTGTTATTGTTGTGCCGGTTAAAACGATTATGAAACACTAAATACAAATATCATCATTTATAATATGGAATATTTTGTAATTTGGATAATTTATTTCCAAGTTTTTTCATTAAGAAAAAATACGGTGAACAATAATAATTAATTAATTGTCATCTAAATCAAAATAAACTACATAATAAAATCAAAGCTATGTACATAGTCTTTAATATATAGTTTTAACTGTAATATTGAGATTAACCAAATTTGGATTATTGAGATTTTGTACACTTCCATGTATTTTGTCACTAACGACTCGGGTTTCGCCTTTCGGCATCTTTAGGCATTCGAGCACACGAATGGACTCGAACTCAGTTCGACAAAATACATGGAAGTGTACAAAATCTCAATAATCCAAATTTGATATTGAAATTCCATCAAGCACCCTCAGTCGATGTCTTAAATTGAGATTAACCATTTAAGATTATCTTCAAGCATACACAAATATGCTTCTTACGAATGCGTCCTAATATTGAATATATAAAAGTAGAGCAATGTTAAAGAATCGTGTAACAGTATGCTTTAAAAACATTCATTTCAGATTGGAAATATAGATATTATAATAAAGTGGACAAATTAGTATACGATACGTAATACAATACTTATTTTTTTTTCTCTGTTTTGTATGAAAATTGATGACCGCGCGTAGGGCTTTGTACAATTTGTATAAATGAGGAAACACCTATAAAATTTTTTGATAGAGTTGTAAATTTGTCTAACGTCAATTTAAAAAAAAAGACGAGCAGAGCCTTTTATCAAAAGGTCTTAAATATTGTCCGCCTTTGCCAAATAGAAAATCGGATTATGAAAACCTTGCTATAGATTTAGAAATTGCATTACATAAAGATTTAACCAGCAAACATATTTGTTCTCGCATCCTTAAGAAAGATTACTTAAACAGCAACAAAAATTACAATAAGTTTAATGAGGAGTTGGCTACTCTTAAAAATATTAAAACTAAAATTAAAGATAATGATATCATTGTCACAAAGGCGGACAAAGGAAATACCACGGTCCTGTTAACGCGAAAAGACTATGTTGATAAGTTTAATAACTTTCTCGATAATAACGATATAGTCGAATTGAAAAAAGATCCTACATTAAAATTTAATAAAAATATTAAAGAGGTTATAAATAGTTGTAGCATTACAATCAACCCTAAGGATTTGTCCTTTTTATCTACTAGAAATCCACAAGCCCCCAAATTTTATGGGCTACCGAAAATTCACAAGGATTCAATACCAATTCGACCGGTAGTTTCATATATGAATGCTCCAGCGTATAAACTTTCCAAAAGAGCTAACTCTCTCATCCGCAATCACAGTAAATTCAAGCCATTGTATAGTATTAAAAATTCATTAGAGTTAGTAGATAAAATTAAAAATTATAACATTCCGTTAAACGCCAAATTAATTTCTTTTGACGTTGTTAGCTTATTCACTAATGTACCTGTAAACAAATGTAAACAAATCATCAAAGATACCCTTAATACGCGTAGAGTTAATCCTGTCATTACTACGGAATTACTTAATATATTAGACGTTTGCGTTGACCAGAACTATTTTCAATTTGATAATAGATTCTATGAACAAACCGAAGGCCTTGCAATGGGAAGTTGTTTGTCACCACTATTAGCAGAATTTTACATGAACCATTTAGAAAACCTTATTTTTAGCAATAAAACAGAAGTTAGAAACATAGTTTATTGGTTCCGTTAAAATTCAATTCACTTTAGAAGTAGGGGGCAAGAATATAAATTTCCTTGACCTTAATATTGATATTAAAAACTCCATTCATGAATTTAAAATTTACCGAAAACAGACGTTTTCAGAAGCCACGATCCATTTTAAGTCAGACCATCCTTTCTCATATAAATTGGCTGCTTTCCATTCTCAGGTTCACAGATTAGTCACTATACCTCTAAATAAATTTAATTTTGAAAACGAACTAAACATTATTAAACAAATTGCCATTAATAATGGCTATGAGGCGTCTCTTATAGATAGTCTTGTATCAAAAAAACAACGTAAATTAGCAGAAAAGATGCTATATTTCGGGAACTTGTCTAAAGACGTAGACCACCCTAGAATCTGGCATAGAATTAGTTATTTAGGTTGCACAAGCTTTAAAATTAAAAAACAACTCGCTGATAGTGTTAGACCGGCGTTGTATTGCAAAAACTCTCTAGGCAAATTACTTATTAACAATAAAGATAGAGTAAACTTTAAGAACAAATCTGGTATTTATAAATTACAATGCAATGATTGCCAACATTTCTATGTGGGTAAAACCACACGTACATTAGATATAAGGGTATCAGAACATTTAGCTGCCTTTAGATTAAAAAAGAAACTTCGACATTCGCAAATCACTTGCTAATGGAGAACCATACGTTTAATGCGGATGATGGGGTTAAACTGTTGCATAAAAACATGGGGGATCATAAATTATTTTATCAGGAAATTTTAGAAATTAATAGAGGCCAGTTATACTCCTTACCAATCTTGAATGAGCAGCTGAACCTTCCTAATTCTCCGCTATTATATCCGATACGTTGAAACACCTAACAGATTTCACTAAATGTGGAATGATTGTATATATTTACCCATTCGTCGAATTACATCCCGTCAAAACCCACAATACTATTATAATTGTAAAATCACTGGTATTTCTAAAAGAAGTTGAAAAGCGGCAACGCCTTCGGCAATCGCCACTCTGGTAATATGGTGTTTACAAAATAAGGATTAGGACGATTTCCGAAATTTTAACTCAGGTATCGGTGTGGCTCTCAGACGTATAATGTATTGCCTCGTAAATGATATTTGTCGCATTTGTATCTTCTATATAAGCGTTAGACACTGTTTACTGTCTCTCAGTTCGAGTCCATTCGTGTGCTCGAATGCCTGAAGATGCCGAAAGGCGAAACCCGGGTCGTTAGTGACAAAATACATGGAAGTGTACAAAATCTCAATAATCCAAATTTGTACAATTTGTTATATTTTTTTTTTGTATTCTCGTATAATTTTGTGTGCAATATTTTGACGAAAGTTTTCCATGAATAATTGTGTATAACCTAATAATGGATATGCCGTTATTGAACGCTGATAATTCCTTTCGTTTTACACGAACACAAGATTCCTTAAACATAACCCAAAAAATCTGCCAACAAAATAGATTCTTGTTAGTTATCTGTATATAATATATTATGTTGTTTTTTGTTTGCTTTAATGCATAGTAAGTTAAGGATAACGTCCAGTATAGCAAAGCGCGTGCGCAGTTGTATCCGTTAATTAATTCCAGGGATAGCTGCTATTTTGCCAACGTTATATACTTCCATAATCTTCTTTCTCCGAGTAAATATATCAAATTTATTTTAAAACGCAAGACATTTTAAACTTTGCAAAAATACAATTCACAAGCTTACTGTTATGGTAATTTCGAATACTTACTGATTCATTATTTTTTGATATATGTTATCACAGAAATAATGCTAAATTCGCGTTGAGTCAAATCGTACTGCATTAATCACCCTGAAGATCTTAACTGTCAATGACTGGTGGGAAGGTATTGTATTTAAAAAATAAAAAAACATTTTGTGTTTTACTACTTCCACATTACGATGATCAGGTCCAGTTTTATCAACTGAGTCAGTCAATCAGCTGATAATGCTCGCGATGAGCGAAACCAAATTTTGTTTTATTATGAAAACGTACTG
Organism: Himalopsyche phryganea; assembly: GCA_022494535.1. Lineage (NCBI taxonomy): Eukaryota > Metazoa > Arthropoda > Insecta > Trichoptera > Rhyacophilidae > Himalopsyche > Himalopsyche phryganea. The sequence goes on along the minus strand of JAGVSL010000019.1, from coordinate 3,539,980 downwards.
CATATTAGTCGATAAAATAGTATTGTTTCAGTTTTTTTTTATTATTTTTTTGTGACAGTGGAAATAGCCGAAAATATTTTTGAATCATTCCTGTTTTTATAAAATTATAGATAAACTAGGTAATATTTATAAAATTTGTCATTGATTCCTCTAATTGAATATGCATACCAACTTAAACAATCGTACCGAATTCTTCGAATCTTTTTTTATTATATAATTTTTTTCTTCTTTTTTCCGATAACAATAGCAAGTATGTCATGAATCAAATGTTTTATGGTTTCATTTCCATTTGGTGAATTGATGCGAGCGATATAAAATGTCTATTAATATTCAAGAATGTAGAAATAGCTCTTCCTGTAGGACCTATAAATTTTCTTGGTGTTAAACGTAATATTTTATGTATATATAAAGTAATTTTCTGACGTCTTGTTACACTCCGAATGTGACCTTTACATCGTTTTGAATGGTTATCCAGGGCTGCCCACGCTGATCCCTGTGTGACCTCTCCCATTTAGCTATCAACCCCTTAGATAGCATGTGAATTATTCAAACATTGACTCAGGCTGCAAAAGCGAAATAGCGGCCAGTAAACACGTCTACCTGTAAATTTCGGCTTATATTTTGTTTGGATTGGACGGATTATTCCGCGAAACACCCATATGGCTACTCTGTTATGTATTATATTCATTAAACGTAGTCTTTAGAATGAACGTAAATTTCTTAGGATAAATTTATGGCCTGTATTTATTGGGTCAGTAACTATTTCAAATTTTGGTCACATAAATAATAACTGGTCAGTTACTAATTCGATAAATGGTCAGTATACACGTGGTCAGTTAATAAAATGTCGGTAATTTATATACAATGGTCAGTTATTGAATTAAACTGTCTGATATTTATGTAAGACGGTCAGTTTTTAAATTAAACCTAACCTTTATTTATTTTGGCAATTATTTACTGAGCAAACATAATTATTAACTGACCATTTATCGAATTAGTTACTAACCAAATAATTAGTTGCCTGAATTTAGCCATTTTCTTTTTCATAAAACATACTCAATTAACCGTTACTTAGAATCAATTAGGTCGAATATACAATAATATATATTCGTGATCAAAATTCAATTGGCCTAGGGTACTCAGCGTTGTATCCGCCCGCTACTGGTTCACACTCTTATTACATGGTGTATTCCGCAGCGTAACAACATTATATTTCTTTCAAATTTTTGCCAGGAATGTCCGAGTGGAAATTTTGCAAGACTTATTTTCATGAACTCCAGAGAGCAGGAAGTTAAGTATTAAATAATAGTAATATAAAACAAGTGTTTAAGTTTTTAGGAATTGCGTTCCAATCGCAATAGGACGACGCGAACTCTTTGAACGCCCTATAACTTGTGTAAGATGCAACCAAGTCGGCATGAATAAAATGCGGGGTCGAAAAATCCAACTGATGGTCGTATCGTCTTGAGCAATTTTTCCCGTTCATTGTCCATGTCTGGACATTCCCAAAGAATGTGATCAGATTCCTAAATCGTATTTACGCTTTTACGTATTGGCCTATCTACCAACGGTCAAGCTGAAAGTCGTCGTTATTCTGGAAGAAAACACCAAATCGAAAAAATTACATATTGAGTTAGTTATATCATAGTGTTCCTTATTTCGAGTTCTACCGTATGAAAGAACAAACTTATTTTTATAAATAATACTTTTACTTAAAACAGTACAAACAAACTAAATGAAAAAGGTATAGCATTTCAAGAATTTGGAAAACTTCAAAGTCCAATTCCTCAAAACTAGTATTTCGAAAAACGACGATATATATTTACTATTGTCAATCATCACGACATAATGATTTCCTAGTTGTCCTATTACTGTCATAATTCTTTGAAAACACCAACCCCAAGGAACTCCAAGGTTCCGCCGGTAAAATTGGGGTTTCCGTAATAAAATTAATTTTTGGAATTAAAGTGATAAGTTTAAATATCTACGACAATATAATTAAATCGGCCATTTAATATATAGAAAAAAACGGAGGACTTCAGTCTACTTCTGAATATTACGAATATCTCCAACAGACGAATAACAATTTAATTTAATGAAACTTCTAGGAATGGGTTTTGGTTTGACTTAAAAAAGAAAATCCAAATTCGTTTGAAAAAACATTTCATTATCTGTTGTCTGTATTACTGTATATTTGTGTGAAAACAAAACAGTGATTAAAATGCCACTTAATCCAAATGAAAAAACAAGTGTACTGAAGAAATTTGATTGCTTACGTTGATTAACAATTTCATTTTGTATATTTTGCAATTTTACTGCCGTAGACTTTTTCGAATCAATTTATTTAAATAATGAAACGTGTAACTGAGCATGTAATATAATATTATGCATGTGTTGGCAAATACTTCAAGACGTTTTCGTACGTGTGACCTGTGTTTCTACTCGTCTGACCGTAGTGCACTCTGGGGTCATTGTAGTATTCAAGATTCAAGTTACACATATCTGAAATTTTCTTTCCTTACTTCTGGCAGAGAATTCTTTTCAGATCGTGTTACGCGATCTAAATATTTCATAATGTTATTCAATAATGATATTAGTATATTAAAGACAAACATGATTAATATACTAAAGCTTATTTAATTTTATATGTATAAAAAGTCAATTATTGGTTTTGTTTTTCCTGGTTTCGCAGTTATGGGCTCGAATCCAAAAAAGAAAAAAAAGCATATGTTGATTTTTTATCGATGTATGATATGAGATGTTTTATTTCCCTCGCATACACCTACTATACCAGTCTGTAAGGGCGTAGAGAGCGTGACTTGTTAAATAATAAGTCTTACCTAACCCCATTCGTCTATCATTAGTCTCTAGAGAGGATAGAGAGGTTGAAAAACTGACTTACAATCACTCTTGAGAATGTTGAAATGATTCATTAAAAGCCATATGGTTGGTGTACATTTTATCTTGTAAACTAAATAAAATTATCACATAAATATATAATTAGTAAGATCCGTATATCCGGAAAGACTGCATCATGCATCATGCATCATATATTATTATTATGATTAGTAATAATGATCAGACGTTTCGAATCATTGGTTACATTCTTAAGTTTTATTATAATTATGAATATATAAAACACAAGAAAAAGAATTACATTTTGTTTCATTTACTTATGGATATACGATGTATATATTTATTAATTAATTGCACCGATGCTTTCATTACTACTCTTTTGTTTTTTATCTGGTATGGCAGCGATTCTCAACCTGTGTACGAGATGAAAAAACATGAATCAATAGAGGCTGTCGTGCAGTATTTAAACATACAAACTAATTCCTTATTGAATTTGAGTTATTGAGATTTTGTACATTTCCATGTATTTTGTCACTAACGACCCGGGTTTCGCCTTTCGGCATCTTCAGGCATTCGAGCGCACGAATGAACTTGAACTGAATCGTTAGTGACAAAATACATGGAAGTGTACAAAATCTCAATAACTCAAATTTAATATTTAAGTTCCATCAAGCACCCTCAGTCGATGTCTTAAATTAATTTCTTATTATTTTTTCACAAAGATTCATAAATTGTTATTTCTAAAAGTATTATTTATTTGTTATTTTATAACTATTTATAAATGCATTTTGTGGTAAGATATTGGAAAAGTAGATTGAACACCGTGCAGATCGTAATAATTATTTCGCATTCACAAATAATAACATTTTTTTCACAAATTTTCACCAAGCGGAGTCTGCCCCGTCCGCACGGTATTGCCATTCCGATGCTGTTTATTCAATAAGACACAATTAAAATTACGGCAACTGTTTAATTCAACAAACATGTTTTTAATATGAAAAGGTACAATACAGCGAAATGAGCAGCCAAGGGGTACGCAAGTTAAGAAATTTGGAAACCTGCTATCATCGGTATTGTCATATCTATTTTCCGTAATCTATATATATACTTATTTATATAAAGACGTACTTAGCCTAATAAAAAAGATACATTAACCTTAATCTTCTGATACAAGATAGTGTCACGGAATGCTGAAGAAATTTGTTCTAAGATCGTTTCAGTTCGGGAATTTGCGGCTCGTCGTTCTCACTTAGTTCGGAATTTGAAATTAGTTTCAAACAACGGTTGTCTCAATCTCGATCTGTATCAGCGTCTAATGATGTTCAAACATATGAGCCTATTACGAAAATAATGTTGACACAATAATTATTTGAAACTTTTTTTACTGTTAAGATTTCTCCATACGGATGAGTAAAGTTTCAGATTATGGGATAGATGTCTCTCTATCAATGGGAAAATTGTAAAATGTTTAAATTGAGCATAGTCCAGCTAACTGTAATTGTGAAAATATCGCTGTTGATTTAAGGCATTCCTTGTTATACTATTCTACTAACCTTCTAATGCAGTGGTAACCGAACTGTTTCAGAAACGGGCCAGATTGATTTTTTTAAAAACTTGGGGGGCCGGAAGACAAAAAATTCTCATTGAAATCCAATTAAAATAATTTAAGAATACAATTCATGAGATTTTCTATCGATGAGTTATATCTGTATCAAGCTTTTTGTCAGATTAAAAAAATAACAATATGACTTAATACTGTTTTTTCTCAAAGCGTTCTACCAGTACGTTAAATTGGTTTCATTTTGACCTCATTAAAAAATGACTTAATGTGTTCTGTCGGTATACCAAAGATATGCTTCATTTTTTTTCTATAACAACGGACGTTAATATTTTTCTTCCACTGTATAAAGTTCATATACCTTTTTGATTTTCGTACTGAAACGGGTTTTTTCTACAAATAACTAATTTACGAAACTCATTAAGTATCTATTCCATTTCTTTATTAAACCGTTCGTATCCTTTCCACGAATTGCTTAGATCTCTCTCATTTATCTTCCATCTGTTCTGTTTTGAACGCGTATCCTTACGATGTGGGTAATCCGTTTGCTATGGTACTCTATTTATACAATTTATTATTGGATTCCGCATAATTTTATATGGCTACCCAGTTTCCCTTTCAGTAATGGCTTCATTTTATCAACGTAGCATTTAACGGAATTTAATTCAGTTGATAATGCTTGCGATGAGCGAAACCAGGCCAGATTTAAATAAAATGCAGCAGTAGTACAAAACAATTTATGTTTTTTTTTAATGTAATACATTTCCACAAATAATTGGCAGTTAACACCTTACAAGTGGCGAAACAATATGTTTGTCGTGTTAAACGTGTTCCAGTGTACATTATAAAATATACTTTTGTTTGTATCTTCAAATTACAAACATAGTACACTAGAAACATATATTTTTATTTCGGTTACTAAAATTGTGATTAAAATATTATTTACTTTACTTATCGCTGTCTTATCACTATTTGACAAAACCTGTTTAAAGAAAATGGCTGCCAAAGTTTTTGAATACCAATAAGAGAGAATTTTTATCTAGAATTATAAAAAAACCACCTTAATTCTCTCCCATATTCAAATAAAATCAATTTATTATTTTCTATGCAAACGGCGGTAACTTGTAGAAATTCATTTTTAATATTAAATTAAAATTGATAACTTCGTTATTCCACTGGCTTTGTCACAAACATTAAATCAATTTATATAATAAACTTACGTATTGCACTAAAGAAATTATACTTCATCGATATTCACGATAGTGTTATACAATCTGAAATATTATGGTAAAATAAATTCATAGAACAATTGTGCGACCTTGCCCAGAAATTTCAACTGATTCTCCATCTATTGTAGTTCATAAATCAACTGACATTTTTTCAAATAGTTTACCCTTTTACTGAGGTAGCGATATATAAGAAAACATAATACATTATAATTAAATATACGCCCGTTAGTGTGTTTATCCATGAAAACTAGCAAACAATTAAATTAACATTCATGAAATGTATTTAGAGGCTATTATAACTTTTAATTGAAAATGTGTATGATTTATTTGATGCGGCGGAGTGGGATGTCGTAGTCCATTTCCGCAGAAGGTAATATGCTATATGCTGTGCTAGAACAGCCTGGTATATGCGAGATATTTTATTATTTTCAATACACCATTTTGTGTGCTACCATTTTCTCCTGTCACCCTCCATGCATATTCTCGAAGTTTTTTGTTGTTGTTTGCAATGCTGACGATTTCAAGTATCCTCTCTGCCACGGAATTTCACTCCCATTTATCGCTTCAATCCTGTTGTAGAACGGGACTATTCAAAACAATTACGAAACTACTCACGTAACTGTGCATTCAATTATTATTAATAGATGCACGTATTTTGAGCATCTATTTTCATCAATTTTAGCATTTTGAATTGCAATTTTAGCGTTTTGTTGCGTTTTAAATGTTTAATTAAAAATCTATTTTTATAACGCATAAATTTCAAATACAATTCAAGCATGTAACATTAAAAAAATACAAACACAAAAACAAAAACAAATGATAAATTAAAATTAAGCAAGAAACGGTTATAATTAAATAAAATTTTGAATCATTCAACATCAACACTATTTACCGGACATCAAATTGATTTGATAGCAGCTTATGCAAATTATTAATATTTAGGTTTAAAAAAAATGCTAATATTGAGCCTATGTTAATGACGTAAATAACGCTTTATAAATAATTCTTTAATAACAAAACAGTTTCTTTTACATTAATGTAACACTCTAACCCGCTACAAATGGATTGAGTAATTGTTCACTGAATGTCTCATAATACAAATTTGTCTCATTCATACTTGATTATAATAAATGTGCTATGATGTTGTATATTTTAATATTTATTTTAATAAATTAACTAATTTTAGCATCTATTCACATGTTCTACTAATTTCGCATCTACCGCAAAATGCTCAAAATACGTGTACCTAATTATTATTTACTTTTGAAAGTGCTCTCCCTAAATTTTAATCTCTGTCGAGATTCGATACATCTATGAATACTCCAGCGTGTAACTAATTAAACAAGTAAACGATCCACAGCTAATATATTCACCCCTTATTCTCAGAAGACGATATTGTAGAAAGGAGAAAAAATTTCATAGATCACCGGGTTATTTTAAATCGTCTATCGTTGATATGCGAGACTAATTTGCTCTTCTCGGCTATTTCTGCTCCCTGTTCGGAGTGAATAGTCACGATACGATGTTTTCAAGATTCTCTGTACCCGCCAGTCTCTTACTTTGCTCCTCAAGTCATGACATCGTCCTGTTCTTCCTATGGACGAAGCCAATTATTTTTTTTGGTTTAGCTACTAAACAAATTATGTATATATTTTTTTGTGTTTGTAACTACTGTTTTCTGTAAGCTTTAGAATATTTATAGAAATAAAAACACAATTTGCATGTCCTATTCCGTAATTTTTATATTATGTGATCAAAATATATAATTTGAATTTGAAATTACACTCTCACTTTAATATAATATTTATTTATTGATGTTCCTGTACACTCTAGGCGTCAAGTAGGGTTGTTTAATAACGAAGTCTTGGCTGCTGTTGGTCGCATTAATAGAGTGACCCTATTAGGGGGTGTCGAGCGGCGGCGTGGGTATGCATTATCTGGAGTGCATAACAAAACCTTTGCAGCAGTCTGAAGCAGAGCGTCCCCCAACGGAGCGCCATGTGGAAAGATTTCAATAGGACTCTACGATTTTCCCACACACAGCTTACCGTTGGTGTTGCCTTTAAAAGTGCTTACTTTTCTCTCGGTTGGAAATGTTGGCATGCGAACGTGTAATGCAGTGTTGCAACATCGTAAACAGAAAAATAAAGCCCGAAAATCTTTCGTGAATTTCTACCACAATTATCTTCTGTTCCTATCCTAATGTATAATTTTCCTTCGAAGTATACAGAAACTAATTGTCCGTAAAACATGATTTAAATTACTTTTAAGGTGTCAATTCATTCTCGGTGGAAAGGTATTATAATTTAAAAATAAAACACGATTTGTTTTGTACAACTTCCACATGTTTATAATGACCCCAACCTAGCTCATCATTCTAGTCGATAATGTTCGCGATGAGCGAAATCGGTCCTGATTTATATATGAAAATGCTGTGGTAGTACAAAAAAATGTGTTTTATTTTAAAAATGATTTAAATCATTTATTAAAAGCCATGTCATTTATAAGGAATCTTTTGCAATGTGTGTATTGCCTATTTATAGATTTCTTAACCCTAGCATATTCTCCACTTTATTTTGATTTTGTAGCATATCTAAACATTCGTAAATGTTTATCAATAACATAAGCCCATTAAATGTTAATATAAAAATCGGAATGCAATATCATATACTTAATAGAAGTATGTGGAATATCTTAATCCGGTAAACAGTGTAACAGGTCATTAAATATTTTTATAAAATCTATATAATATTTATTTATATCGTCCCCGTTCTTTTGTGACAATTTTTCTCGTTTTATTTATTTATTGTTTAAAATAACCATATATAGCATAACAGCTGACTCTTTTACGCAATGCATGTAATCACTATACCATATACATGAAACAAAAATCAATCAAAATGAATTGAAGAAAAATAGGATGACTCAAAAAATAACAATATTATGAACATTAACAATTATTCATAGTAAAAAAAAATCTGATTCATTGTCAGTGGAATTGGTAAAGATTTTTTATTCTCGAGTTTCTCAATAATATATGAGTGAATAACTATTGATTCTAGCTATGAGTAAACTTAAGTGTAAATAAAAAAATACTGTTCTCTGATGACTGTAATCAAATTTTAATGTCCGCAAGACTTACTTTTCTCTGTCGGAGTATAGCATTTCTGTGAACTTACACTGTTGGGCGGGCACAAGACGAATGTGCTTGTCCAAGCGGTATGAGTCGATAGTCCGAGAATTCTGTCCTTATACACAGTATCCAATACCTTAACAGTGAAGGAAAATGTAACAATATTACATAAAATAAATACATAATATATTGGTAACATGAACTTTTCTGTCATTTTTAATCTACTCTTGTATGAAAGCTTCCGCAGTCTTTCTCGAATATATTCAATGCATGGCTTGCGTTGCCTTTAAGGCTAAGGCTGGCCTTGTTACAAGTCTAGTTCTGTATTATGTTATTTGTCAATCGGTTATCTGTCTTGCGAATCATGTATTCCGCCTTTTTCTGTACCACATAGGATAGTATAGTATATAGTATATATGATATCATTTTCAGTCAATGTTTCTTGTTAACAGATTTCCGTATACTGCTAATAATTTTCGTGAAATAACAACCTTTGAAATTCTTCTCGATAAACCCAAGTACGCAATACCACGAGTAGAAACGGTACGAAAATTCTAAAGAATTTTCTATTTGTTTTTCAATAATAGTCACCGTATGTCTATAATAACAATGAAGTGCTTTGCATTTATAAACACTGAATTTAAACTCAATTTTAAGACAACTTATTTTTACTTTCACTGGTTGTCACTGAACATTTTATAATTTGTAAAGTTTAACGGTATTGATAAATTCAATGCGTACTTTTATTTGGAAAATTCACACTTTGATTCTGTAAGAGAAGTAAGCAGCTTATGTGTTGTTAAAATGAGTAATACTTTCATACAAGTTCACAAAGATTCTATAAAAACTCGTGCATCGAACCGTTGAATCGTTTTTTTTTATTATTCTTAGTAGTTCAGACAGTAAGACTCCCTTGATACAATAGTTTTCCAATACTTTGTTGAAATAGTTCGGTAAAAAATCAAAACAGTGATAAAATAACACACCCGAAATCAGAACAGTGACAAAACATCACGGGGGAAAAATGAAACACAACATTTTTGTTGTATTTATTTATCAATTAAATACAAATGTACAACATAATTTCAAAGAAATTTTTAATATAATATACCTAATAACTGAAGATTGTAAAGAAAATAAAATAAATTGATATTTATATACCGTCATTGAAGTTATCTTCATTTGCTGTTTTCATGATGTTCTTAACAGATTTTTTAAAAAAAATTCTGTACATATTTTCTTCATAATCAATTTTAATATAATATTTCGATTATAAGTACCATCAATTTGGGTAAATTTGCACATCGATCTAAGATTGGCTCACTACATGGAAAAAAGTCCTGTTATAATACCACGATAATACTAATGCCATATGAATATTTTGTAGTTAAGCAAAGGTATTGAGTAGCCCTTGGTGGTAAAAATATGAATTAGTGTGCTCAATTATTCAATCCCGTAATCCCGGGACTTCGGGATTCTCTGTAAATGCTAAAAAATCATCTATCAAATCTTAAGTTTTTTCATGTACATACATAGTTTTTATAAAAAACCTATAGAATTAAAATGAATTTATTGTTTTCTCCTTCCTTCTCATATTTCCTAACTGCCATTTTTAAATAATTTTAAATGGAAGACAAATTAAGACCGTTTCTTAAATGAATGGAGGGCAATATCTCAAAATGAAGGACATGTCCTCTTTTTGGAAAAGATTTTGGTAAAGCCTACCATAATAATGCAATGAATAAAATAAAATTATTTTGATTATTATGTCGTTTTTCAAATATTTTTCTCTTTTTTTGTAAATGACTGTCTTATTTTAAATCAACAAAAAATCATTCCAATGCCCAAAAAAATATTTAATCATATATAAATTCCAATTGAAGTAATAATGTACACAAATTCAATTTTAAATGTACATGAAATTAAACTTAATGGCCCCGGGATCCCGGGATTGAGAAATTCTGAATCCCGAAATCCCGGGATCGTAAAAAGGGACCGGGATTGGATGCCCTATGTGCAACATAATTAATTTTATTATTGAATTTATAAGCTTGTCAGCTTGGAATGATAAAACCCAATTTAAAAACTTTTCTTGAAATGAACTGCGTTAGCCATATTTTCATTTTGTATAACTAATCTGTAAACCAAATGCTGTATATTTTTTCCCATCCCAATTATGTACACAATATATGAAAGCATAAGGAAAGTTGCCAAGACTTTAAAATCACTGCATTTAAATAATTACAGTTATTATTTGTATCGTGGGCCAAAGTTACCCAATTTGAATGAAAATTTTGCCCACCTTGTTTTATCTATATTTATATACCAATTAAAACAATACATCTATTTATGTTTATTAAATTTCATCTTAAGACATTAATTCATTTCTATGTCGATACACACATAAATGCAATAGCGAACTATAAAAATACCAAAACCCTCAGAACTGGGCCAAAGTTATCCAGATTGACCGTATTAAATAGAATTATATAAAACTAAAACCTTCTTAACACGTTTCATCGTTCTGATTTGTCATGTTCTGTTCATTGTCCGGTTACCGTTGAAATTGCTTCCTTGCTTAATGAAAATCCCTAGTTTGTGCTCAGGTATATCGTTTGTCTAATAACGTGGGGTAGAGTTTAATTTCGCATATAATATGATATGATGTCGAGTATGTTTGTTTGATCAGTGACTAATCTAATCACCAATCAAAGCACCCCAAAGTGTTCACAGTGAATGTCCAATTTACTAATTTACCACAGCATTTCAAACTTGACATTCTAAAGCAAATAGTTGAATCGAATTTTAGTTTCGCTGAATAATTCGGGTCCGTCGTGCTGTGGTCAACGTCGTTGGCTACGGTTACGGATGTCTCGGTTTCAAATTCCTGTACGGATAGTTTCATAAATTGATTTTTCTAACGATTTATGTTAATAGGCACTGATATTTACGATATCTAAAAATCCCTCACACCCAAAACAATTTTTTAACATATATAATTTTAAAAGATACATAATGAATTTAAAAATATATATTTTTTAAACGTTTATTTAATCCAATTTGAATTGTCGCCGATTTGGGATAACTTCTGTAGAAATTTTGGTAAGTTGCGGAATGTAATCCAGCGTCATATTGTTTACCGAATCATATTTACTTTGGCTTTGAGACGGATCACTTTAAGAAATGAGTTATTAGTCGTATTAATGGCATTAACTGTCAATCGCAAATGCATTATGTTTATAAAAAAAAACACTATTTTAATTTATTATATCGACTAAGGGTGCTTGATTTAATTTCAATATCAAATTTTAATCATAAAAAAATAATATTTTCTATGGATTCGGCGGTAACTTTGTGGAAATTCATTTTTAATATAAAATTTAAATTGATAACTAAATGCTTGAAGATGCCGAAAGATGAAAATTGTGTTTTTTTCTTACATTTTTAGTTCAAGTCGAGGTTTCTGTCTGCGATTGATATTTTTAAAATTTGACCACTTATTCGAAGTTTATTTAATAATTATTTTGTAACCTTTTTAAGGTTCAATTATAGGGATCGTTGAATGTACGCAACGTAACCTTTTTCGAAGTCAAATAGTTATGGAAATTCGCAAAACATAAAATTGCTCAGCAAACTTTGGCGACAAGCTGTAGCGAGGGGTGGTCGGCCACGGTGGATAGCGTCGTTGGCGGGGTGGGTGCGCGGGGTGCGGCGGGCGCACCGCCAGAACTGGAATCGATGCGCGCGGCCGGCCACCGCCGCCACCCCTCCGACCGCCAACTGCCCCGCCCCGCACCGACTTGTACGCCCGTCTTCCAAGTTTTCCGCTTGCACCGGAGGCCGTCTTTATTGCCAAATGTGTAGCTTTTTTTTTATCATGCCATAGCGATACGCGTTTTATTCGGTAAATAATGACAATCCAACAATGGCATAAACTCTACTTACTACCAAGTACTAAGCCTCTCATAGGGGTTAACCTTATTTTTATCGAGACATTTTTATCATGCTACATTATTTACCGTGTGTTTTGCGGTTTTTTCCTTTCAAAGTTTATTATATTAATCGAAAACAAAAGATAAATTTCCTCTTCAGCCTAACGGAACGAGCTCGTCTTATCGATTTAAAAATTTAATTTAAATTTACCCCTTTCTCTATTTTATTTAGTCAACATTTGAGAACTAATGCATGTCTTTTCTCCGCGCGTTGATTTTGAGTCACTTTGATTAATTTATCGTTTTAAAGCAATTTATCTGCTTTGTTTAGTATTTTTTCATATCTAACATATATTTTTAATGGAATCAGATTTATTACTATTTTTAAAAATAAGTGATATTCTTCACCTAAAAATAACTTGATTGAATTGACAATTACTTAGTAGAAGTATTTAGTTTTACAAGAATCTTGAATCAGTATTATTGTAGAACGTAAATACTTTAATATTTGACCTTACTCTAAATATGATGTTTTCGTGAATCGCCAGGCTTTACGACCACCCAGTACCGCTTCACGTTTTATACGAATTTTCTGGAAATGATGTCTTTGGAATAAACATAATATTTCAGCGTCTATTCAGCCCTAACTGAGTGTCGATTCACTAGATATTGGATAAATATACGTATTCGTTTTCGAATTTAAATATTTGTATATAAATATTACTGGGTACTCGCAATTGACATTCACTATGGCTTCAACATTTATCCATTATTATTTAAGAGTAAATTTTCAGCATATAGTAACGCGGTTTAAAATCTACGCGATTGGTAAATTCGAAATAAAAACTAAATTACACACGTCGTGTTCAAAAACTCAAAATGCATTTCGATATTGAAGAATTTTCAGGCCCAAGTAATAACTGAAGATCTTGTTAAAATGGACTGAGATGTGATTAATATTATAGATTTTCTCCTTACCGTTTTACTTACAACATCAATTCTTAAAAAAATGTTTCTTTGATTTACGAAGTCACCAATTAATTTTACCTGTAGACCAATTTAGAAAAAAAAGTGTAGCACTTAGACGACTTTGGTAAGGTCAATCCGAATTGAATTTATTGTTAGAAATCAGCAATATGACGTTTCGCGTAAAATAAAGGATTGCTGTATGTCTTATCGTGTTTTTTTATACAAATATAACAACGTACAATCAATATTTTGATAAGCTTGCTGTAACATATTGTAGAAGTATATATATCTATCAGATATAAATCACTGGCAGATTTAAAAAATATTTTTATGTATTTATTTTTGATTAATGATGTTGGCAACACTAAGTGCAAAATCTCACGGCGAGACACGCCCCCACCCACCGTGCCACTTTTTATACACGCCGCTAAGAGATTTTGCGTGAATGACACTGCCAAGTTTGGTCCTCGAAGAAAGTCGGCAGGCTATACAATCTCCAGTATCGATTCTTGGAATTCAACTGGCTGATACCACATTGAATGCACATGGAATTTTGAAATAGAATTTCGTTACAGAAGATATGCTTCAACTGGTACTTATCGTCAACGGACGTTGAATTTATTGTTGTATTGGAAATATGAATACATTTTATTATAGTTGAATATCCAGTTGAAAAACACTATATAAATTTTGTAGATGATAAAGATGTGAAAATCCATATACAAAGAGATACGCAGTAAGCAATGTTTCTGCGTCTATACAAGACACTTTATTTATTATAATTGCGATTGATACAAAAACCTTTTGTTTGTGTTAATGAACTTCTTCCAAGCTTACACTGAAATTTAAATAAATAATACAAATTAATCACTAACAATGTTGTCTGCTTAGAAGTAGTTCAAATGAATTGTGTTTTATTTTTTAAAATATAATGTCTTTCCACCTAGAATTGACAGTTAATACCTTAAAAGTGAATAGAGTTTAAATTCAAGATACTTTAAATTAAACTGAATAATACATGAAAATTCGGTACAACTAGTTCTGAAGACGACGTGATGCCTAAAATACAATTAAAAATATTTGACAATCCTCTTAGAATTAAAAACATGGATGCAAATGGGATAAGAAGTGATTTTTTTTTATTCATTTAAAGGAATAATTAACATTGCTTGCTTCTGCGTTGCGTTTTCTTTGAAATTGCCTTCTGTTATTAAACGAATAATTTAATTGACGATATAACTAGTATGTGCTAAGCTAGCCTGCTAAATTTAACACTCCAATCCAACATTTTAAATTCGTTCAAGAAAAAAATCCTTTTTCAATTATCGTGCAGAAAATCATTTGTACACTATGAATTAAAAATAATAAATGATCAGCATAATTGAATTCTAAAACATTAAATGAATATTGCTAAAATAGATATTTATTTAATATAATTTAAGACATCGACAGAGAGATTAGAATCGACGAGAAATTAGATATTTATTTAAGTGTTTGTAAGCAATGGTCAAAAATCGTTAACGTATTGAGTAGAAATTTATCATTGAACCTAGTTACGCAAAAACGTAGAAATCCAATTATTGTTTTTCTGTTTATTTACTTTTACATTATTAATTCATTTATAAGAATTCATATTCTACATTTTGCAACATCATATAAAATTTTGATTGTAGAAAATGTTGACAGTGAACAGGAATGTTAAAATTTAAGCTTTCTAGCTTAAAAGTAATTTTTCAGTTATTATTTACTAAAAAAATTCTTTTGTGTTGTTACTTTTTGAAAATTCAATCAAAATTACAAATAAAAGATCTGTGCTGCGTTGGCATATTCAGGTAATTGAAACGAGTAATTTTGTAAACAAACTTTAATCACATGACTAGCAGGCCCGACGAAAATTAATTATGTTTGAATAACTCGATACCTTCATGTGGGGTAGTTTTCCCATTACTGAGTTAAATGCATTACAGTATACAGGTAGGCGTGACTCTACGAGCCACTAGTCTGCTACGCCACGACCGCATAGGCAACCCCCTGACGTTGTGACACCGCGACACTCGTAGGTGTAGTAAAATCGCTTTCATGAACCATACTAAAATTACTAATCGATATTATAAAACGTTTTTATAACGACCAGCCACGATTTAAATCACCCATTATACCACGTATATACAATTTTCATTTAAATTTTGTGAAATTTACTGATATACTGTAACAGAAAAGTACTACGAACAACTCTCAGCAATATAAAGTGGTTTCAATGAGAATCTCTGACAGGTGCAACTAGGGCTTCCGTTCCCGGGATCGCGGTCAATTAGCCAATCCCCTAATTCCGGGATTGTCAAAATATCAATCCCGGAATTTCGGGTGTTAACAAATAATTCATATTTCAGATTAAATACATCCTGACTACAACGTGTACCTAAGTTTGTTTATGGATATACTTTTTTATAATACCTACTTAATTAATATATTGTATTGTGGTCTCCTTTCTTCTCTTATTTCGTAACAGGCATAGACAGGAACAGACAATTTTGACAACAATCTATTGTATTGCTTTTTGCATGATTTTATATAACATCTAATTTTATATAAAGAAAATCTTCTCAAAAAATAATAAAAAATATATACAATCATGTCAATATAAAAAATCACGTATTCGTGCCATTTGAAGCAATAATAGACACAAATTTCATCTTAAATATTTCAATTTATAACATGAAATTGCGCTTAATGATCAATGCCGGGATTCCGGAACTGAACAATTGTGAATCACAAAATCCCGGGATCATAAAAATTGTCCGGGATCGGATGCCCTAGGTCAGAGATGGTGAACCTTTTCCTGTCGGTATAACGCATTCGTTTAAGATAAGTCAAATGAGGCCGTCATTTAGAAACATTCATAAAAATGTATGTACTTTATTTTGTGAAATAAGGAAATCAATGAAATTTATTTACAAATTTGGAAAAATTCAAAAATTCAGTCAAAAGAGAGCACTTGTGACCCTAAGAGTCCGCAGGTTCGTCACACCTACCCTAGGTCTAATCGTAGTTTTTATAACTTTATCAGTATTTTTTTCTATTTGTTGAAACATCTTAAAAATAATCGACTATACAATACGTGTCTTCTTTCGAAGAAGACATTTATAGAATGGAAATCCACGTTTAATTCAAATATCTGTGCATCACTATTTACTTCCGTATTATCACATAAAACAACATCTTAACAACATTTTTTACAAACAAGTTAATTTCTTGCAAAATAAATTAATATAAAGTTGTCAGTATTACGAAAGAAGATTTATGTGCTTTATTTTCTTGAATGGTTGCATTTATCCTTATTGAATACTCCAAAAACGAAGGCCCATGTCAATTCCACCACTGTGTATTCAATCTTTAATTACCGCGAGGATAAAGGGCGTCGTAGCTCGTTTACATTCCTGTAAATTATTGGTTTTCGGTATTAATATTTATCAGCCTTGTTCTGAGTTTAATTCAGTCCGTATATCAGTCAAACGATTTGTTCTTTTTCATAAGTTTAACAGATCGTTATTTAAAAAAATTAATGAAAAAGTAAATTACATGCCGGAAAAATTGACAAACCCGGATGTGGAAGCTTAACCCTTTAATTTATTGCTTACACGTGGAATAGATAGGGATTGAGAAGGTACATAATCAAACGGCTTTGAAATCAATTCGTATACAATATGATTTAATGGAATTAAATTTAATGAAATTTGTATCAATCGTCTTTACCACGGACAGATAAATAAAAGAATATCCTTATTCATACAAAAGGTATTGAATATCTAAGAATATCTCCATTATATAGCAGAAAATACATGTAAATCATTCACAATAGAAGTATTTCAAAAGAATGAATATTAAATTTTTTTGAAAGGCAGTTGTATAATATAGTAAACTAACTATAAAACTTCATAGTCGTTGTAATGTATTAGATTCTTATTATAGACGTATAGTTATTGAATATTAAATTCATGCACTTACTTGTTACGCGAGAAAAGTGCCCACCAATTTTCTTGTTTTTGTTATTGCCGAGTTAAATAATAAGGTAAAATGTTTTCTTTCCCATGCGTTTGCGAAAATTTTATTCAAAGACTTTTTGTTGTTACTTAACTGTGCAGAAAAAAAGTTGAGTGTATTATTTCTCGACATTGTATTCCTTTCGAGTTTGTGGGGGAAAATTCCGATTTCCTTAGACTAGATTTATTTTTGACGTGTGACCTTAGTGACGGTATTTTTATGCGAAATTTGGAAGTTTTATAACTTTGGGAAAGTTCTGTCGGCAAAATGTAAGCCGTAATCTTTTATATCGACGAATAAATAATAATCTGCTGTTTACATGAATTGTACGATACTTCCAAATACACATAGAATTGCGCGATTTTTGTTTTTTTTTGTGTTTCTGCAAATGCGTTTCGCAATCAACAAATGTGAGCACATTATTTGGACATGCGCTATATTTTGTTTAAAATATTTTCTTACATAACAGTGTAAATTTTCATTTTATGCATCCTTTTCATCTACTATCCATATTATTGTCCTTTACAATTTTTTTTAATAGTTCTAGGGCCGTGTTTCTCAAACTTTTTGAAATTTACTGCCTGCGGTCCCTTTAAAAATTGTTCAATGACTCGTGGACCCCTTTAATAAAAAAAGAAAATCTATATTATTTTTAAGAAATCGGTGCCGCCAAATACTTTTCACAGGGATGCTACATACCTACGGCGCTGCACTGCTTATAGGCTGTTCTGAATAAAACATTTTTTTACAAACAATTATGTATTCAGAAAATATTACATGTTATGTAGGCATTCAATTTAAATAACAATTTTTATGGGATGGATGCATCTGTTTTGCCTGAACCAATTCTTCTTTCCCTACCTGGGATAGATCCGAACCCAAAACCCAAGAAATCTTACATGCTAAAATTATAAAAATATAAATAGTATAAATATGCGTTCATTTTTCGCGGTCCTACCGAAACCGCTTCGCGATCCCCTAGAGGACCGCGGTCCTCAGTTTTATAACCACTGTTCTAGAGGAATAAAAAATATGTTAAAATCTAAACAATGGGGTCATATTTAATTTTATAATACAAGTTTATTAAATTAAAAATTCTAGTGTAACCAAGTTTTATCATGATCAGGACCGGTTTCGCTTATCGCGAGCATTGTCATAAGATAATGAACTGTATTATTAAAGAAACATTTTTTTAAACTTTGAAGCTTTCTGTCTCCTTAAAATAAATATTTCAAGTAAATGTATCAGTAGTATAAACTTTGTCTTATTAATGGGTTTGATTTATCGGTATCCTAGAGCAGCTTAGTTTAAATCCAGGGAAGGCCAATATTAAAATTAGACTCGATATAATAATCTCTGACATGAGTTTATGTGACTTAAAGATATCTCCTCAATATTTTTTGGGTGAAATTTTTCAAACGTTTCTTGAGCTTAGCCCAAAAGATTTAAGAATTTAAAATTATCTAACGTATTACTTTTAAAACCAAGTAATATTATTACTTGAAAGGGATCACTTATTTTTCTTTCTTCAGTGTACGTGTATATATATAAAAACAGGCCTGGGCAAAGTATTTGGTTGAAGGGTTACATTAAAAAGTTAAAATACTATTTCTAGATATGCTTTATTTACTATCGTAAAATGGTAATTTCAACCTAACGACATAAGTGATTCTGAATAATAAACAATTTATCGATTGCATAGTGGGTCGCACAAAAATACGCTTAGGGCCACATATGGCATGCGGGTCGTAGTTTTCCCAGGCCTGTATTATAATATCAAAGTTTTCATTATGTTTATTGTTATATTAAATATAACCACACAGAAATGTATTTTATATTTGTACTCTGTTGACTATATCAACATTTACTGACGATTAACTAACCATATCTGCAATATTCACACTTTTGAGTGCTCTGAATTCTTTTACACGCTTGGTTCTGTGATGTTTTAAGCACCAAGCGTTTGCAGGCTTCATCCCCTAGTTGTTTTCGGGAATTTCCGGGAATCAGCGAAATATCGCGAGCGACGCGCCTCCATGGCCACACGGCTAGGGTCGACACGCTCTCAAAGAATTTGGACCAATTGTCTACACATTTCCACCAAGCCGGTATACCGTCTGGAAACCTTGTATTTTCATTAGCATTATTGTGTAGAACCTGCCTAGAGCTTTACATCAGTATATCTATAGGCATACAACGTGACGTACGCCTGATAACAACGGAAAATCGTTGGTCTATAGTTTTGAATAGTGATTGCTAAGTGCTGTATCTTAATTTTTGAAAATAGCTGTGTTAGTTTGTACTAAGTGCACATATACGGACACGTCAAAATATTAACCTAATATCCGACCACGCCTTCTAAATAAATTTGTTTCCATGTAAACACCGTTAAATAAATAATTTATGAACGCGCTCTTAATATTCGACAATTATGTGTTGTAGAAAACTTTAAAACTTTTTTAAATTGACAATTTCAAAATCTGCACGCTGTAAATGCTTACGTCACTAGTGTGTTTTTTAGTTATTGTAGCTATTTCAAATTATAAAATATTAATAATATGTTTTATACTTTACCTTCAAATTGCTGTAATTTTATATTTAAGTCTTAATTTATAACATCTTAAAAGATAAACATAATAATATTGAAAAACTTAAATGAAGCGACGATTTTAATTCTTTTTTTTCTTGAATATGTATAAATTAGGAATTAACCTGTTTGCCTAAAAAAACTCTTCCATATCGTATGTCTATTAACAATTTAAAAGTGAAAAAAAAAAGAGATTGATTCAAAGATTAAATCAATTCTGTAATGCCGCATATAGACGTATTAATATTAAAGTTCATAAAAGTGTGTTTTATGCGAGTAATAACAATTTTATAGATAAATCCGCTATAAAAAGAACTAATCTTGTGTTGTATGCTATACAGATTAATAATAAAATTGTGACATGAAATTTAACTTTTGTATTGTGTAAAGCACAATAAAAAAGTAGTTTTGTGTGTCGACATCGACTACAGGCGAGTTGAAAACGTATTATGACATATAGTTCGTGGATAAATGGGAATCGATGTCTGCAGAAAATAACAAGATGTGAATTATCGAGTGACGAAGGTGGATATTCGGTTCGTTTTACTGCTTGGAAAGGTTGATGATTTCGCACGACTTAGCACACCAACCCAACTTCGTACTTATTCGTGAATTAATAGTCTCGAAACGTAGAACTCTGAACTAAGTTATATAGTATAAATCCAAGTTGTATATATCGTGATACGGTGGTGCTACGAGCATCGCCGTCGTAGCATCGACCTCCGTAGCTGCTGGTTGAGTATTAGTTCTACGAGTGAAAGAGAACACTAGCTCAAATATGCTGATAAGGTGGAAAAGTAAAGATAAAACTGAGAAGGGGGGGAAAGCTGGCAGTGCTGCCCCCTCAGGGGGCTCCAAGAAAAAGAGAAAAGGACGAGAAGGAGGTAAGGATGTATTCTGTTTAATTATATTATTTTCATTCGTATCAAAGTATTTTTTTATATCTATACATTATAAATTTATTTATGTGGAATTTGTAGATTAATATTTAGTTTTTATTTACTACTGCATTATATTTATTTCAGAAAATTAAACTACATTCCTATCCTAAAAAATAAATATAATTTTTCTTGATTAAACCAAAACAGCTGATGAAAAATGTTTCGCTTAATAAATGAAAATCGTTGTATTAAATTGTAAGATAAATACGGAACATCTGGACTCGAATAAATTTACATACCCTATTCTGTATAGCCTAGTATAGGCATCACTGAATCCTTCAAATGTTGTACATTTTCATACATTTTGTAACTGGCAGTCACTGTGATCAAGTTCATTCGTATAGTCGATTGTCTGAAGATGTCAAAAGGCGAAACCCGGGCCGTTAGTTAGAAAATACAAAATTTGAACTATTTAAATTTAATATCAAAATTCCACCAAGCACCTTCGGTCGATATCACAAATACACAAGATACCTTTTTTCAATTGTGAATTCATAGGTTTTGTTTCGGAAATATTCCGTTTGCCTACCATGCAGAGAAAAATATTATGAACAAAACAGCATTCGTAACTCCTAGCCGCTTAAGTACGATATGTGCCCTTCGACTTTTGGGGCAACGAGTTCATCAATATGATTAAAATATTTTTTTATTTCTTATGAAGCTACAAACGTGCTTTTTTTAATTGGTGTTATTTAATTTAATATATTTTTTATCTTTAATTATTTATAATGTATATTTGACATTACAGTAAAGCCCGGCTAGATATTTTTAAAATTTTAAATCAATTTAGCTTAATCATATAACCACACATAGCACACAGCCGGGTGGTCAATGCTCTTGAGTTTTCGTCCTAATTGGCTACGGAGTCATGAGTTCAATCCAAGAATGGATACATTTGTAAATTGATTGATTTATATCCAAAGGCATGGATGTCTGTGATATTTTCATTAAGTATCGCCCATCTACTATCTGATTCTGAAAACGGGGCGGAGAAAAAGCGATTAACAAACAAAGTCCTTCTACCCCACCGTTCCCACCCCATCGTTATATCTTTTCAATCTCCAAGGAGAGCTTGAGCAACTTCTTGACATCGCTAGTGCTCGATTAAAAAGCTTATGTTTTAATGCTCCATTAAATATCACCAAATAGCCGTAGAAGATAATATATAATAATAATAATGGTTTCATTGTTTCAATATTCATTAAAAAATCTGTTGTTGTTTGGCTGTAAAGCTAGCAAATTAAAAGCCCATTACTAATTCAATCAACACTTCAAGGGCACAAGGCCCCATATTCCTATCTGTGTGAAATTTTGTTTCAATTCTTCGATTTTAATTTTCAGTTGACCGTTGTTTGAATAATTATTTTCATACTTTTAACACAAATTATTTATTCTTTTTGGGTGTATTTCGTGTACTGCAATATAAAAAGTATACAGCAAAAATATTTCAAACTGAATTTATTATAAAAATAAATTAGAAATCTTCCTACCTCCACTAAATTATCTTGAAATCGACCTAATGTTCCTGTCCTTGTATACAGTGAAACTCCGATTATACATGTTTCAAGGGACCCAAATAATACAAATTAAAAGTTCTCTTCATTCTAGGGTTTTTTTTACGAACAGGTTGGATGGGGTCGAACGTGCTTATGAGCGAAATGAGAAATATTCCGCAAAAACGGTCAATCGAGACCATAATATTTAGACGATAGATTGAGGAAATCGATAAATCGGGGAACGATTAATGCGGGGTTATTTAACATTGTTCTTATGGGAGTTTGTCCGGGACTATACAACTGATCGATCCGTTCCGGAACACGATTTATGCTAGAACGGGATATCGGGATTCCACTGTATACCATATAGCATATTTTGATGCCTAAATCTTAACTTATGAAACCGCCACAGCAATGTAAGAGGGATTTATGAAATAATCAAGTACAATGCAGGATTTAATGCATCAGGATTTAATCAGATTTGGGCACTAGTTTGAAATCACTAAAAGATAATCAACGACTCGGATTTACATGTTAGCAAGTCAATAGTTCTCCCCGTACAGAATTAACGTCAGTTTCACACTAGTTTTGCGTTGATATTTTCATTTGACATTGATTATCGCGTAGAATCAACTTTTTTTTTCACTGAGTTTTTGATGTACGATACATTTAAAGCATCGCTTGCCCAATAAAATTTAATGCATAGTTAAAGACACTCTCGAATTGTTCGACCGAGTTTCGGTCTGTTTGAAATATAAAGTAAAATCAAATTTGAGTTATTGAGATTTTGTACACTTCCATGTATTTTGTCACTAACGACCCGGGTTTCCCCTTTCAGCATCTTCAGGCATTCGAGCGGCACGATTGAGCTCGAACTGACAATCGAGTCGATGTCTTAAATTATATAAAGTAAAATCGTTGAGTATTTGTTCAAGCAATTCCAAAATATTTTTTTGTAGAGAATTCGCAGGACATATGTACAGCACAAAAGAAGGCTGAGTACGATGGTTTTATTACCATAAGTAAATAGTGTAAAATTAGATAATTTTGATACATTTTTTTAAATGTAATTGATTGATACTAGTGATAAGCTTATATTTAAAAAAATAAAACACAAACCATTTGTACTACTTTCACATATTTATAATGATCAGGACTGGTTTCGCTCATCACGAGCATTATCACCTGATAAAAATACAAACATAACAGGCTTATTTATATAAAATTGAGTGTAAAAATGAAGGTATATAAAACTGATGGTTCATGAACTAAGACAAGAAAATACTAATTAGCAAACAAATTATTCATAAATCAAATAAAATTCTACAATTAAAATGTTATGGACCTCTTGCAAATCATTAAATACTAATCTGAAATCACAAATATAGCTACATTAAAAGTCCATTTAGCTGAACAAATTTTTTAATGACATTACTAATGTAATATACAATAATGAATCAGGAAAATTATAAGAAAAAATTAGTGAACCATTTAAAAATACTTTATATTTGATTTGGATTATTGAGATTTTGTACACTTCCATGTATTTTGTCACTAACGACCCGGGTTTCGCCTTTCGGCATCTTCAGGCATTCGAGCACACGAATGGACTCGAACTGAGAGACAGTAAACAGTGTCTAACGTTTATATAGAAGATACAAATGCGACAAATATTATTTACGAAGTAAGATATTATACGTCTGAGAGCCACACTGATACCTGAGTTAAAATTTCGGGAATCGCCCTAATCCTTATTTTGTAAACACCATATTAACAGATTGGCGAATTGCCGCTTTTCAACTTCTTTTAGAAATACCAGTGATTTTACAATTATAATAGTATTGTGGGTTTTGACGGGATGTAATTCGACGAATGGGTAAATATATGCAATCATTCCATCCACATTTAGTGACATCTGTTAGGTGTTTCAACGTATAGGATATAATAGCGGAGAATTAGGAAGGTTCAGCTGCTCATTCAAAATTGGCAAGGAATTTAACTGGGCTCTATTAATTTCCAAAATTTCTTGATAAAATAATTTATGATCCCCCATGTTTCTATGCAACAGTTTAACCCCATCATTTATAACTTTATATTTGATTTTTACACTCAATTTCATATAAATAAGCCTGTTATGTTTGTATTTTTATCAGTTGATAATGCTCGTGATGAGCGAAACCAGTCCTGATCATTATAAATATGTTCAAGTAGTACAGATGAATTGTGTTTTATTTTTTAAAATATAATGTCTTTCCACCAAGAATTGACAGTTAACACATTAAAAGTGATAAGCTTATTTTAAAATTCTGAGTAATTTAATAGCTGAGCTTCGACTACAAAATATTTTGAGACATTTACCTATCTATCCTAAAATATTTCATCCTAAGTTGGCTTAGATATTTTAAAAGCAGTTCGTGGCCGGTCTGTAGCAGACACTATTAAAACATAAACCCAATGCACCGTGCCGGCACGCGACATTCGCCACACAACGATTTCAATAAGATCAATACATTGATTTCGCAGAACGAACGTGATTTGATATGAATAGTTCATCACTCGTAATTTCTACTTCAACCGGAGGTATCTGATTTCACGAATACTCCGTGTCTATTGCATTTTTCTTTATTTCTTTCGATCCCGATTTCACTCCAAATGAACAAATCAACTGTAATCATTTTCCCTTATCTACTCGAATTGGCTTCGTGATTTATGAAAAATACTGCTTGATTTTCCAGCCTAGAAGCGATGTGTATTGTCCATTTTAATAAGGTCGTCGACAATCCTGGTGGAGGAGAAATGTATCGCTGAAGATTTTAGATTTAAGAAGCTAAAGTGACATGCCATCTATTTATTTATAATAATAATAGTCCTGCTATTTAAAATAGCTATCTCATATTATTTTTTTGTAAGATTTTCATTAACTGTTTTGGAACTATCGTTATAAAGAGTCATTACGACTAATATTTATGTAATCAAATTCCTTATCACGATTTGATAACGCATTTCATGAATATTTCTTTTAATTTGCTGCAAATATTTACGTATTTTTTTTCTTATTCACTACAACATCTATCTAACGTGGACATGGTTGTTACTTTTTGACTTTGTAAAGAACTAACCTGCCAGTGACGATGATAATGTGAGAACGTTCACATTAGTAATCGATATTGTTTCGAATATAGACTTTTAGTCTTACTGATCTTCGTCGCCGCTTCTTCTGTTACTATTTGCATAAGGTCTTCGGGGTCCCTACTTATCTCTTCCTACATAATGAGTTAGATGCAAGTTTATGTTAACAATTGTATTTTATCATTATTGTTTAAAGGATGTATTTGTTAATCACAAATAAAATGTATACGCACTTTATGTAGGTTTTAAAGTATTGTTTTTTAACGTTATCAAAGTATAAAGTAATGATTTTTTATAATTTAAGACATCGACTGAGGGTGCTTGATGGAATTTCAATATCAAATTTGGATTATTGAGATTTTGTACACTTCCTTGTATTTTGTCACTAACGACCCGGGTTTCGCCTTTCGGCATCTTCAGGCATTCGAGCACACGAATGGACTCGAACTGAGAGAAAGTAAACAGTGTCTAACGTTTATATAGAAGATACAAATGCGACAAATATTATTTACGATTTAAGATATTATACGTCTGAGAGCCACACTGATACCTGAGTTAAAATTTCGGGAATCTCCCTAATCCTTATTTTGTAAACACCATATTGACGAAGTTGTTTGTCACCACTATTAGCAGAATTTTACATGAATCATTTAGAAAACCTTATTTTTAGCAATAAAACAGTTGTTAGAAACGTAGTTTATTGGTTCCGTTACATAGATGACATCCTTTGTCTATTCAATGGAACTGAGAGACAAGTTTCTAACCTTCACAATTTTCTTAATTCACTAGATGATAAAATTCAATTCACTTTAGAAGTAGGGGGCAAGAAAATAAATTTCCTTGACCTTAATATTGATATTAAAAACTCCATTCATGAATTTAAAATTTATCGAAAACAGACGTTTTTAGATGCGGCCATCGATTTTAACTCAGACCATAATTTCTCATATAAATTGGCTGCTTTCCATTCTCAGGTTCACAGATTAGTCACTATACCTCTAAATAAATTTAATTTTGAAAACGAACTAAACATTATTAAACAAATTGCCATTAATAATGGCTATGAGGCGTCTCTTATAGATAGTCTTGTATCAAAAAAACAACGTAAATTAGCAGAAAAGATGCTATATTTCGGGAACTTGTCTAAAGACATAGACCACCCTAGAATCTGGTATAGAATTAGTTATTTAGGTTGCACAAGCTTTAAAATTAAAAAACAACTCGCTGATAGTGTTAGACCGGCGTTCTATTGCAAAAACTCTTTAGGCAAATTACTTATTAACAATAAAGATAGAGTAAACTTTAAGAACAAATCTGGTATTTATAAATTACAATGCAATGATTGCCAACATTTCTATGTGGGTAAAACCACACGTACATTAGATATAAGGGTATCAGAACATTTAGCTGCCTTTATATTAAAAAAAGAAACTTCGACATTCGCAAATCACTTGCTAATGGAGAACCATACGTTTAATGCGGATGATGGGGTTAAACTGTTGCATAGAAACATGGGGGATCATAAATTATTTTATCAAGAAATTTTGGAAATTAATAGAGCCCAGTTAAATTCCTTGCCAATTTTGAATGAGCAGCTGAACCTTCCTAATTCTCCGCTATTATATCCTATACGTTGAAACACCTAACAGATGTCACTAAATGTGGATGGAATGATTGCATATATTTACCCATTCGTCGAATTACATCCCGTCAAAACCCACAATACTATTATAATTGTAAAATCACTGGTATTTCTAAAAGAACTTGAAAAGCGGCAATTCGCCACTCTGTTAATATGGTGTTTATAAAATAAGGATTAGGGCGATTCCCGAAATTTTAACTCAGGTATCAGTGTGGCTCTCAGACGTATAATATCTTACCTCGTAAATAATATTTGTCGCATTTGTATCTTCTATATAAACGTTAGACACTGTTTACTGTCTCTCAGTTCGAGTCCATTCGTGTGCTCGAATGCCTGAAGATGCCGAAAGGCGAAACCCGGGTCGTTGGTGACAAAATACATGAAAGTGTACAAAATCTCAATAATCCAAATTTAATGATTTTTTGTTTTGAAACCACGTAATTTAAAACTACAGTTCGCAATATGACGCACTGAAATCGTTAACATCAAGAATTATTTCGTTCGCTATTTGTGCTCGGAATGGGAAATCAAGTGAACATGGTTTGGTATTCTGCCGAACCTCTTCGTTCATTCCACGTGTTAGGTAGATTCTCATTAAGATGGTCCTAACACCCAAAGTTGGTGTCGGTGTGCCCCATTTCGTTAGAAATAACACTCCTTATCCCGATACAATACGGTGTATATAAAGAGGTCGGATGTCTGGTTAATCAATTTACAAAATAACTCCGCTTCTCATTTAATACATGCACATAAGGACGATCGATAAGTCAATGGGCCAATGCAGTCACCATGCGATGTTCATTACATAATGAATTCATGCTAGGATCGTCTCCTACTAACACATATATAATTAATTGGATATTCACGAAGCAGATGACACAATTCTCGGTGATAACATACCTGAATCTGCTATAAGGTTGTCTATTCAATTAATACAGTGAGCTCTACTTAATCAAAGATAAGTGAGATGACAGGACGTAATCAATTACCCGTATTGTAAATTTACACGTTAATGATGTTTTTATAAATGTACAGTCAGGCAGAAGACTGTTAGGTAAAATCGTCCTGAAGAGTAAACGAAAGCTAAAGTAACGTTTATTTATTTATCTCGACGATTTAAATAGTATTTTTTCACAGTAAAGAATATATTTTCCTGTAACTATAGTTTATTCTGATATGAAAAAATGTTTTGCATTTTGAATAATTTTCGTCTGTCTAAATTTCTATAATAATAAGTATTTTTTAAATTGATAAAGTTTGATGTAGTAAAAATTAATATAAAGTGAAATTTAAATATTAAAAAAGAGGTAAATTATTAAATAATCGTTTACTTTCGTAATAGATCAATTTTTGGTATTGTTTTTTGGAAAAAATGAGTAGTAAATTCTGAAATACTTATGACGACGGCGTGATTCAAATATCAATATAAAGACTATTTTTAGCGTCAATCTAACGTAGAAACTATAGGTTTTTCATCTTCAAATTTCTTATATTCTCCAAACGGTTTTTTACCCCCTTTGATTGTCCAACCACGATACATATTATAATAGCATCGGTCAATATTAAATTTCAAAACATTTATATCTATAAAATCTCATTTCCATCGTAAATTTTTCGTAGATAGTATAAAATTGTATTAAATGTCAACTCAGAGGAATTATGCCGATCACGGTAAAAAATGTACCGCAAAGACAAACCTGTAATCAACAAACAGGTTAGAGAGAAAGTAGATTTCCAAAATGAAAATTCATTTTATTAACGTAAATGAATTAGGTGGAGTGAAAATCTTCAGATTCAGACAGTGACATCTACCTATTAACAAGAAAATAATTTAATAGGTTTTTTTAAACATTCGTGTAATTGCTAATATCTAGCTAACTGGAAATTCGAAAACCTCTCAGCTGATTAATGCATTCCTTATAAAACTATTTCACTAACCTTCTACTGTTTAGGGTGACTAGGTTGCCAGTGGTGTGCTTAAACATTGATTCTTTTTTATCAATAAAATTAAAGTTCATCTCAATTAAAACACCGCATTTAATGTTAAAAACTATATGAAACGTTAACGTAAAAACCAGCTTAATGCCGCGGATTTTTTAAATATTTAAAAAATGTTTTTACTAGATATTCATTCATACAATAATTATTGTCGAAATTGCGATTATTAAAATGAAGCTAAGTTAAATTTTGCAAAACATATCCGCTGGTCTAAAGTTTTTTGTTTTCGTACATGAATGTTTCTAAAAAATCATTTAAGATTAATTTGTTCTCATAAATGCCACATAGATGTCTCTGTCCTAGAATCTGAATCTTACCTGGACAACGATAATACAACTAATTTTACGAGAAGTAGAAAAAACATTCCAAATATAAGGACGCTTCAGTTTGACTAACAGTATACAACGCAGGTGTTCTACAAAAATTATATTAAATTTCTGCGTCTATTATATAAGACTATAATATACCTGAAATAAATGTAATATGATTATTATTATTTTCTGGTTCCAATGGTATATTTTTGCTCGTTAAACAAAAAATATATTGTAATTTTTTTATGTATCTAAACAATCCTGATAAGAACATTAAAAATGATAACCTTGTGAAGAGTATAATCATTATTGCTGAAAGAATAACTATGTTTTTACACTTTCGAAACATCGTCTTTTTGGACTTTATACTCTTAAGTCCGCTCATTATAGAAATAATGTATATATTACTCTGTTTAATATGACTCAGTGAGAGAACAGAAAAATGAATGGTCGCACAATCGTTATATTGTATGTTGTGAAATTGTATTTTTCATAAGAAGTAATTTTATCTCTTATGTCAATATTTCCTAGAAATTTTTCTGAAATTAGATATACGTAATGGCATTTGTCGTAATCGTATTGGAGTACTGACTGAGCATTTGGGATATTAAATAAACTATTTCTCTTCCGGGTCGGGCCCGTGGTGCAGAGGTCGACATCGTTGGCTTGGATACGGATGTCTCGAGCTCAAATCTCGGTACGGACTGATGACTAAAATTCCCTTCCACCCATACGATCCTAAAAAACGGAACGTAGCGGGAGCGATTAGCTAACCACTACTCCTGTCCTATCCCTACTCTCTTCGAAAATTAGAGTTTGACCAACCGAGTAACAAGAAGTTCTCGTAGGACAAAATCTTTGAGATATCTCCATTAGGAATCCATATGCTCCACATTGGGAGCGGACATGGTAAAATCTCTTCATTTCTTATGTAATATTTCTATTTTTTTTTTTATGTAGAAATCATTATTTTTGCTTCATGCACTCCAAAGTAAAGTGTTTGTCATAAATATCTCAATTTTTAGAAAGAGCGCTAAAATATTACGTAGTTTTTTATTGTAGTTTTATTCTACATGACATTGTAATTCATTTCCATTCCAAGCAATAGTTTTCAATCCTATAAAGTTGAGCTTGAATATATTTGCCCTGGTGGTTGAGGCTGGAACTTTATGTAAACATTCTAGTAAAAAATTCAAAGGGCTGTTTGAAACAATTCACTATCATCTGTTTGCATCGCGCAAAAAAAATATCTCATGGCTTTGACACATGCTTTATATTACTTTGTAGGAAGATTGTCTAGAGCAGTAGTCGACAACCTACTACCCGCGGGTAACTGGATTATCAACTACTAGTTACCCGCCAAGAAAATATGATAATATTATATTGACGCTAGATTAAATGATTAAAAGACGTATTTTCTTTATGTATCTTAATCTTTATTATAAAACCGGATAAAATGGAGTTAAATGAGCTTGAGCTTAAATATTTTGAATATCTTGCAGTAAATTATCTAGAATTAGAATACATTGAATTATTCAAATGTTCAGCTCTATGGACAAATAAATTTAAAGATCTTCGCCGGCGCTATCATGCAATATCATCATGTTGGGCGTCATAACCATACAATTTTTCATGCTTAAAAAAATGCGCTTGTTTCAACATATTCTTTTAGCAAACATTTTTTCAAATGAAATGTGTCCAGAATACTTTGCGAAATAAACTAACGCTAGAAAATTTCGATTCTTGTGTTCGACTTAAATAAACTACATATTTGCCAAATATTGAAAAATTTCCAAGTAAGCCGCCAATAAAAATGTTATTTTAAATGTATGTTGATAAAGTAAATATGTATGCAAATATACGTATTATATATATGAAAAAAAAAATAAAATATTTAAAACTTTTAACCACCATCCAAATAAATTTGTCAAATTTTTTTTTTTTTACCCAGTCTCTCAAAATGTTGCCTAGCACTGGTCTAGAGGTGGCGTATTCACGTACGCTAACGTGTAAGTTTTCATATATGAAATGTGGTATGTAGAAAAATATAGGAAAATTTTATGTCTATGCCTTTTTATATTAGTTGGAGTTTCCATTTAAATGTAAATACATTAGAATACAATGACATACTACACAATTGAAAAAACCGTTGTGGTCGAATATATTTTTTCTTTTATAAAACTGTTAAATAATGATGATATATAGTCAAGGGTGGTGAACCTAGGTCACGTGTGCCAGAGTTGGCACGTTCAACAATTTAGCTGGCACGTAACAGTTAACTGATTAAAAAAAAGTCGGCGTCCGCAGCGCAATTGGTAGCGTCTCTGGCTACGGTTACGAATGTCTCGGGTTCAATTCCTGGTGCGGACAGTTTTCATAGATTGATCTTTTAACCGATTTATGGATTTCTGTTCGTAGTCTGAGTCCTCCCTCCCACCCATCCCATCCTTACGGGGCGTAGCGAGAGCCATTAGCTAACCACTAGTCCTGTCTTACCCTATCCTTCTATCCCTACTCTCTTCGAAAAAAGAGAGGTTGAGCAACTGAATAACAAGCAGTTCTCGTACAAAAATTCTAAGATAATCTCTGTCGGGAGACCATATGCTCCACATTGGGAGAGGACATGAAAAAAAATACATAACTAGTGGATAAGATATCTGGACTTTATTTTATACTTAATTTTTTCGTACACATATATTATTGTGTTGGAAACACGGTTATTGATATAACATTGTAATCATTTGAGGTTATTTTTTGCTTCGAAGGGCGAATGAACTCACTCTATCTTGTCGAAACACGCTGTTAAATGATAACACGAACTTAGCGTTTTGTTAAAGTAAAGTAAAAATCTAATTATAGCATAATTGCTAATTGTTATTAGTTAAGTAGATAAATTTATGAAAAAACTGCTCGGCACGTCAGACAGTCGATATATATTTTTTGGATATTTTTGTCACGCGAATGAAAAATGGTTCGCCACCTCTGTTATAGGTAATAACTTCGATTTCTGAATTGATTAAATTTTAATAACGGACATTTATATTTTAATGAAATGCCCGATACATTATAACATATTTTCTTTCCCGTAGCTCACGTTGGTTGCTAGGAATCACTCGCTTAGCAATTAAGTATGCTAAAAATACATCACGACTATTTCTCGGAAATACCTTTAGGCGAAATAAATATTTTGATGCAGTTAATTTTTTTCCCCAAAGATGTCAACATAAATCATTGCGAAAATTTTTTATTTCTCACTAAGTATATACATTTTATTGAAAATCTCCAACGGCAGATTATCAGTTTTATATATTCTTTATCAAATTTGGATTATTGAGATTTTGTACACTTCCATGAATTTTGTCACTAACGACCCGAGTTTCGCCTTTCGGCATCTTCCGGCATTCGAGCACACGAATGTACTCGAACTGACAGACAGTAAACAGTGTCTAACGTTTATATAGAAGATACAAATACGACAAATATTATTTACGAAGTAAGATATTATACGTCTGAGAGCCACACTGATACCTGAGTTAAAATTTCGTGAATCGCCTTAATCCTTATTTTGTAAACACCACATTAACAGAGTAGCGAATTGCCGCTTTCCAACTTCTTTTGGAATTACCAGTGATTTTACAATTATAATAGCATTGTGGGTTTCGACGGGATGCAATTCGACGAAAGGATAAATATATACAATCATTCCACGTTTAGTGACATCTGTTAGGTGTTTCAACGTATAGGATATAATAACGGAGAATTACGAAGGTTCAGCTGCTCATTCAGAATTGGCAAGGAATTTAACTGGGCTCTATTGATTTCCAAAATTTCTTGATAAAATAATTTATGATCCCCCATGTTTTTATGCAACAGTTTAACCTTAAATTATATATTCTTTAAACAATCCTTTCGTATTTATTGATTGAATTGGCAACTTCGCAGAACTCCATTATAATAGAGTAAAGTATCAAAGTATTCAGTTCTATAAAATTTTAATTCAGAATTTATTCTTACGATGACGTAAAGCCGAAATAGTTATCAACTAACCAATTGAATTTAATATTGTAGAACTGAATACTTTGATAGTTTACCCTATCAATCCTTTCGTAAGTCCGAGATTTGACTTTATGTAGTCAATTAGATATTTGAAATAATTGTATTAGGTCAGCTGTGGTTATTACGTGTATTTTTTTAATTAAGGCGTAACTTAATGTGTTATTTGCATGAATCGATTTCTGGATTAGACGAGATTGCATATACAAAGTCGTTAAAAAAGTACTGTAATGTTATGTCCACTGGCGGATTCGATCCATTGATTGTGAAACTGAAGTATTCCATGGGGTTTGGCTTATGACGTCCGTTTCACATTAAAATGCCAGTCATTTAAATGGTTAAAAAACATCGAGCAACTCCTTGTGATAATAATAATGTCCGAAATAATATGAAGTCCTTTTGTTTTGATAACGATTTGTGTGCCACTTGAATATGTTATCTCGATGCGAAGTATCGCGATCTGTACTATTGTCGCAGAGATTTATTTTGCGAAATTGTTTTGTTACAGGAACCCTTTGTCTTTGAAAATATAATATAATCAAAAGAATTGTCTAACATATTATGGCAAGCATATTTTATTTCACAGTATAAATAATTTGCGAAGCCAGAGCGTATTCTCTGTTTACTTTACCCTATCCGAGGAATTAATAAATTGAGAATTTGGCCACCCACCCATAGATGAATTGCGAATCCTTTTGGGAGTCTCTTTGTATCTACTGTTGAGTAAATGTTACCAGGCTATCAACATAATTTCATTCTCTCTTCATTTGAAATTCATATTTTGTCAAAATATTTTTTAAATTATGTCTGCGACCAACGTGGACTGGATTGATTCGTAATGGAGTAGTGCAAAAACCCCGGAAAAATGGGAACTAACTGTTATATAATATGACATTTTTCGTTGCTTTTTCAATATAGTGAGTTTTAACTTGATACATAAAAACAGAAATGTTTCCGAACTATTTTGTGTTGGCTTCAAGTATACATAGGTGTCACTGGTGATCCGATATTCAATAATTTTTTTACTTCCATCTATATCAGTGTCTGCCAAACTGTTTGGCGCGACAAATGAAGACAAATTAGAACTGTGGACCAGAAAAGTTAAAAATTCACAGCTTAGTTGCTTTCCAGACGTAGACGCTACCTACGACAAAATTGAAATTTCAATAATTGAGTCAATATAATCAATTGGCTACTACAGATATTAAATCTTTTTTACCGTTTGTATCGTTACATCTTGGCAAATTTGGTTTTTCAGCGATCATGGAAATGAAATAAAAAAACGAGAACGGCTATAGATAGCAGATGAGGAGTTACGTGTTCATTTGATGAAATTTAGTGAGGCGTTTTGACATAATTCTTTCTAAAAAAACAATCGCATAATTCTCGCATAGAAAAAGTTTACCACTTCTGTATACCTACATTGTATAGGTACATAATAAATATTGTGTATTGTTGCCTGCAGTAAGATATTCTTCATTCATATGTATTAATAAACGGCATTATTTTTTTGGTGTGCCGTGGAACAAGTCCCTCTTCCTCAGTGTGCTGTGAAGTAAGAAAAAATGGCTGACACTAATCTATATCATTGGACTAATAACTCATCGTAACCACAGCTTTAGGGATACAATTTTTCTTACGTAGAAAATACCACGCTTTTAAAATAAGTACGAATGCTAAAAATGAGGTACAGTTAATTAATATTATAATGGTTTTTTTCCCAATTTTCTCTTTTTTTTCGGGCCTCGTATCACTAATCGTAACAGAAGTTCTTTTAGTAGAACTTTTTGTATGCAAGCCGCATCACCAATTTCTCCCGAGAGGGTAAGGATTCAAGGATTGGATTAGGAAATGACAAGTTGTTTGGTAGTCGCTTCATCTACGCTCTATTTTCATTATTATAAGGGGCACGTCGTGAGGAATGAAAACATCTCATACATCAAATTATTAATCTACGAAAGATATCTTACGGTTAATCAAACCACTCGGCTATGTGACCGACAATAATTGTTAAGAGTAAGTAACTGGCATATTACACATTTTTAAATAACCTATCACTCAGTAACTTGAGTTGTATTTTAATTATCGTATTTAACTGAGTCATTATTTTATATTGTTCCTCGA
Source organism: Himalopsyche phryganea (assembly GCA_022494535.1). Classification (NCBI taxonomy): domain Eukaryota; kingdom Metazoa; phylum Arthropoda; class Insecta; order Trichoptera; family Rhyacophilidae; genus Himalopsyche; species Himalopsyche phryganea. Next base: position 3,503,981 of record JAGVSL010000019.1, on the reverse strand, counting down.
ATGCATGTAGCCATTTCGTCAATCGATGGTAACAAGAAATGACCCAACTATAAAATATTATAATTTAAGACATTGACTGAGGGTGCTTGATGGAATTTCAATATCAAATTTGGATTATTGAGATTTTGTACACTTCCATGTATTTTGTCACTAACGACCCCTGTAATTAATTAATAATTCAAATTTGATATTGAAATTCCATCAAGCACCCTCAGTCGATGTCTTAAATTATACTGTCTGTCAATTCGAGTCCACTCGTGCGCTCGAATGCCTGAAGATGCCGAAAAGTGAAACCCAGGTCGTTAGTGACAAAATACATGGAAGTGTACAAAATCTCAATAATTTAAATTTGATATTGAAATTCCATCAAGCACCCTCAGTCGATGTCTTAAATTCTATTTTATAATATGAACAAGACTGGTTTACCTCAACTAGATCAATTGAAAATTCTCACTAGCTGAACGAAAGTGGTACCGTGTTTATTATAATACATGACTATATATATTTGGAATATAATTATTATTACATTATGAACGATCGGTATTATACATAGTTTGATTTTGTAGTGTTTTGCGGTTTGAAATAAAAACTGGGACCCATTGCTAGTTTCAGAATGCGTCATTTATAAAACTTTATTACATCTCATAAAAGGATATAAGTATGTTTGTAAATAATTAGTGGCTATTTTCTTGATAATCGCATTCGATTGGGCGCTTAAGCGTTTTTAACGGCGATTATAAGCCAAAGGCATGCGATTTGTCCATACTTCACGTGCGATCCAAAGTTGCCTTCGGATTTTCAAATTATGTTATCTTGAATCTACAATTTATTCATAAAATACTAAATTAACGGTACACGTAGAAGAAAGACTATCGCGCGCAACGAATCAAAACAATTAATTGGTTTATGCATTCAATAGTAATAGTTAAAACTACGTTTTGGCCGTTCTGCGAAAGTAAAAATGAAAAATCGCTTTTACAAACTGCTTAAAGCATGCACAGTATCGTTTTTTAAAATATATTTCATTTAAAAGTGCGGTAACAGTTTGTGATTATCTTTGATGTTAAAATACCAACAAAATATGTTACAACACTACAAGGTGTTTACATTTATGTTAATTGCAAAATTTGCCACAAATTATGATCTATTAGACTAGAGATTGCTTTTACTTTAATTGTTAATTAATATTACAATGTATGTTCATTTTCCTCGAACGATTAAAAACCACAAAAAATACGTCAAATATGTTAATTTTTAATAAAATTAATGATGTAGGAATAAGTGAGATGATATAATATTGTCTATCTTTTCTATAGCAGTAAATGTAGCTAAGCTACATTAGGTTTCAACATGGTTCTGACGATGGCATGAAGCCGAAATAGCAATCAACAAACTGGTGAAATACTTGTAGAACTGAATGGCATTTTATTTTTACTCTATTATATTGCTGTTCTCCAATGTAATAGGGTAAATCTCCATGTATCTAAAATAAATAATTTGAAAATTTGACTTGTTGAGATTTTGTACATTTCCATGTATTTTGTCACTAACGGCCCGGGTTTCACCTTTCAGCATCGTCAGGAATTCGAGCACACGAATGCCTGAAGATGCCGAAAGGAGAAACCCGCGTCGTTATTGACGTAATACATAGAATTGTACGAAATATCAACAAATCAAATTTGATATTGAAATTCCATCAAACACCCTCAGTCGATATCTTAAATTATATAAAATAAATAATTTATATTCTTCACCTCCTTGTAATAAAGTTTTTTTTTTATCTACTGGAATTATATCATTTTAAATTCAATTCGATAAATATTAGATATCTTCACTCAACTTTAGTTGCTTTTCGATTAAGTTGTTTAATTAAAAATATGTCAACCATAATTATCTCACCCATTTATGACCACGTTAACCCAAAATAGAGTATCCCTAGAGAAAATAATGATGGAGTTAGAAAAAGGCTAGTTGTAAGTAATTTCTTTACGACTCGTTTTCAGCTTAAGGTTACTTAGGAACGTAGGAAAGACCGATGAGACTGTTTGCTATGAAGGAGTAGCAATATCGCAATCACCCTAGGATTTAAATTTTAAAATCAATTTACACTCAGAGGCTCAAACTCTTCATCGTCTATCGACATTACTTCTGAAAAGCCGAAATCAGTAGTGGGGAAACTGCGGCCTTCTACGTTCTCAAGTGCGGCGTTTTAACTGAATCAAATTTTGTTATCTCAATGTTCTAATTAATTTAATAAAAATATTGTACATATATTAATTTATAAGTAGTTATTGATGTTTTTTTTAATGCGGCTTTATTTGATTAAACATAAATAAATGCAGCCTTCCAACACGAAAAGGTTCGCTGTACATTGCCATATATTGTATTTCAAATATCAATATTATCGTAAGTATGAGTTTTTCAATTTGATTTTTGACTTTTCACAGAAATTGTGGTTTTCCCTATTTCTGCTTTTGAAGTTTATTTTATTGTGCAATAATTTTGGGTTTTATTCGTTTGCAGATAATTTTATGATACGCATTATTTATATAAAATTTCCCTTTTCTGTCGCGTTGCGCCTTATTCAACCCATTATCACTCAATAATGGCCACATTTAAGCCTTGCATTTGCAATTAGAAAAACAAATGCTTGTTTCTATTCTTATGTAAATTAATGAAATCGTGGCTCATTCATATAATCAGTACACCCTTAAGAATAATGAAACTTTCAATATACATTCGGTAAACAAAGAACCATTTTGTTATCTCGAAATTTTAACCAGGTATCAGTGTGGATCCTAGACATATAATATGTTATCTCGTTATTAATATTTGTCGTATTTGTATCTTCTATATAATCGTTAGACACTGTTTACTGTCTATATATTTACCCTTTCGTCGAATTGCATCCCGTCGAAACCCACAATGCTATTATAATTGTAAAATCACTGGTAATTCCAAAAGAAGTTGGAGAGCGGCAATTCGCTACTCTGTTAATGTGGTGTTTACAAAGTAAGGATTAAGGCGATTCTCGAAATTTTAACTCAGGTATCAGTGTGGCTCTCAGACGTATAATATCTTACTTCGTAAATAATATTTGTCGTATTTGTATCTTCTATATAAACGTTAGACACTGTTTACTGTCTGTCAGTTCGAGTCCATTCGTGCGCTCGAATGCCTGAAGATGCCGAAAGGCGAAACCCGGGTCGTTAGTGACAAAATACATGGAAGTGTACAAAATCTCAATAATCCAAATTTGATATTAAAATTCCATCAAGCACCCTCAGTCGATGTCTAAAATTATACTACCTCAATAGTTAGCTGTACATACAATATTTTGGCATACACGTTTCTAAGACATATATAACATAACTGTGAATGTTTCTGAGGTATTCGATAGTTTAGATCAGTGGTCTCCAATCTCAATAAGGATGTGAGCTACTTTCAGAAATTGTCTGATGGGCTACTTATACATATTCCTTCTCTATATTTTTTGGCTTCGTCCTTTATCGTACCATACATAATATTACTTAAAATAAAAGTTATAAAATTGTTTGGATTATTGAGATTTTGTACACTTCCATGTATTTTGTCACTAACATATAAAATTCGTTCTTTGATTATTTATTTATAAACAATGCAATAATTTTAATTCTTGAGATTTTGTATTGATATTGAAATTCCATCAAGCACTCTCAGTCGATGTCTTAAATTAAAGTAATAATTGCAAAATTTCTTGAAAGAAGTATGAGTAAAAGTAAAAATAATTAGTGAAAAGAATGGCATTCACTTTCCTCCACTTTTTTTTCAGTTCTCGGTGAGTACCTTGTCACTCCCATCCGAATGCAATTGTCAAGATGTACATCTGCTGGTCTGTTTTTATATTTACTTTTAACCACCTTCATGGTGGGAAACCTTAATTTACAAAAGTAGGTAGAACACAACAATGCCTTAATTTTGAGCGTCATTCGGACTAAAATTGGATACTTTTCTGAAATTCATATTATAACGGCAACTTGTTAAGCATTTCATTGAAATTTAGTTAGAGAAACATTTCAAACAGTCGAATAATAAAATTTGAGAGGCAAATTTATAAATATGATAAAATATCATACGCGAGCTACCGCAAATGCCGGTTTAGATACTATACTATTCTCAAAATTTGATATAGTTAGTAATCAATAGTTAATGTGATTTGCATGTTTCAGTCAAACCGCACATGATGGATTTTTTGTAAAAACGCAAGGGGCATGAAATTGTTCAAACAATATTTATTTACATAATTATATTAATAATTTTGACTATTGAATTTTGTATTGTTGTAAATTAATTTATGTTCACACATTTTGTTGGTTCAATTACTTTTTGTTGTATGTATGGTAATCAAAAAAAATATGGTAATTGATTAAATTAAAATAATTTGTCGAATTCTCGGTAAAAATCATTAATCGACATAAATCTACTGCTAAACAAAATTTTTCACAATGTCTCAACAATTACAACGTATTTTAAAAACATCTCTGATTAAAAGAGCACTAATTACCAGTATGTATTATAATTACATCTGGATCAGGGGTAGTCAACGTAATACCCACAGCCACTTTTGTGTCTTTGTTGATTGAAGAGTTTTCTTACAGGTCACTGGTGACACGGTAACTGAGTTTATCGCACGTGCAAAAAATGTTGGATGTGTGACGGTTTTGTAAAAAATATACATATATCACTTAATTTGTATTACCTTTTATTTGTTTATTCGTAGAGATGTTAAAATAATTATGTACTTACGTGATTCCTGTTATCTGAAATAACTGAACTTTACATGATTGATCAATATTGATTCTATTTCCATGTTTTAAGTAAAAAAAAATTGTTGCTGTATATTAATTCTTTTTTTTAAATCGTATCTTACGAAAACAGTACGCAAGTAATTGTTTCGTCTAATTTCTGAAATCCCATCCTTATTTAAATTTCTTCCTCCCCAGTACAAAAATTCCAGATAGTCTTCCCACGCACAGTTTGCGGTACGAATCAAATTTGACAGGTTGGTATGTCTCGGAATATATATATATATATATATATATGTATAATATAACAGGCATGTCTAAACAAAAGCATGTATTAAGAGTATCTGGCACGTGAATGATTTACAGAAGATATCATTAATATTTTTTTACCATATCTTATTCCTATTGGGAGCATATGCCACCACACGTATACCTCCAAGATTCTCTGTCCCACAGCAGTCTTCTTGCATTCTCCCAGCGTCCAGAAGTTCTGCCAAGAACACCATGTGGATGGTCATCAATTGCCTTACAGCGCGACGGAATTCATCCGTTAGGTAGAAGAGAGACGCAGAATTCAGGCTCTTTTGGGGTATCCGAAATATATGTCCAAGCCAGGTCCATCGTGGCGTTTTTAGTTTGGGCCTAATAAAGGGCTGGTTCATCCGCTCTATTACCTCCGAGTTTCTGTCAAATTCCAACCACCGTACCTCTAGTATTCGCCGCAAACATTTGTTTTCGAAGCACAGTATAAGGTTACCATTTTAGTGTCCTTTATATAACCAAGTAAAATAAATGAATTAATAATTTAGTTTGATTTTGTATTTATAAAAGTGAAGAAACGTAAAGCAGATATAAAACGTTGATATACAATAAACAACGACAAAAGTATCGTAAATAGAATTAATACTTTCATTTTTAATAATCATATTATATATGTGTTAGTTTTTTCTCTATTTGAAACTGCTTGGCAGTTCGTTCAGTAGCTCAATAAATATTAGTATTGTTTTTTTGACAGCGCGAAACAAAAACCTTCGTCGTCACTGACATACGAAATTATTTTTACTCTGTGTTATTTTCATTACTAGTCGACATAGCTTCGTAGTTAATAATATTTAAAGGAATTAATGGCATAAGTTGTCAATTCTTTTCGAAGAAAAGATATTGTTTTTATAATAATAAGATGAAATAAATAACACAGTGGACTGTATTAGTTTATTCGTTATGTAAATAGTATATAAATTACTTTCATAATAACACACCGATTGTTTAATCTAAGTTTTACTAGTCTTACATGATTTGAAATTCGATTGTACGTTGGGGTATTAATTTGTAATGTTTTTTTTAAAGTTATAAAATTGTTTGGATTATTGAGATTTTGTACACTTCCATGTATTTACATGTAAAATACATGGAAGTGTACAAAATCTCAATAATCCAAATTTTATATTGAAATTCCATCAAGCACCCTCAGTCGATGTCTAAAATTATAAAATTGTAATTATTTTAATCATAAAATATACACTTTATTCGGTGCTTGGCTTATTATTATTTTTATATTTTTACAGGAATTTTAAAGCGAACTAAGCATTTATTCTGATGGGAAAACAGAGTGATGCAGAAAGAAAATCGTATATGTTACTGGAAAAAAATAATTGCGTAGAAATTTCGCTACCACTATTCTACTCTTGGTGTTCATTAACAGCCTTTATTTTGAACGCGAATGGTTTAGCAGGGTGGGAAGGTGGTGGTTATTTAAGGAGATTCTACTCTGGATAGGTTTATTTATACGGAAAATTACCCTTGCGGAATTGTAACCGTTTGCACTGTGCTGTGGGGTCATTGTTTACTCGTGAACCACGCGATGTATGCTTGTTGGTGTATGTGTATTGATTTTGTAGCTTTCCCAGTTATCGAAGCACGCCGCGAGCAAAAGCGTTTGGTTTACATTCATACAGACTCCCACAAAATCATATATACTATGAGGTCTGTCGAAGCACGAATTTGGAAGATTGGCCGAATGATGCGGCTGCGTCGCTCACTGTCATAGTTTCACACACAGTATTTCAATGTAAAAATATTGATTCGATAGATTCTGTTGTGGAACTTACGGGCTACTTAATTGTAGTATTTTAATGATATTAAGTACCTATTTTTATTTCTTATTCAATCCTTATTTGTTGAAGACTTCTGTTCTTTATCGGAAAGTTACACACATAACGATATTTAGACACTAGTATTGCCGAAACCACAGTCCCGGTATTACTGCCGTTTTTTTCAATACGGAAATACCGATAAGCTGTACAATTATTCAATTAATTTTTTAAAAATTTAGTTGATGTCCACATAGCGCTTTTCTCTGCGCGCGTGATCGAGATACACAATGGTGCTGTCCAGTAGGGCATCCAATACCCTACACACTTCTAATGATCCCGTGATTTCAGGATTCACAATTTTTCATTCTCGGAATTCCGGGATTGGTCATAAAGCTTAATTTTTTTAAAAATTTCACTTTTTCAACACGTCCGCTCGCAGTGTGAAGCATATGGTCTTCTGATGGAGGTATCTCAAAATATGCTTTTCTACGAGAACTACTTGTTACTCAGTTCCTCAACCTTTTTTTTTTCGATGAGAGTAGGGATAGAAGGATAAGGTTAGGACTAGACTAGTGGTTAGCTAATCGCTCTCGCTATGCCCGTTTTATGGATTTTGGATTGGTGGGAAGGAATTTTAGACATCACAAACGTTCATGTCTACGAACAGATATCTATAAAATATCTATATAAATCGATTGAAATTCAATTTATAAAACTAACTCCGCACCGAGACTTGAACCCGATACATCCATAACTTTAGCCAACGATGTTAACCACTGCTCCACGCGGACGACATTTTCATATTCAAAATAATATTTTTGTCTATTATTACTACGATTGGAATTAATACATATTTTTTTATATTTTTGGTTTATGATTTTTTCGTTTATTGAGAATCAGAGTTTATTTTTTAATTTATTCAAAACATTTTGTTCATAACGTTGATGTTTCTTTTTATAAAATAATGCATAAAAAAACAGTAAAATATATCGTCATAATTATGTGCTCGAAATATGAGAAGGAAGGACACCATAATACATATTATTATGTGTTAGTTATTTAGGTATTATAAAAATGGTATGTACATCTACGAACCGAGGTAAACGTATTAGTTAATCAGGAAGTATTTAATATGAAATATCAATTACTTTTTAACATTAGCAGTGAATTCCAAAATCCCGGTTTTGATATGTTGACATTCCCGGAATACGTAATTGACTAACTGTCCGGGATCCCGGGGTTGAATACCCTACCGTCCATATGCACTCCGGCGTTTTATCTCTCGCGCGTAACTAAAACACCGGAGAGCATGTGGACAGATCTGTGGGCCGTGCCTGTACATCGACAACGCGCGCAGATAGACGCGCTAAGTGGGCGGACATAGATTCAGAGGGATTTTTCTGCAGCTGGCCTTATTTACACGAATATCCAAATCCAGTATTGATGATTTAGGGTTTTTAAGTTCGTATTTGATTTCAATGAAACGATAAATTTAATGTATTTATGAAAGGCAACTAATTATTTGGTCAGTATTTAATTAAATTAACGGTCAGTAAATATTAAAGAAACGGTCAATAGAAAAATAAAAATGGTAAGTAAATATTTAAGGAAGGTTAGGTTAGGTTGACTAAGTAAAAAAGATAAAATTATAAATTAAGGTTTAATTTAACACGTTTCGTGCCATGCCGGGCACCGGTGACCGGCATCAACATTGACCACTGCGCCGTGTCAGTCACCGGTGCCCGGCAAAAACCAGATTCCATAAAGTGTCGTCGGGCGCCGCCGGGCACTTCTACCATGATATTTATCATCAGATGTGACTCACATGAGATAAAATAAATCTTTTTACATGTTTAGAAATTTATTGTTTTATATCTTTTCCTTTGCTCTTTATTACAGCCTCCACCCTTCTCAGAAGGGATGCATACAAAGAATTGAGATATTGGCCATCAATTTCATTGTCTCAAACCTGCCAAATATTTTTTTGAGCTCTTCAATCAATGTTCGCTGGTTTTTTGAGGTCAGGGGTGTTTCCTGACCGGAACAATGAAAATTATGAGATGGCGAGAAAAAATATGCTTAAAAAAGTACTCAATCACGCCGTGGAGGTCACCGGTGACCGGCAATCCAAAAAAAGGTTATACAAGGGTTTAAAAAAATCTCGACTATTTATTAAGCCCTTATTAGGATATATATATAATATAAAACTAAAATTTGCAAATGGCGCACATGTGTTTTTAAAAAAAATAGGGTGGCACGAAACGTGTTAATAACTGACCATTTTATATAAATTACTCACCGTTTATTTTATTATTTGATCACGTGTATACTGACCATTTATCGAATTAATTACTGACCCTTTTGATTGAATACTGGCCCAATAAATACAGGCCTTTATGAAATTCACCGTTTTTTTTTATTAATTCTGGTGTTTAATATTAAATATCTAATAGCGATGTTAAATATATTCGTCCAGTATATCAATCTCTCAACACATAATATTTCATCATTAATGTTGTAAAATATTTTTTTACAAATAATTGCATCGAATTATTATGTTCCGTGTCTCAATAAATGACTACGACTATTTTTTATTGTCAAGATTTCTAAATGTAGAAAATGCGCTCAAAATAGGCTGTGACATAAAAGCTTTGATGTCTGATTTAAAATGCCACAACATTGATTTCTGATAATAACTACTTATATATATTAAAAAAAAATGTTTTCGCTGAAGTATCGGTTCTATGAGGCTTTTTAGCTTAGTCTAGACATATATAGATAAATCGGTTCATTCTTCTCAAAAAATACATATTATCGCTAAAGAAATATGCTAAGGAGGATTAAAATAATATAATTAAACGAAGTGGGAGATTTTTTTTCATAAAGTCATAAAAAGTTCGAGGTACCATAATCATAATATATCAATATCGCTTTTGAAACTTTTGCTTCTGTATTTTTTACATTTCTATGTTCTTGTAATAATATATGTGTATATGCTTCTAAAACTTTTTATTAAGATACGCACCGCGTTACGTCTGGTAATGGAAAGTTCGCAAATCAACATAATACAAGTAAGAAAAACAATGTAAACTTTAAACGTAACTTTTTCTTTCTTGTTTCCTTTATTCATATCATCTATCCACTTCTTACGTAATGTAGAACTTCGTTTTCGCAACATCCGATTCTTCTCAAACAAACCTATACGCTATACGCACACAATGTGATCAGTGTTTCTTCAATTTGCTTTCACGTTTATTATTTGACATATTAAACGCCGGTCAAAAAGTCATTACGTAAGATGTTTAATATTTATCATAAAACAGTATGAGAACAACACATTTGTATTTTGGTTTCTGAATTGTACCCATTACGAATGCGAAACTTCGATTTATAGCATAAAAGTAAAATTCATTAAATAATTTATAGTACATATTCAAGAATTTCATATTAGAATTAACGGTTTCTCTATTCGAATAAGCATTTTGAATTAACGAAAAATATGTAATTTAACAGTGCTTTTTATACGAATTAAACATGATTAATCGCTGAAAGAAAGACTTAGTAAATATCATTCAATAAATTTAATTCATCTATATGGGTAAAAAAAGTTTATGTCGCTGCTGTCGGTCAATAGATCTTTTCATATACTATTTGTTTGAGATGATTTCAAGATGAGTGATTTTATTATTAGTGTTATTTGATTTTGTTCGAACGTCAAATGAAGTGGCTTTTTTATCTTTTCATCATCAGAATACTATTCAGTTCAAATGTTCATGCAGACTTATTGGTTTTGATCTTCTGTTATTTCCTATTTACGGTACAAATATGTCACGGCATGAAAAATGGTTCCTTCGAGCTATACATATGCAAAACGCTGGTATTGCGAATGCTCTTTGGCATTGGTTCAATACGAGAGATTCCATCTATTCGTCATTATCAACTATTCGAATATCGAATAGTTTTTTAGCCTGGAGTCATTCGTCAAACTCAAGTATTAAGATAAGATATTGAAAGCGCCCAAGATGGGTGAAGGCAATAATTGCCACTACCTGGGGCATTCGTCATGGTTCTTGAAATTTGGATAAATTGTGATGTGATCTTTCGTCGATTTTTGTAAATATTTCATTAAAAATTATTGCAAATAATATTCAAATAGTTGCCCGAATATCGAATAGTTAAAAAAGAGCCGAATATATTCCGATATCGAATATTCGAGATGGAATCCCTACTTAATACCTTACCGATCGGTCTCGCTAATATCACATCGTCCACGAACCTAGCGTCACCCTCCCGCTACCGTTTTTCAAATGTTCAATACTTAATATTCAATCATTCCTTTAAATGTTTAAAAACAGACAGTGGAACCGGTTGCAATGTCACAATTTAATTTAATTTGGTAGTTATAAATATGTTATTGAAATTATCTTAACCCTTCGTATGTTGTTCGTTTCTATACAACATAATGTGCTGAGTCTGCCTTTAAATACTAAGTAGTTGGTTTTATAATATATTTTAAATCTTTGATTATAATTTAACTGAATATAAAAAAAATAAGGATAATGCACCACTTTTTTCGTAATTATGTAATTAACCATTCTAGAGAGCATGCCAAATATTGATAAATGAATTGCATGATCTAATACATTGTTGTATTATTATTATTTTGAAAATTTGATTGAAATATATCGATTGTTTCAGAAGATTTATTATGATTTATAATTGATGCCTGAAATTTTGCTGATTTTTATTAACAGTGCGAATTGGTACGGTCAGTAAAATGTTAACCGGTGCTTCGCGGAATACTAGTACTGCGTGAACGTGTTAAATTACGACAGTCCCGTGCTAGATAGCGAATGTTATATACTATATTCCGTGACATCTAAAATGTTAGGAACCACTGCTCTGCGCCCCCTAATCCCCGCTTTTACCAATCTGTCAATAAATCGACGGGAAATTGAGTTTAATTGTTTCTCAACTCGAAAACTTTTCGCTAGGTTTTATATTATTCACGCATACCTACAATTTAGAAATCGTTTTCTATTTTATTTATATTCAATAAAAGGAACGATAGTAAATAGAATGTAAATTTTACTATGTATGAATTATAATTTCGCGCAAATCTACACGGAACATGTAGTTATCACACAGAATAATCTGAAAGCTTATATTAATTACATAATTTTATCCGTGATGCAATGAATTCATTTTTAAGTGACTGTTTCACCCTAATAAATTTCGGTTAGCAATATGAGGCTAAATAATACTCAATATTTTTAAAAATAAACCTAGCTTCACCGCCTTTAATATTTTTTTACCTTAGGATTTACAACCCACGTAATTAATTATCGTCGTAGGGTGAAAAGCAATATATAGTATTGATATGTATTTAGTCAAAGTATCAATAAAAGCTTTATTGGAAATCATGCAACCGTAATCTTAAATTTTGTTTTTGGTCGAATTGTATTCTACGAAATGCAATTCATATTATCGATGCACACTCATAATTGTCATAAGTTTTTTCCGGCTATTGAATTAATATAAATGAAAACAAATCGGCTCACACGCGGTAGACAGTCGTTGAAATGAAATGTAATGCCCCATATACATTTATAGAAAAACGTCAATCCGAATAAAAATGTGTCGCAACTGCAAATCGTTGAAATCATTCATGTTTCCGATTTATGGCAATTCGAAGAATGCGTTTATTTTTGGAAACTTTTAAAATTATTATTTCGAACTATAAAAAATATACAAAAGAAAAACTTTATTATACAAGTATGCTCGAATGTTAATATCAACATGATTATTTGACGAAATGTCCCAAAATGTTGTAATATAATTCGTCGTCGTGGCAGAAGGCGTTTAACGAAAAATCCTTTTTTTGAGATAATCGACATTTAAGAAGATCATGAATTTAAAGTTTTTCTATTTACATACTTTAACCATGTAATTTTTTTACCATGTCCGCTCCTAACGTGGAGCATATGGCCTTCTAATGGAGGTATCTAAACAGAAGTTTTCTATGAGAACTGCTTGCTACTCAGTTACTCAACCTCTGTTTTTTCGAAGAGACTAGGTATAGAAGGATAGGGCTAGGACAGAACTAGTGGTTGGCTAATCGCTCTCGCTACGCCATGAGGATTGAATTGGTGGGTGGGAGGGAGTTTAGACATCACAAACATCCATGACTACGATCAGAAATCCATAAATCGACTGAAGGATCAATTTATGAAACTGTCATCCGTACACGTAACCAACGACGCTACCAACTGGCACACCGATCAAAAGACTTTATGAGACTAGTTTATCATTTACGGATTCGATGTAATTATTAGTAATTCTTTTTTATCGTAAGACTAATTAAAGCTTTTTACTACTAATAACTGTAAACGAAATTGACTTAATTCATATTGGATTTATTAAATTACGTAAAAGATACTTGGTAAATTGCTGAGCTTTTTTTTCAGACGACAGACCGTCCTAAAATCTATCATACTTCATTCATAACTCAAAACAACTGATTGTCGGTTTATCACCTTCTGCCACTATAACGAAGATTTTTTATTACTTAAATACTCGTTTCTTTCGGCTTTCTTAATAAAGAAGGATATGTGATTATAGAAATGAGCATGTTTGAAAAATGCTATTAAAAGTAAAGAGGAGTACTAAGAATGAATTAAAAAAATTCTTATCGTCAATACAGATAGCAACAATAAAATAGCTTATCTTCAATGTATTTATGAGATTTAGAGCTCACTGTTTACACAGAAGTTTATTGTGAATATTGTAGTGTGTTGCGCATACTGACAGTATTATAGTCTCGATCTCGTTATTATTGCGCCGCCATATTGCATTCAATGTAAATATTTGATGAATGTAAACAAGTCACTTTGAAATTTATAGATATAATGCTTAAACCATTAAAAGAAGCTTACGTAATTACGCATAATTAATAAAATTTTTATACATTTACTCTAACGATTAACTAATAATACCGTGTATGTTCCTTTTCCAAGATCAACTCAAAAACACAATTAGTACGTTCAATATTTTAATTTCAAATAAAAGTTATGGTGATGGAATAAGTGAGTTAATATAATATTGTATATCTGTTCTAAAACAGTATATATAATTAATCTAAATTAAGTCATTGTCGGGTCACCCGTGATGGTGCAATGGTCAATGTCGTTGGCTTCGGTTAAGGATCTCGCGGGTTCGAATCCAAGTGCAATTTATTTTTCAATCGATTTATGGATTTCTGTTCGCATGTATGTTTGTGATGTCTAAAATTCCTTCCCACGATTCTAAAAATGGGGTGTGGTGAGAGCTATTAGCCAACCACTAGTTCTGTCCTAGTCACATCTTTCTATGCCTACTCTCTTCGAAAAAGAGAAGCTTGCTTTGATTTAATTTCATTAGAAATCCATATGCTTCACATTGGGAACGGACATGACTTAAAAAATATTTATACATATAAGGGCATGCCGGGGTTTGCTCTTGTATTTTACATGCTTATACAAAAATGAGTTTAAACATAACGACGGCGTGAAGCCGAAATAGCTATCAAAAAACTGATAAAATTCTTGTAAAATTAAATACTTGTTTATTTTTTTCTCTTAATTTTTTTAATTGAAAAAGTGTATTACACGTTTTACCAAACAATATTTAATTTAATGATAGTTATACTCTACTTCGGTTTCACAGACACTTACAATTAAGACAATTATTTTTATATAAAAATTCTGAATGTAGGAAGATGGCTAATTATGGCTAATATTTTATTTTCAGAGGAAGAGTGGAATCCTGATGGAAAGAATAGGGGAGATGGTAAGTTCATGCAATTTTAATGTCTTGAGATTATTTTTTTGACCATATCAAACAAGTTATACAATAATATTCGGTATCCGCAAATCAAATTCTTATTTTCATTTATAAAAAACACCTTATCAAATATATGGCTATTTATGATTGAATGCATTTTTAATTTCAATTCACATTTCTGTTTTATTGACCGTTATTTCATAAACATACGTGAACTCCACTATGAAAACTACTCAGCGATTACAAAAATTGCATTTAATTATTATGTTAGCAATTTATACGAATTTGAATATCAAGATTTCATGCAATATTAAATGTTTCGTGATAAATAAACATAACAAGTTTAGTGTACACGAGTCGATCGACTGTCAACGATACTTTAGTTTTCATACTATTTACATAGTTTTCCGTGGCGTTATCAAAATAGTGACTGTTTTATCTGCAAAATTTAAAAACAAACTTTTCTTTGTGGATTAAAAAAATTACGGGATGAACATTTACGCTCTTGGTAAATAAAAAAAAATCTCTTCAAATGCCATTCCCTAATTATCTGAATAGTCAAACGTGGACTACACGTGAGTTTTTTCTTTACTGAATTTTTTCAAATTCAAAATAATTGTAATTTGACTAAAGCGCTTTTATGTGTATTTTGTTACAAACATATATTTAAAATATATTATAATTCGAATCTCACCTTCAAAGGCAACAAACTCTATATAACTAGAAATTGCTATATCGGATGAATTTATTCATACCGGTATTTCAGATTACATATTGGTATTACAAAAACATGGGAAGTATGAAAAAAATCTAATTACGAAATTACGACTGATTGGAATCGCAATGATCGTGAATTCGATAATAGGTCATACTTTTGCAACGACCAACACCTGACTGAACGCAAGTCATAGAAAACAATGTGCATGTGTTTCAAGAAGAATATCGACCCGTGACGCCAAGTACGCACATGGCAAGATGTGGCCGTCTGGCGGGTCATAAACACTGCGCTCCATTAACTTTTTATGTATAGTAAAGAATCAATTGTATTTACATTTCGATTTTCCTTAATTTTTAATACTGAAATACCTTTCAAGACTATTTTTGTAAATTACACCTTTACTCAAAAACAGTTTTGTACAAACAAAATTAAAACGTATGGCAGTTCAAGCATTTGTCATACGCCAAAGTCCAATTACTCAAAACTAGTATTTTCCAGTTAGTGTCGTCTTCCAGAACAACGACGATATACGCCGTATATATTTTTTATATCATCATTCGAGAAAATAATTAAATTAAAAGTGTATTGTATGGTTGTTATACGGTCGGTTATCCTTTGTTTTCCGGAGAGGCTAACGAATGTAAAAATAGGCAGATAGTGCTGGGAAATTGCTGTTAGCTAATCCCTCTAGTTACGTCGTGTTTTTAAGATCAGTGGGTGGGACGAATTGTAAACTTCACAGGCAAAAAATAATTCATGAAGTGACCGTCTTCAAAAATATCTCATTATTTATACAGTTAGAAACGATAAAACCGCATTATCGTTAGCTTATATCCTATAACATATACGGTTTAAGTAGATTCGATCCAGTGGTCACCGGAACCGAATAAAAAGAACGCCAAAAGAGTTAGTTGACCACACATTTTTAGATTTTATCACTCCAGCAATAATATGATGACTATTATAAGACAACCATCCATGATTTATAATATATCATTTATTAAGTGTTCTGTGATTGTATTAAATGATTCTTTTAAAGAGAAAACTTTAATATTTTCTATGGATTCGGCGGTATTTTTGTTTGTTTAACTTATAGATGAACAACCTTGCGATATGGTTAGTCTGAAGATGCTTCTTTAAGAGGCGAAACGTGTCTCGTTAGTGATAAACCATGTGGAATAACTAAGTTATCAATTTTAATTTTATATTAAAATACTTTAAATATCTAACATAATTAATGCATTCAATTATTTACACATACATTTTTTAAGGTTTGCAACATAGAAACTTTTCGTTTTTGTAATCAAAACACTCTCCCAAGTTCTCTTTTCAAAACGTTCTCAAAACTCCTCCACACAGTCGACAGGAACTTTAAGTTTTGAAAACTCGTTAGCCGATCAAAGTTTGCAACGCTGTACTCGGAGATAAGTGAGTTGGGAATATCCTATAGATTTACTATGTACCGGTAACTTGCCTCAAGTAAGGTTAAAGATTCGCTAAACTTAACCCTCTTAGTGCCACGGGGCCGATTGATCGACCCTCTATGCGAATGCCACGGACCATATGTTGATCCAGTTGATAATTTTTGCTTTTTAAAATTTAAAATAAAGCCTACATATTTAAACTAAAACCCTCGGCCATTTTTTGTCCCGATTTTTAAAAATCATCCGACGTTAGAGAATGAAAACAAGGGGTTCGAGTTTTTGTTTTGTAATATATTATAAATTTCGGTTTACAGTTAATTGAGACAAGAACGATATCAGAATGCTCACGACTGTACCCAAATGAGTTTTATTTAATGAAATTCGTTAGTTCCCCTTCTTTGGTTGTTGGGTGCGTTTGGTGCTGTGATCTTTTCGCCTGACTGGTTCAAAATTAATTTCCCACCGTTTTGAAACTAGTGCTTTGTTATAAGTATAATAATTTGAATAATAGGAAATATCTGAAACGTTTTATATAAGTTTTTTTATTATAAAAATTACTTAATGTTTTTTTTCGAGACTTTAAAATGAAAAAAAAATGAATTAAAAAAATTATTTATAAAATCGTCCATATTTGCAAAAATAAAATGCCCGGTATTTTTAGCATATACCACCTAATTTCAGTTGGCACTACAATGGTTAAGTGAAAAACTCCATCGTTAAAATTTACTGTTACATGCAAACAGTGTTTAGGATTACAAAATAATTACATATAACTTATCAATCGTATGATGAAATAATTTAACTTTTTTTTGTGGTTGTCATTAGATATACTATTTGTAACGTGATATCGACTGAGTTGGGAAATAGTTTGTCAAAATCATTTTATGTGTACTCGATAGTAGTAATTCAATAGTATTGCGTACACGTAAATCACTTAAAAGTATAACGCGAAATTTATTCAAAATATAATAATAATGCCCATTTTTTATAAATAATGTTTCAAAATGTATCACGCCACCTAATGCTGATGTGCAGTAATTTAACCCTTTGGTATAGAATTATCATGTATTTTATTCGCTTGAAT
The DNA here is from genome assembly GCA_022494535.1 of Himalopsyche phryganea. Taxonomy (NCBI): domain Eukaryota; kingdom Metazoa; phylum Arthropoda; class Insecta; order Trichoptera; family Rhyacophilidae; genus Himalopsyche; species Himalopsyche phryganea. The sequence continues at coordinate 3,486,057 of JAGVSL010000019.1, read as the reverse complement.
TGTTGTAATGGTAAGTGTTCGAGTTATAATTATGGACTGATTATTACTTTAAAAGATCATACTTTAATATAAATTAAATATCTTCTAACATTTTCTATGGATCTGCAATAACTTTTTTTAGATATGTTATCTTTACTCAGTAATTAAACAAATACAGTAAATTTATGTCACTTTCAAGGTATTAATTGTCAATTCTTGGTGGAAAGGCATTGTATTTTAAAAATAAAACACTTTTTTTTATATTACTTCAACATTTTTATAATGATCAGGACCACTTTCGCTCAACGCAAGCTTTAACAACTATCGACATTTGTCGCGGCACACAGTTTGGCAATTAGAATAATTTAGAGTACTTTAATTATATTTTTGAAATATCAAATTATAAATCGATCATGAAACCATCCATGATTATGTTAATATTATGAATAACTACATAATCTTCCTAAATGGAGTTTTAGTAATTTTTTGTCAATTCAAATAATAAATATGCACGGGTCTATTTGATGTTTAGAGTCTGCAACCGCACAAGCGAATGAGATAAAATGAATGAGCAATGCCACTCGGTTACGGCACCGAAAACTTGCTATGTACGCCAGTTAAATAATGTATGTGGTCGATCATAATCGGCCATGCATGACATAATGGAATATCACGAAAAAATTCGGCTTTGATAAGATGTAGTCAGGGCAGTCTATTCACAAAAAAATTGCCATTCCCATATGGGGAAAAAAAATCGTAACTATAAATAAAATATGCGGCTTCATATTTCTATTTGTTCATAATATAAATAGATCTAATATGGCCTTGCGTGATACATTTTCATACGCCTGCATTGTAATTTCTGTAGAAGTTTTTTTTATTTGCATTGTTATTCGCTATTGCGAGGTTACACTGGCAGAACGCCTTAAGTCAGTTTTGGTCGATTTTCTGTTTTAAATGTCAAAATTTATGCAATTTAACGCTTTACTTACTAGTAGAATGCATGAAGTTATAGGATATAATGGCTTTGAAAAAAAGTCATTGTCATTTTTTTATTCTGGTAAACAGAATTATATAACTATAACTCATCGATACCAAATCTTGTGATTTATATGCCTAAAAGATTATTCTTTATAATGTACAAAAAATCCTTTAAAAAAACACAATTGTAAGTGAGAGAGTACTTTAAAAAAAATGGTTTAAATGCGATTATCTCCGAAGATGTTTTTATGACTTATTGTCTTCTGTCAGTATACCCTCTTTATAGAGTGAGGTAATTTAATTCTGTTTTTTGTTGTTGTTCAGGATGGTGTTAAAGCAGGTTAAATATTTGCGTACATATGAATTCTGATTGGCGGTCATGGTACGCTCTGTTTTACGTATTTACGCGGAAATATGCTTTATTACAGTTTTATTTAATCGCTACTGTGGTCTGGCAATAAATCACTAAGGCTTAGTATTAATAAGTACCCAGTGTTAATCAACGTATTATATATTATTATGATCATCGTTTTGACAACTTGGTACTTTACGTTTGAAATACAAGTTGTGACTAAATCAAAATTTCTCAAGAAAAATCTTCCGGAGAAAATTCCAAACGGGAATTATCTTTTCCGAATATCTGAAGAGCTTGATGCAATTAGGTTTCAATTCAACTGATTTTCCTCTAAAGAAATATGAATTGAGAATGATTGAATTGAAAAAGTTCTTACCATTTTTATCAAAAGGTTTTCTACGAGAACGGCTTGTTACTTAGTTGCTTTTTTGAAGCTAGGGATAGAAGGATAGAGTTAAAACAGGGTTAGTTCTTAGCTAATCGCACTCGATACAACTCTTTTTTTAGATCATATGAGTGTAAGGGAATTTTAGACTTAAAAAACATCCATGCTTTCGAACAGAAATCCATTAATAGATCAGATGAATTTATGAAATTATCCGTAATGGAATTGAACACAGACTTTATATTTTTGTTGCCTACCAACTTCTGCCAGTATGCTGACAAAATATATGTTCAAATTAATTCATTGATTTGGCATTTACTAGCTACGACACTATAATAATAAGGTACACATTAGGTAGATAAGTAGATAGAACAGATGGAATTTAACATGTTATTGTAAGTTAAATGATGTGCTTTCTAAACCAGCATACATAGATTGTTTAAATATAGTTCTCACGATGCGTGAAGCCGAAATAGCTTTCAACCAACTCTTGTAATTTTTATGGAACTAAATAATTATACCTTATTATAGTTCAGGGCTGACGAACCTGCGGCTTTTTGACTGAAATAAACAAATACTTAAATCACTTTTAAGGTGTTAACTGTCAATTCTTGGTGGAAAGACATTATATTTTAAAAAATAAAACGCAATTCATTTGTACTACTTCCACATATTTATAATGATCAGGACCGGTCCTTAATTTTTTAAAATACTTAAATTAATAAGTTTCATTGTTTTCCTTCATTTATACAATAATGTATGCTTCAATGCGCCCTTATTTGATTTTAAGATAAATGAAAGCGGCTTTCCGACAGATAAAGGGTCGTCACACCCGTCATAGTTCATGTTAAGATTGCATATTTGCCTTTTATGTGTGTGTGCATATCGAGAATTTTTTTATTCATATTTATCAAATCTATGAAATGGGTTTCGTTTGCATTACTTGTATAAATGTAAATCACCGCAGGACAAGGGTTCATTTACAGATACATATGTGCAAACCGATGGCATCCTTATCGGTAAAATGAACAACCCGCTACCGACGACCGCGATACTCGAAACCACGCACTGGATGAGATAACGTAAATACCTACAAACATCCACATGAAGTGGAAATACTCCACGCTACCCTTTCAGCGTAGCCGGAATATGCGATAGTACTACTTTGCGAGGGAGGTATCGAGCGCTCGCCCCATTGGATAAGATATTCTTGAAGTTTGGCGCATTCTGTTTTTCTTTGTGCACTTATACGACTACATATCGACGGTGTTTTGGCCAATTGATGTAACCCTAAAAAAATACGAAAATGAGTTAATGATTGGATATCATTTTAAAGACGACAGAGCAGGTTCCGGTCAAATGATGTAAATTAGAAAAAAAAAATGACCACTTTTTGGAAAGGCAACACTATTTTACATTGGTTTTAGGTTTAAAATTCTGACCCGGTCACTTGATGTAAGCCACTATTGTATCGACACTCCCTACTTATAATCCCGTATCTGCAAACATGAGAATTTACAGGAGTGCATTTCAAAGATTCATAACGAAACTCACAATATAATTTTTTCGATAAAAACAGTTTTTACTTTTTCCTGAATAATTTTAATTTTGAGGGTAACATCAATTGGCCAAAACACCATCGAATTATAATGCAAATCTTCGGGAAGTACGTCATTACGGCTATACACTAGGGACTACTATGTTATTTAATCATTTTCATACACGTCGGGTCCGTGGTGTAGTGGTCAACGTCGTTGGCTTAGGTTACGGTTCCACGGGCTCGAATCCTTGTACGGAGAGTTTCATGAATTGATTTTTCAATCATTTAAGAGATCGACTGAGGGTGCTTGATGGAATTTCAATATCAAATTTGGATTATTGAGATTTTGTACACTTCCGTGTATTTTGTCACTAACGACCCGGGTTTCGCCTTTCGGCATCTTCAGGCATTCGTGTACATGGAAGTGTACAAAATCTCAATAATCCAAATTTGATTTTTCAATCGGTTTTTTGATTTCTGTTCAAAGAAATTTCCAAGACCCATCCGATTCTATAAACGGGGAGTAACGATGGCGATTATTTACCTATTAGTCTTATCCTAGTCCTATCCTTCTATTAGTTCTCTCTTAGAAAAAGAGAAGTTAATCAACAGGCAGTTCTCGTTGAAAAACTTCTCTTGAGATACTCCATTTGGAAGTCCTAGCTCCGCATAGGGAGCGGACATGGGTTAATAAAAAAAAATATTTTTACATGGTCTAGGTGTATGCAGTGAAATTTTATCTTTCTCACTCCATCTCATGTTAAATGAAGGATGCAAGCGAGATCTAAAAAGGCATGCTGGCGTTGGGTCTTTCATCCTACTTGTTTATACAAAAGTAAGGTTGTGTGATAAAGATACATCTATCGTACACCGATGATAGTTACATATATTTTGTAACGTACGTACATCCAATTCCCCATACATACAAATATAATATTTTTTACGCGGTAAGTAACAATCGCGTAAAATCGGCGATTGCTGTATAATATGATTATGCAAATACGATAAGCAATATCTGTCTCGGCCCTAAATTCAAGTTTATTGACTTCTAGCTGTTTTCATAATTTATGTGTTCGACAGTTTTAATAATCACAATCCTTCTTATAAATTCATTTAAAATTAAATAAACGCAAACTTTCAATTGCACTAATCTTAACTTTTACGTCAGAAATTTTTGCTTGGTAAATTGGGATTCTATTTTATCAAATCTTTTTATTTTATTATTCAATGTTTTTTTTATTTACCAACATAAGTGTTTTCACTAATATATAAGGTTTCTACCCTGTTTATACAATTCAAATACTACCATCACCTTGTGTAAATATTCGAATTCAATCGATATGTGAGTTTGTGTCCAAGGGTTGGGGTGTCCCTGGTGTTCTCATTCCTTCCTACTCTACCTACTAGTGGCATATGGCAGAGTGATAAGCTTATAACCAACGTTCCCCCATATCACGTTACTATTTTTACTGTCTCAGAATTAAAGTGAACGAAAAATGAGTTTTTGTGAAAATCGCGCCCAGACGTACGCGTGCAAATAAAAGTGTGCACACGAAAAATGCTCACATTGAAATTTATTTGATATTAGAAAGATATACCATGATCTAGTTTTATATATATTTTAAATAAAAACGAAAAATAATTATGTAACAAATAGATTAATAATGTCACTTTGTTAAAAAATATTTATGCATTGGGAATGTTTTTAATTTTATATTATTACTTCTATTCTATTTAACTTTATTTTAAGTATATTGTTTTGTACCAATGGGTCTTTATTTGCAATATTCACTGTGCTTGTTTGTCACTATGCGAATCTGGTGGTGAATCTCTATTGTCATGGAACCCGTGAAAAATATTCTAAATATATTGAAATGCTCGACTCGACCAGAGGTGCTGATGATGATTGCAATGTCGGAGTTTTCAATGCTGGACGATCAACCAGTCAAAATACACCTCTGTCAGCCAAGTATCTATTGCAGTTGATTATCGTATAGATTTACAGTTAGAAATGATGAATGCAGTGCACAATTAAAAAGCATCTTTAAAAAACACAATAGTATTCTATTGTGTTTCTAAGAATCTAGACACCTGAAGTTATTGGCAAAGGAAACGATACCTTCCGGTAAGGTTAGGCTAGGTTGAAATTCTCAAAAGGAGTCATAATTATGTACATATTCGGTGAAATGAGAGCATGATTCGAAAAACAGAATAATTTACTCAGATTTATAATTCTTACTTGAGATAACTTCAGGCACTTAGCGCACACAGACAGAATAAAATGTCAGTGTTTTAATCAATTTAATTGATGAATGCGTAGGCCTCTCTCATTCCGCGAGATGTTCCTCATTGGCCACAAACGCTAAGTAATTTGTCATTCGCATATATCATCGCCCCAAAAGCAAAAGAGCACTTGTGCAAAAAGTGAGTTTTGATAAAAACGCTTTCGTTTATAGAGTGAAAAAAATCGTCTGGAGGTTATTTCTTAGTATTTTTAAATAAAAATCATATCAAAGGTGACTTATTGCTCAAAGATTGAAATGAACATTTCACATAATTATAAATTTATTTAAACTATAATAGTAAGGGCAGAACGATAGATAATAATCTATACATTTATTGAAAAATTAATATATACATTGTGAAAATTTACGTTCGGGGACTCGAATCATTGACCGCGTAACTGAGTAGGTTCAATGAAAGCCTAAAAGCATACGGGCTACAATAGATATCGGCAAATTAAATTGTAAATTTGTTGACTGCGGTATTTAAAATTTTTGGCATGACAACTACGTGTAATATTTTTTCTTAGCACATTCTTCTACAGTTTTTAAGCTTTTATTACACTGCGAGAGACGCCGTATTTTTTTAAATTGCTTATATTGCGCAACGTAATGTATAGTTGAGTAAATGTAATGACTTCCCGTTGTCGGCTTCCTAAAAGCGACAAGCGTAACGACTTGTGTTTTATTGTTTATTTACATTTCAACCTGAGATCTGGATTATCTCAGAGCTTGATAAGAACAACGCGTGAAAATAAAAATAACGTGTCACATACAAAAGGTGTCTTAGGGATGCTTTCTTATCCGATTTATAAATGGAAATTGCTTTTACCTCGCTTACTTTACCTCGGGTATTTTTTTTACCGAAATATGTCGCCTTTAACCTGACAGACGCTACAAGCGTGCTGGTACAGAAATGGTTCTGCGAAGATATTTATTAATGTGAGTGATATTTTTTTATTACAATGTGTAATGCAGAAACATCTAAAAAATTAGCTGTAATTTTTTTTCGAAATACTGAACAGTCCTTATTTTATTAACCATCAAGCGATGAACAGATGCCTCCCACCACATTGTCGCAAATGTTGCTCAATATCAATAAGTGCTAGGTGATATTAAATATGCACTTTGGAGAGAAGCGTGTGAAATTTGTATTTGATCACAAATAGGTACTTGATAGTTAACATACAGTGCAAGCGGGATGCTCTAAAAATGAAATTTAGTTTATCATGTGATAAGTAAAAAGCATTTTCTTTTTATGTGTTTGTTCGCCTCCGAATTACCTTATTTTATATTTTCATGAATTAAAAATTTATGCACTTTATAATAAATTATGTACTTCGTTGAATAAAACCATTCCTCGATTTACGCTGTTTAAATTTAACGCTGTCAAGCAAAATGCTTTTTTAAAAGACACGATATTTTGATTTCGATGTTATTTGCATTATAATCATGCTCCAATTCTAGATTGCTTGAACAATATTTTTGTGAAATGCAAAGAAATTTTTTCAAATTATTTATTTGTTACATTCATCGGGAAGAAAAGGTTTAAAAGACTGATGAATAAAAAACCGAAGATGCATTAGTTAGGCTAATATTTGAACCCGAACGCAACTTTCCGATTAGTAGGGGTGTTATTTCTCTATTTACTCGTTTTTTTTACCATGGGATAGGTCCATGTTTTTTTATGGGTTCTATGACCTTTCTTACGCGGTTTCCATTTACGCGGTGCTCCGCGGATCGTAACTACCGCGTAGATCGGGGGATGGGTATATGTACTAGAGGTCTGCACGGGCCGAAATTTGATAAAATTACCCGGCCCGAGCCCGTTCACGTCAGGCCCGACCCGGCCCCAGCCTTAATACCACACTTGTTACCCAAGCCCGACCCGAAGCCTAACTTTATATATCTCGGCCCGAAAAAACCCGAATTAAAAAGAAATCCATTAGCATAAAATTGATTAACGTACCTACCCAACTTTTTCACTTATAGAAACATCTATTATTTCACGGACTGATTTCCACACATCACCACAGTCACTACTTTTCAACATTTTCTTTATATCGTTGAAACTCATTTCAACGAGTCTTTTTTTTTTATAATTAATTTTTCGGCGAATGGAACAGTCGACTATCAAAAACGAATAGAAAACAGATACTGAATAATATCACACTTTATTCATTTACGAACTACTTAAATTTACTATCGGTGGTGATTAAACGAACAAACCATTGTTTCACCTATCAATAACAATTTTATGAGCTCGGTTTCGGGTTACCAAAATATAAAATGATGTCTCCATACTTATCAAATAAAAGACCCTATTGTGTCCAATGCTATTCGAAACATAATAAATTATTTTATTTATTTCCTTTTTGTTATCAACATTATTTAGTTATCAAGAGTACTCATGATCCGAACATGTCCGAAATATTTTTCTAAATCCCTTACCCAGGCCCGGCCCCAGCCCGAATATCAATTGTCTCTACCCGCCCGAATCCGGCCGAGCTCGGGCCCGTGCAGACCTCTAATATGTATGAAATATATCACATATGAAGCAAAAAGGGGCACTGAATACTTTTAAAAGTGAATTAATACTTTTTTAGTTATCAATTAACAGAATGGCAAAAAAATCTTTCTTTCAAAGAACTTGACTGTTATCTAGCCTGAGACGCCGATATTTTATTTTTATTTTAGTCGAGTGTGAATCGAAACGCATTCCGACTAGCATTATTTGCTGAAATTCTTGGTGCGTGACAGATCTTTATTCCACAAGGTCAATACGTAACAGTTCCCTAAAGCAGTGATGGTTAATTAGGTACAACATGCGTGTCAAAGAATATGCAACTTGCATATATAAAAAAAATCTTTGCGTGGTGGATAAATATTACAGAATACCAATTAAAAATAAAATAACTATACAATCAGATTTTCTGTAAAAATACAAAAAAAAATACCATTTTTATGTTATGTTACTGTCGGCCGTTTATACTAGACGCCTACTCGGTTTTTTTGTCCACATCGTCCGCAAGCCTAGCGACAATCTTGAGAGGCCCGTCGTCACAGGAGAGGTCAATGGCAGAAGGGGACGCGGAAGGGTCCAAACTCGCTGGGGTGACGAAGTGAAGGACGGCACGGGCCACACCATACCGATGGCCCTCAGAGCGGTGGAGTGCGCGAGCGAGTTCGTGTGCTCGAATGCCTGAAGATAACGAAAGGGGAAATCCGGGTCGTTAGTGACAAAATACATGGAAGTGTACAAAATCTCAATAATTCAAATTTGAAAAAAATTAGTAGTGATATGTTAATTAGTACTATTATCGTTTATGCCTTACCTCCTCTCGTCCAGTTGCAGGAAATAATCCCACCCCACCTTTCATTTGTGAGTTGAAGATTAGAATAATTTTTAGTCTGAATATATTGAAGATGTTTCTTGAAGAAGTGAAGCACTTTTCACATTTAGTAACACAGCAAGTAGAATAACAAAGATATCAATTCTAATTTAATGTTAAAAATGAATTATCAGAAGGTTACCGCCGAAAGATGTTGAAAAACTAGATTGTATTTAGATTTTTTTGCATAATTTCTACTTTTTCCGTGTGTTATAGGTTCGCAATTCCTGCCTTAACATATTATACATGACTTCTGTGCTATAAATGTAGATTAATTTTCGCAATTCGTAGCATCATTATCAACGGCCGAAATAAAATGTGCAACCACGCAACTGTGAAATTTAATTTAAATTTCTCGTTAAACTTATTTTATTAATATTTTTGCAACTAGATCTTTGTTCGATGTCTTTACGGAATTTCTCTTTAATTTAACTAACATCTTAAATACTCATATTATGTATGTATATATCTGCAGTATTGAAATTGATGTCAAAAGTCAAGAAAAAAATCAAACAACACATTGCAAAGTTGTGTAACGAACGAAAATGGCAATTATGTTATTTTTTCTTCAAACGTTTGTTTGTTGTTTGGCATCTTTTCTTTCATACTTTTGATACTTCCGTAAGCGACATAGATTCGTGTTTTTTAAATATATATATCAAATAATGATTTATACAAATCAATACACCCGATTCTCTTTTAGATCGACTTTTATACACAGTTTTTTTTGCACGGTCTAACAAAACGAACCAAATATTTTTTTACATTATTTTTATTAAGTATTATTAAATCAGTATACATTTATATTTAAAAACACTTCACCCTTTGTAAATATTGCAATCATAATTTTTTGCAAATTTGCCGAATTTTTAAGATGCAGATGTACATGTCGACATCCGTGGCGCAGTTGGTAGCGGCGTTGGCTACGGCTACGGACGTCTCCGGTTCAATACCCGGTGCGGACAGTTTTCATAAATTGATCTCTCAATCGATCTATGGATTTCTGTTCGTAGTCTGAGTGTTTGTGATGTCTAAAATTCCCTCTTCACCCACCAATCCAATCCTCACGGGGCGTAGCGAGAGCGACTAGCTAACCACTAGTTCTGTCCTAGCCCTATCCTTCTATCCCTACCCTCTTCGAAAAAAGAGAGCTTGAGCAATTGAGTAACAAACAGTTTTCATAGAAACATTTTGTTGAGATACCTCCATTAGAAGGCCATATGCTCCACGCTGGGAGCGGATATAGAAAAAAAGATGTAGATGACATGTTATTATAAAATATCCAAGTATTTTGTTCTACAAATTTTTTTAGGTAGTTGATAGCTTTATCGGCTTAAAGCCGTCGTCAGAACTATGTATATTGATAGTTCTGACGATGGCGTTAAGCTGACATAGCTATCAACTACCTAATAATATTTTTTAGAACTTAATACTTTGATATTTTATCCTATTGTAATGAAGTTCTACTAAGTAAATGCCAATTCAATCAATGACTTGTTATTTTTTGACACAGTTATATTGCTCTTTTACGTTTCGATTTTATTCTGTATCTGCTATTTATTTTTTAATGTTTTGTGTTTAATTTAAATCGCAAAACATGTCAATTTATTACTCATACTTATACATACACTTTTATATGGGCTCCTTATCTTTTTTAAACCATTCACTGCTACACTAATCACCTAGATATTAGTGCCCTATTGATTACCACGTAGTTGCTAATTACCGACGACACGCGTCGCGTTAGCACTGAATGTATTAAACGGTTTTTTGTTTTGCTCGGTAGTCTCTGGAACGTTTAAGCCATGTAAAAGAGAATCGGGTGTACTCCAGAGCGTTACTGCATTTTTCTGATCGCCTCTTTGTTTGGTATTCTACAAAGTAACTGAAAAGCTAAAATATTTGTAATATTTACTAATTGGATGTACGGGTTAAACATAATCGCTGTCACCCATCGACAAATTAATCTCTAGAAAGTGTTTTCATTTCTAGGCAATATGATTAAATTTTATTTTTAATAATTAATACTCCAATATATTCTAAATGAATTCCGATTTAAAATTTTAGTTAGTAATGCTCACTTGCGATAGTTGAAAGTTCTATTATTAATTTTGAGGGAGTATTTATTGCTTTGAATGAATTTTCTGCATAATTTACCACTCAATTTGCAGTATAGGAATATAGTCCTATATGAGTATTTCAACAAAAGTTGTTTTTAAGACAGCTGACGTTATTCAGTCGCTCAACCTCACATTTTGGGAGACTGTAAAGACGGATGGAAAAGTACTCGTAAATATACTATCGTTCTATCTACGCCCCACGGTATTGTTATTTTAACAGAACTCCATACTTTTGGGTACGAGTACATGCATGGATTAAACGATCGATTTAAAATAAATGTTTTTATCACCTCTGAATACTTTATTTCGTAAGTTATTTACGTTATATATATTGAGTTGTTGCGATTTGCGTTATAAAGGCGCCGACTTCGGAAACGGATGTGGAAATGTGATTGATGTCGGGTTTTCGCTTTCCCGCCAAAACCGGTCCGTGGGCTGCGTAAAAAGCGTGAAGACGTTTGATGTCTGAGAGGACGAGCGGAAAAGATCGGGCAGGGAAGCGATTGACTCGCCCCCACTCGCTCGGCGTAAGTTCAAAAATATCCGTGCATCACAGAACAACTATTTCGGGCAAGTGTCAGACGGCTATGTTGTGTTGTGTGCGTGTGCTCTAACCTTATTAACTACTGGCGCTCAGTGTAACATCGCACGATGTCCTTTCTTTTCCTTGTGTAACAAACGCGCGTGCTTCTTTGACGAACGTGTTTTTTGTTTTTCACACCCGTTTTTTTTTGTATCGCGACGCTTTGTGTCGAAAATGTTTTGTGTTAGTTTGCTACAACGTTAGAATCTAATCGTAATTTTCTCAATCAAAATAAAACTTATACAAATTATCATTATTTTTTCGATTTTTACGCGCATACAATGTTTATAACTTGAGTATATATTATTTATATAACTGTTTACTGCCACCATGGATATCAGTGAAAGGTAGATAGATAAGATATCGATAATGTTATCTGGATCTATGCTTACAAAATGATACAAAGTGTTGTGTTAGTTGTGAAAAGTGACAGTGAATTTCCTTGACATCTTTTTTTGTCTTCCGGAACTGCAGAGGTAAATTAAATCTTTAACTTATATCTGATATACGACACAATGAATAATATAAAATTCTGTAAAAACATCATTCGAACTAACATTTTTTCTTAACAGCAAACGATTTTAGCGGGAAACAATTTGCGAATGAAATACTGTGTAACAATTCTTTTTCATTGCAACTTTTGAACGTAAGAATATAGTAAGCGTCATTTTCAAATACCGAACGTAGGAAAAATGACACAGAATTATGAAAAATTCGACTGCTTTGTATTAACAAGGCTAGTGTAGAGGAAATATTTGTAAAAAACACAAGGCACCTCCAAAAGAAGCTACATGGCCATCTTCTCTACTAATCCTCGCGTGGAGTCTACTAAAATGAAATAAACGAACATATCGCCGATGTTCTGTAAGAAACCATTACATGGCTGATTTTGAGTTAGTCATACCAAAATGTTACTTATTTGAAACTTTACCGTATGGAAGAACACACTTGTTTTTAAAAATTACAATTTTACTAAAAAACAGTTTCGTACAAACGAACAAAACGAAAAATGTATGATATTTCACACATTTGACAAAACTTCAAAGTCCAATTACTCGAAACTAGTATTTATCAGTGAGTGTTTTCTTCCAGAACAACGGCGATATCTATGTTGGGCGGACACATGAGTATAACTTTATTTTTGGTAATTTTACGATATCTACGAAAAAACACCAGCGACCAGCCTCTTATTGCGTCCAAAATAAAAAAGCGACGATGGACCTGGCTTGGACACGTGCTGCGGATGCCCTAGGGGAGCCTGAATCCTGCCTGTCTCTCCTACCAACCAGGTGGATTCCGTCGCCCTGGAAGGCCGCTGATGACCATCCATAGGATGTATTCGGCGGAGCTACGGGACGTTGGAATGACCTGAGAGGAGGCGAGGAGGCTGGCGGGGGACAGAGAAGCTTGGGGAAACCGCGTGATGGCCATATGCTCCGAATAGGGAACGGATATGGTTAAAAAAAAATCTTGTTTTAATGACATGTTGTTATATATCTAACCATTGCTGATAAGAACAGTAAAAATGATTACCTAATGGAGAGTATAATCATTATTGATGAAAAAATGACTCAGAATTAAACTTTTCTTTCCTCTCCTAAAAAATCGTCATTTTGGAATCATAAAGTCCGCCCCTCTATCATAGTATAATATGAATTTTCAAATTTATATTTTATTATCTTGACGTATAAATTTTCATAAGGTCGATAGTTACTATGCTAAATAGATAATTTCACATTTGCTTTTCTAATATAAAATCTTTAAATAGCTTAATGACCGACCGTTTTCTATGACTCAACATTTTACTACAATATGAATCGAGCAGTCGAGAATAAATTAATAGCCATCTAAATATTCGAACAATAAATGCATGTTGTAAATAATAATTTACTCGAAACATTAACGAAGCTATACTGTTACAAGCATAAAAATCCTGTAAATTGAAATATTATATTAATATAAAATTTTTTAGATGGGTTCCGGAACATCCGACCAAAAAATCTACAATTCATTAAAAAAAAGGAAAAGAGTATTTGTACAAAATATTTAATAATTTGGTATTTTTTTTACCATGTCTGCTCTCAATGTGAAGCATATGGCCTCCTAATGGAGATATCTCAACAGAAGTTTTCTATGACAACTGCTTGCTACTAGTTGCTCAACCTCTCTTTTTTCGAATAGAGTATGGATAGAAATATAGGACTAGGACAGGGCTAGTGGTTAGCTATTCGATCTTGCTACCCCTGTTTTTCAGGATCGGATATTAGGGAGGGTGTTTAAGGCATCACAAACATTCATCACTACGAACAGAAATCCATAAATCGATTGAAGGATTAATTTATGAAACTGCCCGCACCGGAACTTGAACCAGAGACATCTGTAACCGTAACCAACGACGTTACAAACTGCGCCACGGACACCGTTATAGATAGATTATAATTACGGTCATTTATCGCTTAAAACCAAAATAACATTCATTAAACCTTATAAAAGATCTTTAAAATTGTTATAATATGAATTCATTTCCATTTTTAGCACTGTACGTTGTCACGGAAGCTATTTTCAGTTTGATATTTCGTGATCAATAATTGTACTTTATTATTTATATACGTTTATGGACTATCGAGTTCTGATGATGGCGTTAGGCCGAAATAACTATTAACTAATATTTTTTTTGAACTAAATACTTTGATATTTTATCTTGTTATTGTTTATTTATAGTAAATGCCAACTGAATCAATATATGTAACTAGAGGTCTGCACGGGCCGAAATTTCATAAAATTACCCGATCCAAGCCCGGCCCAGCCCGAACCCGAGTCTCAATATCACACTTGTTATCTACTTTTAATAACATAAATAATCTGCACCGTTTCATTTTTTGCGGTTTTGGTCTGTGAAAAACAGTACGATTTTTTTGCTCTATTTTGTATTCGTGTCGCAGCGCCACTTAATTTAAAATAAAAATGTTTTCCTAATTTAGAAACGCTGGTATAACTTATCTAACTTCGGCTATCACTTCAGGGTCAGTGGACCATTCTTTAATATACTCTTAATAATAATAAAAATAGAAACGGTTGGTTTGACCGCTTGATAGAAAAACCGCGTACATTAGGGGATGCATGTACATGTTGTAAAATTATATATATCAATACCACAATTCCAAATTGTTAATGCTCAAAAGGCATAGTTCTGAGATAATTAGAAAACAGGATTTTCGGCAGGTTTAATCTTTTACTGTGCATCTAATTTTTATAGATTTTATTGAATTTATACGATTATCTAAATAATGTTATTATTGACATATTTTTTTTGTTCCTAATATTAAGATCGGCATCTTCAGCGCACGAATGAACTCTAACTAACGACTGATCAGTTGATAATGCTCGTGAGCTAAACCGGTCCTGATTATTATAAACATGTGGAAGTAGTACAAATGAATTGTGTTTTATTTAAAAAAAATCAATAATTCAAATTTGATATTGCAATTCTGTCAAGCACCCTCAGTCGATATCTTAAATTATTTATAAAAGCAGTTTTCACAGGTTTTCACAGGATTTTCGTAGTTTTTACAGTTAGGATCTGAAGTAAAAATAGCCGCTGCCATTCTTAAATAACCACAGATTATCAATTGCTACATTTTGGAAACGATAGATGTCAATATTCTAAGCTCATACTTAACTCAAAACTGCAAATTTTTGACTAGTTACACTTTGGCACTGAGGTATCGATATATAAACAAACAAGAATATAATTATATCAATATAAATGTCTGTGTTTATTACAGCGCTCTACTTTGTTATGAATATAAAAGCTAACATTAGTTGATTAAAGAAAACCGTCACTATTTTCATTCATTTCAATAATTATCAATCATAATAATTAATGACTGTGTTTGAAAGATGTCGTTGATAAAAAATAATTTTTCTATAGGATTGCATTTTATATTCATGACTATATTTGTGGAAAATTAATTAATTAAATATTCAAACAACTTGATTTGACAAATATCATAAATGTTCGTTCACATTATTCGTTTGATGCATTCGTAATAATTGTATCTCAAAATAACTTTGACGTATTAGTTTCGATTTGAATTATCGATGTTACGTATGTTATATTTATGTTGCTCAATCAGCAAATTTCAGTGCAATATCCCTCCATTGTTTGTTTTCTAATTATATGGTAATCGTAATATACAAAACATGATAGGATGAAGGATGAAAGATGAAAGATTAAGCTAGTACAGTTTTTTGACCGATGATCGATCCAAATATTCGAGATTTATGATAAGCAATTAATGTAGCATTGATTTTATTTCTTTCGTAGGTGTAAATAATATATTTTGCATTTAAAACTTGGTAGAGATATATTATGTATTTTTTATATAATGCTTAACTATAAAATACAATTTTTCCATACTACTTCCAAATGTTTATAATTATCAGGACCGGTTTCGCTCACCACGAGCATTATCATTACAACTTTATAAACATGTGGAATTAGTACAAACAAGCTTTGTTTTATAATTTAAGACATCGACTGAGGGTGATTGATAGAATTTTAATATCAAATTAGAATTGTTGAGATTTTGTACATTTCCATGTATTTTGTCACTACAGTTCATTCATTCACTACAGTCACAGTTCGAGTTAATTCGTGTGCTCGAATGCCTGAAGATGGCGAAAGGCGAAACCCTGGTCGTTAGTGACAAAATACATGTAAATGTATAAAATCTCAACAATTCAAATTTGAAACAATGTTTTATTTTTTCAATATAATGCCTTTCCACCAAGAATTGCCAATTACCACCTTAAAAGTGAATAATGTTAACAATACGGTACTCATTTATTGATTGAATTGACGTGGTTAATAAAATGTTAAATAACTTTTAATAAATCTATCCTTTACATAAAGCTTGTCAATCAGCTTTGTTGGATATTTAAAAATATCTTGTAAAATAAAGTGAAAATTGATAGCTTTGTTATTCCACTGGCTTTATCAGTAACGTGACGCGTTTCGTTTCTTGAAGAAATTCATTTTTAAGAAGCATCTTTAGAAGATGCTTCTTAGAAATGAATTTCCACAAAGTTACCGCCGAATTCATAGAACATATAAAAAGTCTTGTATTTTCTTTCTAGACTGGTGCTGTTATATTTTCATTTAAAAAAATGTAACGTACTAAAATGTATGCCATCTTTTGTTTGTGGTTATTATTGTAAATTCTCCAATAAGTCAAGTGGTCTTTTTTCATTTTGAATCCTAACTGATACTTTGCTTTAAAAAACTGAATTGATGAAATCGACTCATAATAGTATTCCTTAGAAGACGGGCTTTCTGCTACGAAAAAAAGAACGTGGCATTTGCATTGGGTACCCTTTGAATAAATTTGAATTGATACGGAGGGCTTTGCGATGAACTGATGAAGAATGCATGAGCTACTTTTTTCTCGATTATCTCACTCTCGCGTCCTGCAACAGATAAAGCCAATGATATGCGCACTACCTTTCAACCTTAAATAATTTATGCTGAAAATCCACAAAGCTATCATCAGCCACATGGGATTATAAATGACGAAAAACATCGCGTTGAAATATTCTTGGGGCGAACAATGAATAACTAGATATCGACGGTGTTTTGGTCAGTTGATGTAACCCTCAAAATTGAAATTGTTCAGGAGAGAGTACGGGCGTCGATATTTTTAATTTTTAAACCTAAAACCAATGTAAAATGATATTTCCCTTCCAAAAAGTGGTCAATTCATTTTTCTAATTTAAATCATTTGGTCGAGACCTGCTCTGCCGTCTTTAAAATGAGATCCAATCATTAACTCATTTTCATATTTCTTTAGGGTTACATCAATTGGCCAAAACAACATCGATATTACAATAATCTTGTAAATATTATTTAAGATATCGTATGAGGGTGTTTGATGGAATTTCAATATCAAATTTAAATTGTTGAGATATTGTACACTTCCATGTATTTCGTCACCGAATGAACGAATGAACTCCGGTCAGTTCGAGTTCATTATTGTGCTCGAATGCCTGAAGGTACCGAAAGGCGAAACCCAGGCCGTTAGTGACGAAATACACGGAACTGTACAAAATTTCAACAATTCAAATTTAATTTTATACATATTATTTTACTAGTACGGCTAATATAGAGGACGCTTATATTAGATAATTTAGTAATTTGCTAGCTAATGCTAAAATCTGCTTGATAGTTGAAAATATCACCGTGGACCGTATCTCTTTAAACATCCACCAACTTTAGTCTAATTTCGCTTTTTTATAATTTGTATGATTATCTGTAAATTCTTGTCATAGTTCTTGAACCAATTGTTCGATATATCTTGTTATTATTAACGATTAATTTCAAATAAATAGTCTTGTTGAGATTGATTTTGTATATCAGTTGTTAATGTTCGCGTTGAGCGAAATCAGTTCTGATTGTTTTAAAAATGTTGAAGTAGTAAAAAAGAAATTGTTTTTTATTTTCAAAACACTACTTAAGGAGATACTTAAATTTAGGTGCGAAAACTCACAAAATATGTTAACTCTAAAACTATAATCGCATGTATATTGAGAATAATCTAGTCAAGTTAAGGGGGACATTGTTATCTTAGAATTGGAAATGAAACCATATTTCAAAATGAATTCGTTGAAAACGGCAACGTTCATAAATACTATAGGGAAATGGCGTGGTCATGCAAACGAGCTTCCTTTGTCCGTGTTTCCGATAATTTTCTTGTCTGTCCATGCAGCACCGTAATTACTTTTTGTATCGAAGACGGTGTGTGCTTTAATAATGAAGAAGCCGTATTAAATAGATGCACTATTTTAGTTCTATAAATGATAAACAAATGTAACAATGAAACATCACAATTATCGACCATTTCGATAGCTTCTGAAATAGAACATGGAGTGCAAGTGACGCAATTGAAAAGAGCTTTGAAAAATATTTTCGAAATAGATTGTTCTTTGTTACCTTCAATCAATCTTACATCAAAAATTAATTAATATAAAATTAAAATTGATAACCTAGTTATTCCACTGGCTAAGTTGAATATTTAGAGTGCATTTTCAATAAGTTTTTTTAAATAATATCCTCCCCCTACTTAGAGCATGTAGCCAAACTACGGTTCCTACAAGATTCTCTCTCCCCTGTCTGTAGCTCCGCCAAGTATATCCTTTGGATGATCTTCAACAGCCTTCCAGGACGAAAGAATCCATCGGGTTGGTAAAAGACACAGGCATGATTCAGACTTCTCTGGGGCATCCGCCGTCCATTGTTACTTTTTTTTATTTTGGACGTAATAAGGGGGAGTTCGTCCGCTGTCTTAGCTCCGAGTTCCTACAAAAGTCAAACCGCCGTACACCTAGTATTCGTACCTCATTAAAGCACAGTATACGGTAACTTTGTGCCTTAATGAGGTGTTATGACTCGCAGTCTTAAAGCAGCAATGTCACGTATGCATTGAATATGTGCCACTTGGTTCTGACCAAGTATAACCGTGACTTCCAGACTTTCCGCATTCAGTTGACAGTTCAATTGCAAGCTCTTTACCAAGTACCTGAAGCCGTCGTTCCCCCAACTACTTGAAGCCTTCGACTCTCTCAATACCCAGAGCACGCCAGAGGGTAGTCTGGGTTCGGAACGACACTGTTGCAAAGCACAACTCTGCTCTTTAATAAGTTACTTAATATTCAAACAATTATTAATAAAAGTAAACACTAGATATTAAATTATAATGAATTGACTTTTTACAGGCATTGCGAGTAAGTCGCGAGTCGGGAGATGTTAGTTATCAAAGTTTTTAAAGAGGAAGCTCCAATTTAAAAATAGCGTTTAAGTTTGCCAGCTGTTTGATAATAAAGTTTTTTTCAATTTAACACTCGAATATACGCCTGTCTCTCGATTTAAACGGACTAATTGAACGTATTTCCACTATAACACTTTTAACTAATTGCGTCCGAACATTGGTTTGCACAGTAAAATTTCGGTAAATTATTATTACTCTTGAAATATTGCTGACCATGATTCCGTGAAAAGATTCTGTTCAGTGATGATATCATCCATAAAGTGAAAAATTGTAATTATTCAGTGATACGGAATAAAAATATTTTTTTGGAACAAATATTTTAATAATTTATGTATATATTTACAAATAATACTATTTTACACAGTAATTTTGTGGAGCTTAACTGTGTTAATCGAGGGAATGTGTATTTATAATCCATTCGTGTAAAATATACGACTTGAAATTTAAAAAGAGTTTCTTCCTATTTTCTTTTGGCGTTCACACGATAATAAATAAACTGTCAGCTGTCAAACGAATGTGCATTGTTTTTATAGTATCGGTTGCATCTGCTACATATTATTATGAAATATCGTTTGAAGCATTTTGGAGACTGAAAAAATAAAATTGATTTTATTTCCTGTGGAAGACATAAGCTGATCACCGGCCTTTAATGTAAAATGAGTAATCAATTTTGAATTATTAAACGTTGCCATCAAATGGTTTTTCAATTTATTTTTTTGCTCACGACAGGACACGGTTAATAAAAAATATACTCAAACATTTTCATCAATAGAAATAAAGTAAAAATTTTATTTGCGTTGTATACTGCAAACTTACAATAATATTATGATACCAAATCTTTTATTCAAAATTATATTCGTAAGATTTTATACGTAATAGTTGAATCAATTAAAATACATTACATTTGTTAACAATCTTATTAACACATTCGCAACGGAGGAAATATGTCGAAAATACGCGCAGCGGTGGGGATGATTCGCAGGAGATTGACAATAAGCCATGGAAAGAATAGTATGAAACAGACCAACCGACAATTACCCGAAAACAAGTTTTAATGTTCTCCTAAAGGTGTTTCGTAATAAACTGATCAAATTCTTTCAATAATATTATGAATCTAACATGAATTATTAGTTATGAGCGATTAATGTCTCCTATATCGAATGACGCGAAAAACACGTTTCCCGCCGCAATACAAAAAACTTTGCGACGCGGAAAACGCGTCCCCCGGAGCTAACGTGTTAAAACACTCTGTTAACGTGCTCTTTTATCTATCTTTGGTTCGATAGTACTCATAACGACATGTATTTTTTAATGATATTTATGATAAATAGTAGGTGGTTCTTATTTCGCGGAGCACTTGTTACAAATTCGCTAAATACTCGTGTTTCGCGAAGCACAGGATAATAATGATCTAGATATTCGTGTGGAAAGACTCTATATCGCACTAGCGAATCAATCCGAACCAAGGTGGAAATCAGTAGTGCATTTAAGTCATAATGAATCGATATATGCATCGAAATTCCTAATAAATAATATCCTTGAGCAATATTTCCGATATTCATTCCGTTGATAATTTTTCACTCGAGTTAAATTAATTCACCTGAGGTGTTAATTAGTTAGCATTAAACCAGTGCTCCGTACCTTATGAAACACGGGAGCTTCTTTGGAAATTTAAATTATCCTACCAACTAACCACTAACTTGTGTTACATAACTCGGGAATTAATAATATTAATTTTTAAGCAATAAAAGACAGCTAATATATAAATTGTTGATTGACAATGTTAAAAAGATATGCTATGAAAAATAACTTGAAATAATTGGCGACTACAAAATTTGTATTTCTTAGTAGGCTACCAAAAACAAGCTGAGGTTCACTGTCTTCAACCATTCGGAGTAATTATCATAGTGTGTTAACGAAATTGACGGTGCATTGGGTTAATTTTTCGTTCATATTATATATTATGCATTAAATTGAAGTGCCACTGGTCAACATTAGCTCAACACTAACACCCTCTCTCTGTCTGTGAAACTTGCATCGTGCTTGTGAGCCCATTGCTGTGCTGTGTTATACAGATAAATCAAGACAAATATATTATCTATGATGGGCGGACCCTATGAGTATAACTTTATTTTTGGTAATTTTACGATAAGTGAGAAAAAACATTCCAAATCTAAGAACGCTTAATTGGACTAACACTATAGTTTTTTTTTTTTTTTTTAAATAAAACATTGATTGCTCGGTTGATAATGCTTGTGATAGCGAAACCGGTCCTGATCATTATAAATATGTAGAAGTAGTACAAAGGAATTGTGTTTTATTTTTTGAAATATAATGTCTTTCCACCAAGAATTGACAGTTAACACCTTTAAAGTAACAGTATAGTCGCAAAAATTATAAAAATTTATTCGTCAATTAATCTAACTTATACCTGAAATAAATGTGATGTAATTATTATCATTTTCAGTTCTAATAGTATGAGTTTTGCTCATTAAATACATATTTTTATGGTCTTAGAAGTACATGTCCATTATTTCTTGTTTCAATGTAATTCTGTTATATATATACTGCTGATCAGAATAGTAAAAACGATAATCTTAAGAAGAGTATAATCATTATTCCTGAACAAATGACTTGAGAATTTACTTTGTTTTTCTCTCCTCTAAAAAAATCGTCTTTTTGGACTTATATTCATAAGTCTGCTCATCATAGATATAATACTGTTATTCGAAATCTAAATTCTGACTTGAAAAATATGTATTCGTTCATAAATTTATTAATATTTGATTTAAATATTCTTTTGTTTTGTTGAACATACGTTTCGGATTTAGTTCCCACACGTATACTCTAATTTGATTCAGACCGATAATGTTGAAATGTGTTGGTGTTATGCAATATTAACATATGTATGTTAAAATACTTTATGGCTGATTCACGATTAAAACGGAGGAACCGACTATAATGTTGGCCTATGTATTTCTGCAGACTGGATCGATATTCCAACCTCGGAACACATTTTCATATAAAATACATCCACACATAATTTCACACAAACGCGGCACTAATAACTGAACACCCTTTGGCTAATTTGGTAGTAACGATTTCGGTTTACAAATAATTATAAGGGCTTATTTTATCATATTACCAATATTTATTACGCAGCTTCGTCCGGGATAGACGACGCTGACATTTAGATGTTTATATTTTAAATTAAAAAAATATGTATATCAGGAATTACAGCTGACAGCCAATGTGCAAAATATTTTAAAATTAGAATATCATACGAGATAAGCCTGATGAATTGTTTTATAAATCACTCATGTCAGATTTAAATTGAAAAATCTAAATTTGATATTAACCTTGCTGGGACTTGAAACAGGACCCTCCTGATCGCTAGGGCTATACCACAAAGGCCGACGATGTTGGCGTTATCATGGCGTTATATTGGTGCAAGGTTATCATGGCGTATCTCATGTAATTCCCACGAAATATAGTTCACCCATTAATAATGAAGTTAAAAGTGGAAAATGTCGCCGTTGACCGTAACCTCATGTACCACCCATAAAATATATAATCCATCAATTGATAAAAATTTTAATCGTTGAATGTTGAAAATATCGCCGTGGACCGTACTTGTAACACCCAAAAAAATATCATATAATATAATCGCCCACAAGACAAATAAAATTAAAAATTCCTGTTCTGCAATTACGTGTCATTGAGAATGCCGCAGCTTTCCAACCCCTGGCTTATTCTTCATATATATCTATATACATTTCTTGGTCGAGCAACTAAAAAAAAACAAAATTTATGTAATAAAACTTATTTGATAATTTTATAACACAATTAGAAACGGTTTCTTCGAGCGATGAAAAATAAATTGTCGAATAAGATCTATAATGAATGTTTTATCTTTAAAGATTTAAATATGTACCGTAATATGCTTTGATTGTCACTAACAATTTGAAATGAATTTGTAATATCGATTGTGTTTTGACCAATTGATGTAACCCTCAAAAAATACGAAAATGAGTTAATGATTGGATCTCATTTTAAAGATGCCAGAGCAAGGTTCGGCCAAATGATGTAAATTAGAAAAATAAATTAACCATTTTTTGCAAGGCAAACATCATTTTACATTGGTTTTAGATTAAAAAATTCTGACCCGGCCACTTAATGTCAGCCACTATTATATCGACATTCCACCTCTAAGTTTTTTTCAAAAGGAAGCTTCTTTTGGTTGATCTAAATTTGATGAAAATAACAAGTTAAATTACTAGGCTACTCACAGTATTTTATTGTCTGGTGGTTTGTTTCGCGAAACCACGAAATCAAAAGTTTTCCATAAATACTCCCGAGTAATTGATATTGAAAACGTAGTCGGACGGGAGGGTTATTAAAAAATAAAACGTACATCGAAAATATTATATTATAATTCCATTGAGTATAAGATGAAACCATAAAAAAGCTTTTTTTCCAAAGTATTTTTTTAAAACCGTATTCGCTCCTAACGTGAAGTAGATGACCTCCTAATGGTGATATCTCAACAGACGTTTTTCCACGAGAACGGCTTGTAACTCAGTTTCTCAACCACTTATTTTCGAAGAAAGTAACGATAGAAATTTATGGCTAGTACAAGTCTAGTGGTTAGCTAATCCTTCTCGTTACGCCCCGTTTTTAGAATCGAATGGGTGAAAGGAAATTTCAGACATCGCAAACATGCAAAATTATTTTATGAAGTTGTCCGTACTGAGATTTGAACCTGTGAACACCGTAATCGAAACTAATGGCATTAACCAGTCGACCACGGATCCGACAACTTACTTCTCTTGAAACGAATACTCAGGATATAACCTTATATGCATAAAAACACTAATGTTTTAATGTTTTAAATTTATTGAGATTTTTTTCAAACAATTAGATTCCCGAAACTGTTCCCAGCAGGATCACGGGACATCAACAACTACATATTATTGCTTTTCACATGTACATTGTTGCCTTTAGCACTGAAATTAATGATGCCTGTCAGTTGACTGGAGACTGATTCATATTACATTTTTCATGGAAGGGTGAATGAACCCGTTGTATCTTAACGGACCATGCTGTTAAATGATGACACGGTCTTCGCGTTATGTTTTTCAAGAAAAAACTAATTATAGCATAATTGTTAATTGTAATTATATAAATAAGTAAATTTACGAAAATGCTCGACACATCAGACAGTCAATATGTAGTATTTTGGGATTTTTTGGCACGTGCGTGTAAAAAGGTTCGCTAAAATTGTTATATATGATAGATCGGTGGTAGAATTTGAATTAAAAAACAATTAGAATTTTATATTTTTTATTATGTATTTTGATCGACAAATTTTGTCAATAAATACTTTTTATTTTTGACGTTTGTAAAAAGAAATCAAAATGAGTGAAAATCTGACCCGATTATCGATTTACTGTTCAGTCTGTTTACTTTAATTATTTTATTAGCGCTACGGGAGAGACGAGCGGATTTGAATGCAATTGTCCAACGTAATGCTCGAAAACTATTTCAATAGGTTAATTCACATAACTCCTCATGACTTCCGTTATTCTGTTTCGAAATGTGTATTTTGTTCAGTATATGTTTTTGACTTCGGTAGATTGAAAATTTCAACGTTTATCCCTTGTCCATGTATGTTTTTTAAAATAACGAATTTATATAGCAACATTCAATCAGAAATATGTAAATTTTTAATGTTTCATTAACGAAAAATTCCACTTCTAGATTTTTTTTTTCTTATTAAAATATAGCTTTGTTTTGTCTTGAGAGATTTTTTACACCTTTGCGGAAACGTATACATACCCTTCTCAAAAAAATACTCAGCTCGAAATAGGTAAAAGCTTTTTTGTAGTAAGAAAAAGTATCTGACCCTAAAGTGCGTTGCCAAACAATGATGGAGAGAAAATTGATTTTTTTAAATGTACACATCATCGACAATTATAGTAACGCATTTTTGTTGATAATGGATAGATTTTTTCGGTAACCGGACAAATAAAAACACCACTAAATATCTGAACAGTGACAAATCAGACAAGTAATAAATTAACACAGTGACAAAATAACACAGAGAAAAATAAAACATCATATTTTGGTCGTATCTATGTATAAATTAAAGACATATAAAACACAATTTCAAAGAAATATGTAATTTAATATAATAGCTACAGGTTGTATAGATAATAAATATTATTAATATATATATATATTCCGTGATTTAAACGCGTTAAGAAGAGTTTTCCAAATATATTTTTATTTAGTACTTGACATATTATATTTAAATCGATTATGAAGAAAATATATGTTTCGATTATGGATGTGTTGGTTTGCCATGTTTTGATCGGGCACAGAATCATTATTTTCATATAATTTGTTCACTAGTTTTCTCGGAAAATAATTATATTTGGTATGTATTCAAGAAGATTTTGAACTATTGTTGTAATGTAGGTCTAATTTTGACATTTTTAAACTTTATACTTGCTACTATCATATTACATTAGATAAATAAGTAGTGTTGAAAGCTAATGTTTTAAAAGGTAAAGGTTACAGTCATATTTATGGAAAAAACTAACAATTATTTATTTTTGTTAATAAAAATACAATTCAAATAATATTGTCTTATTGAATTATGATGATCGGAACGTGAGGGAGGGAATTTCACGTATGTTCAATCTTGGTCTGAAGTTGTCTAAACAATGATGAAAATGGATTTGAAAAAATGTGACAGGAATCTTTTCGAAGTAAGTTAAATAAAAAAAGCTAATATAACGTCATTTAAAGTTGATGATTTATGAAAACACTTGAAACCTTTGAAGTCGGTGAAATATGTCTTTAACCATTGAGTTGCCGCAAGGTGTAAGTACTTTTTTGAGCGATGTATGCGTGCTTTAAACTAAGCTCTTATTTAGATCGCTGTACTGTGAATATTGTTTATAATTTCTCGTATCTTAAAGATTCTTAATTATTCCACGGGATATGACAGTGTTTTAAATATTTTGTATCATCCAAAACATTTTTCCGTGACTAGTAAATTGATGTCAAGTTAAGCGTATTTACACGCTTATTTTATACGGCCGTCCTGATGTGTTAAAAATAAGTTATTCAGACTAAACCGGTTAAAATTTAAAAAATATATTTTTATATGCTATGAATTTGATTCTTTTCCATACGCTTGGAAATAAAGTTTTAACTGATTCCTTAGAAATGGCATGCAGCATTGTAGGAAGAAGTTTTGCATCAACTTTCGCAACTTCTGTAAGCTTAGTTTGAAAATTCTTTTCTTGGGTTCAAGAGCCTCAGTATATGCCTTACTTCTCTTTCTTCAAATGCTGTTTGAGCAAATTTAACTTTATCCGACAATCTTTTATTCAAATATAGAGCCACTTACCGAAATCGAATTTATTTATTTTATCAATTTAACCCTTTTTTTTCAATTGATTAATAAATTACCATTGCTCAGAATACACTTTGCGACTGTAGTGATAAATATTAAGGTTATAAAACAACGAAAAAATGTTTGTAATATTTCAATATTTAATAAATATTTAATAAAACAATAATATTTCGGCAATTTTCAGTGGTAATGATTATTGAGCCGCGTGTCACTAGGATTTAGCGCGCTTCAATACGACTGTATTATTAGAAAATTGTGTTGCATGTGTTCAAAACATTATTCGGCCTCATGTTCGCGCTCGTATTGTTCTTTGATTGAATTTGAACGAGTAATGCTTATAAATGATTGATCACATTGGCTGAATGGAGTGAAACAAACAACTTTTTATCTATTGTCAAGCGTGCACAATGTACAATTCGCTTCTAATTATTTGTTGACAATGGAAAAAGGTTCATAGCTTGTTTTTACAACATACATTAATATATTACAAACCTTAAAATTTTTTGGCATACATTAATCTGTAAATCGAAATTTAAAAAAAATGCAGCTGTCACCAAACTACGGCCCGCGGGCCGCATCAGGCTCACCAAAAAATTTCATCCGGCCCTCCAAGAGTTTCAGATTTTTGTATATAAATTATTCATATAGGAGATATTAATTTTATATAATTCCATGATATGGTTGCGAAATCACGACAACTATTTGTTTTATTTCATCAATTGGGATAAGACTATCTGGTAGTGGACTCAAAGTGTTAGAAGTTATGTATAAAATGTATTGTTGGAGGTGGCTAGATGTTCGCTTACACGAAAATTTCTCAGATATTCTCGTTTATTGAAATTATATGAATGTAGTGCAGAAAAAATAAAACAGTAGAGATGACCAAATAATAATCCCATTAGAAAATATTCAGTTGTTTTTCAAAGTTTTATAGTAAACATCGCTTGATATTACGTAAGCACATATAAATCAGTATTATAGTTGGATTCCAATAAAAAAATATTTGTCGTCGGCCCAAGTTTAAAAAAAATAATACGGCCCATTTTCCAAAAAGTTTATTGACCACTGAGGAATCCCACTCCCTTTTAAAGACGATAAATCTGGGCTGATCATTATAAACATGTGGAATGTATCTAGTAAAAACAAATTGACTTTTATTTTAAAAATGTAACTCTTTACTGGAATACGTCAGCTTATATACAACACTATATAAATATAATATGTAGGTGTACTGCCCGGCTTCGCCCTTGATATATTAAAATTCAACTCGGACGCAGGAAATACTAATATTTACATTACCATGGTAGCGAATTTAGGGGTAGCTAGTTATTTTAGTGGTAGCGAATGTTGAAAATTGTAAAAATCACCGTGAACCGTACCTCACGTAACACCAACAGAATAATATAGTCTATCCCTAAAATAGTAATGATAAAAGTTGAAAATAGGACAGCTGACCTAAAGATGGCCGCCTGCTTGAACTGTGCAAATGTCACGTCGCGCCTATTTACCGCTTGAGAGGAGTTCTTGTGACATACATACATACAGTCACATGTATTATGGTATAGATATAACGAAAAGCGGTTGAAATTTGAACGCATGTACCTACCACTTACATAATGTGTAGCAAATTATTATTTAAAATCATACTCAATTTGTTTTCAACGAAATGAAAAACAACGCCTCATGGAAAAGTTAGCAGCCGTATGCGGCTAGTTATTACAAACAATTTATTTCAGCGAGGCGAGCATATATATTTCGTTGCCAGTGCTGAGTGCTGCCACTACGAATATTTGAATTGTTTATTTGCCTGAGACTGTCCAATTAGTATTTATTCATATGCAGTGATTAAAAACATTTATCTCCGACTCTCACACATGAAATCGTTCACTCATCTGAAATTTTGAATTAAATTTATTAAATCAGTCAATTAACTTATTAAATCATATGTCTACGCGGATTTTCAGCATGTTCTCAGCATAGAAAGTATAATAATTAAAATATATTATCTTGAATATTCTAATTTGACAATTTTCACTATGAGGGCTTCCAATCCCGGGATCCAAGCTAATTAGTCGTAATGCCGGGATTTCGGAATTCACTGTAAGTGTTGAAAAATAATTACTAGTTGAAATTAAATATTACCCGATTAACTACAAAGTGTACATCGATTTATTTATGTTCATACTTTTTTGTAACGCCTACATATTTTATAAAAAAAATCAATTTCAACTGTAAATAAAATCTTCTAAATAAAAAATATTCTTATATTCATAATATATATAAAATCATATATTCATTCCAATTGGAGCAATAATGTATACACATTTTATTCTAAATATTCAATTTAATACGCGAAATGACGCATAGTGATCCCGTTATCATATAAAAGCTCCGGGATTGAATACCCTTATTGGATATTGCTATTAACGAAGTATATAAAATGTCTAAGTAAGTTAAATAAAATCCAATGGTATTGCAATAAAAATACAACAAAAATAAAAACCAACGTGCAATATCATAATATGTGTATTTAATGTCTTCAGATTTTTAAATGTATAAATCACATGACAAATCGTAATCTGTAATGTTGCGTATCACTGTTGTAGACAGATGAAATACTTTTTAATTGATGAATGGGTGGATAGATTGATGCGGTGTCTGTACGGAAAATAATCGCGCTTAATTTTTGTCAGTATTCAGGAGGCTTTTTAGTTCACCTTTTCAACTTTTATTTAAAGTTTAAAATATCTTCAAGCGTATTTTTTTAAAAACATGATGATTTATAATTATTTATAAAATGGTCCTGAATTGACTAGTGCTTGGATTGTGGTAGAATGTTCGATTCCAATATACATTTTTTCAAAAATAATTTAATTTACTTGGCATAGTGAATCTTTATTATGCCCATCATACTAATTACGGCCTCCAATCCCGTGACCCCGGTCAAATGGTCAATCCTTTAATCCCGGAATTGTCTAACTATCAAATTCCAAGATTATCTGTAAATGTTAAAAAACTAATCTTATTTCAAAATAAATACTTCCTGATAAACTACAGTGTGTACCATTGTTTGTTTATGTAATTACATATATTTTTTATAACATTCACATAATTAGTATATATATATATATATATCGACGGTTCGTTGGCCAATTGATGTAACCGTCAAAAAATTCGAAAATAATTTAATGATTGGATGTCATTTTAAAGAAAGAAAGAATAAGAGAAGAGAGGTCTCGGGGAAAAATAAATTGACCATTTTTTGGAAGGGAAACATAAATTTAAATCTGTCTTAGTTTTAAAAAATCTGAAGCGGCAATTTGATATAAGCCACTATTACATCGACACTCCCTACGTATAATTCCGTATCTGCAAACCTGAGAATTAACAGGAGTGCATTTCAAAGATTCATAACGTAATTCACCGTATAATGTTTTCGATAATAATAGTTTTTACTCTCTTCTGAACAATTTGAATTTTGAGGGCTACATCAATTGTGGTCTCGCTTCTTCTCATATATTCTAAAAAATAATATTCATTACAATAGAAGCAATAATGGACACATTAATTTTAAATATTCAATTTAAAACATGAAATTATGCTTAATGACCAATCCCGGGATCCCAGCATTGAAAAATTGTGAATCCCGATATCCCGTTATCATAAAAAGGGTTCGGGATTGGGTGCCCTTATCATATTGAGTTACAATGAAACGTTGTTTGATAGAGGAATGATCTAATACCGTGATTGAATATTCCCATTCCATTGTTGATGTAACTACGATTGAAATGCGGGGTAGTACTTACGACATACATACATAATACAATAATTCTGGTCGATAGATCGACTGAAGTAGTCTGACAAACCGTAACAGTTCTCAATATTTACTAGCACGCAATTTATTTGATGATGCATATTATCTTCTTGCAATATCCGTTTTGAAGAAATCGATTTTTTGATGTAGTTTATTTTTTTCCCAATGCTATTTTTAATGTACTGCGTAAAACTGCAGATTTTTTTTTTTTTTTCCATGTCCGCTCCCAATGTGGAGCATATGGTCTCCTAATGGAGGTATCTTGACAGATTTTTTTTCTACGAGAACTGCTTGTCACTCAGTTGCTCAACCTCTCTTTTCTTTTTCGAAGAGAGTAGGGATAGAAGGATAGGGCTATGACAGGACTAGTGGTTAGCTAATCGCTCTCGTTACGCCCCGTGAGGATGGGATTGGTGGGAGGGAG
The DNA here is from genome assembly GCA_022494535.1 of Himalopsyche phryganea. Taxonomy (NCBI): domain Eukaryota; kingdom Metazoa; phylum Arthropoda; class Insecta; order Trichoptera; family Rhyacophilidae; genus Himalopsyche; species Himalopsyche phryganea. Next base: position 3,454,953 of record JAGVSL010000019.1, on the reverse strand, counting down.
GACTCAGACTACGAACAGAAATCCATAAATCGATTGAAAGATCAATCTATGAAAACCGTCCGCACCGGGAATTGAACCCGAGACATCCGTAACCGTAGCCAGCGACGAAACCAACTGCGCCACGGACGCCGACAGATTATGCTTTTAATATATTGTACATATTAAAGTTATCATGGTTTATTCATCTGTTTGTATTTAACGATTAATATTGTATTCGTAGCACAACTCATCACCCACGCGCATCATGTGCACCACGCGTAGTAAGCGAATTTGACAGGTGGCACTGCCACCGGGTTACTTATTAGTAAGCTTGTTCTTTAATAATAAATCAACAACCCTTTTGTTGAACTGTCTTTTTTTTTTGTCGACAAAGGTATATAGACATCAAGGTAATAACTATTGTTGTTTCATAACGACACTTTCAGTGTATTTGTGAGCGCCAAAACTTAATTAAACTTTGATTAATTAATGTATAAAGTCAATATTAATCGAAATAAATTATTTACACCTCTGCGGGGAATTTATTTCTTTTAATGGCTGTATTCAATTTTTTGTAGTCAAGTAAGGCCGCACTTTTCATTTGTCATTTTAAAATGTATCCCATGTAACACTCACACAATATATATCTATTTTTTTTCCATGTCCGCTCCCAATATGGAGCATATGGTCTCCTGATGGAGGTATCTTAACAGAATTTTTCTACGGGAACTGCTTGTTATTCAGTTGCTCAACCTCTCTTTTTTTTTTTCGAAGAGAGTAGGGATAGATAGATAGGGCTACGACAGGACTAGTGGTTGGCTTAATCGCTCTCGCTGCGCCCCGTGAGAATGGGATGGGTGGGAGGGAGGACTCAGACTACGAACAGAAATCCATAGATTGATTGAAAAATCAATCTATGAAAACCCTTCGCACCGGGAATTGAACCCGAGACATCCGTAACCGTAGCCAGCAACGCTACCAACTGCGCATTTAATCAACTAATAATAATGTTGAAAGTTGAAAATATCACGGCAGACCGTATCTGATATAACAGCCACAAAATATAGCCCAATAATTAATATTAATGTTGGAAGTTGAAAATATCACTGTGAACTGTACCATATATATGACTCTCAAAATATAGTCAAATCAATTAATTATAATGTTAGAAGCTGAAAGTCAAAAGTTGAAGATATCACAGTTGACATAGAAATGACAGCAAGAATGATATGTACAAATTTCACGTCAATACTGTACACCGTTTAAGGGGACTTCTTGTGATAGACAGGTAGACAGATTTATACATGTATTTTTTGCTATAAAGTAGAGATCTATGTGAAAGATATAATATTAATAATTGACTTACATTATAAAATGTTTTCTTATTTTTATCCTTAATTCCATCAACAACAAATATGGTCACCGTAATTATGAATGTTAAATAAACTGCATCAATTTTATCAAAACGGAAATTGCAGTAGCCACTCCTACTGCAGCGATAGGTTACGCACATGTTTAAAATATTTTACGATTTTATTTCGCTTTGTGTTGATCCAGTTGCGCTGATGCAATTTTGTATGCGGTCTTTTAATAACTGCGTGACACTTTCTTATTTTGGGATTCCTCCTGTCCTTGATAAACTCACCATTAACCAGGTTCAGTTTATTAGTCGACCGTTCGCAGTCTTAACATAACCTACTGATTTAAACTCGTCATAGCTATTTATAATGCGAGACAGTATAATGTTAATCTGAGACTGACTTGATTCTTGCATAACTTGTTGCGACTTTGCGTTCAGCATTCGCTATAAATAATACAGATCTTTCTGGCTACTCAATATTTGAGCTCTAGTTTTAATAGTGTTGAATATAATTGAATATAATAGTGCTTATATATTACATAGCTTCAATTAGTTAAGTTTTTGACTAGTATAAATGGTGCGCAGATATCAGTTCTTGATTTAAAATTTGGATTATTGAGATTTTGTACACTTCCATGTATTTTGTCACTAACGACCCGGGTTTCGCCTTTCGGCATCTTCAGGCATTCGAGCACACGAATGGACTCGAACTGAGAGAACTCGAACCTCTCAGTTCGAGTCCATTCGTGTGCTCGAATGCCTGAAGATGCCGAAAGGCGAAACCCGGGTCGTTAGTGACAAAATACATGGAAGTGTACAAAATCTCAATAATCCAAATTTAATATTGAAATTCCATCAAGCACCCTCAGTCGATGTCTTAAATTAGTTCTTGATTTCTTTTATAAAATAATACATACATACTAGTACTTAAATTACATGTCCAAATTTCACGTCGCTGCTGTTTGACGTTTGGGATGAGTTTTTGTGACAGACATACAGATTTATACATGTATTTTCTGCTTTAGAAGAAGTTTATATATGAAGTTCAATGCCGGTAATATTAAGTAGGCAAAGTATATTTTTATATAGAGAAGTTCACCAAGTTATTAATTTTGTTTTTGATATATAATAGTGGAAGAAAAAAATTGTAGCATAAGTTTCCACGACCCACAATGAAAGTTTAACCAGTTGACGATTATAACATTATTGTTGCCAACTCTGTACAGGAAGCCCTCTATGTATAATAAAACTTCAATCACGTGGCACAAAGAATTACATGTATATTCTACAATAAGCAATTTTTATTTTAAGCATATGGCTTAACATTTAACACGGCGAAAAATTGACTATTACGTATAGTAAACCTCCCAATAACACGATTGCCGAAAACTCATTTTTCTTTCAAATTCGCAACTGCTGCTTGATTACAGGTTAAAATACTCCTGTGCCGTATGTGTTTGCTCTGATTTTGAATGAATATGATAACACCAATAGCCCTCTCCGAGATAGTTTGCCCCCTATCTACAGTGTTATCAGGGGTCTACTGTAATAAAATAGACCTTTGTTAACATACAAAACATCTAGCATACAATTTTACACGCAACTTTTACTTCCTTATTATTGATGAGTCGTTTAATTTATAAAATAAATAAAACACAATTTGTTTTTTAGTACTTCCACATCTTTTATAATGATCAGGAACTACAAGGACTTACTTCAGGAACTAAAACAAATGGTTAAAACAAAAAACAAACTATGACAAGAATTCATAGATTATCATACAAATTTTACAATACATAAATGAAATTTAAAGGAAATTACGTAGACAAAATAAAATGTAAATAATTCATAAATTTTCATTAACAGAAAATGGAAAAAATTTACAATGCAATTTCGAACCATTTAAATAATTTGAATAACAAATAAAAAATTAATGGAATATTACATAGCTAAATAACGTTGATACTTAGGTACTTTACCACCGGGAGGTAACGGTTAACATTGGACGTGATTGAATCAGTTTATAAGTCAAATTAAAACCATCACTTTTTACTATTATTAACTGACAACCCATCGTTGGTTTTAAATATAAATTAATGGGAAATGCGATCATAAACGGTTTGAAAACCATTGAGCTAGACTGCTTAGAGCTTAGAGGGTTTTGTTTTGGATTATTGCAGTATGTGCGTTCCCTTTCATCTGCCACAAGGGTGTACTTAACCTCCCTTGGCCCACTGAACTTCACCCACGGAAGATTTGATGGAAATCAATATTCGTTACGTTCCTGATTCTTAACTCGACGATGCTACGGCTATTATTACGTAGAGAATAAACGATTCATCATCAAATAAGTAAGCATTCGTAGCTATTTTCGTGTAAAACCAGACATATTATGATATTATACTTTAATTAACTTTGTTCCAATCTTATTGGTATTTTGGAAATGAATCTGCTCTTTCGTTTTAAATTTAAGATTAATGTGTTTTTTATTTAATTGTAGTAATAAAATGAAATATTAAAATTACACTCAACATCCGGATATCCGGACTAATCTTATAAGACTGTGTAGCAGTCTATAGACCAGGGTTTCCCAAACCTTTCTTGTGATGGAACACTTTACAAACCCTACAATTTTAACGGAACAACTTGTTTATTTTGTTGGGTATATAATGTCAAACATGTTTGAATTTGTTGCAGCTGCATTATCATATAAAACCATTCCATCTTTCGCGGAACACCCATTCCCGTTCTGCGGAACACCAGTTTTCCGCGAAACATAGTTTGGGAAACCCTGATTATTATTTTTTCTTCCAGTTGATTTAGATTTTAAATAATATCCGTATCTCACATGGGTAGTATTCTAACTACTCTTCAATGTTTTATTACAAAATACGCAGGCATACCGGGCCTGCATTAGAAGTTATATTGTGTAATTCTTTTGTTGGTTTGCAAATTGAGAATCCATTATATTTAACGTTATCGTATTCATGGCAAAACTGTAGTGTTAATGACGTATAATATTAAAATTGATAACTTAGTTTTTGCACCAACTGTGTTACTAAATGCGACACCTGTTTCGCTTCTTTAAGAAGCATTTTCATGCTAACAATATCGCAAGGTTATTTAGGTAAGGTAAGGTTATTTAGGTTAGCAAGGTAAACGATGATTCTAATTCTTAAATTAAAATTAAAAATTAATGATAGGGTGGGTTTATTTCCTTCTACTGGACGTGGGGAGGGAGTAAGACACTAAATAACACTACTAATTACAAAATAAATTACTAGTGTTTGGAGGTAAAAATCTCATGGGAAATAAATTTAATAGTGGTGAGCCACCTGTTCTATTTAAAATGTTATTTAGTAATAAACGATTACTGTTGATGGTTTTATTAATTTCTAAAAACTCTGAACTATACATTTTAAAGCCTATTTATTAACTCGATGGAGTATTTCTACATTATTATTTTTATTCAATTAAATGATTCGCAAACTCTGAAAAATTATTACTTTTGAGAAATATTATATGTTCTTTAATTCTAATATTAAAATTACTACCTGTCTGTCGTACATAAGAAGCTCGACAGACTTCAGAGGAGAGGTGGTATATATTACACTGTAACAACGATTTTATTATATCTTTATTATTCAAGAAGATTTTACCTAAATTATTAACTGTATATCAAGCCGGTTGTAAGCTATCCGGTAACAACTTTGACATTTTCTCTGTAATAGATACTTAGTAACACAACCAGTGGAATAACTATGATATCAATTTTAATTTTATATCAAAAATAAATTTCCACGAAGCTACCGTCGAGTCCATCGAAAATACTGTTATCGTTGATTGTAATTATCAACTTAAATTGTGTGGTCAATAATTAGGCAGTTGTTTTGAGTCCTCTGGATAAATTGCGTGTTCAAATAAAATTGACGGCCAAAAACCATTATCTGATAAAGAGATTACGTCAGGGAAACGCGTAAAATCAACTATTTTGATACAAATACCTGAATCGTCGCTCATTTAGATAGCGGCTATTTAGGAGATAATCATGTCCCTCCCACTTCAGCAATATAACGTCAACGTGAAAGGTAAAAAGGTGGAGTGAAAAACTACGGTCCACTTGTCGTTGCTCGTTATGTTGGCATACTCTGTAATGTCACGCCATCTGCAGTAATTCTCACGCCACTATGAAATGCTATAAAACTTAACCATAGATAGAATTATTACATCCGATTGATATTGGCGCATTATTATTTATTACTTTAAAATCATTTTATATCAACTAAAGAAAAAGATACATTTTGATATTTCAGTACATGCATGGTTGTGGTGCACAATCTATTTATCCGTTTTATAAGTATTTTTAATTTAAATGTTACAAATTTTTTTTCAGCTACTTCAATCATTATCCAATTCGCATTACGTACATTTTTGCACGTTGGAATTTCAACTGTAGTGAGTGGTATCAACTTTAGTGAGATATTTGACAATGCTTGCTGGCAGCGAGCATTTTGAGTCGAGTTCAATGTGTGTGGTTGCTATCCTCAGTAGAGTACTGAGGTTATCATTGTTCAAGCGGTTTCTGTGTTGAGACTGGATTAGTTTTTAGTAAGGAGCAATGTAGATGCTTCCGAAAAGACATGCACGAAGCGCAGCTTTCAGCCTCCATTGAATGAATATCCATTGTTCAATTTGTAGATTTTTTCAACATATATTACAATATTGAAACAAACATTCTCTTTGCGCAACTTCCTCGTAACTTTTTAAGTAATTCAAATAATAAATTATATGTTATGTATATTTTATCAAAAATACTTTCTAGTGACCCAATAGAATTCCTATCTCATATGTACAATTAGGTTACTAATTTACCATGCAAGACGTGACATATGTAATAGTATTTTTCTAATTATGTTTTTCCTTTAACAGGAGCTGTTTCTGAGGGTGGTAGAGGACGTGTTGCTCGAAGGGACGATCCTAGACGACACACCCTCGGTGGTGATCTACTTCGTTCTGCACCACCACATAGTGCCCTGGTTCGAGGGATGGATATTGAGGTAAGTGTCTCATATTAAGGTAATCGTAAATAAATAATTTCAAATTGATAAAGGTTATATTTAAATTTCCACAACCAAAACTTGTTCACGATTGTATATACATACTATATCTTTTGAAACGAGTTCAGTAGTAACGTGTGATTCTTCCATACTACGTTCGATTTATATGAGACAAATTAAAATGTTTGATTAGACATGTCATTATGACTAATTTTTACAAACCAATGTTCTCGAATTTTCTTGACTGTCAAATCTTGAAGCGTTGCATGTCTAAAGACGGAAGGAAGAATAGAAAATTTTCGTCGATTTTTGTGTCTAGAGTAAATGGATTGTTTTAGGGAGGTTTTGATATTCGTATTGACGGGATTATGTAAACATATAATTGGTAAAAGTCCGACTTGGTTTTTACAAAAACAATTCCATACCTTATGAAGACAGTAGAAATATGTGATTTTCAAAAAAAATCTCTGAATGTAACAAGATTAATGCATTGAATGAATTGACATTATTACTTGATAGAACTCTTTTATAATTTGAGACAGACCGGAACAAATATTTCAACTAGATTTAAAGAACATATAAGGTCATTTAATAATAATAAAAAAGATTCTCAATTCGCGAACCACCTCTTAAAAGAATCACACAAAATAACTTTTAATTCAGGCCCGGTATCCCTGCATTTGTGTGAAAAAAAACTTTGGTTCAATTTCCTCGAACAAGAAATTAAGAGATGCACTCAAGGTAAAACGATAATTCATCTTACCCTTACTTAAACCATTAAGAGAAGCTCACGTAATTACGCATAATAAATATTATTTCAATGTATTTACTTTAAAGGCTAAGTCTTAACTAAGGCTTAATTAATGTAAAAGGAAGCTTTTACTAGAACAACTCAAAAACACAATTAGTGCATTAAATATTTTAATTTTACATAAAAGATGATATAAGATTGTCTATCTCTTCTAAAACGATATATGTATCTCAGATAAATTAAGTTTACACATAGTTCTGACGGTGCCGTGAACCTGAAATACTTATCAACAAACTGTAAAAATTCTTGTAGAACTGAATACTTAAATTCTTGTTATTTTTACCGTATCATAATGGAGTAAATGCCAATTTAATAAAAATATATATTTTTAAAAACTATGATAATTTTGATGATTTAATATGGAATCTCATTAAAACCGATCGCAAAAGGTTGGTCAGTTGTTGGTAAATAAACTTTATACGTACGACTATTTTGTTGTAAATACATGTTTGTAAAAATACCCCAACTGGAGTGCATGGAATTTGTACACGTGCTTAGGGATTGAGCTTAAAGCTGGTCTTGTGTTGGGATATCGAGAGTAAACAATACAGAAATACTTTTCTATACAAACGTACTGGATACCAATACAAATTTTATTCATCGTGCAATGTGCATTTATTGTTATAATCCCTTTTTTTCGATGTATTCGTGGAAATTCATTTTTTATTTAAAATTAATGTTGAAAGCTTTGTTATTCCATTGGCTGTGTTACTAAATGTGACACGTGTTTCACCTCATGTGTTTCATCATTTTATCGAAAATATTCTATTGAGTAAAAAATAAAGGAATTAAAATAAAACGTGTAGAGTTCTTAGAGAAATTAATAAAACCATTAACAGTAATCGATTATTAGTAAATAACATTTTAAATAGGACAGGTGGCTCACCACTATTAAATTTATCCCAAACACTAACAATCAATTTTGTAATCGGTAGTGTTATGGTAATCAGTACCATTGTAGTTTGTGTCGTACGCCCTCGGCACGTCGGTAGAAGGAAATAATCCCACCCTAACCCTGCAATATAGTTAGAATATGCTTCTTAAAGAGGCGAAACACGTGTCAAATTAAATTTAGTAATACAGCCAGTGGAATAACAAAGTTATCAACTTTAATTCCATATTGTTATAATTACCGTTACTGACGAACTCTGCTCAATTTGAGTAATCCTAGAACAAATATACGTTTAAAGTGCTAACAGGAGAGGCATAATATTTAAAAAAATAAAACATATCTCATTTCATCCATTTATAATGAACGCGATGAGTGACACGGATCCTGGTCATTAAAAAAAATGTGGAAGTAGTACAAATCAAAATTGTGTTATATTTAAAACAAATGTACGTAATAAGTTTTTGAAAAAAAAATTCTCATATATTTTTTGTAGGAAATGCCGTAGTCTGATATAATACCTTTGTATAGCCGGAAGCTAAGATGACTGTATAAAGTTAACCTCTTCAAAGAGATCATTTCAATGCTCCTACTGCAAAGAAAGACATGCACTCTAGATATTTAATATGGGTTTACTCTTCTTTTAAGTTTTCTCTTAGTACGCCAACCGGTGCCACTGGCAACTTACGGTAGTTTTTAGTACTAGGTACGCGAACTGTGTACACCAGCGGTGCCCAACATGTGACTAAATTGAAGATTTTCTGCTTTCCAAAATATAAAAGCGATTCTGGCGAGACGCGCTGCAAATTTCGAAATGTAAATACTCGCCTGCACCGAAACATTATGCTTATCAGTAGGCATTATTAATTGGCAAATAATATACCTGCGACAAGACACGACTGCAGATTACGGAATGCTTGCAATAAAATTTGACGGATATTCGTTATTCTGTTAACATCGCGCGACAGGTAGACGCTCATCAATGCTTGTCGAAACTCCATCACGAACACAGTATTAATAGACAAATAAAGCACATCTGAAAAGAATTCTGTATCGACCGCCGAACGCGATTTAATAACCGTTTCATCGTGATACCTGTCGTCTCCCGCCGACTGAGTTCTGGACAGCACCAACCGTCCTCATCATCACCAGCATCCGTCATCCAGTCTTCATCACGTCAATCAACAGAGACTTTGGAATCGTATTCCTACACAATTATTAAATGAATATTCAAAAAATGCGAAATCATTCGTATTTGGAAATGTTTTAATATGTTCTTTACTCCATTTAACTTACGGTGGAATCATCGCCCCCAAATTTACTTGCATAGCCAATATACCTGCAGTCAAAGCATGGAGTTAATGTTCATCACGGACGGAAATAATCTTGAGTTTTATCAAAAATATAAACTCGAAGATATGTTTCCAAATTTAAACTAATGCCAATGAGAATTACAGTTGCACACGGTTCCACGAATCACCGCAAATTGTTTTTTTTCGAAATTAATGAAATCACGCACCAATTAACTTCTATGCGATTCGGCCAAATTACCATTCGTTATTAAAACATCACAAAGCGCATTGATTATTAAGTAATAAAATATTTCGATTCAGTTGTCTGGTTGTTTTTTTGTGCGGCCAACCAAAGACGAGTAATATTTTATTTGTCCACCGAACGATTTCCGTTGAACATCACTGGAATAGACTTTCATATCTACGACAAATTTTTATTTTCAGCTACCGAAGAAAATTTAAATAAAACCGGAGATGGGGATAAACATTATATAAGAAAGTATTTTCATATCGATGTCTATGTATACGAATTATTTTGTCAAACCCTTTGAGAGTAAAACCACACTAACCTCACTGCACTTAAACAGTTGAAGCTTTTGTATTTGTATGTAAAAAAAGCGGTCTGTAATTTATATAAAACGATTATAAGGTCAGTTTTTTAGTTAAGTCGAACGTAGTCTGACCATTTGGCAATTATTCACTTACCAAGTATGATCATTAACTGACCTTTTATTATTTATTACTGACCATTTATCGAATTAGTTACTGACTATTTATGGAATTAGTTATTTACCAAATAATTATTTGCACTTGAATAAATTCGAAGATAACAATATAATGAATTAGAATTGATGTTCGTTTGCAATGAGATGTTTTTAAACGTAAGTATGTTTTTATCTCATAGTACGACCTAATTGTGCTATAGTCAAAAACGAAATATTAAAACTTTGTTTATTACATTTCAACAAAGAATGAAATACATTTCCGTTTCAATTAGGGAATAATTACATTTCAAATTACTCTTGCTAATTGAAATTCGTAAATTAATTTCTGCCAGCGGCACTCTGAATATTGGTCCAGTTGAAACGAATATTTGAAATTATTTTATGAATATCCATAATAACAATGTTTGACTTTTAATGTGTTAACTGTCAATTCTTAGTGGAAAGGTATTATATTTTATTATGCCATACAAACGTATCAAATGAGATATTAATGCTTTTAGTAATTTCCATATCAAACCATTTATATTTACTTACTTAATATATTTAATACTTAATTTTATTCATCATTTTTTTAATCAATAAAACGGACTCTAGAACACACAAAGTAAAATTTCATATTGCACAAACTATTTTCTTGTTGAAAATATTTTTTGAAAGCTAGAATTTTATACCTGAAGAATAAAGTAAGGCATTTTAATGGAATCGGAAAAGATGATTCTCGATATAACTGCAAAAGACCAAGACAAGCTTCGTTTCTACAGAAGAATAGACATTCCGAACAAAGCAAAGTTTTCAGACATATCAGACATATAGTTCGATATCGCGATATGTTCATTTTTTGAATTGACAAGGATTTTTTTCTAGTATTGCATATCGCCATGTGTATTGATATGTAAATCAATAACAAATAAAAATATGAAATTACGCTTTGATATGAAAATAAAATATCGAATCAACGGAATTCACACTTATTACTTTCTTAGAGTCACACACGCAGGCCTTTTTTTTTTTTTTGAAAAAAAGGTGCCGGAACTCACTTCTTGTCAAGCTTTTTACTAAAGAAAATTATATTATTTTTCTTTATTTTAGACAAGTCAAATAATTTTGACGGATGATTATATAAATATGAATTGTAATTATGTAAGCTAAAACCTTATTTCGTCCAATTTATTTAAAAATATTTACAAAACCGTGAAAAGGTGCTGGAACGCCGTTCCACCGTGTTACATGGCAAAAAAGCCGTGCACACACGTATACTATGAAAATAAGAAATTGATTTTATTTATCAAGAGTTTTCTCGCTTAACTGTGCTGTGCTGAATGTATAGTATTCAAATGAAGCAATATCTATACTGTATAGAAAGAAATGCATATATCAACCCATCTGTCTGTTACAAAAACTACTCCCAAACGAAGAACAGTAGCGACGTGAAATTTGAACACATCATTTTGGCTCTCATTTCTAAGTCTACTGTGCTGTTTTCAACTTTCAACATTATTAATAATTAATGAACTTTATTTTGTGGATGTTACATGGGTAGTTCCACGGTGATATTTTCATGTCTATCCCTGGCGAAGCTCAGTAATGCATACGAGTATATTATATAATTAAATTGATTTTTTTTTGCTTTATTAAAAATAATCAATATCAACTAATATCTACAAATAAAATCTTCTCAGTAAATAAAAAAAAACTATTCACAAATGTTTTTATATGGCTTCACCCAAGATAGCTATTTGTAGTATATTGCGTTTCCTTGATGAACTGACGCGACAATTTGCAGCATTTTCCATTTTTCATCCAACTTGACAACATATTGAAAGCACTGGACGGGCCATACGTTATATTTTAATCAAGAAGATTTTTATCTGCGCAAGGATTGGGATTTTATGCAGGTGTATGGCCTTTTTGTACATGCCGAACGTCCGTGATGACAACTTGAACATGTCCATATATCAAATTTGAATTGTTGAAATTTTGTACACTTCCATGTATTTCGTCACTAATGACCCGGGTTTTGCCTTTCGGCATCTTCAGGCGTTCGAGCACACGAATTTGACATTGAAATTCCATCAAGCATCTTCAGTCAACATCTTAAATTATAAACATGTATGTTTCGCGGACACTCAGTTAACATTGAGCATAAAAATACCAATTTTCCACGATCAGCTGTATCGGTATCATTAGCCATCGCATTTTTCAAATGAATATATTCATCGACACAAAACTTCTTTTTATTCAATTTTGATAAATAATAATTGCTTCATCTCAATTTTGGAATACATATCAACCAAATAATGATGCAAAATTTAAGACATCGACTGAGGGTGCTTGATGGGATTTCAATATCAAATTTTAATTATTGAGATTTTGTACACTTCCATGTATTTTGTCACTAACGACTCGGGTTTCGCCTTTCGGCATCTTCAGGCATTCGAGCACACGAATGGACTTGAACTGACCATTCGAGTCCATTCGTGTGCTCGAATGCCTGAAGATGCCGAAAGTTGAAACCTGGGTCGTTAGTGACAAAATACATGGAAGTGTACAAAATCTCAACAATCCAAATTTGGTATAGATTTCTGTATGTATTTTATGCCATATAGTAGAGATATATTCATTCCAATTGATGCAATAATTTACGGAAATTTAATTTAAAAATGTGAAGTTAAGCTTAATGACCAATCTTGGGATTTTGAGATTGAAAAGTTTTGAACCCCGAAATCCTGGGATCATAAAAAGGGTTAGGGATTGAATGTGCTCCATATATCCTCCACTACAGCATAAACCAGACACATTTTGTTTTAAAATATTTCAATACTTACCTATTTTTTAATTAAAACATACAATGAATAAAGTAAACGTACCAGTCAGTTGACCGTTTAAGAGACAAATTCAACAAAAATAACGATTGGCGTATAGCATTAGGCCGAATGATGACAAAGCAAGTGTATTCATAATGGAGCAAATGTCTTAATTAATATGATAAGACAAAAATTAGAAACGGATATGTTACAAAAAAATTGTGTTCAATTTTTAACAACCATGTTTTTGTGTCAGTAGTCGACCATCTAAAGAATTTAAAGTTTCAGTAATTGACAACTTTTTTTTCCGGTAGTTCACCATGCCTAATCAGAGGGTTTCATGACAACCTTTCATGAGGTTTCCACTCTTGGTTGAATCAAGTAGCATATAATTACATTCATTGATATCCTTAACAGTTCTCTTAAGAAATTCAAAATGAAATACTAGAAAATATGACATATATGGTGATGGGTTAGTTTCTCAATCCGACAAAAGATGGTTTCACTTGTCTGAACTCTACAATTTAGAGCAATCCCGCGTACACGTTTCTTATTTTGCGCGTTTTTATTGAAAAAGGTCAACTACTGGTACATCCTTAATAGTAAATAATATTCTTTTGAATTATTTGCTGTGAAATATTTTACCTTATAAGAATAATACACATTATCTTACCTTACCAAAGCTCCCGCTGCACGGCAATTGTCACAATATCATAGGTATCCACAATAAAGAAACTATCATATTTTTTTTCACACCGTAATATCAGAGCTAATGATGGGATTAAAAGGATAAGTAAACTGCTCTAATTTTCTCTTCGAAGAGAAAGCTAAGCGAATGACTTACCTCTAGCTATCATAAAAACAATTTATGTTCGATTCCATATACACCACATTTAATAAAAAAAGAGTCAATATTTTTTCATCGCTTTTATTTTGATGTATTTTCTAGCTGATAGCTATCATTATAAAATTTTCGCAATATACAATTTAAAATTACTAAAAAGGTTGCAGGATGTAATTCAGAGAACTGCCACTGATATTTAACTGTCGACTTAGCGTTTTTTTGATATTTTAATTTACTACATATATATATTTACATATATTATATAGGAATTATGTTTTCATCACAATGTATCTTATATATAATAGCCCAGACCGGTCTGTAGGCGTAGATGTAGACGTTTTATCATTATCACATACACATATTGGTATGAAATTTTCTCATGACCTAGGCGTCCTCGGTGTATATAAACAATACACACAGTTCCGACGTGACACAAAAATCCCGAGGCAAACAAACAACAATCAGTCCGTCAGTATGGAAACTAAAGAACAGCTACTTTAGACATACAGTATTCAATTTCAATACCGTCATCCATGACGGGCGTTCCCACTATTTTTAAATAAAATTCGTTTGTACTATTTTCACTTGTTTATAATGATAAGGACCGGTTTAACGCGTTGCTAGCATTATCAACTGATGTTGATTAGGGATATTGATATTGCAAACCAGTTGTATTATTCAGAATTGATCAAGAGCTATATGGAAATATAAAAAAACAAACTCGAAACAGATTTTATATACGATGCTTACTATACCATGGCCGAAATTCCTTGAAAACCTCAACACATTGTGATCTTTCATCTTGTAATTCTTGGTGGAAAGGTTTTATATTTTAAATATAAAAAACAAATTATTTTGCACTAATTCTACATTGTTATAATGATCAGGACCGGTTCCGCTCAACATAAACATTATCATTAGTTGATAATGCTCGTGATGAGCGACACTGTCATACAAAACAAATTGTATTTCCTTTTTAAAGTACGCAATATCGTGAAGAAATGTTCGTTAAAAATTTAAAACGTCAAATTTTCAAATGCCTATATCTAAGTTATTTTCTAAATGTGAAATAGGTTAGTTTACCACCAAGGTGACGACATAATCAATTAAACTAAATAAGCTTTAGCATTACAAAAAAACACGCTAATATCGCTGGGTGTATACAATTATACAGATCTACATTCTGTCGTTTTATGTAACTAGTCATTTACAAAGCTTGGCATATTGTCAGTATCTCTTTTTGACGCACATATGCCAGCAAGACAAAGCGAAGAGAAATATTTCATTTGATGCGTTTTTCCCGTTAGAATACATAACAAAATAAATGCAAAAATACATTGTCAAAGTTAAAAAATGTTCGCTACGGAAATATTAGCTACTTTTCATTTGTGTACCATTTCTGTTTAAATACCTGAGCTTTTTAAGTAAGAGCATTTGTGGTGTTTGTTGGACTTACTCGTATGCAATTTCAAGGGGAATTGTTGAATTATTTACGCTTTTCCATTAAATAGTTTTTATTCAGCAAACAGACTGTGTGAATACTGAAATGACTTACCTAGAAGCCGTCCGATTATCACAAAAGTCTATTACAAAGTTTAACTGGACGAACAAACACATTCTATCCGAAATCACTTCTGAGGCAACCACACCAGACTTTATATTTATATTCACATTGTTAAATTGAATCGGTAACAATTTTCAATGATCACTTTTACGGTGTTAAAAGAACTATATTTTAAAAATAAAACGCAAATTGTTATGTACTTCTTCCACATGTGTATCATGATCAGAACTAGTTTCGCCCATCACGAGCATTATCAAATGAAACAATATAAATCACAACAAGTCAATTTATATAGAATTGAATTTTAATAATTTCGCTAACGTTATCCATGCGTTCAGATCCCTGTACGGACACTTAAACAAATTGATTTTTTATTAAATTTAAATATCTTTTATTTTTTATATATATACGATTTATATATATATATATATATATATATATGTTTGTTGAAAGTCTAAAAACGGGACATAACGAGAAAAATTAGCTAACTACTACCCCTTTCAGACTAACATGCTTCTATGTTTACTCTCTCCAATAAAGAGAGTTTGAGCGACTGAATAACAACCAATTCTCAGCACTATTAGAAATCCGTCTACTCTATGCCGAATGGGAACGAACGTAGTTAAAAACTTACACGTCTACAGAAATCCTTATCTGAGTAAATAGGTAAGTTATAAAGAATTAAAAAAAATCGTACATTCAACTTTTAATTACCTACTCGTAAAGATAATACATGAGCCTAGGTTTTTTTTTGTTTATAAGCGAAAAAGCGAGCAAGCAAGGAAAAAGCAAATGATGGAATCGACAGAAAGTTGTTGGACATGTTGTGGAGACACACATCCAGGTTTTTCCAGAAAATATGATTACTCATTGGTGTTGTGAGTTTTCTCAATCTATAAGAGGCGGATTCTTCTTAATTATAGGCTGCTAGACTGGTTTTCTCAACCATCTAACTGCCAAAATCCGATATATGGGCTTTTGCTACATCTGCGAGAATTGCCGAATCCGTCTAATCTGACGTCATGATTGAAAAGGTATCCGATACGTTTTTGACAGTCTGTAGAAGGGCACCCAACACCTCTCTTTTTTTCCCGGGATTTCGGGATTCAGAGTTCTGGGATTGATTATTTAATATAATTTCAGTTTTAAATTGTATACTTAAATTTGTGCCCATGATTGCTTCAATTGGAATTTATATATGATGTAATATTGGTTTTGCGCATTGGAATATTTAAATTTATTTATTGGGAATTAGACAGTCATATACAAAAAAGAGAAAAAAATTAAAGAATGTGTAATGATCAAAATAGTTTTTATATTTTATTTTATTTATTGCATTATTAAAGTAAGTTTTATCAAATGGTATCCAAAAAGAAGTCATGTCCTTCGATTCGACATTAAAATAGTCTCCTCCATTCATTTAAGAAGCGGTCCTCGTTTGTCGTCCATTTTAAATTGGAAAAATATCGGCTGTTACGAAATATAAGAAGAAGGGAGACAACAATACATTTATATTAATTATATAGGTATTCTACAAAACTATGTACACAAAAAAAAACCGAGGTACACGTTGTAGTTAATCAGTAAGTATTTAATTTGAAAAAAAAGTACTATTTTTTACCATTTAAAACGAATCCCGAAATCCCTGGGTTGATATTTAGACAACCCCCGGATTCCGGGATTGGAAGCCTTAGTCTTTTTAGGTATTGTTGCATGAGTACATTATGTTTCAAATTATAAAACACATTTCACTTATTAATTATTTATGTTGAAATCACGGCATATCTTGCATTGTAATCCAAAAATAGTAGAATTTGATAAAAATAGTAGAATTTGATAAAAAGATTAATTACGCTACTCGCCAAAGTTGGTCAAACATTTTTATCATTATAAATAGGTTAATTACTCGTGAACGAAATAGTCCAAATAGCGCTTTCATTGAAACGGATTTTTACAAACAGTAAAGTTCACCTTAGAACCTTTTTTATTTAGTATCCCGAATGTTTTTTTTTATCAATACCAATAATGATTATCTTTCCGTTTTACTTCAGTTATTACGCAATACTTGCCTTAAAAACAATTTCAAATGGAGACGTATTTATAATAACATATTAAACCAGCGGTTTCCAACGTTTATGCTGCAACGCCTCCCCTAAAAAAACAATTTTTTTCGCGCTCCCTTTGTTTAATTTTTTTAAATCGATGAAACAATATAAACGCGTTTTAAATAATAAAAACTTAAAGGGTAAATATAATTAACAGAACAATAACATTTTGTGGCGTTGCTAGGAGATTTGCCTTATCCCCACAATTTTTCCTCCAGAAAAGATTTAGTATTTACAATTGTGTCGGATTAAGGGTACCTTTAAAATTACTTACTATTTATTTATCATAAGCCATCTTGGCACAGAATGTTACGCCGCAGTTGCAAAATTTTTATGTATAAATGTAATTTCTAGAGAATTATGTACTAAATTTTTACAATTTGTCATTTACAAATGTTATATTTAATATTAATATTGTATTGAGCCCGCAGACTTCCCGCAGTTCTTGAAATATGTCAAAAATCTAGACTTTTTAGATATTTATTTTTTATATAAAAAAATATTGATGTACAATCCATTAATATATTTTACATTATAATTTCGAATTAATTTAAGACAAGATATTCAGCAGATTTTACAAACAAAACATTAGCAATTCGCAAAAAAAACAATTATAACAAAATGATTTTTCCTTGCTTTACTATTCGCTCTATAAATCTATCTTATCTGCTAGTTGGTTTTCTATTGAAAGAATTGCAAGATTTTTTAATCGCAAAATTGCTCACTGTCATGTTGAATAGTTTTTTTTTTATCAATTTCAACTACAAAATGATAATTCAGCATTTTGTAACTGTTCACAACAATTTCTTCTTTCTGCCTCGACATTGAGGCTTCATGATTATTCTTTGATTGTTTTTATTTGTTTATTACCTAAATTTTATGCTTAGAAATGTTGACTCCAAGAGTATATTTTGTCATGAGTAAAATAAAATTAAATTCATGAATTTTTACTGTTATGTTACGATATGAAGTTTTATTTATTTGTGGATATTATGGTATAAAAAATATTTTTCAATTACAAAATTTTGGCGTCTCCCCGTTTGGAAACCACTGTATTAAACACATCATATAATAATAACACATTGCTTATATGAATGTGGGCTAAAGTCTTGCCTAAGTGATTGTCAGGCTTATTCTTTTATTCTGGGACATCCTCACTATTATAGTTATTCTTTTGAATCATATAATTCTTTTGTGTCCAAAGATTCTCGGAGTGAATCACATCACACGAAGGTGCATATATTATACGTAGATCCGTTTATTCTTGTTGGTTTTAGTGGAACATTTAATTTACAATACACAATATTTCTGAAAAAGCGCCGTGTAATAAATACTACGAATGTATCGACAAATGGATGGAAACTAGCGCATCCAATCCTTGACCCTTTTTATGATCCCGGAATTTCAGGATTCAGATTTTCACAATCCCGGGATCCGGGTCATTAAGTGTAGTTGCATGTGTTCAATTGTAAATATAACATTTCATTTGTGTTCATTATTACTTCAATTAAACTGTATGTCGTCCGTCGTCTTAAGTAGCAAACAGCGTATTTACATTTCAGAAAAATGTTCAGGAGAGTTTTAATACTCAATAAATTCAAATTTGATTTGTGGAAATTTTGTATATTTCTATGTGTTTTGTCACTAACGACCCGGGTTTCGCCTTTTGGCATCTTCAGGCATTCGAGTACATATATTCGAGTTATATCGTTTAGGAACTACATTGACACCTGGATTAACCCCAACAACCACCCGACAACAATGACCCTTAATCCTTGTTGGGATAACAAACGCATTATGGGTAGAATAGAAGGTTTTAAAATGCGATTCTAAGAAAGCATATACCTACTTTAATTGTAGGCTCTTTTATTTGATTGATGTATAATTTTTTTTTTTAATTTAAGACATCGACTAAGGGTGCTTGATGGAATTTCAATATCAAATTTGAGTTATTGAGATTGAGGCATCTTCAGGCATTCGAGCGCACGAATGGACTCGAACTGACAGCTTAGCTGTGCGAAAAGCGAAACCCGGGTCGTTAGTGATAAAATACATGGAAGTGTACAAAATCTCAATAACTCAAATTATAATTTGATTGTTAATCAGTATTTTCTTGTCTTAGTTCATGAACCATCAGTTTTATATACCTTCATTTTTACACTCAATTTTATATAAACAAGCCTGTTATGTTTGTATGTTTATCAGTTGATAATACTCGTGGTGAGCGAAACCGGTCCTGATCATTATAGATATGTAGAAGTAGTACAAATGAATTGTGTTTTATTTTTTAAAATATACCTACTTATTCCAATTTTGTGGGTTATGTCAGGGTGACTATGATGATGTATTAATATGGGAAATAATCAAATTCTCTAATGTAGTTTTATTAAAATATATATTTTACTTGAACTAACTGGCATGCAAACTGTCATTTAAATTGACGAGAATGTTATTTTCCGCATTATTTTGTTCCTCTCATAAAAAATTAAGAATGACGATTTCAGTCGTGATCAATGTTCCCTCTTAGGCGAGAGATCTGCGCGGAAAATTCATAGGCTTAGTAGGCTAAACCAAAAAATACGCGGGATAATTTCAGCCGATTGCAATCAACAATCTATCATATGCGGATATGGCAGAATCGATGGGATAATTCTTCTAAGGGCAGGCATACTTTTTTTTCGAGAATAAAGTGACGAATGGGGATAACCAATGTTTTGACTCCTGATTTCTGGACCAGGCAATTCATAACTGGCCATGGTCACTTCGATGCCAAGCTCTTCCAGCTTGGCCGGTTGGTAGATAGTCTACTATGTAAATGTGGCAGTATGATGGATCGGGATGCTGATCACATCCTTTGGGAATGTCCGGACATGAACAACGAACGGGTAAAATTGCTCAAGACGATACGACTATCAGTCGGATCTGTCGGCCCCGTCGGTCATGCCGACTTGGTTGCATCTCTGATAAATTACAAGGCATTTAAAGAGTTTACGGCGTTCTATGGAAAGCGATTGGAACGCATTCCTTAAGACATTAAACACCTTGTTTTTCTTTTTCTGCTCCTGCACACTAGATTGCATGCAACCAAGTCGTGAGGAATTTCTCCTCGGACATTCCTGGCAAACATTTGAAACACGCATAACGTTGTTACGCTGCGGAATACACTCTGTAAGAGAGAGTAATTTTGTATATTTCGATGTTAAATTGACGAGATTTTCAAATTTTCAGATTTTCAAAAAGTGTGGATCCTAGGCGTATAATATTTTATCTCGTAAATAATATTTGTCGTATTTATATCTTCTATATAAAAGTTAGACACTGTTTACTGTCTGTCAGTTCGAGTCCCATCTTGCGCTCGAATGCCTGAAAATGCCGAAAGGCGAAACCAGGGTCGTTAGTGACAAAATACATGTAAGTGTACAAAATCTCAATAATCCAAATTTGATATTAAAACTCCATCAAGCACCCTCAGTCGATGTCTTGAATTATATATCATATTATTTTAATGACGTTCCGATCCTAAAAAACGTAGTATAGCGAGAGCGATTAGCTAACCACTAGTTCTACCCCTTTCCCCTTACTCTCCTCGAAAAAGAGTGGTTGAGCGACTGAGTAACAAGCAATTCTCGTAAAAAACTTCTTTTGAGATAGCTCTATTAGGAGCTCATATTTTATTTGTCCACGTTATCAATATTTTCGGTAGTCATTTTCACAACATCACAAAATATAAAATTTCTGTGACATCTTTGTTCAAGAGCAAAACACGTGTAGTTTTGAATTATTTTACTCGGATTTACCAATCGCCTATATTTGAAACCGAGTAGAAACGGATCACATAAAAACAGTGATAACTGGAAATCCTTTTTCTGTACGTATATACGATATTAATATTTCAAATTTTACATTGAATTTAAAAAAGAAAATTATGAACATTTTGCTTTTGTTACTGAAATTATTTACATTTGACATTTTTATCAAATTGAGAACGAAGGCTGGTTTTTGTAAAAAAAATATTTATTACTGATTTTACGATGGCTTATAAATTTTATGTAAAATAATTTTTCAAAGGCATTGTTGTTGCAAATAAATAACATTACAAAACACAAAATATAAATTTTGTAAAATCGAAACGCAGTATACGTCCGCCATTATGACAATAGTGATAAAATATTACACTTGTAAATCATCGGAGTGTTCCATCATATCTTTACGATAAGAGCTAAGTCTAAGATATGATACTGTATATAAGTACGGTTCACACACTCGCGGACGCTTGAAGCTTTTCGATTATCTGAAACGGGCATCAAATATATTTTTGTTGCATTTTGATTCCAGTCTAACATTTTTTACATTTCCAGATATTTCGTCACCAATGACTTGGATTTCACCGTTCGCCATAATCAGGTATTCGAGTACACACAATGAACTCGAACTGGAATTTGAAGATGCCAGATGGCGGAACCCGAGTCGTTAGTGACGGAATACATGAAAATGTACACAATTTTAACAATTCAAATTTGTCGCCTTCAATTGCTAAGTCCTATGAGTTTGTAATTTTTAATGCGATTGTTTTCCCAATCACGGATAAAAGTCATTATTATCAAATCAGTATTAAATTTAATTTAAATATGAATGTAGTTCCTAAACTTGGTGATAATAATTTGTCGTAATATGGCTTTAAACCATATAAACTATTTATTCTCTGTGTCTGCTCGAGTTCATTCTTGCGCTCGAATACTTGAAGATTCCGAAAGGAGAAACCTGGGTTGTTGGTGACGAAATACATGGAAATTTTAACAATTCAAATTTGAAATTCCATCAACCACCCTCAGTCTATATCTTAAATTATCGAAGTAATTTGAAAATTATTTTGTATGCGTAACGATTGAGAAATAAAAAATTATTTTGCTAGTCATTGATGTCATTAAAACATTAAATAAACACACCCATGTCCAAAAATCAAATGTTTAAATGATAATTCTATCTTCCGAGAGTTCGACGCAGCTTTTACCTTTGCGAATATAATCTAAAGCGATGAGCTTAAAATCTTATAGTATGTTAACCCATTTCTCAATGAAAAACTGTTCTATTATTTTATCCTATTATAATGGAGTTCTACCTAGTAAATGCCAATTCAATCAATAAGTTTTCACAGTCCCCAAAAGATTGGGAAATTTTAAGATTTTTTACGTGCATATTGATGTATGGTATATCGTTTTTTTCCAGTTTTCAATTGAAAATTGTAAGATCTACCAAAAAAAACATCAGGATTGGCACAACATTATTTTTTTCTATTTTTAACATAGATTAACTAAATTATTTAAAAAACGACATTACAAAATTAGGCTAGCCACATTTTTTCTCTAAAATTGTCACATTTTTACACAAATAATCAAGTTTTTTTTGTGCAGAAAATTATATTATAAAGTTCTGATAGCCACAGAATAATCTTTTTATCTAAAGAAATCTTCAAAATTGGTCACAAAATCGGTTTATAACGCGATAGGTCTCGAAACAAACTTACAAATGCATTTAGTGAGAACTGAAAAAATCAGAGTTCTTGTGATGAATGTAAAAAAAATATCAATTTTGATCATTTTGTATACCCAATCCACAGATAAACAATGAATTTGAGACGATGGTCATACATCAATATAATAATGTGTTCCATGTGGCAGTCCTTATCCCATCAATTCTACACGTTTAGGGATATTATTCCTTTTTTAATATATTTTTTAAATTTTATGTTACCTCTACATACATGTCACTATGTTTATTGACCATAATCCAACTAAAATCCTATTGAAATATCATGTAGCTGATTTCTGAAATGCCTTGGACACCGGTGTCCACTTGGGATTGAAGCGGTTTTAATACGTTTTGTCAGATAATTATTAGTCTATCCATTCCACGCCCAAAACAAATTTGAAATGTTTTATTGTGTTGGTTTAATAACGTATTATATTTAATAAGGCCTAGAATATATATTTTAAACGAATAATTGAATGTCATATGATAATTGTTTATTAATTTAATGATGATAAATAGAAGCGTTGATTGATTGGCGGTAAATAAAACGGTGATTTTCCGCCGAAGTTTTACAATACATAGTACAATGGATTGCGTCAAAATACGCGCTATGTTAAAATGT
Source organism: Himalopsyche phryganea (assembly GCA_022494535.1). Classification (NCBI taxonomy): domain Eukaryota; kingdom Metazoa; phylum Arthropoda; class Insecta; order Trichoptera; family Rhyacophilidae; genus Himalopsyche; species Himalopsyche phryganea. Next base: position 3,431,372 of record JAGVSL010000019.1, on the reverse strand, counting down.
GTAAACTACTTGTTTGTTTTAATTTATTGCACCGACGAAATGGTTATTGAAATAGTTCACCTGGATCACTGGGAACGTTGCATAAGTCTAGAACGATTTACGTAAAAATCGCGCTTTTATAACGTAAACTGTTTACGTTTCGCCCTCACAGAGTCGGTTGTGTTTACGACGCATGTGCCCCCGTCTGGGATACGGCGTACAGTTTGGCGTCAGAACTTAAATTAAGCAGCAAATATCGCTGCGATAGCGCTTTCTTTAGTCTATCAGTTGTTGACCGCCTGCGCTCCCGTTAGGGCTGAGGCAGGAATAACGCTTGCAGCCTGCAGTTTTCAAAACATTGCCAAACCGTCAATACATCGCCGCGGAATGCGCTCTTACATATTTTCACAGTTTATAATTATAATGATACCATTCAAGTGAATTAAAAATATCAATTAAGTGAACAAAATATTCATACTTTTACAATCACCGTATTTCAACGCGTGTTTTTATTTTCTTAATGATAAAAAAACTGATTTCCATGAAAAGTTGTCAATTATTCTGATAATATAAATATCAAGTGTGTCTGTGTTTAATCATGTCTAATAGAAATCCTTCGCTACGTTCGATCCTTCGGAAGGATAAAAAAGAAGCTGGTGAAAACCTTCGTAGTTTCGGTTCGCCTCATAGGAGTCTTGTGATAATTCCCGAAGAAGTTTTCCCGTTACCTTTGAACGACGGAAAGTCCAGTTTCGAAATTCAGCTTACAGGACAAAATGGAAACGGCAGGTCTGCATCTTGTGATTCAGCTCCGAAAATCAAGAGCAACCTGGTGAAATATCCGACACAAATTTTCCAGCCGAAACTTCAACCTTCTCCGCATTTTATTGAAAAGGTAAATACTTCTGTTTAAAACCTATTGAAACAGCATTATTTTTGACTGAATTTTTAACGACACGAAATTGACAATAATGCTTTTCTCTTGAAACTGTAAAAACGATAAAAAAAAAAGATTTATTATTTTGATAATCGCACAGTTTGAAAATTACTATCGATACTCTTTCCTTGAGTTTCCAATGTGCTTTCCACTTGTTGCGCCCGAAAGCTCTATGTTTCAAAATTTATTGTTAGAAAGCGATCTCGGCTTGAACGGCAGTATGCAGTCCTTATCCCGCTAAGTTAATATATTTTGAAAATGAATAAACTTAATATAAAATTGTTTGTGTGCTACGCATGTTAAACACTACTACTAAAAGTTTGTGTGTTTTAATATTAAAACAGTGGATACTTACGGACGTACTTGTTTTAAGGAGAGTTTTTATTATACATTTGCAATGAATGTCATTAAATTATTAGATTGATTTCGAGAATTCAGTATTTTTGAGAATCCATATAAAACAGGACTGACTGAAAACCGGGCATTTTTGTGGTATTGTCCGTTGATATAATTGTAAAGTTGAAAATCAGAAAAATATTGAACAAACATTTAGTAATGATTGATATAACATAAAAAAATATAATTGTGTTGAAAGAAAATTGTTTTATGCATTTTAGAATATACAGTAAGAATACATATAATTGCTTTTAAGGTGTTAACTTTCATTTTTTGGTAAAAATAATTATATATATTAAAAAAGAATAAAAAAGTTCGTTTTGTACCGATTTCACATTTTTTTATAAACATCAGTTGATAATGCTCGCGATAAGTGAAGCTGGTCGTGATCTATATAAAGATGTGAAATAAGTACAAAAAAAATCTGCTTTATTTTTTAGATACATATAGTTTTTGACTTGTTCGTGTCATTTATGTCACAAACATATTTTACCACTTTTTTACAAAGGCGAAAATAATGCTTTCAAATTTCATTTTCCAATAAACACTGATATTGTGATTGACAGTGCAACTCTAACACCTCTGGTATCAAACGACGAAGCCTTCTTACGCATCGTTAAAGGATTTTTGTTTCAAATTTATTTTATAAAATGGATATATGCTTTTGAATTATATTGTATTCTCTCATCCCCATGCAAATGAATTTTCATGACAATGAAAATGGGCAGATAATTAATTTTCCTTTATTGAGTATCTTGCCATTTAATGTCGACATCTTACGCATTAAACAGTCATTCATTATCTTTTATTTTAAAATTAGAAAAAATTTCTATATTGTTTTTGATAATCTTCAAAACATCGGTCTTAAGTTAGTAATGATGTTTTAAGCCAGCGATCAAATATTTTAACATTATTTTCATTCCGTCCCCGAATCGAACAATTGAATAAAGACCGACATTTTCCTTTGCGCAACCCCATCGCCAGTTACATACCGTTACGATAAACGTGGAAAATTTCAAATATTACACATATATTTTTTTGCTTAAAAAATAATCTAATTTCATAATGTACTCTTAACACCGGGGTAACAACAACACCTGTATTTCTTAATCAAATTAGTCAATCAAATATGATAAAAGGTCATAGCCAGTTATACAATAACCCAAAGAAAAGGACGCTGTTTTACAAAAAAAATATATATGCATAAGTCAATCAACAGAACAAATAAATAAGAAAATGAAATGGCTTTATGCGGCGTTAATTAAAAAAATACGAAAACAAAGAGAAAAAGAAAAATAACAATATTATACCGCTTTTTCACATTTAATGTGTTCATAGTCAGTTCTTTGTGGAAAGGCATCATATTTAAAAAAAAATATGTTCGTTTTGTACTAATTTTACATTTTTATAATGCTCTGCACTTGAAAATATAAATCTTAACAAAGCTTTTTAAATGACATTGGTTCGAGAATTATGACAAGAATTTTCAAATAGTTATACAAATTATACATAAAAAAAATCAATAGTCCTCCCTAACGGTCTACGGTTGCGACCTAAAAGTAAGAAAAATTATTTATTCAACAGTTTTAACACTAGTGTACTTAACCATTTTTCATGTATCTAATTGATAGTACTATTACCTATTGTTTATATTTCCTTCTTGATTCGTTGACTGTTTCGTCGAACCTTATTCACGTTGCCTACCACTAAAAAGTTTATCCCACCGTACACTTTGGCGATGATGTGTAATATTTTATTTCGTGTGGTGACAAACTGTAACGCAAATAATGGCTATCGTTTTTTTTAAATCAAAATCATTCTTTTCATGATTTTTTAATATACAACATTGTCTCCATGCAGAAGTTCTTATATTTTTTGTTAACCATATCCGCTCCTTATTCGGAGCATATGGCCATCACGCGGTTCCTCTAAGCTTCTTTGTCCCCCGTCAGTCTCCTCGCTTCCTTCCAGGTCATCACAGCGTTCCGTAGCTCCGCCGAATACATCCTATGGATGGTCATCAGCGGCCTTCCAGGGCGACGGAATCCATCTGGTTGACAGAAGAGACAGGCAGGGTTCAGGCTCCCCTGGGGCATCCGCAGCACGTGTCCAAGCCAGGTCCATCGACGCTTTTTTATTTTGGACGTAATAAGAGGCTGTTCCGTCCGCTCCGCTTTTATAATATAATATGTAATTTTATTTCAACATAATGTGTGAATAAAGTAATCCCGATTTAACGCCAGGATTACGTACCACGCGAGAGACACAATAAAGATAATAAGAATTTATAGAAAATACGTTTTATAAAACACAAAAGAATGTTATTAAATAAGCAATTGTTCGAAAAAATATTATCTCTTTTTAAATAGTTTCAGTTTTCTTTCAAATACTGATAAAGATTTCACCGTATTTTTGAATTGGGATTTGTTGTCTCGCACTGTTACAACTTAAGATATAAACATCTATAGATATTATATAGCAAAAATACTTGTATAAATAAGACTGTCTGTCACAAGTACTCTTCCCAAATAGTGAATAGTAGCGATGAGAAATTTGCGCATGTCATTCTGGCTGCCATTTCTATTCGAATTGTGCTATTTTTAACTTTTAAAATTATTATTCATTTATGTAGTATGTTTAGTTACATAAGTTACGGTTCTAAGTGATATTTTCAAGTTTACCTTCCACCCAAATAGCATCATCGTCTAAATATTAACGCGGTCTATCCCTGGTGATGTTGGGCAATGAACACTAGTTTTTTATAAAAAAATAGTAGAAAATAATAATTCCAGTCATATCCGTAACTCAAAAATTTCTTTAAAAGACCTTTTCAACGAGAAATGAAAATAAACTGTAACGATATAATATCAGTATTGCTAGTTATGTGTCATAATTCTATATTTTGTAACAAACGTACGCATTTGACCGGCACTTGTAATTATTGTTAATCCGCTGCTGCGAACACAATGTTAATAGGTTATTATGAATATCATTCTTTTGGAGGACGTTGGCCAGCATTTCAAATAAATGTTTTACTGCCATGAATGCGGTCAAGTACCTTATTAATTCGCCAATGCCGAAATTACTAAAAAAAAATTTTGACACTATGAATGTAAAAAAATCATATAACATCGAATACGTATAAATTTGTTTATCTGGAGTTTTTTTTCCGCTCTTAAAGTGAACAAATTTATTAAAATAATATTAAGAGACAATAGATCTAGACTAATATCTATTTTGTACTAGAAAAATATCCAAATTGTCTTTTGTTCTATCTTTAATATAAAACAGAAAATACAATTACCAATCAATCTGTCTGTTTGTCACAAGAACTCCTTACTAGCGGTGAACAGTAGCGTCATGAAATTTGCATATGTCATTTTAGCTGCGATTTCTCGTGTCAACTTTTATTATTTATTGATGGACTATATTTTGTGTGTGTTAAATGAGGCACAATCTATGGTGACATTTTCAACTTTTATAATTATCAGAGATGGACTATATTTTGTGAATGTTACATACTTGGTGATATTTTCAACATTAGCTTCAACAAAAATATCCCCATGATAACACCAATGTTTAAATGTTAGCACCTTGTATCCCGGGCAAAGCTCGATAAAATATCCTAGTATAACCTAAACTGAAAATTCAATATACATATTATTTACCTATCCGGGATCCGAAATCGATGCAGTTCGCACGTGACCATCTGCAACAGACATGTGACGTGTACAAACGAATAGAAATGACTTAACCTTTATAGAGTGTATAGTGAACGAAAGGCACTAGTACGTTTAAAAATGTTAAAGCCATTCCTTTGCACAAAAAAAAAAAAGGTTTTGCGCAAAATATAAAGTGTAAAAATTTAAAATGATAGAATTTCAATATAAAAATGGAATCGTTCAAATTATGTCGAACTGACCGTTAGTAAATAGTTTATATACAAAAAGAATTAAGAAGCATTATTATCACTAAGTCTAGAAACAATATTGATGGTGATCTGCATTAATTTGAAAATAATCTATTAAACAATTACAAACTCTGTAAGTTTTTGCAATTACCGATGGTCTTAAGGTTGATTGATTCCTTGAAAGATTCCGTGTCTTTGTGAAAGCCATACAAAAATGATTCACTTCGTCCTATTTAACTACCTTGTCAACAGCACTCAGAATAAGACAAAAAATGAATCAAATTAACGAATCGCGGTGTGCAATCGACTCGAAGTCATTTAGTTGCGATTAGGTGACTCATTTCCCATATATAATGTGCGCACTACCACTGTGCTGCAGCGGTCAATTAACGAATGTAAAAATAGAACAAAAACATCCTCGATTTTTTAATCGATTGACGAATTTTTAACCCAAGTTTGTGTCAATTAACAAATAAATGAATTCAATTTTCGATACGTGGATTCGAACTCTTGATCGAGCAACTGACTAAGAAAGCCTTGGAAAAGCTTTTGATCCTCCCCGTAACCTAACCTAAGTTTAGTATTGACATCAAACTATTTTATCATTGAAACCTTGGATGAAAGATGCGTAAGCTGATATGTGTCGGGGTGTCTATAGCTTTCAAGTTATCTGTTGTTTGACGATTTCTTTTGGTTTTCGCGATTTTATCTTGTTTAGGTACGTAATAGATATATTGACAAAACGTATCTTTGAGAATTTTTACGTATTATGCCATGCATATGTAAATATATTACAAATGTAACTATTTAATTTTTAGGAAGGAGTAAATCATATATTGTTAGTTTATTAGCTGCGGAAATATACGACAAATACGGGTTCAATCGAACTGTTGAACTCTGTACAATGTTTGCATTTTCACACTACGTCCCGCTGTATTTAAGTTACATACGTGAATTTGAAGAGCAATACTAAAAGAAACTTCTATGCAAATATTTATTACAAGGTATTCTTATAAAATAGCAAGGAATATTTAATAGAGTTACGTATTCAATGGTTTTAGTACATTAATTCAACAGTTTTTCTAGATTGAAAAGAATTAATCAGGGTCCATTTAAGTTGAAGAAATCGGCTAATTCTGACTCTTTTTTTAAATGAAACTAGTGAGTACCCAGCATTTTTGAAATGCCATTCAAATAAAATAAGTATTTGTGTTTAAATTCTTTTTATTGAAGTGCTTTTGGTTAGACAATATTTTTTGTTTTCCGTCTGGTGCGTACACGAATAAATCAGAGGGTTTTCCGACGCGTGAGCAGTCCACACACATCTGTCCATGTGAGAAGCATGGATTTTCCAAATTTAGTCCATACACTTGTAGTGATTGTGCCTGTGCTTTGTTGATGGTCATTGCAAATGCGAGTCGCACAGGAAAGTGCAGACGTTTGAATTCGACTGGCATATCTGTCGGTACCATTGGGATGCGTGGCAACAGTACATCTACTCCTTTAAAATTTACATTTAAGACCGAAAATTAGAATTTAACAATTAAATCGACTTGTTATGTCACACACAAAGTTAAATGGCGCTATTTATACCTATTTGATTCTTTTTTATTTTATTTTTTGAGATTTTTGTTTTCAGAAACCTTTGCGGGTGTGCGCACAACAACTCACCAAAGTTTCATCGCAATCGGATAAACAGTATAGGAACGGATACGGGATAAACAAACATTTATTTATATCACTTTTAACTGTCAATTCTTGGTGGAAAGACATTATATTTAAAAAAAAAAAATTTATATATGAACACCTATATCAATAATAGGGAACCTACGGCCTTCTAGGTTTTCGAGTGCGGTCTTTTAACCAAATTCGATTTTGTTTTATTTTGGTCAGTAAACGAATTACAAAATAATATACATACATTTTCAACCCTTAAAATAACAACCAAATTTGAAAGAACTGTTTTATATTTAGTATTCGCCTCATGACGCAAAACCTTTCATTGTTAATTTACATTTTTCTTACGTATGCAAATTGTTTACCATATTTAGTAAGTCGCTTTGTAGTCATGTAATGTAATATTATGAGATTTAGTGACAGCAACTTTACTGTGCATTGTTCATACGCATTCCACAATTATTATTCACACATTTTAATTTTAAATGTGGTATACATATATTTTTACCACATTTTAGTGAAGTGAATATTATTATAATATAATAAGGTTTTGAAGAACAACTCATTAATAATGTAGTTACATTTATATTTAAAACTAAACCTTAATAATTTCCTAACTATTTTTTTTGGTTTTGATCTAAAAAGTATCCAGTAAATGCCAATACAATTTTACTTATTAATTATTTATGTTGGAGTCGCGGCATAATTTGCATAGTAACCACAATAAGTCTGGCAGCCAGAGGGTTAAAATACAAAGTGATATAATATAACGCAAAAACACTGCGTGGGAGAAATATTGATGTAATACAAACAATTATACCCTAATAATGACGACTTAGAAAAATAATAAATGTGCACAATAATTGGATGTTGAAATTTGATTTTTATTATGATATAAATAAAAAACAAAGATGTTTATTTGAAATTAATGAGCGGATTAAGGTAGCAAATTAAAATAGAATAATAAAAAAAACAATTTAAAAGAAACAAAATGCGTACTAAGATAATGGAAGTTTAAATATTTTAACTTTAAGTAAAAAAAAATAAGAACAGTACTATAACTATAAAAAATAACGAAATTCTAGAACATAATTATAATACATTTGTTTTCATTAGAAATTATAATTTCATTTTCCCAAGGACTAAAAAGAAATTTTCAACAGTTGAATTGGTCTTAAAAACGGCCTGCTTTGTAACTAGTATTTTTTAACCTGCTGCGCCCAAGATAGAGGACACTTATATTAGTTTATTTAGACGTTGGCTAGCTAATGTTGAAATTCGGTTGAAAGTTTAAAATATCACCGTGGACCGTACCTCTTGTAACACCCACAAAATATAGTCCATCAATTGATAATAATACTAAAAGGTGAAAATAGCAATAATAAAAAATGAAAATTTCCCCACCTTCACTCTTGATGAGTTCCTCGTTGTAGAAGTTATCGGTATAAATAGTTCAAGGCAAACTTGAGTTGATACTAAAAGGTGTCATACGAAATGTGAGTTTTAGAAATATTTTTTAAGTCTGTGCATTGTCAAGACAATATCACGTTTCTTAAATTCATTTCCAGCAATGATGATTGCAACTTTATTTACTACGTGCGTTAAAGGCGAAAATGAGAATTTCACTGTTTTAAATTTTATGATGAATAATTTTCCGCTAGATCTTTTGATTTTTTACAAATTTATGATTCAAGCATGAAAAGTTATTATTTGTCACATTTATACTTATTTACATATTTAAAGTTGTGAAATGCCATGACGCTATGACAATAACAATCACGGAATATTTGGTATGGAGCGGTTTCAAACGATCCTGTTGGTTTTTTCATTCCGCATTGAAACGTCAAAATTAAATCGTTTTCAGTTTATTGTTGATAATTGAAAGTGGAAAATTGCACAATTGAACTAATATTTGCAGCTAGAATGACATGTGAAAATTTCACGCCGGTAATGTACGCCGTTTGGGAGGAGTTGTTGTGGCCGACAGACTTACAAACATACAGATTTCTACATGTATTTTGTGCTATATATTAGAGATATCATTTCATAAATATTATTATTTCGATCGTCCATTTCATTACTCAGAAATTTTCAAATAACTCATTGAGATAATGGGAAAGTTATATTCAGATGGTCACCATGAATACAATATTATTGATCTGTACGCCAGAATTATACAGTTTATGAACAGGTGATTGACAATTAGGTACTTTCCGAGAAAAGATAGATAACATATCTAGAAGTATCAACATTTGGTTTAATTCTTTAGAAGGTTACCTGCCTCAGCATTTTTTCGAGATATCTGACTACTGAATCAGAGGGAGAGTAAACTTTTACTTATAACTGCATATTTAACTCAAATTTGATGAAGACGATCGATGTATTACCTTTTACCGTGCGGTTTGTATAGAACTCTACGTTTTGTATGGATTGAAATGAAATCCTACATGAAGAGTATATACTTTGAAAAGTTAGTAGCACCCATTATGTGAATTGATTAGCTTATTCTTATTAACTGATCGAAATATTTCGTATGTATTGCTGTGTTACTTTACAATTTGTTATGCGTAATAATTAAATATATTTATTTCGACAACATCATATATATGACTAAATCGTGTCTTAAAACTTATTTTTTTGTATGACATACACGACAGCTTGTCTATTTGGCTTTACAGTAGTTTTCTCTGTAAAGTTTCTTTTGGCTTTTATTTTGATACATAGAATTCCACCTTTTCATTCGAACGTTGTTGACTTTTGACATTTTGGTCCCTTTCGCGTTTCGTCGTTATTGCACAAATATAATACGACTTTTACTTTAACGAAAATATTCCTCAGAAGCTGCTATTTTCATAACATGTTAAATATTAATGAGAAGACACAGCTTAGTTTTTCGCACAAAAGTATTCTTTTAATACTGAACTTTTGTCTATTAACTAAGGCTATTCAACGTTTGCATTTGTTGACTTTGTCTTAACTGAGCTTTTAATCACTACTATATTGCCATCTCTACTAAACGAGTATTTATAGCTATACTGAAAAAACATTAAACATAGTTTTAACGATGGTGTGAAGCCGAAATAGCTTTCAACACACTCATGCAACTCTTGTAGAACTTAATACTTTGATATTTCTACCTTATTTGGGAAATAATTGGTGTTAAACAATAAAACACAATTGGTTTCTACTACTTCCACATATTTATAATGATCAAGACCGGTTTCGCGAATTTCGGTTACACGAATGAACTCGAACTGACGATAAATAGTTTATATCGTTCATATATAAGACGAATTAAGAAAAAATATTATCACTCAGCTAAGGAGCCATATTGATGAAAATGATTTGATCTTAATTGGGAAAATAATAATATAAAAAGTTACAAACTCATAGGACTTTGTAATTGCCGGCGACCTAGAACCAATTATCATTAAAACGTAATACAATATAGCATACAGTTACATACTGATTTTTAGGTTTTGTTAGGATGCATATCAGATTAAGTATTGTTGTGGAAATTTAATTATTTTGATTGCTGGAGAAATTTATTTTATGAACTCATCTACGTAAATAATTTAAGGGGGAGTTGGGGATATTTTTCGTTCAAAATTGGTAAGCTAATTAGGTTTGTTATGTTTAACAAAACATTCGAACAGCTAACTTTTTACAGGAGAATATAATGATTTATTAAAAATAATAGTTGCCCATAGAAGCCTGCTCGTTTTTGGATACTTTTGATAAGATTTCATAAAATGAATTTATCTAGCAATATAGTTCAATTAAAATAATGATATGATTGCATTTTTGTGTTTTATTTGATCATGATATTTCTTATATTACATTTACGTGGGTTATGTAATTTTCTGTTGGAGAACTATATAATAATATCGGATTTTTTTTCCAATAGCCTCCCTTACCTCGTGGATACCCGCCCCCGTCTTCCGCGATGTTGTTCGACGATGATCCTGGCATCATGTCAGAAGTGGAGACGGCGTCGACTGGATTTCGCCGTGGTGGAAAGCAGAGGTCCTCATTGCCCGTTGTTAGGACCCCTAGCAAGACTCTGGAGAGGCCGCTTGGTAAATTAAATGTTTTTATTTGTTTTTCGTTTTTGTAGCTTGTTTTGATTATTCTAATGTAAACTTAGTTATTTACTAGAGAATATTATAAGGCATCGATCGAGAATTTCTCATTATTGTTGTATTAAATGTTTTATTTTTTTAACAGCATTAATTGTCACAAAAGGTTTTTAAAACAGTATTTTCATTTTCTTTTTACTAGAGCAGTATTTTTTAAGTACTTAAAACGGCGTTAGATCGACATCACTAATAATAAACAAATAGTTTTTATCTACCTGTACTGAAATTTGGAAATGACAGTACCAAAGCAAATTTCAACTACATGCAGTGCTATAAGAAAATTTACAACTTAAAAGTAGTTCTAGGAGTTCCAGTATCTACCAACATTTTTTATGGCAGTTTTGCGTAGATCGACTATCAACGCCTTTTTTGCAGGATATAACGTATATTTGAAAAGATTTCTTGAGAGTATATTCTATGATTCTTTAGCATTATCATTATATAATTCACGACACATCGAAAGCCTAATAGTATGCAAGTTATTATTACTCAACTTGCATATATATTAAATCCTCGCAATAAATTATATCGCACAGTCGTCATAATATAAATATCTAGTGAATGGCACGAAATTCGATGTGTGGTAGGATACATTGATTAGAATCGCAATTTAACGCAAATAACACATTTTGAACCGTCGATTGATTTCGACTAGGCTCATATAAGTATACTCTCTCAAAGTAAAAAATCATCTTTATTCCTGTTGTCCGTTAAAAACTGTTGACATATTTATTATATTCATAGATAATTAATTGGGTCGTCGCTCGCCGTAGCCCAGTTTACACAAATTAACAGACATGAAACATTTTACTTTTTAAGTAGCTTTTATTTATATATCAACTTTATTTGAATAAAGTTTTGATGTTCACATAATCAACCAAATTTTCACATTTTACTGAGGAGATTACTGAGAAACGCGACTATAAGTTATTTTATTTTTATGAGAAAGCTAATATCGCGTTCTGAGAATAAAATGAGTAATCATTAGAATTTATTTTAACCAATTTTTAACAAAAGTCGTGTTTTTTTCACCGTTGCAGAAGAATAATAAAATAATTATGATACAATACTGAACACATAAATGATCTACATTCAAACTTGCGCAACTTTCCCTTACTTATATTTTGTGGATACAAATTAAATTATTCGCTCATTATTTTTTTCTAGTGTAATTAATTGGTTATAGCATGTAATTTTAAAATCTCTTTTTTTTGTAATCAGGATTGGTATTCTTGCAATACCGCAGCGAAACAAAGCGTGCCCTTCTCCCCAACGAGATCACCTCGATCGACACAGTGAAGGCGCTTTTCGTGCGCAGCTTTCCGAAACAGCTGACGATGGAGTACCTCGACAGCCCACTCGTCAAGATATACATCCACGACTCATCCAAGGACATGTTCTACGAGCTGGAGGACCTCAGGTTATTGTCACCGTAATAAAAATTCTTTATACAGCGGATCGTAAATAATTAAACACATATAGATGCTTGATTTGAATGACACCCAAATGCAACTCAATTGAATCGATTGTGTGGAATATTCTACGCAAATTTAAATTCACTTCGTTAATGTTTCATATGAATATATTGAAATCTCAACAACAGTATTCGGCAACATTTTTACTAAGATGGTTACCCCCAATGGCTTACGTATATTAATTTGCGTTACAACTCAAGTTTGCTGCAGAAGAGAGTTCGTAGCTGAAGGTAACGCGTTCATTAATTAGAAACCTTTCAATATACTTCTTCCGCAAGCTTCTGCTTGCCAATCATTGCCCTAGAATTTTATTTGAGAATTATATATAATTATTTGGAAAATTTGGCAATAATATATAGTATAATTGAACATATGTTGTTATGCTATATTTTTTTAACTAAAATTTGAGATTAGATATATTTTTAAAAGATCTTTTAGCTAAAATAATGGTACTTCGCTCCTCACTATTAGTACTTAAATTAACATTTATTACTTATAAACGTAAAATAAATAGCCGATTTGTTGTATTAGTATTGACATATTACGCGTATACGACACTCAATTGCTTTCCGTTGTTCAAATAAAACTGTTTCTGTTCACTGAAATTAGTATCGTAAAGATAATTATATTAATATAAATAAAAACACAATTATTGCTACTAGCTATTTCATTTTTTTTTAATTCGACCCGAAAATAAATGTTCGCTTCTGATCTTAAAATAAAAACATATGGAATCTGTACTGAGCATTCTGTTCCTTTTTTAAAAAACGTTAATAAATGTTAGAACTGTAATATCTTGCGTAAAAGCTCTCATCCTAAGCTGCATTTGCGAGTGCAACGTCCGTTTTACTTTTATTTAGATGAACGGTGGTCCGCGGTCCATAACCAGATTTCAATCATGCAGCAACAAATATCACACTAATTAATTTGTTATAACTTACTAAACAAGCGTCATTACTATTTCATAATAAAAATATGTAACTTTTGTGATCGTTATTCTCTATATGTTTGGCACACGTTATCCGAAAGGTTTGCCACCACTGATTAAGTTTATTAACAAGTAAACGTTTTGTTCCATTCTAGAAGGTAAATCCAATGGAAGAGTTGCTTTGTTGAGATTGTAATAATATGAAACATGAAATATAATACATTGATTGACGTGCAAACATTGTTCTTCTAACATCTATTCAATTTTTGATACATAACGATCAGCTGATTAAGTACACTGACACTTAAGAGGAAATAATAGCCTTTTACACCACTTAGCGTAAATCGTTTATTGTAAATCTCATGAACAAAAAAAAAAACTTTTTCTTTTTTAAAATAATAACATGCTTTCTCAAAGTATTTGTTTTTTAACTGCTTTACGCCGTGACTTCTTTACAGTTAATTGTAAATTACCGAATTTGACGTCTAAGACAAAATCGCAGATAAACGTTTACTTTCTATAGTGGCTGAAGCAAAATCATTAAATATAATAATGTAAAATGTTTAAGATTTGTACATTTTCTCCTCTTTTTTCTGACTGTGTTATAGTACAACTATACTAATAATACTTCTAACAAAAACAATAATTAGAATATATATAGTGACCATCTTTCAAATATTTTTTTCTTAGTCCGTCGTCTGCTTCGACACTATGCTCGTTAGTTATTTTAATTATATTTAAATAGTGGTAAGGCGCTATTATAATCAGTAAATAATTCAGTGAAATATGTCATAAAAATTTTAAGCGGCGAAAAAAAATACTTTTTCCTCTATAGAAAATTATGATACACGAAATATTATTCAAACAATACTTAAAAAAAAAACACATTGATTCAGTTGACGATTTGGTATATTTAGTCGGTTGATTTGTACATATTTGTGTTGCAAGGCAGAAGAATCTGTAATTTGATATATTACAAAAAAATAGACTTAATAGATTTGACCATACGTCAACTAAACGTTGCTATATTTAATACAGAAATCGAATAATTTTTCATAAATTCACAGAATTTTTTATATGTTTGTGTATTATTTGCCCAACATGTTTTATTTGTTATTATTTAATGTAAACATTTATTAATTTTCCGATTTCTGTAGGTAACTTAGTTTTGTAACTACATATGTATGTTAAATTTATATTTATACGTATTTAGACAGCCACAGTGATCGTCCATTATGTTGTATATTGTGTGGTAATATATATTTATCATCGAAAGTGTGTAATTTATTGAATTGGCATTTACTTGGTAGAACTCCATTATGGTAAGGTGAATTATAGATTTTTTAAGTTGAACAAGAGTTATTCCTAATACAAAATTAAAATTGAAACTTTATTATTCCATTGACTGTATCACTAACGTTACGCGTTTCGCCTCTTTAAGAAGCATCTTCAGATTAACCATATCGTAAGGTTATTTATTTCAAAGGTAAACAATGATTCTAATGCCTTAAAAGTAATAATTCTTCGGAGTTTGCGAATAATTTAATTGAAAATGATCATAATTTTAATAAAAATAATAACAAATTTGGATTATTGAGATTTTGTACACTTCCATGTATTTTGTCACTAACGACCCGGGTTTCGCCTTTCGGCATCTTCAGGCATTCGAGCAAACGAATGGACTCGAACTGAGAGACAGTAAACAGTGTCTAACGTTTATATAGAAGATACAAATGCGACAAATATTATTTACGAGGTAAGATATTATACGTCTGAGAGCCACACTTATACCTGAGTTAAAATTTCGGGAATCTCCCTAATCCTTATTTTGTAAACACCATATTAACAGAGTGGCGAATTGCCGCTTTTCAACTTCTTTTAGAAATACCAGTGATTTTACAATTATAATAGTATTGTGGGTTTTGACGGGATGTAATTCGACGAATGGGTAAATATATAGAATCATTCCACATTTAGTGACATCTGTTAGGTGTTTCAACGTATAGGATATAATAGCGGAGAATTAGGAAGGTTCAGCTGCTCATTCAAAATTGGCAAGGAGTTTAACTGGGCTCTATTAATTTCCAAAATTTCTTGATAAAATAATTTATGATCCCCCATGTTTTTATGCAACAGTTTAACCCCATCATCCGCATTAAACGTATGGTTCTCCATTAGCAAGTGATTTGCGAATGTCGAAGTTTCTTTTTTTAATCTAAAGGCTTTAACAGATGTCACTAAATGTGGAATGATTGTATATATTTACCCATTCGTCGAATTACATCCCGTCAAAACCCACAATACTATTATAATTGTAAAATCACTGGTATTTCTAAAAGAAGTTGAAAAGCGGCAATTCGCCACTCTGTTAATATGGTGTTTACAAAATAAGGATTAGGGTGATTCCCGAAATTTTAACTCAGGTATCAGTGTGGCTCTCAGACGTATAATGTCTTACCTCGTAAATAATATTTGTCGCATTTGTATCTTCTATATAAACGTTAGACTCTGTTTACTGTCTCTCAGTTCGAGTCCATTCGTTTGCTCGAATGCCTGAAGATGCCGAAAGGCGAAACCCGGGTCGTTAGTGACAAAATACATGGAAGTGTACAAAGCCTCAATAATCCAAATTTGATATTGAAATTCCATCAAGCACCCTCAGTCGATGTCTTAAATTATAAAAATAATAACGTAGGAATATCCATCAAGTAAATAAAAAAATATTAAAATGAACAGCTTAGAGTTTTTAGAAATTAATAAAACCATAAACAGTATTCGAGTATTAGTAAATAACATTTTAAATAGAACAGGAGGCTCACCGCTATTAAATTTATTTCCTTTGAGATTTTCACACTAGTAATTGATTGGTAATTAGTAGTGTTATGTTAATTAGTAATTAGTTTATCAGCGTTTATGTCTTACCCCCCCCCCCCTCCACACGTCCAGTAGAATGAAATAAAACCCACCCTTCCTTTCATTTTTAATTTAAGAAATAGAATCTTTGTTTTCCTTAGAAATAAATAACCTTGCGATATGGTTACTCTGAACATGCTTCTTAAAGAGGCGAAACGCGTCACGTTAGTGAATACAAGTCAGTGGAATAGCAAAGTTATCAATTTCAATATCATATTGAAAATTTAATTCCACAAAGTTACCGCCGAATCCATAGACGATATAAGAGATATTCCATTCACTTTTAATGTGTTAACTGTCAATTCTTTGGTGGAGAGACATTATATTAAAAAAAAATAAAGCGTAATTCATTTGTACTACTTCCACATATGTATAATGATCAGGACCGGTTTCGCTCATCACGAGCATTATCAACTGATGATATATCAGTTGATAATGCGAAACCGGTCCTGATCATTACAAATATGTGTAAGTAGTACAAATGAATTGTGTTTTATTTTTTTAAAATTATTCCATTCATTTGATAGGTACGTCGACGCAACGCCACAACTATTTATTATGTATATATACACAAAACTTAAAAATAACAAGTTTTGGCTTTTGCAGTGTAAAAAGCGATTAAAAAATAAATATAACAGTAGACATTAAAAACAACAATACGCTAACTATAATTTCTTTCCTAGGGCGTCATGCTACCCTCTCCATAAAAGAGATGTTATGATTTGATGCTCCTCAAGGGGACCATATGCTCTACAATGCAAGCGGATATAAATGTAGAATACCCACGCATACGTTTTCTTTTGTTTTGAATTTACAAGTTACTAAAATTAAGTTCAAAATTATATTATTCAATTTTGTTATCCATGAAAAATTGCTAATTATAGATTGAATGGCAACATCTTTTATTCAACTTAAAAAAAAAGGTTTTTTTTAAATTTAGTTTTTGACATATAACTTCTTAAAGTTTCTTTGCATGTAGACAAAGATAGGTTATACAATATGGAATATGCATACAACGTCTTCATACGTATTAAAGATTTCCCCTTATCATGTCACAATGCATACTGAACGTGCTGGATGAAATGATATTCATTACTTATTCCTCTTATACTGCATTATGATTTCAACACATCGTTTTATTCTAGGATAAATCAACGAGCATTAAGTCAATTTGTACCATTAGCTTCCTTTGTACGTTGGCAAACATAGTGATATTTCCAAGTAATAATTACATACATATTTTCATCAGCAATTCTATGTTCTTAGTTGGTTATCTCTGAATTGTTAGCTCGACTCTCTCCCTGATTAGTATTCGACTAATGCGAGGTTACTGCACAATTTAGATTACTCTCAAGTGGTCCTTGCTGTGATAATAATCAAGATTCAGGTCATATTCTGTTGAATTCAACAATTCAGAAATGAAAAGGCTGATTTTCAATTTATGTAATAATAGTTACTTATTCAATTTCTTTTTGAGAATCCAGATTTCATTTTGTTATCTAAAATTTTAAACAAATTGGCATTTTTCGAAAAATGAAATTCTCACCGTAGTCGTCATTCGTGATTGAATTTATTTGTTGACATGTATTCTTCCGAAGATTGAATGTTTGTTGAATATGTTTACCTTTATATCATTTATATTTCGACGTGTTTTGAAATGTTGACTCTTAAATGTGTCTTTTTATATTGGCAAAATCGTTTTAATTTTCTTAGCCACTTTACTTTATGCTTTATATCATGATTTATATTTATAAAGGTTTGCTGTATTATTTATTGAACGGAATAATAGTCAATAGTAATTTAATATTCAACAATGTTTTGTTGAATTTACAGAAATGGAGAACAAGAGGATCTTTTTATTTTAAATAAAAATGAACGACAGCAAAAATTATCCTAGAATTTAATAAACCAATATAATATGCTTATTTGCAAGAATACTCGAAGATAATTATTATTATAGATCGGCAACTTGCAATGACGTTTTAAGATTTAATTGCATTTAAAATAGTTCTTGAAATTTTTCATTTTCTTTTGACTTCTAGTTAAAAATCTTTTAAGCCGCTTATGTTTTACCTTTTTTCATTTAATAAGAAAAACTCGTCTGTAAATATTCCAACATTTTCTTGGCATTTCCCATCTCTTAGTAGTGGTACGGCGCTCATTGTGAACATGACGGCAAATGCTATTTTCCGACAAGGTAATTTCCTCTGAAGCAGCCGTAGTCAACTGCCGCAAACACAGTTTCATTTTCAACAAACTTGTCTTCCTTAGATGTAGTTGCATTAGTCTTTAATTAGTACTACAAATGAAGTGTTTATTGTCAATAGCAATATTCATAGAGCTACAATTAGCCATAAAATACTTTATAAGTATCTTTTACATTGCTAAAAAACATTGCATTGTATCGCTAATGAAAAATATTAGAACCACTTATTAAATAAATGCAATTAATTTATGCGCCAGGATTTTTGCAAACACAATTTCGTTTTTGAGCAAAGTAAATTCAATTGTTCAAATTGTTTAAATTCAAACACGATATGCAACAAGATCGAAATTATTAATCGTTCCAGTGTTCATATTTTTAATTTTACTAATGTGAATATTTTCTCTGCTATTTTAAATAATATGATATATCGTTTCAATGCAATATTTTCCTGGTATGTTTATAAATTTTTCCCCTTCAAACATGAACAATTTTGTTAAATGAAACGTTAAGTGGTGTATTGTTATTCCAATTCTTATTTTGCGTTTTATTTTTTACCATATTGTTATCGAATGCCATCAAGTCGATGAAAGAAAAATTTCTGAAAAGAAAGTTTTTTATTTTAATGTAATCTGAAATCGTCGTCGGCTCCGTGGCGCGGTTGGTAACGACGTTGACTACAGTTTCATAAATTGATCTTTCAATAGATTTATAAATTTCTGTTCGTAGTCATCTGTTGTGATGTTTAAAACTCCCTCGAAACTCTTCGAAAAAAAAGAGGTTGAGCAACTGAGTAACAAGCAGTTCTCATAGAAAACTTCTGTTTAGATACCTCCATTAGGAGGCCATATGCTGCACGTTGGGAGCGGAAATGGTAAACAATTATTAAATCTAAAAACGTAATACCATCAACTAATTTGAATTGTGTATAAAATACACTTTTGCTCTTTTGCTACATGATTTGTTATCCATGGCATTACAGCAGTCTTCACAATGTATGGTGATATGAGCAGGCGAGATTTGAAGGAACTTTTGACGTCGCAGAGGTTATTGATGAAGCAAAAAGTTATTCGGTTATGCGGCGGAGATTGTGATCGAAGGTTTTGTTGACGACTGGCTTCCTGCCTGCGTATATAAATAAACTTCGGAATATCGGAAAGCGCCGCTGCTATCGGTGATAATATACTCAGTACATATATTTGTATGTAAAATATTCCAACTTACCTCTATTGCTTCTCCCATAGAGCATCAGATTACATTACATTTCTAAGTAGTCGAGTGGCTTTAGAATTTGAATAGCTTAAAACCCTGTTTTAAATCTAATCCAGAAACGTGTAGTAATAATAAATTCACTTACTTTATACCATACTACTTTAGTTTTATTATTAATTAGACTTACTTGTTCATATGTTAAGTATAGTGCTAAACTATATCATTCACCTTTGTAAGCTTAATAATTCAACGAAACAGTAGTCAATTCAACAATCGTGTTGTAACACGTCTGGGTAAACTCTTTCCTGACGGGCCACATTAAGAATTCAAAGTGAACGACGAGCGACAAGTAAAATACTGCATTTAGATAATTCAATAAAATCCCCGATGGTAATAAATTATTTGTAAACTAGTAACTGTAGCCGTCATAGATGACGGTATTGAAATTGAAATACTGAATTTCTAAAGTAGATAGTACGTCGGAACTGTGTGTGCATTGCAAAACATTTTATTTTATGTGTACACCGCCATCGTTTATGTCAAGAGAAAATTTCATACCTTCGTGTGATATATGATAATAATTAAACGTCTACAGAGCGGTCTGGACTATTATATCGTCACTGTTCTGGAAGAAAACACTAAATAGAAAAAAAAATACATATTGAGTTAGTTATACCAAAATATTCCTCATTTCAATTTCTACCGTATGAATGAACGCACTTATTTTTATGAATTATATTTTTACTTAAAGACAGTTTTGAACAAACAAACAAAATGAAAAAGTTGTAGCATTTCAAACATGTGAAAAACTTCAAATTCGAATTACTGAAAACTAGTATTTTTCAGTTCAACAACGACGATCTATAAGATAACATTCTTGACTAGGGAAGCCAACTTTTTTGCTCCATTCCCCCTTTCACCAATGTTCTGAATATAATTCGCCCCTTTCGTAGATAAGGTAATCTAACTCAATATGCGTATATGTAATATTGAAAATCTTGAATATTCAGCAGTAATTCCCCTCCTTGGCCTCTTAATTTCACCCCAGAGTTGGAAACCCCTGATCTAGAAAATCGGGTGGCCCCTTTTGATTTATTCCACCTCCATATACACATAAATAATTATTATTGTAATTAAAATTAAAATAGAATTTCTTTGAATCCATGTAGACGTCTTTTTTTAAATCTAACTGTAAATTTAGTATAAAGATACTTCTAATAGAGGTAAATCTCATGTCACACCAAGTTACAAAACCTGTGGAACAATTAGATGATCAAGTTTAATTTAATATCATGTATGATATTTTAATATTAATAATCTTACCAACTTTATTCAGGCATCAGTTTTGTATCATACCGTGATGTAATTATTCGCATATTCCTTCTTGAAAACAAACAACTGTAGAAACCCAGCTACAAATTGTGAAGGATGTTATAATCGAATTAAATCGCTTCCGAGTTTGAATTGACTTACGGCGATAATTGTGTTCAAATGAAAAGGACTGAATCCTTCAAACTATTGTACTAACTCACTTTGTTCTCTTTGCTCGTCATTGTGCAGATAAATGCTTTTAATAACGACTTATTATGGGTAAGAGATAGTCATGCAAAAGATCCGGAAAATTGGAAATTACCTGTTAAAAACTACTTTTGAGTAATTGGACATTAAAGTTTGTCAAATGTTTGAAATGCTATACCTTTTTCATTTTGTTCGTTTTTACGAAACTATTTCAAGTATAATTTATAAAGATATGTGTGTTCTTTCATACGGTAGAGCTTGAAACAAGGAACATTTTAGTAAAAGTAACTCAATATGTCATTTTTTAGATTTAGTGTTTTCTTCCAGAACATTGACGATTTGTAATTGTTTCTTCAATATACTGAGTCCAACTAAGCATTTAAATATGTATGTCTCACCGAGTTTAATTTCATACATAAAAACAGGGACGTTTTCGTAAATTGGTGTCAATTATATGTAGACGTCATTAGTGATTCGATATTGAATAATGTTCCTTACTTCTATCTATATCAACGAACTAATAAAAACTCGTCACCTCAAATTTGTGGATACATTGTTGGCATACGTAAAAAATGCTATGCTTTTAAATCAAGCGTTAACGAATGCTAAACATGATATACAGTTATCATTAATATTATAATGGTTTTTTCTCGTTTTTTTTACAAATTTTCCCATGCTAGTTTATTCCTACCCGATTTTTCGGGTCTTTTCTGGGTTTCGCATCACTAGTTAGGATTTCATATTCTCGTAATTGTAAATATTTAAACGTATTACTGGATGCATTTCCGTGAATTTAAAAGCATTTAGTTTTTTTTTACGAAATATATAGTAAATTATTTTACCTACTTACAGTTCACTTTAAATCCCTACGACGCTTTCTCGAAATATCTCAGTTTCTACCAGATGTTTCACCGAGATATTATAATATCATTGTACAATCATGATTATAGTTAAACAACAAACTTATACTCCACTCAAATGTTTCCTAATTGGTTGTGTTTTGTAATAATCGTTTGAAGTAGCTTTACGAACGTTTCCCAAATAAGCATAAACCGTTATAACTTGAAATGCAATAATTTTGATTAAAATTATACAATCCCACTGCGATGAATCGAGATTATAAGGTAAATAACCGACTATGTATCTAATTCTACAAGAATGATTTAGCTACAAGAAATTAATATCAATTATTCTATCAACGATAATACACAAAAAAAGAAAAAGGTTCAAAATCTATAATGAACGCATATTTCTACATGTTAATTAATTCTTTATAGCACAATACTAAGTTCTTTTTACAGGCACTATTTGTTTTTTTTATTGAAGTAAGTTATATTTAGTGAAAATCGAACGAAAAGATACAAATTTTTACATTTATTCTTATAGGAGAGAGCCAATTTGTAGGCTCTGCTAAAATCCTAGTGGGTGTTTGCATCTTTGCATATTGCGTTGATGCTATCAGTCATCTGCGTCAATCCTTGTGAGATGGGCACATTCATTTCTTGGCCTCTTCTTCATTTGAATCAGTTTAATATTAAAAATATATCATATTTCAAAACATCCATTAAATTCAACATATATATATATATATAAATATATATATATATTAACAATTGAAATTTTGTTTTTACTTTGAGGATGGCGTTGAATAATGTTATTGCGATAAAGAGGGTATAGGGTTAAAATTGAGATTCAGTAAAATATAAAATTCATGTAAGTGAAAAATCTGAATGAACTTGTCTCATATGCCGTCTCTGTTGTTGCAGGTCCCATTTGCGGGATATTCGCGATCGTTCGGTGCTGAGACTCTTCGAGTCAGCTGATGTTAGCGGCGGCGCATTCCCCGGCGCACTTGGCGGAGCTGTCGGCATGCCCCCTGCGGGACCACCGGGTTCAGGTCCACCGAGCTGGGATCAGGTTAGTACCATCTATTACGTCGCCAATCTTGCTTATTTTTTCCAAATATAAAGTGGTGAATGCAGATAACTAACTAAAGTCTTGACTCCAAATCACCGGAAGAGCCAATTCATTACTGGCCACGGTGGTTTTGCTGCCAAGTTCTTTAAACTTGACCGGTTAGTGGATAAGACAATATGAAAATGTGGTGCTATAAAGCAGGATGCTGAACACATTCTTTAATGCATGGTGAAAGACAAAAGCTGCGCAAGTCGGTCCAGCCTTCAATTGAACCGATCGACCACGCTGATTGGTTGTGAATAATGCGAATTGCCAGACCATTAAAAAAATTGCGTCGTGATACGGAGTGCGAGTAGACCTCAACTCATAGAAGCTTTTCGTTTATCTAGAGGGATTGATTTTCTGCACCGTAAAGTCTTGAACAGCTGCTCCAAAGACACGCCCAATTAAGGAAAATTAAATTGTGCAATTGAATTGTGTTTTATTTTGTCTTTCCACCAAGAATTGACAGTTAACCTTTTAAAAGCGAAAACATCTGTAGTTAGACTTAACGTTTGTTACGACACTGGGATATTGCTGTATAAAATTAACGAGTGCGAAAGTAGTGGTGGGTGAAGGGGGGCAAGGTACTATCTATTGTTTCTTTTATGTCTCATTAAGATCCGATTGAGTCTTAAGCTGATATGGGATTTTTATCACGCCAAGTACCTCCACAAATCAAATTTGAGTACGGGGTAAGGGCTAAGATTTTAAACTATACGTCGTAATATTGATTGAAAATTGGAAGGTAGATTTAAATCTTTACAGTTTCTCTCTCGAAACAACTACCTAAATTGTTATTGAAATTTGAATAATATTAAATTTAAATTGTTAGCATTGTTATTCCACTGGTTGTGTTACTAAATGCGTGACGTGTTTCGCCTCTTTGAGAGGCATTTTCAGACTAAATATAATGTGAGATTGTTTATTCCTAACTTAAAAATGAATGGTACTGTGGGATTACTTCCATTTACTGGAAGTGGGAAGGGGCTGGACTGAAACGATAATAGTTGCTCTGAAGATGCTTCTCAAAGAGGCGAAACACGTGTCACGTTTAGTAACACAACTAGTGAAATAGCAAAGTTGCCAATTTTAATTTTATATTACAATTTAATTTCCAAAAAGTTAGCGACGTATCCATCTAAATTTTGTTGAGATAAAGAAATAGTATGATTAGTAAAACCAAATCTATTGGGACGTTTCCTACATTCCAGTGCATTCGATTCTATAAATTGCATCACATACCTCTCAATGTAAAAACCGCCTATTATCGTCAATATTGTAAAAAACTTTTAACAAATATTTATTATTAAATATAAAATAAAGTGTCTATGATTAGATTTCACAAAAATTCTCTGAAAAAAAATGTTTCATGCGATCGAATTATTTTTAATTTTTAGCACAACTTAATTGAACGATTGGATCTCATACCCTTTTCCTTTGATCAACCCTAAAACTCTTGAAGAGGTTTTATTACTCCTGAAAATTCGTCCAATTTGACAAAACTTAAATGATTTAAAAACTTTTTTAATTCCAACTGGCTTAGAGAATTACTGATTTCATATGAAAATACCTCCATTAGGAAATCTTAATCCAAATAAAATATTTTCGGAAAGCCCAGATATGAATAGCTCGATTTTAATGCTTTTGTCCGCACTTGAATGGTTTTCGTGATTGCTTCCTTATAATATTTAATCGAGAGCTACTTTGGTCTGACAATGTTGACGTTCCATGATAAATCGAATTGGTTATTTACAATATTAATAATATATATTTTTTGCAGGACCAAAATTATTTCAGCGAGCCAGAGTTTGATTCGGAGTATCACCACCAGCACATTCACAAGAGCAAGGTAAGATTTTATGTTTCTGTGATATTTTATTTAACATATTACGTGTTTTTTTTGACGTAACGTAATTGAAAGCAATTTCGGGATCACGACGAAGTCGGAGTCGGAGTTGTACACAACGAGCGACTCCGACAACCTTTTCTATAAGGTGCATTTTTACATTTCTAGGTAGAAAGGAAAGGTAGGAAAAAACCTGACAAAATTAGATTTTTTTAGTTGTAATCTGAGTCGGAGTCGCCTTCGAAGTCAGAATCGGAGTCGGGCTATTGGACAGTGTCGGAGTTTTGCGTTGGAGTCGCGTTGTTTTGAATGACTCCACACCCCTGATATCAACACATTCACTTCGTAAATGCAGTAAATAATATCTTATTCATTACAGAGAAACTGAAAAGACAGCAATTTTCGGAAGCCTAAAACGTTGATTAATTCGACCTCCATTTTGAATAAGTTCATTGTTTTTTTATCGCCCATGTCGTTAATAAGATTTATTTGACAATTTTGATGAATAATGCCGGTGGATAACGAAAATCTATAGGCACAGATCACAATTCTATGAATCTTCTATGCCCTTTGTCAAGCTGTTTTATTCTTATGCTTCAGAAGAAAATTTGTAAACATGTCAAAACGCATGTCATGTTTTTGCTTTTCATTTCATAGAGTGAATATCGCCATATTTTATCGAAATTAATTTGTATAGATTTTGGTAGTAAAATCTATGAAACCATCAAAGAATTTACACATTTATTTTTTAGTATCACCAAATTTAGTTATATAATTTCAAAGCTTCTTTATTCATATTTAATGATATAATAGAATTCTATACCAAATTAAATCAACAAAATTATTAATTCTATATAAGTACTTAGAGAAGATTTTATAAATTTATGTACTTATTTGAAATATTTGAATGTAATAATAGCAGCGGACTCTTAGGTAAATATAAAAGGACCAATTGAAGTCATTCTTAATCCATAACTCTTAAGCAAAGGCAAATTATATCTTAGATTTTTTTTAATAAATTCCTTATTTTCTCAACATCAATATATTGACACTGAGAACTTCGTCGAAATATAACCCGTGAATCAATAATACAATCTTATTTAACTAACAAAAAGGTTTTATCAAAGAGTTGCTTATATGCTTATTGGTCTTTGAATTATGTGACAATGCATTTGGTTTTAAATATATATAAATACTACAATATTTTCGTATACTGTATAAGTCATGTCTTGATTATTAATCTCGTTGTATTTATTTGTAGCCAAAGTTACGCACAATAGATTAGCAAAAAAATGGCTGAATTGAAATTGTAAGATTTTTTAATAAATATACTAGTATTATATTTATCACCCAGCTTTGCCAGGGATACAGAGCGCTAACATTTAGACGTTAGCGATATTATGGCGTTGTTCTGGTGAAGCTAATGTGGAAAGTCGACTTTGAAATTATCACCGTGGATCGAACTCTATGTAACGCCCACAAAATATAGTTATTCAAAAGTTGGAAATAGCAAAGTTGTCCAAGAAATGGCAAGCAGTATGATAATAATATGTGCAAATTTCACGTCGCTTCTGTACACCGCTTGGGAGAAGTTATTGTGACAGACAGACAGATCTATACATGTATTTTCTGCTATATAGTAGAGTTTACAATTATTGATAGTAATGTCACTTTACTGTAAAATATATAAAATAAATAATTGTAAAGTAGTGTTCTTATTTATCAGCCAATCCAAAACCATCGACGATTGTTTGAATGTGAAACGTTCAGGTGTTTTGTTGCAATCGCTTTCTGTGTCATTGATTTTCAATAGTTCATCTTACATAACGACTAACTCTGTTTCGTCAACTTATTTCTCATCATTTCTTCGATGTCTTGAACATTCAGTCGAATCTCCTCCAAAGGGATGATCGTGAATACTTTAAATATTCGTATTTGTGGTATTGTTTTAACATTTTATAATACGAATTTGTGTCACTATTCACCAAACGTTATATTGAAACCGTGTTTAAGAAACCCACCAAGAGTCCATTTTTGTAGACTAATTAAATTGAGTTTCAAAAATTTTCACCTCTCAGATCAAGGTAATACGTAGTGTAATGTTTATTGTACCCCGTTTTCCACATTCAATGAAATCAGTCATAGCTTTATATCGTTGCATTTCTTGCGATACAGAAAAGGCTAGGAATAAGTCTTATTGGTAAAAATACAATATAACAATGGATATTTTTACAATAATTTTATTCCTTCTTTACAATCTTCGGCACAAAACATAAAATACTTCATAATTCTTAAATACAACTAATTTAAATACTAATATTAACGAATCCATTTATTGACATGTACAAAACTACGAATATATTCAGTATTTTTATGTTTTTCTTCAATGACATATTGAAGTATATTTTAGCTTTATTATTATTCAACATACATCAATCACGTGAAAATAATGTAATATTATAAAACTATTATAATACGGACATAAAAATGTTGCTTATTTTTTTGTATTCTGAAACACCGCTTTTTTAATGTTTATTAATTTGATTTCTACGTAGAAATATAATATAATATAATGGTTTTAACATTTTGCCATTAGAATTACTTTACGCTTAAAATAACAGCCTGGCGTGGTTGGACAAATTTGTCACCCTTAGAAGCTTTCAGTACATATTTGGAGTGATATAAGTAGACGCGTTGTATGTAAAAGATATTTTTTGTTTTTAAATATTTATAATAATTATTTTGCCAACGGTACTAAATGGATAGAAATGTTATTTAGGATTGAATTTAAAATAAACTTTATAGACATTTGTTCACCATTAATATAAAAAATCATAAGTGTATCATGATTGAAAATAAAAGATAAATGTATTGAACTGTCAACGCATCATATCTTATCGAAAATAAAATAAATATCTTTAATTTATTTGCATTGTAACGCAAATACAAAATAAAGCTAATTTATTTATACACATAAGACACGATTCTCTTTTTACGGAATAAGTGTAAACATTCAGCAAGTACGTGTATAATATTAAACCGAGATAGTGTATTTTAAAAATAAAACACAATTTGTTCGTCCACATACTTCCACATGTTTATAATGACCAGGACCGGTTTCGCTCATCACGATCATTATCAAAGATAAAAGTAAAATCATTACAAGGCTATTTATATAAAATTAAATGTTAAGCATTACATGACATATAAAACAGTTGGCTCAAGAACTATGACATGAATTTAAAATGAATCAAACACATTATATATAAACGAAATTAAATAGTACAGAATTAAAATGATTAGGACCTCTACAAATCAATCATTGTTAACGTTCAATTTTATATGAATAGCCCTGTTATGATTTTATTTTTATCAGTTGATAATGCTCGTGATGAGCGAAACCGGCTCTGATCATTATACACTCGTAGAAGAAGTACAAACATATTTTGTGTTTTATTTTTAAATATGGTGCGTTTCCACCAAGAATTATTGACAGTTGACAAACAACATCTTAAAAGTGAATTAGTACACATTCTATAATTTAAAGAATGTTTAAATAAATTGAATATAACAAAATTTCACAGGCACTTGTGAAATGTTGTCCGATTCCTGTTGAATGTTTTCGAAAACTTTTTAAATATACAGTAATTTTATTTAGAAATAAAAATGATGGGGGGTTTGCTGTAGCGAATAAATATGACGCAAATGGCACGGAAAATATTTTAAAAGCTCTGTTCTCCGCTCAATGAGGTTGCGTAAGAGTAGATAGTTTATATTATTAGTAAATGAATGTGAAATGGATACTGCAACATGCCTTGCCGTAGATGATTAATGGTGTGGAATTATGCGAAGAAAAATAGTTTTATTTATTGATGGCATTATTTCTCGATGTAATGTACAATTTAATTCATATCGGTTATTAGTCTTTCCATTAAATAGAATTAATGACACATACCAGACGTAGTTTGGCTTAGTAATGTTAGTTCTTAAATAGTTTCAGTTTTTACGCTTTCAGAAAGCTTTGCACGCGGGCACAGCGGGATAATAAAGCGCTCCGCTAAAAAGTTTCTTGGGGGTGTGTCTCCAACTCAAGATGAGGGCTTTTTGGAAAGGTTCTTCGCTGCATCCGTTACACAAGTCCATTACGGCGCGCACTTCAGCCTCCGCCGGCTCTCGCTCGTCCACCTGAAAGTAATACAATGACAATTTATTATTATTGGCGTTACGACACCCTAACGAAGTTGACAGAATATCGATACAACCAATCGAAGTATACTCGTTTCTCTTCCTGTGAACATAGCGTTTTCAAGTACCATTGTATTTTCGCAATTCTCAGTCCGTCCTGTATTTTTATTCCATTTTTACTTTATTTAGTTGCTGTATCGCATTGTCTCATGTGGAGCAGGAACTGTTCTGGTTTTATATATTATATTTATATAATAAAAATAGACAGGACTTCGATAGAGTTCATGTCCTGGAGTTACACCACAATAACTTTACATAAGCAACCAAATCTCAGTTGATAATTTAAGACATTGACTGAGGGTGCTTGATGGAATTTCAATATCAAATTTGGATTATTGAGACTTTGTACACTTCCATGTATTTTGTCACTAACGACCCGGGTTTCGCCTTTCGGCATCTTCAGGCATTCGAGCACACGGATGGACTCGAACTGAGAGACAGTAAACAGTGTCTAACGTTTATATAGAAGATACAAATGCGACAAATATTATTTACGAGGTAAGATATTATACGTCTGAGAG
This sequence comes from Himalopsyche phryganea, assembly GCA_022494535.1. Lineage (NCBI taxonomy): Eukaryota > Metazoa > Arthropoda > Insecta > Trichoptera > Rhyacophilidae > Himalopsyche > Himalopsyche phryganea. The sequence continues at coordinate 3,401,514 of JAGVSL010000019.1, read as the reverse complement.
CCACACTGATACCTGAGTTAAAATTTCGGGAATTTCCCTAATCCTTATTTCGTAAACACCATATTAACAGAGTGGCGAATTGCCGCTTTTCAACTTCTTTTAGAAATACCAATGATTTTACAATTATAATAGTATTGTGGGTTTTGACGGGATGTAATTCGACGAATGGGTAAATATATACAATCATTCCACATTTAGTGACATCTGTTAGGTGTTTCAACGTATCGGATATAATAGCGGAGAATTAGGAAGATTCAGCTGCTCATTCAAGATTGGCAAGGAGTTTAACTGGGCTCTATTAATTTCCAAAATTTCTTGATAAAATAATTTATGATCCCCCATGTTTTATGCAACAGTTTAACCCCATCATCCGCATTAAACGTATGGTTCTCCATTAGCAAGTGATTTGCGAATGTCGAAGTTTCTTTTTTTAATCTAAAGGCAGCTAAATGTTCTGATACCCTTATATCTAATGTACGTGTGGTTTTACCCACATAGAAATGTTGGCAATCATTGCATTGTAATTTATAAATACCAGATTTGTTCTTAAAGTTTACTCTATCTTTATTGTTAATAAGTAATTTGCCTAGAGAGTTTTTGCAATAGAACCCCTAAAGACATAGACCACCCTAGAATCTGGCATAGAATTAGTTAGTTAGGTTGCACAAGCTTTAAAATTAAAAAACAACTCGCTGATAGTGTTAGACCGGCGTTCTATTGCAAAAACTCTCTAGGCAAATTACTTATTAACAATAAAGATAGAGTAAACTTTAAGAACAAATCTGGTATTTATAAATTACAATGCAATGATTGCCAACATTTCTATGTGGGTAAAACCACACGTACATTAGATATAAGGGTATCAGAACATTTAGCTGCCTTTAGATTAAAAAAGAAACTTCGACATTCGCAAATCACTTGCTAATGGAGAACCATACGTTTAATGCGGATGATGGGGTTAAACTGTTGCATAAAAACATGGGGGATCATAAATTATTTTATCAAGAAATTTTGGAAATTAATAGAGCCCAGTTAAACTCCTTGCCAATCTTGAATGAGCAGCTGAACCTTCCTAATTCTCCGCTATTATATCCGATACGTTGAAACACCTAACAGATGTCACTAAATGTGGAATGATTGTATATATTTATCCATTCGTCGAATTACATCCCGTCAAAACCCACAATACTATTATAATTGTAAAATCACTGGTATTTCTAAAAGAAGTTGAAAAGCGGCAATTCGCCACTCTGTTAATATGGTGTTTACAAAATAAGGATTAGGGAAATTCCCGAAATTTTAACTCAGGTATCAGTGTGGCTCTCAGACGTATAATATCTTACCTCGTAAATAATATTTGTCGCATTTGTATCTTCTATATAGACGTTAGACACTGTTTACTGTCTCTCAGTTCGAGTCCATCCGTGTGCTCGAATGCCTGAAGATGCCGAAAGGCGAAACCCGGGTCGTTTAGTGACAAAATACATGGAAGTGTACAAAGTCTCAATAATCCAAATTTCAGTTGATAATGCTCGCGATGATTGATGTTGGTCCTGATCTTCATAACAAATGCAGAAGTAGTATAAAATAAAATGTGCTTTATTTATTAAAATATAGTGCCTTTCCATCTAGAATGTACAGTTAACAACTTAAAAGACATCACAATAAACCAAGTCCAACGAAAATAACATTTAATACATTGACTGAGGGTGCCCGATGGAATTTTAATATCAAATTTGAATTGTTGAGATTTTGTACATTTCCATGTATTTCGTCACTAACGACACGGGTTTCGCTTTTAGGCATTTCGGTCAGTTCGAGTTCATTCGTGTGTTCGAATGCCTGTAGATGCCGAAAGGCGAAACCCGGGTCATTAGTGACGAAATACATGGAAATGTACAAAATCTGAACATTTCAAATTTGAAAAATAGCATATTGCGGCATTAAACAATACTGAAGCAAACAACGTGTTAATTAACTGAAAAAAATTACTAATTTGGATTATTGAGATTTTGTACTTTTGTTTTCAATAATCCAAATTTGATATTGAAATTCCATCAAGCAGCCTCAGTCGATGTCTTAAATGAAAAAAATTACTGCTTGATTTACTTACGGAATATCATATATCATGGAAAATGTGTCTCGTGGATATGATTTTTAAGAGATTACAATTATTTCTGACTCTTTTAAACTGATAACAGTCAGTAATCTACTTTCAGTAATGCTCAATTGTATAGAAAACGTATCAAAAGTATTGGGTCAGTAACCTTTTCATTTTTTGTTCAATAAATTTAATAAATGGTCAGTAACTATTGGTCAGTATACACGTAGTCAATCAATAAAATAAATGGTCAGTAATTTATATCAAATGGTCAGTTATTAAATCAAACGGTCAGATATTTATATAAATCTGTCAGTTTTTTTAACTAAAATCAACCTAATATTTTCTATGGATTCGGCGGTAACTTTGTGGAAATTTATTTTCAATATAAAATTGGTAACATTGGGATTTTCACCTCCAAACACTAGTAATTGATTTGTAATTAGGCTATCAGTGTTTATGTCTTACCCCCTCTCCACGTCCAGTATAATAGAATAAAACCCACCCCACTCTTCATTTTTTAATTTAAGAATTGGAATCATTTTATACCCTTGAACTACATAACCTTGCCATATGGTTAGTCTGAAGGTGCTTCTTAAAGAGGCGAAACGCGTCATGCTAGTGATAAAGTCAGTGGAATAATAAAGTTACCAATTTTAATTTTGTATTAAACCTAACCAATCTGACCATTCGACTATTATTTACTGACCAAACATAATTATTAGGCAACTAATTATTTGTTCAGTTTCTAATTCAATTAATGGTCAGTAAATATTAAAGAAACGGTCAGTAAATATTTTAGGTTAGGTTATTCCATGTTCATTTTTTTGGTCAGTAAATAACTGACCAAAAATTTTTTTACTGACCGTTTAATTTATTAACTGACCACGTGATTACTGACCATTTATAGAATTTGTTACTGACCAACTAATTAGTTGCCGAGTAAAAGTAGCTTATTTCTTCACACGTTCGAAACGCTTTGTTCGCGAGAGCTGAGTCGACAAAAAGCCTTATTTTTGGGCCGATCAATGTTTAAGCTTGGCCTGTTATTAGTATACCTCAACATAGTATGTTACAATAAGACCAGACTTTGTTATGGTATGAATCATTGAACACTATAATTATTTCGCCGTTTGCTGTTGCGGGAACATATTATATTTCATGCGCAAATATCCTGAATTATTTTAGTTGGTTTACCCTGCTCGTTGTATATGTATTTATGACATCATCGGTTGATTCGGATTGATTCCCAGATGTCATATATCGTTATTTTAACGCTAAAGTTGTTATTAGCGATAATGCCCGGGAGCGATAATTAAATGATGTAATTTTTTCATCGACGAAACACCGTTTTGTTTCGATATCGCCTAATTAGTTTTGATTAGAAGATACCAGAAAACGTAAGAATGCGGCACATACTAAGAATTTATAATGTGGAAATTTTTTCAGCATTTGAAAAAGACACATTTCAATGTAGCTTTAGTTTTTAATTAGATTTGAAAAAAATAAAACACAATTCACTTTTAAGGTGTTAACTGTCAATTCTTGGTGGAAAGACATAATATTTAAAAAAAAAAAACACAATTCATTTGTACTACTTACACATGTTTATAATGATCAGGACCGGTTTCGCTCATTACGAACATTATCAACTGATGATACTCGTGATGAGCGAAACCGGTCCTGATCATAGTAAACATGTGGAAGTAGTACAAATGAATTGTGTTTTATTTTTTAAAATATTATGCCTTTCCACCAAGAATTGACAGTTAACTTAATATCAACTGTGTTTTGGCCAAACGATGAAACCCTCAAAATTGAAATTTTTCAGGAAAGAGTAAAAACTGTTTTTATCGAAAACATTATATTTGGTGAGTTGCGTTATGAATCTTTGAAATGCACTCACGTTTGCAGATACGGCATTATACGAAAGGATTGTCGATATAATAGTGGCTTACATATAGTGGCCTTGTCAGAATTTTTAAACCTAAAACCAATGTGAAATAATGTTTCTCTTCCAAACAATGGTCAATTTATTTTTTCTAATTTACATCAATTGGCCGAGACCGGCTCTGTCGTCTTTCAAATGAGATCCAATTATTAACTATTTTTCGTATTTTTAGAGGGCCACATGAATTGGCCAAAACACCGTCGATATTATGATTAATTTGCAACTGTATTCCTTTGTAAATCCTTCAGAATGGCTATTTTCTGTAAATAAATTTACTATGTTCCCGATATTTAAAGCGCAAAATAAACACTTTGTGATCGTAATAATAGGTGGTTTGTGTTTTCAATGGCTCAACATGAGCCGTTTGAACGGCACCACGATGAAGTGCGGACTTGTAAAATGTCTGTCCAATTTGAAATAATTCCCTCATCCCTCTACCGGTTGCTTGTTGTTCAACGTCGACCTCAAATATGTCAATAACACTACTCTTGTACCAACGTAATTCATTGTTTGTTACGAGACTCGTTTCGAATATTCCGAGCATTAAATTCAGAAATTCGAATTCTAACAATGAGCCGCAATAAATTATTATTATCCGCGTGTTTTATGCCAATTCTTTAAAATAATATCCCCTGGTTTGTTCAGATTACAGAGAACATTAGTAAAGTCTATTTATCAAAGTGGGGTTGAGTCTCGTTATTACTTCTACACTCAAATAAAAGAAAAAAAAAACTACTAACGGGTAAATGTTTTGTCATAATCGGATGCTATTGCAATAGATGATTACATATTTTTAGTGTTAAACTGTATTTATATATTTCTTTGCGTTTCGATAAATTGGATTTTCTAAAAAATTCACTGTGTAATCATCAATAGAATGTTTTCTATCGAATTTATATAATCTTCATGTTGAAAAACTGAAATTTAGATTTTTCACTAAACATACTTTAACGATTCACAATTTGCTAGAATTTTTATTTAATAATGTTTCACTGACAATGTAAATCTTTTCAATAAATTGTTAGGTTTCATCATGTCATAGATATGGTTTTATACTGTCAAATTCTTTCATTCCTTTGAAATAAACATTCGCTAAAAATACGTACAGATGTAGTACATTTACGCGGCATGTAATCCGGTAAATTTTCTGTTGCAAAAAGCTTTCTTTGATTAAAATGAAACCATTCTGCACGCAATGTTATGCGGAAAATGACGGGAGTAAAATGCACCTGGCTTTTCAGAAGATGGTATATTTTTATACAATGAAATGCAATCAGATGATCTCAATTTTCAATCCCTCAAAGCCGAGATGTTTCCTCGGACTTTTATAAATTATTAAGCTTACATTGCAGCTGTGCACAGCGAGGTTGACAATATTATTATACGTTTTCCGCATCGTCGTGTATATTCCTATATTTTGAAATTTATTGAATTTACCTGAATTGAAATTTTTCATTTGCAGACAGATTTTTAAGCTCTTTGATATCGGAGAAAAAAATAATTTGAAAGCTAGCAAATCAAAAACTTTACAGTCCAAGAAATATTATTTCATCCATGTGATTTTTTTCCGATGAAAAACAAAATCGTGAATCAAAACAATTGATATTTTTTTTACTTAAGATAAAATGGTACTAGTTTGTTTCATTGTTCGAATTGTGCATTATGCCGTTTGGTGAACTTGTTTTTACCTATGACTTCATCGGAAGACATGATAGTATTATTTATTTGCATGCCATTAGCATTGGGTAATTAATAATTGAAGAGGTTATTGCAAGACAATTAATTATATCCAATTAATTATGATTTTGTTGTTTTGAATATAACCAATTCCCACGGCACACGAGTATCCACATTTTACTAAAGACACTTTTTAAAAAAATATCTCAAATGTCTTATTATGAGTAATGTGTAGTTCTTGCAAATTCATATTTTTCTCTAAAAATGGCTCGAACATGATATGCTACAGTTGTAGAAATGGACACCGGTCAGTGATCCATGCATTCTAGCTCTAAAGAAAATAATTCAACATTTCGAACATTTTAAATGAGGTGATTTTAAATTTGCTGATCGTGATTTTTCTTGTTACAATAATAATGTTGATTTAGAGTATGTGCCGAATGAAACTAATCTTGCGATTCAATCAAGGTAAGTAATTTTAATTCTGATTGTGGCTTATAATAATTGTCTTGCCCATCAAGATATGATAATAATATATATTTGAAGTATAATAATAATTAATATTTTCACTTTTTTGAACTTTTGATATTAAATTTTATTCATTTAGTATTTAATATGCATATTTTATTTTATAAAATTAATTTAGCTAATCCATATTACATGTACGTGTGATAAAAAAATAAATCTTGCATTATTTTTTGACTGTATTTGAGATTATTAATTATATTAAATGAGGTTAACGCGACTAAAGTATAAAACCAACTATCACAAATTTGAGGGATTAACCCCAAAAGTACACAGAACTTATAAAAATTCCTAAACGGAAACTAGCACATTTTAAATCATTAATGCCGCTTATACAACCTATTCGTCATCAATATTATAATCAATTAATAACTGATGACGTTGATGAAGGTAACATAAATATTGTATAAATTTCATTCTTCTTAAAATATCCTCATAATATATTTTTTCTTTAAATTAATGCTTATAAAATTTTAAAGATGTGTTAAAATTTTTGTTGAGAAGATAATGACATACCATAATTTAATTTTGAACTACTTGACGGCAATCGAGAGACTTACGATTCATCCTTTTTTTTTTGTAAAAAGATCACAATTTCATTATTGCCTCTTTCGTTAAACATTTGCCGTTTTACCAGTTGTATGGCGAGATTGGCTTACCTTTTCTTTCTGTAAATTCTGAACTGGGATGTTTTCTCCAAATCCTGCCAATCCATTGAGTAGTGACTGTTCAAAAGTTTCCGAACTCAGAAGTGAGTCGTCAACTATGGATCCATCAGAAAGAGCCACAAGACCTCTCTTGGTTTGCTTCTTTGATTCTCCTACTTCAGCTGAAATATTTTAGTAATTTACTTACAAATAATATAGAAAACAAATGTTATAGTTTAACCGACTATGTATATATACTTTGGAATGGTACTTTAATTTATAGCTAAGAGTAACTAATTCTTTGTTATTATCATTCAGTGATATTCAGGGGGGTGGGGCCTTCATCGGTGACTCATTGACTGTAATCACTCCTTAATTAATTTTGCTTGCTATTTATACCAAAAATTATTTCGACTTCTGTAGCATGATAAATTCATCTTATGCACAATTGATAGTATTTTAAATAGCATAACCGGAAAAGAATATATTAAACTGGATTGAAAAAAAAAACTTTACTTGAAAATTTAGATAGAATATTGCAATAAATATATTAAATTAATAATTGTGGTCGGTCTTTGGCAGATCATTTTATGAACTAATTTCTCATTGTTTGGGATGTATGATCAAGTTCCAATACGTAAAAAAAATATAAGCTACAAAACTTTACAGCATAAATAGATCGTCAAAATTTGCATAGGTAGGTCGAAATCTGTTTTTTTGATTTTATTATATTTGTCTAGAAAGAGATAGATGCGTGAAACGAAATGGGTCTTAAAGAAAGTATAATTTTTTAATGTAAATTAATGAAATGTATTGAAAGGACATCATTGTTGCCAGAGGAAATATAATAGAGACATTGTGAAATTGTAGTATTTTATTTACATTTTATATTGTCAGACCAAACAAAAATTTAAGATTTTATTAAAAATAAATATATTTGACCACCACGGACCGGACAAACATTCAATATTCAAATGGTGACCATTTCAATATTCCTTTTCCCATTGTCTCAATATGGGTTATTTGGAGATGACTGAGTAATGAACTGGACGGTCGACATACAATATATCAAATATTATTTGTCGGGTCCGTGGCCAACGTCGTTGACTTCGTTTGAAGATGTCCCGGTTAAAACTCCCGGTACGGACAGTTTCATAAATTTCATTTATGGATTTCTGTTCGTAGGCATGGGTGTTTGTGATGTATATAATTGCCTCCCGCCCTCGCGATCCTAAAAACGGGAAGAAATAGTAGCTAACCACTAGTCCCGTTCTAGCCATATCCTTCTATCCATACTCTCTTCTAAAAAGATAGGTTGATCAACTGAGTAACAGCCAGTTGTAGAAAAACTTCTGTTGAGATATTTCTATTAGGAGTCCACATACTCCACATTAAGAGCGGGCATAGTAAAAAAAGTATTTTCTTAATTTGCAAGTGGCGCAAGCAAAAATTACTGTATGCTTCTTTTTGACCACAACTGCTTTAGAGTACAACTGCTGTAGTCTAAACGTAAAAATGACTCTTTAAGACTTAAAATAATAACATGATAGACTTACCAAGCATTTGCTCTTTCATCAAATCTTTCTCGGGGTTGTCTCGTTTATTTCTCTTAGTCTCAACTGAAGAAGTGGAATGTGTTTTAACATCAACGGCGCCACCGTTTCTTTTGAACAGGTTATGACTTGCATATCCTGAGTCAATAAACTGAACATTGGCAGGATGCGCCAGCTGGCCAGTCAGCAATAGTCTATTGCCTCCAACTCCCCCGAGTGGAGACGGCGGGTACTGTTGTGGGAATTGTATTTGCTGCGTAGGTAGTCCGATTTGGTTTCCGTTCAATTGAGAAGCGTATTGCAGCGGAAGACCTTGCACCTGGTTACTGGGAGGGAACTGTATTTGATTTTGTGGCGCAACTCCTGCTTGGTTGAACAGCTGTTCAGATATGGATCTTCCGGGTCCAAATTGTCCGTTGATGTATTGCTGGTTCAGCTGTAATCCGTTGGTGAGCTGTGACGGGACCAATTGCGGAGAGTTTCCAAGGTTTAGTTCCCGCATAGGGTTGATTTGTCCTCCGATGAGGAGGGAGCCGGGTGGCGCTGGGGGCGCGGGTGGTGGCGGTGGGGGTGTAGAGACGTTAGGGAGTGGTGATCCGTCGTGGCCAAAGTGATGTACGTGATGATGTTTGTGGTCCTTATGAGCTTTTCCGGCGGTCAGTGCAACGCGGTATAGTTGTAGCATCGTCAGTTCTCCAAGCATGCCTCCGGCTCCTGAAACGACAAATCACTTGTATCACAGATATACTTGGATGAAAACGAACAAGCATTATTGCCGGCCCTGAGTAGTCAAAGCTCTTCGGTTACGAGTGTGAACTTCTAACTCGATCCTAAAAATCGGACGTATTCAGTTGGTTTCTAACGCCATACTTATATTCTTTTCGTTTCCGAAAAATGAACAACAAATAGCTCTCCTTAAACGGATTCTGTCCATATAATCCACATTGCGATTGAATATGGTCCAATACACACATATTTTGATAGCGTGACGAATAAAATAATTCCTTAAAATAGCTAAAAAAATGAATTTTATTGTTAGTTATCGATTGTTATCCCTTTAGTATTTTTTAACCTTTCTACACGATTACTGGTATTGGAAATTTACTTTTGACCACTTGAGGAAATAGAAAAATAACATTAATTATTGTGTGTTAGGGAGGAGCAATCACATCGGCAATTGAAATTTCAAAAATAAATGCCAACTGTCATATTTAAAACATTATATATAATACGCTTTAGAGGTCTGCACGGGCTCGGGTTCGGCCCGTGGGCCGGGTTCGGGCGGGTAGAGACAATTGATATTCGGGCTTGGGCCGGGCCCGGTAAGGGATTTGTTCTTCAGAAAAATATTTCTGACTATTTTTGGATCATGAGTACTCTTGACAACTAAATACTGTTGATAACAAAAAGGCAATAACCAAAATAATTTATTACGTTTCGAATAGCATTGGACACAATAGGGTCTTTTATTTGATAAGTATGGAGAAGTAGTACAAATGAATTGTGTTTTATTTTTTAAGAAAAAAGTATGGAGACATCATTTTATATTTTGGTAACCTGAAACCGAGCTCATAAAATTGTTATTGATCAGTGAAACAATGCTTTGTTCGTTTAATCATCACCGATAGTAAGTTTAAATAGTTCGTGAATGAATAAGTGTGATATTATTTAGTATCTGATTTCTATTCGTTTTAGATAGTCGAAGTTAAAAATGAGTTTCAACGATATAAAGAAAATGTTGAAAAGTGGTGACTGTAGTGATGTGTGGAAATCATTTCGTGAAATAATAGATTTTTCTACATGTGAAAAAGTTGGGTAGGTATGTTAATCAATTTTATGCTACTGTATTTTTTTTTAAATCGGGTTTTTATTTATCGAGATATATAAATTTAGGCTTCGGGTCGGGCTCGGGTAACACGTGTGGTATTAAGACTCGGGCTCGGGCTGGCTCGGGCCTGAGGTGAATGGGCTCGCGCCGGGTAATTTCATCAAATTTCGGCCCGTGCAGACCTCTAATATGCTTGCTATTTGTATTGAAAATTGCCAAAAGTATATTTTTTTATAATGATTAGGCTAAATGCTGTTATGTCTTTATTTGTTTGACGAGACCGATTGTGTTTCAAATACATTTTCTACTATTGTCAAATTCGAAAGTCGGGAGAGAGTCGAACCGATGTTGATACTAATGAAATATTCCATCGAAAGCATTGCCTGCATTTCAACGAACATAATATTAATTACTATTTGACTTGGCAGATCTCGGAAAATTTCCTACAATATGGATAATGGTCCAGATGCAGGCATTGTAGTAAGTCCTCCCTAGCAGTATTATTCTTAATCATACTCCGTTGAAAATCTATTCTTGTCTCGATAATTATAAACCATTTCTTAAGTCGTTTCAATCTTTTAGAATTCATTTTTTTCAATAAAAACCAGTTATAATCGACGGAACTTTTTAAAAACGAAGCTGAGTTGATTTTTATTTTCCACTAGCTTTTGCAGAATAGCGACTCGTATTGGAAAATTCACAACTTGTGTCAAAATATACTTTTTGTTTTTCGAAAGAATTAAATTTTCAAAAACAGAAACATTAAAATAAAACAATTTTGATGCTTTATAGAATTGAATATTTATATTCGTTGCGTAGGTTACTGGCAAGCCAAATGTAACGACTTAAGAAAAAAATACAGCATGAAATATACATATTTATAAAAAAATACGTTTTAAAACCAACTCGTGTTCTTTGGGTGACGTGAATTGTCAATGGATGCGTGAAAGTCGTGTTTTTTAGGGGACTCCGAAACGTTAAGGTCATATTTTTATTATTTCACTCAGAAATATATGATAATAATACTGAATGTGTTGTTTTTATTTAAATTTTTGTACAAAAATTTTTTCTGAAGATTTGTACAAGAAACCAAATCACTGCAAGTTTTTCACAATATCATTCAATGGATAGCGGCGTACCGAAAATAAATTGTTATGTGACTTACGTACATACGATATAAGTATAATACAACTGCAAAGACATTCTCAGCAATAAAAAATAAACTGGGAATCAAACTAATTTATTTAAAGTCAATAAAATTTTATAAATATTCCTACGGTCGGAATAGCAGTTTATATATATTACATTAGATTGTTTTTAATTATGGCAGGAGTTTCGATATTGATTACATATTATAAATTTAACACGGAAATCTGTTTCGTGTTTTTAAGCGATTCGTGAAGAAAAAAAAATTTGTTATATAAAATGTTTTATAAATCGTCGATAACTTAACTCTTTAATAATGAATGGCATTATGTAATCACAACCGTTTAAAAACATTTTTTTTAGATTTCCGGAACATTATTTGAATATGCTTTTATTTAATATTGGTATTTTATATTCTCAGATTTTTTCAGCGCATTCATTCAATAGAAATGGAGAACTGCGATACTTTAAATACTATTTAGTCTTTGAATGCTCTTTAAATGCATTTCCGACATTACACATAGACGTCAAAAGAAACGGGAAATGTTAATAATAATTACTATCGAGCTTCATAGCCTCTGGCGATCGCTGAATTTTCAATTCACGATTATTGAAATGTAATGTACATTCCTGTGGGGTTCCGTTCAATTGGAAATATCGTTCTAGACGCTTTCCGTTCAGATGGATTGCTATTATAGCCATGCGTTGCTCAAATTTGGTTTCGTGAAGAAGTTTAAATAATTAAAAAATATGTAAATTTAACGCTACTAACATTGTAGATACGGTTATATTAAGAATGTTTTGTTTTTATTTGAAAATATACCTTTAACATAAACCTTATAAATGATTAATAAAAGTAAAACACATGTTTTATAAATATAATGCCTTTTCACTGAGAAATGACAGATAACAACTTAAACGTGCGTATCAATAATTTTATGAATACACACAAGAAATAGAGGCACATTTCGGTAATATTTGGAGCGTCAAAACAGTCCTGCTGTTGCATTCAGAAATCCGGTGTGTATACCAAAGTTAAGTCCTTGTTATAATGGTTATACTGCGGCCGGTTCTGTTGGCATATTTTCTGTATATTCATAAATAGCGACTTATGGATCGAATAATAAACATTTCGTATTGACGAAATTGGATTCTTACTGTAATCTGATTATCGTTAGCAGCTTGATTGCTGCTCTAGATATGGGATAGTTTTGAACAATCGCACCGAAAATGAGAATAATTTTTAAATAGAACACCCATTTTGATATGTTTAACTTTTTTAAAGAAAAAAATATGATTAAATCATCAAATTCGTTAACAGAGAAACTTTATCATGGTGTTCTCTGGTTGACACGTACATCAGGTTGGCTGTAGTTATTTATTTATAATATGACAAAACCTGCAGTTAGATACCTTCTCTTGGCAAAATATAGCATTTAAAAAGGTTCCGCGATAAAATGTAATTGAGAAACGCTGCTTCAGTCATTCGATTCGCAAAGCAAATGGATTTTATAAGTTCGCAAATATTAGTTTGTTAAAAGTGTTCGTTTCTTGGTTTAGGTGCTCTACTTCGCCCGAAAAACGCAAAGCTTACGCTGATTAGAAACGATTTAAAAATGCTCGGCGGGGTGCACTCGCCAAGGATCTTATTTAGGAAATAATGCATCCAACATAACCTTATTAAATGCCACCAGAAAAATACTGATTTTGTGTTCATTACAAACTTTGATTATTTCTACCAATAGCAAACTATTTGAGTATTGCTGTTAAGAATTTTAATAGTAGAAAAATACTGATGTATTTAGTTCTGCAAGGGTTATCAAGTATTAATGATAACTATTTCAGTACCACGTCGTAAACTAGATGTAATATAATAAATATGGCATAATAAAAATGAATTCTTTTGACGATACTGTGGTTTCGAAATATGTATGAACATTTTTATTTAGAAAGTTTCTATTTTTACACTTTGTGCCATGTAAATAATTAATGATGGTCGATTGCATATTTTAATTCTGGTAGTTAAAAATATTTTTTTGATTCAAATATCACTGAAAAGTTTGCTGTAAGACGGACGAAGGGTTTTTAAGTTCAAAGAACAAGTTTTGCGATCTCGCGTAGTGGATTTATAATGTGACCCTTTGTAGGGCCAGGCCTGCGAATTGGGCCGCAAGGGCTTGATCGCCGGGATCTCGTCGCCCACGCGTTCGCAGGGAACCGCCCGCCCTTTGCAGCTTCAATCGAACCTGAATCCCCCGCCTCATACCACTTCTTGATCCCGCGCGCGCATCCCGCCTTATTAAGATCAATATGGACCGCCTAGGAAGGTTGCTTTTGGCCGCTTAACACATTGTCTGCAAGGTGTCACAATGACATATCTACATGCCGTTTTATTAGTGGAGATTTTTTTTTCGTAAAGCACAACTTTACATAAATTTCAAGTAAAGTATCTGATCACTTTATTTTTAGTTGATAAGTCATTGGCGCGATTTTATAAATTATTTAAACATATCTTATACTTTTGTTAAATAAAACACAATTTATTTGTACTACTTCTACATGTTTATAATGATCAGGACTGGTTTCGCTCATTACGACCATTATCAACCGACTTTCATTATAAACATGTGGAAGTAGTACAAATGAATTGTGCTTTATTTTTATAAATATAATGACTTTCCTCCAATTGACAGTTAACACATTAAAAGTGATATCTTATACTCTTGATTGAATTGGAATTTACTTGGTAGAATTCCATTATAATAGGATAAAATATCAAAGTATTTTTTACCATACCCGTTTCCAATGTGAAGCATATGGCCTCCTAATGGAGGTATCTCAACAGAATTTTTCTATTGCGATACCTCCATTAACAACTGCTTGTTACTTAGTTGTTCAACCGATCCTTTTCGAATAGAGTAATGACAGAAAGATAGGGCTAAAACAGGACTAAAACAGGACTAGTGGTCAGCCAATCGCTCTCGCTACGCCTTGTTTTAGAATCGGATAGGTAGGAGGGAATTTTTTTATGGATTTCTGTCCGCAGGCAATGAATGTTTGTAATGTCAGAGTATTTAGTTCTACAAAATTTTATTAGTTAGTCATCGCCATCGTCAGAACGTTATGGCGATAAGCCGAAATAAATCATTTTTGAATTCGTATCTAATGAATTGATGCATGGGAATTTTAAATCACTCATAATTGACACAGAGCTAAATTAAAAAAAAAAAATCAGAATCTGACTGTTATCGCTATTTATTGTGTTCATCGAAGTAACATCATATATTTTATTTATTGAAGCTGGCTTCAAATACATAAAAAAAAACAAAGTATTAACAACGTCAATTAGCGATGTCTTAATGGTAGCGAATCACGACTCAATTACCGAAGTATTTTTATAACGATATTAAAGATATATTTAAGACCTATTATAATTTGTACCTTTTTATTATCGTAATTGTATTAAAGCTTTTTTGTATACACCACTTACTTTCAATAGGATAGACAAGCTTTTAATTTGCTATTGTTTATTTTTTATTGTGCGCAAACACGAGAGAGAAACAAGAAATATCTTTTATATACTTTATAAATAACATTTTCCTCCGTTAAAATTCGTTTTTTTTATTATTATTTGTGTACAATATAAAAATAGTTTCGATACTTTAAGTGCTGGTATTAAAAAGTATAAATTTAGTTGTATTGATCAGGTATTTTTTTTTCCATGTCCGCTTCCAATGTGGAGCAATATAGTCCCCTAATGGAGATATTTTAACGAATTTTTCTATGATAACTGTTTATTACTCAGTTGTCCAACCTCTCTTTATCGAAGAGAGTAGGGATAGAAGGATATTGCTAGTACATGACTAGTGGTTAGCTAATCGCAGTCGCTACGCCCCGTGAGGATGGGATATGCGGGTGAGGAGGGAGTTTTAGACTACACAAACACCCAATCTATAAATCGATTGAAATATCAGTTTTATGAAAACTGTCTGTACCGGGAATTGAACCCGAGACATCCGTAGCCGTAGCCCACGACGCTACCAACTGCGCCACGGACGCCGACGTGATCAGGTATGGCAACTCGTAAACATAAAACATGTTCCTTAAATCAAGGTACTTGGGGTGATGATTTAATATTTTAAATCCATTTAAAGTTACATGGTCTCCTCCTTAATTACTAACCAAACTTTAATTAGCCATCCTTACTTAAACAATTACAAGAAGCCACCTAATTACACATAATCGATAAAATGTAAACTTACATAATTAATTAATGTATTTTTTTTCCAAGATCAACTCAAAAACACAAATAGTACATACATTAAATATAATAATTTTTAATAAAAGTTATGATGTTGGAATAAGTGTGATGATATAATATTTTCAACACATATAACTATAGCTAAGCTTCCTACTCTCTTCGAAAAAAGAGAGGTTGAGCCACTTAGTAACAAGCAGTTCTCATAAAATAGAATAGCGAGAGTGATTGGCTAAACATTAGTCCTGTCCTAGCCCTATCGTTATATCCCTACTGTCTCCGTAAAAGAATTGTTTAGCAACTGAATAACAAGCAGTTCTCTTAGAAAAATTATGTTGAGATACCTCCATTAGGAAGTCCTATGCTCCACTCTTTTAGCTGACAAGGTAAAAAAAAATATATTGTATATAAGACGATTTAGAAAAACTATTATCACTAATTCTAGCAACCGTACACTTGAATGGCTGAAGATGCCGAAAGGTGAAACCCTTTCGTTAGTGATAAAATAAAAATAAATACAATCAATGCAGTCACAAATAATCATTAATATAACATTCGCAATCCGATTTCGGATTACTGGAGCAACCTTCAACTCTATGCCACCTATTCAACGCATGCATTCTGACGTTGCTGCTTTACGACTGCGACTCATGGCACATAACTAAAGCACAGGGTAACCGTATACTGTGCTTCGAAAACCGGATGCCTACGGCCAATAATGTTACATTCAAAATAAAAAAAAAAACGACGGTGGACCTGGCTTGGACATGTGCTGCGGATGCCCCAGGGGAGCCTGAAGCATGCCTGTATCTTCTACCAACCGCATCGATTCCGTCGCCCTGGAAGGCCACTGATGACCATCCATATGTACTCGGCGGAGTTACAGGACACTGGAGGAAATAAGAAGACTGGCGGGGGACAGAATATTTTGGAAGCACGGTGTGGTGGTAATTTGCTTAGTAGGGAGGAGATATGGTTTTAAAAAATGTAATATTTTCCATTTATAAAGATAAAACAAAATGCTTATACCAATTCCACAATTAAATCAATTAAATTGTCAGCTGAACTGATCCGAAATGATGAGCGAAACCCTTCCTGATTGAAATAATGTTGTCAATTGTGGGTTAAGACTGGCGGGGGACAGAAAATCCGTACCAGATATCGCTTAACATATTTTTTTCTCAGTAACCAAATTTTCATTTTTTACTGATTGATATATTTAATAGCAACGATTCTATGTTAATTGTTCCGAGCATTTTTCTCATCGCCGGGTCACATATAATTCAATAAATTATTCAAAATACTGGGTAATTGAAGCTAGTCATATTTCGGGCTCGATAAATTATTCAACGAGTATGACATTTTAGAATGCGGCATGTTACAATTTACAGTATAGAAGCTGATATATAAACTACTTGGCTGAAAATTGAATACACGATACGTCGTTTGGTGGGTAATGTTTCAATTTGACTGTGAATTTTTTTTCTAAACCGAAAAAAAGTTTTCAGAGTTCGATTAACAATTAGCTTATTTAAAACCAATTTTATTCAACTATATTTAATCCCTTTCTGGATTATATAAACAAGGGGCTCCCAATCTGAGGAATTGCCAAGTGGTGGAATTTTAGAGTTCCAAGTGGGGAATTGCTGCCGCTTATTGAAGTTTTTCAATATTACATATTGATCGTTCAGTGCATTAGTCAGACAATTCTAAAAATGAATTTGAGTCAAATATGCAGTTATATGTCAAGTTTTATCTACATCTTATTCAGTTCTCATATAACTCATAAATGACACTAAAAACAATGCTAAGGCAGATAACCTTATAAGGAATTAATATCCTCTTACTGACTACTCGGAAAGTACCTAATTCTTAAACTCGTGTGTATAAAATGTATAAAATACAAGTCGGGTACAAATCAATAATATTTGATTTCTGGTCTTCATTTTAATATTGCTTTTTGCATTATCTCAATATGGTTATTTGGAGATGTCAGGATAATGAACTGGACGATCGATATAGCGTCTACTTAACTAGCAAACTGCGTATCTACATTTCAGCAAAATGTTCAGAAGAGTTTAAAAACTGAATAAATTCAGATTTAATCAATGTTATTTTCGAATTTCATAGACTAACGTTGGTTAAAACTCTCCTGATCATTTTGCTGAAATGGATATACTTAGTTTGCTAGTTTAAAAGACGATATGCATATTGGGAATGCACTTTTTGAGTTAGAGTTAGACTATCTTAGGAAGGGGGAAATTATATTCTTAATATTGGTGAAAAGGAAAATTGAGCAAAAAAAGTTGAGAATATCTGATATAGAGGTTAGTTCTCTTAACCTCTTTTATTGGTTTAGAAAGTGAAGATAGATTGGCTAGTTTGCTGATCGCTTTCTTGGTACCCCTTTTCTTTGAATCCGATTGGTAGGAAGAGAATTTAAATATGACAGACATCCATAAAACAACACAGTTAACAATTCGAGTAATAAAAACTAGTATAATATAATTCTGATTTGTAATTTTATTTTAAAACAACCATGTCGAGCTATTGATTTCGGGAAAATTTTACCTTGCATGTCGTTGACCTTTATGGATGCAGCGCACACTTTGAGGGCGAGCGGAATAGTTTTATATGAAAGCGTGAATTTTAAATGCAGTTTTGTACGTCACTATTTTCTACAAGATAAGCTAATTTTCGAAACATAACCTTAAAAATCACTATTGAAAAAAGAGAACTTGTGTATTTGCAAACGAATCTTCGCTTATGGTAAAATATATTTGTTTTACCTTAAATATACCAATTTAAGTATATTTAATTTGATTTTTAAGTTATAAACATTAGTATGTGAAAGAATGAATTTATAATTATTAAATCGTCTTTTCCATTGTAAAATTGTATATCAATTTTTCAGGGGAGCATAAAAACACTTTAAATAATAACTTTATCGAATTAAAAGAAAAATAGCAAATAAATAATTGATATTACATACATGTATTATGTATACTTAATAATAATTAATATTATTGTCAGTATTGTCGATTGTGCTATTTTTCGTCCACTAATTAATGGGCGATTTTTGCAGTATTAATAATACAAAAAGTCATTCAATCGAATAATATAATAATAGGATAAAATATCATACGTTGTTTGTCAATTCTTGGTGAAAAGACATTCATAAAAATACAACACACATTTTCGCACTTAATTGATAATTTTATTTCATTCAGGATCGGTTTCGCTCATCATTTCAGATCGTTTCAGCTGAAAATGCTCACGATAAGCGAAATCGTTCCGGCTCTTTTAATTCAATCGTGCTACAATCATTTTGTTTTATTTTTATAAATACAAAATAAAACATTTTTTTTAAACCATATCTGTTTCCTGCTTCGAGAAAATGGCCACCACACCGTGCTTCCAAGATTTTCTGTCCCCCGTCAGTTTTCTTGCTTCATCACAGGTCATACCGCCGACTACTTATGTATGGTCACCAGCGGCCTTCCAAGGTGACGGAATCGATCCGGTAGAAAAGACAAGTACGATTCAGGCTCCCGTGGGGCATCCGTAGTATGTACATGAACAAGCCAGGTCCATCGTCGCGTTTTTATTTTGGAAGTAATAAGCGGCTGGTCCGTCCGCTCTCCTGAACCTCCGGGTTCCTGACAAAGTCAAACCACCGTACCCCTAGTATTCGCCACAAGCGTCGCTTTTCAAAGCACACTTTACAGTTATCCTGTGCTTAAGTGAGGTGCCATTACTTTAAATATAACAGCACAATAACTATATAATATTGTAGTACGTTCTCAGTTTAGCAGTTTTATTGATATTTACGTGGCAAAAAAGGTAATTTGTTAAAATAGGATGAGTACATAAATGAAACATCAACGTATGAAATAAACTGTTATCTCTATCTGCATAATATATACTCAAATTCATAATTTGGTCTGCGCTTGACAATGGAGTAACGAGAAAAGTTAACTATTCGTTTGCCGAGTGAAGACATAGTTTTCTAAAGTAATCACTTGTTATGTACTGCAGCGTTTTCAGTATGCACCATCCGAAATGAGGATCGCAATACCGGTAATGCCGATACCCCGTGATCCGTTATTTCGACTGTTTTTCGATACCGGAACACCCGTTTCGAAAATACCTGTATTACAATATATTGCAGCACAAGTTTTTAATGATTGATTTATTAATTATTCGTGTAGCTCGGCCATGCTGAGATATGTAACTCTTTCAACCAAAATGCGTTATTATAAAATGGAGAAAAAAAAAAACATTGGATTGTTCGTTTTATGTATGGCATCTTCTTATGTGATTCATATTTTTGTATACGAAAGGAAAACTGTAATAGACTGAAATCAATCACTTTTTAACTGAGTCATTTGACAAGAGACAGATCATTGTAAATCTATGTAACACTTAAAAATTAATCGGTGACCAAGAAATTAAATTCAATCCAAGTATTAAATATTTAACGGATTGGAAATTGTAAGTTGTAATTGAAATTATCACACAATGAAGTTTTCTTGGTGGTGCGTAAGTAAACATACCAAAGAAGTGATTGGCTGTAGACGTAATAATATTACGAAACAATTTATTTGTATAATTATGTAAACTAAATGCGACATCCAATACCAATAATATTAGCAAATCCTTATGACTTTGCTTGATAGATGATAGCTTTCCACCAACCACTTTTATCGTTATATTTTTTGAAATATAACCTCTTATGCTGCCGGACTTACAAAACTCCGATCAAGATGAACAGATTCTAGCATTGATGAAATAGCTTTTTTCAATGTGATATTTAAATTAAAATAAACAATATATCAAAATAATATCAGCCTTTGTGATCACGATATAAATATATTTTTTAATACCCGTTTTTAATATGCAATATCGAAATAATGGTCTTGATTTATTTGTGCGGTATTGCGGTCTTAAGTCTGACTTGACCGTATTTTTTTTGCTCATTTTTATTTATTTTTTTAACACTGGTATTTATATTTGCAATGCCGCTATTTAATAATATGAAATACCGGTATTTATTTATTCGTCCGGTATTGCAGTCCCTAATCCGAAATGCCGGCTAACCATTTCCGTTACCCCAGTCTGCTGTAATTTGAGTGTGTACCCGTTTCATTAGCGATTCCGCAATTTTGACGTGCCATCGCATTATCACCGTACGCAAATTATAATTAATTTTCGAGTATTTGCTGTTCTCAGTATAACGAATTTAGATTCCATGGCCCCGTGTAAATGATAATTTAAACTCGACAAAAGATTATTTGTCTAGAAACGCTATAACTTTTGTTACATTGGTATCAATAAACGAGAAAAAGTATTTAATCGTGTTATTGATGAAATACAGACAGACTTATTTCGAAAACATACTAACTATAAATATTTCTGTGGGTTTATGGTAATAGTTGATATGTTCGTTTTTGGCATATTGGGTTTATTCTCACGATAAAACATTTGTCAGCATGATGTGGTGCAAAATTCGGCATGCTAGTCCACACACAGTATTACAGTATTATCCAAAAAAAATTTGATAACGTACCAATATTCATATTTCTGTGACTCGGCAGAAGTTGATATGTCAGTTTTACCTTAGCTTACTTACAGGAGAAGAAATGTGATCCTTGATAGCAGATAGAAAATTTATAAAACACTTATTCATTGAATCTTCTTCGTGGATAATGACTAGACTAATTAATTTTGCCACCGCATCCTGACAAATGTTTTATTGTTACAATATGACAAAAAACCGACATATCATCTTTTACCATAAAGCCGATTTAATAGTTATTCTTTTAAAATTTATTAAACTAAGAATGTTATAAAAGTAAAACCTTCAAGTAAGTTCTTTTGAGATAGTATCGATTATCAGATAACGGTGTATTGGCTCACTTTAAAAACCTGCGTATTTATGATGAAAAAGTCTTTGATTACAATATTTCAAAGGTATTATAAAGTTTAAGACATCGACTGAGGGTGCTTGATTGAACTTCAATATCAAATTTGGATTATTGAGATTTTGTACACTTCCATGTATTTTGTCACTAACGACCCGGGTTTCGCCTTTCGGCATCTTCAGGCATTCGAGCACACGAATGGACTCAGTCATGGTCAGTTCGAGTATTATAAAGTCAGTATTATAAAATGTTTTTTCATCTTCACTGGTTATCAGGCTGCCCTCAGATGTTGCGTCAATCTTTCACAAACCTTTTGATAAATAATACGTTTGGTTATATCAGCATTAATAGTATATAGAATTGACTATTTGAGAATGTGTCGCTTAAACCAATATTTAATTAAATTAAGCATGCCTAAGTTCATTGTGATTAATCAAATACAAATAAAAATTCTAAGTGATATGACATATATCAAAAAGATTTAAAATTTCAAACATTACATCAACTCTAACAATTTTAACGTTTTCATTGTCTTTTATTTTTAGTTATATTTTTTATATACTCATTTTACTAACATAGTCATGATTATAAATAAGAGCTCGGCACCTCTTTCATACTTATAGCTACCCGTTCGCTAAGTTTCATCTAATACTTTCACGAAGTAACTGAGTGGGAATCTTTCAAAGTTTTATCACCAAATTACCTATGTCATAATAATACCTCCCTTTACCCTATAACATGTAATATGTTATAGGGTAAATTTATTAATAAAAAGACTCATTCATTCTTCGTAGAAATTCAATTTTTATACAGAATTAAATAGACAAATTTGTTATTTAACCGGTTGTTGTACTAATTTATTTATAATTTAATAAATATAATCAATGTATTAGTGTCTTATAAATAAATAACCTTGCGATGCTTTTCAAAGAGACAAAACACGTGTCCACATCAGTGAAGTAGCGAAGTTATCAGTTTTAATTTTATATCACTAATATTTTTTTACGAACATTTTAAATAATGGATTCTTTCTTGGATAGAAGAAGTGACGGATTAATTTCACTTAATATGCCAATAGGTAACATTAACTACAGAGTTTAATTAAATTGTCCGATTAAAATGACATTAAACCCAACTTAAATTAAGGCTCATAATAATATTATACAATTATTACCCTCAGTCATTAAGTATTTGTTTAGTTTTTGGATTATCTAGGATTAATTACCTCCTAGATGACAACGCGTTTGAATTTATATTCCGAAGGAATCTCTAAATTTTGATCCTTACGTTAACATGTTGAATTCGTTAAAAATACGTGAATGCATTATAATTTACCATTTAATTATTTGGCCAGTAATTAATTCGATAAATGGTCAATAATAAATTGTAAATGGTCATTTAATAATTGTGTTTGTCCAGTAAATAATTGCGAATAATTAAAAGCTAGGTTAGGTCAGGTTAAGTTAAAAAACTGACCGTTTTATATAAATATCTAACCGTTTAATTTAATAAATGACTATTTTATATAAATTACCGACTGTTTATTTAATTAACTGACTCGCGTATACCTAATTACCTACACACCATTTTGATTTATTACTGACCACTTACATGAATGCCTGAAGATGGCGAAATGCGCAATCCGGATCGTAAGTGACGAAATACATGACAATTTTTACAAAATTTCGACAATTCAAATTTGTAAATAATAATTAGAGCTATTCCCCACGTCGGGTTCGTAGTGCAGTGGCCAACGTCGTTGGCTTCGGTTACGGAATTCTAGGGGTCAAATCCCGGTACGGGCAGTTTCCTAAATTATTTTTTTAACCGATTTATTAAGCATGAATTTTGTGATGTCTAGAATTAAAATAGTAGGGCGTGGCGAGAGCGATTAGCTAACCATTAGTCCTGTGCTTGCCCTTCTTTTTTTACTCTCTTCGAAAAGGAGAATTTGAGCAACCGAGCAACAAACAGTTCTCGTAGAAAAAACTCCTGCTGTGATACTTCTATTAAGACTCCATATGCTGCACATTTGGAGCAAACATGGTAAAAAATCCCCACATTGTAAATGTATGACATTAAAAATATTGCACTTTTGAGATTAATGAAGATGACTCACGACTATTCTTTCTTCGAAATTTAATATTCTTGAAATTGTAATTGTTATTTTGGCAGACGAATGGTTAAAGAGATTGCCCTAAAAACAGTAAAAGGGGCTTAAAATTCGGGATTGAATAGAGTTTAGGACAGACGCGTTGCACGCCCACCTGCCACTGCGCCCGGAAATTCTTATAAGCTCCACACGAAACGGTCCGCGAAGCCGCAAGTATTTTCGCTCAATCCTTTTGCATTTAATTTTATACCAGTGATGCGCACGGGTGCTTTGATGACATGAGATTTCTAGGTTGTATTCTAATTTATTTAAGAATTTAAAAAAAGCTATTAAACAAATCTTTTCATATACTTGTCAAAATCAATTATGGTGTTTTAGTTGAGATGAAGTAATTTGAATCGTTAAAATTTTGTACATTTTCATACATTTTATCACTAGCGATCCGGATTTCGTCTAACTAAACGACACTTAGTAAATAGTTTATATCGTGTATATATAAATATAAAAAAAACATTTGAACGATTCAAATCTGATATTGAAATTCCGTCAAGCACCCTCAGTCGATATCTTGAATACAAAAAAATGATGTAGTTTATTTAAAGAAATAGTATCATTGTTAAAGAACACCATTGGTGTCATATGCAATAAAAGTTAAGTGGAAGAAAATAGACGTTTTCAAAATTCTTTCAAAGTTTTCAAAATTTTTGCTAAAAATTTACCAATTTCTCTCATGAAAATGAAAACATGTCTCGAACAAAAATGTTTTTTGCCTCAATATTAAAATGTTGTGATTTTCAATGACGTTGAATTTAGCAATTAGCTTAAAAATGGTGCGCACCAATGTTTTATTATACCAACACCACGCCACATCGCTTCTTTACAAATCTCCTTCTGCAGTGTCGTTAACACTTTACCAAGTGTTTTTTTTTCTGTAGAATTCCGTGCTTAGAGTTTTTAATAAAGGCAATCCGAAGATTAAAAACGCATTTCTTGAAATAAATTTCCCTTCCTGACAGGTAAACAAATTTTGTAAATCAAATTTATTCAATATACCATGAAAATTCATTAACCTTTATAACAGCGTATTTAAAAAAAATCGCAAAAGACGATGTATATTAATTTTTAAACAAACATTTATTACTAATGTAATTACCTCCTTTTCCTTTTCATTCTTTATAATTAGGTTTTCTTTCCAATAATAAATCAATCGATATATACACTTTTTTAATATCGATATTTAAATAACCTACTTTTTTATAATATTTTTATTTTTAAAGATATTAAAAGGCGTAACGCATCCACAAAGATCGATCGATAACTAATTAGAAACCAATAGGACATCCCTTTTTAGGTGTTATCTGTCAATTCTTGGTGGAAAGACATTATATTTAAAAAAATAAAACACAATTCATTTGTACTACTTCCACATATTTATAATGAACTGATCAGTTGATAATTCTCGTGATGAGCGAAACCGGTCCTGATCATTATAAATATGTGGAAGTAGTACACATGAATTGTGTTTTATTTTTTAAAATAGGACATCCAATCCCGGACCTCTTTTCTGATCCCGGGATTGAACAAAAGTCAGGTTTTCGTGTTAGAAATTGTCAAAAAAAATTTGGCTCCTGCGACAACCGGGCGTTCACGCGTCCGTCATTAAATTGTCAAAAAAAAAATGTTTGCTCCCGCGATAACCGGGAAAGGAATTTAATTTTCAGAAAAAATCAATAGTTCGGGCTATGTTCGGGTCATAAATTAACTTCTTGCGAATCCTTAAATCCCGGTATTGGTATTGAGTCAATTCCGGGAATACAGGATTGACTTATTACTCGGAATGTTTATTATAACCTGACTAGTGAATGTCAAATCGAGATATTAGCGAAGAAACACTTGAATGAATAGAACGCTCGTGGAAATATCATTCTTATCGAAAAAAATGAAAATGTTGAACGAACTGAAGACCTTTCATATGCCGTATGTGTTATCTAATTGGGTTCGTTGGGATTGGGGTTATTATTTCAAATAAATGAAGGCTAGCTTCGTTACCATCGCAAAAGGACTTTTTTATAGTGCTAGCTACGTTTGAATTGTAGACTTAAATGTAAAATAACACCCAAGTGGACTAACCCGCTTCTCATAACGTTTAAAATGAAAAAAGCGGAGATGAACCTAGCTTGGGTATGTGCTGCGGATGCCCCAGGGAAGCATGGATCCCTACGGTCTATTTTTCCAACCGTGTGGATTCGCTGATAACCATCTATTGGGTGTACTCCGCAGAGCTACGTGGTGCTTGGTTGACTTGGAAGCGAGTAAAAACACTACTGGAAAACAGATGATTTAATAGGTTCTGTGTCGAAACTAGGTCTTCTAATCCCGAATCCCGGTCATTAACTATATCTCGTAATCCCGGGATTTCGGGATTCGGGATTTGTAAATGAAAAAAAAAACGTTTTTCAAATTAAGATGGTTTTTTAACAATATATGCATTATATATAATGAATAAATGTATTGTAGTCTCTCTCCTTCTCATATTATTATTTACTTACTTACGCTTTTTTTGTCGAAGGAATAATGGACACAAATTCAATTTTAATTGTACAATATAAAACATGAAATGACGCTTAATGACCAATCCTTAGATTGACTAAATGTGATTCCCGAAATTCCGGGATCATAAAAAGAGTTCGTGATTAGATGCTCTAGTCGTAACCATATGCTCCGAATAAGCAGTGGAAATGGCAAAAAAAAGAAGAAAGAATTCAGACATGATTTAACTCAATTTCATTAATATAATAATTTGTATATCTCTATACATTGTTGCGTGGATTTTACTCTGATCAATACATCATATCGCGTTTTGTTTAAATCTCTGTTAAGCCCTGTCAAAGTTCATAGGATATGAATTCCGTGATATTCGGCCGTTCAATTTTACTAACAGGAGCTTTTACTCTTAAAACCTATGATGTAATATATTCCTTTAATGCTGCGCGTTATTCGATAAAAGATATTCGCATTCTGTCATATAAATCATTTTACTATTGTAAAACACGAAAATACAATCACATGTTTTGAAACCTTACAAACTATTATATTGGTAAGGTTGATAAAATTTACTACCCCAGAGGGAAGATTTTACTAATCTTGGTCGGTTGTAACATTTTATAGAGCAGTGGTCTTCAATCTCAATAAGTATGTGAGCTATTTTCAGAAATTGAAATTGTCTGGTGAGCTACTTATACATATTCCTTCTTTATATTTTTTTATCGTCGTACTCTATCTTACCATACATAATATTATTATATTACTTAAAATAAATTGGACTTCGGACTTTCAATAAAACATGCGTACTTTAATTATTTATTTATAAACAAAATAATAGTGTGCGTGAAATAGGTGTGAGTAAAAGTAAAAATAATTATATTAAGATCAAATATCTAGTATTTAGTTTGATATTTCATCCTATTATAATAGAGTTCTACCAAGTAAATGCCAATTAAATCTATCAGTAAAAATAATTAGTGAAAAGAATGTCATTCACTTTCTTCCAAATTTTTTTCAATTCTCGGTGAGTACCTTGTCACTCCCATCCGAATGCAATTATCAATATGTACATCTGTGAGTCTGTTTCTCTATTTACTTTTAACCACCTTCATAGTGGAAAACATTGATTCACATAAGTAGGTGGAACAAAACAATGCCTTCATTTCGAAATTTAGTTCGAAAAATATTTCATTTCAGAGTCCAATAATAAAATTTGAGAGGCAAGTTTATAAATGTGATAAAATATCCTACGCGAGTTACCGATAGCTCGCGAGCGACCGTTTGGCGATCACTGGTATAGAGGAATAAAATAATTTTCAGTATGTTTTATAAGTCATGAAATACCTTCGCTTTATACTGAATATATTGTTTCGTGAGTTTGTACTTACATAATACGGCCATTTTATTGCCTCGGTATCCCTCGGCTAAAAAGATAAAAGGAGACCGTTCTTTCATAAAAGTAAGTTTAAGGTTTTGACGTTCCTCTAAGATAATTTCACCGTGTAAAGATAAAATAGTGAACTATTTACTTTCTACTTCGTTTTATGATGAAACGGAGCCAAGTGTACGCTTTGAGATTATTTAATAAATGCTTCATTAAAAATTTTACTTACCATATTTTAATTACACTCAGCTCCTAGTCTGGTGGTTTTATTATCGGCCCTATTCTAGGCAATGTCATTCGTGATTTTTAAAAAATATTTCAATATATATTTAGTATTGGAAATGAAACGTTTTACCAATTTTTCGATTACAAAATAAATAAATACTGAGGCATTAGTAATCCAACAAAAGTCGTTTTTTTTTTTCTTCGTTCGCATATTCTCAGATTTGTACCTTATCAGCTTATATTATATTTTTGTGAATAGTAAAAATATAAAAGGTACGTTCTGATGATAAAAAAGGTTCTTATTGCCACACTGGTTTTACATCAAATAATGTAAATGTATCGATGTGAAGCGAAATAGAAAAATAAAAACAGATTTTTTTATCTCAAAATTTTACCAATATGGTCGAACGTTCCTCATGGCTATTTGGTATTTGGTTTTCTCTTCAAATACGCCAACCTAAAATAAAACGAGGAAGGGATCATGAAACAAATATGCGATCAGCTGAAAAATCGAGAATTTAAATGTTTTCCGTTTCCTTTTCCTTTTAATTTGCTAAAATAATTTTGTTTTTCAACACGGATAAAATTGTATTATGTGATTACTAGAATTTATAACCGGGCTTCGACTGGGAAAGAGAGCGCTAACATTTATCAGTTAGCATTATTTTATACGAAAATATCACTGTAGACGTGTAGACCTTACCTCATGTAACACCCACAAAATAAAGTATAGTCCGTCAATTTAACAATGTTAACAATGCTGACTGCTAACTTCTAAACTGTTGAGACGACAGATTTCAGTGTGTTGATAGCTGATACTCAAAAATATAAGACTGTTGACAGTATTAAAACTGTTGTGTACAAACTAATTATTGTATTACCATATAGCCTGATTTATCCTGATAATCTCCATAAGTTTGGTTTACACCAACGCTACTAAATTAATTTTTGAAATATTTTGTATTGGAATATTCTTTTAACGGGTCTGCAGGAACGGGTTAAAACTTGAAAATAGCGCATTTGATCTTGAAATGGGAGACAAAATGACATGTGAAAATTTCACCGTTATGGAGGATTTATTGCGACAGACAGACCGATTTATAGAACTTTTTGCTGTATAGTAAAGATGGAAGAAAAAAAAATTTAAAACCAATGATATTATTACTACAGGTTTTAATTTAATTATAGGGCTATATTCAAGCCCTTTAAAAGAAATTCCAGACCCAGGACTACTGAGGCTGAAATTGCAAAATTCTGTACAAAATATGGATGCTTGTTAAGTGGTTTTTAATATTTCTTGAATCATATTTTTATCGATAGGTTTTCGCGCTTTAGCGCTAGCTTATTTATCTATAATTATTATAGAAAACCCAATTTACGAGTTATCTAGTAATTTATATTCAGCTTTGCCAGTACTTTTAATCACTCTTGGTCCATGGATTAATTTCGCGCTTTCTTGAAACTAAAATAAAATATGGAAATGCTTGATTTCTTGCATCTTTTCCAATATTTTTAAAATTTCAAAGCACTTCAATCGAAATTGAGGCCCGGATCCTTCCATTATGAAATAAATTGTTTATAGATTATAAAAGATAATCTTTTTGGCATACAAATCATAAGATTTGGTGTCGATCAGTTGGGCAAGTTGGTTGAAAGGCCGGATTGCACTTGTGGATACAACCATCAGGACGCTAATCACGTTCTGTGGGGCTGCCCCGAGATGCATGCCGAACGAGCAGAGCTGTTTGCTGTAGTCTGTCCTCATACGGAGTAGATTAAACTCTAGCGCTATGGCGACTCTCAGTATACGGATACACAGGATACTTAATATCGCTTTAACTAAGTGGCTGAGCGAGTTATAATTTTACTTTTTTTTCTTTCTATCTTTTCTTAAGCTCAATAGTGTGTGGTTAAAAAATTGGTCCCGTGAAGCTCTGCATCGGGCCATAATATGAAGAGTAGATTAGTTTCTTTTCTTGATCGTTATTGCGTTATGGAATGTGACCGTGAAACAGCGGCTACATACACATAACAGGTGAAGGTGGGGCAACCAACTTGTATTGTAATATCATGCTCTCTGCCAGAATACACAATTAACAACGGTTTTTTTTAGTATACCCTCGATATTATATTATCTGTAAAAAAAATGTACTTTTTTACCTTGAAATGATCGTTATAGTTTAATAGGCATTCGATGTAGAATTAAATGCTTTTGTCGTACAAGTAATAACACAGTTATATAATACTGATTAATAAACGCTCTGAGACAAATGGAATAGTGTTGCAAGCAGTGTAATCGTAGGTACCATTTACTTTCTTCTGGATTTTGTCTGCGTCGGATCGCAGAGCAATTTATTTCCGAGCGTGAAAGGCTGCAAAAAGTGCTACGATTAAATGATTAAATGGACATTATAAGTAAAGCTGATACCATACCTGATTGCGTCTCGTCGCTTTGCCCGAAACTAGAGACGTGAACGTCGCTTTGTGTCAAAAGCAGCGAATGAAGTGCAGTGCACAACCGACACGCTTTGGCTTTATATACAACAAAATATCAACATAAAGTTTTATCCAGTAAACTCAATAGTCAAAAATTTATAGCATTGTAGTCCTGTAGCCGATAGCTATTGAAAAAATCGAGTTTGAGAAAAACTCATTTTAAGTATTTTTAGAGTGAAAAAAAAAATTATGTGGTTATTATTTAATATTATTTTGAAATGAAATTGAATCACAGGTGACTTACTACTCAAAGATTGAAATGCAGTTTTTATTTTTTTATAAACTTAAAATTTACATTTATTAAGTCACATTTATGTCAAAATTTTATGTATATTAATTGTTAATTTATTCTTTCATCTACTAAGGTTTTTTACTTATAAACCAAACAAAATGTACTTAATTTGGTATATTTGTTTCTACTAATAATATTTAAATTGAAGCAAATATATTTTAATATGGTAAAATATCAAAGTATTCAGTTCTACACAATTTTATTAGGTAGCTGATGGCTGTTTCGGCTTAACGCCATCGACATAACTAATTCTGATATTTTACCCTATTATAATGGAGTTCTACCAAGTAAATGCCAATTCAATCAACAAATATATCTTCCCAATCTTTGTAATACACGGGTTATCATTTTTCAATTGTGATATCATAGGTTTTATTTAGCAAATGTTCTTTTGATCGTCATGTAGAGAAAAATAATACGAACAAAATTGCACTCTTAATTCCGAACCGCCAACATGTCTCTAGTGCCCTTTTGCTCTTTGGAAGACGATATAGTGTTTGGTATTGTCATGGAACGTGTGTGCCAGCTTTGGCTCAAATAGGAAACCACGAATGCCGTCGGCACCAATAGAAACATATTGCATTGGACGGAAGAGAGTATAATATGAAATAAGTTTTCTATAATTTTCACATAATGTTTTGTAATAACATTTTTTCTTTATCTTAAAATTTATGAATAATAGATGTCGGAAGTCAATGAATTATATTGTTTATTGAATGAGATTAATTTTATTTGTTTTAGTTTGATTCACATAAGAAACAGTACCTTATATTTGCTACTTTTCAAGAGTAGAGAATGTGATTTAAATGATGAAAAGGTTTTGATGCCGCAGAAAAAAATTATCACAGTTTTCCTTATCGAAATTTAATTAAAAATATTATCTATGAATGTGCTAAGAAATACTACCCTAGTCATAAAATTCGCAAAAAAAAAGTTGCAAGCTTTGAAGAAATGTAAACGAAGATTTGATATTAAGGTGACTAAAATTAAAAATATCGATTTTTAAAAGGTTGAAGCACAAAGCAATATGTTCCTCGAAATTGTAGTGCTTCAGAAACGACTTCGAATACGTGGTATGGGAACACGCATCTTTGAGTTTTATTTATGCACGACTTCGTGCCGCTCGAAAGAGAACATCTCTTTCTCTTCAAGACTTCCATACATTTTTAATGTGAGATGTGTATTTCTTTTCTCGCTATCAAATTGAATAAAACGCTTTTTCCAGATGACAAATCGTAATAATTCTTTGTGTATCTGCCATATTTATTTTTACAAAATACAGTCCGTAAACATTGTTCGCCCTTCGCAACAAAAATGTTTATAATATTCTATATATAACAAATATCAGTTGATATTATTAAAATACACAAGGGACAGATTATACATATACATACCGAATATAATAATATTCAAGACAAATTAGTTTATAAAATAAAATAATATCCCTTTGTATCGTTTTAGATTTTACTTCGTGTCTTTATTTCTTAATTCTTGTGTAGCTAAATACCTAAAATTGCCAGTTTACTTCAGCTGTTTATTTGAATTCTATATCGTTTTATTTTGGCATGCGAATGATCATTACGAACTAACTAATTCACAAATTGTGTATATTGATAATACCAAGTATTCTCTGAAGGCAGCACGCAATGCTGTATGTCGGTATTATATTCCACAGGTTCCAAAGTTACACAAGTTAAATTATTACCTACCTACGCAAACTCAGTAGATAAGTAGCTTTCACTGAGTATTTACGATATTATTATCTGTGTTTAGCGATTTGAAAACTTCGTAAACGGCAAATTTTATAGACGTCGTCAAGTTATCGATGTAGGTTAATCTGTAAATATAAAATGATAATGTTTATACTTAAAATGTTCCTCAATTCTTCGACGAAGAAAGTTTATTGATAAAAATGAATGTATTTAAATTTACTTGCTCGCGATTTTTGGCCGCCATTCATTCGCTTCAATTGTCGATGAATACTGTACATTATCAACATATAACCAGCGAAGGCTCTGTATTTAACAAATATTAAACTTCTGCTTTTATACGAAAAATATTCGATTTTGAAAAATGTATCACGAAAAAATAAATATTGTTTCTTATTGTTACGTGAAACTCTTACATTTTATGTATGAATTATATATATATATATGAGTTTTATTTATCGTTGTACTTTTTTTAAGTATTTTTTATAAAAAAAGTAGATTTCGCATGTTATAACACTTATGCGTAATAACACTACTTATTGCTAGACTCTCATCACAGGTAGAAAAGTGACTGTGATTTTTATCATTGGTCGCTTTTTTTCGATATTGTCGTGAACGAACATAAACTTGATAATATTATATCGAGCATAAAAATAACTGCAATAGTCACTAAAATTACGAAGGTATATTGAACATTAAAATATGCACGCATGTTATAAATACATCATAGGCAGGGCCTCTCGGAGAAAATGTGAAACCCGGGAATTTTAAAACGATGATGAACTAAATATTATTTTTTAAAGTAAAACACAATTCAAATTTGGATTATTGAGATTTTGTACACTTCCATGTATTTTGTCACTAACGACCTGGGTTTCGCCTTTCGGCATCTTCAGGCATCATACCGTCGAAACCCACAATGCTATTATAATTGTAAAATCACTGGTAATTCCATAAGAAGTTGGAAAGCGGCAATTCGCCACTCTGTAAATATGGTGTTTACAAAATAAGGTTAAGGCGATTCTCGAAATTTTAACTCAGGTATCAGTGTGGCTCTCAGACGTATAATATCTTACCTCGTAAATAATATTTGTCGTATTTGTATCTTCTATATAAACGTTAGACACTGTTTACTGTCTGTCAGTTCGAGTCCATTCGTGTGCTCGAATGCCTGAAGATGCCGAAAGGCGAAACCCGGGTCGTTAGTGACAAAATACATAGAAGTGTACAAAATCTCAATAATCCAAATTTGAATTGTGTTTTACTTTAAAAAATAATATTTAGTTCATCATCGTTTTAAAATTCCCGGGTTTCACATTTTCTCCGAGAGGCCCTGCCTATGATGTATTTATAACATGCGTGCATATTTTAATGTTCAATATACCTTCGTAATTTTAGTGACTATTGCAGTTATTTTTATGCTCGATATAATATTATCAAGTTTATGTTCGTATTACATGTATTTCTGCAATACACTATATTTACAAAATGATGGTTCCTTTTTTTATTCTTTTCACAATAAATTGTGCAGCTCACTGTACCTTTGGAATTTTAAGAGGAATAAGATATTGTAAAACTAATGGTGATATATCGATAATACATTTCACATATAAACGTTTCACCAGAGATATTTCATTCTCGTACTATT
Organism: Himalopsyche phryganea; assembly: GCA_022494535.1. NCBI lineage: Eukaryota > Metazoa > Arthropoda > Insecta > Trichoptera > Rhyacophilidae > Himalopsyche > Himalopsyche phryganea. Next base: position 3,367,493 of record JAGVSL010000019.1, on the reverse strand, counting down.
GCACCCCGTGCGTATTTTTACAGCTCCAATGTCAAATAAAAGAAATCAATTGGGTATTTTTTCATTCGTAACTAGGGCATCTAATCCAAACCCCTATTTATAATCCCGGGACAAAATTGTGAATCCCGAAATCGCGAGATTTTTAGCTAAGCGTAATTTTATGTTTTAAATTGTATATTAAAAATTAAATTTCTGTCCATTACTGCTTCTATTAGAATGAATAAGTAGGTATATGACTTTATATATTTTTTGGACATAGGGAAGTTTTTTTTTTATTTATTGAAAAGATTTTATTTATGGATAATAGTTAAAATTTTTTTTTTTTTTTTTTTATACAATTCAATACAAACTAATTATCTGTTTCGTCTACGGCAGTTGCGAAATATAAGAGGGAGGCAGATCACAATACATATATGTATAAGTTATGTAAATATTATAAAAAAAGTATTTATGAACATAATCAAGCCCGATGTTCATGATGTAGTTAATCATGAATTATTTTTTAATATTTTCAGTAAATCCTTCAGGATTGACTAATTGACCGTGATACCGGGATTGGAAGCCCTATTCGTAACGTAAATTCGATACATTTTTCTTACACTTGAAATGTTTCGCAATTGTTAAACGTTGCCTACATTCAAACGAATTTTAATTTTTATATAATTCATGTTTTTTAAAAAATATTTTATGTTCAAATACGAAGCAATCGTTGCTTTGCACTTAATACTAAGGAAGCAATTTCGCTAGTATTACAATATATTTTTAGACTAAATTGCTTATTTTTATCCTAGTGTAGTTCTTTAAGTTTTTCTAAATTCAATTGCGTTATTTGCGTTTAATTCATCTTAAATACTTTTGAGATTTTGACATATTATCAAGTAAATTTTGACATCAAAATAAAATGCTAAAATGAAAATCGGCTGTTTTGAATAATGAATGTCGTACGATGGATTTTAGGACGGTCTGTCATCTGAAAAAAAACAAGCTCAGCCATATTACACGTATTTTTTACGTAATTTGAAGATATCAATGTGAATTAAGTCAATTTCGTCCACAGTTAATAGTGGCAAAAACTATAATTAATTTTACCATAAAAGAGAATTAATAATACTTAAATCGAATTCGTAAATGATTAATGAATTTCATAAAGTGTCTAGCTTAATAAATAATGGTTGAAGTATGTAAATATAACGACTTAAATTTCATGATTTTTTTTAAATTCGATTATTTCAAAACAACGTTTTTTCACTTAATGCCTTCTGCCACTAAACCGATGATATATTCTACTATTTGCTTAAACTTTTTGTAAATGATTTATTAGCTGTCCTTTAAAACACCAATCATTCACGAGTTCTATGAACGATTTCAATGTAAAATAATTCTGAATTTGGAGTGTATTCTATTTGAATTACACTGTTTGTTCTTTTAATTTTAAATCATGTTACGAATTTGTCATAAAACTATTTGCGTAGGTACTAATTTAAGGTTCGAAATAAAATATTTGAACCTCAGTGATTGTAAAGGTTTCCCATTTAAATATTCATGCTGTATGAAATGATAATTTGTAACAATTGTACGAGCACACAGGCAAACCCTTTATGCCATGGATGGGATGTTTCAAACTGATTTGAATGTATCCATTCCGTGGCATAGTAATTTGCTCTCTGGGTTCTGTAAATAATTCCGAAGCACACACAAATGGTAATTCTCTATAGACCCTAAACGATATGTTAACGTAGGTACCACACATACTATTGCAAGTTTTATTGGTAAGTATTTCTAATACCCACAAACGAGTTACACGATCTAATTCTTAGCTATTGTATCTACTTCAGCATATTCCAATACGTAAGCTCCAGTGCCACTATGTAGATGAAACTGAATATTGAAATATAATTTTTGATAGAAGGTCAGTGACACAGGTAAAGAAATATGAACTGTGATATAAAGGTTTGTATGAAATTCAGCTTGTTGATTGTCGGCGTTGAAAATAGCTGTCATGGCGTCTGTCAATTTCTGGTGATCATATATTGATCAGAATAAGACAATTCATTCGATTCTCTTTTTGCACGGTTTGCTTTTGTACGGTCATATAAAACGGACCAATTATTTTTTTGCTATTACATGGTTACAAAAACGAAAAGTATAATTAAATATTTTGTGAATATAGGAATTATCATTTTTGCCATTTGACGAATTTTAATAGGCAGGTGTTAATGACTCATGCATGACTTGTTATCGTTTTGACACATTATTTATGTTGCTTTTCTATTTGTAGCCAAAATACGCATAACTGTCCTTGTAATATAAAGTGACAGTGAAACCAAATTTAAATTCAACTCATTAATTTATATTACATTGGATTTATGTGTTAAATTTTCTAAGAGATATGAATTAATTTGCAAGGATTAGTAGGGCATTCAATCCCGGACACTTTTTATGATCCCGGGATTTCAGGATTCACAATTTTGCAATCGCGAGATTTGTCATTAAGGGTAATTTCATATATAAATTGTGTATTTAAAATTAAATCTGTTTCCATTATTGCTTCAATTGGAATGAATATATAAATTTTTTCGGCATGGGAATGGCTTTATTTCAGTAGGTGCAGGAAGTATTAAATTTTAAATATGCATTATTTTTAAATATTTAGAGTGAATCACGAAATTCCAGGATTGATATTTAGAGAGATTACGGGATTGACTAATAGACCGGAATCCAGGATCCCGGGAATGGAAGCCCTAATGCTTTGTTTTTGATTCTCAACTAAAAAAAGTAATATTTTTGGATTTTTGTTTTCTAGACTGCAAATTGTTTGCTAATTTTTTACTTACCCCTTATGTCTTGATAATTCGTTTTCACTGTACTTACATACGTACATAATAATACAGCGATGAAGTTCAAACAATGACTAAGGACGGGCTTTTAATAATCGGCAATTTTTATAAAATAACGTCTTAGGTATTTATTTATAAAACTAAGTCAACGATGCGAATCTAAATACAAAAGTTCTCGTGAAATATACGTAGACAAATACTTTAGGGACATCTTTATGCACATAATCTTCAGTCTGAGTATATTTACCTTGAAGGGTTTCAATTGCGTAGCGAAACGTTGTCGCTTTCGGTCGCCCGTGAATCTTGTTGAAATATTTAACTATCCATATTCTTACCTTTTGGAGCATCCTTTCCCTCCTGGAAGCCTCCCCCTACTTGACCCTGCTCCTGTCCTGCGATGGCCACTCCACCTCCTTTGATCACGTGGCCAACCAACTGTTAACATAAATTCGAATGAATACTCGGAGCGTGTTAAATTCATCAAAGATAACATTTACATCGCTTTCTGAATCGATAACAAAAATTTAAATGCACATTTCTAAACAATCGATTTCAATTGATGCCACTACCTTATATATGGGTATAGCGGTTTTCTGTCTTCATGCAAATCAAAATGGAAGATATTTTTATTCCTTAAGAAATAAGCAATTACAACTTATATGAAAAATAAAATTCTCGTGGTATTGCAAACAACTTCCCTACCCTGCTTTAATGATATTTATACTATGTTTTTTTATTTGTTTTCGGAAACTTGACGTTGACGTTACCTAACTGAGCTTCTTTGCGATATTCGACGAGTTTTCGTACATTTTGGAATTTCCTAAGTTACTATAAGAGACGCTTTTACTATGTATTTTAAATTGAATGCTTTCGATGAGCTTTTATAACAATTACTTCGGGACTCTTTTTCTGCTTTGTACTATTATTTTGAAACTTAGTGGCGTCGTGAAAAAATGGCCTCGTCTGATAGTTACATTTATAGGCATATTATAAACATCGTAATTATTATTGATTGAATTGGCATTTACTTGGTCGAATGTCATTATGATAGGGTAAGATATCAAAGTATTTAGTCCTCTAAACAGTATACATAGATAAGCTAAAATAAGTATAGTTCTGACGATGGCGTTACGCCCAAAATAGCTATCAACTACCTAATAAAATTTTGTAGAACTAAATACTTTGATATTTTATCCTATAGTAATAATTGTGTAATTTTTTAAATGGTTATGTATTATGCTATTTACGATCCACTTTTTATCCTCCAATGTCCAATAGCTTGATATGATGACTTGCAATTTTTTGAGTTCATCCGTTTATTTAAATACGAAACCCGGATCGTGAATGATAGTTGATGTAAAAAAGAAAATCGATTAAGCATTCATTTTTTATTTGTTGCATCGTGATTTTGAAATCAAACATCGAATAGATATCATGATAATATTTTTATGCATTTAAAAGTATGCGTCAAACATTTTTTCATATTGTTCATCAATTGAAAATAAATTATCGCTTTATGTGCGAAATTATTTCTGTTTATAATATGTACAATACTCAGTTTTTTAATTCAAATTCAAATTTAATTTCAAATTTATGACTTTGTTATTCCTATTGTTGTGTCACACTTGATTACACAACCAATCGAACAACAAGTTTTGCATATTTATTCATTGAATTTACTTGGTAGAACTCCATTATAATAAGATAAAATATCAAGGATTTCAGTATTCATTTTTAAGTTGATAGCTATTTCGGCTTCACGTCATCGTCAAAACTATGCCTAAATTTATTTCAGCTTAGCTATATATACTGTTTTAGAAGAGATAGATAATATTATATCATCTCACTTATTCCAACATCATAACTTTTATTTAAAATTAAAATAATTAATTTACTAATTGTGTTTTTGGAAAACTATAACAGTATAAATAAAGGTTAGTTAAAATAAGTGTAAGCATATTTCTGAGGATGGCGTGAAGCTGATATAGCTAACAAATATTTTATCCCATTATCAAGTTTAATTTAATATTACACTTATTATATTGTTATAAAATGTCAATTTTCGATACTGTTTAATTTAAACTGAACATGTGGATAACTGAAAAGATACTCGGACACAAAAGAAATACGACATAAAATAATACTCTTCGGGTTCACGTCCATTAACATATGACCAAGATTTTCCGGGGCTCTGTATATAAATAGTATAAATGTGACATCAAAACGATGATAGGTAGGGATATAGGTATTACATATATTATATATATGTCATTTTATACTGACCCTATTATGGAATCCTCTTCCTACTCGTTCCCCGTTCACCCAAATCTGCCATTCGCCGGTGCGACCGTTCCACGACTGACACGAGTGGTACCATCTGTTGGACAAAACCAAGAAAATCCCCATAAAGAAAAGCTTTTTACACTACACACATTCTTTCTTTTTCAAACGTTGCTTTATTTACATCATTGTCAAAGTGCTATTTTCATTCAATCCAATACATAAAGTTATTTACTTTGGAGTAACTACTTAAGTTCTTTTTTACGTTTACATTAATAACGATAATTTCTTCATATATTTAACGTTCTTATGAAAGAGCAATTTTTAGAACAAAAAAAACCCTTAAAATTATCGCAAACCATATTGTTTTATAGCTGTTTTCAACAGATAAAACCACACTTTTATTTTGTAATGTTATTTATAACTAGATCTTAAAAAAGAATATTGTTTTTATTCGCTCGTAAATTCATAGCAGTGGCAGCGCATGTATTATTTGCTTGAAGTAAAAGAAATTCTACGTCAATGATATATGAAGTTCTAAATTCAATTGTAAAACGAGATGATTTTTCGGTTATTTTGCGCTACATCGCATCGTGGCTGTGCAAAATGTTTGTACATAATTGTGCTTTATTTATATTTTATCGCGTCCGAATCATAGGGCTGATATTTAATTGTTTTGAATGTATGGAATGCGCTATGTTTTATTCATTTTGTTAAAAAACCGTTCACGCCTTCATTTTGTGCGATAGAAAAAGTTTTGCATTGTATATATCGTTATTTATTCACTTTTTTTGCCAACATCTATTCGTGTTAGTTGTCAGGAGTTTTCGCAATTGCTTTGATATTACGGTACAGTACGATTAATTCAATGTGCCTTTAATTACATACATTAAACAATGATAATTTTTTGATATACAAAAAATAAAACAATACTGTAGAATAGCGATGATTTCGAATGTAAAAAATATCGAAGTAGTTTCAAATGTAAAAATGTCTTGTATTGGAAGGAAAATTGACACATAACTTTTCCACGACAGTCCCTGTTGAAAGTAATTTGAGTTCAACGGATATATCTATACTGATTTTTATTAAAATAAAACACATGTTTTTTTGTAGTGATTCTAGAATTTTAAATTGTGAAATGGGTAAAAACAATGTTCTATATTTTTTAAAATTGTAATTCTCTTTCACTAAGTATCAATTGAGAGTTCACTAAGGATGCTGTTTATTTTCATTCTCATAAAAGGATGTTGTTTATTTTCATTCATTAGTGCTACTTTGCTAAGTAAATATTAAATTGTAAAATTCTTCGAAATTTCCATTTAATTTATTTCAATAAAACACTGATTAAAATACCCCTCGCCTTAAAACATAACGAGAAACTTATATCATTTTGATATTATTAATCGTTGCACTACAGTTGTGTTAAATAAATTACACTTTTTTAAAATGAGATTTTAGAACTCAAAATGGATTAGAAATTTATTACATAATAAATAAACATAACTTATTAATATTATGGGCATAATTCGTCTGACAACATCCCTCTGTAAAAATTCAAAAACTTTATGAAATTAATGATATTTTTTATTCCCTTCTGCTCACTTATATTTAGCTTAACATAAAATGTTAAAGCTTTTTAATGGAATGGGTAATTTTCATGTTGTTTGATTTTTAAACTCACGTTTCGCGGGTAGGGAAAAGTCATTAATTTATCGGAATGACTTAAAGGAAATTGTAATTTTTACTGTTTACTGTTTATAAATTTATTCCTACACGCACGTTTTTAAGCTCTGTAAATATTAATTGCGCAACACTGGTAGATTTTTTCATTTTCAGCAATATGAATGCACATCATATTTGTATATATTTGACAATATTTTAACATTATGAAAACATGCACGCACGCTTATTTATACAAATCTACGAAGTTCTTTTTTATAGATAGATTTAATATTGCCAATCCGTTTGTATTTACATTTCGCGCAGCCGTTACACATAAATTATAAATCATTGCTTCAATATTACGCTAATAAAATGTCAAAAATGTTTACTCAATTACTATTATGAACATTTATACAGACTAATTAAATTTGTCATCAATTTCCATCGGTTTATAATTTTAAAATACGTGACATACAGCAATCATTTAAACGCACGCAATTTTTTTGGAGCTGGTTACTGTAATGCAACTATTTTAAATATTTTTTCGCGCATTTATATACGTTACCTATTCAATCTGAGAGGGTAGTTGAGTCGATAAAAGGTATGCCCCGCAACCGCCAAACTGTAGTAACTTGCTCTGTCGGTATTGGAAACCCAGGAAGAGATTGCCTTTGGGTTATTGCCAGCTATAAAAAATACAACACATACAAAAATCAGTAGTAATACATTTAATTATACACATCAAAGAATTTGTATAAACGTTAAACAAGTGTAATATTCGTATACAAATCGAATGATTTTTGTTACATGGTATGCACAGTAAATAACCTGCTCTCATATGACTTAAATACCGGACTGGCAAGAACAATTTCCTATATAGCAGAAAATACATGTATAAATCTGTCTGTCTGTCGCAAGAACTCCTCTAAAAGGTGTACAGTAGCGGTGTGAAATTTACACATTCATTCTGACTACCAACTGTGCTATTTTCAACATTATTATTAATTGATGGATTGTATTTTGTGGGTGATACGAGGTACGGCCCACGGTGATATTTTCAATTTTCAACCTTCAATAAAAGCTTGCACCAAAATAACGTTAATATCTAAATGTTAGCGCTGTTGTAATAAGATGGGTAATAAATAATATTATTGAAATAATTTAAGATATCGACTGAGGGTGCTTGATCGAATTTCAATATCAAATTAGAATTGTTGAAATTTTGTACATTTCCATGTATTTCGTCACTAACATAAGGTCAGTTGGATTATAATGTCAGTTAGTGACGAAATACATGGAAATGTACAAAATTTCAACAATTCTAATACATGGTATTGTTATATTTCAAGATTATAAGTTTATGAAACTTCGTTAATATTCGCATTAATGAATATGGATGATCTCCATGTATTCTTTTTAAAATTATTTAAATGATGCTCGTGATGAGCGAAACCGGTCCTGATCATTATAAATATGTGGAAGTAGTACAAATGAATTGTGTTTTATTTTTTAAAATATAATGTCTTTCCACCAAGAATTGACAGTTAACACCTTAAAAGTGATAATTTTTTTCTTTTGTCTAAATAGTTACTAGATTTGTTAACGAGCCGACATGAGAAATATGAACTTAAGACAGTGTCAACATTTGTACGTTTTGTTATCATTGAAATAGTCGAGTATCTGTTGGATATTGAGCAAAATCTCTGGTGGGCGTGGGTTAATAATCTAATGATCGTTTGGCAACGACACCTAAAAGGTTTCCATTCCTTCGATTGTGTGGCAAGTGTTGCATGATATATTTTTTTGCACTAGTATCATTTAAATTTTGCAACACTTAATTTATTCTTTTGACCGCCTTCAGCTTTTCTGTAAAAACATATTTTTGGCAATACTGCATTGTTACTTGTTATTATTATTGTCAATGTATTACTTAAGCATTTTGATCTGAGTTCCGCTAGAAATACGCGATATAGTTTAAAATGTTTTTCTTAGCCAAATTTTGACACACATTTTTTAATCTTCAATCATTCGCACTCAATCGGCAGTTTGAAAAAAATTAGCTATATATTCATATTTTTTGAATACACTCTGTTATGCACTGTATGAGAGTAAGTAAGATTACAGTCGACGAGGTTATACTCATGGATATTGCAATATTTTTTAATTTTCTGTGAACTTTTCGACTTAATGTCATATCCTATAGTAAGAAATAAGTCATACAAAAATGAAATGTTCAAATTACTTTTTACTAAATACGACAGTTAAACAGTGTAAAAATAACCAGCTAATAATTATTACACGGTCAAAATCAACAATATGCTTCTTACGGTATTAAATACGACGTTACTTTCATAATCGTACTGGGTAATTTCGCGGTGTATGTAACGTCACGCATGTTTTTTTAATTTTCTCAGAGGTTTTGATCGTCTTAAGTGTTTTTATTTTTAAATCATTCTTTCGGCTCTATCTTTTGAGTTGAGAAACTATATTGTTATATGACTGGGATTATGCATAAATACTAATGAAAATTACGACTTAAAATTGAAATTTTATTATTTGTGACATTTAAAATATATATTTTGGTTGCAATGACAAACGAATTTGCGTTGTTATGCCTACCAGCTGAGATTATTTTTGTCAACAAATCTTAAAGTTTAAAAAAGATTCGAAACTAAGCGGATCGCTTATTGATGTCACCTTAGATCCTAATCAGATGTCTGAACCAGTCAAGTTCTTCTTCAAATTGGTAATTGATAACAAATAGATGATAATGGCAATTAGTCAGATGATCACGTAGCATAGGAAAATTAAGATGGTTGAAAGAGCATGTACAATCGAGTACAGATGGTACTGATGATGCCCTTCGTGTGATTAGATTTTATTAATAAGAATCAGCCTTCAGTCTTTTAAGGTGTCAATTGTCAATTCTTGGTGGAAAGACATTATATTTTAAAAAATAAAACACAATTCATTTGTACTACTTCCACATATTTATAATGAGCGAAACCGGTCCAGCCTTCAGTCATCTGATAGTGATATCCAAGTTCAGTTGCCAATTTGACTTTGATAAGCAGTAGCAATTGAGAAGACATATGTAGACCTACACAACTGTTAAAATGGGCTAACGGATTGCTGTGCTCAGAAATTGACGATTGTATGTAGTCATTCTCCGTGATCCTATAGGCAACACTACCGGGTTAACTATTTATGCTACGGTAGTAAGATAGTGTTAAATGTTGTCAAACTTACCGGCATATGAGAAAATTGGATGATCATTGGAGTGATTATTGAATTTGGTCCACGTGCAGAGAGTAAATTCTTTTAGGTCTGGTATGTTTTCTTTGAATTGCACGTATTGAAAATACGCCTCCTGATTGAACCCAACTTTGTATAATGCACATCCATCTTCCGTGTCTTGGCCTGCCAAGATCGAACCGAGGTCATGGGACGAAGAAAGATGACCAGCCAGAGATGTGTCGAATTGGCTGAAGTGATTTGATCCGCTGAATCTGTACCAAAATGATTACAATTTATTGAAAAACCCATCCTACGTTTGAATATGGCATAATAAATTAAATTAAGTACGATTTGCCATGCATACAATACACTATTTACGCGTGCCATATATGTATAAATCTAATTGTAACGTTATCGATGAAAATGTTTCACGTATTATGAATTGTTTCTAATTATTATTCATTAGGTGTTTGCAATGGTGAAAAACGGGAGAGAAAATTGGTATACTCACTTACATTTTACACAAAACAACTTTGGCTAACTTAAAATGCTTTAAATTACATTATCCATCAATTTTAATTGCTTATGCAGATTTGAACTGATACGACGCCAGTATTTGTAATAATTTTACTTTTTAAGTCATAAAGAATATCAATTACCGATTGGTTCCTGTTTTATATCGAAAAAATCTTTTCTTTTTCCGATTTTATATTATTTCAATTATCTTTTTACATATTAACATAGTAAATTTCAAAGGTTTATATTACTGACCTGTCTTCTAAGTCTTGATGAGCAGGGAAGGCATTTCCATGATAGGTGGAAACGGCGAGCGATTGCGGTCGTCTTACTGGTTTCCAGTCTCCAGATAGTTGTGCGGAGGAATTCGCTGCCAGTGACAGGAGAAATGAGGCGAGCAGAAGAGCCCACAATGACGGTGCTACCATTTTGGCTCAAAACTTAGTGCTAACTTCCAATCACAGCTGCCCTTAACTGACTCGTCGCTATGCCAATAATGGTTTGGATTTTCTCTTAGAACCGCGTGTTTACTTTGCCGTATTCGGATCACCTAGAAAGTAAATAGCAAGCACAAACTAATAATAATATATGAATGTATCCAAAAAAGTTCATTATTTGTTATATTTTTTTTTTAGCATATCCGTTATCAATGTTGAGCAAACGGATTCCTATTTATTAATTATTTTTAAATTCACTAATTTTTTCTTACACAAATGACTTTTATTTTTGATTTCAGATTATTGATTTGTAAGAGGTACAGAAAATTTTAATTGTAAACGATTTAATTTCATTTCTGTATAATTAATATGATTATTTGTAAATTCATGTCAGAGTTCTTGAATCAATTATTTAATTTAGCTTTTAATAACAATCGATTTCATATTAAAAGCCTTAAGGTTTATATTTTATCAGTTGATAATGTTCGTGATAATTGAAATTTTTTCAAATAACGATCATTATAAAAATATGGAAGTATAAACAAATCATATTTTATTTAAAAAATGTTGATTCCTATTGAAGTCTTTATAACAGGTTTTAAGTCCCTAGGTCAACGTCTTCCATCGAAAATGGTATGGAAATAAGGACGGCGGGTTTGGGAAATTACTTATAGTTTATTAATACGCTCTACTTACAGCCAACTTTTGAGATCGGATAAGGGGATGGGTGGGGAGGTTCGACAAAAATACATACGTCAATGCCTTTAGTTACAAATCCATAAATCGATTGAATAATCAAGTATGTAATATATGAAAAAAAAATTGTTTGTGAAAGGTTAGAAGAATAGTATTATGGTATAATAATATATTATATACATTAAATACCTTACTCAACTGAACCTTTTTTTAAATTTTAATTAGCTTGTCATTATCATAATCATAATTATCACAATTTTTCTCATTAATATATTATTTCATTCTCACAGAACCTGAAGCATTTCAAATCCTGTTTGATACTTTAACGTTCAAAATTTTTTATTATCTATAAACAATTGAAGTAGATAATAGGGTTTATAGGGTAAAAATAATAGTCTACAAGAATTTTGTCAGATTGTCGATAGCTATTTTGGCTTCACGTCATCGTTAATTCGCGAACCACCACTTCAAAGCAACACACAACATAATTTTTAGCTCAGGCGCGATGTGCCTGCATTTGTTTAATAAAGCACCTAGGATTAATTTCTTAAAACAACTGGGAATTAATACATTTAATCAAGATAATAACCTACTTAATGACCAAACAAACATTAATTAATCGCATTTACTTAAAACATTATAAGAAGCTCATGTATTTACGTATAATCGACACAGTTTCAATATATATGTAATTTAACGATTAATTAATAACACCGTGTATGTTCCTTTTCCTACAACTCAAAAACATAGTAAGTACGTTAAATACTTTAATTTGAAATGAAAGTCTATAAATACAAAATTGTAGTATATCTCTTAAAACAGTATACATAGCTAAGCTAAATTGAGTTAAAAATAGTTCTGGCGATGACGTGAGGCAGAAATAACTATTAAAAAATTTCTAAAATTTTTGTAGAACAGAATGCATTGTTATTTTAATCCTATTATTATTGAGTTCTACCAAGTAAATCAATTAATGATATGTTGTTAAAATGTCAAATTTACAAATAAGACGTCATTTTAACACTTATGCAATGACGTCATTCAGAGGCGAGCAAAGTTTTCTATTAAGCACACTCACTCAATGTCAACACCTAACGTAGATACATTAATGCTTTGAAATTAAATGCAAACTTTTGGAGCTATTGTATTTTAAAAAATAAAACACAATTCATTTGTACTACTTCCACATATTTATAATGATCAGGACCGGTTTCGCTCATCACAAGCATTATCAACTGATAAAAATACAAACATAACAGGCTTATTTATATAAAATTGAATGTAAAAATGAAGGTATATAAAACTGATGGTTCATGAACTGAGACAAGAAAATACTGATTACTAATCAGTATCATAAAAAAAGGCCGGTATTGGATGAGTCACGCATGTCAAACAAAAAAAAAAAAAAAAACACCCCGGGCCATATAAACTAATTTACATCAGTGGAGGGCCGCATGTTTCCAATATTTAAAATTGGACCAAATAAAAGACGTATCAAATAAAAAATATTTCAAATTTATTTTAAAATATACAAATTATAAAGAAATTGACAATTATTTATTATTTTTTTGAGGACACTTGGGACCGTTTTCCACAAAGCAAATCATTATAATTTGTTGTAACAAATCATTATAATGTTTGTCAGTTCGAGTTCAATAGTGTGCTCGAATGCCTGAAGAGGCGGAAAGGCGAAACCCAGGTTGTTAGTGACAAAATACATGGAAATGTACAAAATCTCAACAATTCAAATTTTCATTATAATTTGGTCGAATATTTTGAGCTGTCGTAATTTTCGAAATTGACGGAAAATACTGATGGGTTAATCTTGACCTTTCTGGAGTTTTGTTGTTTTTCATTACAGAAATATGTGCTTCCGAACATAGAGATTATACGCATTACAAAAGATAGCATTTTAGGAAACCAATCAGCAGGTAAATATTTGTAAAATTTTGGAACTCTAACTTCAGAATATATTTGCTTCAGCAAAGAGTCACATTGGATTTCAATTAATTCCATTTGTAATTTAATGTGGCGCTGCTGTCACTGTCACGAGTATTGTTGCTATATGTAAAATTATTCGAATGCAAAATTTTAACTAAATTGTATGCAAATAACAGTAAATTCTTTTATATCAAAATAAAGAATTGATATTGTTATACAATTTAAAAAAATATTTTTCCAAGAAGCCTCGGTGGGCCGCCAACTATTTGTTGGAGGGCCGCGTGTTTGACATGCCTGCCGTAGATGTTATGTATTTGAACAAGTAAAAACACGCAATTGTCGTTTTGTGAATATCTGTAACGGACATGTTGCGTTACCATATGACAGCCCTACGCCTTTCAGTTAAAACGGATAAAATAATTAGTTCGCCTTTAAGCGGAAGTTTAATGTTTGCGGTTGTTACTAATTTGTTTATGACTATGCTATAATGTAACTAACATGTTCTTCTAAAATCAATGATCACGAATTTACTGAAACTATTTTATATATCATTTAGTTTTGTTAGAACTATATCATATCATTTTATATAGCAGGGCTCCGAACCGTCATTTTTTTCGTTCCGGTTCAAGTAAAAAAAATATCCGTTCATCTCTGAGTGATTTATTTTTAAATGTTTTTATTTGTATTCCAAATTAATTTTCTTAAATAATTTAGAACATTTTACGTTACATGTATGATAGTCAGGCGCCACCCTCCGAAACCAATGCCCTTGCTGCAACGCTCGGCCATAGCCGTAATTTTTAAAAATAGCATATTTTTTAAATTATGTGAATGACGAATTATTTATTTGCACGTCCTTGAACATTTACAGAACCGAAAAAAACGATATTTTTTACCGTTTTTCGTTCTCACAAAAATAACGGTTCAATTCCAGTTCGCAGCCCTAATTTATATCATTCATATTAGTATAGTCATATCATTCGTACTGACAATGGAATGCTCCATGCCCTACCTGAACAAAAGTTTCTATCCAAACACACTTTTACAAATTATCCCCCTTCATAGGTGTAAATCTACCCTTCTGTTATTCACCCTATAGCATAACACACAATGTCGCATAAATGATTATTTCTGTGATGCGTACTAATGAAGTTTTTTTAAGCGAGTGATGCCTCCATTTTGTTATATTATCGTTGTTATTAATGAACTAAAAATTTTGAATTGAAGTATTACGTGGTGTTTGATGTTCAACCAATATTTCTAAATTTATCTGCATCTGAAGTGGATACGAAGCTAAGGTGTATTTAAATCGAATATCAATATAATACACAAATTCAAAGAAAGCTCTAAATTTCGACGTACATGATTCCTTTTCGTTTATCTCTGAAAAAAGTGAGGTAAAGTTATTGTTAGGTGAAAAGTTTGTATCGAAAAAGTTTTATTATACCACTGGGAAGTTTGCAGCAGGTTTTTTTCTTGTATCGATCTTAGACACGCGAACGTAACAAGTAACAACAACGAATAAGGATGGAGCTTTGAAATTGTTTTTTAACATTTTTTTCAAAGCATCAAGGTTTGTAGTTTATCTAAAACTCACTATGGTTGAATGTTTTGGAAATAATACTGTACATTGTTGATGCATTTTTCTTATTTTTTAAATATAATGAAATTGAATTGACATTTACATTAATTTACTTAATTTATAATTTAAAATGCAATGCAATGATAAAATTACAATGCAATGATTGCCAACATTTCTATGTGGGTAAAACCACACGTACATTAGATATAAGGGTATCAGAACATTTAGCTGCCTTTAGATTAAAAAAAGAAACTTCGACATTCGCAAATCACTTGCTAATGGAGAACCATACGTTTAATGCGGATGATGGGGTTAAACTGTTGCATAAAAACATGGGGGATCATAAATTATTTTATCAGGAAATTTTAGAAATTAATAGAGGCCAGTTATACTCCTTACCAATCTTGAATGAGCAACTGAACCTTCCTAATTCTCCGCTATTATATCCGATACGTTGAAACACCTAACAGATTTCACTAAATGTGGAATGATTGTATATATTTACCCATTCGTCGAATTACATCCCGTCAAAACCCACAATACTATTATAATTGTAAAATCACTGGTATTTCTAAAAGAAGTTGAAAAGCGGCAACCGCCTTCGGCAATCGCCACTCTGGTAATATGGTGTTTACAAAATAAGGATTACGACGATTTCCGAAATTTTAACTCAGGTATCGGTGTGGCTCTCAGACGTATAATGTATTGCCTCGTAAATGATATTTGTCGCATTTGTATCTTCTATATAAGCGTTAGAAACTGTTTACTGTCTCTCAGTTCGAGTCCATTCGTGTGCTCGAATGCCTGAAGATGCCGAAAGGCGAAACCCGGGTCGTTAGTGACAAAATACATGGAAGTGTACAAAATCTCAATAATCCAAATTACTTAATTTAGTTAAAAGTATTTAGTCGTACAAGGACTACAGATCTCACGATGACATGCTGCCGTAATAGCTATCAATTAAATTAATTAATTATACTCATGGATGGTCAACGATCAACTTTGTTGGCTTCAGTTACGGATGTCGGTTACAGTTCGAATCCCAGTAAGTTTTTTCAACAGTTTCAAAAATTGATTTTTTCAATAAGTTCTCTTATAAAAACGTTTGCTAAGATACCTTAGGCAATAGGAGGTCGTATGCTATACATTGGGAGCAGACATGGTTTAAAAAAATCTTGTGGAACTAAATACTATTTTTTTATTCATATTATTTTCTCATTATATATAACTTAATATTCTTTCTCCTTATATAAGTCCTCAGTATATTTAAAATTAAATTTAAATATGTTAAATACAAGCAACTTTTCGTAGGAATCGGTGTTAATAACATGACTAGGGAAATTTCAGTAAAATGCTAAGAATTTTCCCTCTCACATGGTTTATTATGACAATTAATGGTTAGTTTAAACACGGGATTTTTTAACAGAAAAATAATCGATTGAAAAAATATATAAATTGGGGGTGGATTAAAAATAAAACACAATTTAAGTACTTACTACTCAATGACAAAAATAATAATACAATTGTCAAAATATGTTTATTTATGTACAAATAAAAAATACTGTTTGTGATGAATCTTAAGGCATTTAAAATAATAAATTATGTTTTTCGATTAAATAATAAAGTTAATGATTTGTCAATAACGAATAGGTATTTAATATGTTTATTTGCATATCTAATTATTTTTTCGCGAAGTAACGTAAACAAGGAAAAATATAACAAGCAAGGTTATTTAATTTAATCTGAAGTGGAAGAATTAGTCTTGGAAGAAAGATTGCTTTACCGAATAAATAACACCATTTTTTACGTGATCAATGCAAGTCTCGTATAAAAAAAATTTATCTCACTACTATACGCTGCTTGAAAGGAGTTCTTGTGACAGAGAGATGAATACATGTATTTTTTGGTATATAGAAGAGGTATATACAGATACAATAGAGCAAATAACCATGCAAGGATAACGTATTGTTTTGTTATTTTTTTAATCAAATAGTATTGAACTTTTTCCAAAACTTCTTTATTATTATAAACAATTATTAATAAGTTATTTGTATGCCTGTAACGTTTTTCAGTTGAAAAACACTCATACAATGCCGCAATCTTTCAATCTTATCATTACGTGAGACGATTAGAATAATATTTTAAATTGTGTGTCGGTTGAAAAGAGATAAATATCACGGAGAGCAACTTAATATTATTTCGTACACACTGATTACATAGGTTTATACGATAATAGAAAAAATGTTTATTTCAACGTACAATACTCGTTTGTTACTGAATTACATTATCAAATACGATAAAAAATTACTTTTCTCAGGATACATGATTTTTTTTATCATTCAACGCATAGCCTTAGAAACGATTATCAATAGAAGGCCACAGTTGGAAAATCGTGATTAAAATCAGCGGTCGTTAATCGGTGCCAGTGGTCTGCAGAGTTGTGGCAATAACACAGTTAGACAGTTGGCAATAACACAGACTCGAACTGATGAACTGTCAGTTCGAGTTCATTCGTGTACTCGAATGCATGAAGATGCCGAAAGGCGAAACTCGGGTCGTTAGTGACGAAATAAAAGGAAATATACAAAATCTCAACAATTCAAATTCGAATAGTTTCGGTTGGGGACTAAGGCGTCCAATCCTGGACTTGTTTTATGATTCCGATTTTATTATTGAGTGGAATTTCATTTTTTAAATTGTCTACACTTATCCTTCGATTTACGCAGTAGATATATTACATGATACACCGTGTAAATTAAAGACATGAAGGAAAAGATATTATAAAAAGTTCATACAAAATCTTGATAATTCAAGTTCAGGATAAAAAAATACAACTTAAAAACGGCGACTCATACAAAACGTGGGTACATGTTCCAAAAAAAACGTTCAAAAAACATAGGATGTTGTTGTTTTAATTTACTATATCATCAAAATGTATAAAACGAAATAATAATAATTTTGAACACGTGCAGCCACAAAAAACAATGTTCGTTTGTTTTTAATGTATTTATTTATTATTTGATTTATTTTAAGTGTTGAGATTTTCTTACTCTAATAAATTTGTGCGCGGTGGACTAGTGGCATATCCTTTATTGAAATAAGTCAATATGCTCCACGAAAGTATGCTTTACTTTTCATTTCGCAAGTGAATAGCAGACACAATTTGAAAACATGACATATTTTATAAAATGAGGGGCCTAGAAACAATAGCCGCCAACTCCATACCAAGCTTTTTTTTGTGTAAATTAGACAAAAATTTCTTCCCACCCATCCGATCTTAAAAACGGGGCGTAACGAGTGCATTTAGTTAACCACTAATCCTGTCCTAGCTCTATTCTTCTATCCTTTGAGAAGACCCCGGATCGAAGAGAGGCGAGCGGCTGGTTATCCGGAGTCCTGGAAGGGCTGATCTCAGACAAACACTATTTTAAATCCGGTTCAAAACTTATTTATTTTCCATTCAAGATGCAGTGGTTTAACATTACACAAATATATAAATCTTAACACATAAAATTGATTCTACATTTACATTTACTTAGCAACTGAATTTACTTTAAGTTATAATACAAATGACACAACGAATTTAAATTAAATCCAATGCAAATCAAAAAAAACAAACAATTCACATCGTCACGTCACCTTCGCCACGAGAGCGCAGCTCGTCCCACTCGGTAGATCGTAATCGACTGTCTACAAAAATTCAAAAAAACTCCCTGCAAAGTTGGAGCTACCCTTTTCCGTAAAAATGCACTCGTCCAGCGGACGTAACCGGGGGCTATTTGAACGCCTGGCAACAAGAAAGAGCCTTTTCTGCGAAATATTGCTGTTGCCGCTGGCTGATTTCAGTTCAGGACACTAATGACACTTATACTTAACAAAAACCAGGGTGTGTCACCTTACTTTCACAGCAGGTTGAGCAACTGAGTAACAATAATATATAAATAATGGACATGGTAAAAAATAATATAATTAGCTACATTAGAGTATGGTTTTCTGCTTTTGTTTTAAAACTCGTATTTTGAATACCCACAACACACGGAATTTGTTGTGTATGTGAATTTATTTGAATATTTTTGATAATTATTATCAGCAAGATGTCAGTCATAGTTAAACATTTTCAATATGTAGAGTTTGCCGCTATTGTTTTATGCCATTCATATATATGCCTGTATATTTACGCAGGTCAGGTTTATCAAATTCACTTATTGGTATCGACAGTTGAACGATGATAAATCTGCTCATGCTATGAAGTACTCTATGAACCATAAACATTCGCAATGTGCGATGCCTAGCACCTATTACAGAGGAGAAATATTCTTTTTGTTATGTATGAAGTACACATCCGAGTTGATTTTATCGCATTGTAAGCGAACAATCCATTTCCTTCATTCTCGTTCACAATCCGCGCAGGGTCGGCTGAATGAAATTCAACGCCCATATATGCGCAACACACTTATTCAATTTACATCTGACTAGATAGTTTCCTTTCTTATGTTCACATATAACCTATTTGAATAATGTAGTTTTTATTTTGTATTACTTTATAAATGATAGTTTTTGGAAACATTTATCTATTATTTAAGACATCGACTGAGGGTGCTTGACGGAATGAACTCGAGTTCATTCGTGTACTCGAATGTATGAAGATGCCGAAAGGCGAAACCCGGGTCGTTAGTGACGAAATACATGGAAATGTACAAAATCTCAACAATTCAAATTTACCTATTATTTCACTAATATGCCTGTGTTAGACGCCATTTTTCTCTGATATAACTGTAAAGAACAACTATGGAACTATAAACAGGCTCAATAATTTAGCACGTTTATTTCTATAATCTCAATAGTGAAACATAAAAATGTTTGGGACTAGAGATGTCGAAAACCTGAAAATTTTGAAATGGAAATGAAAAAATATATACAGTTATCATATATATATA
This sequence comes from Himalopsyche phryganea, assembly GCA_022494535.1. Classification (NCBI taxonomy): domain Eukaryota; kingdom Metazoa; phylum Arthropoda; class Insecta; order Trichoptera; family Rhyacophilidae; genus Himalopsyche; species Himalopsyche phryganea. The sequence continues at coordinate 3,347,365 of JAGVSL010000019.1, read as the reverse complement.
TATATTTATTATAATGGATTTTCCCAATTTTCCAGGAGAATTAATTCCCATACAAAAATTCCGGGTTTTTCCTGGAAAAAATAACTAGGGAATTTGTAGTTAGGACATAAGATTTTCCCTTTTAATATAATATATTGATCGTATTTACCTGGTAGAACTCCAATCATGATAAGGTTAAAGAAAAGCAAAAATATTTTTGCTACAAGAATTATAAAATATATCTTTTAGCTATTTTATTATGACACCATTGTCGGAAAGATAACGAAAGTTAATTGAAAAATTATGTACTACACGTATCTTAATCAAAGCTAAGCAAGATCCGGGAAAGCTTTACAAATACATAATAATATCCGAACTAAAATGCCTGTACAATAAAAATGTATGTATGTACATACTGTGTTTCTCACCCCTGAAATATTTATATCAAGCCATATCTAGTGCGTTAAGATAAAGTGACGTTCCACAGTTGCGTTGTAGTCGTTATTTTGCTTTATCGAGTAGTAATCAATCAGGTGACGTAGATGATAATTTAAAAACGTGTTGAATCTTATATTTGATTTTTTTCCTCTCAATACTGCCCCAAAAATATAGGCCGTGTTATATTCGGGCTATATATATCATTTTTCTTCCTAGTTCGTTTCTGAGTACTTCTCACAGCTCGACATAGCGATCCGATTGCAGTGAACGCGGCATGCCCATTTTTATCATAGCTGCATACTAGACTTTCGACTTTTATTAGCTTAGCACACTTAACAGGATTTTTGTGGAAAAACCGGTCTCGATTGAATATTTTTATCGAAATTTTATATTAGACATCTTGCTCAAACTTTATCGTTCTTTAATTGGATTAGAATTTATAATATAAAAATATTTATAAGTAAACGGTATTCTATCCTACTATTTAAAAACGAGGTTAAACGATTGAATAATAATCATTACTTTAATAATATATCTACTGTTAAAATATTCCATTAGATTAAAAGAATATGTCTACATGAATTAAGTCAATTTCTTTCAATGGTAAAAAATTATTAAAAAGAATTACTAATACTTAAATCGAATTCGTAAATGATTTATGAATCTCATTAAGTGGTCAGCTTAATAAATGAGGGTTGAGGTATGTAAATAGAGAGGCTTAAATTAATTTCATGATTTTCTTAAATGTCGATTAATTCAAAAAACGTTTTTTCGACTTAACGCCATCTGCCACTATACCGGCGATATAATATTGAGGCTATACCGACAGAACGCATTAAGTTAGTTTTTGGTGGTTTTCTGTTTTAAATTTCAAAATTGATGCAATTCTACGTACTACGTACTAAGTCATAGGATATAATGGCTTTGAAAATAAAACAGTATTTAGTCATATTGTTATTTTTATTTTGCCAGAAAGCATGCGATGACTATAACTCATCGATACCAAAATCTTACGATTTGTATGCCAAGAAGATTATTTTTCATAATGTAATACAAAAACTTTTTGAGTCACAAACGATTATTGCACACACTTGTGAGAGTACTTTGAAAAAAAAAACTGCGCTTAGTCAGATTATCACACAAATTAGTTTCATGACTTAATGCCTTCTGTCAGTATAACCCCCAATATGTTCTTTGAAATAAAACCGAATGCGATACTGTGTATATTCTTCATAATATTATTTACATCCCTATTAGTTTCATATTGAAGAATACAGAAGGTGGGAACTTGCATAATGTCGTTAAGTGCGGCCCTTTGACTGAACTTAAATATTCCATTTCATTGATATTACTCATTTGCAAAATAATGTATAACCAAATAATTATAATCTTATAATTTAAGACATCGACTGAGGGTGCTTGATGGAATTTCAATACCAAACAAGAACGAACAGCTGAACATCCCAAATTCTCCGTTGCTGTATCCTATACGTTGAAACACCTAACAGATATCACTAAATGTGGAATGATTGCATATATTTATCCTGTCGTCGAATTGCATCCCGTCGAAACCCACAATGCTATTATATTGTAAAATCACTGGTAATTCCAATAGTAGTTGGAAAGCGGCAATTCGCCACTCTGTTAATACGTTGTTTACAAAAAAGGATTAAGGCGACTCAAGAAATTTTAACTCAGGTATCAGTGTAGATCCTAGACTAATATTTGTCGTATTTGTATCTTCTATATAAACATTAGACACTGTTTACTGTCTGTCAGTTCGAGTCCATTCGTGCGCTCGAATGCCTGAAGATGTCGAAAGGCGAAACCCGGGTCGTTAGTGACAAAATACACGGAAGTGTACAAAATCTCAATAATCCAAAATTATAATCTTGCTTAAGTTTCTTGAATGCTGTGTTATTTGATAACATACGAATTTAATACATCCTTACAATATGAAATAGTTTCCCAGCCTTTGACATAAGAAGTTTTGTGTATATATTACAAAATCCATAAGAATTTTTCAATATACTTTGTATAGATAGATATATGAGAATCGTCGAAAAATATTTTATTGAGTATTAGTTTTATATGTAAATAAGAGACATGGCCAAATTTTGAACTTGAGCATGTACGTAATCGGCCAATTTATTGCATTGTATTTCATCTCGCATTGAGGAGGCACGATTCTCTGTCATCAACTCTGTGTAAATGAAAATGTTGAGAACTTGAGAATTTAACATTACTTATCAGTTTTTTGAGTCAAAATGGTCGTTCAAATGTTGGTAAAAATCAGAAATGAATTGGCGCCTTGTACAGCGTTGGTCAATATATTAAATGCTGTTAATATTTTTTGAGCCTTGTACGCAGGCAGGTATTTATTACGTAAAACTATCATATTAACAAACCTTTTCGTAACCACTTCTGTATTGCTTGCATAATTATTATATTCACAGAACATTGAGAGTTGACGCTTATTTTGCGACATCGGAAAAGTAATTTTCTTATAAAATGTCGTTGAATCACGCTATATGGACACAGTGTCCTGTGGCATATGTCAGAGAAACAGTTTGTGTCGTAACTTAATCTTGAAGTAAAAATACACGACGTTTATTTATAAAAAAATATTGTAATCTGCAAGAAATATCATGCGTTTTATATTGAACGATTGCGCCAGAGGATATGATAAAGTGGTTTCTCGAAAACACGTAGTTACTTAGAAATTTGCAATGCATAATACACATAAGTTAATTATAACATGTATTTATCGTATAAATTATTGACTTTAATTTAAACACTGTAAATTTAATGAATAACTACTATTACGCTATTATTGAATGATATTTTCTTGAGGATGATTTGGAAGAATATTTTCTAGATCTATAACCGAGTTATCAACGTCGTTGTCTTCGTTTGCGGTGTTCATGGAATCGATTCCCAATACGGACGTTTTTATAAATGGATTTTTCAATCGATTTACGGATTTGTGTTTGAAGGTATGGGTGTATTAGATGTCTAAATTACATCCCACCCATCCGACCCTAAAAGCGAGCGTAACTTAACCACTTGACTTGTCCTAGTCTTTTGTTTCTATCCTTACTCTTCGAAAAAGAAAGGTTGAACGACTGAATAACGAGCAGTTCTCTTTCTCGTCTCAGAAGTTCATATGCTTCACATTGGGAACGGAAATAATTGTATTGAAATTAAGTAATCTATAATTAATACCATTGTTGACTGATTTGTATGTGGAAGATTTATTTTTGCTCTTTATGAAAAACACTATCGTTACAAAATTGTCTTCATAGTTATACATTTTATACAATATTTATTGCGGATTACTGTTGTACGGCTTAATTGGACATAATGTAGTATTCTGTCCAATTGATTGAAGAACAAACCTTTAATACGATCTAATCTCTATTGTTCGCGATGTAGTTTGTTAATGGCCCACAGAATTGCACAAATGCGATAATAATTATATCTTATTTTATGTGACAGAAATATAATTTCAAAATTCACCCATCCGCTTATGTCTTTAATGGGTCAGCCAACAAATTCTAGTAAGTTACATTTAAAATTTATTATTGTGTCAAGATTGTCTGTGAGATAAAACAGTATCGTGTATGGAAACGTTGCAAAAGGCATGCACGGTGCAAAACATGTTCTGTCGGCACCATGTCATTTCGTGTGGCCGCCACTAGTCAGCGTAGGTTATTTGATATAGGAATACTACATTTCTAATGCTGTATTATTGATGAATAATTATTTGTTATGCTGTCAGACGTAACATGAAAGTGATTCATAAAGCATAACAGGTGGCATTAGATAATTGAAAGCAGATAATCGCATTCAAGAACTTGAATCACCTGTAATGTTATTTTTTTTCTCTCGCTCGATCAGTTATTTTTTTTGAGACGTGTTTTCGTTTTCTTAATTGTAAGATGGGTTATTAAAATAGTAATTCAATTATTTATTATTAGAAGTTTAATTTTAACATTCACATATCAACCGAAGACAGTATTTTTAACACCTGTTTTTCTTAATTGAAGTAATGATTTATTGTCGATCGCTGTAAAGTAATTTTGTATTGAATTAAATGTCGTAAAAAATCGTATATAATTCAATAACGGACTGATCAAGTTTAAATTTCTTTAACACTCATTAGGTTAAAATAAAATATTCCGTTTATTGCATAGCCTTTCGGCAGTATAACTATAACCCGAAAATGAATACGTAAATTATTTTCCATGATTATAAATTCCTAAGGGTACTTAACGTTGTACTCACCACCACCCACTACGGCGTCACACTGTTCTTAAAAAATGTATTCCGCAGTGTAACAACTTTCAATTTTATCGTTAAATTTACTAAAAACTAAGAACTGTTTTTTACATAATTAATTTTCAATGTTTTCAATAATTTTTGATCACAGATTAGAAGTTATTCATTTTAAAGAGATCCGTAAAATTTAATTGCAGATAATATCAATTTCAATATTAATTTGTTTGATTATCAGTAAATTCCTGTCTTACTTCTTGCACCAATTGTTTTATATACCTTGTAATTAGTCACCCTCAATGTTATATGAATAAGCGTGTTAAGATTTATTTTTCATCGGTTCATAATGCTCGCCATGAACGAAACTGGTCCTGATCTATATGTATATATATATATTTACATATAATTACATTACATATAATATATTTACATATATATATTTATCGACAGAAAAAGCTTTTTAAATTAACGTTATTTTTATTCATAATATTGTTTTTTTATGCACTTCCCTCGTCATTTACTCTATCTAATATTTGATGCCTTGTTTTGGTTTACGTTGTTAAGTTTCAGTGTGACACGGTTTTCAAACAAACTTTGCTCATTATTGATGACATGAGAAAACTAATGTTTCGTTATTATTATGGGCTCGACGATGTTCGTTTTTTAAGATACAAGTATTGAGCAGATACGTTAAATTTGTTTAAATTTAAAAGTACAAGAACATATATAAGGTAAATGTACCAGTAGATGACTTTTTTCAATAAAAGTGCCCAACATGAGAAACGTAGACGCGGGATTGCTCTAAATTGTAGAGTTCGGACAAGAACCTTGTCAGATTGAGGAACTAACTTGTCATTCGGGTGTCATAGCGGCCATTTAAAAACAACACCTTATGCAGTAAGTATTTTATTTTGAATTTCTTAAGAAATTTTTTAAGGATATCAGTGAATGTAAGCATATTATGTTACTTGATTCAATGAAGAGTGGTCTTACAGGAAGCTCTGATGAAAAGTTATCATGAAGCCCTCTGATTAAGCATGGTCAACTACTGAAAAAAATGTGGTCAACTACGGGAACTTTCAATTTTTTAGATGGTCAATTACTGACACAAAAACATGGTTGTTAAAAATTGAACACAATTTTTTTATAACAGACCCTTTTCTAATTTTTGTCTTATAATATCAATTTAAACATTTGATCCATTATGAATACACTTGCTTTGTCATCATTCGGTCTAATGCTAAACGATAATCGTTATTTTTTTTGAAGTTTTCTCTTAAACGGTCAACTACTGGTACATTTACCTTAAATGTTTAAATTTAAAACTGCATATTGTATCACATAAATGACTAAGACCGGTTTCTGTTACAAAGAAAATTCTTATATTTATATTAAAGAGACAATAAGAGCAAAACTACAAAAAAAATGTTGATGTTTGGACCTTTATCCGTCTCTAGTACCTGATTAGGTCGCATTTACGAAGAAAGCGCGAAATTTGTTGAAAGAAAACCTCATACATAATGATAGAAAAGTTGTAAACGGTGTGAAATGTATTAGGGGAACAGAAAAGGCGCGGGAAATTCATCCATCAAACAGCGGGACGCTTTTCTCGGAGGAAGCGGATTTTGTAATCACAATCAGCAGAGGTACGAGAGTGTGGGGGAACTTTCAAATAAAGCGAAAATTTAATCCCACCGCAAAAAAGCTAACGATTTTTTGATTGAAATTAAGTACACAACAACCTTTTGCGTAAAACAACAATTTTTGCTAGTGAAAACATTAACCAAGTAGATAGCCATTTTATTTCGCATTGAGCTCGAAAAGTTTACAATAAAGTAATCAATTATATACTTTTGTGAGATTAACTTTACTGTCTAGATTTCAAATTTTCTTATTATGTATAAATTTTTTTTGAATCTTAACTGTTATAAAATGAAAATAATGTGTAGGTATTCTATCTTACTCGTATACAAAATCAGAAAATACGCATGCAGTACAGAAGTATTTTAACGTGTAATCAAAGAGCACTCGCAAATTTCAATGAAAAACGAGTCAGCAGTCGTGTTATCGGGAGGTCTACTTTATTAAGAATATTTTTATCCAGAATATACATTTTGCGACGAGTTGTTAGTTAGTTACAGAACAATATTATTGTTATTTATTGCTTGTGAGTATTTGTCCTTGGATAACCGGACTATAGGTGTGATAAATAATTATGATTTAGTGATTAATACTATTTGTGATAGGTATTTATTAATTTCTCGGTATTAAGGATGACGAACGAAATTGAAAAATACTGTCCGTTACATTCTCTTTCAAAACTATTTAGTAACCAATTCGATCGAGGAAACATTTCTCTTCGTATTATTTTATATTGGTCATCGTATAAAGAACATTCGACAGAATTGCAGAACATTAAATTTGATAGGTAATTTAAGACCAATCCGTAGATATTTTCGGTGAAATTCTTGCTCGCTGGCTTTTTGTAGTACAACGTTTTTGCTAATTCATCTGCGATTACAGTAACAAGCAATCATTCGCCTTTTCGAAAGCACCCAATTATATTCCCTCCTTTTCAAAGACAGTTTACTTTTACTTAAATGTATTGGAAGTTTTTTTTATTCCGAAATCAACGTATTTTGAAAAATAATATAATGTGTTCGTACATATCATTTTATTTGCTCCCGTTACAATAAAATTTAATGTATATTTACTAAACTGTTATTGCTGATGCAAATTGATAATATTCGATTTGTGAATATTTAAGTTTTCGCTTCAAGTAAAAAATCTAAATAAATAATCACTATCTAAGTAATCTTTTGATATGTGATCTTTGCCTCAATACTTTTACATGCAATAATTAAAATTCCATATAAAACTGCTGGTAAAAAAATAATCGTATTATTTTTAAATGAATAGATTTATAAGAATTAAAACCGCCCTTAAGTAGGCAGAAAAAGCTCGACGACTTTCATTTCGTCTCCATTATAAAGCTTACAATACAGTATGTTAAATATTATTGAAACTAAAGTTATGTAGATGTATAAGTTGATAATCATTTTCGACGTTTTATATTTGATATTTATTTACGTGTATACAATTTATCAATGTTATATAAACACTGGAATTTAAATTATCTTGGATGAAATACAAGTATCTAGGACATTTAAAGCTTTAATTCTTTTTTTCTTAATTTAATGAATTGTTCAGTTGACATTTCCTGATTCCGTAATGAAAAAGCTGTAAGAAATCCCTGTGATTTTTGATTCAGATCTATAAATGTTAATACAAATATAATAGTTTTAATGGATTTCGTTTGATTAGACATTATAAAAATATGTTCAATGACTTCAGACACAGGTTTGTAATTTTCCGAAAAGATTGCTTAGCAAAGGTTGATAAATAAACACAGTATGAGTGAATTATAGTTATATCCCTTATTAAAGGTTAATATATTACAAAAATATAATAAAATTTGAACAAATAAAACACACCTAAACAAGTCGAATCAGGACTTTTGAACAAACAAGATGCACTGAGACTGTTGAACCGGCGTTTTCTTTCAGTCGAGTATTTATTTTGTCACAAGTTGTAAGCACATGCGCGCCGTCACTTTACTTTCGCTTTGCACCAGACTAGTAGACCAAAGATTTTGGCTGACGGATGCGTTCTGGTAAACCGTCGCAGCCTCGACGGATCAGTTAGCCTCTTTACCTCCGCGGTCTGCTTCACCGAGGAAGGGGGTCTCTACTGGTGGGGCACCGATCGCAGCACTTTCCGGGGACCGATTAGATACATATCCCTCAGATGAACAGCCGTAGCTGCAGAATGATTTTACATGTAAGAAGTCAATGCGTAACAAATATTGAAATAATCTTCAAAGACATTGGTCACAAGGTTATATCTTTCAATAACGCCATTAATTCAACACGATGGTCGTAAACTTGACTTTTTTTTGTTATGCTTTGAATAATATATCATCAATATTTATCAGTTTACAATCAATATCAACGGCGTATACAATTTTTACGATTGGACGGGAATTAAAGACATCACAAACATCCATGTCTTCGAACAAAAATCCATAAATCGACTTATTATACTTAATCAATTTATGAAACATTCCTTAATGGGATTTGAATCTGTGAGATCCATTTTTGAAGCTAACCAAGTTGACCACTTCACCACGGACCCGGCTAACATTTGTATATTATAAATATTATGCTGATCATTGGCATGCGGTGGATGTATCTCTATCTCTATCACACGACCTAACTTGTGTATAAGCAAGTAGGGCACGCACCCTTCAGTTTACATGTGATTGAGCGAGAAAGTGAGAAATTCACGGCACGCGCCTGGTGATGATACACATTATGTTTAGAAATAATTTAAATATATTTATCGCGTTTAAAACAATGTACACATAATCGGACCCTTCCTTCCCAAGTCCACCCACTTTTTTTTAAAACCCTATCCGACCCCTATTCGGAGCATATGGGCATCACGCGGTTCCTCCAAGCTTCTCTGTCTCCGCCAGTCTCCTCGTTTCCTCCCAGGTCATCCCAGCGTCCCGTAGCTCCGCCGAATACATCATATGGATTGTCATCAGCGGCCTACCACTATTTAATTCTAGGCCGGATATATATATAATATTGATAGAACTACTTCTCTAATGTGTTTCCATTTTGTATCATATACAGAATATATTCTATGACAATTTGTTTTAAACGGTTTCAATTAGAAAGTAAAATAATAGGTTTACGAGAGTTGGAAGCATTCTTGTTGCATGTATTCTTATTTTATGGCAATGTACCTTTAACATCGAGATTTTAGTGAGATAAAGGAAATCGAGTCGACGACTTGCTCTCGATTTCGTGTGGTAATAATGCTTCCTTTGTAAGAGTCAGATGCCTGACGTTGTTTATGAGATTGATAGGTGCACTGTCGGATTTTTTTATTCATAATAAAAGTCTCTACGGGCCAATTTTTTGTGTGTGTGGGAATTTCCGTCGGCGAGTTCCGATCTCGTTTGTCAGATGATGGCTAGGTTTGATACAATATATAATAGAACAATCTATCTTTATTTATTTTATCATGATTCCGAATTTTTTACATGGTTTCAAAATATCAATTAATATATTTCAAAAATAGCTTCGTTGTTAAATAATAAAGAGTTATTTTTACGTAATTTTGATTTCTTTCTACCAACCGAATAAATCTAGGGTATTCAGAAAAAAAATGCAAAGACTGCAAAGCAGCTCGTATCGCATTGGTCTCAAAGTCAATGCGAGTAAAACCAATGTACTCTGCAAAATTTTCTACCCGGACCCGACTACCTTCTACGAGCGTGGGGCAAGACACCGAGAGAGTCGATGGTTTCAAATACTTGGTGAAACACATCACGGGAGATAGCAATCCTCGTAAAAAGTTCGCGATCCTATGACGGATAGCTGGACAAACCTAAAGTACATGGTAACCGTATACTGTATTTCGAAAACAGATGCTTGCGGTGAATACTTGGGGTGCGGTGGTTTGACTTTCTCAGGAACCCGCGGACGCACCAGCCTCTTAATTCGTCCGAAATATAAAAAAGAAACTGACGATGGCCCTATCTTGAACATATGCTGCGATTGCCCCAGGGGAGCCTGAATCTTGCTCGTATCTTCAGCCTAGTGGAAGGCGGCCGATGACCACCGATAAGATGTACTCGGCGGGCGCTGGGCCGACCTTTGTGGAAGCAAGCGGTTTGGGGAGGGGGGGGGGGCAGATAATCTTACGTACATTAATCGCTTCCTTAAGTAATGGTGGGAGATACGTTTTCATATGCGATATAAAAATCCAATAATTATCGCAAGTTAATTAACGTAACATTTAACCCGATCCCTGTTGAGCCGTTTAAATGATATTTCAATACCAAATATTTCAAAAATGAATTCAGTTGTGTTGGTGTTAAGCATACTTATGGAGATTATCAGGCTATATTTTATTACAATAAAGTTTTAACACTGTTAACATTCTTACATTTTTGAGTATCGGCTATCGCACACTGAAATCTGCTGTCTCAATAGATGATACGTTAGCCGTCAGAGAGTTAAGCATTGACATTTATCATCAATGTACAATTTACTTTAAGGCGTGAAAACAAATTATCATATTTTTATGACATATTTATCGGCACGTCGTCGCATTAATATATGCAACATTAATTAAAAGCCATACTTAAGTATTTTTCATTTAAAATTTCACATTTCTGTCAGTACACAGACATGCTGATTTTATTTTATTATACAAGATGGTTTTGTAACTAATATATTTTATTGGCTTACTTTGAGTTTTGTAGCAACATCACGTAGTTAGTAGTCGGCGAGTTTGTATTTGTATGTGTCAGAACAACCAGTCAGCGATTTAACATTAAATATAATGCCTTACAACTTCTGTATTTTTATATGTAAATATTAGTATTTATGACTCAGTTTCGTCAGGATAAGATGTACTAACAATTAGACGTTGGGGTTATTTTTGTGGAAGATATTGTTGAATGTTGAAAATATCACCGTGGACCCGTACCTCATCTGACACCCACACAATATAGTCCATCTTATATGTAATAGCCCAGACCGGTCAGTAGGCGTAGATGTAGATGTTTTATTATTATCACATACATATTTAGGTATGAACTTTTTTCATGACCTAAGCGTCCACGGTACATATAAACAATACATACAGTTCCGACGTGACGTAAATACCGAGGCAAACAAACAACAATCAGTCCGTCAGTATTTATCGAATAAACTATCCGAGCTGTTATCGGTTATTTGTGATTCATTTAAAGTTGAAGTAATTGACAACATTTCTACTAAATTCTACTAAAACTGGGTGCATTTATAATTTAGAAACGTATGTGTTTTTATTACATGGGGGTGTACCTTTCACATGAACAGTCAATTGATATGACTATTATCGGAGACGTATATTCTTTTTAACCGTCATACACATTTATGGATTAATTGACTAATATACTTATATACGGATGTCATTAAATGTAACATGAATAATCATTAGAACAAATTGGGCAAAATACATCATTTAACAAACGGTAATGCAAATATAACGTTGTTGTGTTAATAATTTTGCGCTGTACATCGTGTAACCATAAATTTAAAACTGACCCGCTTTATTCTATCCACATTGCATAAGTAAATTATTAGTTGATGTAGAAACGTCTAAATTTGCACTTGGTATTGAGTTAAGATATTTATTTGCACAAGTTGAATGTGAGCAAACAAAAATTTAATTATTTGCAAAACTTTTTGGAGCGTGCTAGATTTATTGCCCGCTGACGAAAAACCTTTCCTATTGTCCACCTCTCACTTGAGTTGCTGTTGTCGAATTGTTTTTGATGTTTGGTATGTCACCCAATACACTTGACCATGAAAGTCATTTTTGTCTGTCGACGTCTATTGAACGTCAGCTGTCACCATTAATCAGCTGTTCGATAAAGAATATCGCTGACATTTCAACACTCACTAAGAAACTTTACAAAATGATATCGTATTTGTGATTGCTTTGTGTAAATTGTTGATAAAATAATGATCAGTAATAAATATTCGTCATTCTTAAAATAATCATAAACGTGTACATAAAATAATGAAAACATATAAAGACATACATTGGGTAAAAAATAAATTAAAATTCTTATAAATATTGCGTTTTGTGTGAGATTTTAAAACCGACAAGTATTATCTTTTGTTGTACGAGTATCAGTAAGCTTTGTCTGATCTGTCTAGTTTAGAACGCTGCTATAAGAAAACATTGATACATTTTCTGTGTATGTATTCATTGAAATAAATACTAGTCTCGAAACGCCTCCATACTATTAATTGAGTCGTATATTATCAAAAGTAGAACTATCCCATATTTGTCGAAATTGAACTAATACTGCCACAAATAAAATTTTGGTATCAAAATCATGTACATGTGGTATAAAAACGTAAAAGAAAATGATGCTTGTTACCAAAATCAGAACGATTAACAGCTTTGGAAACAGAAGTGAACAGTTTGGTAAATTATTCTTTCGACCAATCACAGAGTTACCTTAAGTGATGTGACAATATGGCCGCTCATACAAATTAAAAACATCAAGAAACTCAAAAACGCCAACAAAACGTTTTTTGTGTTCATCTCGAAACTTCAAATAGTGGATAGTTCTACTTTTAATACTGTACGACTCAATTATGATTATCTGGTTGATCTTTTCTGAATTCGTCCCTGTAGAAGATTATCAGCTAATTTTTTCATAGATTAGTAATATAAAGTAATTTTTTCCATGTCCGCTCCCAACGTGGAACATATGGTTTTCTAATAGAGGTATGTTAACATAATTTTTCTGAGAGAAATGCTATTTTTTTGACGTAAATAGGGATAGCGGGATGGGGCTAGGACAAGATTAGTGGTTAGCTTATCGCTCTCGCTACACCCCGTGAGGATCGGATTGGTGGGAGGGAGTTTCAGACGTCACAAACACTCAGACTACGAACAGAAATCCATAAATCGATTGAAAGATCAATTTATGAAAACCGTCCGCACCGGGAATTTTAACTCAACAATTTAATTCGTTTGTGTGTGAATAATCACATAAACTCAGATTATATTCTTTACCATTTCATTGTGAAGGTTGACTTGAAATTTATATGGTTACAATGTTCAGGTGCGTGAACATAGCACTGAATTTCGATTTTATTAAGTGTGGTCCCGTGTGAGTTATATAATTTTATATGATTTCATATAGAAATAAAAAATAATACAATTTTTAACAACATTTCTTTTCTTTTTGGTTGCAGGTAATGAAAACATAAATATTTATCGTCTATTTCATCTGATTTTGATGAAAAGGTAAGTCAGTATTCACTTGAACGGTTTTATGTATTTTTTTTTTTTATTGAAAGACATTATATGAAAATATAATACATAAATATACTCACAGAATTGTTTCTTCCCATTTCTATCATTTTAAATTGCTCTCTCGCAGTGCGAAGCCGGTTTCTATAGTAATACTCACCCTTTGGCTGCTACTGCCTTCCTGGCCAATATCAAAAACAACGATTTATCGTTGTGTATCATCCAGTGAGTTAAGTTGTGGAATATGTCGATGGTTTAGTCGGCTTAGTGCATTATATTGTATTTTCAGTTGTGCTTGTTTTGAAAAAGAACGAATTTGAAAATTTGAAATGCTTGAAAGATATAGGCGAAATGGACCCCTCAATAACCCATTTTGCCGTACAATATTTTTATAGCATAGATATGCAGACGAAGGTTTTGTGTATGTTAAAACAGTTTCGCCAAAAACCTGACATACAATTTCTTTGCACTGAAATCGATGTATGTACTCTAAATTAGAGTTTATTTTTATAAAAAAATACTGCATTATTAACCCGGCATGTTAATATTGATGATATATATTCAGTACATCATTAAAAAGCAGTACATTCAAAATATTCGTATTATACTATATAGATTATAGATCTTTAAAATCAGCGCATTTACCAGATAAGCATGGGCTGAATGCCATATCGTTTAATTTCATACTTGCGATGAATTTGATGTGAAGTTTATTTTTTTCTTTTTTTCACTCGATCGTGCATCCCAAACTGTGGGTCGCAAAATATTTATTAATGCATATTCTTCTTTTCACATATGGATATATTTGTTATATATTAAATTAAAATTTATTCAGCGGCCAGTCTACAGGTGTATGTTTATATATAATGTCAAATAAAGGTTTTGATAACCAAATTAATTTAATTTTTTAGAAGGCGGGCCATGGTTTATTTGTTGCAAATTTTGTGGGTCGTGGAATGAAAACGTTTGGGAAGTACCGATATAGAAGACAAAATATTTCGTTTGCTAAATGGTCTGTATATTAAAAATTAAAATTCCGTCAGTAATAATTATCGTCACTTTTTTCTCGTGGATTTGTTGTAACTTAACTTATTTAAGTACAAATCTTTTCCCATTAGTCTGGTAATTATAACTTTGCAATTCCACTTCTGCATCCTTCAAAAGTTATCGCTTATACACTTCCAATTTGAGAAAAAAAAAATATTCGTCGCTGTTGAAAGTTATAGAAATCGCTGATTTACATTTGAAGACAAATTACATTTGAGTACTTTTCATTGGCCTGCATTTATTGAGTCAGTAAGTATTTCAATTTTTGGTCAGTAAGAAATAATAAATGGGCAGTAACTAGTTTTATAAATGGTCAGTATACACGTGGCCAGTTAATAAAATAAATGGTCTGTATACATACACGAGGTCAGTTAATCAAATAAACTGTCAGTTATTTATGTAAAATGGTTATTTATTAAATTAAATTGTCTAATATTAATATCAAACGGTCAGTTTTTTTAAAATAAATCTAACCTTACCTATCTTTTATTTACTGACCAAACATATTTATTAACTGACCATTTATTATTTCTTAATGACCATTTGTGGGGTTAGTTACTTACTAAATAATTAGTTGATTTTTTTCATCCATCCAAGGTAAATGAAAGTGAACTGAAATGTAAAATGTAAACCTGTTACATAAATTTGACACGATTTTTCTGGTAGCACGCGTTTCGATTTTATTTCGCACTATTTTGAACGCGAATTTTATTAATTATTTTCAACATTTCCTATGCCTAATTAACATTCTTCTAAATTCAGTATACATTAATAGCACAATGTACCACGCCTGGTATTGCGTGCCTTATTATTACTAATGATTTTAAAAAGCTAAATTGCGTTTTGAAAGAGTTTATCTTTAATTGTATTCGCATACATTATAGCTATCAAATGAAGATACATTGAATTAATAATAACCATTTCTCCTTCGCGCGTGTGCGGCCGCGCAGCAGTTTTAGAATACCGTTGACGCGCACTCCAGTTCAAACTGTTTAAATTATTTTTTTGTAAAAATGTCCTATGTCATGCGTATAAAAATGTTACAAGTAAAATAAGAATATTACCCACAATTTTTTAACCCACAGTATATAATTATAATAATTATTTTGATTATGTATAGCTATACAGAAACGCTTATTTTCATGACAAACTTGACATACATGTTTGCGAAAACGATAAATTATGCCGCGCATTTGTTGGCTTGGCCTGCTCAGCATTTGTATTTCCCGCGCAGAGAACCTATCATCTTAGAGGGAACATTGATAATGGCATCAAATATACTGTAATTTTAAAGATAATTTTACTGTATGCCGTCCCCGTGCTCGGCTGTATAGGTTGAAAATTTTTAGAATAATTATTTACAGTTTTTAACAGAGTAAAAACAAAAATCGATTTACATTATTTCATTAAAAGACAACTATATAAATAGTGCACAGTTAAAAGATCGTTCCCGTGCAGCTCAGTATCAGGCCAAGGAAATAAGGAGTACATTCGCTTATTTTCTTGGTCGTTATTACATTCATTGTTTAATTGTATGTGATACACACACAGACGTTGATTAATTTTAAAATAATATTTTTTACCTTTTTCATGAATGACGACGATGCCTTCAGACAGAAGTATTTGAATATATTATTTGAATTTAATATAAAATAGTTTTGACTTGAAGGAAATGCTTTCGCTCAGAGAAAATAAAAAAAATAATATGCCAAATTTACTTTCTTAACTCTTTGAAGAGATGTGGTATTGAATATGATTGAATAAATATTATTATTTATTACTTTCATAGCGTTGTCATAATATGTTAATATTTTTATTTATCAATTAGTCTTAAAAATTCAATTTGACTTTAAAACTCGTTTAGTCCGTAATTTTTTTTCCCAATTCTTCTAAGACTTTCTCTGTATCTGGAGAGTGTTAATTGTTTAGAAATTATTATTATTATGGTTCTATTGAGCACTATTTAAATTCGAAAGTAATGTTATGATTATCGTTTGAATTTATTTAACATGATGCATATAGTGTTATAATCATTGTGTTTTGTATACATTTGCCTATTTTGTCACTACAAAGAGATTTTAATGTGTTTTTTTTTTGTCACGTGTTTGTGTTGTTAATAAATCGTAGTTATTTTATTGCGGCATTGAACAACATTAAAAAATCGAATTTCATATGATTTTTCAAAACATTAATAAATTATTTAATTTCACGTTCTATTTACATTGTAAATCTAGCCTTATGGCTATTTAGCTAAGCACACAAACATATAATGCTTATTGGTTTATGAAACACTTGTATTTATTACCCGACTTTGCACGGGATTGCACTGACGTTAACGGATGTTGAAAATTGAAAACATCACCTCTTATCTTTATGTAACACTTACAAAATATAGTCCATTAATAATGTGAAAAGTTGAAAGTTGAAAACAGCAACCTAGAAATTACAGCTAGAATTACATGTGCAAATTTCACGTCGCTGCTACTATAGATCGTCTGGAAGGAGTGCTTGTGACATACAGGGAAACATACTGATTTATATATGCATTTTCTGCTGTATAGTAGAGATTAAATTAGTAGTAAAAAAGTTATATAAACTCATTTTTTTTGTATCATACCGAAGTTCCGATGTTACATTTCACGGTTGTCACCGTTTACACAGCACGTTCTGATATCAATTTCGCTGAATAATGTATTTTTTATATTGATTCAAAATAATATATGTATATTATTTATTATAAACCTCGATTTTACGCGGTTTCAAACATACACGATTGCTAAGTATAAATTTCGCTTGTTATACTACTACCAATTTCTCATAACTTCAAATCCTGTGCTCGCGATGAGCGAAACCAATTCAGATCATTTTATAAGCTTGTGGAATCAGTGTTAAAAATTTGTGTTTTATTTTTATAAATATAATGTCTTTCCACCAAGAAATGACCATTTAGTGATGTACTTGTTCAAGTGTGATGTATTTTAAAAACTCTATTTTTTAATCCATTCCTGGTATAATATTTTCCTCACATCGGCAAGTCAAGGATCACTGTGGTAAAGTAGAACTCCGATCTATCGTTCTTGCATGTATTGTTCATATTGTATAGTCCCGGTCAAGCACACCTAAGAACAACGTTAGATAGTCCTTCATACACCGTTTCCCGATCTATCGTTTTCCTCGATTTATCGCTTAAATATTTTGGTCCCGTCTTAATGATTACCTCGAGTGATCGTTTTCGTGAAACATTGTTCATCCCGTTCCTAAGCACATTCTACCCCATTAAAAAAGATCGAGATTGCAAGACTGCGAGCGTCGTTTTGATGTTGTGATGTTATCTGATCATGTTTCCGCGAATGAATCACCAACTAAGCACCAATGTACAGACCGTCCAGTGATCTCCCCGACTCGGTCAGTGTTAATTGTAGAAAGATGTATCATTGGATATATTGAACATATCATTATTGTTTCTCTTCAAAAGCGTGTTGATATCACTGAGGGGTTCAAGATAAGATATATTCCACGTCGTTTCTAAAAGCACTTGCAATTACTATATAGAATGTCAGATTCGCTGCGCGTTCAGGTAGAATAATATTTGCATTTCAAAGTTTTGTCTCGTGGAATGTAATAAGGTCAAATATCAGGCGTGAGATAGTTTCTCATGATTTACTTGTATACTACAAAGTTATACTTGTATTTACGATTATAAAATTCTATTATATATACCTGATTCTCGTTTTGTACGAGGACACGTTCCAAGCACACTACTGTGCAAAAAAAATACAAAATATATATTGATCATAGATAAATGAGATAAATTTTTCCGTTACTTTACTTCCATCCCTTACAGCGCTAACCGTTTTAGCACGAATTTATTTTCAGTCAAATGATCTGTTTAAACACTCTCTATGGCTAAATATAGATAAATTTCAACAGTAAAAAATGAAGAATTATGTGAAATATATATTAGTTATCCCAAATATACCAAGAAGTTAACTAAACTCGTCGCATTCTCTCTAAAATAAATCGAAGAAATATTTTTTTATAAATATATAACCAATTTTTCAATTAATTTGTGTAATTGTATCGGATGTCTGTGATGTTCTCATTTATCCCCTTCCACCTTCTGTCAGATGCCGATTACTGGACGTAGAAAGTCCTTTCCTAATGAATTCTTCGTTTCTTACCCTCTCCAAAGATAAAGATCGATCAACTGACATAAAATTAGTTTTCTTAAAAAAAATCCGTGTGAATTGTCTATCGATTATGAGACAATACCGATGGTATTTTGGCCAATTGATAAAACCCTCAAAAAAATGCGAAAATGAGGTAATAGTTGGATCTCATTTTAAAGACGATAGAGCAGGTCTCGGCCAAATGATACCACGCTTTGGAAGGGAAACATCATTTTACATTGGCTTTAGGTTCCAAAATTCTGACCCTCCCACTTGATGTAAGCCACTATTATATCGACACTTCCTATGTATAATCCCGTGTCTGGAAACATGAGAATTAACAGGAGTGCATTTCAAAGATTCATAACGAAACTCACAATATAATGTTTTTGATAAAAACCGTTTTTACTATTTATCTCCTGAGCAATTTCAAATTTGGGAGTTACATCAATTGGCCAAAACACCGTCGATATTATCTATATTGTAAGCGCACTTATTAAAAAAATAAAACATTTAGTGAAGAAATGGTCCAATTTATCAACACTTGCTATTTTAAATCAGTGCGAAAACGAAATTAGGCGTTTGTAATTGACGTAGGTGTATTTTCCCTTCCATTTGATTTTAAGTAACAATTTATTATTTTAAATTTAGGGAACCCTAACGAATATTGAAATTTACTCCTACAGTTCACCTAATCAGCCTCGTTTGTTTATTTGTTTGTTTGATATCATTTTGAATAATTACATTTCATTTCGCTCTGTCGATGAACTGAATTTATTCACCAATTACTTCCATGCTTTCGACTCAATTAATTATTAGGATTTGGATGAATAAATTTATTATTAATTTTGATTCAAGCTTTAGGTTCTGTTTTCGTATTCTTGTGTTATTTAAGATACGCTAAATGTTACTAGGATATACTTGTTTGTCGATTAGTAGATATAAACGTCCAGATATGCGTTCGCTTAAAACTCGTGAGTCATGTCGTGACATGCCGTGTTGCACTCATTTCAAAGTAATTGATAGAGAATCTGATATGATTTAGTTATTATTGTTTCATTTTCTGAGTACAATCTTGCGTAACCAATTAATCATGACATGTATTATAGTTAACGCAGGATAGAGAAAAACGATCCTTTTTTGAATTAATCGTATTTCATCATTTTCATGAAAATTTACAAATAAATTATGAAAAACGGCCAATTTTTTTGGTTCGTGTTTAACGAAAATCCGTTAATTGGAATTGGAATTTTATCGGTAGAACTGTATTGCAATAGGATAAAAATATTCGTTGGGTTCGTGGTGCAGTGGTCAACGTCGTTGGCTTCAGTTACGGATGTCTCAGGTTTAAATCCCGATATGAACAGTTACATGTATTGATTTTTTTATCGATTTATGGAATTCTGTTCGTCGGCATGGATGTTTATGATGTCTTAAATTCTCTGTCATCCACCCGATCCTAAAAACGGGGCGTAGCGAGAGCGATTAGCCAACCACTAGTCCTGTATTAGCCATATTCTTCCATACCTACTCTTTTCGAACAAGAAAGGTATTGCAACTGTGTAATAAGCAGTTGTTGTAGAAAAACTTATTTTGAAATACCTCCGTTAGAAGTCCACTTACTTCACATTGTGACCGAACACGGTTTAAAAAAATCTTATATTTACCACTATTGTTTTCCGAACTGAGGATTATCCTTTTCAGAATAATTAAAAGATTTTTTTAGTCTGAAGGTTAGTCTGAAGATGCTTCTTAAAGAGGCGAAACGCGTCACGTTAGTGATAAACCAAATGGAATAACTAAGTTATCAATTTTTATTTTATATTAAAAGATTTTTTACCGTTCTGTTTTATAATAATTAGACTTCAGTGTCTTTGAAAATAGATACATTACGACTTTAATGATAGTACAAATAGTTATCATATTATTATGGGACATAGGGAAAAATAGTAATTGATTACAACAATTTTGGGTCTTGTTTCCTTCTTCCTTGTTGAGTTCATATTCTCTACATTGGGAAGCGGAATGTAAAAAAAAAAAATATATATATATTGAAATTTTCAAATTCATCAGTAAGTAATGCTTTTTTGTCCTTTTTCTAAAGCATATTAATACAATTAATTGTTTTATATTACATCGCTACTTAATTTCACGTTATGAATCGCGCTTGATTACCTTAAATTTACTACGTTTGCCATTCATACAACTTTATCAGGGATATGATTTTCTATTGCAACATTATCCATGCGTAACTAACTATATTCGCTGGAGATTAACCAATCCAAACGCGGTGCTTTTGTGTAAAGGTAAAGTAGTATAATCATAATACATGTTTTCGCATGATGCTTTGGGGTATATATTGCTACCTCACAGCAATTTAATATATTGTTGTTTAATTACTCAGACCTGACACTGCAATTTTATCAATTTAAATTCAGTGCCGAAAATGAACTGAATTCTGCATCGTCAGACAATATTGAAAAATCTGTTCCCAATAACTAATCTGGCTTTCTCCGAATTTCAATCATGTGCTGTTCTGAAATGTTACGCAAAAATGCTCGCATAAAAGAGTCGTAAATATTGCAATATATTTCATATCTTTTTATATCGTAACAATTTTCTCTTATTAAAAATATTCTATTCTTAAATATACAAGTCCACTTGAAATAAAACCATTCGTTTGTCACTAAATCGAATAACATTTTTTTAAAATCATGTCCGCTACCAATATGGATCATATATACTCCTAATAGAGGTACCTCAATAGAAGTTTTTCTACGAGAACTAATTGTTACTCAGTTGCTTAACGTCTCTTCTTCGAAGAGAGTAGGGATGGAAAGATAGGGCTAATACAGGACAATTGGTTAGCTTATCGCTCTCTCTACGCCCCGTTTATAGGATTGGATGGGTGGGAGGGAATTGTAGGAATACTTAATTAAATATATCCCACATGTATATTAACTGATAATTTATCATCGGAACGTAGGTATGTATCACGATTGTGGATCGCGGGTTTGAGGAAATAATATTTTTATTATTCGTCGCCATTGGCGGAAATTCGATTCCACTCAATTCCGTTTGCGATTGAATAAATTAAATTCAAAACTGCCAATATTACCAGTTCTTCCGCGAAATTATGTTAAATATTCATATTTTGCGTGTCAGAATACATATGCGTTTTCCATTTTTCTGGTTTCCTGAATGGTACTTTTTTTCATTTCTTTTTATCACTTAATATAATCACTACATCTTAAATACACATGAATAATACTGTCAATTCTTGTTGGAAAGGCATATTATTTAAAAATAAAACACAATTTGTTTTAATACAAAATTAAACTTGATAACATTGTTATTCCACTGTTTGTGTTACTTAATGTGACACGTGTGTCGTTTCCTCAAGAAGCATATTTAGGCTGATCATTAGAAAAATGTTTTTTATAATAATATTGATTTAATTATAAATTAGGCTTGGTATTTTATCCCACACAGTTAAAACTCTCGTTTCTTCTCAAACATTAATTATTATCGTTTCACGAAAATGAGGCGTTAAGAGCAGGTCTGCGGAGTCAGGGTCGTAGAAAGCGAGTGGCTCCGACTACGTTTTCTGTAAAATGCATGAAATTATTTACGTTATATTGAACGTACATGTAATCAAAACTTTTTCTATTAAATTAATTTGTTTGCGTGTATATTTGTACTTGTTTCACTTTTAATGTATGCCCTATAAAATCTTGTCCTGCAATATACATTTGTAACTATGTACATATTATATCGAATTTGGAAAGGAAAAAGAATTTAACCCACACACACTAAGAATATTGTGTATAGCCCAAACAAAACGTGTATTAAATTGTTTACAGTGTGATTATCGAAAAAAATATATTTTGAAAAGGCGGAGGGATAAGTCCTTTTGCCTATCCACAGTCGATATATTATATATTTATGTATAAATATAGTGTATTAGCACGTTTTGTGTGATCACTATATGTTTTGGTGTGGGTTACGTTTTTTTTCCTAACCAAGGTCGATATGTATTATACGTTAAATTTTATTATTTCCCGGATTGGTTGGTTGGTATCTATTTTGAAAACCAGTTACACATAAATAGGAAAGGTAGGAAAAAAACCTTATTATGAAATTCGTTTTTTTTAGTCGTTATCAGTCGGGGTCGTTATGTTATTGGTCAATGTCGTAGTCGCGTTTTGTTTAACGACTCCACACCCCTGGTTAAGAGAGCTTTTAGCTTACTTTCTTAATATATAATATTCTTAATCTTTCTAGAGAGACTGGGAGGTTTATTGACTTATTACCATTTCTCCTTAAACGAATATACAAGTGTACAGAAGTGTGCTGTTTTTTATTGTTTCGATATCCAATTATAATGGATGTTACGAGCGTATATTGAGCGTGTTGGAGTGTGACACAATTACTGGTTCGTTAAATTACTCTGTTATATCAAAATTTCTATTTGAAAACCATCTTTCTCTCGTTGCTTCATATTCGCTTGGATAAATTGCGACAGGTGTGTAAATGTGACGTTATTTATGGACGTATGAAAATCCAATGTTTTAAATCATATTTTATACTCTTAATGAGTTAATATAAAATATTCATAAAAGTACATAACGTCTGGTTATATTTAATACATACAACTAAGACTCACTGTATAAATGTTGAAAAGATATGTATCTTTAATTAACAGTTTGAAATAAATATTTAAGCAAATATGTACTTACATAATTATTACACTCGTTGTGTAATTAGGTTTGACACCTGGTTCGTCGTTTTGAGTATTAACTTCGAATCTTATTTGTTATTCAACTGCTTTCTATCTTGTTACTTGAGCGTATGAAGTATTTTAATTTGTACATTTACGACCACTGACTGTTAATTAATTAATCTCTCAATAAGTATTGTTAGATGATGATACGTTAGGTACCTAACGTATCATCATCTAACTGTCAGTAATACTTATAATTCTGTTAATCCACTAGTTGTGTAACTATTCTTGACACATGAAAAAATCTTTTTAGTAACGTAAGAACGGAGTGTAATCTGAGCGATTTGCTAAAAATCAGTCATCGTGAAACAACTTCTGTTAAAATGCTCTATTAAGATTCCATATAAAACCCGTATAATTTTTAATCCCAATGAGCGAATTTTTTTTTACCATGTCCGCTTCCAGTTTGGAGCATATGGCCCTCTAATGGAGTTATCTCAACATATGTTTTCTACGAGAACTACTTGTTACTCAGTTGTTCAACATCTTTATTACGAAAAGAGTAGGGATAAAAGGATAGGGCTAGGGCAAGACTAGCGGTTATCTCTCGCTATGCCCCGTTTTTAGGATCGGATGGGTGGGTTAACATTTTAGACATCATAAACATTCATGCCTACGAACAGAAATCGATTGAAAAATCAATATCTGAAACTGTCCGCACCCGGACTTAAACCCTAGATATTAACCACTGCACCACGGAGCCGACACAAACATATTAATTGTATATATATACTAATGAATTTTCTCAAAGCAACGGCTGAATCCAGTATGAATATATTGGTGATTGAATTTTTTTCTTGCATAAAATCCATAATATATTCATTAAGAGTGCAATTTATCATTTTTATATAAAATATTTCATGCGGTTTTAATAAAAACTGTATTTAAATTTTTAATATTTGTTATGTTCGCGGAAATATTTTTGTGAACTATTTTTAATCAATATTATTTACTTTACGTGATGTTTCACGCTTGTTTTATAGTATATAGCGATATTTTCCCATCCGAAATAATTATCGTAAGCAAAAGAAAAATGTTTCCGGCTAAACAGAATTTTACCGCGTATAGGTAACTTGTAACGAGAATGAATTGCCGATGTGTTATAGTATGATTGAATGATTGAAATGTAAATATAATCTTCATATCACAAAATAGTTTACCGTTCATCTATTTGAATTTTCGGAATTGCAATGACACGAAATTCCAAATACCTACCTACCTTTCTTCTATTAAAATTAAAATATTTTAAAATCGTTATGATTCTGCATCGAGGAAAATTCGATGTTCTAATTGGTTTCATGCTAATATTAATTTAAATATTTTTGTGCTTGCACGAGTTTTTGAATATTTGAAAAATGAAATCTTGTGAGTTCATTCATTGGAAATGAAATAATTTCCAATATGGAAACGCAAAATCCATTGAATTTTACTAATATACCATATGCATTGAGTAATGTAATATGGAATTTAAAAAAATGTATACACATAAATAAGGGAAACATTTTCCACGGTGAGGGCATTAAGTTTTATTATTTTGTATATATCGCACATCCCGAAGAAAAGTGTAGTAAATGAAAAATTTCTGATTCGGCGGTAACTTTGTGGAAGTTCATTTTTATTGAATAGCTTAGAATTTTTAGAAATTAATAAAACCATCAACAGTAATGGAGGATTAGTAAACAACATTTTAAACAGAACAGGCGGCTCGCCATTATTAAATTGATTCCCCTTGGGTTTGTCACATCCAGTTACCAGTAATTGATTTGTGTATAGTGTAACAGTGTTTATAGCTTAACCTCCTCCACACGTCCAGTAGAATGTAATAAAACCCACCCCCGCCCTTTTAAGAATTAAAATCATCGTTTAGCTTAGAAATAGATAACCTTGCGATACGGTTAGTCTGAAGATGCTTCTTAAAGAGGCGAAACGCGTCACGTTAGTGATAAACCAAGTGGAATAACTAAGTAATCAATTTTTAATTTAATCCTGATTTACGTTTTATATCGGAATAGTTATAGTAAACATGATAATGTACAATCCATGAAAGCCGCTGAAACTAGTTTCTCTTTTCTACGAGACCGTTTGTTTGAAGATTTGAAGGTTTTTGAATTTTGTTTTCGCTCTCCTGTAAAATTTTCTTTTCTTCGGGATGTGCGACATAGCTTTTTTCTATATTATATGTAAATATATATCAATATATATAAATTTAAACATATATATACATGTATGTCGATTCCACAATTCCAATGTGTAACCAGTCAAAAATTTGCATTTTTGAGTTAATTATTTGGAAATGCTTAGAATACCGATGTCTATCACTTTCAAAATGAAACATCTGGTAATTTGTGATTATTTTAGGATGACACTGGTTATTACAACTTGAGATTCAAACTGTAACAACTGCAAAAATCCTAAGAAAATATACTTGTATATGTAATATTACACATTTATTATTTAGATAATTCTAGAATTTCATTAAAATCCGAAAAATAAAAAAATTACATGTACAGTAGAAAATTAAACCTTCCCAGAATTTAGTTTCCTAATTATTTTAGAAATATGGTTTTTTATTTGTTACACTTTAGAACTGAGGTATCCATATATATATTACCAATTCTATCAAAGATAAAGTAATGTTATTATTACCGTTTTATATGTATACTTTAAATCATTTCTGATTCTATTGTGGCGCTTTAATATTTTTGTTTTTATTTTAAACAAAGAAAAGTTGTAAATCAGTACTAAAATCAAGTCAGTTAAAATACTAATTTTCTGGATCGGATATAGTGCTTGGGAAGGAAAGAATAAAAATTTCTAGGACGTCAAATACTCTATAAATCGATATAAAATATGAAGGCGTCCGTTTCGGGATTTTAACCCTATTCCGTGCCACCTAATAGGACGAAACGTAGAGAAATGGATCGTTATTATTCTTAGCAGACATGCGTCGTTTGCGAACGAATGAATCTTTGAATTTAACAAGTCACTCTTACGCCTCTATGGAAGACATAATTATATTAGAATTTTGCCGTTGCTTGTACTTGGTTTTTCATTTCAACACTGCTTGATTAATAGCAGATAGAGTGAGAATTGAATCTTGAGTCATTTGCTTTTTTATTTTAACATAGCTTTACCAATAGCATGCGGTGTGAAAAAACAAATGATTCTCGTAGAAACAATTAGAATTGCACCACAAGTTTTTTTTAATTTGATGTTACTGTTTTCACAACACTCCGAATTTGATGAACCTACCAAGTACGGTTAAAATATTATATTATTACGAAACGGATGTGAAAACGCATTCTTCCCGTGTTACGATTAAGTTTGAACCTGCTTGCACTACAGCTGCTGACAATTAAGTATCCAAATAATATCTCAGCATAATTGTTATAATAAGTGGCCATAAGGCAGTGGGTGAATGGCCGAAATTAATAATAGTGTAATATAATAACGGCCTGCTTTCCAATAATATGCTTTTACTTTTGTTAGAAGTATTAAGAAACAATTATTTGATAATATCTATTTTTTTGCATACGGTTATTGAATTATTATTCACAATCTTATCTTCATTGTTATCAGATTATTTTTTGCGACCCAATGGATACGGAAATTGTTAATAAACATTATCTCATTTAAGTATAAGTAATGTAAGTAGATATTTAATATTTTAACATATTTCATAATATCTGCTAATATTTTTTGCATGTTCCCCGAATCTTGATCATTCAAACGTTATTCAACTTTGTATGTATCACTAACCGCTCTATCTTAAAAATCATCGTATAGAGTGCGTACAGTAGCGTTTTCAAATGATTGTCATGAATGTCTAAGGAGAAATTTCTGAACACTTGTTTGTTAAGCACTCAACTGTCCTGAATTAACTTGTGATATGTATCGTCCAGTTCATTAGTCAGACAATGCAAAAAAAAAATGATTTTATGCAGTTATATGTATAATTTTGCGTTCTATCTGATTGTATTCAGATAACTGAAAAATGCCACCAAAAATGCTAATGATTTAACCTTCTCTAGAATTATACAAAATGTTGATATTTCTGGGTCAGTAGAAGCATAATATTTAGAATTATCCTTTTACCGACTATACTCCGAAAGTACCTAATTGTTAAACACCTGTTTATAAAATGTTTAGAACTTGGGTACAAATCAATAATATTTTATTTATTGTGATTATTTGAATACAACTTTTGCCAATATCTCAATATGGATTATTTGGAGATGTCTGTGTAATGAACTGGACGATCGATATGTAATGGGAATGCTTCTTCGAATTCATGTTCGCCCAAGTATATTATATCGTCGCAAAATATTTGACTGACCCGTTCGGACTGACTAAGGTTATTCTTCCATTATCAGTTTTGTTTTAATTGTATTATTTTATCTTAAGTATGCAAAAAAAAATTTCGAACTGAATAAAATAATGACTTCAAAAAAATACATTCGCATCAATTTTAATTAGAAGGCATATGTACATTTTTTTCAAATGCGTTTCGCTTTGTAGAAAGATGTTGCAGAAATAAGACGCTGAAAAATTAGACTAACTTAAATGAATGAATATTTTTTGCAAAAGTTGCAAAAATAGTTTCCTATAATCAATGAAAAAAATCTATCGAAATGAACCACCAAACAGTCACGCTAATCCCCATTTAAAGAAATAGTGTAAATATGGTAAAAGAAAAGTGTCAAGTATGGGACCACTACAAACTTTTCATGGAAAGGGCGTTACTGTAATAACGCAACTAATTAAAAATTAAATAAAAGCCAATAGAACCAATGATTTCATCAAATTTAATATGATTATCCGTTTTTATTAAAGAATTCGATTAAAACACGTTTCAAAAACAAATTTCATTAATTCAATCGAAATTTACATATGCTAGGGATTATCGCGATTGCATATCCGCAAATAAAATGATTTACGTAAAACGTGTTTTTTTATATTTATAGATTAGCGTTAATAAATTATATTTTGTCAGTATGATTGCTTTTCATTCAACGTAGGGACCACGATTTTCAATATTCGTTGAATTCAAAGTATAATATTTACGATCTGCTTCATTTAAATTTAGACGGGTCCGTGGTCGAGCTCGAATCTCAGGACGGACACTTTCATATGTTGATTTTTTAATCAATTCAATATTCTGTTTGACGGCATGGATGTCTGTGATTCTTAAAACGGGGCGTAGCGAGAACGATTTGCTAATCACTATTCCTGACCTAGCTCTATCCTTCTATATCTAATCGCCTTAGAAAAAGAGAGATTGAGCAATTGAGTAACAAGCCATCCAAGGTACACTATCAGATCCAGAAAACTGAGTGTGGATAGACTCAATAGAGAATGATTATCTAACTCCACCCCTTTTCTAACTCCGTCTTACTATATTTAACCTGTAAGGTAAAGTTTAAAACTAGTTAAATTGAGAATCCATAAGCTTGAAATTGTGAGCGGTCGTGGTATACAAAATATCCAAAAGACAGTCTTTTGCCAGTGGCGTAACTAGAACAATTTGACCCGCACGCAAAAGCTTGTCCCTCTATTTTTTTACAAAAATTAAATAAAAAAATTACAGATTTAAAAAAATATCGTCGCCTTTAAATTAGCAAATTCTGCAAACATACCTTTTAAAGAAATTTTCTGAGCATTCCACATTCAATAATTAATATTGCTTGTTCACTAATTCTAGATTGATCGATTGAATTATTTCTATAGCTTTTATCTAAAATATATATTAATATTTAGAGATCATTGCGAGGCCTCCCGACCCTAAGGGCCCACTTACAACACTTACATCCACGGTAGTTGTGCCATTGTCGTTAGCACGACTCAAATTTAAGCAATTTAATTGTCATATTGTATTGATTAGATTTTAACATAATATTTTTTACCTTTTGCAATGATATGTGTTAAAATAATAAATTTTTTATTTATAGCTGTCTCTCAGGCGATAAATAACCTAATTTATATGTAATATAGATCTTTTGTTATGAACGTATTATTATTGTATTGCTAAACTCAGGTAAAAGGGAAAGGCTTGCTTGCGAGATCAGACGTCAAGATTTTGTATGATCTGTCCTACTCTTTTGTTCATATATTGTAATGACAGACTTCTGATATGGCGGTATGAAGTATCCAGTCATACCACATGTACATGAGATTAATTGTTATTGGCTTATGTTTTTTTTTAAATCATATTTTTGAATGTGTGTAAACCATTTTTGAAGGTAATTTTAAAAAAATATGTGGATAGACTTTTAATGTTTTATTTTTCTCAATAAAAAAATAAAACGCTTTAGTTTTTTAATAATATTTTAATTATAAATGTTATAATAATATAACCGGTCAACTGTTTATAATGAAATATAATGAAAATGCATTTTTCTCAAATACGCATATTTTGAAAGAAATGTATTATTTATCCAATGACCAGTTTCTCTTGGCGAGTCAGCAAAGTTAACATTGAAAAATCATTATTTTTTAATTACTATATTCGATCCTGATGCTCAGAAAACTGGTTTCTTGTGGAGCATTTCAAAATAAGGATTTTACAGAGAATTTTTTGTAAGTCAGTCGAAAGTATGTGAAATATCTTGTTTGGCATTTACTTGGTAGAATTCTTTTATAACATGGTTTTAAAAACAAAGTATTTACTTTCGAAAGAATTTTATCAATTTTTCTATAACTTTTTTTCGTTTCACGCTATCGTCAGAACTATCTTTAAACTTAATTTAACTTAGCTTTATATACCGGCTTAGAAGAGATATACAATATTATATCATCTCACGTACTCCAACATCGTAATTTTTATTTCAAATTAACACAGTTAACATAAATACTTATTGCGCTTTTCCATTGTAGCTCTAGGAAGATAATAAGAGGGATATACTTAAGTGATATTATCAATTAATCGTTAAATTAATTGCATGGAAAATAATCAGTCAATATAACTTCTAATGGCCTACAAGGCCCTTCAGGCATGGCATGGCTTCATTTTTGTAATAAATCCCTAGGCTTAATGTTCTCGAACAATTGGAAATTGATATAAATAATCAAGGTAATAATATCCTTAATGACCAAACAAACAACAAATCATCACTCTTACTTAAATCATTACAAGAAGCTCACATAATTACGCATAATCAATAATATTTCATTTTATTGAATTAGTTTACAAGATTTGGATTATTGAGATTTTGTACACTTCCATGTAAAAAAAAAAAAAAAAATACATGGAAGTGTACAAAATCTCAATAATCCAAATTTAATATTGAAATTCCATCAAGCACCCTCAGTCGATGTCTTAAATTATAGTTTACAAGAGATAGACAATTATATAAATCGATTGATCACTTAGAGAAAAATCTTGTAACAAAAATACTGAAGACAAAATTAATAAACTAGACAAAACGATGAAAGAATTATTTATATTTGAGAAAACTCAAAAAAATGTTTTTACATTGCGGGAAATATTCCTTAAGAAATTAAAATAATTTGATAAACTTTTGCATTTTTTATCAGGTTTTGTAAATTATAATGAAAAAATAAAACTTCCTAAAATAATATTATTTAATAAAATGAGACGTCTATCATGTTTTTCTGATTATGATTCTGATATTGTCACCTGTCGCAAGCCCTAATTGACAATATCCGTCTTTGGAAGCGCAATCTTCAAAGTAATTTTTCATTAACTTTGCAATCATGGGTGAATGTAACGTCATCGTGAAATAAATTGAGTTTATTTCTGGACTTGAATAAATAAAATGTCAAGCTTTCTTTTTGATCCCAATTGAATGTCAATTAAAATTTTAACGTGTAGTGAAAATGACTACGGTAAGTATTTTACATCATTGGCAATCCCTTTGACGATTGATGTAGATAAACGATACAAATTTTTTTGACCTACGTCTTATTATGTAAATTAAAATTTATAACTTCGTTTTTCCATTGTTTTGTATTACTAATTGTAACGCGTGTTACACCTCTTTGAGAAGCATCTTCAGACTAATTCTACGGTAAGGTTATTAGAAAAAACTTTTCCGTATTAATTACTTGTATTTTTATCGCATAACCTTGTTTATTACGTAATTTCCTTGATAGATAGTTTTAATGGATAAATTCTATTGCACTATATAAATGCTCTTATCCAGATACACTTTATTTGTTAATTTGATATTATATAACGACATTGATTCGATTACTTTTGTTAATGATTGGAATATGTAGAATTTGGCTTTGTAATACGTTTAATTGATACGATATCTTTTCATTTATAAACTACTGGTATTTTTTACATGGCTTCGCTCAAGATAGTTGACGCTTATGTCAGGTCATTTATGTTGGATGTTGTCTTTGTAAGGGGCAATCCACCGATTATCAATACCGACAATCAGTTTTCATTTTCACAATTGCTGTTTGTCTACCTTCTGGCTTCCTTCGTCAATTTTCATTGAGTCGTCAAACGCGTCGACATTTTACAGGAGAGTGTCCGAAGATTCAAAACGCATTTGCTAAGTAACGGACGCATCTATCTTCTTCAAAATTAGGAGAGCGCTATTAATTATCTAGTGTCTTATTTATAAGTAGTGTCGATATATAGCAACCTCACAGATAACGATTTGCACATTATTACTGCATTATCATAAGTATTGAATTTATATTCGAAAAACATAAATTAACCGACCAATTTTCTTTGTTTTGGATAGAGTTTCGGCTGTATTCGTTTTAGGTCAAATTGAAAATAACCGTAGACGGGATATCAGCTGTCAAACCCTACTTTTAGAATTCCTGTGCTAAATATTTTTTTATCTGTCGGTCCTGTCACTTATGCAGAAATCCGATAAATATTAAAATGGCCCAAACAGTCTTTTAAATATGATATATTCATATATTTATGAGCTTAATTAAGGTAGTAAAATAAAATTATTTTAATGGTCCCTTAGTCGAGTGATCAACGCTGCTGTACTTTCGTCTATCTCGACTTCGATTTCGGACTATTATTTCATTCCTTCGCAGGGTATAGATAAAAGAGAATAACTAACTGTCAGCCTTTTCCTAAACCTATCCTAATAATTTTACTCTTTCTGAAAAGAGAACTTGAGCTATTGACTTATTTTGATGAGATTCTCAGTTAGTGGTATACATTCTTCACTATCCCTATCCTTCTCTCTTGGAGAAATAGAGGTTGAGCAACTGAGTAACAGCAGTTCACTGTTGAAATACCTTCATTAGGATTCCATATTCACCACATTGGAGTGGATATGGTAATACCAAAACTTCACACAAAGAGCGGATATTGTCAAAAAATATTGTATATTTAAAAAAAAACTTGCTCATCTTTTTATAATAACCTTACAGTGGTAAAAGATCACATAACATTTAGCATGTTTCAATAATTGATATTGAACGGTTTATTTCTGTTAAATTTCACCTGAATTTGTCAAATTTGAATTATAGTTTGGGTTGTAGTGTGGATACGCTTCATAGTAAAACAATAATTGGGCACAAACTAGATTCCTGTTACAACCAATTATTGATCGTTGTTGTCCGTCAGTCGAACGTACCCAGAGGCAGTTACAGTGGATAACTAACCGAGTTATTGGACTGTGCTCGCCGGACGGGTGCATTAATCCAATTACAGTGAAGGACCATAGAGAAGATTTGATTGTTTTGTTTAGCAGGCTGGCGCTCATTTTCATTTCGGATGACACTATTTTGTGAAAATTTATTTGAAAATTACTGGCAAACCAGTTTTCGTTAAAATAACTGAGATGCTCAGTTTACACGCTCAACATCGCACGCCAGTGGACATGGTTACAAAAAAAAACGTATTTTCAAAAAAAAATCCGTAGCCGACTTCAATTGAAAATTTGATACTGTTCTGGATGTTTGCAGGACAAATAACTGATTCGCTCCACTGATGCGTAATAAATTCGTTCCAGAAAAATTCGAAATCAGCGTTGTGGAAGCTTTCTGCTTGCGAAAAACACCTGTTTGCTCTGAAAGTTTTTCTGCTCCTCTATTGAATAATGCTAAAAACTATTTCGTTTTAGAATTGATGAATGAATATTTTTATATTTTTCAAGCAATGAATCTTGTTTTTTTTTTTTACATTAAAACATAATTTGTTTTATACTACTGCTACATTTTTATAATGATGAAAACTGTATTCGCTCATCGCTCGTCATGAGCGAAACCAGTCCTGATCATTATGAAAATGTGTAAGTAATACAAAACGAATTGTGTTTTATTTTTAAAATATAATTTGTTTCCATCATCATAATCTTAAATTTAATCAATCCTGAAAAAAAAAACATTTCCAGGTACATAGAAAAATATATTGTACAACTAATTATTGTTTCATAACTTTGCTCTACTATACTATTATTGAAACGTAAAAATAAACTTGATTGTAGTGGCATCAATAAAAAAATGTTGTGAAGTGCGTAATGCGATATACGTTGGCCAGATAGGAAGGAATGGTAACTTAACATCGATATAAAACATTTACTTGATCGTGTTTAACACGATTTCCAAACAAAGCTATTAGTGTTCAGGAAAAAGACATTTTCTTTTTGGTGTTGATCACTGCTTGATTTTCACTCGTATGAAACTGGAAACGAATATGGCTGTATAGGTTACCATCTAAATGTCATTTCAGAAAAGAATTTTTCACCATTTTATATATTTCTATGTTTTGAACCGGAAGGCGTTATTATTGCATTCCCAGATATACATACCTGAAAAACAAAGGACTTTTTTTAATTCATTATACAATTTATTCATGCGTGGAGGACGGAATAACAAAGGCGTGTTACACAAAGAGAGTTTTGAAATTATATTTTCGTTTAAAAATATCGCTGCATAGTTTTCTTTGTTTCCCTACACATCCTCTTGTTGACCCTGAATTGTTCTGCTGATTGTTTATCTTCCTGTAGAACTTTTACCGTTATCGATTGTTGGTAAATCTTCACCGTGAACTTTATATGCAGAAATTAAATTATATACAATTAAAGAATAACAGCTTTCTCTGGAATTTGACATGAAATGCGCGGTTTCAACAAAAAATAATGATGCTGTTTCTTATTGTCGATTTGTAGATAGTAAGGTGAAACTGGTGCAATACTTCTATCTGAGCTTAAATTGACGATTATCTCGACACTCCGTACGTATAATCCCGTATCTGCAAACATGACATTTTACAGGATAGCATTTTGAAGATTAATAACGCAATTGCAAAGTAACTACTACATGCTGTATCTTCATCAAAATTTTTTCAGTGCTACTATTTTAAATATAATTTTCCCTGTTGTTTGATGCTTACCCATAGAACTCGGTGTGAAGACAACGAAAATGCAAAAGACATAAATGTAATCACATACATATTTTGCACTTCCGTGATTCTACGTTACAATATAATATCCATGCTTTTCCCATAATTTAAAATGTCTATATCGATAACCTAAGCTTTAAATTGTATTTTACTAGCATCAGTGGCTCACAATACAAAACTCTCTAGATTAATATAAAAATTAATCTATCTTTTTATATTCTTTATTTATTGTATAGCGATAAGTCAGTAAAAATTGTTTCCGTTGCATAACACATCCCATTCTGCGTCATTTTTAATTATGCTGTCAACAAATTACGGCGCATGTATATCTTTTTGAATTTACATAATATTATATTTTAATGGTTATCCTACGCGACATTTCACTCCGAGCCGCTTCTTATATCACAGGTGACTTTTACCTAACCTGCTTGCTCTTAGCAAACCGGTTACTTGATTTTACTTTGACCGCGCAAGACTTCCAAAATATGAAATCACGCCAAAGTAAAGTACACAATAATTTTGGATAATTATAATGTTAAATTTTCTTTACTAAAAATATAATATGACCGTAAATATGAGTCGTTTAGTTCTCACAACCGTTTTATAGCAATCATCGCCAACGGACATCTTTTTCAGTATACCAATTCTAATTCTAATTTCCTGAAAAATACGAATAACTAACTGTATGCAACATAAATGTTTTTGGATACTAAATTCATCAACATATTTAGCACTAGGGCATCCAATCCCGGACGCTTTCATGATCCCGGGATTTCTGGAATCACAATTTTTCAATTAAAGTTAAATTTGTGTTCATTATTGCTGCAATTGAAATGAATATATGATTACATATTTTTTTGTTCATGGGAATGGTTTTTTTAGTTATTGAAAAGATTCATTTTATAGATAATAGTTTTTTTAATATAATGCAAAAATACAATAAAATATATCGTCAAAATTATCTGTTCCTGTCTACGACAATATTACAAAATATGATAATATATTATGTTATGTACTTATTATGTAGGTATTAAAAAAAAGTATAACATAAAAAAACCGAAGTACACTTGTAGTTGATTAGAAAGTATTTAATTTGAACCATAAGTTATTATTACATTCACAGTGAATCCCAAAATCCCGGGATACCAGGATTAAAAGTCCTATTTAGCACCTTCGGGGGTACTTTTTATGCGTCAAAAAATCTAAGAACCTTTTGTATTTTCATAATACATTCCTGCTCAGAATTATCTTCAAAGTAGAGCGAATGCAGGTACTTTAAATATTGCTTTATATATTTTTTATTTAATGTTAAAGGCATCTGTTTACAGAGTCAGTTTGTTAAATTGATTTAATTAATTTTGAATATAAAACACAATTGGTTAACAGATATTCGTGTTATTAAAAGTTAAGGCAACTTTTTTACTAATGTTAACGTACAGAGGAGCGCTTTTTAATAATAGACATATTTTATTATTTGAAATCCTTACCTCATTATTATGCATACTAAACTCACGCCTTCCATTCATTAAGAAAAAATAATATGTAATTCTTTAATTTTATTTTTGCGAAACGTATTTCAATTTTTCGGTGAAATCGTTCCTTCGTACATATAATTATATAATATTATTCTACATATATATTGGGTGAGTAAGTGTATTATGTAAATTTGTATATGTAACGGTATCTGCTCAATCGTTTACAAGTATATTTTAATATGTTCATATATCTCGGTGCTATAAAGACGCGTTTTATATTATGTGCTCCCTTTAGGAAATGAAGTCGGCCACCAAGATTCGGAGCACATGAATCTACTTAGTGATTTCTTACAGTTAAGCGCTATAACGCAATATGCAGTATTTGGTATTTAAATATAAAGTGTACTAGTATTTTTTACCCGGCTTCGCCCGAGATAGAGGACGCTTATATAAGGTCATTAAGACGTTGGGATAATGTTGATTTTTTGTAACATACACAAAATATAGCCCATTAATCAAAATAATATTTAAAATTTATATTTTATTCACACATGAAAATAGTTCAATAAGATACATATATAAGAAATAAATTAACATTATTTGCGATTTCAATTACAAATTAGAAATAAAAAAAAACCGGAAACATAGAACAGCAATATAAATGTGTCAGAACAATAACATGTCATGCATGAGTCATGAAAACTTGCAATCTAAAATTCGCCAACTGAAAAAAAATAAGGTTTTAAGTATATACATATATTCTATTTAATAATATTTTACGTTTTTGTAACCGTGTAAAGCAAAAAAAAAAAGTTGATCCATTTTCTCAGAGCGTGTAAATCGCAAAAAGATAAACGGGTGTACATATATTAAATATGTATCCAAGTTGAATAATTACCGGAAAATATATTATATATACATAATTTTGTATCTACTGATTGCATATCACCCAGATATACGCATCGCCAACATGTGGTGCGTGTAAATAAACTCATATTTGTAGAATTCTGAATAAGATCTTGTTGAGAAATATTCATTGCTAACTGAACAGGTGCAAAAATAAATATCGCAAATGTAATATTTCTCTGGTTATGGAAATATTTACTCTTGTATATCTTTTCGTCTATAGATATTCGTATTATAGATAACACATCTAAGGTGTCAACTGTCGATGTTTGGTGGAACGGCACCACATTTAGAAAAACACATTTTTTTCTACCAATTTCACAATTTATTATTATGATTAGGACCGGTTTCGCTAATCGTTAACATGTTCAAATGATGATGATCATTATAAAAAAATGTGAAGTTAGTACAAACAAATGGATACAATTTTTAACTTCATTGCATACAAAAGTTGGAGATTTTTATTGAATTTGATTGTTTCTATTCATTGACAAATCTTTTATCAATGCTATACAGTATATATTAAAGGTGTATTAATTTCAAAATTTGTAATGTTTGCTGTGGTTTTAGTAAGTTGTTACTAGGTAAGGTGAAAACATTGTTTAATATATCGATACCTTAGTTCCAAAGTGTAACAATTCAAAAAGCATTATTCTGAGATAATAAGAAAGCAAGAATTTGAACAGGCTTAATCTTATACTGTACCCATAACTTTTCTAGATTTTAATGAAATTCTACGATTATCGAAAAATCTATTTATATTCATAATATTATGAACATCATTTTATTTTTTTGTAATTTAATAATAGAAGTTTTCAAAATTTGCTGTAACAACTTTGGTTCTAAAGAAATAATAACCACTGTCATTCTTAAATGACCACAGATTAACAGTTGTTACATTTTGAAACTGGTAGATATCGGTGTTCTAAACATTTCCTCATACTTATTAAAAATTGCAAATTTTCGACTAGTTACACTTTGGAACTGAGATATCGATATAGTTCAGGCGAGGAAAAGAGCAACACTTATTCATTTCAAAGTAAGGAGTTTGCACAAATATGGAACGTTAATTAGCTTGACATGGGTTGTCAATTAGTCTCAATATTTAATTAACTATTCGTTTGTTTCTGTAATTATCAGTCTATCCTTCCCAAATGTTAAGCCATTGTAGCCATCACATAGTTTTTTAATATCCTTTTTTACTCCTTTCTATTTCATACAAAGATTTTTTCATTATAATTTGAAATTCATTTCAGTATATAATAACTCTAGTCGTTATG
This sequence comes from Himalopsyche phryganea, assembly GCA_022494535.1. NCBI lineage: Eukaryota > Metazoa > Arthropoda > Insecta > Trichoptera > Rhyacophilidae > Himalopsyche > Himalopsyche phryganea. Next base: position 3,308,768 of record JAGVSL010000019.1, on the reverse strand, counting down.
TTAATTTCATGTATTTACTAGATCTTTTCGTCACCCGAAAGAAAAGTTTGAAATTTGTTAATCCATGGTAACTCTCTTTGCACATAAGGTCTTAACGAGTTTCTTCGCACATTACACAAGTCTTGCATAACTTTTACTAAAGATTTCGCACAGGATGTTTACAATGAGCCAAGGGAGTGTACTTTGAGGAAACTATAACTGTTTTGCTTGATCATACCCATACTATTATATTTATTTCAAACAAGTGAGATTTTCATTTTATTTCTCGCTTGTATTATTGAATCTGAGAACATTTTTAGAAATATATTCGATGCGTTCATTGGCAAATTCATATTTCATATACAATTAATATGTATAACTTCGTTATTCCACTGTTTGCTTTACTAGATGTGTCACGTGTTTTGCCTCAATGAGAAGCATCTTCAGGATAAATGTATCGTAAGATTTTTTTTATTATAACGTTGAAATCGATCCTAATTCTTAATGATATACTGTTTTAGGCACCTCGTTTTTTTTCAGTTTTCCAACCAAATTTTCCGTGTTCACCTTTTTTTAAGTTTAAATTGAAACATAATTTTCCATTGCCTTATTTAAAGCTTAGACTCTCACATAACCGTTAAATATGTATTACAAATATGGTAATTTTTTTAGAAAAATGAGTCATTTTATTTGAAAATTGCTTTTATTCCTTGGTAGACCCCCAAGCCATTTATATTTATTTTTAGTGCGATACAATCTCCCTTATTATTGATTATGAAATCTTCTTTTCATAATCCTAATAAACGTTTATTTTCAGATTTTCAGTAGTTATTACATACCTATGTCTTTTATGTTTATAGTATTTAAATATTCTTCAAAATTGAAAAGAATGCCAAATATAACCATTTGAATTTAAATAAAATCCAATAAAAACTGTAAAGTTATGTATTTTTTTTAATAAATAAGTTAAGATTATTACAAAACCTAAATAGTTGCTATATATATGGCGTGTGATGGTTTTGAACGTCGAACAACAACTCGTTAAAATAGGACTACGACATTCGAGTTGTCTAAAAGTAAAAACCGATATGTCTATTGTCTACTATGTTGGACGTAAACGACGTTTTTGTATTTCACGCTTAAATAATTAACTTCTTCGATAGTTTCTTTTTTGCGCCGTATTGTATTTACAACTGAGAACAATATGCCAATAAGTCAACCGTTAATTGTAGTAAGTACGAGGAAAATAATAATGGATATATCAGATTTGAATTAATCGGTGTCTGTGTGTGATTTCCGTGACATGTACACTCTCATTCTCAATGATTTTTACGGGTCTTTTTAGCTAACCATTACAGCGCGAGCCGTTTTCGAACAAATTTATTTCCAGTCAATGTTCAAATGCTCACTATGGCTAAAAATAAATCAATTTTAACAGTAAAAAATAGAGGATTATGTGAGATATATAATAGTTATCCCAAATATACATAGAAGTAAACTAAACTCGTCACATTGTCGTTAAAATAAATCGAAGAAAATGAAGAAGCTGAAAAATATTTAATCTATGATTTTGAAAGTAAAATGGTTGCGGCCAGTCTTCATTCACACCGCGAACACGCAAAAAAGCAAGCACCTAGCCGCATAAGTATGTGTATCATAGGGCTGACGATTAATACTGCGTATTGGCAGTTCAAAGCTAAAATTCGAAAGACTGAATATCGAAAGCTCTTTTCAAAAATATATTGCCTTGTGTTCTACTTGACATTTTCATGATGTGTTGCATAATTTCTCTACCTAAAGTTTTGAACTATTTTTTAAAGCACATATCCACAAGTGTTTCCTTCTAGTTTGACCGGAAATACGAGGTAAAGTCTTGGACATGAAAACATGTCAAGTGCATTCATCGGGTTAAATATCATTACATATTAAGTGAAATTACTGATTGTGTATGTGCGTGTTTTTTTGTGAAAGGAATATGAAATATGAACGAGTTAAATGAGAGAATTTATTTAAACATCAAAAGACCCATGTGCTGTTTTTGCAATGGTAAGTAATTTGAAATACCCTGTGTTATACGATTAATATTATGTCTTGTTTGTAGAGCCAGGTGAGTGTTTTCGGTCACCGTTTCTGCGAGTCAAAAGCCCTTCTCAATAATTAAGTGTTCGATTGATGTATAACTGAAGTGCCATTTAAACTAGTACCGCCTATTATATGATAACTTTGAATAACGAAGTTGACTCTGTGACCAAGAATTCCTTTGACTAACTTCGTACTTACATCGAAATCTTCGGTTCCATGTCGGTATAGCTTAAATGTCAATCGTTTTGATAATAATTTACAGCACGCTTTGAAATGAACCAAATATTTTGATGTAATAATAAATTACGTTTCCATGAACCGGTGTGATTTGGCGGTTATAAAGAGCATGCGAAATGTACGGCACCAATACTAAAAACATGGGGGGGGGTGGAATTATAGTCATTATCACACGATTTGAAAATCAATTTATGATTTATTTTAAAAAATAAAACAATTAATTTGTACTACTTCCACATATTTATAATGCTCAGGACCGGTTTCGCTCATCACGAGCATTATCAACTGATAAAAATACAAACATAACAGTTTTATTTATATAAAATTGAGTGTACAAATGAAGGTATATAAAACTGATGGTTCACGAACTAAGACAAGAAAATACTGATTATGAAACATTATTGAAACATTTTATCAATTTATGAAACTGTCCTTTCTGGAATTTGAACCAGTGTGCTCTGAAGCCAACGTCATTGACCATTGCAACACGGACCCGAAGAAAATTTTGACCTTACAATGACGCAATTATATCAATTAAATTAATGCCAATTCGATTATTGGGGTTATGGGGTTTTCGTAACCTAGAAATATATTGCTTAATTAACAACGTTTTCCTCTAACGTATCAAGTTTATTTTAAATTAGCGTTGCAAGCGAACTTCTACAAAAATGATCTTATGGTTTTGACATTGACGATTCATGTATCACGAATATACGAAATAAAATTTTACAACGTTGTGTCGTAATATTATGACCATGTACAGTTGTTGAGAACATTAATTTAGGAATTATTTGAGTGATTAACCACGCTTAAGAGAATTTATTATACTGTTATACAGCGTAGTGTCCGGCCATGACTTAAGTCGTCAAAAGTGCACTTTGTCCTGTGTTATTATTACAAAACTTCTTTATCTCACATCTATATCATTGAAGATTAGTCTACTAAGAAAATAGTAGCGGCGAAACAAAAACTTTATGTGGGACAAAGGCAAATGGCATAAAATTAATGATAATGGCAAGACATTTTGAGCCATAAGATGTTTTTTTATTGTGTAGCTGTTATGTATGATACCATTGGGAATGATGGCATCGTGCCTTATTAGAGCCGTATGGAAAAACTAGACGATTTTTCACTAAAATAAGACACCGTCGTGATGGCAATTATTTTACTTACACCAAGATAAATAGCGATCATGTTCGAATTGATTATGAAAAGTGAACAGCTCACGAGAGCCGTAAAAAAATAATTATGACTTATCATGGTAATAAATAAAATTAATATTATAAAGCTCGACACTTTCATATTTATTCGTGATATCACATTTGTCCAATTAAATATTCCACACTTTTAACGTTTAAAGTAAACTAAATCAAATGTTTAACCGCTTTTAAGGTGTTAACTGTCAATTGTTATTGTTCGAAAGGCATATTTTAAAAAGAAAACAATCTGTTTTGTACTACTTAAACATTTTTATTGGAAGTGTACAAAATCTTAATAACTCAAATTTTTATAATGTTTCGGACCGTTTTCGTTCATCAAGAGCATTATTTACTGCTTTATCAGTTTATAACAGTTAATGTTTTATTTATTTATAATTTTTATGGTGTACCTGTCACATTTGCCTTAAAGAAATTACATATTAATAAAACACAATTTTAAGTAATTTTGTTTCACAATTTGTTACGTAACCAAGGATGGCTTCACTCAGTTAGTGAATATTTTCAACTATTGGATTAATCCATTCTATTGAACATGGCTCATTTTAAAAGTATTATTTACTCATGAGTACAGATAACCCCCCCCCCCCATCGTTGATCGTAGGGGTTACGTTTTGGACACGTTCGCAATCAACGAAGGATACCAGTAGTAATGGTTGCGTATAATTTAATAAAAAAAACATTGCATATTAGGAAACATCACGTAGTTTTATCACATAGCTCTGTATGACGATTCCTGGCACGTGTCAAGTGTTCAGTACAAGCAAACGCCAGGTTTTTTATTTATTAAAAATCGATCGCGATATAACGAATCCGCACTTGCCGGGGTCGGGATGAACGAGGGTTGCCTGTAATGTAAAATTTTGGTTTATGAGAATAAAGTGAATTTACAGATTTATAAATGAAATGAAGGTAGAATAATGTAAATTGATCATCGAATAAATCGTGAAGTATTTCTATATTATTATTGCTTTATAGTGAAATGAAAATCGACTCCTATTTATTATTAAAAATCACCAATGTTTTTGTTAAAAGTGTAAATTTTGCAAAGATTGAACGTTCTCATGTCTTTTTCATTATTATTTTGAGACATTATTGTAACGAGAGTTTTATTATAATGTATCGCTTTATAAGTATAGTCATCAAGAGCATTCTCGCTATCAGTTGTAAACGTGCTAAATTTTCTATGATATGTTTTCCGCGAAACTAAAAATCAGATTTTTTTCAATTGTTTGTTTTGTATATTAAATCACATATTTTTACAGAATATGTAAAAAAACAACATTAATGTTGTACTTATTCCATTATTTTTTCCGCAACTTTTTCGGTAATTTAATGCTAATGTCGCTAGAATTACATTATTTATTTATCTACTAGCAGTCTTTCCATCCTCACATCATCCTTAAAATAGTTATTTTATTATTATTTGACATAGTAATTAAGTATGGCCGAATTAAGTTGTCAAGTTTTAAAAAATATAACGCCATCCAGTCTTTCCACCAAGAATTTTCAGTAACACTACTAATAATATATATCTACTTATTAAATCAGCTCTTAAATATAAAGCATATATTTCATGTAATCTAACCACACATTGTGAGTCTATTTTGAGAGTGGTGTCATTCGTTGGAAAATTCCGTGAAAAGAAACCGTTTAACGGTGAAATAGTTTTATCCTGTCGAGATCTCACTTACCTTCTGTATTCACTCACCTTTAGACGTTCTACGATCTTAAAAAGTCTTCTAAGGATATATTCATGTTTGTTTTTCTATTTCTTCTCGTTGTTTTTGGGCTTGTAATAAACACGCAAGGCTAGATGAATACGTATCTAATTGCTTTGCACGTTACTGTTGAAGTATTCGATTTCGCAAAACGCTTGTGGTACTTAGTAGTTTGGACTAAGCTATTTACACAGCTTCAAACGTTATTAGTATAACGACATATTGAGTAAAACAGGATGATGTATTTTTTGAATAAAATAAACAAACGTACTCTTATTGAAAATAGTTTGTATGTGATATTATTTTTTTTGAATATCATTTTTGTTGTTTTTACATTGGACTGTTTTTTCTCCTACTGGGCTTAGAGAAGAGTTCGCGAAGCGGGCTCTTATTCTTGAAACTTATTAAACATGTCTTGATAATTTCGTAAAATTGTGCAATAGTACCTACAATAACATTTTTATAAAAAAACAATTTAGTTTCAATGGTGGTTACAGAAGTTCGCTTAAAAACAGTGACTCCTAATCCTTTTTTGCTCTATTCCCCCTTTCACGAATGTTCAGAATATAATTCCTCCTTCCCAAGATAATCTGAGTCTAGAACTTCTGAGTCTAATTAAAATAATGCTTTTCAAATATGCATCTATATTATGTAATATTGAAAATCTTAAATAAACGGCAGCAATTCCTCCCTCCTGAAACTCTAAAATTGGCCCTTAACGAGGAATTCCCCACTGGTTGGGAACCCTTTATGTCTAGAATCTAAACCAACGGTGGAAAAATTGGCAATTGTTTCTCAAATTATATTCAAAAGTACAATTTTTCCTATTCAAATATGATTACAATAAATTTGAAAAATTTCTCATTTTTTTTCCACAACCAACATGCTGTCATTCAGGAAATTGCAATACAATTTTTACCCACCATTGCATTAGGCATATTATCCACGCTTCTCAAACACAAAAACATATTTGTAAAGGAACAGTTCTATTCTTGCGTGCCCACTCACAATGTTAGGATAATGTAGATAAAGAAATGTAACTTTTTTGGTATATTATTATCCAGTTACACAATTGTATAGAAATTTGGAACGTAATATAGAAGCTCATTATATAATGTCTCAAAGACCTTCGTTGTTTATTGGGAGCGGTATTCCACGGCGCAATTTCAAACTGCTCATATGAACATACCTACACATTTTTTATATTAGTTAAGCAGAGAAATACCAATCTGGCGGTATGTTAATCTTTAAAAGGAAATGCAACTGCCAGGTAAGCGAATAATTTATACAGACACATTTCAATATAGCATACATATTTTATATCACTACGTTGGCAATTTTTTTATAAAGAAAAATGTACTATAATAATTTACCTACTCCAAAATTAAATAATTTATAAACAAACTTCCTGCGTAGATAAAGAAATACTGTTTAATCAAAGTACAACAGTGATTTATGGCAGTGAATCGTTTCAACTCAAAGTCGTCTTTTCTATCCGCAGTACTAGTATAAAAAAATGTACACGTTGCCATTCACATCAACGATACCGGCGCCGCGTCGCTTGTGATTGTAGTGAAATGAACGTTCTTTTATAATTCTGTTGCGGGTCAATTATCAATTTACGAAATGATCATTTTAGAAAATAAATAAATTTAAATGACAGATCAATGAAATGAAGGACTGCCCTCTTGAATAAAGGACGCATGGTTGCCGTGTATATCACTGAAAATAACTCTATATTCTCATACATAAAGAATAAAAATAAATAAAAACATGGCATTTTGTTTGCGTACGTTCGGCGTGATAACCCTTCACCCTGAGAATTTATAGAAAAGTGTGGGTAGAGAATTGATTGGAATTTGAAAAAACCCATAGTATGAACATTTTGTATTAGCAATACGTGTTTTGGAAAAACTCGTTCATGGTGTGTTTTAACGAGTTTGTTTTTCACAAAAAGCAATATATAGGTGGCTTTGTTTGATTGATATCCCATTATTTTTTTCCGTTGTGACAGGCGGCTGCACTAAAAAAATAAAAAAAAATCTTTTTATGTTTTAATAAGAATATTTTTTAAACAATACACGTAGACGACATGGCAATATTACAAATATAATAAAGGTTTGGTTAATCAATTTACAATCGTATTCAGGATCGATGGCAGATAAATGTATGACTAAACAAATTTGTATGTATTTTCCGCTTTATTCTGAAATTGATAGTTTTATTATTCTACTTGTTTTTGAGATGCATTTAAATCTCGCTATTATCGAACGTACTATGAGATTAGTGTGTGCGGGGATTGTATCGGTTCCCAGGTGAAGATAAGGGAAAGAGCAAGTCGGAAAACAGAGTATTTAATTTAATCTTTCACCCTCTTAACACTTCGGACCCGCCGAAGCTGTGCTTATAAGCTTGACAAGGTTACCTCTCAGATTGAACTATTATGTTTTATATAAAAGTCAATTATAATAATATACATAGTTAACATTTCAAATATGTGTGATTGTTTTTCACATGAAAGTTTGTTCTGTTAGTTTGATTCTGTGAGGTTTGTTATCAAACTTTCGGGGAGCCATCTGGGTTTAGCACGGTTATAATAAAATTGTTATCAAAGGTAAGCTCAAATATCATTTGTGCTTCGACATTTAAGTCGGCTATCTAAAAAATGAGATATTTTTGTTGCCACGGGTAAAGAAATTACCTTTTGTTTTTATAACATTAACAAAATCGTAAAATCCTCCATTTTAATTTCATATTAAAAAGAAATTTCCGCAAAGCAACGCAAATATTAAATAGATGACTTATAAATATAAAATTTAAAGTAGAAAACATTTCCCCCAAAAATTCCCAATTTCCCAGAAATCACATTATTTATTTTCGAAGCGAAGGGATTTTATTTTACTAATGTTAAAATAAGATACAATTATTTATCTCTTATCCTTGACGAATGCTTTCCTGATCTATATTGTTTTATTTTGTATAATATTCGAATTGATTTTAAATATAGTTATCAATTTCTTTCATTGATTGGTTGCTCAACCTTTGCCGTCTTTACGCTCTTCTTGATTCGAAGACATGCACTCCAATATGATGAAATAAGTAGTCTACATTTGTCGCCTAGTGATTTGGTTCCATCGGACTTTTGCATTCGTTATCCGAGGAATTAATATCAATTGATGATATAATATATTTGACGTATATTAAATTTTATACTACACCTAAAAATCCAGGGAATTTCTGTTTTTCTTTAAATGTGTCCAACCAAATTTCACGCAGTTTTATTGCGTCGTTCGCTATAGCCTTTTTAGTCGAGTGAAATTTTTTATTTTAAAATCATGAATTCAAACTGCCAAATGCGAAAGTTTTCCCACATTGAATTATCGTAATGCGATATTTTCAATTCACACGTATGTGTTATGACTATGAATCGAGTTATTTTTGACCTTTTGGAGCATTGTAAATGTCGAGCTAAAAGTTGTAAATTTAAAAAAAGACATTTCTATAATATGTGATTGATTTGCTGTTTCTCACACTCAATAATAAAAACTTTGAGCTACATTTCTAGAGGCACTTTTTATTTACTAGATCAGCGACGTCTAACTGAAATTGTTTTAGTGGGCTAAATAAAATATTACTGGTATTTGGTAGGCCACACAGACAAAAAATAAACCACCAATTTAATTAAAATTATATTGTATTATTTTAATGTGACACTTTTTTTTTAATATCATTTGTTGTTTTTTATGTCAGGCAATTGAGTCGATGCGCATCTCAGTTGATTGGTCATGTTTTCATCGGCCAGCATGTTGCGACACTTCGTTTGTACTATTTTTAATCTCGAAAAGAATTTGGATTATTGAGATTTTGTACACTTCCATGTATTTTGTCACTAACGACCCGGGTTTCGCCTTTCGGCATCTTCAGGCATTCGAGCACACGGATGGACTCGAACTGAGAGACAGTAAACAGTGTCTAACGTTTATATAGAAGATACAGATGCGACAAATATTATTTACGAGGTAAGATATTATACGTCTGAGAGCCACACTGATACCTGAGTTAAAATTTCGGGAATCTCCCTAATCCTTATTTTGTAAACACCATATTAACAGAGTGGCGAATTGCCGCTTTTCAACTTCTTTTAGAAATACCAGTGTCTAACGTCAATTTAAAAAAAGATGAGCAGAGCCTTTTATCAAAAGGTCTTAAATATTGTCCGCCTTTGCTCGGATTATGAAAACCTTGCTATAGATTTAGAAATTGCATTACATAAAGATTTAACCAGCAAACATATTTGTTCTCGCATCCTTAAGAAAGATTACTTAAACAGCAACAAAAACTACAATAAGTTTAATGAGGAGTTGGCTACTCTTAAAAATATTAAAACTAAAATTAAAGATAATGATATCATTGTCACAAAGGCGGACAAAGGAAATACCACGGTCCTGTTAACGCGAAAAGACTATGTTGATAAGTTTAATAACTTTCTCGATAATAACGATATAGTCGAATTGAAAAAAGATCCTACATTAAAATTTAATAAAAATATTAAAGAGGTTATAAATAGTTGTAGCATTACAATCAACCCTAAGGATTTGTCCTTTTTATCTACTAGAAATCCACAAGCCCCCAAATTTTATGGGCTACCGAAAATTCACAAGGATTCAATACCAATCCGCCCGGTAGTTTCATATATGAATGCTCCAGCGTATAAACTTTCCAAAAGAGCTAACTCTCTCATCCGCAATCACAGTAAATTCAAGCCATTGTATAGTATTAAAAATTCATTAGAGTTAGTAGATAAAATTAAAAATTATAACATTCCGTTAAACGCCAAATTAATTTCTTTTGACGTTGTTAGCTTATTCACTAATGTACCTGTAAACAAATGTAAACAAATCATCAAAGATACCCTTATTACGCGTAGAGTTAATCCCGTCATTACTACGGAATTACTTAATATATTAGACGTTTGCGTTGACCAGAACTATTTTCAATTTGATAATAGATTCTATGAACAAACCGAAGGCCTTGCAATGGGAAGTTGTTTGTCACCACTATTAGCAGAATTTTACATGAACCATTTAGAAAACCTTATTTTTAGCAATAAAACAGAAGTTAGAAACATAGTTTATTGGTTCCGTTACGTAGATGACATCCTTTGTCTATTCAATGGAACTGAGAGACAAGTTTCTAACCTTCATAATTTTCTTAACTCACTAGATGATAAAATTCAATTCATTTTAGAAGTAGGGGGCAAGAATATAAATTTCCTTGACCTTAATATTGATATTAAAAACTCCATTCATGAATTTAAAATCTATCGAAAACAGACGTTTTCAGAAGCTGCGATCCATTTTAACTCAGACCATCCTTTCTCATATAAATTGGCTGCTTTCCATTCTCAGGTTCACAGATTAGTCACTATACCTCTAAATAAATTTAATTTTGAAAACGAACTAAACATTATTAAACAAATTGCCATTAATAATGGCTATGAGGCGTCTCTTATAGATAGTCTTGTATCAAAAAAACAACGTAAATTAGCAGAAAAGATGCTATATTTCGGGAACTTGTCTAAAGACATAGACCACCCTAGAATCTGACATAGAATTAGTTATTTAGGTTGCACAAGCTTTAAAATTAAAAAAACAACTCGCTGATAGTGTTAGACCGGCGTTCTATTGCAAAAACTCTCTAGGCAAATTACTTATTAACAATAAAGATAGAGTAAACTTTAAGAACAAAAATCTGGTATTTATAAATTACAATGCAATGATTGCCAACATTTCTATGTGGGTAAAACCACACGTACATTAGATATAAGGGTATCAGAACATTTAGCTGCCTTTAGATTAAAAAAAGAAACTTCGACATTCGCAAATCACTTGCTAATGGAGAACCATACGTTTAATGCGGATGATGGGGTTAAACTGTTGCATAAAAACATGGGGGATCATAAATTATTTTATCAAGAAATTTTGGAAATTAATAGAGCCCAGTTAAATTCCTTGCCAATCTTGAATGAGCAGCTGAACCTTCCTAATTCTCCGCTATTATATCCGATACGTTGAAACACCTAACAGATGTCACTAAATGTGGAATGATTCTATATATTTACCCATTCGTCGAATTACATCCCGTCAAAATCCACAATACTATTATAATTGTAAAATCACTGGTATTTGTAAAAGAAGTTGAAAAGCGGCAATTCGCCACTCTGTTAATATGGTGTTTACAAAATAAGGATTAGGGAGATTCCCGAAATTTTAACTCAGGTATCAGTGTGGCTCTCAGACGTATAATATCTTACCTCGTAAATAATATTTGTCGCATTTGTATCTTGTATATAAACGTTAGACACTGTTTACTGTCTCTCAGTTCGAGTCCATCCGTGTGCTCGAATGCTTGAAGATGCCGAAAGGCGAAACCCGGGTCGTTAGTGACAAAATACATGGAAGTGTACAAAACCTCAATAATCCAAATTCAGTATTTCAATGTCAATACCGTCGTCTATAACGGGTACGGTTATACTAGTAATATATAGAAAGCTACAAACTCCAAGAGAGCCACAGAAAATCTTCAATCGGGTTTCATGTTTGACATGGCTGGACTAGATAATAAATATTGCAATAAAACAGTAATATTGAGTAAAGTGTTGCTGAATAAAAACGCCGAAATTTCGAATTATAAATTTGATGTGTTTTTTGACATGGCAGTGAAATGCCGTCCAATATTGCCGGATGCATGTCACGGGACTGTCGTAAATCGACGTGATTTAATTAAACCGGTTTCATTGAGTTGGTCAAAAACACGCACGCGCTCTGCAATGGATATGCGCCGGTGTTATGTTTTACTTACGTGAAAGATCGACCGCAGTCGAAAGTTTTTCTCTAGTGAAAGAAAACATAAATCAACAAAATCGAAGTCACTCTCTTGAACAATGTATGCATGAATTTATTTCACACTGCTACGGTTATTGACTTGTTGTTCGGTTTATTGAGCGGTGGGATTTTATGTTCGTACTACGGTGACCACATTACAGATTTGTATTTATAAATTTTGGATATTATCAATTGTTCCATATTGGTCTAGCCGTTGATTTATTTAGCAATGTTTATTAGTTATATATGTTTTACGTTTTTATTGATTGAATTGTGTGTTTCCTTGGTAGTACTCGATTATAATAATGTAAAAATAACAAAGTTAATTTTTTTATTATTTAGTTCTATAAAAATTTGATCAGTTAATTGATAGCCATTTCGGCTCCACGTCAGAACTACGTCATAACTTCTAATTCAGGCCCGGTATGCCTGCATTTATGTAATAAAGCATCTCGGCTTAATTTCGTAGGACAACTGGAAATGAATAGATATAATTAAGGTGATAACCTTCTTAATGATCACACTTACTTAAACCATACATAAAGCTCACGTAATTGCGTATAATCAATAAAATTTCAATGCGTTTACTTTAACGATTAATTAATATCAAATTTGGATTATTGAGATTTTGTACACTTCCATGTATTTTGTCACTAACGACCCGGGTTTCGCCTTTCGGCATCATCAGGCATTCGAGCACACGAATGGACTCGAACTGAGTCGAGTTCGAGTCCGTTCGTGTGCTCGAATGCCTGAAGATGCCGAAAGGCGAAACCCGGGTCGTTAGTGACAAAATACATGGAAGTGTACAAAATCTCAATAATCCAAATTTGATATTGAAATTCCATCAAGCACCCTCAGTCGATGTCTTAAATTATAGATTAATTAATAATACCGTGTATGTTCCTTTTTCTAAATTAAAATATTTATCGTACTAAACACAATTAGTACGATAAACATTTTAATTTTGAATAAAGCTTATGATGGAATGAGTGAGATGATATCTATAATACTGTATATCTCTTCTAATACAGTATACATAGCTAAGCTAAATTACATTTAAATATAGTTCCGACGATGACGTAAAGGCAAAACAGTTATCAACGACCTGATTAATTTCTTATAGAACGGAATATTTTGTTATTTTTACGCATTTATTTTACATTTCTATTTGATTTTATAAACAATAATTTATTAATACTTATTATCATTTCATCACAACCACCTAGCACGTTAAAAATAGATAATAAAGAAATATCATAAACCGTTTTCTGTATCCTGAAAATTTCTTTTTTTAATTTTTTTTTACTATGTCCGCTCCTAACGTGGAGCATATGGTCTCATATGGCATAATGTATTGTTGTGACAAATTTGTAGTAAAAAGAACAACAGTCAAATCATTTATTCTGAAGTAGTGATTTCCTTTATTTGCGTTGTTTTATCACATATTTCATATGTTAATTAGTCGTGATTACGTTCTTTTATCTCTTTTGTACACTGAAAAGTTTATTCAGCCGATTCTCTGTTCGGTAGTTTATTTTTACGAACAGCACAACTTATTCGCTCCCTTCAAACTTCCACGTGTTTTGTTTCCTTTAAAATTTCAGCACAAAAAAATGATTTACTAAACCCGAAAAAAGTAGATGTTTTCATGACAATTTTTTTTTAATATTTAATAGAAAATGAATAAATGAAGGAGTAGTAAAATAAAAATAGCTTGAGCTATATTTAAATCCTTCACAATTGACGACTTATAATGTAACCTAATACTAAAATAAGAAGCAGATTTATCGCTTGGAAATGTCAGCCGCAGATTCGCTTTGAAAAAAAAAACGAAATTTTGCTTAAGAACGGCCTGGTAAATGTGCTTTTATATTATTACTGAAATGACAACTTTGTGAAACTGGTTAAAAATCAATATATTTCATGTATACAGTAAAACCACGATATGACAGAATAATACGGGCGAGGAGGTGTCCGTTGAATCCTAAAGTAATTTATATAATAAACACATGCTCCCGACTGTAACTTTTGTTTGAAATTTATATCAATCGTTGAATTTATTATTATTGACGAAATTTTAAGGAAATGGTGAAAGAGTGTGTGTGTCGGCAGGTGCTATAACTGCTGCAGCTCTGCGATCATGTGCTTATCACACACGTTGATGTTTTTAATTCTTTTTATATAAATTGAGTATTTTCATAAGACGACAAACGGTTGCCCTACTATCTATCTTTAACAACTTTCGGTCACTTTCCACGTATCATTTAGAGAAATGTTGCGTAACATTATTTTGCTGTATGGTTTGGCCGTAAACTCACACACGTGTATCGTTATTCGGACCTTTAAATTATTGTCTCGTCATTGATTGTCTTACTTTCGGAGCCGTGAGATAATCGAGCCGACGTGTCCTGTTCCACTTATGCTGTTCGCATTTCGTCGGTGGCGAGATTATGTAGGGCTCAGTGATTTACTATCGTATTCTTGATTTAAGCCAGAGATTATGTTTATTTACCATCTTTTGTCTGTAACTTTGTCTTTTGTTCAGACTTGTTTTAAGAGATTATGGAATTAATGATGTAAAATAAAGTCTCAGTGCCACAGTCACACTCGGCGTTAAGAATTGCGTAAGTTGGAATAAATACTGCAGATTTTATTTTATTGTATGTATTTCTTAAAACACGTTGGATTCCGTGCTCGATTTTTTTATGTACCAAGTGACCTGAGCACATATTACATGCAATTCTAAAGCAGTCCTTAAATCTACCATGCTGGTTTTCTGTTGGAAATGAATAAACATATTTCTATACCAATACTAGCAACAGAAAAAAAATAAGCTCTGTAGGAAATGTGAAAGCGACAGATATTTGCAAACAACAATAATGAAGTCAGACTTGATACACTTGGAAACATTGTCATAAGGCTCCAGGCTGGCAATATTAATAAAAATTAGGTTATTAAAAGGTTCTGACTTTTTTTGGAAAAGGTTTCGTTGTGCCGGGCACATGGATACTTTCCCCATTTTGGACCGGGGCTCTAAGTGTTAGCATTTATTTTTATTAACTCGAAACTTACTTGCATATTATGCGATATTAAAAAATATTAGTACGCAAAGAAGAGCAATTTTACGGTATAAAAATACATTAAGTTTATTTTTCTCGCCTTTTGTCCCAATCATTATTCATATCTCAATCTACGTAACATATCTCATATCTCATATTATACGGGTAGTTTTATAAGATTCGTATGGATTTTGTTAATAAATTAAGATGCAATTTATCCGATAATTAAAAAAAAAAAATCGAAATGTTTGGACGTCTGTAATGATAAAAACTACGTATGCAAAAAAATATCCACTCCCTTTTGGCGCATTTGAAATGCAAATTAAGAAAGTCTTTTAGTGTATTGTTAACATATTCAAATTTCAAATTAATTAATTATATTCAACGAGTGAAATATATATTTCATAAATTCTGATCAAAATCATGAAGGTAAAGAGCAATTTGGAACACAGACAAAGCAATCAATTAAGTGTTGAGTAATATCACAATCATTGATCTCTACTCGAAGCTCTTAACAACCTGCTTATTCGAAACTTCGCCGATTTTTACTCGATGATAATGGCGACCTTTTGTGTTGATTGCATAACAAATTATGAATGGATTTCAAATACGTAATTTTTATTTTACATAATATTCGCATTAACTTTTGGTTATAGCTGCAGGGAGTATTTTGATCATTTCAATAAAATGCATTATAATGAAGTAAACATTTAAAATATTGTGCGTCTACGTAGTATGCCAATACAAGTTGAAATAAACTTATCTGTGATTAATAAGGTATAGATAACATAGTATTTTGTTCCACAAGAATTTTAGTAATTTGTTGACTGCTATTTCGGCTTCAGTCTATCGTCGGAACTAAATATTTCGTGAAGGCGAAATAGCTATCAAAAAATTGATAAAATTCGTGCTTATTTCTCGCTTGCTTGTTATTTTAGCTTTGTATAATAGAATTCAACCAAATAAATGACAATTCAATGAATTCAATGAATACATTGTCTATTTTTGAACGTAGAAAAATATAAATAATGAGATCGTATTTTTATAATACATCGCGAATAAGAAAAATACTTCAAATAGTTATGTATATTAGTTTCAGTTTTTTTTTCATTGTTCATGGTTCACTAATTTTTATTTCAGTAATGTCATTAATATTTTTTGCTCAGTTAATGTAGCTATATTTGTGATTTCAGATGATTATTTATCGGTTTGTAAGAGGTCCATAACATTTTAATTGTAGACTATTTTATTTGATTTATGTATAATTTGTTTGCTAATCAGTAATTTCTTGGCTTAGTTCATGAACCATCTATTTTATATACCTTCATTTTAACACTCTAATTTTATGTAAATAGGCCTGTTATGTTTGTATCAGTTGATAATGCTCGTAATGAGTGAAACCGGTCCTGATCATAATAAACGTGTGGATTTAGTACAAATGAATTGTGTTTTATTTTTTAAAATATAATTTCTTTCCACCAAGAATTGACAGTTAACACCTTAAAACTTTCAGTTTTTCCACTTGCTATTTCGAATGTAGTCGACGTATGAGGTTTTTTTTAAACCATACTGCTTTATGAAGAGGAAAAGTATCGTAAAATTGGCTAAAAGCTTACAAGCAACTTTCGTTAAATGGTGGCTAATTGATATTGTATATATTTACATTGTATCTTTTACAATATCTGGAAATTTATGGAATTGCCGATAATGTTACTTTGGATCTTTCGTTGATTTTACTTCGTATGGAACGTTCCACGAAATAAATTGATACAAATTTTCCATTGTTACCACTGTAACTTAGTAACGATTTGTAGCTGTCAAATTATCATATCACGTGCAGGTTTTTGAACTAATTAAAAGCTTAAATACACACTACTCGATACGCCGATTGGCGTTCTCAATGATTGCAATTTTGTGTAACAACAATCGCCATTACACTACAATCGACATTCGATTGCAAAACAATTGGCTTCGGTCTTCGGTTTGTAGTCAAAATTGTAATTACATCCCCGGCTCTCGGATTCAAAATCTTAAATATTTGCTCACAATTCATACAAGTTTCGATTGTTTTGATTCTGTTCAAATCACATGTAAATGAAAGTACATACATGCATGACGCTTTAATTATTGTGAAAATTGTTATGTGTATAATATTTTTTTCTTTTTTTTTCCTTTGCAAAATTTATATTGCCAATGATTTGATATTGCATCGTGTTTGATAGACATACACAATAATAATGCTATAGAACTTAAATAAATGCAATATCATAAGATTGTAAATTTTAAAATTTATTTATCGATTTTTAAACACCGCATTGTTCCCGTAATATATTAAAAGAATGACGTTCGGTTGGATAAAGAGGATTCAGATTCGGGCCCGGGTAAGGAATTTAATTTCCAGAAAAATATTTCGAGCTATGTTCGGGTCATGATTCAGCCATAAGGCAGGCACTATTCATAACTTAAATATTTTTCCCCCATGTGTTATGAATATCTTTGGAAATATGGAAATAATAGCATATATTGTTCGAAAAGTATCAATGAATTTATGTATTGAAAAAAAAATTGGGATTTTTTTTGGGTTGAGAAAAATAAATCTTGACGTCGGGTCGGGCTTGGGTAACAAATGTGATATGGCCGGGCCGAACCTGAAGATGTCTGTAATCACTCGGACCGGGTGATTTTAGAAAACTTCGACCCACGCAGACCTCTATAATATAATAATGTTTTTCCATATGCATCGCTAAACAATTATTTGCATTAAAATCATGATCTGCCTCTTAGATTAATAACAAATTCAAAAATATATATATGATAGATTTATTACCGCCGGCTTAACTTACTCAACAAATATTTTACAAACAAACATTGAAAAAATCCAGGGAATTATTTCTCATTACACCGTGCGAAATCCATCGACGCGATTATGCATCATACACGTTATCATCCATTATTCATAAAATAATTATCATTCTGTGAGATTAATTTTCAATTAATATTCGACGCCCCTCAGCGTTACGGTTATGTAAAACAGAGCTTTCTTGCTAAGTTTTTGCGATTATGCCTATCATCAGGACTAGGGCTCCCAATCCCGTAATTCGGCATTCAGGATTATCTACAGCGTGTACATTGGTTTCTTCATGTACATAGTTTTTTTTAAATACCTATATAATTCAAATTTGGATTATTGAGATTTTGTACACTTCCATGTCTTTTGTCACTAACGACCCGGGTTTCGCCTTTCGGCATCTTCAGGCATTCGAGCGCACGAATGGACTCGAACTGACAGACAGTAAACAGTGTCTAACGTTTATATAGAAGATACAAATACGACAAATATTATTTACGATATAAAATATTATACGTCTAGGATCCACACTGATACCTGAGTTAACATTTCGAGAATCGCCTTAATCCTTATTTTATAAACAACACATTAACAGAGTGGCGAATTGCCGCTTTCCAACTACTATTAGAATTACCAGTGATTTTACAATTATAATAGCATTGTGGGTTTCGACGGGATGCAATTCGACGAAAGGGTAAATATATACAATCATTCCACATTTAGTTACATCTGTTAGGTGTTTCATCGTATAGGATACAGCAACGGAGGGTTTGGAAGGTTGGAATTATTCCTTGCCAATTCAGAATTGGCAAGGAATAATTCTGTTAATCTTTATAATACAATAAATAAACTATTTTGATCATTATGTTTATTTTTCTTCTAGTTTTGTAAATGACTGATTCCTAATAAACAAAAAAACATTACCAAGCCATGAAAAAAAAATTAAATCGAATATACATTACAATTTAAATAATAATGGACACAAATTTAATTTTTAATATATAATTGAAAACACGTAATTACACTTAATAACCAATCTTGGGATTGAGAAATTCTGAAACCTGAAAGCGAGAGATCATAAAAAGGGTCTAGGATTAGATCCTCTAATCAGGACTGAATATAAATATTTAACAATTTAAATAAAAATCAATATGAATTGTGTTATTTGATTGATAGCTGTAGATTCTCCATCTTACCATAGTACTTAACGGATTTCCGGCCCTTAGGCGTATCCCGTGACACAGTTGCGTTAATTGCATTCAAATATTGGCAGGACTTTCAGGAGCACTTACCCAAGAGATATACACTTCCCTTTCATTGTCTATCTCCGGACATTCCCATAAGATGTGATTAGAATGCTGTCTTACCATATTAATTCGATTTTAAAAACCCAAACTACGTTGTACATCGATGGACAAATACTTATGGCGCATGTTTCATTATTATAAAAAGTTGTTTGACATTTAGTTTTATTTTGTCATAGTATGTCACTATCGATACAATATGAATAAATCAAATAATTCATTTTTTTAAACTGTCTATAAACATAATAATACTGATGCAAAGCTATGCAAACAATGGCGCGATTTGTCAGTTTCCATTTTGTAGTAGCGTAATAAATTATATGTTCTGGTTATCGACATATGCATTCGAGAGTTAATTAATAGAGAGTGTTACTAGGGACACATTTTGATGGAATTTGTCATTCAATGTCGTAATGAAATATCATTATTCAATAGCATCGGAAATTCATTTGTTTATTGGTTTCAATGTGGATCATTATTACACCTCCCTACGTATTATTCTACCTCATTAAATTATAGGAATCACCCACGATTCGTTTTTGCCCTTTCACGATTTAATTATAACGTTCGCCGAACCATACATATTGTATTATAACTTTACAAATACGGTTGATTTAATAAAATTCGCTAGCCTTCAGACTCTTGTCGGCGAAAAAAGTATTCCTGATTCATAATAAAGTAAATATTTATAAATATGAATCTATTTATATAATTTAAGACATCGACTGAGAGTGCTTGATGGAATTTCAATATTAAATTTGGATTATTGAGATTTTGTACACTTCCATGTATTTTGTCACTAACGACCCGGGTTTCGCCTTTCGGCATCTTCAGGCATTCGAGCACACGAATGGACTCGAACTCAGTTCGAACTCAGTTCGAGTCCATTCGTGTGCTCGAATGCCTGAAGATGCCGAAAGGCGAAACCCGGGTCGTTAGTGACAAAATACATGGAAGTGTACAAAATCTCAATAATCCAAATTTAAATGAATCTATTTGTTTCTCTTCCCCTTTGAGTCACGTAACCGTGTTTTCACGTGATAGACCAACCCATCAAAAACAGTCATATTTGAGTTATCAAGCGATACATATTACAACGGAATCCTGGTTTTAATTATAGTCAAGACCTAAACTTTCCAAAACAGTCATCTAATTTGTGTTATCGTCAAAATAGGTTTTGATTTTATCGACTTAAATCTCAATCGAATTTTAGTTTTTTAATATTCCCACTTCTGAAGACGATATTAAGGTGACACCGAGACCACTATGAGCTACAGTTTTGCAAGATCTAGAAGACACTTTATCGGGGGATATGTCTAAGCACATAATGATACCAATACCGTCAACAGAAATAAATAAACCCTGAACATGTAAGGTAACAAAAATTCGAAAAATAATGTTTATAAAATTTTCAATTCGCAATATCTGCAGGTAGAAAACACTGTCAACATTGCATACTATACTTACCAATAATACTTCAGTATTTATAAAATATTTATTTTACGCTTTTAACGTATATAACTGAGTGCGGCCCATTATTTTAAAAGTTACCAATTACACTTGAGTTTGTATATAATCAAACACGTAATTTTAATCTGTGCATAAACCACATGAGTCTTCATTGTAGTATGGTAATTATATTTGAATGATTTGATCAAAGATTTTACAATTTAAAAATTATTTATTTCAATGATTTTATTATAGCGATGAATGAAAGATTCTTATTCTCGCACATTCATTATTTTTCCTAGATATTGTATTATTATTAAATGTTCGTAAAATTATTGCGAGGACTTTCAATTCGTGACATATAAAAACTGCTGCAACAAACTGTTGCATAATATTTAAAAACCATAAGAAATCGCAACAACTATATGCATGTAAAATGTATACAAATAGTATAAGAAAAAAATAAACAAACTGGCCATGTCAATAATGAGAAATTTTACAAAATGTGCAAAAAAAAGTTATTTCTTTCAATCTATTTACAGAGTTGAAAAGTTTTTTTGCTATTTCAAATTATATCAACTTCTTATATGTGAAATACCCCAAGGCAATAATTTAATCAGTTCTTTCTCTTTACATGACGCAAAAAATATTGTTATTTACCATTATATTATCTTACCGAGCGGTTATAATTAAATGGTAATCGTAGCCGGTTCCGTAACCGAGTTGTCAAACTTAATGGCAACTCGTACATTCGGTTGTGCACTCAACAGTTAGAATCCCCGAATAGCCATTCATGCATTGATTGTTCAATAGATTTATTGATTTTTATCAAACATACATGGACGTAAATGTAACGTCCCCACCCTCACTATAAAAACGGCGCGTAGACAGAAAGAGTACTAATTAACGATCAATAATTCTCCTAACATGATTTTTTTGTACGGTTAAAAAAATCGAAAACTGTTCCAACCATTATTCATGAACAGTAGATGTCTAACAGTATAATGCATTTAAATTGATCAAGTGAGTCGTCTAGTATCAAAAGTAGTACTATTCCATATTTGTCGAAATTGAACTAATGCTGCCACATTATTCTTCCGGTCATAGTGTATGGCTAGTAAAATCATGTACATGTGGTATCAAAACGCAAAAAAAATGATGCTTGCTACCAATATCAGAACGATTAACAACTTTGGAAACATAGGTTAACGGTTTGGCAAATCATACTTTCGACCAATAGCAAGTTACCCTAAGTGATGTCACAATATGGCCGCTGACACGAACTGAAAGCTTTAAAAAACTCGAAAGAGTCAAAAACGCCAACAGAACGTTTTTCGTGTTTATCTCGAAACTTCGAATAATGGATAGTTCTATTTTTGATACCTTTCGACTCAAGTAAACATTTTTTAAAACCATATCCGCTCCCATTTTCGAACAATAAGACTCCTTCTGAAGCATACCAACACATTTTTTTTTAACGAGAACTAGAAATAAGCCAGTGTGGAAATAAATGTCCCAAATGGAAATGTTCATTAATTGATTTCACAATCGATTAATGGATTTGTATCCAAATGTAGGTGTGTCAGCGATTAGCTTACTGCCAGTAATGTCCTATTTTTTATATTCGAGATAGAGTGACTGACTATCAAGCAGGTATCGCTGTAACATATTTAGTTTAAATCTGTCATAAAGAATCCACATGCTCCGAATTAGAAACGGTCATGGTTAAAAAAAATGTACCTTTGCTTTATTTTGTCTTATTGACACATTCACTAAGTTGAAGCTAATTTAAGACCGTTGTGTTTCGTTATCACATTTTTAAGAGGTTTCGCTACTGGCATATTAGCAATAGTGAATGGATAGAAATTATCTTGTAATATTTCATACTCGCATCGCTCCGCCCAAATGTCGAATGAAATACTTTCAATCTATAAATTCATTGCTATATATGGTGTCCGCGAAATCACGATACCTGGTTCACTGATTGAGATTGCGTCACACTGTATCATTGATTGTGTGAAATTAGATAATCAATCCACATGACAAAGATTTGTACTAGAAATGTATTTAAAAAAAGCAATTTAGTACGACACGTTCATTTTGATACAACAAACAAGATATGTTTGGAAATTAGACCAATTCTACCTACGCTGTCTTGCGATTTTATTAATTGATTGTCATTTCACTTTACAGTCTTTAGGCACTTCTAGTACAGTTCTTTTCAAATGTTGGTTCGTAGGTCAGCGATAATCGTGGTAAGTAAATATGTATACAGTTTAATATAGTTATCAATCATATACGTCGGTTCATCTCTTTTCCCTCTCTTAGCAACAAACCATGGAGTCTGAATAAATTGAATGCAGTATATTGTGACCTGTGTGAAAGTGCACTTAAACTTTTTTACCGCTTACTTCGATTTGCCTATATGAGATTGGATCCTAAGCCATTATTTTAATTCTTATCTATATCGTGTTACATTGTCTTCCATAAAACCATGACTAAAGAAGTTGTCTAATAACTGACAAGTTCATGCGTCTCTTTAGTTTTTTATGTAAGTACAGTCGGCCCTCGACTTTCGTACGTAATTGCTTCCTGATAATTTGTACGAATGTACGAAAGTAGAGAAATGTGAAAAAACACAAATAGTGTATTTTACAATATTTATTTATCATTTGATATTTATAAAGTAAACGAGGCATATAAGCACTCCTGTGTTTTCTTTGTCAACTTGTCAATAAATAGTTAAATAAGCACCAAAATTTTTTTCCGTTTCTTGATAGGGTTCTATAACATGCTGTGTCTTTAAATATACGCTCTTCATTGGAATAACCTTCTTTCATGATGGTTAAAAAAATTTCAAGATGCGTGATGGACTCATTCATATTTATAATTGTCAAAGACCTGACGACGAGTTTTTACATTATCGCCAAAAATCTGTTTTTTTTAATAAATGTACGAAATAGTGAATTGCACGAAAAGTACGAAATTTGAGGACTGTCTATACATAAAGTGGAAATTTGATGACACCACTGGGCATGTATCAATTTAAATCTATGTGTTTACATTTATTAATTCTTATTATAAAAAAAATATGCTAGGCACCTGTTACATTTTTATTTACAAAGTAAAGTCAGTCCCTGGGTAATGTACTATAAAATATGTCTAATTTATATCATTCTTATCAACACATTTAAGTTATATTTCTCACAATGTGAAAAATTAGAACGATTCGCAATTTTTTCTGTAAAAAAACATCTCCTCAACCCTATGCGATTTATTTCAAATTTTAATTGTATTGAAGAATTTAAAAAAATAATTTTAAAAATAACTCGCTTTATTTTTTTTTACAGTAATTGGATAAATGTATTTTTATTTAATTTAAATAATTATTACTTTTATTGCATGTTCGTACTTATGTAATGCCTGTATGTTTGATATTATGAATCAGCTAAAAAGCATCAAAGCTTACATAAAGGAAAGTGGTTTAGGCTGTAATTTAATATTTCTTTATACAATCGATATAATGCCATTGAATAAAATGGTAGTGACCATGCATGGACTCTTGTTTATGAGCAAAACAAGCGAGTTTGAAGTGTCTATAAAAAAAAAAACGCAATTATGTATTCAGTTAGTATTATATAGATACGTTATTTCGAATTTAAATGAACATAATTATTACGTACACGTTTATCTGGTTTTGACGATTATTAGTTATTTCGTCAAATATCGTCGTTAAAATTTCAAAATTGTATATCTGCAAATTCAAAAATTTTTGGGAGAGAATTGAGACAGTTTAAAAAACAACTCTATCGAATTCAAACAAAAATAAAAAAATATAATTAGTATATTTATATGTATTTGTGTGTTTAGAAGTGTTTCAGAAAGACGCAATCACTACTATTGTTTCAATGTGTGTTTGATTTACCTGATAGTGTTAAGTAAGTGTGGTGTAACTACCAAACTTGACTTCTGCCTTTCCTCAGTATTAAGTTTAATACACTATTGCCGTGTGTTTATAATGCAACCATCTTACAACTGGAGTATCTCCAAATTTATTAGTTTAGATTATCAAATGCGAACTAGTTTATATTTATAAACGAGAAATGTTGGTCCATAAATAAACGAATGGTATATTTAGATTTTTAAGATGTTAACTGTCAATTCTTGGTGGAAAGACATTATATTTTAAAAAATAAAACACAATTTATTTGTACTACTTCCACATATTTATAATGATCAGGACCGGTTTCGCTCATCACGAGCATGATCAACTGATCCTGATCATAATAAATATGTGGAAGTAGTACAAATGAATTGTGTTTTATTTTATTTATAAAAAAGGTATATTTAGAGTTGTCTTATTTATTGTAAAAAATCAGAATTTTTGCAATAATTTTCTGAGCGGAAATCTGGATTTTTTAAACGTACAATTAATTTCAATTTATTCAATAATCGACGGAATTACCCTGCGGGTGTCAATGAGCCGTATATAAAGCTATGTAATATTTCGCACGCATTTTGTGGTACTCATTATACTAGCAGGTTCATTGTAGGAGAGTTTATTCCCTCTGCATGTTCCGGACAGCGAATCGTCGCGTCACAGCTATTCATTAACGAGAAGAGTTTAATTAATGTACTTTTTATACAGCGCCGTCTATACAGTTCGTTCGACAAAAGCTAACATAGTTACGTCCTTCTCTGCATGTTGAATTACAACAAATTGCACTAAAATGTATACGTGCATACTTACATACAAAACTCGTTTAATTTTTGGCTATTATAGGATCTGTATCAAACTCTTTATTAACTTAAACGTCTATAAAAAGGAAACACCTGTTCAATTGACAATTGATGACGATTGCCGATAAAGGAAATCGCCTTCGTTATCAGATTTTGATGTAATATTTTACATTACATCAATTAAATTCTGCTTATAATTGTTAATTAATTATAACATGAAATTTATGCTGGCACAATGAAGACAACAGTTACTTCATAGATGGTTCGAGGGAATTTTAGACATCTATGTCATGTCCCAATAATTAATTACTATTTTCCCCTATATCCCATAATTACATGGCACCTATCATTAACGTCTAAATGTATCTATTTCCACAGACACTGAAGTCTAATTATTATACAACAGAATGGTAAAAAATCATTTGAATAACTCTTGAAAGGATAATTTAGAGTTTAGAAAACAGTAGTGCTTTATTAATAATTATCTATAATTATTAGGGAACCGTTTTATTATTATTTTTTTTTTTAAACCATATCCGCTCCCTATTCGGAGCATATGGCCATCACGCGGTTCCTCCAAGCTACTCTGTCTCCCGCCAGCCTCCTCGCCTCCTCCCAGGTCATCCCAGCGTGTCCCGTAGCTCCGCCGAATACATCCTATGGATGGTCATCAGCGGCCTTCCAGGGCGACGGAATCCACCTGGTTGGTAGAAGAGACAGGCAGGATTCAGGCTCCCCTGGGGCATCCGCAGCACGTGTCCAAGCCAGGTCCATCGTCGCTTTTTTATTTTGGACGTAATAAGAGGCTGGTCCGTCCGCTCTCTTACCTCCGAGTTCCTGACAAAATCAAACCACCGTACCCCTAGTATTCGCCGCAAACATCTGTTTTGAAAGCACAGTATACGGTTACCCTGTGCCTTGGTGAGGTGCCATGACTCGCAACCGTAAAGCAACACTGTCAGGATGCATGCGTTGAATAAGTGGCACTTGGTTCTGACCGAGTACAACCGTGAGTCCCAGACTTTCCGCATTGAGTTAAAAGTTGCTCCAGCTATCCCTAATCGGATTGCGAGCTCTTTACGCGGATTGCCATCTCCCGTGATGTGCACCCCCAAGTACCTAAAGCCTTCGACTCTCTCGATGTCTTGCCCCGCGCTCGTCAGAGGGTAGTCTGGGTCTGGACAGAAACTGTTGCAGAGCACATTGGTTTTACTCGCATTATTATACGAGTTTTTAAACCTTGTCCGTTCCCAATGTGGATCATATGGCCTCCTAATGGAGGTATCTAAACATAAGTTTTTCTAAGAGAACTGCTTGTTACTCAGTTGCTCAACCCTTTTTTTGAAATGAGTAAGGATATAACTAAACTATCTAATCACTCTCGCTACGCCCCGTTGTTCGGATCGGGTGGGATAAAATTTTACACATCACATAAATTCATGCCTACGAACAGAAATCCATAAATCAATTGAAAAATGAGAGAATGTGAGATCTAAAACCGAAGCCAACGACGTATACCGCTGCACTACGGACCCAGCAATTTTTCTTTATGGTATTTGGCGCAAATTTACGAAATAGTGCGTATTTTTTGTATACATATAAAATACATTTATCGATTCTATGAATCAATTATATTTCGTTTTAGTTCAATGTATTTATTATTCTTACGTGGGATTTGCTAGACTTCTTAATTAAATTTAATTGGCACCTATAAAAGATTTGTTATAAATAAGAGATCAGCAAATATGTTTATTGTTCTTTTGATAAGTGTTTCATTAAGGAATGAACAATAACATGTTTTTTAATAAATTATTACTTGAATAATTTACTATTTCTTTCGTGAAAAAAAAGAGCTTTTCTCTTTGGTATAAATTTAAATTTAAAAGAGCTGATGCTTGCGAGAAGGCGCTGAAAGCGTATTTTCCTGTTTTTTTCTTCTGTAAGAATCCCTTGCATAATTGAGTGAGGAAAATATCACAAAGAGACCTGCATACATTAAACCTTCCACGCTGGCAATGGATTTGTTTAAACGCACAATGGTAAACGTCGATCAGTAGATATTTACTTCGTTTGTTGGTTGGCACTCAAATGGAATTTGGTGAATTTTTAGAGTATTAAGAATTCGAGAATTAAATGGATTCGGTGCACTCTTTCGAGTGAAAGTAAATAGTTAACTACTTTTTAATATTGAGGATCATAAATTTTATTACTGTATAATAAGTGTGCATTTCTTTAAATAATTATAAAAAATAATATTCATTCCATATTATGAAACGTTCAGTTGTATAAAACTGGAAAACTTTTCTCGTCGGGAAAAATAATTTACTGGCGAAATATCGCTTTGTAAAACACCATGTTATGGTTAGTGGTATTTAAGTATGCATTGAAGGTTTTTTTTTATATATATGGATCTACTATTTTTCTATGAAAACCTTTTTTCAATTATCAGCAGGATGTTTTTAAAAATGTTCGAAATTAAATCGAAGTTTGTTATTTAAAGTTTTCGATATCCATGTTTACAATATGAAAATTTTTCCTCTATATAATAATAACAAGCTTACTTTGTATGGTATTAAAAAACCCTTTTCAAAAACAAAAAAATCGCACGAAATATTCGCTGTTGAATGTTTTGGTCTCGTTCGCCGTACAGTTCTGATAGGCACTCACTTTTTCGTTTTGAGCTCGACCTGCCTACCTGTCCGTTTACCTACCTGTTTTTTGAGACACATTTTTTATAGTTGATACTTTGCGGTAATTCAATTGATCGATCATTAATTGATAGCAATCGTTTTCGAGAAGTACAGGCGTCGACCGTCGTTCAAATGACGTGATGAAAAATCTTTTTGACTCGGTGTTATTCAACTGTCTATTATCTATTATTACATGCCAAATATACGATTACAACTTACGGAGGTATTACAGATGTTCCCAATATTTAGTAAACTTCAACTCACATGACGTAACTTCGTGATATACGATTTCAAAACTGTGGAAACAATACCCTAAATTCGTAATTCTGCCAACATCATAACATAAGGCAGGTATAATTTAGTCGTGTTTGTAATGAAAGCGTAGCTTTATAATTATTATAGTACTTTAAAATCTTCTGGACGATCGTTTGTTAGGCGTATGTGGGTAGTTCTTCTTCCGCTAACCTTTTTGGTGTAAATTTAAATGATTTATTTTAAAATAAAATTTTTATATTAAACGAAATTGTTGCAAGACTATAATGATTGAAATGTTTTTATTACTGATTTAACAGTATATTTACTTGGATAGCTTGCTGATAAATTAATAAGTAACTTAACGTGTATCGTTATTCTTAAATTAGTATTACTAGAAGCATTTGTACTATTTCAGTGTAAAAGCTATAGCAGGTGGTAGTAGTAACCCATTGCGTATCATCGTATTCATTACTAAATTAGTAACGTGATTGTAGGAGGATAATATCTATGTAAAGTTTTGTTTTTGATGGGCCCAACGGTAACTTTGTCGAATTTTATTCTCGTTATAAAATTTTAATTTATAACATTGTTTTTTACAATTTTCTATTAAGCAAAATTTTGAAACTGCATAGGTACTACTTGTCGGGTCCGTGGTGCAGTGGTAAACTTCGTTGCCTTCGGCTTAGTCTCGGGCTCAAGTTCCGGTACGGACAGTTTCATAAATTAATTTTTTAATCGATTTATGGACTTCTGTTCGTAGGCGTATGTTTGTGATGTCTAGAACTCTCTCCCACCTAATCCTATTATATTTACGTTCGTTATCATTTAAATTTAGCCGTGTCCGTGGTCGACTGGTCAACGGGTTACGGAACTCACGGGCTCGAATACTAGTACGGATAGATTCATAAGTTGATTTTTCAATCAATTTATGGACTATTCGAAGGCATAGATGTCTGTGATGTCTAAAATTCTCATTAGATCCTTAAAACGGATAAAAGCTTACCAGTACTCTTGCCCTAATCTTTTCGAAAAAGAAAAATCGAGGAACTTAGTAACAAACTGTTCTCGTAGAAAAACTTCTGTTGAGATACCTCCATTAGAATTCTATATGCTCCGTTTTGGAAGTGGACATGGTAAAAAAAATAGTTACTAGAATGTACTGTATATGAGTGATATTTCTTTCGCCAATATTGTTTGAAAGCAATCATCTTTGTCATATAACTAGATGGCGTAAGTAAACGTATTATCAATCAGGATCTCTGCAAATGAATCACAGGGCTGTTCGTTCCGGTAGTTTAAATGAAGGCTGTCGCGCTATGACGACAAGCAGTAATTGCATTTACGTTGAAATTGTTTTCCAAATGTGTGTGTCCTTGTAGGCAGTTGAGATTTAATCGAATCTAAATGTTTCCTGGACACTGAACTAATTTGGAATGCTGAATATTCATCGTGACAATTTTCAATGTTGCTTCGCAAGGTTTGCCTCTTCCATTTGTTTGACATATACACAATTGTGAATCAAGGTGTTATTCAGAGTTTTTGAATAGGAAATCATGCAAATTTGGCTGAAGAAAATTACTAAATCCAGCCTATTTTTCAAATCTGTATTGTTACTATCAATGTTGTTAAATGCATTTTTTTTTAATAGTTTAAGATGAGAAGTTTTTTTATAGTAGTATGTGATATAGCGCATTTCAATAAAACAAATAAATACTTTATCTTACATAGTAATTCTATTGCTTATAAACGTTAACATAACTTATATTTTTATGATAAATTGTTTACATGTCCTTAAAGATATAATTATTCTAAGGAAATGCAGTTTAAAATTTGCATTGAAAGTATTTAAAATAGTCCTTATTGAATATAATCGGATTCTACATTTTGATACTTAAAGTTACATTATTTATACATAGAACTGTAACCTATAATACCATAGCATGTGATATATTTTGCAATGACGTGCTATTTATTAACGATACCAAAGAGCATCCGTTCAGAGTAAGTGTGAGTTTTGACTATGCATTGATATCTTTTCTAAATAATCATTTATTTTAAACACTTCACAATCAATGAATATTTTAAATTGTTCCATGTGTACAAAGAACATTACTTATCTTAAAATGACCCACAAGATGGCTGGGCGTGTTTTAAAATGGCTCCTCCAAACACTCTCACAGGCGTCAATGTCCAGCTAATTAAACTCGAAGGGTCTGAGGCCAGCGGGGAGCCGCGGCCTAATAAGCATTTCCGGTAACTTAATTCAACCAGCTTTCTTCCAGCGGAGAGCGGCGGCGGCGGTACCAGGTTTTTACTAGACTTTCTTTGCAGTCGATCAAAGATTTCGTGGTTGTTAACATTGAGATCGTTGAAAACGTATATACCGTCATTTTTATTGATATGTGTAATTGCGGGTCGCTGGACATCCTCCCGCTCGTCTATATCCGACCTGTACCTGTGAATGTCTGGAACTCGGTCGTTGCTGTTTACAAAACTTGTGACGCGGTCATTTCCGTGCTGACGAAAAATTTGTATCTCGTTTAGGGCGTTTCCCAGTTTGACAGGCTTTTCGAATTGCGAATGTTCATTTTTCTTCGTCGCCTCCGTTGAACTTGAATATGGCTTGAAATCCAACGGTCCGTTTATCTTATCGTGAATATTTTCAGGATACCTTTTAATGAGCAACGACTCTATGCGCTTGTTTTGATTGTTCGTAAACAAACTGTATGGATTGATTACACCGTTTTTATTTTTAATTCGCAGAGATTCAAAATTGTGTTCAATGTTTTTTGGTGGAGAACTCTCATTTTTATTCTTAGCAATATCAAAAGCGTTTGCTACGTGAGAATAAATTGGATTATTATATAACACTTGTTTGTTAAGAACAAAATGATTATATCCACCAGTATTATCCAAATCGCCCGAATTCGGAACGTTTTTATCGACCGATGCAAATCTACGGTCGTCAAATGATTGATCTCTCCATCGGCCAGCATAATTTTTTGCTTTTAATTCCGACTCTTTTTTTATGCCGTTTTGGTGATTCGATGGCGAAAATCTAGTGTGTTTGTTTCCTGTATAATACTTCTGGGAATACAACACTTCATAACTGGGTGTTGGTAAAGCTCTGTCAAATTCAACCGCCTGCTTTTTATGTTGATTTTGTAAATTAGGATTGATTGAGTAATCGTCGTGAGTATTTGAACTCTGCGCGTCATAATAAGTTTCATTTATGTTTGGAATTAATCTATGATTCTTTAATCTATTTTGATTCTCAAGGGTTAAAACTACAGTCATATAATTATTGTCATTTTTTAGATAATCTTCGTCGCGGCTCGTATCGTAATCAATAGAAGGGAAATCCCCAGCCCTCGGAAATACTTCCACATTTACAACATTGTTTTTGTTAGGAAAAACTATGACCGATTCCGGATTTAATATTTGTATATTCTTCTCACCGTTACTGGCATCACGCTTAAACACACTATGATTGTTTTTCACGTCATAATTCCTTTTTGCCATAGGAACATCTGAATCTGTAGATATGTAAACTTGTTCTTTTTCACTCGGGTATGGAAACAATTCAGAAGTTTCAATGTGAGAATTGTGCGAGTGCTTATGCGTGTGGTGGTGTGGCCGATGACTTTGGTGGTGATGATGATGATGGTGATTTTTATTTTTCGACTTAGTTTTGCCATGGTGATGAGTTTTATGATGATGACTCGCAGGCCTTCGCGCTTTTGAATGTCTCAAAAGCTCTTTAGGAAAATAATCATTCTGGTCATACCACTCGTTACCTTTAAAATGTTCCTGGGCGTATTTCACTTCATAACTTGGGACTTCCGGTTCTGGGTTGTGGTAAACAGGAAGAGCCGGAGGTGTTTCATATATTGGTAAATTTGTCAGCGGCAACGGTTGATTTTCTATAACGCCGTCTTGATATAAATTTGCGTTCTCTACAATTTTAAATTTTCCTTCTTTTTCCAGTTTATTGATGTGTTTCCAAAATGGGAAAACAGCGGTGGGATTCGGAGGGCGTAGCAACTCATCCGGGGAGGAATCCGTTAAATATTCATCGTCAGGATCCACATATCTCTGTTTAGACGGCGATTTTAGACTTGACGAAAATGTTTTCGGTGCTTTCGGAAAATATTCAATTTCTAGGGTGTGGTCGTTAGTTCTTTCGCTGTCTCTCGCTTTGTTTGGCTTTCGGGTGACGTAATCGACGTCTACTTTGTAAAAGTCGTCAGTGACGATTCTCAAATTTTTTGTGTCGACCTTTTTTTGTTCGCCGTTAATCTCGTGCCGCGGATTTGAATCGAACGTCTGCGTGCGTTCAGGTTTGACGTTTTTCAAATTGGTTTGATCGGGAAGATCCGCAAAGCGAATATATTCTGACTGGTAATTGCCGACGTCGTCGTTCGGTGCGATCGATTGGACATAGTTTCTAGACTCCTGGTAGTAGTTATGATTAGCTGCTTCCGTAGTTGATGATAAAACCATATTGAATCCGAATATTTCTCCTTCAATACCGTCGTCTAACCCTGAAACAATTTGAAAACAAAGATTATAATTAAAAAGTGAAATATCGTATTCATCGGATTTACCAATTCACTGATTATATATGTAATGCTACATCGTAAAGCTTAATTAAAATCATTTTATATTTCCATATAGAATGTTCTGAAATACATTTTGTAATGAATTTTATTTCAATTGATAATGTTTATTGTTGAGCGAAATCGACATATTGATTGAATCGGTATTTATTTGGTAGAAGTGACTCAAAAAGTATTTAGTTCTAGGAGAAATATATACTTGATATATTTGACTCGATGGCGCGATTGTAAATTATCTATAATTTATATATTATAATATTGGTGTTATTATATACGTTAAATAGCTCTTTTCATTACACCTTAATAATATATCTTTCCGCCAACTATTAACAGTAAACAATATTAAATTCAATAATAACTTTCAATCGCTTTCATTTCTAACATTCTTCTCAAACTCTGATTAGCAGTTTGTTATTTAAGCCTACAATATTATTTATTAATTAACGGCTGAAGTAAATGAATTTTAATTTTAATTGGTATATAAAACATTTCCCTTATCTAAATATTCACAGTGAAAGTAAGCTGTTTACGAAGTATTGAAGTTACTTGAATTCTGCTATGATGAAGAAACAAAATGTAGCATATTTTTATGGATATTGAAAATATTTATTTTCTTTTGACTTTGACAAACACTTCTCCTGATTCGATATTTTTTGTTAAACCTAAAATGACGGCTTATATACTTTTTTGTCAAGTGTTTCTTAAAAGCATAATTTATATTATGGCAACTGAAACATTTCAAGTGTATTTCGTTATAATATATTGTTGCTTACAAACAATGTATATTTTGACCGCTTAACAATTTGTTCTAACAAAGGCATCTAATTATTTGGTCAGTAATCAATTCGACAAATGATCAGTAAGAAATAATAAAAGGTCAGTTAATAATTATGCTTTGTCAGTAAATAATTGCCAAATAAATAAAGGTTACGTTAGGTTTAATTAAAAAACAGACCGTTTTATTTAAATATCTGACCGCTTAATTTAATAGCTGACCATTTCATATTAATTACCGACCGTTTATTTTATTAACTGATCACATGTAAATATGTTAGTTAAATTTACTGACCAAAAATTAAAATAGTTACTGACAAAAAATGCAGAGCTTAAACAGATACTACACTGATGACACCAGGAACTTTCAAATATTCTGCAGTTTTTGATGATAACTACTTCTTGGGATTGTACGACGAATGTCGTATCTTAGACTTAGGAGAAAACGTGCGTTTTACGAAGTGCTCATTTAATTGCTCCTCGAAGAAGAAATCAAATTCATATAAATTGTTGAATTTTCAGCTTGGTTTCCGTTTGACATATAATTATTTATAAATCAACTAAAATTCGCACTAAGTAGTGCTAAATCTTCGGTAAACAATATTTTTTGTCAGACGTGAAATACGTAAAATGTTTTCACGCTTACTTGTGTAGCTGTGTAAGATATTATTTAGTTGATGTGCACTAGCTTATAAAATGATCTCATAATTAAACGAATACATGAATGTTTTTTTTTTTGAAATTTAAAAAATAAAACACAATTTGTAATTCTTATACCGCAGCCAAAATATGTTACCCTCAGCGAGTTTGTATTTTTAACTCATGAAAAAATACGATTGTGCAGGTCTGTTTATAAAAAAGAAAAATTCATGATTCAATCAAAAACGTTTTTCATACCTTCAGATTAATCATATATTTATTTTTTATCCCTTTACTTTGTTTTTCTTCATTAATGCTAATTAAAATGCTCACTCGCCGAGTGAAACTGTTCCTGATCATGATTTAAAATTATACAACACGTGCTATAAATTCAATTACATATCCATATAAAATGGCGCCCCGCCTATAATAGACAATTAACAATATTCGAGTATGAAAATTTAATTTTGTTTTATTCGTTTGATGAAGGGATTTGAATTTCACCTATGATGACGTAGTGTAAAAGAAAACGCCTTTGTGATTTTAAATATTTATGTATACAAAAGGCAGAATTCTGTTCTGTCTTTAACTAATGTATACAAGCAATGTTAACTGGGCTGCTTTGAAAACAGCCCTTATTATTTAACTCTTGAAATATCACCTTGAGAGGAAGGAGTTTAATTTTTGTTGCAAGTTTCTTAACACCATTTATAGCGTTTTTGTTCAGTAGAATTAATTTCTTCAAAAAAATGGTACGCTATCGTCCTAGGGCGTCATAATTCAATAAACATCTAATTTAGAAGAGAAAAAGAGAAATAGTTTTATTAGCAATACATTAATTAACTGAGACGCTGTCAGTATTATAGTGAGCTAAATTATAGCAATTATTAGTGTAATTTGTTACAATATAAAATAAAAACAAGTTATTGTCATCAATAATCACTTTCGCATAAGCTTATTACTTCTGCTTCAGTAAAAGATGAAGATTTTCACATAGCGTCTATATTCTATATTAATTGGTCTATAAATGCGAGTTGATAAAGTTGGACCTCTGGAGCCAGTGAAGAAAAAAGAAATTTCAACTCACGTAATGTATCGTGTGCTACGGTAGGGGTTGCAATACTGGTTTACCGAAACCGAAATCCCGGTATTTTGGCGGTTTTTTTCAATATATAAATACTTGTTTTGAAATTGTAAAATAACGGTATTTCGGTATTTAAACGTAATTATTTAATGTATTTTGAATATTAAAACATTCGTTCTAAATAAAATTATTTGCAATACATCCACAACTATTAATTTAACGACTGTTATTATATATACGTTGAATCTGAGGGTCGCATCAAATCAACATTGACATATTCCATCGTTGGTTAAATAGAATTTTTAGCGTCATATTTAAATTTTAGTTAGCAATAAATATCAGCCCTTAATGCTAATGATAAAAAACACATTTTGTGTTTTGTACTACTTCTGCATTTTTGTAACGATCTGGACCACTTTCGCGAATCGCGAGCATTAAGACTATTTATTCTAAATTGAGTGTTAACAATTACAAGGTATATCAAACAATTGGCTCGTAAACTAACAGATAATACATATTTTATATAAACGAAATTAAATAATGTAGAATTTGTTATGTTAAGAATATCTTACAAATCAATACCTAATTAAAATAAAATCACATTAAAAGTCAATTATGTGAGAAAAAAAAATTATAAAGATATTAATAAATATATATCGGTACTAAATATGAAATAATTGTATCGATTTATGTGATTATCGTCAGGTATTGGCCATAGATATTTTTTATCTATTTTTTTAATATCGCTATTGATATTTCCAATAACGATATTTACGACGAAATACCGGTTTTGATATTTTCATCGGTTATTGCAATCCCTAATGTGCGGCTTATCGTCTGCTCACCGGAATAGAAAATAGAATCCAAACCGTTACAGTTTTAAAAGACCGATTGAAATATTAAATCAACATGGCCAATTCAAATTTTTAAGTATTGGCGACTCTTTAGAAAGTTTTACTCTTTAATAACACTCATCTCATTGTAGCGGTAATCATGTCGCTTGACTAATTAATAAATATAAGTTATGTGCATCGTAAGAAGTAATTTAACCATATCATGTCGGAACTAATAGAGATTATTATGTGCGGGCTATTTATCGTCGTATAAGATTGAGCGATATATATAAAAAAAACACACATAGTGAAAGTAAAGAAAAAATGTCTCGCTTAAAAGTCATAATACTCAGAGTTTGACATTTATTAATGGAGTGCTGGTTTTTTACATAAAGTAGATCAAGTATTGGTTAGTTTTTAATTTAAATTCGTTTGATGATTTGATTTTATATGAGATTGGATATATTTTCAAAAGCGATTTTTTCTTTCAATTATTATTACCTAAAATATAAAAATCAATGTGGGTTTGTTCGTATCTTATGCACTGCCATACTCTCGCGTACGCCCCAGACAGAAAAACAAATACTATTGTGCGTCCAAAAGCACTACAATAAACAGAATTAAAACACACTTTTTTCTTTGAGTGGCATTGCAACGCATGCCGGCTACTCACTAGTTATACATAATATATACATTGTGATAGAAAAAAGCGCTTGTTTTCTATGTTTTCAGTAACGCTACACAATTTATTTTTGTTTAATAAATAAGACAGCTAGTAGACCAGGGTTTCCCAAAATATGTTCTGCGGAACACTGATGTTTCACGGAACGTAAATAATAGGTGTTCCGCGAAAACTTGGAGTGGTTAAATATGTTGCTACAGTTGAAAAAACTTCAAATTGTTTTGAATTCATATTGATATTAGCTACCCAACAAAGTAAACAAAGTGTTTCATTAAAATTGTAGTATTAATTGTAGTAGAAAGCATGGTAATGTACAACATTTCAACGCAGTCGTTTGTTTCAATATGCTTTCATTTAGATGGAAACTATTCACTTTGATACATAATTACGTAATATTTTGAAATATTAAAATCATACACAGTGGATAATTGAGAGTTTGGTGTCTATAATTTATATACTTACTGTGTGTATCTACTGTGATATCATGCAGAAATTGTTTTGTCAAGTCATTAATCAATTACCTTTATCGAAATCCGTATATTCTTGTCCAACTACGAAGTCTCCTCCGCCTGGTATTATTATGTCTCGCAACTGAAAAAATAAATAATACAATTTCAGCGAATTCATTAGTTATCATAAAATTATGTACTTGTTGATGTATTTAATGTCTGTGGGGCATTTATTGTTCACAACTATCCTATTTTAGTTTGTTATTACAGAAAACATCAAACTCACAGTTCACATAAGAGTTAAAATATCTTGTTTTAATTAAATATTCATGAACTTTTCATTGTTTAAATTATTTTCATTGTAAGAAAGTTTTGTTATTTATGTACTGTAATGTTTGCTTAAAACTAAATTCGTATTTATTATTATTATTGATAACCGACACGTTTTATATTTTTAACGATCGGATTTCAAAAATAAAAAGTTATGGAATAATTTCTCTTTTATATTTAGAAAGATATAAACCATTCACTGACTGTCAGTTCGAGTTCACCCGTGTACTGCCTGAAGATGCCGAAAGGCGAAACCTGGGTAGTTAGTGATGAAACATATGGAAATGTAAAAAAGTTGATCGATTCAAATTTGATATTGATACTCAATTAAGCATCCTCAGTCGATATCTTGTCGACGGTTTTGGCCAATTGATGTAACCCTCAAAATTTAAACTATTCAGGAGAGAGCTGTTTTCACCGAAAATATTATATGATGAGTTGCATTATGAATTTACGAAATGCCCGTAAATTCTCATGTTTGCAGATACGGTATTATACATAGGAAGAGTTGATATAATAGTGGCTTACATCACGTGGCCGGGTCATAATTTTTAAATCTAAGACTAATCTGAAATGATGTTTCCCTTCCAAAAACTGGTCAATTTATTTTTCTAATTTACATCATTTGGCCGATACCTGTTATTTATAATGAGATCCAATTTGAGGGTTACATTAATTGGCCAAAACACCATCGTTATGTAAGATAGGAAAAGTGCCTCGAAGGCTGACTCTGGTGGAACGACGACCAATCCAGTTTGGTACAGAGGTTTAACTATTCTTTATTTAACCTTATATACTTTTTTATATATAACGTTTTAATGTGTCCGAGTCGCGACAAAATCTAGCCAACGAATTTAACTTGATACAATTAGATGAAACTTTTAGCATGGACGCCAAGCTTTAAGCGAAATTGAATCTTTTTGATGCGGTTGGCTTTGATTCGGTCAGCTAGTTGTCAAAATGAATTAGCGTTTGTCATTTCGTTTGATAAATGTAAATTTCACTTAGTCGGCGCTTGACGATAATGTTTTATATGAGAAAGTATTACATTTGTCAGTCATTCGATGAATTAATAACGAAATGACAGGTGCATATATTATTATTAATCAATTTGAATGCTATTTGGGTGATGCTATTTCCGATGAAAGTTATGTCGATAGTAGAGTTATTATTATTAAATTATGGAATTACTGTGACAGTATCCAATAATTAAAATTTTATTTTAATGACGGTAATAAGTTTATTTAAATATACGTTTAATATTATTTATAAGAATAAATGGTATATATAACATTTGTAGACATTTTAAAATGTTTTATTACACCACGAGTTTCTCTTCGTGTGTAAGGATTTTCATGTTTCGTGTAATAATTATACGCGACATGTATACTGTACATATATTTTGATGTAATACGTACATACGCACTTAGTTACATGAAACATTTGCACATTTGACTTGAGTAACTGTCCAAAGTACTAAATGGCTAGTATTTTTTTTATAATGCTGTCGTTGACAAAAAATGAAGAAAACTCTAGGGGAAGCGGTTTGCTTACAAATTTGAAATAGTTATGAATATATAATACATTTTATATTTAAATACATGTCCAGTAAATTAAATACTTATTAAAGCTTAGACGGTTAAAAAAAGTTAAGGATAGTTGCAAATAAATATTAAATTTGATGCAATATTAACAATTAAAATCTCGTGTATGTTTTTAGCAGTCAATTTTTAATGTAGAAAAAAAAACAACACAATTGTTGTATTTATTCGAAAAGTTTCCAGTTTTTAGCATTTAGAACAGTGATTTCTAACATCTTTTGATTTGCGTACCCCTTGGCAGCCCATTACGTTAAATTGTACCCCTCATATAACAAAAAAAATTGTATTTTTTGTAGTTGCTGTTATTTCAAATATGTAGTTTCTGCCAATGAAGAGGCAATGAGCTTCGCGAAGATTTGTAAAAAAGGTTGATTTATACAAGGAGAAATGAAATTTTTTGCTGTAGTATTTGCTGGGCTGTGAAACGTTTAAAAAGGTCATCTTTGTTGTTTTTTTTAATAATTTAAATTGTTTGAGATGCCGTAAAATAGAAAAGGACTCATGTCTCCATTTGACAGCATTTTCCCACACACTACACACTTGGGTTTAGGACAGTCTTCATAGCCTGTGTACGAAAATCGATTATTTATGAATTCGTCATAGTATTTTGTTTTTTTACCTCTGTGCTTTTTCAGCGGTTTGCACTATATCTTAAGACGTGTTTTGAGAAGCACCGTACGTGCGCCATTATTGATTTATCTTTCGCGTACCCCTAGCCACCAAGCGCGTATCCCGGGTTGGGAATCGCTGCTTTAGAAGGTTGTGTATACGAGAGTAAAATTTATTTTCTACGATGGTGTATTTTCATTTTATTTACCTTTTCATGGGTTCCTTGTCCACGGAGTCTTCCGTCTATGTAGGCCTGCCAATAAGCGTCTCCAGCATGCCAGGATAGGCAAAGATGCGTCCATTTGAACTCTCTCAAGTCTATTTTCACTGGTGGAAGTTCCTGCTCTAGAATGCGGACTTTTAACCATTTCCCCCCTGGACTTATCCATGCGCGCAGGAGTCGATCGCGTTCGTGTACTTGAATATTTTTACAATTATTGCGTCAAAAAGATCAATAGCCTATTTTTTTATAATATCTTAAATATCAATGACAATTATCTAAGACAACTAAATTTAAAACTACAAAAAAAAGATTAAATGGGACTATTTACATTCACAAATAATTAGCATCAATTGTACTTGTTCGACTGACGGTAATGCTCACTCGGTAAGGGAATTCGAATCTAATAATATTATAAATTTTTTTGATAAGAAATGTGAACAGTTGGGAGCTGATATGGGTTAAAGATAATTATTAATTAATATGCAGATATGAAATAATCCAGGGCTTCGAACCGTAATTTTTTCGTTTCGGTTTTCGTTCCGGTTCAAGTAAAAAAATATACATCCGTTCAGTTTTTCCCGTTTTTGTTTTAGTTCTGAGTGATTAATTTTGAAATGTTTTTATTTGTATGTATAATTTATGTAACGTTCACGCACAAAAAATGATTCCATAATTTAGAACATTTTATCGTACTTACATGATACATACATTTTTAAAATAATGTATTAGAAATTATGAGAATTATGTTGAGATGCGTCATACGATCGTCAATGATTTCTTTGCGCGTGTTTGACCCGGAAAAAGATATGGGTTTTTCGTTTCGGTTCCGGTTTTCGGTTCAGTTCAGGTTCAAATCCCTGAAATAATATGATTATGTGATCTCGTCCGACCAAACTTACGTGAGTAGCTAATAATGGGATGAGAGTGGGTTAAATTGATGCTTTTTAGCCATATACAGAATGTAAATCTTCTTAAAGGAGGTACATCCACTTTGTATCTCAGAAACTGTAAACAGAGAAAAGATTAAGCGAGCGAAAATTATTGTAACTGTGCAAGCGACGGTTTTAAAATAAAGTTTACCAAAACAGTAAGTATCTTGATTGGATTATATTGTATATCTTAAAATATGCGAATGCTGAAAGACGGAAGTAAATTACGTCCCAGAAACGTTGAAGGCACTCTTTGTGCTTTGTTTATTTAAATTAAATTCTTTCGCAATAGTTTTGTTTTTGAACACTGTAGTGTTCAGCTGATAAATGAAAAAACATTTAATCCAATTAATACTGTATTCACTGCAGTTTATCTATAAATAAATGGGCGATAAGTAAAACGTTTAAGCAACTTGTGCAATTTTAAATAAATGATTGATTTTGCCATATTGCTTTTAAATAAATTTATTAGTATTCAGCACAAATTTCACGATACGAATATCGGTTAGATTCAGTATTGTA
The DNA here is from genome assembly GCA_022494535.1 of Himalopsyche phryganea. NCBI lineage: Eukaryota > Metazoa > Arthropoda > Insecta > Trichoptera > Rhyacophilidae > Himalopsyche > Himalopsyche phryganea. The sequence continues at coordinate 3,267,006 of JAGVSL010000019.1, read as the reverse complement.
TAGTTCTCACGATGAAAAAAACCCAAGTCTAGATAGTCGTGTTTTCGGTGATTTATAACAAACAATCAAAATTATATGTTTTTTATCTCTGTCTCTCGCCTGGCAAGCAAAGCACAAAGCGTAGAAATGCAAACACAGCTAAAATAAAATACTTCCTAAATTGCAATATTAAAATTAGATTCTCATGCATTCATTCACTGATCAGCAAATATAATTTTTACGATTTTCTTGTGATTGACACAATACTGTAATTCAAAAAATCATTTTTTATTGCCATTAATACGGCGATATATTAATTTTATCGAATTTCAAATTTATTGAAGACTGATATTATAAAAATACGTCAATGCATACTCCAGGTCAGGGCTTTCCAACCGTAGGTAGTCCGAGGACCGAATTGACAATTAAAATTTATCCGAGAACCACATCCAGTTGATTTTCAAAATTATCAACGATTGTTCCTATGTACTACGTGTTTTTTTTTTTAATAAAAAATAATTTGTTTTGGACACTTTCGCATGTTACACTTCCACTGCGTTAGAATTCAAAACAAATTGTGTTTTATTTTTAGAATATAAAGCCTTTACAACAAAAATTGACAGTTAACACATTAAAAGTGATTACTTTACACGTGTTGAAAATGATGTTTCAAAGTGTTTACATTTCGAAAAAGTAATAATATCATATAAACGATAAATCCTGGCAATATTCTGTCGTTTGCCCTGCATTCTTAAGTTTAACACGTTCAAATGATCGATAATATCTATTATATATTCAAGATTTGATAAAAATTTGGGAATTTGCATTTGATTTTCAAATTTGATCGGTTCGCGGGCCTCGTTTTCGACAGCCCTGTTCGAAGTCATCAGAAATTTTTCAACGTTGCGCAACTTGTTAATATTTAACATATAAATAATACATAGTTTGCGTCACAAAAGAAATATTTTTTTATGAAGAATTATGAATCACAGGAAATTTTTATACTTTTTGACGTAATACGCAACTCGAATACAATATGAATATTAAGAAATTTTTATGGCTAAAAATACATAAAACCTACTATGCCAACTAATAGTGTATTAATCGTACAATATAATAATATACGAAACTGTGTGAATATTCAAAAAACATTAATATTTAAAAGACACACCATATTTATTAAACTGATTTTTGTAATTTAATATATATATAATATAATAATAATTTTGTATATAAAAAAAAAAGCTCATTGCAAAAATATCCCGTACTTTACGTGTACTTTTATGCCGATAAAATCGTCTATTTTAATAATTATTATAAGTTTATCATTTAATAAATATTTTAGAATTAATACCTGAATGTAGCCCTTCTGCGTCATAATAACCTTGTGCACATTGTAGTGGGTTTTCGGAGTCGTAACTATGGGCTCACTTCTCACTTTTGGCAAATAATAAGCGGCACTCGATAAAATAATCGATACGATGTAAAAATAATAACCATATCTGATTAACGGAATCATTGTTCACTCGAAGAGGATACAATTTTCTATACTTGATTTCAATACCATATTTTGAAAATAATATTAAATCTAATAATCAATAGATGAAAAACAGCATTATTTATGTAAACACCAAATATTTGTTCTTTTCTTGAAATGGTGTTACATAAAATAATTTTTCTCACTGGCTTTAATAAACTTCTAATAGCCAGACACACAGTAGACTACTGTTTAAAAGCGTAATAAGTTTAACTTGTTTGTTAACAAAGATTTAAATTAAATCGCAATACGTTGCGTAATACACTTTTGATGTTTGAATTTTCAAAACCAAGTTTTTAAGTTGAAAGGTTTCTTCTACATATTGTTTGATACAATAAATTATTGTATATTTTTTAAGAGACACCTTACAACTGAGTCTGTCTGCTGGCAACTAAACATAAAGTAACACAGATAATTTATTATTCGTTTCCAGAGACTCCAGCTCGACAGATATTATTCTTAAGTTTACTTTTAACAGCGAAAAAAGGCATTGGTAAAAATTAATTTACCACCAAACAATTAGATACGCACGCTCGCGCAACTAAAGGTTCGGCTGACATTACTAATGTTTGTATTTGTCGCTACTGTAAGCAAGCACTTAAATACTTAGCTTATAATAAATTATTTATATTATTACTGTTAGAATGTGTGTGATTGATATCAAACGTCCGTAAATCCACATATTGGCAGAGATGACATTTTGTATGCGTTGAATAGCGTATACAAAGAAAAATAAATTGACTACTTTTTGGAAGGGAAAAATTATTTTACATTAGTTTTAGAATTAAAATTCTGACTCGTCCACTTCATGCAAGCCACTATTATATCGAAACTCCCTACGTATAATACCATACCTGCAAACATAAGAATTTACAGGAGTTCATTTCAAAGATTCATAACGCAACTCAATAATATAATGTTTTCGATAAAAACAGTTTTTACTTTCTCTTGATCAATTTCAATTTTGAGGGTTACATCAATTAGGCAAAACGCCGTCGATTATAATAAAAATCTTCTATTAACATATGAAATCGCGTCCAGAAGTCACACTGTTCAAAATATATATTTTATATATATATATATATATTTTAAAAAATATATATTTTAAATGTTGCACCAAAGGAATACCTTCCGATGTTTTATATGGCCGTTATGTGTATAAGATTCGATCATTGTACAATATCTCACATACTGCGTTCATTTATATTCCAAGATATGATAACATCACATTATTCTCAGTTTGACATTCCGTGGACTTAAAGACATTTGATAACAATCAATGTATGTATTATTACAATAATACCTCCTTCATAAAATAAAACAAAACAGCCAGCTAATAAACACATATTCTAGATAATGAAACAAAAGCTGTGATACAAAACCCTTTTTCATTAATTATGTCCACATATTCACAATATCACTACGAATTGAAGTGATCAACAATAAAAAAAACACTGTGATTTAAATTACAGTCTATGTTTCATTACTTAGAATATACGTTTTACCGTTAGCCGTTTTTCTGTACATAACGGCAGAACATTAGACACTGACGAGTTTTCCAAGGTTTTCTTCAGCTCAATTATGGTATCCAAATTATAGAAAAATATTAGAGATACTACAAATTCGACGCGTGACGAATGCTATCAACTGTTTTGTGTATTAATGGTATAACAATATATTTACTTACGTCTGTAAAATTTACATTTATTACGAGATTTTTTTGTCACGTTATAATAACTAACTTTATAAATTTCACTTGGCGATAATCATTAATCAACGTAATCAATGATTACATCTCACATGTAGACCATTCAATTAAAAATCAATGTGTCCGTTCAGGGTTTTGAACCCGTGGCCACCGCAACCGTATAAGACAAACGCCATGAGCGTTCACCACTCGGCTATAGTCCAGCTACTTAACCATTAACTGCTTCAATATCAAAAAATCACATTAACAATTATTTACAAATTCATATAAACTAAAATTCTGCATTTAGAAACTAATTAAAATATCCTTTTAATTTATAAAAAGTTAGTTATTCATGTAGAATCAGCAAAAACATTCACGTGTATGTAACAAATTTCGTCCTAGAGTGCGCGTCATTTTAGTAAATTATCGTTCAAAAATAATGGTTAGCAAATTACATAATTCTGATTCATATTTAATTATTCAAATGATTTGATTCGGTGGTCAGACACCATGCGATAATGTTGATATAATCGTGTAAATATTTTTGGACAGAAGTACAGCACGAGTATTATTACATTAAAAGGAATACTATTGTAAAACACGGGATTAAAAACATGCAGTATTAAAATATATGTATATACCAAAGAAATATTTTTATTTCATTTTGCTCTCAAGAGAATTTGCGCATTGTATCTTACGCTCGCCCTTCTGTCTTTTCAGACGCGATGTACTCTTACGACATGTATTGTATTCATAAAAGACTAAAGCTTGAACTGTAATCGTGGGTGAATTTTTCCCCGAGGGAAACTTAGGCTTAAAATCGGAAATGTATTGGTAGACGAATGGTAAACAGGAAATATAACAGCAATATTTCTGTTCTTATTATTTGTAAGAGTTTTATCATGACGTCATTGAGCAATACATAATATGAACACATACATTGCTACTCTAATACAGTTTCAATTTTGAGCAAAAGTCAACCCATATTACAATAGTTATTTTTATGTTAGCAGAAGATTTTTCAATGCTCAAATTTAATTCTAGTATTGTAAGTACATATCTTGCATTGTATATTTTGAAAGCTGCAATGCAGTTTTCTCCGTTTCACCAAAAATAAAATCGTGAACAATGTTTTATTGTTCAGCTGCAAAAGTTATACATTTACCTTTACAAGATGTATTTATTGTATTTAGATAAAACCACGAAACCACTTACACAAGTTTTAAGTTATCTCGATTATTCTTTATCCGAGCAAATTATTGTAATTGTATAGATTACTGGTAGAAACTTTCGCTTTATTCTTACCTGTATACATTGCGCTGAAATATCCACTTGAGAACTGTTTAATAACGTTGTGAATAATTCAAGTAATTGACTTTTGTAAAAAAATATTTTTCGAAGAATGTTTTATTTCCTAAGCCGAACACAATATTAGCATTGCCTGTTGCCACTATAATTAATAAATGACAAACTATTTTTACACTGGGAGATTAGACAAATCGGTTCATATTAGTAGAAGCTTCGCGTATTTGAGGTTAATATATCGACTGTGTTTTGGCACATTGATGTAACCCTCAAAAAATACGAAAATGAGTTAATGTTTGGTCTCATTATAAATCGCAGGCCTGGCCCAAATGATGTAAATTACAAAAATAATTTGACCACTTTTTGGAAGGGTTATTTTAAATTGGTCTTAGGTTTAAAAATTCTGACCCGACCACTTGGTGTAAACCATTATTATATGGACATTCACTAAGTATAATCCCGTATCTGCAAACATGAGAATTTACAGGAGTTCATTTCAAAGATTCATAACGCAACTCAATAATATAATGTTTTAGATAAAAACAGTTTTCACTCTCTCCTGAACAATTTCAATTTTAAGGGTTACATCGATCGGCCAAAACACGGTCTTCGTATTCAGAGATTATTACTTTATGCTTTATTTATTTCAAAATGAACCGTCAAATATTTCTTTATATTCATTGGAATATGCCTCGGCAGCGGTGTTATTATTATACTTTGTTCATTATTATTTTCGTATATTAACAAAATTCGAAAAATAAAAAAAAATGTTATTCAATAAAGCAGTATTGCTTTCCGTACTGAGAATTATCTTTTCTAGGATAATCAAAAAGTTTTTTTTACCACACTGTTGTATAATAATTTGATTACAGTGCCTGTAGACATAGATACATTTAGAAATTAATTTAGGTGTCATGTAATTATGAGATATAGGGGAAAATAGTAATTAATTACAATAATCATGGGTCTTGTTTTCTTCATTATAAGTCACATAATAATATGAAGAAATAATGTGATCAATGTTTCCTCTAAGACGAGAGGTTCTCTGCGCGGAAAATTCAAAGGCTGAGCGTACCAAACCAACAACCGCTCGGCATAATTTCAAACATTTTGCAAACATCAACTATGTCAACAATAATAATCATATAAACTTAATTCGACAATCCCTACGTATAATTCCGTATCTCCAAAAATGAAATTTTATACGAGAACATTTCAAAAATTCATAACGTAATTGCAAAGTAACGACTACATGTATCATCTTCAAAATTGGGACAGTGCTACTATTTTAAATTTAATTTTCCCTGTTTTTTGATGCTTGCCCATATAACTGAGTGCGTAGACAACGAAAATGCAAAATACATGTGTTATAATTACATATTTTGTACTTACGTGATTATGCGTAGGCAGTGTCTATATTTTTGTCATATTTGAATATTTGTTTCACAAATTAGTGTTTTTTATGTTTCTTTACATAGTTGAAAATATTATTAATTTTGAATAGATACGCTTAGAGGGCACATTGAATATTGTAGCATGATTCCTAAATTTTCTGATCCAGATTCTTTGACTTTGTGGATTTTATGCTTATCATATTTTATCGAATATTCTATGTTTTAAACGATTTAAATACGACTCAGTTCCATTTCAGTGATTTTAAAAGATTTCACGATTTAATATGAGATAATAAAAGTCTAAAATTATTCACTACCGAAATAAATTTCGTAGAATATTTTATTGGGTAATATTCTCAACATACACCACTATAAAAAACACACGTATTCAACCTTCAAAGTTGATATTAATGTGAAATTGTATATCCTTTTTTCCGCAGGTGAATGCTAAGCCTCCGGCATATTACATGGGATCTGGAGCTCCCAGTACTCTTCCTCGAGGAGGATCGCTGATGAGAGCCTACTCTCCTGCCAGTGGTCCACCAATACCGGCAGACAGAATCAAGTCACTTCCGGGTAGTGGTAAATATCATGCTTAATTTACTTTTAAATATCATGCTTAATTTACTTTTAAATATCATTGCATACATTACAGTTTTATTAAATAAATTACTAGAATCGGGAAATTATTTAGCTTAGTTTTACGAAAATATTAAGAGTTAATTTTAAATTATTTTTCGTCAAATATCGTTTAAATCGAAATGTGTATACTTTTATGATTCATTTCTTTTACACTTTCACCTACGTTCATATTTTTTTGAATTCTGTAATTTTTTCTCATAGCAACTATAACACTATTTCATCTCGATGTCAAAATTTACAAAAACTTTTTAAATTCACTATAATGTCAATACCACAGTTTTATTTTACAACCCAGTACAGTAGGGGTTTTCTATAAAAATAAGTAATTTTTGAATGGTACTAATTTAACTTACAAATGGATTCATAGTATTCTTATGTATCTGGGTTTGGTGATTGTGTATTGAGCCTTTCCGAAAATATTAATCGATCAAAACTTAGCAGACTGATTATTTATTTCGTAATTAATACGAAATAATTAATTAACCATTTCAGGTTTGGGTCTTCTGCAATAATTCCAGGAGCTTATATCATCATATTATTGGTTTTTCAGTGGCGTTCTTTAATTTTGTCTGTCATTTTAAATGTTACTTTATTCAATGTATAAAACTTCATGTATATTAGAAATCCTTACACCAGCTTTCCCTTTGACATTTTGTGTATCAGTTGAAAATGCTTTTGTAGTAGTGAAATCGGTCCTGATCATACATATGAACTATTTGACGTATACATCTGATAAAAAAGAATATTCTTAGACCATGTATCCTTCTTTTTCACACACAAGTATTTGCACTAATCATTGCATTATTAAACACCTAGACAGATTATTTGTTTGTGTTAGTGCTCAGCACAAATCTTATCGGAAAAAAATAGTCTTATTTCCAAAAAGCATGACTACCTTTTTTGTTGATAACTGCTACCAATGTAATACATACTCACGAAGAACATAGTGTATAACATAATTTGTGTCAAAATAAAATTAGCTTCTTACGATAATTTCTATCAACATATATTCGATAATATGTACATTTTCTGAATGAAAATAATTTCGCTGATTACATTAGCCACTGCACTGAACATCATTACGAGCAATGTTCTAGTAGAGAGTATATGAGGGTATACACGGTATACCCTCTGCTATAATGTATCCATAAAAATAACGTATACCCTCTGGTTATATTAACATTTCAAAAGGTAAAGTACGATACGAGAATATGTAAATGGATATAGACGTAGGGTTTACAATATTGCACAAATAGTGCATTACTGTATAACCTCTGCAAAGTTAACAACTACACCACCGGTTATGAGTATTGTTGGATATATTTATGTATTATCTTGTGGGTGTAATTTTTTTGTATGTTTTAATTCTCACTAACAATCCGGTGAATATTGTGAATTTGCGGTACCTAAATAGCTGATATTGTCGTAGGTGCCCCTCCAAAACCGTTAAGGGCGTATGGGAGTGCTACTTCAATCATTCGCGGAGGCTCTGAAAGATGTTTCCCTTTTACTCCTCCTGTCGATGCTATGAGAGCATCAGATCAGCTGTACAGTCTTCCAGGTATAAAAAAAAAATACAAGAAAAACAATGTTTTTGTTATAATATTGTAAGTTCAAAGAAAAATCGGGCGCAAAGAAATAGAGACCCTCTCTCTTGAATTCAATAAAAAAAAAATTGTTATTCAAGAAGTACTGAAAAGATTAACAACAGGGTTAGAAAATAATATAATTAAATTTTCTTTCTCTGCGCCACTGTGCAATTATGAAGTACTCATCTGGTCAATTAAATTATAGCTTAATAATAATAATTTTCATTATCAATCACATACGATGTATATTTATTTGATAATTCATCAGTCAATGGCTGTGGAACTCCATTTATATAGTTACTACTTTAGATTTACGTCAGATGAATGGAAATAGTTTTGACTGAGGAGGTTTGATGAAACCTCAATATCGCTTTTGAATTATTTGCATTTTGTTTGCTTCTTTGTGTCACATCTAGTTATACAACCAGTAGTATAATAAAGTTACCAATTTTAATTTTGTATTTAAAATAATGATAACATTGAGGTAGTTAATACAAACGTTACTGGAACATCAGATCCTTGGAGCTGTCTTCGTATCCAGAATATCGTTGTTTCTTGTGAATAGTCATAGAATTAGTCACTTATAATCAAATCATTAAGATTTATTGGTTGTCAGTAAATATGGAGCCTAAAATGTGCTTGCTTATAAATAGCAATTGACCACAACTCTCAAATAAATTTTCTTCGTTTATGCAAAATAATATCATTGTTATACTAATTATAAATTTATTAGTTTCGTTTGAACTGAATGCTTGAATTTTTTTTAACAATTACATGTGATGTTATAGTTTGAATGAGTAAATGTTAGAGAATTTTACTTTGTAGTGATACTAGTGATCTTACCATTTTCACAAAAGCTTACATTGTTTCAATCTTTTATAATTTGCCAAGGTTTGAAATACATAATATTTTTTAAACTTTAAAAAATTATGATTTCTAGCATTTTTTTTTTGCCATCTGTGATAATTTAAAGAAAATTTTTTCAACCCTTAAAAAAACAATTGGTTGTAAATACTTTTTTCTGTAGTTTCGGGTGAATAGAAATTCGAGTATGCATTGATATAATCGTTTTTGAAATAAGTATTATTTTATTTATCGTACCTTTAATAATAATTAATGTTTATTTCCTGGTTGGGAATCTTGTGTCCTATAAAATGGTTAAACCTTTTGTGTATTTTACATTGGTATTTAGCGCAAGACTTATTTTTGCATTATTCTAAACGGAGACATAATTTCATGAAGAAGGCTTATAAAAAGATTATTACAATTCTCGTATTGCTATCCACCCCAAACTACGATACCCTATTTGGAAATGTTAGGGAAATGCATGTGTTAAAGAGACTTATTGTTACTAACCATTTTCAATTGATTGTGTTACTTAACAATGTTTTAATCACAGAAATATGGTGTATGTTTTCTTTGTGTATTTAATTGCACGATTATCATTTAAGATTTTACATCCTTACCTAAAAAAATATATTAAAAAGGCTCTGGAGAAAAAACTTCTATTAAATTTTCTTATGCCAGTTTTGATTTTAAAAATTAAGATTACGATTCAAAAATATCTGAATAATATTTAAAAAAATCCTGTGTATCATTATTGAAAGTTTTTTGTCACCTTATTGAATAATTTAAAAACTGTCTAAACATATAAAAGATCTTGTAAATGACATCTGTACCAAATGAAATGAAGCACTGGTAACTAATTAATTTTTAACTATCAAGAATAGCAATGCTAAAAACTCTATAGTAGTGACATCTGCCAATGAGTATGCTTAGAAAATCTTTACAAATTAATATGATCAAGGTCTTTAGAATGTTACAAACTCCTCAGTTGCATGAATTATTTCGAAAACTATATAAAAAATAAATTAATTCAAAACGCTTCACTGGCCGAAACCAGTTCTGATATTACAATAAAATTAAGTTTTATTGGTTTAAGTATAATGGCTTTCCAACAAAACAGTGAACACTATTCAGGTGATAAGATCAAAAAGATAGATTTATAAAGTATCTCTATTTGAAAAAAATATATATATGGAGCTCAATTTGATAGTTGTTCTCTTGATAATTTATTAGCTAGGAATATCTAATGAATGCAAAAATGGAGATGCTTTTCTTATTTAAAAAATGGCCAACGTTTTACGCTGTAGTCAGCTCCTCGCCCCGCCTCTACTTGTCTAAACTATAATGTTTGTATAAATTTCAAAGAATAATTTTTCTCATTAATAGTTGGTAGCGTCGTTGGCTACGGTTACGGATGTCTCGGGTTCAAGTCCCGGTGCGGACAGTTTCATAAATTGATCTTTCAATCGATTTATGGATTTCTGTTTGTAGTTATGAATGTTGTGGTGCCTAAAACTCCCTCCAATCCATCCAATCCTCAAAAAACAGGCCGTAGCGAGTGTGATTAGCTAACCACTAATCCTCTCCTAGCTCTATTCTTCTATCCCTACTCTCTTTGAAAAAAGAAAGCTTGAGCAATTGAGTAACAAGCAGTTCTCATAGGAAAACTTCTGTTGAGATACCTCCATTAGGAGGCCATGTGCGTGTGCTCCATGTTGAGAGCGGACATGGTTAAAAAAAAAGATATCACTAGCATAGCAGCTTCAGTGCTTCTTTTTGTATTAATATATTTTGATAGTAATATTCAATCAATGAATGATACATAGGTTATCTTTTATTATAGCTCTTCAAAAAAGAATGTTAATCAAAAATTAATTTTTTCTGTTTTAAAAATGATTTATCATGAATTATTCAATAATTCTTCATCCAATTTTTTATGTTTTTTTTTATATTATTTAATTGATACTTTAGTTTCTCAAAAATCATCTACTAATTTTACTATTCCAGCTGACCGTATACACAATGATGGATACATGTCGTCTCCTGAACGTGGTTCCAGAGGAGCATATGAAGAGCCATATTACACACAGTATGTTGGTCCACCAAGGGGAGGAATGACACCCGTGATTGATGAGGAGTCTGGGTAATGTATATTCTAAATAACAATATTAACCCGTCATAAAATCTTACTTTAGCGCAATATTAAATGATTTTCATTTTGAATACTAACTACTTGATTTAACGTAAGCTACATTTTTAAATGAAGCTACTAAAAATGCAGTTCTGTGGGAGATTTAATTATGAATAAGAAAATGCCAATTTATCATACGACTATAATATCAGTATGTAAAAGTCTCCATAATATGTCGAATGGTTTGTTTTTAGAACAATCCACAGGGGAAGTTTTGAAAATTGGGAAGAATTTTCATAATAATATTTCGTAATTTGCATAGAATATCGGTTTACTTGATTTCAATGTTTGATTCTTTTATATTTTCCTATAAACAATTTAATTGCATTGTTTTTTGCGGCTTTTAATAAATTTCCCGGTAGCATGTTTTAAAGCATATTATTCACCCATTTCTTTTCACTACACAGATTCATTTAAAGTCGGTGTCCTTTTCAGAAAGAGTTTATAATGTATGAGATATTTCACCACAATATTCAGATAACAACTCTTCTTGAGTATTACTTCAATCTCGTTATGCTTATTCGTATCCTCTACAACCGCCCGTTATTTCGTCAATTTCGAAGATCTTCATTCGATTATCCGTGGCATTCCAGTAATTCAACATTTTAAGTACTCATATCTTTAAATCCGACCGTGCTTGTTTTAAAATTAACAGCCATGTAAATCTTTATTTCATTTCAAACCAAACCATAATGAGTTATGTGTAATCCAAGTTTAATTGCTAATAATTTACATAATGTTCTACGATAAAATAGTTTGTATAATATGATAAATTTTCTGTTTTAATTCATAACATTGGTTCAATCTTTCAGAGATCCTTCCATGATGGACGACCAGTACTCGCTGTACAGTGTAAAAATTCCTTCCGGGCCTCGACCAGCCGTTAGAGGAGCAACTTATGATGGAAACAGGTTAGTCCAAAATATCTAATAATTTTATACTTCATACAACTGATGCAAATGAAATATCCATTAGCGCGCTTATATACATGTATATGTTTTAATGTATTTAATATTTGTTCATGAAAACTTTATTATTTTATTTATTGCTATTTTCTTTATTTTGACTACGGACAATAGTAGAATTAACACTTGCGTGATTTGCTGCGTTTCATGGATTTACTTTCTTTGGAAAAATAAAACATAAAATATGATGGCCGAGCTGGCGACTTATTTAAAATTATTTTTTGATATAAATTACTATATATATTACTACTGATGAATTAAATTTATTTTGATAAACTAAATATTGATTAAGTTTATTCATTTGCGTTTGTTGCGATTATTTAAAACTAAAGAATAACTTACTGCATTATTTTGCCTGATTTTTGTCTACATTTGTTATTGCACCCAAACATCTAAAAGTTTTTAATGAATCTGTGTTTGCCAGACATTATAAAACACAGATTTATTGGAAATTTTCTTGAAAAGTCAGCTACCTTGGTTATTTAGTTATAATTGAATATTTCATGTACTTATTTGGCTTCAACATTTGTGAGCTATAACTTCATAGTCATTAACATATTAAAGAATGTGTTCAATGGTCTTTGACTTTTTATCGTTATTCAATTGCAAAATAAAACTGATAAATTGAGCGTGTGTATACATTGCCATACTTTCATCATGGTTAAAACTGGTCTACGATATACTATTGAAATTTACAAAATACAAAAATATATTCAGCAGTTTAAGGACTACTTTTAATTTACAAATATAAACTTCTTAACATAAATTTAACTACAGTAGAACCTGGATTAACCAGACTAATTGGAGATGAAAATAGTCCGGATACTGAGAAATCCAGAAAATCGATAAAAACATTTAATTGACAGCGAAAGAGAAGTACATTTATTGTGAATATTTTTTCATACATATATGCTACAGGTCTGCACGGGTCGAAATTGTATAAAATTACCTGGTCCGAAGCCGACATCTTCAGGCCCGACATGGCCCGTACCCGATTCTTAATAATTACTCTTTTTACCCGAACCCAACCCGAAGCCCAGATTTATTTTTCTCATCCCGAAAAAAACCAGATTTTTATTCATTATAGAATTTTATTTATACTTTTCAATCAATATATTTTATTGTTTCCATATTTTCAACACTATCCACAATACATGTGGATAGTGTTTTTAAAGTTAAGAATAGTATTATAGCCTTATAGCTGACTAATGACCGGAACATAATCCAAAATATTTTTCTGAAAATTGAATTCTTTACCTGGACCTGGTCCGAGCCCGAATCGGCATTGTCTTAACCCGCCCGAACCAGGCTCACGGGCCGAGCCAGGTAAAGGCCCACAGCTCTCTAGACCACAGCTCCACAGACCTCTAATAAAAGTACATATAGCTTTAATTTAAAATTATTTTTTAGTGAAAAATTCAATTATTGATTTTTGCTTAAAGGTACCCGTCGATTTTGAAACTGACAAATCACGAATACCTTGAATTCACATAAATTATCTTGCGGTACATTGTTCCTGACACTCAAAAAATTTCATGGCGACATCTAAACATTGAAAAGCTTCAGAATGTTTAGAACCAATATTCACCCTTTCGGGAATCTCCTCTTCCTCTTATTGATCTTGCTCACCTGGTTCAAATATTTCCTCATCTTTAAAAATTATAAATCAAGGAGTCTTCTTTGTCACACTCTCTGCATATTAAAATGTGTGCTGCTGCATTCGTGATGTCTCATATATCGCTAACTAACTACGTCATACTAGAAATTATTTCTTTTGTGGAAACTGATCATCGTTTCTTCATTATTTTTGTCAGCTAATACTAACTACCGCAATCCACCACATGCAACGTACTAAATTTAGCATTTATCTTAAAAAATTCGGATAATCAAGATCGAGATAATAGTGATTTTACTGTATGTCTAGGAATTGTAAAAAATCACACAGAAAAACATTCCAGGTACACTATTTGCATAGTTTGTTCAGTTTTATCTTTGCATTGTGTTGCTGACTCAAAATTAATCGTTTCGAGAAAATGACTCATGGAGAAAAATAGTATTGTAATTTATTGCTGTCTTTTCTTTCACATTATGCGGTTTTTTTTATCTCATCGCTTTTTCGTGACCTTACTAATGTTGGTCATACTATATGTTAATTTTTAATACACAGGATTATTATTTTTGTTTTTGATTCCCACTGTCAATAGGAGTAAGTTTGATTTATGCATTTCTGTTTAAATACTTATGTTTGATGAGAGCTTTTCATTCATGATGAAAATCTATTTCATTGACAATCACTTTCTTCCATATTTTTATGAAATCACACATTCAATGTTCCCTTTATTCATTGTTATTATAAAATTGAGGTATTATAAAAGTAGAAGGTATGTATTTTATAATATCGTCAATCTAGTAAAATTTTATTTATTGAATAACTAATATCCGTCTTTAAAAAAATGTTTATTTTTCCATAGGACAGTAAATCCAATGTTATTTGTACATATTTTGTAAATTTGATCTGCAGTTTTCGGTAATACACCAATAATTAACAGTTAAAATAGTTTTGAAAATATAATCTTATTATAACTAAAAAAATAGTTGTAATAGTAATTAATTTATGCTATAAAAGTAAAAATGGGTTATTTAAGTAATGCTTAAGCCCACAAACTACATAATTTACTGTCAAATTTTATGAGAAGAAAAGATGAAAAATAATTGTCAATGAAAATGTGATATCAGTGGCAAGCATAATATTGCATAACTTACTAATTTGAATCCTCCGTGTTGGATTTCAACCATTAATGCACAATTTGAATTGGTGTAATGTTGACAATTGCAGATTAAATGCGCACAGCGAAGACTTGCAACAGCGCATGCGCGTGGAGCATATGGAGCGACAGCTGGCGAACCTGACTGGGCTGGTGCAGAAGGCTTTGCAGGCGCCTGGCGCAGCCCAGTCGCCGCGCGACTTCTCTCCAGGGGGACCTCATTTCAGAAACTCCGCTCAAGGTTATAACATATTCGAATATTTACAATGATTTTTTTAAATTAAAAGAAAATAAATCTTTGTGAATCTACCAAGCTTTACAAAGTTTTAATTCCATATTATGCAAAATATAAATTCTATCCTAAAAAAATAGTTTAAATGTACCACATAATAGTACAAAATTAATTTTTGTAACATAATTTAAAATAACAACTTTATGCAGCACTTAACTACTTAGTTATTGATAATTATCTTTTTTAATAAATCTTTTGATTATTTCAATAGCATAAAATTTTTTATAAACATAATTCTGTTTATAAAACTTATAATTTAGTAAATTTAAACCTTGATAGATATGTTCGTATCTGCTCTATACATGTTTATTAGGTTGGTACTAAACATGGCCAATATCGTATTACAGGATGTAGATAAGTGGTAACATAACTTTTCATCGCAAGAGCTAAATGATTAACAGAATTTGAACTATTGTTAAAGAAAGTACTACCAACCTCATAAACATGTGTAGAGCAAATACAAAAATCATGAGGTATGTTAGGCGTAAAGGTGTTGTCTGTACACTAATAAATTTCAGAATAAAACTGCAGACTATCAAAAATTGAAACCGGTTTTTTATACTACACTTTTTATTTTCATTAAGTTTTCTATATAGTTGATTCACAGAGATTTATTTTTTGTAAAAATCGATAATAATTTGGAAAGGTTGTATTAAAAAATATACCAAATAACCAGCCAATGATTTGATTTCATTTAGTACTCAATTATTTTATTTTACACCATACTATATTTCAATATGCAGGCTAGATCATCACAATTCCCACATTTTTCACGTCAAATAAACATATAGTGCAAATGATTCTCAAGCATATAAATTTTGAAAATGTGTCTAAATGAATTAATCAGTTTAAAATGATTTTATTATAAAACTTTTGGTGGTGGGACAAATAATTAATAAGAAAACAATTTGGTTGTGGTATATATTTTCTTCTTTGTATGGCAATATATAGTTTTGATTGTAACTACGCGGTGGGAGCAGATGCAACAATCAATGTTTGCTTGTTGATATTGTTTTTTTTTTTTTTAATTATTTGTTTCTATCTCATATTCGGGTAACACATTTGCTTTTAACCAGAAAAGGAGGACTTATTCTCATGTATTAGACTTCTCAAAATAACTGGATAGTTATATTCAACACATTCATGCAGAACATATTATATTGACAGTGTTTTGGCCAATTGATGTAACCTTCAAAAATACGAAAATGATTGAATCTCATTTTAAAGACGACAGCAGGTCTCGGCCAAATGATATAAATTAGAAAAATAAATTGACCACTTTTTGGAACACAAACATCATTTTACACTGGTTTTAGGTTTAAAAATCCTTAATGTAAGCTTCTATTATATCGACACTCATCGATACAGGAGTACATTTCAAAGATTCATAACGCAACTCACCATATAATATTTTCCATAAAAACAGTTTACTTTACAAATGTTTATCGAGTCGGTACACAGTAACATGCAATTTTTTGATGGGTCTATCAAATCTCTTATGGTGAGGATGTCAGATGTATAATAGTGAATATGACTACAATAAATATGAAACATTTAGTGAGTGGTCGAGACCTGCTTGGACTATAAACGTTTGGAAAAATAAAACATTTTTCAAGGTAAAAACTTGTCACGGCGAATTAACACATGCTATTGGAAAGTTATCTGCCAAGAAAAGATTTACGTTTATAAGAACATTGATGAAAAATGTGATGTTTCCACGTAAAATTTATCAGCAGCATTGATTTGACTGGTCCCTTATCTCTATGCGTATATGTATTGTTATTATTGACTTAGCTTCCTTTTCCTTCCGCACACAGATATATATTATGTTGTACGTGAACGTTTCTGTGTGGCTACTTGAGAGGTCTAATACATGAGAATAAGCCCTCAAGTTGTAAATAATTTACTAATAATAATGTTAGACTTTCAATTTTGTATGCTAAAAGTAACTATGAAATTGAGAATTTGTTTTGTGATATTTAGGCACATGTTTCCCAATTCGTTAGGTTTTATTATTTTACCCAAACTATTGCGTTAATAGCATTCTCTATATTCAGGGCCAGTGAGCGTGCTTAAAACGTCATCCAGCACTACTTCTCTTGTAGGTTTGTAGACAAAATACAAAAAGGATTATCTATTATCATCTGCTCACCTTATAATAAATTCATACTTTTCTTTATTCATTATCAAACAACCACTTGGTTTTGGATCTAAATTAATTAAAAAAAATGTTTCCTCATTAAAATAATTCAATGACTTTAACTCATGATTTCAATAGTAATGAAAAATACTATTTAGTCATATTTAAATATAATCTTTTACATTATGTAACGTGATAAAACATTCAAGAGATTTTCAATAATTGAACAAATGAAATAAATAAAGTCCTATGCACCAAATTCATTATCTTCAGGAAAACGTGTTTAAAAAAATACACCCATTTCTTGGTCCATACGAAATGTATGGATTCTTAGAAACCTAATATTACTATGCCCTACTCCCGCAATAATTTTTCTTTAGATTTGATTCATTATTTACGGCATTGGCTTTTAGAATAACATTACATACTTAGCTCAGTTTTGATTTTGTTAGCGTTTGGGCCTTTATTTAATTCAATGCTACAATTATCAAGAAAATAAAATATCAGTACCTATCCGAGTGCATAATTCAAAAACATGTAAAAATGTTTTATTTTTATGACATATTTTTATGAAAAAAAAAACAATCTTTTACATTAACTTGACTATTGCAAAGTTGATTTGCTTAATGGTGATAATAAGTATGACAAAAGGGGACATGGAAAAAAGGAAAAAAGTTTTTTTTTATCAAAACCAATATTTTTTTGTGCTAATGAATGAAGAAATTCAATGCTTGCCGCCATATCAACTCTCTTACTCTATCTCCCAAATTATGTGATACTAAAAACATACCTTCTAATACTATATAGTAACCTAAACATCCACTATCTACTTTGAAGATTAAAAAATACCTATTCAAATATTCATTTAATTGTATTTATATACCTTAATGTGTGTTGTTGTGTTTGAATTTTAATATAATGTATTTAGCAATATTGTTTAAATTTATATTAATGAAGTGAATATCACCATTCTCAGTATAATTTTACTACAATGCTACAGATATCTCCATAGGAATGTAATGCGAAAATATACATTTCATATAGGTAAAAATATTTAATTACACCAAAAATGCGATTGGTAAAGAATAGTTTTTTTGGTTAGCATTAATTTATTAGATTCGAGAAGGAGATAGTTAAATATATACACTCAAAACAATCATGGTTTAATCCACTCCCCTCCTCTTTTATCAAATGTATTAGACCCGTTTTAATAAAAACTTCTGTGTAATACAAATTTCAATAATAAATGTAAAATACCTTAACCCGTTGAACCCTAAAGGTGTCAAATAGCTAAACGCTGCATTCCTCTTTATTCTGTAGAAAAATGATGAGATATACATTATTTAGAAACCTAAATAAACAATGTTTTAATAATGTCTTTTCATTCCTAAATTAATCTGAATATGCAACCTTACGGTTTTGCCCTAAAAGTGTCAAATTGCTAAATGTTGCAGTCCTCGTTAAAAGTCGTTTATATTCTTTTCTTTTTGTAGAAAAATGGTGAGAGATAGAAGATTATTTAGAAACCTAAACAAGCAATGTTAAAGTTAATAATGTCTTTTGATTCCTAAAAAATTCTGGATACGTAAAGTCACGGTCTTGCCAAGAAGTCTAATTCTACTTAGACACAGAAGTGCAACTTGCTCTAGAAATGGGTGAAATAATGATCCTCACTTTTGTGTCTTTGGACAAATGGAATTTATAACCTATTCATGTATTCGAGTCAGATAAACCAAAAAAACCACCATGGTGCCTTTGTCTCAATAGGGATGATAACTTTATCTCGTCAAAATTGACTAAAAATATTTTCATGGGAACAATTCAAGGCTCCATACGTTTCACTATATTTATCGCAATGAGACACAATGCTAAAAAGTGTTTGATTAATTATACTCATCGGTTTATATTTAGCATTATAATTTATTATTTTTTCTTTTTTTGTCCTTAAAATATATATCCGTAAACATTTGAGGCTATGTCGCTAATTAAATCTATTATTAATGAATGACAATCATATGATTGTGATACAAAACACCTAATATTTATGTAGGAATATTACGAAATATTTTCAGTTTTTGTAGAGTGTAAAATTGTGCTTGATGTTTGAAAAATTCTTCTGTGAATCCTTGTATGAACCCCTACAGCTTTTGCTTATATATACATCAGGCGTGTGCAGTGGCTTTATCTCTTTCTCGCTCAATCACACGAAAAGTGAAGGTGCAAGCGAGATGCAAGGACATGCGGCGCATGCTCTTGTATCCTTGTTCATACCCAAATTAGGTTGTGCGATAGAGATAGTGATAAGTCCATCACACACCTATGATATACACATATATATATATATATGATGGCTTTTCCTCGAGCATATATGTATATTCTTATAAAATGTTTATCATTTATTCCAGCAAAATATTATTGTATTATGATGAAGTATATAAAAGTAATTTCTTATTGATTCACATATATTTTTTTAAATTTATAAACACATCACTGATTCATTGAAGGTTTGAATATTTGATCAATACAGTTTAAAATAATTTATTTTTAACAGCCTTTGCATTAATACATTGTTGTTGGTAGACATTATAATTATATTATTTTAATCCTCCGTATGTGACGTTGGGTCACATAATATCTCGCAGATGTCGTTCGAAGTGACCGTGGTCAGTTATGAATTGGTCAGTCCAAAAATCAGCAGTCAAGCTGCCAAGCTCTTCCAGCTTGGCCGGTTGGTAGATAGTCCACTATGTAAATGTGATCTGTGACTATGATCGAGGATGCTGATCACATTCTTTGGGAATGTCCAGTCATGGAAAACGAACAGGAAAAATTGTTCAAGACGATACGACTATCAGTCAGATGTGTCGGCCCCGTCGGTCATGCCGACATGGTTGCATCTCTGACAAATTATATGGCATCTAAAGAGTTCACGGCATCCTATGGGAAGCGATTGGAACGCAATTTTTAAAGACATTAACCCCCTTCTTTTACTTTTTTTTTAAAAACTTTTATTTATAACTTTAACATGCAACCAAGTCTTGAGGAATTTCTCCTCGGACATTCCTGGGAAACATTTGAAACACGTATAATGTTGTTATGCTGCGGAATACATCCTGTAAGAGTGTGAAACCGTAGTGGGTGGTGGTGGGTACAAGGCTGAGCACCCTAGAATTAAAAAAAAATGGGGTCGTCCATGTTTCTGAACGGGATGACAAATGTTCATCGAGTTTTTCAATTTAATTTTAAATTTATTGTAAGGCTGTCCATTTATAAGTTAAGAATTAAGATCACTTTTAAGGTGTTAACTGTCAATTCTTGGTGGAAAGACATTATTTTTTAAAATAAGAATTAAGATCAATGTATACCTTATAAATGAATAACCTTATGATAGAGTTTGTCTGTAGATGCTTCTCAAAAAGACGAAACACGTGTCATAAGTAATAACACAAACAATGGCATAACAACATTATTAATTTTATATTTAAAATGAATTTCCACAAAGTTACTGCTGATCACATTGATGGTATTAAAAATATTGTTGTTCTACAATATTTACTTTGTGACTGTATGTACTGCAGTGCGAATTTACAGATAAGTCGAGACAAAATATCGTCGGTATAGTGGCAGAAGGCGTTAAGTCCAAATGAAATGTTGTTTTGAGATAATGGATTTTTAAGAATATCATGAAATTTAAGTTTTTTATTTAAATACCTTAACCATTAATTATTATGAAACTAAGTACTTTATGATATTCGTTAATCATTTACGAATTTGATTTAATTATCAATAATTCTTTTTTATAGTGATATTAATTGTAGCTTTTTACCACTAATAACTGTGAACGAAATTGACTTGATTGATTGAAAAAAAAATGGAATATCGCTGAGCTTGTTTTTTCAGACTTAGACTGTACTAAAATCTATCGTACTGCATTCATAACTCAAAACAGCTGATTTTCGACTTATCGCCCTCTGCCACTATGCCAACGATATATTGTGATACTTAATGAGTTCTAGTAATTTGTAGTGTTCAGAATCTGAACGGATGAATGTCCGAAAACAATGTGTTAATAAGCAACAACAAATGACTGAATTTAGAGATACAAATAGAATATTTTCTAATCTTTTGGAATTATTGGTGTGTTTATAATAAAAGTATTATCAATATGTCCATCATTTCTCATCAAGAGAATCAACATTAATTAATCTCAATGACAAGCCTTTAATTAACTATGAAATAATTCACTACTTGCTCAAGAAACAGTATTCAACAAGGTGATCAATGCTTATTATAAATATTCAAGTCTAAAAACGCTCGATAACAATTCAAATGTCCTCAATAATATATTATATAATATAAGAAGAATATTGGACTTCTATTGATTTATTTTAAGTGTAATATGTGTTATATGTCTGCACTATAATTTTAACTCCTTCAATATTGATGCAGAATAAATCTATAATATATGCAGTATTCAATCTAATTATAAGTAATACATTTTATATCGTCGGTATAATGGTGGAAGGCGTTAAGTCATTGAGATAATCGACTTTAAGAAAATCATTAATATTAAGTCTTTCTATTTACATATCTGCTGACTACTAACGTCTCAACTGTTGAGACGGCGGACTTCAGTGTGTTGATAACTGATACTCAAAAATATAAAAGTGTTAAAACTTTTGTGTACAAGTTAATTATCGTATTACGATATAGCCTGATTTATTATTAGTTTGGTTTACACCAACACTGCTGAATTAATTTTTGAAATATTTGGTATTGGAATATCCTTTAAATGGCTCAGCAGGGAACGGGTTAATCATTATTTTTTAAACTAACCACTTTATGAGATTTGTTTATTAATTAGTAGTACTGTATTAGCCCGAATATAACACGACCTATATATTTGGAGTAGGAATGAAAGAAAAAATTCAAAATACAAAACAAAATTTAATTAGGTAAATTGTAATATAAACAGTATAAAATATATGATTTTTTTATTTAGACTCTTGAATTATCATAAGTGTCACTTGAATGATTGCTTCTGACTGTCACTCATTTTGCAAAAATTGCAAGAAGTGTTCAGAAACACAATACATCCCAAAGCATCAAGTCGCTCGTAGTAGACGCCCTTCACGCACGCGAAAAAAAACACTGTCTTAACCCAGAATATAACGCGAATGCCTTTTTTAAAAAAAATTTTTGAGCAAAAAATATCGCATTGTATTCGGGCAAATATGATAATTCTTTTTTATAGTTATATGAATTATAGTTTTTTTCCACTAATAACCATGAACGAAGGACTTGATTCATATTAATTTCTTCAAATTACGTAAAATATACATAAAATATGGCCGAGCTTGTTTTTACAGACAATAAATAGACCATCGTTAAATTTATCGTACTGCATTCGCAACTCAAAACAGCAGATTTTCGACTTATTGCCTTTTGCCACTATGCCGACGGTATAATCTAGCAATGCATTTGATGATATTTAGGATAAATATTATATAAATAATATTATCATCCCATTATTATTTACTGAATTGGCATTTATTATTTTGGAAAGATCAAGAATTATTACAATATACAAAAACAAGAAAACTCAAAATCAATCTCATGAACTCTTTATACATATTTTTTTTGATTTAATGTTTTTGTTTGAAATGAAGTATTTTACAACAAATGTTTTCTTTAATGCATTTTAATACAAATTCATAGATGGGTTCATTTGGTTTGAAAGTAGAAAAAAATGCTTCTTTAGAAGTTGATGCTTGTTTATTGACATAATTTAAGAGGTAAAAATTTATAATATTTATTGACTCGTGCGCAGAGTCTGCGGATCCATTTCTGCGCACAGAGAGACCCCCCAAATTAGGCAAAGGTAGATATCGTAAGTGCCCCCCTTTATATTACTTCTAATTGGTATTGTGTTTTTATCAAGTAAAACGCTATGCAGTAACTTTAGTCTTCTCTAAATAATTGAATGCTTTCGATAATTTTCAAACAGTACTAAATGGCATGTTTCATAGCTTTCATTCGAAATTCTCTACTCTTTTTTATTTCAGTGACAAAATATTGCTCCAACATCGATTGCGTTTTTTTCTACTTATAAGATTTTAATGCAGAGTCGATAAAATATATTTATTTATTAAGCTCATAAAAGATGATTGATTATACACAAAAATCTACTACTCAAAATATTCTTTTTTCATTTTTGTGATGTAAATGTTTTTTCTTTTATTATCTTGATTTCGAAATTACTTGGGTTGATTATTGCATTCTCGAAAACAGTATATAAAAAAGTTAGTTGTAAATTAATAGCGTAGAACTATATATACTTCGTATGTATATAACAATGGGAAGTCTGTTTAAATCTAATATTCCCTTCATTCACAGAAATTTCTTTCTCAAAATGGAATCTTCAAGCATATGTGGTTTTTTAAAATTAATATTTCAATTAATTGATTCAAATGGATTTTATTTGAAAAATTTATATAAATAATCTCGAAAGTTAATAACGCTGCGTGATAATACTAATGATAATATATATATTAACACTTTACTTACCGCACTAATTACGCAATATTGGTTCCCCAGATACCGGTAATATTTAAATATCAGCAAATTTCGATTGTTCAATTAAGATTCCCTTAACTTTCAATGAAATTTTCAGGACTTATTAAAAATACAACAATGCATCATTTTTTGCTATTTCCTCGGCAATATTCAACCGTTGGCTTGCGTTCTAAAATAAAAACACCCTGATAACATCATAATTTTACTATATTTCTAAACTAAATATAAAAATTAGTTATTAATTTAGGTGTGTCAGCTATTTCAAAACCATTAAACTTATGTATTAATCTTCGAGATCATAGAGTGCATTGACACATCTGTAACCTATTATGTGCTATGGAATGGGTCTCGCAAGTGGAATATTACCCCTTAACACTTACAACACAACTAAAAAAATAATGAACTCAACAAAATCTTCCAACAAAATATTTACCTCGACCATAAAAAGGCAATTTTTTCAATTGACTGACATTTTTAAAAAATATGCAAAATGCCTATATTTTTTATCGTGATTTCATAGTCTGAGTCGTTTAAACATATTTTGTCAAATCTTCGAAGGTAATAGTGAATATTGAATTTATTTTCGGCGACGTAGAAAGTCGTACATGTAAATAAACGCCAATGCTACGTGTGCGGTATTTAACCGTTGGATAATGCAGGACGCCACATATACGTTGGCGGTTGGTAAAGTGTTAAAATTTAGTTTTATGAAATATCTCATTAGTTATTCTATTTTTCTTCAATGACTTCTCATAAAAATCAATATTCAGATACGAAACATATTTTTACAATGTAAAAATTTCATTGATTTATCTCTTGGCTGTAAGATTTTTGACACAATTATAACTTTTAGAATGCTCGGCACAATTAACTTATATAATCAAAATAATTGTACGACAGAATAAAAACTTTTGTTCTGTTCATATATCATCCTTTTCACCGATTTCGGAATTATGTCAATAATTCTCTGTCATTTTAATACATTCTTGAATGCAACATTTCCCACTTCCCACATATATATTTTTATTTACGGTTATAATGAATAGTTAGTAAATAGATTAGCATTTTGAGTCATTCAGGCATGCTTTAAACAAATTGACAGTTGAAATAAAATATACTTCAAAATGTGTTTGTTATGTATTGCATAAGTATAAATATTGTTAATTAGTTAATATTATTTTTTATCAGCTATAAATTATGTATTTTTGTGAAGTATTAATTTTAAATTGATTTATTTAACATAATTTAAAGTATCTAATACAGGTACTTCTATATTCTTTTTCATTTTTAATTGATTTGATATTAAAATTAGTTTCTTTTGTATGTCTAATTATTTTTTTCAGTCTTAAAATGAAACTGACAAAAATGTGCTTGAAAATTACTTATTCATCGATAACTCTTTCTTCCAAATATGGTAAAATTTTACAGGATATGCCATTTTTATTATTTCAATGTATTTTTTATAAAAAAACTACTCATATGCCAGTTATAATCAATATTTATTCATGTTTCAATAATGCAAAACAATAACGTGCTGTTGAATTGGTATCTCAATTACAATACTATACACGTTGTCACTTAATTTTTTTTTAAATCATACAGTATTGTTTTCAACACATGCCAGAAGCTTTATTGTAAATTTACTTATATTTCGCAACAAAATGGTTACTACAATTAATGTAAGTATTCTAAATTTTTGCTGTATAAAATGTTTTTTTTGTACTTCGTTTAGTGGACACACTAAAATGTCCTCTATTCAATTATCGTGCTTAAGTTATTGTAAATAGTATTAGTGTAGTATAGACAGCAAAAAAATTCTTCCAGGAAAATTGTCAACTTTATTAAAAATGATATCTATAAATTTCAGACAAGTCTGTGTCATTCGAGAAGTCGGTGTCGTTCAGTGATGAGCCACCTGATATGAATTCACCTAAACAGCACTCTCCGCAACATGCAGGTTAATAAATATATTTTTTTATCTTGACAAAAGTATTTTAATTTTAACACCAACCATCTTGAATAATTATAATTAATACTAAGCGTATTTGGATGGAAAAATGTATATTTGTGTTGCCTAGTATCAAACAGAGACTTTATTTAGTAAAGTTTAAAATAAACTATGGATGGGAGTATGTCATTGAAGTCATATCTACTTCATCACATTTCCTAATTGTTTCTAAAGTCTCAAATTAATTGATGATCTTTCGGCTTGTTTCAACAATACTCTCCAGAATTCCAAAACATAATAAAACCTGAACTAACCATAACTTCTTATTCTTCAAGATAACACAATAACTCTTTACATATATTTATAAAAATGTTGAGGACAGATGTTACTTATTGCGAGCATTTTCAACAGGCTAAAAATGCTTGTAATGCGAAATGGAACTGATCTATTTCTATCAGGAATTCACAGTTAACACCATAAAAGTGACTGATTAACATTACCTCCTTCATAGTTTTTTTGTAGCATACATGCTATATATTCACGTGATTAGTATATATTTTAGTTATTAATTGTTGAGCACACAGAAATAATGGGTAATAAACACATTCTTTTTATACATGACAACTCATTTATCATAACAGATACTGAATATAATAATCTTGTATATAATAAAGCTTTCGTAATAATCAAAACGTTGAAAAATGGTTGTGCATGAATGCTTTTACTGTTTGTAATTTTTTATTATTAATATTTGAAGTTTACAAATTAGTGAGGACTTCAGTAGTGGCGGAAATTGATAATTTTCATGAAAATCAAAAATATTTTTGTTCATCCCATAATTCTTCCAAGAATATTAATAAAAAAGGTGCTATTTAGATTCTAAAATATAATTTTTAAAGCATGTAATTTCATCTAATAATTTTTTTTCTAAAATGGTAGCTTGCGGATTGGAATAAATTTGTGTTTTAATTGGCTCTTATTGTCTTTGTGTTTGGGTTATTCTTAAAAGTGGACAATGATTTAGTAAATTAGAATCTTGTTATTTATTTCAATACATTTATTACATTGTTTTTTGGGTAGCTCCACTTTTCACGAAATTTTCTTGCTATCACTTTTTACGCACCATATCATGATATAATTTGGTCTCTGTGGTCTAGTGGCAAGAGTTTTTCCCTAGCAATCAGACAGGTCTCGTGCAAGTCCCGGCAGTGTCAATATCAAATTTAGATTTTTTTCAATTTAAATGTGAAATCTTGGACATTGGTGATGTCATATCTTCTCGAGTCAATCTCGAATGGTTTAAAAAATATTCTCATTTGATTTAAAAATTACTAAAATATTTGACGCATTGGGAATTGTTTAGCAGTATTACTAAATATTTTAATAAATTTTCTTTTTTTCTTATAATTTAACAAGTTTTTCAATTGTCATTGATGTGAAAAATTTTAACATATTAAGTAATTTTTTCATATACTTTTCAGGAAATAAATAAATTTATATCGGTTGTGTAAATCTAGTCATTTTATTTTTAATTACCTTTTGGTGAGTTTGATTGGGTATTTAATTAAATCTATGTATAACAAATAATCTTAGATGTAATAATTATTAATACTAGCAAATTTTTCATTCTGCTATCACGTCAGCTGATACTAAGCCCCCGAAACCAGCTATCAAGTCTTCAACTCTGCCTCGAATGTCTTCTCAAGGTAATTTATCACACGATGATCCAGAATTTTTATTCATGCACTATCCAGATACAGATTGTATTTAATAGACTGAAGAAAAATATTCATGCACTGATATTAACAGTATAAATGGGTAGAAATGCACCTCTCTGCGAGTCTCTCCAAAATTAACCCACTGCACCTTCAATTGATTTTTAAATTATTTTTCAGCTTGTTTTGTCTAAGTAAAAAATATTTTTACTCTAACGTATGGGTGTTTAGGCATTCAGTCAATACAAGTTTGTAGATTTCAATAACAATATCTATGGCCGTGTTGAACAACCACATAAGCCTTTTAGAGTGTTTTTTTGTGAATATCGTATTGTTTCAGAGAAAACTTAACTATTAAATTCAAATGGTTACCGACATTCGTTGTCATCCAGTGCTTTAGCATTAAAATTGTAAATATTGACATAATCACAGTATGTTATGTGATTAATTTATTTGTAATAGATCACTTTCTAAACAGAGTTTGACATTTATTTCTATATGTTTACACAGAAATGTGTTGCATCAGGCTTACTTAAGGAGTCAGTAGTAAAACGAAAAACTGAATGTCTTGTCTATGTAGCTATTCACATGAGTCATGGAGAAAAAGAAATATATAACTTTCTACTTTGACAAAGTTTTTAATCTTTTCACAGACCTGTTAATTTGACGCTGTTAAGGCTCAATTGGTAAAATAATTATATTTTATGTGATGTCTGCCGTGTTTCTATACCCATGTATAATGTTTTGTTGACATTCTTGATCTATCTAACAAACTAAATCATTTACATTTACTTTAGGAGAAGAAAAAAGCATGTGTTTCAGTACTTTTTACTAGAACTTTAATAATAAGGACAAAAAAAGTTTGAATAGCAAAATATGATAAAAGCCGATTTTGTAATATTATAATAATTTTACTGATTCAGAGCGAGACCGTCTGAAGCCTGTACCTCCTCCGAAACCAAAAGCCCTCGCAGGAGCTCCAGGAAGTATGGTGGTATCTGGTGGTCAACAAATGGTTATGATGCAATCAATGGACTACTACAGCCAGCTTAAGTGTCTCCAAAAGAGATGTAAAGATCTTCGTATGGAGGTGAATCTAATATTCTGTTCAATTTTTTATTATTTAATCAATCTAGGTAATTTAGGTACACATCACAGGAGATGGCAATATGCTTAAAAGACTTGCTATCTAACTAGTGATAGCTGGAGCAGTCTTCAACTTAATGTGGAGAATCTGGGACTCACGTATTTATTTGGTCAGAATCAAGTGCCACTTGTTCAAAGTATGCATTTTTACAGTTGCAAGTCAAGGCTCTTCGTTAAAGCATAGGGCAACCATATATTGAGTTTCAATAACAGATGCTTGCAGCAATTATTAGGGGTACAGTGATTTGACTTTGTCAAGAATTCGGAGGTAAGAGAGCGGACTAACCAGTCTCTTATTATGCTCAAAATGAAAAAGCGACGATGCACCTGGCTTAGATATGTACTGCGGATACCCAACGGAGTCATAATTCATACTCCGTTGGGCTGAATTATGCTTTACTCTTCTTCCAACTGAATGTATTACATTGCCCCGAAATGCTGCTGATAACTATCAATAGGATGTACTCGGTTGAGCTACGAGACACTGGGTTGAATTAGAAAGAAGTAAAGGGGCTGGCAGGGGAGAGATTATTGAAAGCACAGTGTGGTGGCCATATGCTTTGAATAGAGAATTATCAATAAAAATATCATTCAAAGCTGTGATGCTTACTATAAATTTAGTAACAAATGAATAAAAGCTAAACAGATTATTGTATTTCTTTATTTTGTATTCTAATTCGATGTTGGCTTAGTGGAATTTTATATTTTTTTTCCAGATGCGAAACTTACGTCGAATGACTCTTACCCAAGCACATACAATGCGCGAAATGATATGTGATACATTCATGAAATTCCGCACGGCTACTTCTGGCGGAGGTGACTTTAATTTTCATGAAGACTCGGTAAGTAGTTTAGTCAAATAATATGTAATATAAAAAAGTGAGATAGTTAAAACCCTTATAATTATGAAAGCAAAAGTTTTAAAACAAATTGTATAAACAATATGAATGATGCCGAAAGGCGAAACCCAGGTCGTTAGTGACAAAATACATGGAAATATACAAAATCTCAGTAATTCAAATTTGATATTGAAATTCCATCAAGCATCCTCAGTCGATGTCTTAAATTATAATATAAACAGCAATTGACAGCAGAACACTTTCACTTGGTTTAATAATTAATTCAAAAATCTGTCAACAGCAACATATATTTAATTTTAGCCACACTATACTAATTTATAAACAATTATTAAGACAGGTGTAAAACTCAAGTTGCATGACTACAGTATATGGACTATACAGGGATAGTATTGTAACCATGGAATGGATTACTGAGATAAAAATAAAACATTATATATAAAGCAAAGCCTTGATATAACTGGCCAATAAGAGTGAGGGCGTATCTGTTAAAGTCTGTTATGAAGTATATACAAAAAAATCATTTTTTCCAAATGCATTATTTTATTTAAGAAAATAAAGACACAACGCTTTCATATTCAAGCTCAGCAAAGTTCTAAATTGATTAAAAAAATATGTGATTGAAAAGTGAAGGTTGAATTAAATATGGACTCAATTGCCAAAAAAATCAAAACTGTGTAAAGTATGTTGTGTTATTCTAAAAGCCAACGCTGATGCAGTAAATAAAGAAAGAAAACAATATTATGAGAGTAGGGCACAACGTACCTAATATTAGGCTAGGTTTTAACAGTCGGTACATTTTGTATGAATGAATAAATAGGTGTATTATTTTAAACATTTTTCCTGAAGATAACAAATTTGATGCATACACTTTTATTTATTTCAACTCAAGTGATTTATTATGTCTGGATAAGGTTTAACTTAGCGCAAGTCAAATCATCAGCCAGCACATGTTAAAACTGCCATAGTTTCGTGATCACATGCTAATTTTGCGCACGCCTTGACTTTATAACAATAACAGGATGTTAAACAATTTTCACAGTTTGTCGTTATATTCAAAGTACGATGCATCAACGTCTGTAATATCATAGTTATACTGTACTGTTACGCTAAACGCTCACCAGGATACTTACTTCATAACTTATTATCGAAGCTTAGGATCTCTTTTGACTGATTTCATTATATCTTAACAATTAAAAATCTTTTGACACTATGCAAAACTATTCTTGATTTTTCACTGTGATTTAATATTTCATCGATGATTTGTATTAATCAAACATGTTTTATTAATGATAGGTTATGTTATTCATGAATCTTATTTGACGATTGTGTTCTGGTGAATTGATTAAAAGCTTGTTCTTACAGATGCGACTAGCCCGTGAGGAAGAAATTTACAAACAAGAAATGCTGAAGTTGGAGGCAGATTTGAGTGATTTGGAATCGACTGTAGAACAGCTGCGTGGAAACGTTATCAATAGGTATCGTCTTATTTATGTTGCCAATTCATAAATTTTATCTCCTTTTAAAAAAAACACGAAATAATTTATATTTAAAGAGATTTGATGAATTCCAGGAAAACCCGCGTGAATATGGTCGACGTGGAAAAGATGGCCTTGGTGCTATCCAAGAGTAGTAAAACTGTGGCTGACTTAAAAGTCCGTTTCCCATCTTTGCACGAAGGAATGAAAGGAATGCTTAGCAACGAAATGGAAAAAGTATGTATTGTTTCGTTATTCTTATGACTATAATATAAACACTAGCTGCCCCTTACTGCTCCCTACGGGATCACCGGACATCAATATTAAATTTCTATCAGCCATAGCCGTATTCCAGTTAACATAACATGCGCTTGAGCAATGCAAATTATTTTTACGTCTTTCTGTTTTTATCATAGTAATCCGATATAAACAGTCACTTAAATATCATAAATAGTAAAATCGTAAATTTCTTAAGCATTTTTGCAGTTATAATATAGTTACTCGACTCAAACGATAGAGCCGGAAATAACCAATCATTTAAAAATAAATATTTCAAACCTTGCAGAGAAAATAAGGAAAAACCTGTGTGACATTACATATACCATGAAATACCCCGTATGATATTCATATATGTGATAATATTCATGTTGCGAGTGGTGTGTAGGTCCTTTCCTGGGGTACGCATAGTACGCACATTGTATGCGCCCATGCTCATATAGTAGTTGTTTTAGAGTATCATATCCTTTTCTTTGCTGGGTCGTCGTTGAGCAGGCCTGAGGCTTCTGCGGTAATGGTATCATAATCTGTTTTTTTTTAAGAAAACCGAGTGATTAACCTTGCGCTACTGAGGCCTGAGTCACAAGATTTCTACAGATTGGCTCAACCCAGTTTTTCTGTCAGGGACTTTCTTCCCTTAGCCAGAAGACCGGTTTTAAGGAGAACTACTTTACTCAACCTCTCTTTTCCAGAGACAGTAAGGATAAAAGGATAGGGGCAGGACTTATGATTGACTAATCCTTTTTGCTATACCCCGTATTTAAGATTGGATGGTGAGAGGGAATTTAGACATCTCAGACATTCTTGCCTTTGAACGCAAATCCATGAATCAATTTAAGAAACTTTTTCTATTGGAATTTGAACCTGTGAACGCCACAACCAAACACAATAATAATCACCGGAAACCATTATAATAATCTATGTTATAAATAAATAAAATGCTAAAAATAATTGGAAATTGAAGAATTAACTAATCAAAAACACCGAATGCACAATGAAAGAAAAATATAGTGTTCGGTGATGAAATGGGAATTGTATAAAACTAAATGGTTGTAATAATATTTTCAGGTTGTACGTGAAGAAAAATTTCTTAAGGAAGAGCCCGAGCGATTAGAGTTGGCTTTACGTCGTTGTAAGAAACTTACAGGCACTTTGGTGACATTAAAAAGGTAATCTCGAGTTTTTAGGAATATTATTCCAATCTAGTTGCTTGGTGCAATTAAGACTGTATGGCGGATGATGATGATGATGATTGATGCAGTTCAGAGTTCAGTCAGCGAGTGATGACAAAAAATACATTCAGACAGTTATTGGATTACATTCGGCGATCGATACAGAATTCATCCAGTTGTACCTTGTTTGTCTATTTATACAGTGTTGACTGTTTGTGACCTAGTTTCGTCAGACATTTATGAGTATCTATCTGTTGCGCAGTGTCGGCAGAATATCGAATATTGGTTAAATATTATTTGCCAATTAATAATGCCTAGTCATTAACGTTGACGAAACTGACAAGCATAATGTTTCTGTACAGGTTAGTATTTACATTTAGTAATCTGCAGCGTCAGGTCTTACCATAAGTTTGTAATCACTTTTAAGGCGTTAACTGTCAATTCTTCGTGAAAAGACATTATATTTTAAAAAATAAAAAACAATTCATTTGTACTACTTCCACATGTGGAAGTGTGTTATATCTTTTTGAAATATAAGTTTGAAACTTGACATAGTAGTGACCAATGATAATAATAGAAATTTTAAAACTTATATTGAAACTGAACTACACTGCAGGACTCAATATAAGTTTTTTTTGTGCTTTAATTAATGTATTAATTGTGTGAAATACAGTAGAACCTCGACTATCCGGACTAATTGAGAATAAAGGTAGTCCAGGTAATGAGAAAAGAAAAGTACATTTTGTATAAACAATTATTATTGATGTATTTAATAATATGTATATATATAGCTTCAATTTTTGATGAAAAGTAGTTGTTATTTCGATGCTGCCAAATAATGAATAATTTTAAGACGTATATATTGTCTCGAGTTACATTCTTTTCGGCTCTCAAACCACTTCATGGTGACATCTGAGCATTGAAAAGCTTCAGACTATGTAGGACCAATATTTTTTCCCTATTCAGAATTTCCTCTTCGTCTTCTTGATCTTGTTCCACTGAGGTAGATATTTCCTCATCATTCAAAATATGGAATCCAGAATCGTTTGCATCGCAATTTAATCACTTGGTGACATATCCTTTGTTGCATTAAGCCCAGATTGAAATGTGTGACACTGCTTTTGTGATGTCTTCTATATCACTTTCTACTGCATTATTTAAATTGTGTTGGCTTATGTAAAATTTGTGTATGTTTCGAAAAATCCAGATAATCGTAGTTTCACTGTATTTTGATAAATTTTTATCATCTCAATGGATAACCGACAATATCATTTGAATTCAGGTTGGCGAGTGTGCAGGAACAACGTTTACCATGTGACGGTGGTCGTATCTCTCCGGGAGGATCAGGAATGTCAATGGACGATCAGCATCTTCATGAAAACAATTCTGCTCATAGCAAGGTAATTCGAAAATAAGTTGTATTTATTTGGTAAAACTGAAGGCTTTTTTGTGTAGTTATATAACAGTGATGCTTACTGAATAATCTACTCAAATATGGATGCGAAACTTATAATCAGTATTTTATGATTGAAAGGCAATACATTTTTGTAGATATCACTTACATTAAAGAATTGTTTGCCTATGTTTGACCTTCAAGGTAATAACACATTTTTATTAACTTGGTGTAATAATCTTACTGTATATGAAGATTATTTTCAAGTGTATCATTTACTCCTAGACACGATATGACAAGTTGAGTAGGGGATAAATTCATTTCTCACAACGATCTGTATTTTAATACCTTTTTGCTGAATCGTTGAAGTGATTCTATAAAAATATACATTTGATATGTAACTATAATTACTTAGATCCCATTTAACATATTTTTTATAGAAACTAATGTCGTTCAATTCTGATTGATCAATAATATAATAGTTATGAAGCAGACGATAATATTACAATCCGAATTTCGCAATCCGAACCATTAAGTTTTTAGTACCTTGAGAAATCTGAAATCATTTTTAATTGCAACATCAATGTCATTAATGCAGTCTTGTTTGAGTCCACTAGTTAAAATAGGCCTTCTTAATTTTTAATATCAATATTTAAAACAAAAATATATTTTAAATCATTTCTTAAAGGCAAAGTACAGCAGACATCACAGTTACAAAACTTTTATTGATTTTAGTTATAAAAGACGACAGTTAGTGCTTTCAATGCTACTATATATAATAGTCTTCTAATACTTAATAAGCATTTATTATCATCGATTAAAATATTTGGCCCCATTGTCTTTAAATACGTTCCCAGTAATTTCACTGAGCTATGATGAGTTTTTCTTTCGTATTTTTTTTATTGTTGGAAGAATGGATGCGATGGTAGCTCGAAAATTCGCATTTTTTCATTACAAAATAAATAAAAACATATACCTACATTTGATTATTCTTTGAATCTCCCTTATCACCAATTTTTGTTTGTTTTTATTCTTTCACTAGATGCATGGCAAATTTTTTTCATCCAAACTAAAATGGAGAATGATAAAGTGCTTAAGATTTTTCTCACCCTTTTCCCACGTGTGTTTTGTAGATTGGAAATTATTTTGAATGCAATTTCTACCCAAAGGGAACTTTGGATTTCGTGGACGAGTTTTTGTGGAAATCAGATGATTCGTTCTGGTGTTTTCAGCACCTTTTAAAAAGATCACTTTAAAGGAATTTCTGACACTATATCATTCGATTATATTGTTATTCTTGAAAACTTTCGCCATTTGCCATATGTAAAATATATCATATTTCTTTTGTATATTTTAAATAAGGCAAGACGTGCGGCATTCAATTCTGTATGTTTTTAAATCAAGTGCACTTTTGTAGATTTTCATTATTTGCATGTTGAGTAATGGGTAAAAGATATTAAGGCTATTTTTTAATGTTTCATTTGAAAATAGGCTTTTGATACCAATAGTACAGAAATAATTACCGTACTTAGTAAGTTATTGTTGAAATCTCAGTATTATTCCTAAAATATATATATAGAAAGTATTGAATTGAAATTGGCATTATA
The DNA here is from genome assembly GCA_022494535.1 of Himalopsyche phryganea. Classification (NCBI taxonomy): domain Eukaryota; kingdom Metazoa; phylum Arthropoda; class Insecta; order Trichoptera; family Rhyacophilidae; genus Himalopsyche; species Himalopsyche phryganea. The sequence continues at coordinate 3,231,503 of JAGVSL010000019.1, read as the reverse complement.
ATATCTACAGCATGCACATTTAAAACACTTCTTGTGTGATTGGCATATTATAAAGTACTCACTTCACTTGCATCTAGCTTAATAAAAATTATTTTTGTGCACCTGATATGAAGAAACACCTTAATAATATTTTTTCTTTTCATGATTAAAACATTTTTTATTTATTTTCTTAAAACAAACCAAAAAATGCTTCAAATTGTAAGATAATCCTATGTTACAGGCACACAAAAATTTTGTCAGTCAGCAATTAACATAATAGTTATCTCTACTTACATACCTAAGAAATATTATGTACTAAATTACCACAAAACGTATTTAATACTATACTTACAACAATTTCTGTATATGGAAAAATAGATAGAGTTGAATGCATTGCACTTCAAAAAAGTCTATAGCACCCCTGGCACTTTATTTACCTTGTCGGAAAATATGTGTTAAAAAATAATAAATGAAAAAAATGCAAATTTTCGCGTCTTTCCTTACTCAATTTTAGGAAAGTGTTTCTTCAATATCACAAACCAAACGAAGTTTTACTTACCTAGGTAGGTTAAAATAAACCATTACAATAGATTATAACAGTAATTTTGTTTAGTGACATTTTTCTCTTTATGGTTTTGTAATTTATTTTACTTTTTCACACAATATCCATTAATGTATATACGTTATAATATAAAATAATTTTTCCCACATAGTATGTGTATTTCCCAGAATCCATTCAGCAATATATAAAAGGTAAAATATGCATCAGTCATTAAAATAAAAAATAAATCTTTGAACTAAAAAATATTTTTATCCCGGTCGAGTTTCTGTTAGTGAATCATGTAATGAATATAGAATATTGATTGCGATGACTTAGCCATCTTGAAGTTTCGACTGTAAAGTCTGTTCAAGAAAACGGGATTTCTTGAAAAAGAGGTTTACTGCGTCTTTCAAACATCTTACAAAAAAAATATAAGCTGTAAAAACTTTCGCTATCATAAATCGTGTATTAAACAATTTGATTATGAATTTGTTTTTTATTATGTAATAAGTTGATGTATTATGATAAATATATCACCAAAAAGAAGATTTTCTTAATAATACTGACATTTAGGTTCTTGTAGTGGGTATTTAACGATAGATATATGTGAGTTGGGCTTATATGGGTGCTGTGAATCTCGTGATGAAATAATGAGAATAAATATTTTCACAAATTTAAATATAGTGGATTATTAACGACACTTTTCTGAATGAATAACACGGATAATTATTTATTGATGAAATATTCTTCAACAATAAACAATCATTTGATGCCATATAAAGGATAGTGGTATTAAATTATCAACTATGCTAGTTTATTTAATATACATACATTACAACTTTTTCATATTGTCTGGTTGCTTTTCTATAATTTTTTAACTCCCCTTACAGTTTTCAGATGTAGGTATTGCTGATTGAGCTTAGGATACTGAAGTTTTAGAGAGCTAAAGTATTTTATACCTACATATTTTCAAAAAATTACAATTTTTAGAATTTTTTTTGTAACCCTTTCATTTAAAATTCAGTTTTTATCCTAAAATTCGATGAATCCTAAGTCTATGACAATATTGTGTTTGGTTTTTCTTTAAATGTTCTTTCCTGGAAAGATTTATAGTGTATTAATTTTCAAATGGTTAAGATGTATAAATGGTCATATTATTTTCTAGATATGGAACAATGTTCATGATGATTTTCCTGAAATTTATAAGTTTGAATGTGTAATTTTTTATCTATCAATTTTTTCTGTGATCGAAAGTGATGTTTACATTTGTTTAAATAATAATTATTTTATGATAGGTTCTATTATATTATTCAAGATTATTCGTACATATCAGCGCTCCATATGATTACAGAAGTCGATTTTGTACTGCATACTGAAATCAATCATAACTCATTCTAAAAAAAAAACAATTTTTTGATAGAAACTGATGATGGATGGTAAATAATTTATTTTATTTTCGCATAATGTGTCATTCACATGCAATCATAGCTTGAATGACAAGCACTCGAATTTATTGAATTCATTTGTTTATCAGCATTTAAAACTTAATTTCAAAGGAATACATATTCTATTCTATTTTGTGGTATTAAAATCCACCTGTTCTTTTCACAATCCTAAATAAAAAAAAGTATAAATTAAAAAATATGATTCTAAATGATGGATTACATATTTAGTTGTATTTAGATTTCCTACATTCTTAATGAAAACTTATATCATTACGTATCGGCAATAATTATTTTATATCTACTAAACTTCCTAAATATTGCAGGCGAATTTAAAAAATCAAGAAGTATTCCTTTTCTTTGTCATCCATATTGAAATTTCAGATGTCCTTATAAAAGTAAAAATGTTTTTTTTTTTTTGTTGACTAAAATGCTTGTCATCTAAAAAGTTTAAAAAGTCAATTATCTATTTTGATAAATTAAAAAATCCGTTTTTGCTTTTTGTTTCCTGTTTCCATTTGTCACCAGTATGGCTGGAAGTGGAGTGCAAATTTCAAGGACGCGATTACTGTTCATGAGTATATAAACCAATATAATAATAATATTAATTTTTTTTTATATACATTTTATTCATATATATATATACTTCTCTATTTATATATATATATGTTTATATTCACTTATTTTATCCATATTTTTAAACACTTTTACAAGCATCATCTTACCATTTCTGTCATGCAGATAATCCCATTAAAATTGAATACTCAACTCAACAGTGATATAAGCCCAGAGATTGCTTTTGTAGGTACTATTATTTTCAGTAGGATATGAATATAAATACACTTACTGTTGTTGGTTCCATAACAACAATTTCCAATGAGCCTGAAAGAGGTGACAACAGCACCATCTCTTAACAATATAGCTTAAAAAGCAATTCGACTATATTCACCAACTTTTCTCAAACCTGTTTATTAAGTAAAACTATACTAAAGATGCCATGCCATTACAAGTGTCTAGAGAGTTATTTAAAATGATAATCTTTTTACATCAACAGTCAAATGAATATTTGATAATAATAATTTACCAACATAGTTCATTATGGTCATCTTGTAAGCCATAGCAGTGACAAATCAATGGAACTGCTAAATGTTGTATTTCTCATCACAAGTCTTCTTATCACATAAATGTGCACATTTAAAATTAATATCAATATTAAATTCTTTGAAAATTCATACCTATGATTGTTATTTAATCAAGACTGGCTTAAGTATTTTTATAAACTATTGTAGGCTCGGTGGGATATAGGATTATTAAAATTGAGGTAATTATCCAATTAGATAAGTGGATGATGAAATTTTTAGGGATATCAGAATACACTGATTTCTAAAAAAGGCATTCTCTTGGTCGAATCCTGTATATTCAATTTTATTATATGTGCATTAAATTTTTATTTCTTTTTTTTTTTGAAAATTTTGAAGAAAAAATCTTTGTTTGTATGAATTGGCATTACTTACCTCTTGATTCTGCACAAAATTAGTAATAATAATATATTTTCCATCTGGCAAAAATTTACACCACTTTCAATATGGCAAAATTTATCAAAATGTGAAAAGGTTTTAATCCTCTTTTACATACTGCAATTATTTTATATAAGTCTGTAACATGACCCATTGTATTTTTTACATTATGGTGTTTACAATTCATTTGGCCATTATTTTACATAAATCATAATTCTGAAGGTTTGTTTACTGGCTGCATTCACAGTTTTCTGAGTGGAGAAACAATATTTCATTTATTTCCTGGACATATTGAAATAAATCTATACATGCCAAACTATTGATTTTTCCTCGCCGGATTGCATAACAAAGAACTAATTTTTTAAAAGATATTATTTCTGTTCACTTATTGCTGTTAATCAAAATATAAATAAACAAATTATGATCGTAATCCATCCTAATAAAACTACTACTGGAAGATTATGAACATATATATATGCGATATATTATAATTTTCTTACATTCATCCAATAATTATATTCTATGACAATACTGTAACTGTTGATTTGTATTGTATATAGTAAATGTTCCCTATTAACACTTAATCATGCATGAAATTTAATTGTTTAGTTTACGTCGCCTAGCAAGTCATTTATAAAAAACGTGACGATTTTATTTTCTAAATTTTTCTTCAACGTTTGTTTATTATGAACATTCCTTAACAGATGTCACTATTTCAATTTCAATTTTGAAACGTGGAACACTCCGTGGCCCGCTGACAGCGCACAATCCACAAAAAAAAAAATTGTCCATGATCCGCTGATTAAGTGTTAAAATATCATCATTAGAAACGTATCGAATTAAACTACAGTTGCCTTAATGTGTTAAAAAATTGTTCTTTAGACACACTTTTGAGAATATTTCATACAAAAAAAAAGAAAATCCACTAAAAAATAAGGAAGATACAATTTTCTTATAAAAGAGTGAGACACCATAATGTAAAAATAACACTCATCTATTAATCTTAATTATATGATAGACGTATTATATTTACCTGATATAGTTGAAACAACCGTGCAAACTATTTCTATAATCAACAGGAATGTCTTTTAATCCACTAAATGTATTTATCTTTTATGTGCATATAAATTAAAAATCTACGTGAGAATTGTAAGTAATTTTGAAAATGATTTTTCAGAAATGAGTTGCACATGGTTTCTTCTATAATATCTGCACTAGTAATTAAAATATTTTTAATTTATTTAATACTGTTATCTAGATAATAGCTTGTTTTTCTCCAGTCAATATGAAACCCCTTGAGGCATGCTTGATGATGCATCAGACTGCCAGTTGACTTGGCTTTTCGCCTTAATAAATAAAATGTATCCAAATAGTTTAATTCTACTGTTTATAGTATGAAAATAAAATTGCCTTCAGTTTTTTCTATGATCTTTTAATTTACAATATAGCTAAGCTTATTACATATAAGTATTTTAATACAGCAAATTTATAAAATTGTTTAGCAAACTTGATTGAATTTAGAAGTTATATTTCTGGCACCGTAGCTGTAAACTACAAACTTTTGGAAATATTAAAAATGTTTACAAAATCGTTATCATAGTTTTTCAAATTGAAATCATTTTCCTTATAAAACAGTTAAGAACGTAAAATAATATTATCCATCTAGGTAATTAGTGCAGCAGTGAATGAGTTAATTAAATATTAAATTATTTTTAAAAGCATTAAACTAAAATTGCCTTTGATTTGATATAGTTTTGCATTATAGATTTGTGAAATTGTGATAATGATAGTAAAAAAGAATCATCTATTGATAATTGTCAGAAGCATTTTTTCAAACTTTAAGTTTTATGAAATCAGTGTTTTTATTTTTATCAGCTTATATTTTAATATTTGCAGAATTTAACAATTCATTTACTAATAAAAAAATTTACAAACAGCATTATTATTTTAAATATACCATATTATAGTATATTTAAAAAGAAAAAACCTCAAATTTATTATGGTATTGAAATCAGTTTTTGATTTATAATTAAAATGCTTATGAATTATTAATAGAGCCTGCGTTTTTATGTCGTATATGAATTGTTTTGATTATTGACCTTTGTTGTAGTTGTAAAATTCATGCATGCTAGTTTTTTTTTGCATTATCTTGTTTCAGTACGTGCCTAAGAACAGTGATGACGATACTATTTACAACGCAAGAAGGGACGTTGTCACCCAATACACAACTTCTTCACGCTTCCATTATTCCTACTCCTCTCACACTTAAGCTGCCGTTTCAATCACCCTTAAAGCTTACAAGTACCATATGGTCTTGAATTTTTAACTACATTTATTATTTGCCTTATTGGAATAAGTTTCACATATATTTTTTCATTTGAAATTATCTTCGATTGTAGTTTTCATATTATAATGCAACATATCATTATAACTTTTATGTTGCCATATTTATAGAGCAAACATTTAGTTCGACATTCAGTGGAGTTTTAAATTTTTGTAAGATTACTTTTTTGATTTACTAAAATTTACTGTAATGGCGAAATCCATTACAATTACAACCAGTTATATGATTATTTAAGTTTTATCCAAACCGTGTTTATTGCTATCACCATAGACTAATATATAAATAAAACAATTTCTCGAAGATGTTCTTGATCATCATATAGTTTCTATTTCAGTGAGAAGTATTATTGCTTGTAGTATTATAAATGTAGAATAGTTGAAATAATTTGGTTATAGTACTTTTTACAATATATGTAGTATATAACTATTTAGAACTATAAATATTTCTTAGTTTCTCATATTCAAAAATACCACACCAACATCATCATTATTATATTTCTTTAAACCTTCATTTCCTTTATTTAGCTTTGAGTTTGATTGAAAATTTTGTTCAACTTTAAAATCAGCCTGGATTACTGTGAGGTAAATTTCCTTCATATTATTTATTACTTATTGATGATTTTGTCAAAATTTAAAGATATTTAATATCATATTGTTTCTTGTCTTTGTGTCGAGTTATTGATATTGTATTCATGTCATTGAAAGTCGAAAGATTGATTATTGTCGATTTAGATTCAGTTTTCTTTTAATACTAAATACTACAGATTATATTTTACAATTCGAGCAAAATTTAAGTGTATTCTTTTTAGTTAATGTCATTAGGTAGTATCATACATTAATGTAAAATTTACATTGTCAAAACTGGTTTTAGTTTTTTAAATAAAATTCGTCTTATTTGAATCATAAATTTGACACGTTTGAAAATGTTTGTCTAAATTTTCTTTATTGATTCATTACTCTTATAGGACTAGTCCATATAATTCGATTTCGATTGTATAATTGAAATTGCATCGTCTTACCAGTGCGATGCAATTATATTTAAATCATAATTGATAAAATTTATAGATAGGTAAACAGAGAAAAAATGTAATGTATTTTATTCCTGTTATATCTACAGAATGGAAATATCTTTTTATATGATTAAAATATGAAGTAAATCAGTAAAACATATTTTTTTTATATTTCTCTAACATCATTTCAATAAGCTTTACTATTCTTTTTTTTACACATATTACCAGTTGAAATAAGGTAGCTTGTTGAACATAATTAGACAATAGCTGTTAGATGTAGGCATGCATTTGAAATAACTATTCACTAATTAGATATTAGTGCAAAATGCTTTTATTTTTTTTTTGAATGCTTGCTTTTATATATAATATTATGATTTATACCTATGTAGCTAAAGAATAAAAAACTCATTTTCAGTGAATCCCAACAATGCACAGAAAACCTCTTCATATATTTGATTATTTTGAAAAATAATAAACATTTAACGTCTTAATTTACAACTTTTACACAATCTCACCTCTTTATTTTGGAATTGTCTTATCGGGGTGCGTTTCAATGGAGTTGGCTCCACCCTTGTCAAAATTTTGCGTTAATATAAGTTATTGAATTCAGGTTAACAAAAAAACAATGATCCAGCTGATAGTTGTTGCCGAGTTTTCAAAAATAGAGTATTTATCCCACTACATGATTTTTTTTATTACTGTGAATACAATTAAATCCATTTTAGTTACATATTTTTTGCAGGAATGTTTGTCATGTTTTTCCATGTTTCATTACCAACATATTTATTTTAATCTTGAAATGATATTTCATATTTACTATATTAAGGTGGACTGAGAAGTTGATGTATAAAATTAATAGATTTGACCAATAGTTTTTCATGAATAAATGTTTTGAATTGACGCTGTCATGAATTGCTTATTTTACTTCTGTATGCATATGATTTTTTTAATCATGTTGTAAATGTTCCCCTTATCCAAAGGTATATGGTATGTGTCTGTGACCGGATGTTGAAAGTATAATATTTAATTGTTGTAACTTAACGGGTGGTATTCTTGAGAATATTTTAATGACCACATTTTTTCAGGGGAGCAGCCGTGGCATGGGGTGCGAGTCTGGGTCCGGAGGCTTGGCGCCGCTCTCTCTCGGGGGAAATGTCTCCTCCGACGCCACCCAGCGTACGGAGAACGCACTCGACGCTCTGTTAGATGAATTGCAAACATTTGCTCGTCCGCCTTCTCCTGGAGGAGAAGAAGAAGGAGAAGAAAGCGGACTTCTACGGCGACTGCGCGTCTGCCCTGTCAGTTCTGATGCCGAACTATCTCCCCCGGTCGCACCTAGAGGCCAAGCAGCCGCTAAACCACCCGTGCCGGAACGCAATCCCGACTTATTGCAAATGGCAGGACGCCGTGCCCCACCCCCTCCACCTCCGCGAACATCCTCTAGGTCACCATTAGCATCCCCTGCCGCTCTCCATCCTATGCTGTCCGCTTCTAATTCTAGTTCTTGCGATTCTGTTGATTCCCAGGAAGGTGTCTCAAAAACCCGCGCCCCTTCTGCCCGTCATGATTTACTAGAACAGCGTCACCAAGAATTGTTAAAGAAGCAAAAGGCGTTGCAAGAACAATATGCTCGATTACAGCAAATTCAAAGAGGTGGAAATTCTCTTACTGTAGTGCCACCGCCAGATCTTAAGAAAACTGGTAGTGAATCAAATTTGATATCAAAAATGGGACTTAATATGAGCCCAGCTGCACCCATATCTGGAAGTTTGACACATTTAGCTGGTACATTCCCCAGAACTCAAACAACAGAAGGGGCAGCTGATGCACAAGCCACTTTTCTTTCCACGACTAGTAAGATCTATGAGACTGACATACTGTGACCTGCAACCGCATGCGGCTTTCATTATCATACCGTTCCATCATCAACACTTATCTTCTGAGATTCTTAACTCTCTGACGGACAGTAATTATTTTGCAGGAATGAATTCCTAATGTCACTCTTTCGAATAATGATAACTATTTATATTATCAATGTTTTCAATTATAATTAAAACATTTGTTTATAAACCTTAAATTTAACATTTTAATTTACTATCATTTTCTTTTAAGAAATTTCGTGAAATAAGTACTTATGAAACACAAGTATAAAAATATCATTAGTATGTTTCTGATTATAAAATATGCATACTTTAGTATTTCTGCAAATATTCCATGAGCATAGAAGTATTTTCGGTTAATTTAAATAAAATGAATTACAACAATTCCATGTTCTTACAAGGTTTATTAACTTTTGGGTTGTAAGTATTAACCTTTATACTCTATTGTGATGATTTATTTAATAATTGTAATGCACTTAATTTTGTAGAACTATCACATAAGAAATCTTTGTAGAATATATTTTTATTAAAAAAAAAGCTAGAAAAGATATGGAATATCTTTCAAAATTTAATGTCATTTCACATTTAACAGTAATAAAAATACCTTCATAATCTCGTTATTCAGTGCAAACATCATATGACTCCATTTTATTTGATTGTCATTAAATGTCAACAATATTGTTTATTTTATGATAGGATTAAATATGTTACAATTACGACTTTTGATGTTTTAACCATAGGCTAATCAGAAAGTCTTGTTAGCTAGAAAATTACTAGATATAGTTGTTTCAAATAAGTTATTCTGTTTTATCTTGAACAAGTATTATCCCAAAAATGAATAAAATTATAAACTACTTAATCCAAGAATTCATTATTGAAAATTACTTCAATCCCGTAATACTATTCAATATAAAACATTATTTTTATTTTCATAGCTTATAAAATTGATTGTTTTTAGGAGAAAATATTCAATTATTCATAATTTATCCCAGCTTCAACACAAATTCATATTATAAAAACACAGTGAATATCCCAACAGGTTATTATTTAATATTTCATTTATTTAAAAGTACCATAATATTTCTCCACATCAGTCATAAATATATATGTATACATAAAAAGCATTGCATAAGCTATAAGTAATTGAAATATTTAATGAACAATTTTAAGCTTGTTATATAATACAATACATACCTACACATAACTTAAAATTTTATTGGCCTATAGTTGTTAAATTAATAGTTTTATGAATGTTTTATTAGGCATTTTAATAAATGTATTGCAACTGAATAACCCGAATAGTATATTGGGCTTCACTTTATCCATTTGTAAATGTAAAGGGATGTTCTAAGAATATAATATATTCATTATTAGAGTAAATATTGTTTAGGTTCGCTGCTAAGCAGCCTATTATTGTTATTACTAGGTAAAACTCAAATATGATAATCTTAATAAATACAATATAATGTATTGAATCGAATTTTTTGAAGAAAAAAAAATACTGTGTGTTATTAAAATATGACTAAAAACTAGGCATTTTTCATTTTTTGTATCATAATTTCATTCATTTATTCTCTTTCTAATATTCTTGTTTGAGTTCTACCTAGCTATAAAAAAGTGAAGCATATTTCTAAACGTCATGTTTCGATTACTACCTTCACAAAATTTTGCGAATGATGATGCATTGGAATTTTTATGTCCTTTCTAATTAGGGGTTGCAATAACCGAAACAGGGATCCTGATATTTTGGCTGTGTTTTCAATACCAAAATACCGAAAAATACCATTATTTTGGTATTGCAAATTAAGCTACATTGACATCTAAATATAATTGATTTATGATTAAACATAAAAAGCTTATGGAGCACAGTGTTTATGAGCCACTATATGGTGCCACTTCCAGTCCTAGGCGTCCTTTTGATGTCACAGATGACATTGTTTTTATGCCTTGCAGTCAAGCGTTAGTTTTTGCCAAAGTATCCACCTATCCGTGATCATTGCGATTCCAATGGGTGGTGTTTTTTCTCTTTTTCATCAAATACCGATATATCATCTGGTATTACAATCCCTACTCGTAATGGTATGAAATATTGGAATCACACTCTTGCCACCTAAAATATTCTCATAAATTCACAAATGTATTTTTGGTATCCATCTCGAATATTGTTAGTTATTTTATTATATTTAATAAACTGCCCTTATGCATTTGAGGCAGCAGATTGAATGATATGAATAACCTTTAGTGCGTAAATAGTCCAGTGTGACGGATGCGGTTGTCATAATACTGCTCAATTTATTTGTCAGCGGAGATATTGATTGTATGCACATCATTTGAGTCATTAGATTTTATAGTATTAACACTATTTTCAAAGTTAAATACGGTTTTATGTCTGATTTATAATTATTACAAAGATTTCATACATTCGAATACATCATAAAAATATTTTTATTTACGGAGAAATAAATGTTTCTCTGCCTGTAGCGAAGCGAAATATTGTATCTTTATAATATATTATGTAAAAGCAGTTCTTTAGTAAAAATACTATTGGATCTTAGTTATCAAAAAATTGTTTGCTCTTTCTAAAATACATGTCATAGATTTATTGGTTTAATTTGAATACAAAAATTATTTCGCTTTTTTAATTTAATCTGAAGTATTGTTACGAAAAATTTAAGTAGATTAAGTGTGCACAGAATAATTAGAATGGTAATAATACGTTTATAATTATTTGTTAATTAAAGGGTGAGGATGGAAAGCTAGAGGTACTATTTATTTCTCAAAGGAAAATTAAGTGTGGGGTTGATTATTATTCAATGGGGTGAATTTGAATACTGACTAATGTTGCCAAATTTTTGAATATCGTGTTTATGAGGTTTACCTATTTAGACATAATGTAAATAATTCATCACACAATACACTATTCTTACAAATTACCACATTGAAATATTGTACACGTATGATTTTTCAAGTAGCGATAAGAAGGCATTTTATAAATGAGAAAGTAACTATTAATTCTACACGTTTTTCACCGTTGTTTTATTAGAAAAACTTTACATACATCAGGCTACTGCTTCCCAAGAGTTTTTTTCTGTACTACAAAAATTTTTTTCAATTTCATATTCCTATTGATTATAATCATTAGAAGGATTGATATGATTTCGTCATAATATGACAAAATTGAGTGGTTAAGAATGTGTTATTAAAAATGGCAAATCTCCACCCTGCAGTGCTAATACTGACGTGGTATTAAATAATTACCGGAATGGTGCAAAGTAAATAAAATTATACAATTTGGTTGTTTTTACAATTTAATGCCGATATGTTAAGGAAATATATGTGGTTTTTCTTCTTCCACACATTTTAAAATCTAACAGTACCTATACAATAATAATTCATGCAAATTTTCATTGTATTTTCATGTTAGCACAGAATTTATGTCAAATATATACCTAATGTATAACTGAATTGTAATTAAACTGTCTAAATAAAAAATACACTGGAATAAAAAGTATTTTTATTTGTAGTCTCCTGAATCATCAACACCTTAAAATGTCACAAAATGTAAGTGTGGCGGATACTATGATTATGAAATTTTCATTTTTGGAAATATATTGAAAGTAAAGGTTTATTATTGTATTCATATTTTTTGCAAAGTGCAATACCGAGCAGCTAGTCATTTAATTAAAATCGTAAGGAGTATTTCCCAGTTTGACTTTGATTTACATTAACAGATAAGGTATAAAAATAGGTGGCCAATTTAATGAGCAATTTACCTTGTAATGCGGCCTGAGGGCCTCCTAACGCAAAATAACTTAAGCCAACTTTGCCACGTTTTTTTTTTTCTGACAATCGCTGCCACATCGATGACAAAGCATTGCTTTGTCTGCAGCATTAAGAAGATTGTTTATATGTAAAAATTCTACTCCGCTGATGATATTTTGATAGAAATGTTTTAACTACATTATAATTCAACTGTGTTTTGGCCAATTGATGTAATCCTCAAGAAATACGAAAATGAGTTAAAGATTGGATCTCATTTTAAAGACAGCAGAGCAGGTCTAGGCCAAATGATGTAAATTAAAAAATGAATTGACCAAATTTTGGAAGGGAAACATCATTCTACATTGGTGTTATGTTTTTCGATATGGAGGCAAAAAAAGTAAATGATTATAATAATTGGAAAAAAACAATCTGTTGCTATGCGATTAAAACAAATGACTGGAGACCATAGAAATAAAATATTACTCTATGACCACAGATGTAAAGGTAGACCACAAGCTAAAGTAGTACTAAAAATAGATGTGCTTGCGGGGCACTGAGCTCAGAAATTGGCAGTTATATATATAATCATATCCCGTAATTCTGCAGGGAGCATTACCGAGCAACTCGGCTGATATTAAAAACATAAAGAAAAAGAATGTCTCACTATCTATAATACCCCATCCCTTCCATTTATACCTTTTTTGAAGTGAGTGATTGTTTTATAACCAGAACTCATAAGGCATATTGCATTTAAATGTTTCATTAGATGTCCATATTCTCCACTTGCGAGCAGATAATGCATATTAAAACAAAAGAAAAACAAATAATAGAATTTTTTTATTAACACAACAATTTATTTTAAAGCTTACATTGAAGGTTTCTGGCAATACATTTTTGAAACAAGCAAATTTTGTAAAATAATTATCCAGTAATAACATCACAAACAACATATCTAACTACATTCATAGATAACACTTTAAAAGTCACTATCTACCAGTATTTAAGACTTTTTTCCAAGAAATCTGACATCAAATCTAAATATTTGATTCAAGTTAAAGTAAAATATAATATAATATATATTGCTTAGAGAAGACATACCTTTTATGAAACTATCTTACAAAACACACATATTTATATATATATTGATCTCTTTTTACTTGCGTATTATGTACAAAAGATAAAAATTGATCACATTTCTAAATAAATTATAATATATACCAGTTACAAAATAAATATGATTGAATTTGGATTATTGAGATTTTGTACACTTCCATGTATTTTGCAGTTCGAGTCCATTCGTGTGCTCGAATGCCTGAAGATGCCGAAAGGCGAAACCCGGGTCGTTAGTGACAAAATACATGGAAGTGTACAAAATCTCAATAATCCAAATTAGTCCATTCGTGTGCTCGAATGCCTGAAGATGCCGAAAGGCGAAACCCGGGTCGTTACTGACAAAATACATGGAAGTGTACAAAATCTCAATAATCCAAATTTGATATTGAAATTCCATCAAGCACCCTCAGTCGATGTCTTAAAATATGATTGAACCGCAATATACCAAACTTTGATTTTAAGGGAAAAGTTTAAGCCACATGTGAATTTTTTAACTGTGTTCTAAATGAATACTGATAAGCGAAGTCCAGGTAGAAGAATAACATCCTGAATCAGGAATTTGAGAGACAGGTTTGGCCTTAAAGCTCAAATCCTGCAACATTATGGCCAACGTCTGACAACATTTATGATACGAAAGAAGAAGAATGTCTAATATTTTTTGAAATTTCAATGCAACATTGTGCATTCAAAGAAATTTTTCACTATCAATAATAAAAATTTTTTGTTCCAGATTTAAATAAACAGGAAATTGATTAACATGATAGAGTGAATATTTTCGAACATATCCAATATATTTATAATTTAAGACATCGACTGATGGTGTTTGATGGAATTTCAATATCAAATTTGAGTTATTGAGATTTTGTACACTTCCATGTATTTTGTCACTAACGACCCGGGCTTCACCTTTCGGCATCTTCATGCATTCGAGCGTACGAATGCCTGAAGATGTCGAAAGGTGAAACCCGGATCATTAGTGACAAAATACATGGAAGTGTACAAAATCTCAATAACTCAAATCCAATATATTTCCCAATAATACCATTAAAGAAGTGTTTTTTTTTAAAAACCATATCCGCTCCCTATTCGGAGCATATGGCCATCACGTGGTTTCTCCAAGCTTCTCTGTCCCCAGCCAGTCTCTTCGTTTCCTCCCAGGTCATCCCAGCGTCCCGTAGCTTCACCGAATACATTCTATGGATGATCATCAGCGGCCTTCCAGGACGACGGAATCCATTTGGTTGGTAGAAGAGACAGGCAGGATTCTGGCTCCCCTGGGGCATTCGCAGCACGTGTCAAAGCCAGGTTCATCGTCGCCTTTTTATTTTGGACATAATAAGAGGCTGGTCCGTCCGCTCTCTTACCTCGGAGTTCCTGACAAAATCAAACCACCGTACCCCTAGTATTCATCGTAAGCATCTGTTTTCAAAGCACAGTATACGGCTACCCTGTGCCTTGGAAAAGTGCCATGACTCGCAACTGTAAAGCAGCACCGTCAGAATGCATATGTTGAATAAGTGGCACTTGAGTTAAAGGTTGCTCCAGCTATCCCTAATCGGATTGTGAGCTAGCTAAAGTATTACATTCTTTACGGATATTATTAGTGTATTATTCTTTGATTTCTGGAAGTGTTTTTTAGTCCATAATGCATTAAGCGATCTTTTTATTTGAAATTACTGTAACAGCACTGGATGCTGAAGAATCATCATCATCATCATCGTCACTGCTATAATACGATTTTCTGGTTGTTAGTAATGAACTGAAAAAAAAGTTTATAGATTATTGGCTATGCATTGAAATATTTTATTTTTCGTTTTGAAAAGATGTCAAAAAGATACTGAAATAGATATAATAAAATAGATTGGAGTCACTTGAAATAAACTCAAGAAAATACAAAAATAGTCACTCAAAGGAGGAATAAACAAAACAGACTAAGTATCAAACTTAAAGGCAACCTTACACAATTAATCGGAAAGACAGTCTTGTTCAAGAATGACATACAGATTGATAATGTATGGTAGTGGTTGAAGGAATGACAGTTGCAATTGACGGATTTTTAGATATTTTTAAATCCGAGCGTCAGTCACGCCGAATTGTAGGGAGACTGGCAGTCCGAATGACTGTGTATTGCCATGCAGACAATTTTTTCGTCAGTCTATGAAGAACATAATGAAAATGAACATTTTAACTGTAACACAAAGCTTCCATCGCGAAATCTACTGGAAATGGAGTCTCAGTTTTCTGACTGAATGTTTGGCATGTATTAAACATTTTTTTTTTCAATTGAAATTGATACGAAACAATTTTTGGCGAAATGATTTAATATGAGCGTCTAAATCAGGCAAAAGCTGGTTTTCTTCTCGTAATTTTAAATTAAGGTCATTCATATGTTTAGTTAAATCTGTACTAAATGATAATTTCCATAACTAGAGTTGTTTCGCCACTGCTAAGCCAGTTAAGCGACAGGTGGACTTTCAAAAGGGATTTTGAGTCAATGAACGATAAATACATATTTTTTTCGCTGTTATTCCATTAAACAGGGATTAAGCAATGTAACCAACTTATAAAATAGTTAATATTGTACCAGGCATAAAATAATAGGAGTTTACAAAAAAAAAGTCAATTGTCCCAGTGGTTGGCCCCCAAAATCCAATGGTCGGCCTTTCGATTCCCAGTGTTCGGCCATCACTATGAAACTTCATGAATATCGCGAAATAATCTACTGATGGTAGACAGAACAATAAAAAACATAATGATGCAAAGCATGACAATATAAAGCATATTTTGTTAGCGATCCTCATACAACATGAATTTGTCGAAACTTGCGAAGTAAAAATGTGCTCTTTTTAATTGCCTATTGCATTATATAGGTCAGTATAGTACAGATATACATTGGTAAGTGGCAAGACTACCTATATGAATTAAAAAAAATCTTTTTTTTCAAATATATTCACAATTATTTAAGTTTTAAGCTCAAAAGGCCGACTACTAGCGACAGTTGACTTTAAGAACAAGCACCCTACTCATTGTTTTGTAACTCAGTCAGAACACAATTTCTTTGATTTAAGAAAATTTTGATTATTGCTTGGAGCTCAAAAAACGCGTTAGAACTTTTCCGCAACTAAGCCAGCGTACTGCAGAATAATACAGTCAGTGATTTTCTCCAAGCTCTTCAATAAACTCGCGGAATGACTATGTTTGACCACATGTGATCTGTTATAATTAACAGTTGACATGACTGGCTTTAAAACTTCTGATATATACAAGAATTTCTCGCACAAAGACTGCTAATGAATGATGCAATATACAATTAATGGTTTTGAACTACCGTCATTTCCTATTTTTTTATTTTTTTAGCGCTTGGTAATTCAAAACTACAGTATGTTGGTATGATGAGCTAACTAGGTCTTGGCCCTTAGGACTTACTGAAGGAGTCAATGTTGCTTAAGGTTAAATTTATATTTGATTTAGCTACAAATTCTAACGGCTCGGCTACATAGCCCGATTAATAGATTTTATTCACTTAAATATCAACAAGTTATTACAAAAAACAGTTATTTTAAGTGCACATTAAATATTTACTGTGTAACAATGCCCGATGTTGATGGTTGAGGTTCATACTCTTGTTGCGGCTGTTGGTCTTGTACTCCTTGTTGCTGCGGCTGCTGTTCACCTGATATATAAAAAATAAAATCTATGGTACTGTTATTATGAATAATTGTATCTAGTCACAAAATAACACATTAACCCACATAAATCAAGACTCGGCAATGATAGCTCCAAGTTTTTCAGAGTAAATTCTTATTGAGTGTTTTCAAATTAAGGTTTATTTTTATAATCTATGTTATTCATTCATTTAAGAAAATTGAAGAGATGTTGACTACCCACAACATACATAAAATAATAAATTTGAATTATTGAGATTTTGTACACCTCCATGTATTTAACATGGAAGATACATGGAAATGTACAAAATCTTAATAATTCAAATTTGATATTGAAAATCCATCAAGCACCCTCAGTCGATGTCTTAAATTACATAAAATAATAATTCTCATGTGAAAAGGCAAATGCAATATTATATTTTTTATTGTTTTTGCAAAATGTTTGGTTGGTTGAGCTTTGTCTATCATTATTACTATGACAAGGTGTGCCTGAATGCAATTCATTTTTTTATTATATTCTAGTGTCAGATATTTGTTTTGTACATTCAGTTTTGATTATACTATTTCCTGACCAGAAAGATTGTGAGATTAAGCACAATCTTGAAAAAACTATTCAAGAGAAGTATACAAGATATGTTGTCTTTGAAAGGAAAAGGCAATATATAATTGGAATTAATTTGAAGTTCATAATATCTGTCCATCACTTACCAAGCTTGTATTTACTTTGCTAAGCACAGCTGTGTTTGATGGTTCCTATATGCAATTCCTAGTAATGATTAAATAACTTAATGTAATACATAAACTACTCACATTTATTTCTATTCTAAAATTTCATCAAAATTAAATCAGTGCCAGAAAGGAAAAGAAAGTTAAGTTGAGTTAAATATTGTAAAATATTAACAATAAATACATAGTAGACGTATTTAAGAAAACTACCAGGTCCGAGTCCTGAACCCGACCCGAAGTCAAGATATATTATCCTCGACCCGAAAAAGGCTGATTCTTTTTCAATACAGAAATTCATTTATACTTTGAAAGCAGTATATGCTATATTTCCATATTTCCAATGATATTCCTAACACATGGGAACAAAAATATTAAAGTTATGAATAGTTTTGCCTTATGGCTGACTCATGACCCAAACATAGTCGGAGATATTTTCTGGAGATTAAATTCCTTATCCGGGCCCAGCCCGAGCCCGAATCAGAATTGTCTTTACCCACCCGATCCCGGCCCATGGGTGAAGACCCATGAGTCAAGCCTCTAATACATCAAATAATGTAATAAAGAAGAGTCAAAGCAATACTGCTGAATTGGTTGCTGAAAAATTCATGTTTAAACATCACATTTTTCATCAAATTTCATACAAATCTTGTTTTGTTTTGTTTGTTTTAGCTCTCTTGGAAAGTACCAATTCTAGACCTAACGCCCTTTCCTCTAGTACACAGAAACAATGCATTAATAAATCAATTGATTTTCTTATCACCTTCAGCATTATTTTTTGGCCCTAATTGCTGTGCAACCACCTGAAAGCAAAACCATTTATTTTTAATTCTTGAATTTATTTAAGCCACCAATAAAATTAAGTCACAACATGATTCAATGATATTAAACACAAATTTTATATAATAAATTTGAAAGAACAATACCCCAGAAAATGGAGGCCGGTGAAAGTCGACTGGAGGAGGACCTCGGAATAAAGCAAGGTCACCGTTTAGATTCACATTTACATATGGTCGATTTCCAATAGCCTGAAAAATCACGGTATTCTTTCACAATTTTTGTTCCTCACTAATATTATATTATTGTTCTTATTTGTTATTATTTAAAGTTTTTGATTAAGCAATTTTTAAATAAATCAATGGTAAAGTTTCCGAGACATTGATTTATATTAATGAGAAAAATTACCTCAAATATATGTGTAATGTAATAATTTATATACCCACCTAGTTTTAAAAACATCTAAGTTTAATAAGGTATTACTAATTAGGTAGACAAAATTATACATGAATAAGAGTTTTCACTGTTCTAAAATGTTAAATAAGTCTTATATTCATTGAATTTGTTTCAAATCGATACTTTTGAAGAATAAGTAATTTTTGAAAAGAATGCGTCAGTTATGATGTTCACAGGCTCAAATCCCACTACGGACAGTTTCATAATTGATTTTTCAATTGATATATTGATTTGTGTTCGAAAGTATGGATGTCTGTGATGTCTAAACATCCCACTCACTCATCTGATCCATAAAATGGGGCGTAGCGGGAGTGTTTAGTAAACCACTAGTCTTGCCCTAGCCCTATACTTCCGTCTTTACTCTCTCCAAAAAGATATAGGTTGATCAACTAAGTAATAAGTTGTTCTCGTAGAAAAACTTCTGTTAAGATAAGCTTCATTGTCTCAGAGTCCATTGGTAGCGGATACGGTAAAAAAAGTATTGAAAGGATATAAAAAAAAAACATACCCTTCCGTATCCCAATCTTGAAGTAATGGTATCAACATACTGATCAATAGCCAAATAAATAAGCTTGTACTGGGCTTCGGTTTGAATCAGGTCTCTGCGTTGGGATCGTAACCAGATAATCGTGTTCACAATATCAATCTCACAATCAATACCTGAAATTTATATAAATATCATGTGTATGTCACATGGAAATTTAGTAATTCATTTTGTGTTTTCTGGTGAGTTGTCAACTATAGACTCGGCTAGTTATCGTAGATTGTCCATTTAGAGAGGGCGTTGCTGTCATGAGAATAATGTTTTCGTACTACTTTATCTGCCATGGCTACCACACAATCCGTAGCACTATTAATTATTATTATCAATTCATTTTTGAGATTTGCTGTCTTCACAGAACTGACGGGCTTTTAGAATAACCTACAGCACATACGCATGCATTGATTTTGAAAAAATTGATATAGCCTATCATGTTTATTTCCATAGTACTACTATAAAAACATCTTTCGTGAAATTCGTGACCTTACCTTTGACAGCTACAAGCTCTAGTTGACTATTTTAGTTGCGACTTTTACCGGCAACCAATCTATAATGGTAGATCAATACTTTAAGACGGGATAAGTTTTGCTTACCTAGATATTCAACTGAGTCATTTTAAAAGGCTTTCCATCTAAGCGAAACCACACCTGATAAATAAATTATAGGTGGAATATCTTTTAACCATTTATTTCTTCATTAAATCATATTACTCTTATGAAATTTCTAACATATATTCACTACTTCTTTCACCTATGAGTTATAAAAAAAAATTAATATACTATGCAAGAAAAGTACGAAATGTCTTAATTTAAGATTATTAGTAGTTTTTTCTTCTAGTCACTAAAACCCAGCATGAGTTTTGCCTATCTGAAGCATTCGCCTAAATCCAGATCAGCTCAAAGCGACCCTCTACGTGCCCTAGTTTTTCAAATGAATCATATTCATCAGGTAAATCAACCAGCTCTAAGTTTTATCCTCAAGTTTCAGGAGTTTCAATATTTTTCCATGGGTGACTCGTCCATACCTCCACATCCAGGCATCCAAGTGATAGTAATATTGAAGAACTATAGAATTTTAGCAAAACGTTTGTCTCTATCTTGGCTGCCTGAAACATGAAGCACTCGAGTACACGAATGAACTCGAATTGATAGACACTAATCAGTGTCCAACGTTTATATACAAGATACAAATAAGACCAAATATTATTTATAAGATAAAATATTATAAGTCTACGACTCACACTGATACCTGAGTTAAAAATTCCAAGAATAGCCTTAATCTTTGTTGGGAAAAGAAGTGGGTTATTTGGTCGTATTTGTATCTTGTATATAAACATTAGACACTGTTTATTGTCTGTCAATTTGAGTTCATTCGTGTACTCGAATGTCTGAAGATGCCGAAAGGCGAAACCCGGGTCGTTAGTGACGAAATACATGGAAGTGTACAAAATCTCAACAATTCAAATTTGTCAATAAAGTATTTTGAAATGCAGTAGTTTTATAAGACTTAAATGATATCTGTTTCTCAACATAATTTTTAACACAAAATTAGCTCCCGTGATAAAATTATTTCTTTACCCTTTTTTATTATATGGTCCACCAAGACATCAACAGCGATGTATGTTCCTGTACGCCCTATCCCTGAGCAGCAGTGAACGCATATTACTGCCTGCAATAGAAAGTAGTATTGACGTGAGACGATTTCTGTTTTTTAAATAATGCTTCAATTTCAATAAAATAATATTATTATTTTGCTTACCTTTTTTGGTGGATGGGAAGATTCAAGCAGACTGTCGATTTTATCATCAACAACTTGGCGAAGTGTGAGAATACTCCCCGGCGATGAAGGAACACCGTGCTCAGGCCAGGTCTGGTGGAAATGAAAATAAAAATATATTATGCCATAATGAAGGGTATACAGGGGTTTATGCCGTATACTCACTGCTATATTTCCAGAAATACCGTATACCTTTATGTTAAGTCAAAATCAGACAAACAATCAAATTTTTTTTGATAAATAACTTTGTCAGCACTTTGTAGAGTAAAGTAAGTATTGGTAAATACAATGTCGCTCAAAAGGTACATTATCGTATAATCTCTGTGAAGGTAACGACTATAGCACTGGATATAATACCCTCAATTTGTGTTATTAATGTTAGTATTTTTTGTTTGTTTGCACCCTTTATATTCATGAAAAAATGTCCTCTGCTATAAAATTTAGTTAACATGTTCACTGCATATGAAATATCTCAACTCAATATTTTGCGAATTTTTGAATCACTATAACTTAGAAATCAAAAATTATTAATACTCAAACTAATCTAACTAATCACCCTAGACTAGTTTATTTCTTCCCTTCCCCAAAACATGTGTCACTGACGTGTGACGTGTCTTATCCAGATGACGTGGCATGAGCAGTATGGATATGGGAACCGTGTCCGACGCACTGGACGTATTAAGAATAATTTGTATTCCTTGTGGGTATAACATAATTTTTTAGTTATTATTAATCAAATTAAATTATTTCCGTCGTTTTTTGAGGATAATTGCTTACCAGATACTGAAATTGATAAATATCTCGAGATTTTGAGCGCTTGAAAGGAGATCTCGAATGGTGGGTCATTTTTAAGAGTCGCATGATGTAGTCATTGGATCTATTTTCGAACTGGTTGAATATGTAATATCTTCCAAAAGAAACTCCGCATCCTTCATCGGGCCAATATTTGTTGGACATGGTCTGAAGAATATTAAAAAAGCCAGCTTAAAACCGGCAATGATATCATAGGTTTGCGACTGAATTGGTATTTAATTAGTAGAACTCACAAAAAATGTCGGTCTCTAGGACTGAAAATCTATTGTTAAGCAAAATAGCATTGACATGATGAACAATGTTGAAGCTTTTACCAATAGTGACATCTTTCAATGGGAAAAATCAGCACAAATATTTACGTAATTGATAAATGTTTGAATACTATTGAAAACAGTCATGTCGACGATGTGTCAATGCTTACTTGTATAATTTAAGACATCGACTGAGGGTGCTTGATGGAATTTCAATATCAAATTTGGATTATTGAGATTTTGTACACTTCCCTGTTAGTGACAGCTTACTTGTATGTTGGGAACAATGATGCTAGCGTCAATATAAAAAAATCAATGATGTGTATAAAGATTTCTCTATAAATTAACATAAAACACCAAACTTATTTATAATGTAACGTTGATTTCTAAATAAATAGTCATTTCCATTGCAAAATTGTATATCTTCATATGCGTTTTTGACTTTTTGTATTATTAATACTGCAAAAATTGCCCTTAAGTACATGCAAAATAATTCAACAGACAAAAATTAACTTTAAGTATATAGATTTAATATTAAGTGTGTTTTTAATTTTTGTTTTAATTCTATAAATTTATTTTTTATACTGTTTTTATACTACCCTGAAAAAGTGAGATTTTGCAGAAATACAATTGTGCAGTGGAAACGATAATATATTCCTCTAATTTTTTTAATAATATTGCCTACAGAAGAAAGAAAAAATGGTTACAATGACTACTTATATTGAAATACAATACTTACTATTCTCCTATTGCACCCTGCGAATAAATTCCAGGGATATGCAAAAAAAACCTTTTAAAAAATGTTGTAGTGTGCATAATAAAATCAGAGGTAGCTAATTTTATTTAAAACAATGAAATAATGATTCCAAGAATAATAGCTATTTATAATTATGCATACTGATATTTTTATAAGTTACACAGAAATGGTGTAATTACAAATATTCAGAATACCATGACATAACATTAATTCCCTTTTTATAGACTGTGTTATTTCAACTCCGTGCAAAAAAAATCTTTGCTAAACGAGAATTAGGTGTATATATTTGTCTACTGTAACGCTGCTTATACACACTTAAACTCAGATGCAGACAAAAATTACAAATACATTGTTGGCGCATTTCGAGCATTAAATTTAGTTAATGCTGACAGATGGTACCACTACATAATAATATTATTAGGGTCAAGTTATATTATAACTGCGCTTTATAATGAAATATTATAAATTTAACTTAATGCACTATTGCACTGGCTCTCAAACAGTGGGTTTTCGGTATGGGGTTACCAAGGGTAGTAAAGCTAGTTATAACATAAAATTAAATAAATATTCATAATTACCATTTTTTTCTCAATCAGTTTGCTCATCATAACAATCACTCTAGTGTTTTCGTGCCACATCATCGACCAAAAGTCTTCAGTTGTATTTTCCAAACATCCTTGCGTGGTGATATAAGTTTTCTCGATAGTAGGTGCTCCTGCTGAAAACATAAGCAACAGAACTCCGATAAAGTAAATTGCAGTGTTATTAAAATAATCCGCAGCAACGTTATAATGTTCCGGAGCCCCATATGAAACATCCTACCTTATTGAGAACAATGTAGAAAGATATCTCATTTTAGTTAATATTGTTTTATTAATGATTTAAAAACGCTGTCATAAAATGCAATTAAAACACATACTAAAGTAATTTGATAAATTAGAAAATTTTTATATAAAATGTTACATTAGAAGTAAAAAGTTTGGTAGCTTTAGTTGTCTAGATTGTGCTAATGTGTCTTTTTATGGAAGCATAAAATAAAAGCTATTTCTAATTGAAAAACTTTAAGTTTACTAATTTTGTTTACATATTGAATGATTAAAACTTTTTGTATATACTTTCAAAATTGCAATGATTTTGATGCAGTGGTGTAGCTGAACATATTGGGGCTCTGTGGAAAAGTAGCAGTAGGGCCCCGATAATCTTTGTAAAATTCCTCCGAGGATTTAGATTACAGGAAGACCTTGTTTAGTGCTTCCTCAATTAACGCTGATTTAGTATAACGCATTCTGCTCAAAGCCTAAAAAAAGTTAAAAATTTTCACCGATTCAAATTATCGCGGCATTAGTCATTTCAATCTATTTAAATTCAGTTGTGGGAAACAAAAAAAAAAAAAAGGTAGTTTTCTTATTCGCTGCTCTGATCCTGCAATCCATGAAATATCTGGCCAACTATTGATTTCAATGTATTTTGCTGTTAGCATTTTTTTAGAATTTTTACACTGCAACCATTATTGCTACATTATTCAAATTTGTATAATTAGCCAACAACTGTATTGTTTTTTTATTTATAAAACGAGTTTATATAACTTCAATTCATGTCCTCATACTCAGTTGGGCCCCAATATTTTCCTTACTATTTTCATGAGATCGCCACGCCACTGCTTTGATGATTAAGAACTTATCGAGAGAATGAGAGTATTATGTACTTGTGACTCACAATTTAATATTTTTTAACGTTAAGAAATTTTCATATTAAACATAATTGTATCTTAACGTTCTGTAAGTTAAACCAACCTGCGTCGATAATAGCTCTGCCATTCCAAAACAAGTTCACAAAGTGGTACAGGTCATCTGTAGTAGAGTTTATATAGCTGGCATTAATATAATCTTTGGTTGGTAAAAATATTTTCCTCAACTTAACCCTGTTCAAGTCATCTGAAAGAAGAATAAATCAGATTATTATATTATACTAGTATTTACTACCCAACTTGATAATAATAAGTTGAAAATAGCACAGTTGACCAAGAAATGGCAACCTGAATGACATGTACAAATTTCTGATGTTACTGTTCACCATTTGGGAGGAGTTCTTCTGATAGACAGAGACACAGATTTTTTTATGTTTGAGATAGGAATGTTTGCAAAATTGTCATTAATTTTTTTTCATTAACAGATGTCGTTAATCTGAATCTTTTCACTCAGCCTCAAACAGTAGTGAACCTTAGTGAACGCATTGAACATATTGAAGTAGAGGACCAAGTATAGTGTTTTCATCACTATCTCCAATTCACACCACATAATATGAAAATAAAGATAATCGGTATTTCTTACATGGGAGAATATTTTTAAAGCGATTCTTGTTGGCATTTTCAGGTCGCCTTCCAACATTTTGAGCATAATATATGCTTTCAAACTCTTTGTCTTGTATCATTTCGAATTCTTCCCAAAATCTTTCGATTGGTCTGCTGTCCCTGATTAATCTCTGAAAATAAAATGAATTAATATTTTCATGGATTCTGTCTTTTGTCATTGATTTTTAGTGTAATGTGTCAAAGGCTGTGTGTGTGTTTGTAAGGAGTTTTATTAATCGTTTTTCCCATTCAAATTCTTCAGGTGACAGAAACTCAAGTAAGACAGTGTAACACAACCAGTGGAATAGAGTTTTCAATTTTAATTTTATATTATAAATGAATTTCCACAAAGTTACCGCCAAATCCATCGAAAAAGACAGTCTATAGCTAGAATACATGTAGTAAAACGTTAAAAAAAGTAAAAATAGCCAGAAAGCTGCTAGGTAAATATAAACAAATTGTTTTGCTTACCTCCAGTTGTAATATACGTTCTCGTATGAATTTGGCCTGCAGACGAGTAGTATTGAAAGGTGTTTTCAGAATTAATACATTCCCAATAGTATCGACCATGGGAAATTTCAGATAGTATGTGACGAGGTCTTCTAGGCATGAGAATTTTGGCCCATTGAATAAGTTATACGAGCTTCCCTGGAAAGAAAACATTTTTATCGATTTGATGTATTGCGCTTACAGTACTGTGCTGTTATTTATTTTTAATTTATATTTATTAAATGTGTTTCAATTTGATGATTTACTATCAATATGGCATTTACCAGATTCTGTTTTCAGTGATAAAAACTTGATTCAAACGTCGTAGCAGTTAACTGAAGTGCTAACAATGGTAAACTGATGCTATATGTTTTAACCGACAAGTAGGTTTATTACGAATATGTTAAATAGGAAACTTGGAAAAGTAATTTGATTCAATTAAATAATAATAAAGCTTAATTTGTAAACCAGTTCTGCAATCATAAAAGAAAAGACAGTCGGATATTACTTACAATTATCAATGAAATATAAACTGTAATATTAACCAAAATATAATATTTTATTTAACAAAAGGTCATTGATTGATAATCATAAATATATCACACATGTTTCATTGGCTAAGAATATGCCGTTTACCGATGGGTAGTATTGATGTAGGTGAGTATGATTGTTAAAATAAATCGTCACTGGAAGAAGTTGGTAAGTAATATATTGACAGTTCTGAGTAAACAGCAAATGAAAATTTTAGCTCATATTGTAAAGTCTTTATCCTCGGTATTTTATGTTACATAAATAATTATAATATCAAAATATAGATGGATTATACCAATCTAACACTAATGAAAATAGGGACCAGTAGACAGGGAAAATTAATACTTATTGATTAACCCGATGAACGCGCTGGATATGTTTACATGTCCAAGAATTTATCTCGTATTTGCGGTCAAAGTAGAAGAAAACATTTACGGATATATGCTTTAAAAACAGTTCAAACTCAGTGAAAAAATTAGGCAACATATCATGAAAATGTCAAGTAGAACAAAAGGAAATATATTTTTGAAAAGAGCTCTCGATAGACTTTCGAATTTCAGCTTTGAACTGCCGATACGCAGCATTAATCGTCAGCCCTATATATTACACATACTAATGCGGCTACGCGCTTGCTTGTGTGTGTGTTTTCGATGTATATGAAGACTGGAAGCAGCCATTTTGCTTGCAAAGTCGTGGATTAAATATTTTTCTGCTTCTTCTCTGATTTATTTTAGCGAGAATGCCACGAGTTTAATTTACTTCTTGATGTATTTAGGATAACTTATATATATTTCATATAATTTTCCATTTTTTACTGTTGAAATTGCTCTATTTTTAGCCATAGTGAGTTTTTTAACAGATTGACTAAACATACATTTGTGCGATGACGGCTCGCGCTGTAGGGGTTAAATAAATTGCTGTGTTTTTCCAAACTGTTATAATTAATGCGCCTACTGAGTTATTCCAGACAAAAAATTGATATCCAAGAATCTCATTGTGCACTTACCTAGTTTCCGTCAATTATTTTACTTACCAACTTCTGCCGACGGTGACGATATGTTGAAAATAGTGGCCTTGAATCTTATCCCACCAACGTATATCAACATTAGCAAGAGAGTTATTTTTTTATCAACGTAAAGATGCAATCTTCTTCAAATCGATCCTCTGACAGATACAATTGTTAACTTAGTGATTTAGGCGTACAAAGCATTTATAAAAACTAAAATAAAATAATCTAACTTACATCATAGCGAATGCAGACATGTACGATGAGTGTTTTGTATTTGAGGCTAACTACATAATTTCCAGGAAGACTTTGAGACTCCCGAATTAGAAAGGCCCCATGTTCAGCGCCTAACAACAGTGTTGTGGCATCGGCTGTGGAGAGGTGGCCATGGAACCACCTGAAAAAGAAAACATACTATATGGTTAAGTATGTATAAGAAACCTTGTTCGAACATCATGGCGATCGACGTCCCGTTGAGAATCCCTAGTCAGATATTTGTATATACATTGTTTTCTTGTCATTGGCCAATTGATGTAGCCATCAATAAATACGTAAAGAGTTAATGATTAAATAATGTTCTCGGCCAAATGACGTAAATTAGTCAAATAAATTTACCGCTTTTTGGAAGGAAACATCATTTTACATTAGTTTTAGGCTAAACAATTGTGACCCTCCCCCTTTGATGTAAGCCACTATTATTTTAACAATCATTACGTATAATCCCGTATCTACAGACATGAGAATTTACAGAAAACAAAAATTCATAAAGCAACTCACTATATAATGTTTTCAGTGAATATAGTTTTTACTCTTTCCTAGACTTTTATCCATGACCATGGAGTTTATTTAATATTTCAGTCGAAAAATACGATCTAAGCTAAGAGCAAAAGTAGCATAGCGAAAGAAATATAAATTTTACAATAATTAAAATCAACCTAAAAATGATGGCTGTATCTATGGTAAATAATATTCACATTAAGCATTATAATGACAACTTCATATCAACGCTTCTTCAACAACACAACATTATTAATTCATTGTAACGTATTTGAGATTCTGAGTAAAAAATATCTTAAAAGAAATTTTTCAAACTATTCTACATTTGTTGGGATTTCTAGAAAGAAATATAATTATTACAATGCCTTGAATTCCATTACAGTAAATACATATATTCTTTAAACTATGTGATGTCATTTTAAATGCAATTGACATTTTCAAGATACCAAGCTTGGAATTACAGAGCATTTTTAACAAGTAAATCAAGGGATATGTATAAAATATTTTAAATTTAATTCATTGAAAGCAAGTCTCGATTTTTATTGTACCATTGAAATATGGTAGTAATTAACCTTCCCGTTTTCATGCTAAAAAATCCCTTCGGATCTCATGCAGTCACATTTCGTTACCGTGTGGGTTTTGTCATATAAACGTATTTATAAAGCGAAATGACAATTTCAAAAAGTGAAATATAGTTTTATGTAGCATTAAGTAATTATGTTAAGTCATATTTTGTGTTTGAAACCGGAAATACATATCAAACTATTCGAAATTATCGAAAGACGCAAGAATCGAAATTCTACATAGCAGAAAAAGCTCGAGACATATCTTGGTGCAGTTTGAAACAAAACGGTTGCATACGGTACATCATGCATCTCGGATTGTTACTAAACTATAATTTAATATTTTTCAATGGCAAAATTGACGAGATTTTGAAATTATGATTAATTATACAAAGAAGACGTAAACTATAATGTATTTTTAATTTTCAATTATATGTAGAACTATTTTATTTACAAATCGCAAAAGTTTTTGTATGACCTATTTCACAGATAATTTGAAGGTTTACAGGCTGAAGTAACTCATTGTTACAGCATGACTAAGGAAGGATTAATGATACAATATTACCTTTCTGGAGTAGGCTCCATGCAATTGATTGGATAGCGAAGTGGAATATTATTTCCGTTCGTCTCTCGAAGCAGCACGTTGTTCCTCATATAGTGTTGAATGAGCTCACTCAAAGTGAAGAATCTTTCACCTGGAAATATACAAAGAGAAGACTAGTAAATTGCACTGGAGCAATGCTTTACCTGCAGCTTAAAGTTTCTATTTTTTATAAATACAATATAATCATTTAGAAAATCACAAAAGTCGAAATAACCCATTACCCGCATTATCACCTTGATAATGGATAGTTTGTGAACGGATAATTCCACACACTAATACAGCGAATATATATTCTTGACCGTTTACGCGACACATAATGGGTGGAGGTGAGGCAAACAACTTGTGTATCATAAGTATGGTTAATCTTTATTTGGATCAAAGTATTACACTTAATCTATCAATCATGACCGAATCGTCGTGAAAAAAAGCCCTTCAATGTTCAATGCTTGTCAAACAGATAATCATTATTTAATAACTGCACCAGTATATAATATTATCGTTTCCATTCTTAATTTGTATACAGTTGAGTCAGCTTAATTGAGTCACCTCGGGCCCACTATTTTGTACCAAATAAGCGGCTGCCTCTAATAAGCAAAGTTGAAGGCTTTTTTTTAATAATTTCTGTACGTATTTAAGTAAGTAATTATGTACGTAATAAGTAAGTTTCAACAAAATAATCAATAATACTAATAAAAAAATTAAATTTTTAACAAACAAAAGTGAAGGCTTTCTCTTGTTTTTGTAGGATTAAAATTGCAAAAAATTAACATAGTTATTCAGTGCAAATGATGAGATCCCGTCATTGTCTTTTTGCATAAAATCACGTTCTTATGTATTTTTTTCCCTCCTGGTTTGTCACATGAATAAGAGTATATTCATTATCAACTTCGCTTAATGCTTTGATCTAATCATATTAAAAATTGTTTCTATCTTCATTTTCTTCAGAAAATACTAAATTATTATTTATTGTCATAATAATTTTCTATTTTTTGTCCCAATTAAACGGAATGGTCTCCCGGATAACCGAAGTAAATGACGATTGGTTTCTTCATTTGGGGTCTGTTCTTAGGGTTTTGTCCTAAATATCCGGCTGTATAAATTAACCAGTATATCAATTAAGCGGAATCGACTGTATCTGCAAAATCAAAATTTTTCGTGAGAGCATAAAAATAGTTTAAAAAAACAACTTTATCGAATTAAAACAAACATAAATATCAAATTTGGATTATTGAGATTTTGTACACTTCCATGTATTTTGTCACTAACGACCCGGGTTTCGCCTTTCGGCATCTTCAGGCATTCGAGCACACGAATGGACTCGAACTGAGAGACAGTAAACAGTGTTTAACGTTTATATAGAAGATACAAATGCGACAAATATTATTTACGAGGTAAGATATTATACGTCTGAGAGCCAACATGGAAGAAATACATGGAAGTGTACAAAATCTCAATAATCCAAATTTGAAATTGAAATTCCATCAAGCACCCTCAGTCGATGTCTTAAATTATAAACATAAATATGTTATTAGTATAGTTTTATCGTATATATATTTAATATTAATTAAATGTTTTTTATTATTGTTTTAATTCAATAAAGTTGTTTGTAAAACTGTTTTTATGCTCTCCCGAAAAATGTTGATTTTACAGATATAAAATTTTGCAATGGAAACGACGATATCATAATAATGAAAAAGTATTTTGGTATTTAAAAACAACAGTTGAAATATAATAATGATATTGCGATCCCTGTGTATTGGTTATAGCGAGGAATAAATACTACATCGGAATTGAATGGGTATGCAAAATTGACGTATTTAGTGGTATTGTTTTTTGAACGCTATTTAATACTAAATTGGTACCTTTCCACCGTTCTACTGTTTAAATAGTCTTTCGATCTTAGATGGTATAAGTGGGATGAACAAGTGTTTTACTTACAAACATAATATTATAATAATATATAATCATATATGCCAGGAAACGAAATCGCAAAATAAAAATATACGCGCAATCATGATATTTATAAATTTATTTAATGCAATGGACATATGTCGATCCTAGATTTGAATGAAAATGTAGTATCACTGTTGTTGTATCGATACCCCGGTTTCAAAGTGTAACAACTCAAAAAGTATCGTTCTGAGATAATTAGGAAACAAGATTTTGGACAGGTTTAATCTACTACAATTTTTTATATTAGATTTTAATAAAATTCGAGAATTATCCAAAAAATATATTTCTGTTTATAAAATATTTTTTTTCCTTTTCCCACGTCTACGTGGTTTTCTAATGGAGGTATCTCAACAGGATTTTTTTTCTATGAAAACTGTTTGTTACTCAGTTGCTCAACCTCACTTTATCGAAGAGAGTAGGGATAGGGCTAGGACAAGACTAGTGGTTAGCTAATCGCTTTCGCTATGCTCCGTGAGGATGGGATGGGTTGGTCGGGTGAGGAGGGAGTTTTAGACAACAAAAACACTCAGACTACGAACAGAAATCCATAAATCGATTGAAATATCAATTTATGAAAACTGTCCTCACCGGGATTAAGCTCGAGACATCCGTAGCCGTAGCCCACGACGCTCCCAACTGCGCCACGGACGCCGACTATAATAATATACTAACATAAATTATTGGAATTTTCGTAGTTGTTATGGTTTGAATCTACAGAAATAATAACTGCTGTCATTCTAAAATAATCACATATTACTACTTGTTACATTTTGTAACTAGTAGATATCTTAACTCAAAAGTGAAAAATTTTGACTTGTTGCACTTTGGAATTGAGGTATCAATATATTTGAATCCGCCTATCCTATGTAAGTTACAACATCGTTCTGATTATGGGAAAGTTTCGAGTTATTTATATGAAAATCTATTTTTTCTAATTCTACCGTATGCCAAATGTACACTATGTCTTTAGATGAATTCAATGAAAAATATCGTTGTCGATTAAATCAGAGCTAGAACTTTTGGCCGTTTTTTTCTCACGGCGGCTATATATGATACAGACTTAAGACATCCCATCATAGAGTAATGCGTAAATAAATATATCATAATGCAAGTAAATGATAAACCAACTTACACGTTATCAAATAATAAAAAGTGCAGGAGAAAACAAAATATTTCCTTACATTTATTAAGAATTGATTTGAAAGAAATTTCAATGACGTGAAAAAACGAATAAAATTTTGGAACATAGTATATTACTGTGAGAGGAAAATATGAAATACTAAGACTACTTAAAGATATTAATATCCAAAGTGACCTCTTCCGGTTTCCAAAGAAAATAGTTAATACACCTCAAATTGTTATCAAACATAATATTATTTTTATCAAATACTCGATGAGGTTCATACATTCAACAATTATAGCAATACCTACTCAATAATTTTGACCTGATTCCAAATAAAACTTGGCAACAATTACAAAACAGGAAAAAGATATTTACTAATTTTATGTTAAAAGTTTTCATTTAATAACATCTTTATTACGGGAATATTTTAAGATTTGATTTAATTGAGAATGAACAAATATGCAATATTACAATATAAAGATTTAAGAATTTTCATAAATTAGTTTTAATATTTTAAAAATAATTATTGTGTCGTGGTTTTTTGCTCTCTGCATAAAGAAACAAGATTTCGTTATTTAGAAAAATTTCCTACAAATGAACAATGATAAATAAAAGCTTGTATGCATTTAAAATACAATATTTGTCAGGACAGTTTTTTTGTGCTGTATTTTAAAGAGAAATTAATTTACAGCGGAAAAAAATGTTTGTCTTCAGTCCATATTAAATTTTTCAAACAATTCGTTAGGTTTTTTATTTGTCAATAATTTGTAAAGTTACATTTCCAACATAATATATATCTTGTCTAACGAAGTTTTAGCCAAGTAAAATTTCTCCCCTCATTTTTTCCAGTCATATATGTTTGTAATAATATAATTTCACAAAAAATTTACTAGGTCTGTAAACCTGAGTGGTCAGTGTCGATGGCTTCGGTTACGGTGCCCACAGGCTCGAATCCGTTTGAATTGTTTTTATACTTTTCCGAGAAAAAATGATTTGCAGATATACAATATTGGGATGGAAAGACGATATTTATAAAATGTGAAATATAATATTGCTTAAAACGGAATTCATTCAGGCTTAAAACTCTCCTAAACATTTTGCTGAAATGTAGATAAGTCGGCGTCCCTGGCGCAATTGGTAGCGTGTTGGGCTACGGCTACGGATGTCTAGGATTCAATTCCTGGTGCGGACAGTTTTCATAAATTGATATTTCAATCGATTTATGGATTTCTGTTCGTAGTCTGAGTGTTTGTGCTATCTAAAAATTCCCTCCTCACCCACCCTTCCAATCCTCATGGGGCGTAACGAGAGCGATTAGCTAGTCACTAGTACTGTCCTGGCCCTATCCTTCTATCCCTACTCTCTTCGATAAAGAGAGCTTGAGCATCTGAGTAAAAAACAGTTCTCCTAGAAAAATTCGGCTGACATACCTCCATTAGAAGAACATATGCTCCACGTTGGGAGTGGACATGGATAACAAAAAAGAAAAGCAGTTTGCTAGCCGACGACATATTTATATGCCGTTAAATATATCACAAATATTGATGTTATTTAAATTACATTTACTTATGATGCAAAGTTTTCACTACAAAAAAAAATAATTTATCACCAAAAAATTACATGTCTAGTTAATAATTTAAAATATTGCGCGTGATTAATAACAAATAGCAATATAAAAATATTCGATGACATAGATGAAGAATTAAAAATTTGACCCATTGTGCTTGGTATTTGGTATACGAAGTAATATAAAAATAAGTTATAAACGGCTGAACCGATATTTTCTTTACGTAACTAAATTTAAAACATTGCCGATATTTTTAGAAACCGGTTGTACAACTCACTGAAATAAAATGTTTATCGTAGAGAAGGGAGGAATTTAGTTAGTGCAACTAGCGAAGTCACTAATTCGATTCAACTGACATCTGACGACGTACCGATTGTTAAAGTAATTGAATCTAATTTTATATTATATCGTCACCATTCCCATTCCGATTCGATAATATTCCCAGAAATCTTGTATTGTTTCAAAATAATGACGGTTTACTGGATGTGGAAATGAAATATAATGTTAGAATTTCAATTAATTGGGATGAATAGCCAAAAATAAGTCTCTGTATTTGGATTTCCAGGTCATTGGAATGTAAGTATTTAAAATGAACTTGCAAAAAAATAAATGTACGACTCTACGGTGGATTACGACATAATTGAAGACTCGAGTGGATGAATGCGTTATGTTATAAAGTAAAAAGTCTTGTTGGTGTATTCTTTTTCAGTTGATGACAAGTTAACTACTGATATGTTTAAATTGTAACTAACGATAACGCAGTTTTTCAAACTAAGAAATAATTTGTAAAAAACTTCAAATGTGTAAGTTACAAAAAATATCACTGTGATGATTATTATGGAAGAAAGCTTTAACAGCCCATGACACTCAAAAGATAATAAAAAGATTCAGAAGTTTTAAAATTTCATTATATTTTTAAAACATTCCGGAAAAGCGTTGGGAATATAATTGTTTGTACTGCACGTAATAAATATAATTCGATAGTGTTTTGGCCAATTGATGAAGCTCTCAAAAAATACGGAAATGAATTAATGATTAGATCTCATTTTAAAGACGACAGAGCAGATCTCAGCCAAATGATGTAAATTAGAAAAATAAATTGACCACTTTTCGGAAGGGAAATATCATTTTACATCGGTTTTAGGTTTAAAAATTCTGTCCCGGTCACTTGATGTAAGCCACTATTATATCAACACTCCTTACGTATAATCCCTTATCTGTAAACACGAGAATTTATAGGCGTGCATTTCAAAGATTCATAACGCAACTCACCATATAATGTTTTCGATAAAAACAGTTTTTACTCTCTTCTGAACAATTTCAATTTTGAGGGTTACATCAATTGTTCAAAACACCGTCCATTTAATGTTGTTTAATTACGTAGGTAATATTAACAACACAATTAAAGCAAGATAAATAAAAATATGACAACATTAAGAAACATATTCAATATGAAATTAAAGCGAAGTAAACATAAAAGATTTTTCATATATGCAACGGTAATAGCAGGTACTGAATTTAATAAGTTCCTCTGTTATATTCAATTGTAAAAGGGTCCCCTATATTATAAATTATAGGCTATAAATACTTCTATTATTGTTTGCAAATAAGAGCGCTATTCATTTTACAAATTTTTGTAGTAAATCATTAATGTAGTGGACAATAAAAGCAGTTTCTAATATAATGTATTAAATATATAATGCAATGCAATGTCAAAGGTTTCACTTGGTTTATTTTTTTTTTACAATTTTTTATTTTAATATGAAAAATGATTATTAAATAAAGTAATTCTTTCTTAAAAATAGGATTAGCTTCGCAATAAGTCGATCACAGCTCATCAGTTTTAGGTGACAAATTATATAAACTTTATTTATTGAGAAAACTATAAAGATTTTACTCATATAATGATTGAAGCTTACCGCCATGCAAGTCAAAGTATTTGTCCTTATGCTGTACCCTTAGGTGAATTATGTTTTCATTACACCTAAAATGACATAATTGACAAAAATAGTGTTATAGGTAAAAAATCGCTAAGTAAAAACAATTTTTCAGAATTGAGTAAAAATAAATGGTTTAAAAATATCGAAAATATTTTGCAACGCAACTAAGCAAAAACAACAGAATAATTCAGTAATGAGTAAATTGCGCATATATGCCTCAGATTTACTTAAAAATATATTTTTAATATTGAAGATATCGTCACTGTACTGGCAGAAGTTGGAAAGTTGACAGTTATGTGTAAACAGCAAATGAAAAGTCTTTAGTCTCGGTATATTATGTTGCATAAATAATTATAATATCAAAATATAGATGTATTTATTTCAATCTAACACTAATCAAGGTAGCTATCAATAGACAGGGACAATTGTTTGTCTAGAAATCTGCATTAATATACTTACCGATAAAATAAATTACCGAGTTTTTAAAAACTGGTATAATTAATACTGAGTTATTCCAGAAAAAGAATAACTGATATTCAAAAATCTCATTGTGCACTTACATAGCTTACGTCAATTTTGTTACTTACCAACTTCTGCCAGTACGGTGACGATATGATGTTAACACTTTAGTAAGAATATTTTAGATAGCTTAATAAGTTTACAAAAGATATTTTTAAGATCTATTATAATATGGATAGACGCCCAAGTGGATTCATTGTTTGACACCCCATTTAAGGGGTATAACACCCAGAATAAGGATAAATGTATAAATACACACGTATGTTTCAAACATTCTTATTTATTTACTCAACAATAAAATGTCACATAGAATAATTTTCTTTTTAAAACGTAAGAAAAAGAAAAACCAGATAAGTTTTTTTATAAAGGTAGCATTATGAACCTATAGTCCTCTAAGATAAAAATCATTTATAAAAAAAAGATAACTACAATAGGGTATTAAAAAAATTTAAAAAAAAACATTGGAGTATCTACCCAAATATGGAAATTCACCCGTATCCTCAGGTGGGTTGTATTTCCAAATATACGAATAAGCGCCCCATCTTCGCAAAAGTAGAAATTCATGAATAACGTTATTTAGATATATTTTTTAATTAACTGTAAAATAGTAAAATACTATTATTATTCAAAAAGAAAAAAAAAATCCAGAAAAAATGTCGCAACATGGAAAACATTAAAAGAAGACAAAATAATTTTATTTATTAATAAATAGTTCAGGCAACTAACTGTTTGGTCAGTAACTAATTAGATAAATGGTCAGTAAGAAATAATAAATTGTCTGTTAATAATTATGTTTGGTCAGTAAAATAATTGCCAAATAAATAAAGGTTAGTTTAGATTTAATTTAAAAAATGACCGTTTGTTAACTGACCATTTATCGAATTAGTTACTCAACCAAATTTAAGTTCACCAAAAATTGAAATAGTTTCTGACTTAATAATTGCAAGCTAATAATTTATTTCTTATTACATATAATGAAGTTAAGTCAAACATCTACAACGGTTCAATATGACATACTTTAACAAAGAAATGACTTTAATGTCGTGCTATGACGATAGAGAATTATTGAAAGAGATATTAGCCACATTAGGTCATCTATCCGCTTTTTATCCAAGACCGATTTTTTATGATAGTTTAATAAACATAGTTTTTTCTAAATACAAATTCATAATTTTAAAAAATGCCGTACATATAAAATAAAAATAAAATTGTTCGCAAAACGCGCGCAAAAAATAGAAAACGCCATTTTTGTAACAAATATTAAATAAATCATACCTCACTGATAAGCAGAAGCTTTCAGGAATAGTTGAACTCCATCGAGCAAGGAATGCTCCATCATGCGGAGCATTCATCAATATTTCCTCAGCCTCACGTCCTGATATATGATGATGGAACCAACTATTAGCGAAAGTATTTCATTAGTAGATCCTCATAATAATCTATGCAATAAATCAAACATATACAATAACAGTTTGTGAACCATGCGATAATAATAAAAATGATAAACTGACTTTCACACTTTTACAAAACCTATGAAAATGCAGAATGAATGTACCTGTCTCTGAAAGGGTTGAGTATCGTTACTTGAATAACTTTTAAAGCAGAATGGGAAACCTTGTTGAAATTTGAAGGATTTGAGATTTGTTTTGAGAACACAATACACAAGAAAAGTTAAACCAGAACATACATTCACCAGTAAAACAACGAACACACTATTGAAGTTACTGTTGTTTAATTACAATATATTTTTAATTAAATCATCGCGTATAGAAAATTATGGATCAGTTTCATATAGTACAAATTTTTTATGGTTTTTGAATATTTTTCTGTAATAGCAATACTTCCTAAAAACGGACAACACCGAACATGAAGAGACAGAAAAGTGACGAAACAGAACAAATATTTCTTTTAAATTTTGTTTTATATGTTTCCTTTATGGTCTATTATACCATGTTGTAAAAGATTTTTTTTTAAATTTTACAATAAGTCCTTCAATACATATCTTCTTAATAATTAATTTAAATATAATGTATGTTGATTATTAGTACTAAATAAATTATATCTCGATAATTAAGACCTTCTTCGCGAGCGACCTTCAATAATAATTAAATATAATTATATATTGATTTTAAATACATTTGGATATGTATCAAATTCTTAAATAGATACAACAAACATATAATTTGTTTTATTTCCTCCCTGCTTTGAATTAGTGTGATTTTTCTGTTTTTTATGTTTTGTCGTTTCTATTTTTTTTGTTCCGTTTTATCATG
Source organism: Himalopsyche phryganea (assembly GCA_022494535.1). Classification (NCBI taxonomy): domain Eukaryota; kingdom Metazoa; phylum Arthropoda; class Insecta; order Trichoptera; family Rhyacophilidae; genus Himalopsyche; species Himalopsyche phryganea. The sequence goes on along the minus strand of JAGVSL010000019.1, from coordinate 3,192,462 downwards.
TTTTGTTACCGAAACGTAAAAAAAGTTATTTTTTAAAAATATTTTTTTTTAATACAAATAAATAAATAATATTATTACTGTATTCTGTGGGTGTTACATGAAGTACAGGTGCACGGTGATATTTTCAACATTCAATTTTTTACATCATTATTAATTATGTACTATATTTTGTGAGCGTGATAAATTACAGTTCATCGTGATATTTTTAACCTTTAAATTTTAACATTAATTTTAATTGATGGGCTATATTTTGTTGGTTATTTATTATTAATTTCAATGTAAATGACAATTATTTCACGAGGTACTGTATACGGTAATCATCAACAAGCACTAAAAAATATTTTAAAATCATGTATTTTGATTAAGGCATTCCTTGTCACACTATTCTACTGAATGATTACTTACAAGGAGGATGAGGCGCCAGTAGTGCGCTTAAACATTTTTTCTTAAAAAATTTATTCATCTCAAACAAAATGCCTTATTTAATTTTGAAAATTGTATTAAACGTTACCAAAAAGAATTACTTTAATTTCAAGGAATCTTGTTACATTTTTTATTCATGCTTTCATAAGTCATTAAATGTATAGCTAATTACATATTGAAATAGCGAATGCATAATTTGGCTTTGTTAAATTTTAAAAAAAGATTCGGTGATTCTATTTCTTTTCGTTAGTATGTAGTATAGTTTTCAAAATAAATTAGGGCCTTTCAGGTAAGATGAATAAAAAGAAGTGAAAAAAAATAGGGCGCCTTATTCATCATAATATACAGTAAACATTAAGTGGAATTGTATAGCAAGGAATACGATATCAACGAAGAGTATATACAAATTTATTTTGGGAATTTTATGATTTTTAAAAAAAATCATTTAACGTTAATAAATGTCATTGTATCCAAATCTGATCTTTTTCACTCACTCTTAAGTATAATCTTTTTAAATTTGTAAATTATTTAAAAATCTTATTGGGTTTGGAGTATACCTTACTTCTGTTAAAAACGGATATTTGTAATTGCAACCAAATTGACTTCGAATTATAATTAAATAAAGATACTTTAACCCTTATTAAGCATAACACATCTTTTAAGATATTAGTAAAAAAGAATGTTATTATTTTTAACACAACCTGTGTGGAGAGAGTGAATGAAATGTGAACTAAGTGAGTTTTGATATTTTAATCTTTAATATGAGGCTTAATTTATTTATTGGAGTGGAGTATTAAAAAAAACGTGTGATGTTGATTTATTTAAAAATAGTATTTAAATACCCCATTTTGATTTTATTTCAATTGTTTACGGTGTCCAAAGGCACTGTCTATCCATTTATTTCTCGATAGTATAGATCTGAAATGATTAACTGACAAATCACGACTGATAAAAACTAGAGGAAATCATACGAAAAGCCAGAACATAATACAAATCTATACGTTAGTAATGTATTTATCCGATTGCAATTTTGCAAGGCGCTTATATTGAAAACTAATTATGTGATTTCAACCGCCTTTCTTAAAATATGTTGACACAATAATTATAGCTTTACTATACTAATATACATAGACAAGTAAACCATACAAAATACCAAAACACCCAATGAAAGCGTCCCTAGTATAATCTATTATTAATTATGAGTTTACACGTGTTTGCAGAGAATATTATATAGTGTCGCTACTTTTCAAAAGCAGTGTCCATGTTTATGTATTCTCGCATTTTTCTCGACCTATTTGCTTTTAATATTTCTGTAAATACCAAGTAAATCAGTATTTCTATAATCTTCCAACATTGTAACTATGTACACGAAGAAACAGAAAAGTGGTATTTCTCGAGTTCATCCATTTTGGATATGGCTGATTATTTTTGCATATTGTCGTTGTTCTGGAAGAAGACTTTAACTGAAAAATACTGGTTTTGAGTTATTGGGCTTTGAAGTTTGTCAAATGTTTGAAATGCCATATCTTTTTCATTTTGTTTGTTTGTTTGTACAAAACTGTTTTTAAGTAAAGTATAATTTATAAAAAAATCAATGAGTTTTTTCCATTCGGTAGAGTTTGAAATAAGGAACATATTGATATAACTAACACAATATGTCATTTTATCGATTTAGTGTTTTCTTCCAGAACATCGACGATATTATTAGTTTATGAAACTAGACACGTTGATCATGATCAAGAAAGGTTCTAAAAATGTTGAAATGGAGATGACAGAGCTAACTATATAGTTCTGACGATGGCGTCAAGTGCAAAGTGCTTGTAATATCTTCTGCAAATACAATTAAAATGTATCATTAGAAAACAGTTTGCATGTCACAATGATGGAGGTAAACAATCATTACAAATAGCTTAATAAGAAAAGTCGACTCCGTGCCGCAGTTGGTAAAGTCGTTGATTACGGTTACGGATGTATCAGGTTTAAGTCCCGGTGCGGACAGTTTCATGAATTGATCCTTCAATAGATTTATGGATTTCTGTTGGTAGTCATGAATTTTTATGATGTCTAAAACTCCCACCACTCCGATCCTCAAAAACGGGGCGTAGCGAGAGCGATTTGCTAACCACTAGTCCTGTCCATCCTTCTATTACTTCTCTCTTCGAAAAAAGAGAGGTTGAGAAACTGAGTAACAAACAGTTCTCACAGAAAATTTCTGTTGAGATACCTCCATTAGGTGGCCATATGCTCCACTTCGGTGTGGACATTTAAAAAAAAAGACCCAAGATCGAGGTTTGTAAAAGATTGTTTCTAATGTATATAATAGCTTTCTAGATTTACCAATTTATTCTTTACTTTCATAAAGAAATTTACTAATCTTAGAGCTTTGATTGTGAGTTTAACACGTTTCGTGTTTGATCGATTGTTTATTGTAGTGATTCGCTAGTGTCGACAGGGTTATCGCTTGGCCTCGTCACACTGCTTTAGCAAAAACTAAATCAGCATATTATTTCGAATTGCTTAAGAGTTAATTTAATTAGTAAGTAAATATGTATACAAAAACTATCCAGTGATATAATACCTTGATTAAGTTCATTGGAAATATAAGAGTGAATTTGCTGAAAACATTTTTCAAAAAATGACTCGCAGCTTAAATTCTTTCAACCATAATATTGTAATATTACGTTTTGACAATGTATTTAATAACTATTCAAGTGGAGGTATCTCAACAGAAGTTTTTTACGAGAACTGCTTGTCACTCAGTTGTTCTACTTCTATTTTTCGAAGAGATTAGGAATAGAATGATGGGGGTACGAACAGAAAATCCATAAACCGATTGAAAAATCAGTTTATGAAACTTTCCGCACCAGGACTTGAACCCAAGACATTCGTAACCGTAGCCAATGACGTCGCGGAACCGACAAATCATTATCTATAAGTATGTATAAATATTTAAATTTTCAGACTCTGCATTTCATGTGATGGGCTTTTTCATTCTATTTATCCTGCGTTTATTGGGTCAGTAACTATTAAAATTTTTGGTCAGCAAATTTAATAAATGGTCACTATACACGTGGCCAGTTAATAAAATATGCGGCCAGTAATTTATGTGAAATGGTCAGTTATTAAATTAAACGGTTAGTTTTTTGATTAAACCCAACCTGACCATTTGAAAATTATTTACTGACCAAACATAATTATCCACTGACCATTTACTATTTCGTACTGTTCGTTTATCGAACAAGTTGCTGTCCATTTATGGAATTAGTTACTAACCAAATAATTGAGTTGTCTTTTATTTTACCAATTTATTTTTTTTTTTCACAAAAAGTAGAATAGAACAAAAAAAATACATATACAGTTACATATACCAAAATTTTCATTACTTCGAACCCTATCGTATGGAAGAACACACTTGTTTATGTAAATTATACTTTATTGCATAAAACAAACTAAATAAAAAATGTATAGCATTTCGAACATTTTAAAAACTTCAAAGTCCAATTGCTCAAAAGTAGTATTTTTCAGTTAGTGTCTTCTTCCGCGTATGGAAATTAATAACGGTCAGTATTTTTTATTCTCGTATCAAAACATAATAGTTTATCGGGTTTTACCAATAATAACGAAGTAAAAATTCAGCCAGTATAGAACATGACGTGTTTTATATAATAAAAAGGTTCATTATGAAAAGTTTTCGTTAGTAAGTTACAAGAATATTCTAGTTTCTTTTTCTTCTTCTCTGACGCATCTTATCAGTGGTGAACCTTGGCCGCCTAAACCAATCTCTCGGTTCTCTGCCATGCTACAACAATAGATGACTCACAGCACACGAATATCTTGTGGGCGAAGTCGCGGTCCTCCAACCCATCTCCGTCTTCCACCAGGGGTAGAAAATGTGAGATCTGTATTACAGTTATTCTTGGTTGAATAAATTTCATATAGCATATTAAATTTTAACTCCAGAGCGCTTTTGATGGGTAAAAGACTTCATGAACAAAATCAAAATGTTCACCCACTTCAGCAAAGCTACCACTGGTTTGCAATTTGCTCATTTTATTACGACTGGACGATTAACCCACTATATTTTATTGAATGAGGGGTGGTAGTAAAACGTTACTAATTCTTACGTTCTACACAGTTTATTCGATATTTCTGGTTTACCCCATTTTATAACCACTAAAGTTTCAAAAAGTTGGTTTTAATTGTGCGAAAAGAAAACAGAGCCTTGTTGGCTGCTTTTTTTTATAATATCTGCTCCCTACTCGAGAAATATGGCCAACACACGATTATATGTTTCTCGACAGTCTTTTTGCTTCCTTCCAGATCATTCGGTAGTTTGACTGAGTACATCTCATGGATGGTCATGAGCGATCTTACAGGGCCACGGAACCCATCTGGTTGGTAAAAGAGACAGGCAGGATTCAGGTTCCCTGGGAATCCGCAGCACATGTTCAAGGCAGGACCATCGACACTTTTTTTATTTTGGATGTAACGAAGGGCTCGTTCACTCTTTTTCTGACAAAGTCAAACTACCGTACTTCTAGAATTCACCGTAAGCATCTATTTTCGAAGCAAAGTATACGGTTATTCTGTGTTTGAAAGAGATTTCGTTGGGTGCTTAAGATAGAAGTAATTTTCATATGTGACACACTGGAATTAAAAACGTATCATCTTCTTTGTTTTGCTATTTTCACTCTCTATTCTGAGCATATGACCACCACACGGCGCCTCTAAGACTCTCTGTCCCCCGCCAGTCTCTTTTCTTCTTCCCAAATTAGTCCAACGCCTCTTTACTCAAACGAGGACATACTATATATGGTAACTATTGGTCTTCTGGAGTGAAAGAATCCATCCTGCGTTGTAAAAGAACAAGCAGGTGTGATGCAGGCTTCTCTAAAGCATTCGCAGCTCTCTAAAACACCCAAACCAGATTCGTTGCTGGTTTTTAATTTTAGGCATTATAGTGGAAGAAGCAAAAATTCGTTGGTCATGTAAAAATGATGTCAATATGACAGTTAATTTTTTTATTTCTGATAGTTTGATTTTGGCTGACAATTTAATTCGCCAAAAAAATCTGTCTACTTATCAACAATGTTCATTATTACTGTAAACTTACATAATTTTGTTATCTATATTTTGAATTTATGTGTTTATAGAACTACTGTATCATACTGATAATAATAATTTGATTTGGCAACCTACTTTTATAAATAAATACATAAAATATCATAAATGTTTTATTATTTGGACCTAAGAGGATACAGAGTATATAAAGTTTTAGAATGTTGTGCTATTCCCGTAATACTAAGACAGTACGATGAGAGTTTATGGCCAAATTGAGATGCATAATAGATTGGTATTGGTTGTATCGATGGTTGTGGTGTGTGTTATGATGAACCAAACAAACCACAGTTGTTGTACGAGAAACTTATTGATTTAGATATATTAGACTTAAAATAACCATTTGTTGACATTAATATTCTATTGATCTAATTTTATTTAATTTCTAAATAACGCTGTTATTTGATTTTGCTGTTATCGGAGATCGTGGCCGAAGCCGTTGGCTTCGGTTACGATGCTCAATGGTATCAATCCCAGCGTACGCCACTTAATAAAATGATTTTTCGATCGATTTGTAGATTTCTGTTCGAAGGCATGGATGTTTGTGGTGTCTAAAATTATCTCCCACTCATCTGATCCTAAAAACGGAAGAGCGTGAGCAAATATCTAACCACTGTGTGTTCTATCCTTATCCTTATATCCCTAATCTCTTAAAAAAAAGAAAGTTTGAGCAACTGAATAATAAGCAGTTCTTGCAGAAGAAACTTCTGTTGATTTGCCTTCATTATAAGGCCATAAGCTACACATTAAGAGTAGACATGGTTAAAAAAAATGTTCACAGCGATTAAAATGGAGATTAGTTTAAAAGATACAGTTTCTAATTATTATTGCATTTATCAAAATAGAGAAAATATTTTAGTTTATACCAGGTATAAACTTTTTCTCTGAATAATCTTTTTCGTTTAATAGCTGTACGAAGGTTTCCTTGATTTTTAGATGAATTCTGTGTCCTTTATGTAACACTGTAAAGAACAATTTATATCCATTGTAAAATATACAGATCGCTGGTTTCTTGATAAATGACGAGGACTTGTACACGTGGGTATAAATATATCCTGTTCATCTGTATGAGGTGAAATTTTCAGATGGGATTTTTAGAAGAGTAGTGATCTATATTTCCATGCAAACCGATTGTGTCGTGAGAATTTGTTGTACTACAAAATAATAATTCATTTTAAATGTGAATACAATAATTTATGTACGAATATGTAATTAAATTGTTTACAAGTAACACGTCATAACAATTAATTAACTTTATGCGATAACACACTTATTTCATTGCATGACTGCAAGATAATGTATGCATTCTAAACCTGTTGGATCATTTAATTAGTCTTAGCGATACCTGGGAAATTTATTTCTATGAATATTATTCATGTCAGACGATGAATAGGGGTCGTTATGTCCTTAAGCGAATCACCCAGTGACCCTTAGTTGGAATACCTGCAAGGTAATTTCTTCGAAACTCAGGTACCCCTTCTCCTATTACCAAAAGAAACTCTCTTTACTAGTGCATATTCGCTAACATGGCCGGTATACACGAAATCGATCGATACATTTTTCAATTTATGCTTCGTTCAAAATAAGCCTTTTTGTTTCACTGTACTATCTATCTTCTTATTAGTTTCATGTGTATAGCGAAATAAGGTACATATGTATCAATCTAGGGTAATGGTCTAAGCCAGTGTATGTCAAACTGTGTGCCGGATTAGGTCTCAAGCCGGATACGGATTTTTACCACCTCTTTACGGATACAAATCTTTATAAAACAAAATGATGTATTGTTAACACCACTAAGATTTCATTTATTTAAATTAAGGTGTCGGGTTCATGATGCAGTGATCAACGTTCAAATCCCGGTAAGAACAGTTTCATAAATTGATTTTTAAATCGGTTTATATATTTTTTTGTAGGCATAGATGTTTGTGATGTCTAGAATTCCCACCCACCTACTTCATCCTAAAAAACGGGGCGTAGCGAGAGTGATTCGCTAACCACTAGTCGTGCTATAGCCCTATTCATCTAGTCTATTCGAAAAAGAGAGGTCGAGTAACTGAGTAACTAGCATTTTCTATGGATTCGTTGCGTGAATTCATTTTTAATATAAAATTAAAATTTTTAACTTAGTTATTCCACTGGTTTTGTCACTAACGTGATGCGTTTGCCTCGTTAAGAAGCATATACAGACTAACTATATCGCCAAAAGCCAGTGGAATAAGTACGTTACCAATTTTAATTTTATATGAGTAACAAGCAGTTCTCGCAGAAAAAACTTCTGTTGAGATACCTTCATTAGGAGTTCATAGGCTCAACACTGGAAGCGGACATGGTAAAAAAGAGAATTAATAAAGTAAGTATTTAGTTTTACTCTTCCCTAGTTTGCCGTGAGGTGAAAAAGTTTGGCAGACACCGGTCTAAGCCTAAATGCAATCGTCTTAATGGCTTAGACGCGACGGTCAATGTTAATTCTTATTTAGAAGACAGTTAAGTAAGACATATTTCACACGGCAGGCAAGACATTCTACCTATTTTATATTTTTAGTATTGTTTTGAACGTCATTCATCTTGTAGGTGTTTGTATCTAGATTCTATTACATCCAAGCCCGGATCAATTTTCCGGGATTTCTGGATTCAAAATTTCTCAATCCCGAGATCCCGCGATCCCGGGATTGGTAATTAAATGACATTTAAAGTTTTTAATTGTATATTTAGAATATAAAGAGTGTCCACTATTACTTCAATTGGAATGTATGTATAGTAAAAAAATATTCGGTATGGAACGGTTTTTTTTCGTTACATTTACAAAAAAATGCACTTGTTAATAATACATTTATATTAATTATGTAGGTATTATGTCGACTCCGTGGTGCGGTTAGTAGCGTCGTTGGATGCAGTTACGGATGTCTCGGGTTCAAGTCCCGGTGCGGACAGTTTCATAAATTAATGTTTCAATCGCTTTATGGATTTCTATTCGTAGTCATCAATGCTTGTGCTGTTTAAAACTATGCTCCTCAAAAACGGGGCGTTAACCACCAGTCCTGTCCTAGCCGTATCCTTCTATGCCTCATCTCTTCGAAAAAATAGAGGTTGAGCAATTGAGTAACAAGCAGTTCTCATCGAAAACTTCAAATGCTCCACATTGACAGCGGACATGAAAAAAATGCTATTAAAACTATGTACATAAGCAGACGTTGTAGTCAATCCCGAAATTCTGGGTTTGATATTGAGACAATGTTGGGATTGAATCATTGGTCACAGGATGCCGGATCCCAAAATCGAAAGCCCTAGTTGTATCTGATTTATTCTGGGATCGTTACCTACACATTTTCCGCGTTTTATTAATGTCTTTGAATAGCACAGTTCTTTATCGAATGCAGCAGTATTTTTCCATGAATACCCCAATAGGCCGCAATGACTTGATCTCAACGAAGGCCAACTTTGAGGAAATCGATAAATCTGCGCGGAGTAGATTAAACTCTAGCGCTACGACGGATCTTTATTATGCGAATACATAGGATACTTAATATCGCTTAAACTAAGTGGCTGAGCAAGTGACATTTCTTTTTTTTTTTTTTCTTAAGCACAATAGTGCGTGATTAAAAGATCGGTTCCATGCAGCTCTGCATCGGGCCAAGAACATCATGAGTAAATTAGCTTCTTTTCTCGATCGTTATTACGACATGGAAGGCGGCAGCGGAAGGGGGTGGAGTTGGAGCAACTAACTTGCATTATTGAAAAAATGTAGGAAAATAAACTTAAACATTATGTACCCTTATTGTAAAACAGTAGTATCTGCTAATTTCATTGTTCTGAAATAAATAGACTTTAGTGTGGAAAATTGAGAATCTTTTTTGCTCATTTTCTACTAAACCATAGTAAATTGTTATTGTAAAAGGACTGCAACGCATATACTAAAGTATTGCACTAAAGATGTAGACGTTATTTATAATGAAAATTCAACGTATTAGCAATAAAATCTTTTTACAGTGAACATGCCAATAACTTGGAAGTCTGTTATCAGACTAAAATAATCAGAATTTGAAAATACTGCTGTGTTACGCTAGTGTACATCATAAAAATACCATTGCTAATCAGTAATAAAATCAAAATTTAGATATTTACACTTACTACTGTTTTACTCTCAGCGTATGAATAAATCCATGTAACACTGATTGACTTAATTGAATGAAAATAGTCCACCATTATATAATCTTATTTGAATTGCAAAAGTAATTTTATATTAATGAATTACGATTTCTTTATCAATTTAGAGTTTAAAGGGTGGCACAATTGCTATCATATTAATTATGCTGCCATAAGAGATAAATCTTTGATAGGCATATATTATATACGTATTATAAAATGTGGAATTACAACAATGTGGTATTCCAATGAAAGTAAAGGGGATTATTCTGAAAGTTTATTAAATGAGAGACATTATTTTTTAAATAGCTTTATCCTGTTTTCATTCATGTAAGCTTATAAAAGCAATCTAGACTTGTAGTCCAGTGGCATACTCATTTAGGCTTTCATCTTAACAACATAAATGTGTATATCAAATACAGTTATAAATGGTAATTATAAGCAAAATAAATTAGCAAATATTTTTGAGATTATTTCCGATTCTAATGTGAATCGAATATAAGGATTCCTATTTGAGCTTATCTGAAAAAAAGTTGTTCTACAAAAACTGCTTGTTACTCTTTTCTAAGGATTCGGCGGTAACTTTGTGGAAGTTCATTTGTAATATAATATTATCAATTTTAATTTTGTACTTTACGCTTGTTACTCAGTCGCTCAACCTCTTTTGTGCATGTCAGCTCCATGGTGTATGTCTCGGGTTCAAGTCCCGGGGCGGACAGTTTCATGAATTGATTTATGGATTTCTGTTCATAGTCATGAATTTTTGTGAAGTATTAAATTACCTCCAACCTATCCGATCCTAAAAATGGGGTAGTGAGAGTGATAAGCTAACCACTAGCCCAGTACCAGCCCTATCCTTACATCCCTACTTTCTTTGAAAAAGAGAGGTTGAGAAACTGAGTAACAAGCAGTTATCGTAGAGAAACTTCTGTTCAGATATCTCCATTAGGAAGCCATATGATCCACACTGAGAGCGGATATGGTAAAAAAGGATACAAGGAAAGAGCTAGGAAAGGACTGGTGGTTTGATAATCTCTCGCGTTACACCATATTTTGAGGATCGGGTAATAGGTAATTTCCACAAAAAAATCCGTAAATTGATCGAAAATAAACTTATTAAGCTCATGTGTCAAGTGTGTATTTTCATTACTTATTTAATTGGTGCACGAGCACCAGTTAGAAAAACTCTGATTTAACTTATAATGAAATATTTTTTTTTACGAATTCAGCCCGGACTGATTCCGTAAAGTTACACCTGAAATTAGCGGACTGTAAAGTGTTAACAAACTTACGTCTTGGACAAAAATTACTTTTTGGCATTTTATGATTCAAACATAAATATTTACATAAAAGGATCTGCTCTGCAATGAGGATTCATTTAAAAAGCCACACTCCAATTTTACCATGGGTTATCAATGTCTGTGCATAACCGACCAGGTAAACTGTTAGTATACTCTGCTTTATAATTTTGTACTTTTTACTAAAATGATACATTTTGTGAGACAGACGTGTCAGTGTATTAATATGTATGAACCATGTGATCTTAGAGCCGTGTAATACTCTAGATCAGTGCTCGTAAACCTTTTTATACCTACCGCCCATTTTAGAATATTTTTATAATAAAATTTCCTAACCGCCCACCACGAAATTCCATCGAGCATCGTCAGTCGATATCTTAAATTAAATTATAAATGCATTTATATTTTATTCTACTATAATGGATTTCTACCAAGTAAATGCCAATTCAATCAAATAATATTCTTAATGTTGTTTTTATGATTTATTTGTTTTGTTTATGAATAATCTTGTAATCAACTACGTAGTATTTATAGCCCGGCTTCGCCCGGGATAGACATCACTAAAATTTGGACGTTGGAGTTATCTCGGTGAAAGATCATATTGAAAATTAAAAACATCACAGTGGATTCATTTAACACCCGCAAAATTAAGGCGATCAATTAAAAATGTAGAAAGTAGCAACGTTGACATAGAAATGACAGCCTGATTGACATGTGTAAATATCACTCGCTACTTTAAACCGTTTGGCAGGAGTTCTTGTAACAGACTGGCAGACAAATTCATAGTACACATCTTATAAATATTAAATAATAAATAAAATTTAATGCTACCTACTGTGCCGATTTATTTGGAGGAATAATTTGAAAAGTAATTTTTTGTAGAAATAATTATTAAACGGAAGCCCTCTAACAACAACAAAGTGTTACACTTTGAATATTTCCGAAGCTTTTGGAAAGTAATGAGTAACACCATACCAAATGAACAGATGGCGTGTTGTTACTATTTGAACCTAAAATTGAAGTTTTCTTATGTGTCATAATTATTATGCAATATAATAAAAGCTCACACTTGGTCAAAATTCATTTTAATTGCCATATTGACCATTTCAAGCTTTATTAGTATATTTTTTTGTAAAATGACTAAGTTTTTCTGAAAATCGTAATGAATTTGTTATTTATTTTTTAAAAGTTATATTAATCAAAACAAATTTCGAATGGTATTTCAAAAAAAAATGATGACATCTCTTGTCTTTTGTACGGTTGGTAAGTTACTTAAATATAAACAAACACGTCAATAATTTTATATTTAATAATGAGAAGCAAATTAATTACATGTACAGTTTGAACTACCCTTTTTTTGATTTTGATGTTTAATTAAAAATATATATTTACAGTGATATCTGATTGCAATATAATATGTGGAATTTAAAATATATATATCATATACGAAGAATACAAACCATACAGTTGCTATTTCCTTCATCTCGCCAACGCTGGATTACTGCAAATTTTATTTGACAATTTGATTAAGAATTTATTATTTGTATGTTTAATACTGTTTCCTGTTGAAATGATTTCAGTATAGTTAATCATTGGCAGGGCTCGATTTACATATAAGCTAACTAGGCTAAAGCTTAAAGCCTAAAAAGACTCTAGAATCGATCTATATATTTTTAATGTTTATATGTAAAGTAAATAATTATTCAAAAAAAAAAAAAATCGTAAATCTTCTTATTCTCATTTTTGGGCAGCGACCTACAGGTGTAAATTGTTCTATCGCAGGGTCCAAGCACCAGGCCTCGTCTCATTTACCTACTAGCTTATGACTTTTTACAATTATTCGTGGGCCTCAGTGAAAAAAGTATGAAGCAGTCCTCATTCAATTGTTCAAGCTTATCTCAAAGATGTGTTCGAATTTCGACTTTTTTTTCAGAAGCTTCTCACAAGTAGAATAGCTCAGAGCCTCTCTTCATCTAAGTCCAGCTCTGATCATTGGTATAAGAAATGAAATAAAGCTTTCTATTAATATATTTCATTTGTTTTTCAAGACTTTTATTGTTTCTGTTTTACTATAATGTTGCATGAACAAGATTGTATTAATGTTATTTTTTTGCCGTAATTGCTCTCTTGATAATCGTACAAGCTTCTGTTGTGTCGAAATACTATGTGTATATAGTAGCATTGATTTCATTCAATAAATTAAATTGAAATAGCTAGTGAGTATTTTCAACTGAAATACTTTTGTGTAACCTAAATGTGAAATATATAATTATTTTAGTTACGTGTTTTCCTGGACTCAAATTTGGGAAGGTTTGAGGTAAATTAATATAAAACAAATTTCATCATTTTTAAATATTTTTTATTTCATTTAAAACAACATAAACATGTACTTTTATAAAATATATATTGTAGTACAGCAGGAAGAGGAAAATAAAACTGCCAATATAATTATGTAATATGGTATATTTTAACTCTTATTATTTTAATTATCATGTTCCTATAGTTTTCAATGCATTGTTTCATTTCATAATTATAACATTATAATTACAATTTTCACAGTGTCGTTACGTCACTGGGCTATGCTTTTTGTTTAAATGAATTTAGAATATTTGAATGTGTTTATGAATAAGCACCCCTTGATCTATTCACGCTCCTTCTACCATTACAAATGTCATGAAACCTGTCTGTGTTTGAATTGTTTCGCCTTAGATCGTTACACGCTATAAGTATAAACTTGTTTATAATTACTTTTGGAAGATTTTGAGAAATGACTACAGGAGAGTATAAAATATCTTTACATTTTAATCGTTCTGGTGTTGAGCGGTTTTCAATAGATATAGTCGTCAACAATTGTTATGGGACACCTTTCTACACAAAAATTCCCATCAATTATTTGGTATTACATATCAGTTTGCACTATTTTTTATCGCTGACATTGTCAATATGAAGCATTGACAGCCTGCGTATTCTTTTTAACATAAAGATCCTTATATCTCTATCGACAACATTACATTAGTATATAAATTATTAATCCAAAAGTGTTCATATAATTATGTTTGATAGATGTGTTCGTTTGAGAAAATATCTATCAAATTTTAATAGTGCTGAGCGCTGACCAGTTTAAATAATAAAATATATTCAGCTTTGTCTGTATACTGTAAATTAATCAAATATCCATCTAAAACTTTTGTTCTTCCAGAATTTCACATTATCAAAATATGATATCTGAGAACACAAATAGATTTCTGGGTAAACTTTTATAAAAAATGATTTGATGTTCAATATTGTGAATTTCAAGGCATTATTGTTTCATAAAACATTTGAAATAAAGCAAAGCAGAAATTTGTACCTTTGCTTAGCATATTACTAATATTATTGAAATTATTTCATGACACTGACCACCAGGGGTCATTTAGAATATTTAGGTGAAACATCAGGGGAATGTTTCTGGTGTTTTTATTTGTACAATATCAAATGATATTTCTATGAGGTAAATAAAAGAGCATGTACAACTAGTAATTTTTCTACAGTAACAGAATGGCAGTTTTACATAAAAAATATAAATAAAATTTGATTATAAATACATATAATATAATATATGAGTATTCATTATATATACAGGCTCTAGGCAGAGCCTAAATGGAATAAGGGTTGACGGAATGTATTAAGATTTGTTTGTCATTTAAACATAAGGCTATCCCTGGCTTCCTATATCTATTCTAATATGTCTCTGTATTTCAATATATGATATAATATAAATTATGTAAATTTTTAAAATTTGACGAATAAGATTACTATATTGTGAAGACGAAGCACTGATAAAGCACTGATATTAACGACACTACGAATGTTGATTGTTAGCGACTTTTAGTAAGAACCATTTCTTTATATCAAGAATCAGCACTTTTCAATTGCTATCGGTGCCTATAAGTTAAGGATACCATTAGAGATGATCACGATCAGTGTGTCGCCGATAGCTATTTGGTTCAACCAATTATGTGTCGTCTTTCTATCTTTTAATGATATTGCTCATTGAATATAGTGTGATCTCACATGTATTATACATCGGACAGTCAAATACACAACTACTGAGTACTCATTACAGAATATACATTCGTGTGCTTACTTAATTGTACTTAAGTCATTATTTATTACATTAACTTTATTCTGAAATGAGGTTAATCGCCAGCTGGGCTCACTTCAAACACAGACAATATTCCTAATAACGATTTGTACCAAGCGTCAAGAAACTATACAAAATCAGGCGACAAAGTCAACTCTTTAGTTCCACTTGGTTGACAATCTCTATCAATCCGCCTTACAATTATGTTACAACGTGCATGATTGTATTGAAATGGGAATAACGTATCTGAACACATCGCATGCAGTTGGTAAGATAAGTTAAATTTAATATTTTTTATATAAAAGAGCACTGTAAGAGTGAAGACTGCATCGATGTATTTCTCAGGTCCACTAATTAGGTTAACTAAAATAAGTATTTCATTTATTGTGATCTACTACATACATATACTAATTGAGTAAATTTAGCAAAAGTAATCGTTAAATGAAATATATTTATATATTTTTTGTATCGGCTTTCAAGATAATCCTCGTGCTGGTAAGTTATTAAATATTAAGCTTCGAGATCGGAGCCATATCCGCCTTGCGCATGACGCAAATTAATTGACTTAATTTTCTGACCAAGATCGGGACCGGAGCGTTTTTTCGAGGGATAAGCTACATAAAAATGGTTTACAGAGGTGGTTTAACCTAATTTACACTTCCAGACCACAAAAAGTGTGCAATCTATTACGATTATTATACCACGTCATAATTATATTTGAATATATAAATAATCATTAGCGATTAAGTCGATTGAAATGACGAATCCGTTTGGCCGTCGACAATGTGACTGAGTTTATTCAAAAATATTGCGTTGACGAAAGGCGATAATAGTTGGTTATGTTTGTAGAGACGTGTCACATTGGATCGCCCTTGATTGTTCCAAGTCAGTAATTTAATAATAATGCAATCCGTGGAGTGGCTCTTATTAATCACATCAATATTGTGGCTGCAGAACGTGGTGTTAGCAGTTTAAACGCACCTTCAGTCGGTTACATTATTTCATAAGATAAAAAACGTTTACAATATTATAGGAGTGCTGAAGTAAAAAAGGGAAAAACGTTGGATTAAAGAAATGTTCATTATTGACCAATTCGATATTATTATTAACGTGCTTTCATGTAATTTAGTATTGCTCTATATGGTTTCTTAAAATATTAAAACTGGTATTTCTGTCGTTACGTTTATGTGCCTAAGTTTAAGTACTTAAATGCTCACTAGTACCAAATTGTAAATACATTTGGAACTCAATTTATATTGTACGTAAACGAGTAATCATAGCTTGGTCTCAGCTGCGCGCTTCACGTTATCAGCCAAACGTATGTCTCCCTAATTTGTCTATTTTATCTAGACATCAGTAATTAAAAGTCCTTTTCATCTAGATTTTAGTAAGAAATATTCGTGAATCACATATGTTGGCATCATAATAAAGACGAAACAGTCAGACATCGTGTTGAGCAACGAGCTGTGATATCACAGCTTTTTGAATGTATTGGAATTATTGTGTGTTTGTAGGAGTCAGATGTTTCTTTAGAAAATATCAACTATGGCTATACTAATTATATCATTACTTCCTTTATATGGTATAACGAGGTTAGGTGCATTGTATGAAATCCCGATCGACGGCTTGTATTCTTCGCGCAGTGGCGGCATCAGCCCGCTAAGGGCCTGAGTGCGCGTCGGAACTCTCGTTGGGGGATTCTTTGCATTATAATAAGTTTAGCCGAAGACGATTCGATAAAGCTTGGAATATAGAAAATATTAAAATTATTATCGGTTGTATTTCATTTTTTACTCCATTTACATTTTTTCCAGTTAGAATGTTGACACATTCGTTCCTATCAGATCGATCAGTATGAGATGTTATTTTCTGTACACTTAAAATTATCTTGGGTAAGGTAGGTATATATAGAGGATAGTTATACATTTGTTTCTTCTACGTATGCCTATCTATAATACTTTTCCTTATGTTTATTGACCTATTCAATGTCCTTACATATTTATATTATTTCATTTATATTAAATATCAGTTTAGAATTTCGTGTTTGTCACGTAGAAGAGGTCGACCAAGGTGGACAGTGTTTTTGCGCTATTTTTATACGTTTTGCATTTCATTAGACTGATGAGGTAAGCTAGGCTCGTGAAAATATCTGACGTATAAGGATTATAATATTGTTCGAAGAAACAATTTTAGTGAGAATGGAAAGGGCGATGCAAGCTGAACGGGTAAAAAAAGTTGTTTAGACAAAGCATGGCTTAAATGGAACGGTCGACCTGCCGACCTCTTCTTAGCGCAACCATATCCTACCTATGTTATTATATATTTATATTTATAATATGACAATGAACTCGAATTCATTTTATGCAAATTACATTACAGAGGATAGGATAATATTGTTAAAATTACTCAAATAAATATTTATTTAAATTCTGAATACGGGGCATTTCTGTCAAAGGTGGACCGTCTAAAGATTGAATGGTAAATTAAAAAAAAATGCACCTATATCCTTCTATACAACGATGTGTTCGACACTAAGCTTCTTAAGCCTTTGCTAAACTTTCTGACTGATATTAACGAATTGTATCACACTATCATAACATAAGAAAAAATGATTCATAATTGTATAAAATTTTGATTAAAAATATTTATAGTTAAACTTAACATTACAGTTTGGCAAATAAAGTGGTTTGATAAAAATACATAGACAAACCATAAAAGGGATATGATGTTAAGTTGAGGCAAGTTCAAAAGCGAACGGACCGTGGCCGCAATACTAATAATTATGGCAACGAAGCCATGGTCTTTGATGACCACCCTCGATATACGTTTAGGGAAATTTTTTTGTTGCAAATTAATGAATTCGGTCAACGCCGTCTTCCATAATATTTTTCTATGTTTTAGTGGATACACTAGCTAGATATAGAAATGGATATCATAGAAATGTGGTGCATTTATTTTTTTCTAATATTACTATTCGTGATGATATACACCAGTACGTTGGTACAATGAACTATTCGTTACGTTTGTGACATAGTTATTTAGGTACTTATGTTGTATAGTAATAATGTGTATAAAGGGGAGTGACCTTGAAATTAATAATTAATCTTCGACATGTTTTTGTTCCATTGCAATGAAGTTACACTTGGGTCGTCTAAGTTAGGGGCGAGAGAGCCGGCTCGAAGCGGCTCGCGGTCGATCGCTACACCGCTCATTATCGGAACTTTTTTTTTTTTATATTTTCGCAATGAATTTTAATGAGATGATGTTATTTACAAAAGTGAATTTTAATCATGTTATTCGCCCTAACTAGGTTTCAAATAGAATATATATATATATATATATGCGAACGTTTCACGTTCACACACTCATTATATGCATTAATATACATAGGAAATCACTTAAAAATATGCATAAATACACAACAACGAATAGAAAAGTGAAACTTTTATCCAAGTCTGTGTGTGAATATGTATATTCAGAAGAATAAAAATATTGATTAGCACATGTAATAAGTGTGTCTACATATTTTTATTATTTATTCATGTATATTTATCATCATTCAGATATAGAAAACTCTTCGTAGTATAGTTAAGGATATTTACAATTTTCGAGGGTATATAAACTAAACTTTAAAGATATTCTGTATGGGTTTGCAAAAAACTTAAAAGATGCTCAAGAATTCAAACCTATAATTTATAAAACAATTATCTACAACCTCTAGAAGTACATTCATGTAGTACACACATGGAAACTAAGTGACACATAGAGGTTCAGAATAAATGGTCTTGGTTTTTTATTTAATTTTTGTATTTTTACAGAGACAAGGCCATTGCATTTTATATTCTATACATATATTCAAAAGATCTAATTATTATAGGTACACGCAAAAAAACTAACTTTACCGCCAACTTCCAAGTCATATCGACCGATCTTTTATTACAATAATTACTTGTAAATTTTAGGCGTATTATGATAAATAAAAATAATATTAATGTAAGGTCTTATTTTACACGATTTTCTTTCTCAATTAGATTTCCATTATGTAATACATTGATGTACGTCATATTTATATATATATATATATATATATATAGATATATTTTAATATTATGTATAAAGTATAAATAGCTAAAGGATGGAAGATATTCTGCATGATCAGTTTTTTTTAAGTTTAATAATACGGTTCACATTTTTGTGCACGTACGCTATCAATGTACAGAATTATATTAACAATGTTAGAAATAGTATATGTGTACAAATATGTGATATATTTTCATTTTTAAATAATGATTTCTACTTATACATTTATATATAACGTGAAATATAATCATGTAGCTTTTTACGTCAAACATTAATAATATTTTGTAAATAGTTCATTTATCTGTGCAAGCGGATCCAGAACAGCAAAAAGAATGATAAATGTATGTGGGCGCGTGTTCTGCAACCTACTGCTGGATTACATCGATATATATAACGTTAAGTGATTTCTTTTGAACTCGTCTAACTATTTCGCAACTAAATTGGTGGAATTAATTATAAAAATTTGGTGGAAGAGTCTGTCGTATTGCATGCACATATGATTATAAGTGTAGGTTACATCAAACACAGAAATGTTTAAGTTTTCATTAAAGGATTTTAGAATATTTTACGATACAATTTGTATCTATGCCTTATTCGCAGGGTTGTGTCACAGTGTTTCCACTTGCAGTCTTTAAGTTTGTTTTGCCTCTCACTATCCATGGGATCAGTGGCTTACCGGACAATGGGGCAGGCGCTGGTACACCTGCCGTTCCGAGGTTCGAGTCCAAGCTGCTGCACAAATAGTCGACAACTGTTGTCAATACCACCTGAGCAACCCTTCCAATGCTCATGTTCAACCCACGCACGTATATGATTATTTACATGCTCCAACAGTCTGAGTGACCATGCATTAATTACATTATAGTATAAGAGAAACAGTGCAGCTCAAAAACGCCTCCATTCCCGCTTCGTAAACGTAATAGAGGCGTCCCTGGGACTCACCCTACGAAAATAATATCGAAATGACTAAGAACTTAGGGCAAAATTTATAGAAACTATTTTCAAAATAAATCTTAAAAAATACAACTATCTATGACTTTTTTAAAATATAGCTACGCGAAATATCTACATTTAATAATTATTTTGATTAAATTGACACTTTGCTTAATTTCGCTAGATTAGTATTCTTACTGCAGTCGGTTTCAGCCGTATGGTCATCATCAGTTTTGAGACCAAAATCGTCATCAGTAAAAATACAAAAAGAAATATGGCATTAACAATACATTAACGATGGCATAACGATCATTTTCAAATACAATACAAACAATAATAATAATAAAAACCATAAAAATAAAATACATGTAAGTATAATTAACGATAAATCTAAATTTTCTATTGAATAGAAATAATAACCTGTAAACCTACAATAACTTATTATAGAATCCAATGTAGCAAATAAATAACTGTTAATATCACAAAACAATGAGCCGGCGACGGCTTTAATTTAAAGCTTCGGCGTCCACGCACAGACTTATTCTAATAAAAAATTTCAAAGTTCGAAACTAGTATGAAAACTATTTATTTACAAGAACTTTGTCGCTATAATAATCGATTCATTTCTATGAGAAACTCATCGCAAGCCTGTGGAGTAGGACACCGGCTTTTACGCTCGCTATTCCGCGTACTAATTACTAGGATAGAGGGTCTACAATAATAGGGGTGCACAACCTACTTATCGTGAGCCAATGGCAAATCCTTTCTCAAAGACAGTATTTTATTATTTCAATGGAATCACAAATAAGCCCCCCATTTCAATATCTTTTAAATATAAATTATCGACTTAAATAAGTACATTATGATAATATCTTAATTTAAAGTTTTAGCTAAATCTTTTATAACTAAAGTGAACAAGTAAATGCGTCAGAATGAATCCGTTGAAAATTTGAGATCTTGACTTCAATATTGAATCGCTGAGAATATATTATATTTTCCCTTAAATGTGTGATGAATGCTTTCACTTATTTAGATTGACTATGATGGTGAATAATCAACGAAATCTATTTTACTCGTATAAGTGTTATGTTAAATATTATACGTATGTATTGTACAAAATAAAATATCTTATGAAAGATGCACTATAATAATAAACGGTTTTATTAACGAAAACCGTTCATGCAATTAGCTTCAATGGTGCAGTTAAATGGAATAACAGTTTTAAATTTAAATGATGAATCAAAATATAAGATCTGGAAAGCATTGTTGCATCAAAATTGTTATTTAAGACTACAAAGAGTATCCATACAAAGAGCATTGAGCATAAAAATATTTTAAAAATAAAAATATCTACTTTACAAAATTACTTTCATAGATTTGGTGCAAAATGATTTATGTAGTTTTTTTTTGTTATTTTGCTAGTAGATTTATACCAGATTTATCACTAATAAAATTGTGCACCTCCTACCTACAATGACAGATTTTCTTAACTTTTTGCTATGCAATGGATATTACTGAGACGTAAACAAAATATTACGCGGTTCCTAATCATGCAGACTTTCAAAATTTCCACCTTTGGAAGAGGTTTTTTTTTCGATTCTTTACGTAACATCGCAAATATATACTCAGTATATACTGAATTTAATCGCTTGTTCAACCGAATACAAGCACAGTGTATACATTATCAAATATTTAATAAAATATTCAGTAATTTGCATCACTCAAAAAGTTAAGAATTTCTTTAACGCACTACAAAAAAATGCCTCTCAAACACATGCTAGTGATAATGGCGAATGAGTTTTGATTTTTTGATAAGCTTGTTAACTGGTATTTGTAATTAGTCACAAACAGTAATGTTGATTCAACATTTGTTATAGAACGTTTTCGATTGTTTTTCTGTTCTGAATATTTTAAAACATATCACAGTAAACATTTTAAAACGCGTGATTTATTATTTTGTTTGAAATTCATTTAAAATCACCCTTTCTGTGACATTATCTTTGAATTATTACATAACAAAGCTACGTAAGTATATTTAAAAAATCTTTTCTTGTTTTATACGAAAATTTTTTGAATACAATATAACTTTACAAAGTTGATTGAGAAGATAACCTTCAAATGCTTTAATTCAATATTTGCAATTTTTATCTTGACATTTTTTATTACGATTGAAGCTTTTTTAACATCATGTACCGGGCAGTAGCCTCAGGTGTTACATAGTCTGTAACAAAACACCAGGCCCCATTTGTCAAGAAATTACCTTGGGATATTTTATGTCGTTACAAGAGTTGTTAGTTCGTGGTTTATTTTAGAATATTCTTAGAAAGAGCAACCGGTAACGAACAGTGGCAGATTAAAAATACCAGGTAAAAGTATAGTATATTTTTCATTTGCGGCATTTGATAGTTTTTGAAATTCTAGCATGTGTGTTTGTGGCAAAGCGTCTATTAAAAAGTATTTTTTGTTTGCAGAAAATTTTTCCTCGCAAACCAAACGATGTTTCAAGAAAATAAGCAAACGCACAGTGCTATTTTTCCCACATAAAAATTATTTCTTATATAAACAGTTGATGCATAAATTTGACCTTCTTTATGATTTATTTTATCCTTTCAAAAGATTTTCAAATGTAACAATAATTATAAACAAGTATTATGCTCAAAATAGATAATTATTTACATGTTATAGAAAATGTTTAATGTATATTCGTAGAAGAAATCGAAAGTAATTAACTTTATTGATGGTAAATTGTTTCAATTTATCTCATATTTTTAACGTCATAGCACCCTTTAATGTTGGATTGCTTTTGTGTTTTGTAAGGATATATTCTGTTATACTAAATATTCAAACTGTGAGTTTGCTAATTTTAGATTTTATTGCTTGTGTTACATGGATAAAATTTCCGAAAGCAAAATGTTACCAGGTAATAGACGCCTAACAATTCTACGAGCAGGCTTGCGGGTTGCGTGAGCATCAGAAGCGGTCCCCCGTTCGGGAGCCGGCGCCTCTACTTGTCCTCTTCCAGGAGTACCAGATCGTCAGCCACCACGTCCGATACGTGGAGATAAATGATCCAGTACATCAGGTTGAAACAGACGAAGCACACCGGAAACACGATGCGCGAGTATTTGTCAATATCCGAAGGTGTGATGCCGAGCAGCTTGTTGATATCCTGATATAAAAAAACATTCTTTATGGAATATATTTCAATTTTTATAAATTTTTCTTAAAATAAAATCAAATGCTTTTAAATGTTTTTTGATCGATTATATTGAAGACATAGCAAACTTACTCCAATTTATAGAGTGCAATGAAACAATTTGTAGGAAAGACTTAAAAATTACAGTTAAAATGATATTACTTAAAAACTTAAATTAATATTTATTCATAAGTAATTGGATAAGCATTGAATATTGAAGAAAAAATCAATCGACTTTTCAAATGGTATAAGACATAGTCTCCACATTGAAATAAAAGATCTTTTTTTTAATTTATAATTTGCATCTACGATGAAAATACAGTAAATTTCAAATAATGTAGTTCCATTCAAATTCAATGTATATTTATTTTTAATTTTTTAATTTGCAATATTTTTCTTACTTTTTTTGGACTCATCGTTAGATTGATTCATTGAATTAATTCACATATTCCTTTAACAGTTGAATAAAAATGGAAAGAATATTAACTTACCAAATAAAATAATAAACTTCCTTGTAAATCTGGTATTTTGGTAAATGGGTATTTTTCCAGATAAATTTTAAAATATCGTAATTGCGTTTATTTTAATTTTAGTTTATGATAAAGGTTTTTTTTAAAAAATCCCGAACCGAGAAAAATATTGTACATTTGACTGAATTAAACAGCATGTAAAAGCGTTTTAAAAGATTCATATAAGTGATTTCTATCAGAATAATTTATAAAACAGGTAAAACAATTTTTGATTCACGGTATAATATTAAAAAGAAAATATTATTTATATTGGATCAAGTAAGTCATAGTTTACCTTATACTGAAATGAGTTTAAGACAGTTATTATTGTAATTAAAATTTGCTTTTAATACTTTGATAACTGTATTTTATTCAGTTTTCTTTTATTAAAATTCAAGGGAATGAATATATATAATGTATTAAGATATTATATATATATATATAGGAATAATGATTCAATTTTATTTATTGACAATAACTATTCAAGTAAAGGCGTTTTTGAATCATTTTGTAAGTTACTGTGGGCAAGACAGCTTATATTGAAAAATAAATAACAGCTAAATAAATATTTCAAAGCCATATATGGTGAGTTTAAATGAACTATTAAATTGAGAAATTATTTTATTTCTTTTATTGAACGGTTTAATTATATTGTAAATACCTAAATTAATCAATTTTTGATTTTTATCTTTAGAAATGATTAAATCACTTACCTGTACGTTGTACCACGACAATGCATTTTTATGTCAACCGATCCGAATTTAATAGTCCGTCTTTAAAATCACCTATAGATAGCTGATTTGGTTAAAGAGTAATAATTTTAAAAAAACGCAGCGTATCATAAAAATAAAAAAGAGACTAAATCATATAAAAAAAATATTAGTAATTAAAAAATTATAAACATCGCGCGAAATACTTATTTTGTAACCAAAATGAAAGAACTAAAAAATCTGATAAATTAGCATTACATGATTGCATGCCATTACGCAGAGCAATAAAATAATAAATATTGATACGATTAAAGTAAGCAATAATAAGTCATGCCAGATTGAAATTCGCTTTGAATCAGCGAAATTGAATATTATTGAATATTCGATAACAAAAATTTAATAATTATAGAAATACTGCAAATATTCAACTGAAAAAATGTAATAATAAGTCACATTATACACACGCTATGCAGGCAAGATTTTTCAGCAATATTTATATTATTAATAATAGTTTGTAAATAAATTTAACCGAGATAATATATTTTTTCCGCCCAATCAGCAAAAAGTATTAAGATACATAATATTTGTAGAACTAAATTTATTCTTTTATTATTATTCTTTTCATATCGAATCAGTATAAATTCGCAAATGCAATCACATAGAACATTAAATCCATAAACAAGAAAAAATAACAGTAATAAATAATAATGTTAAAAAGAAAATCAATCAAAAATAATAAATTTCGCAAATAAATTAAGAAATTGTTTATGTAATATTTGTAAATAATGATTCAATTATGCGGATGGATAGCGACTAAAAAATCAATTTTATAAATCTTCAAAATCAAATTTTTTGAACAGTGAAACATTTGCAACGCGCTAAATTCAGCAAAATGTATTTTTAACATCGCAAGCAATTTTATTTATTATATTAGTATATGCATATTTTGACCGAACCTAAAACTGCCCTGCCCACATTAAATAAAAATGCGTTGCAAATAATAGGGGGAAATATAAATATTAATGGAATTAATTTTAACTAGTAATTTTAACTCGGGAAAGTTAGATTTAAAATAAAGTATTGGTTTGTTACTAACGATACAATAAAATCAAGTGTTACTAACGATTATACCGATATTTTTTAAACTTTGAATGCATTTTCAGCTTACCCATTTTAAAAACTGTAATAATTTGGTATTTTTTAAAGAAATTTCAACTCTCAATTTTTATAAATTGTTTAAATGAGAACAAATATTTACTCTATGGTGTCATTTATTATTGCATGAATCAAAATGCAACCTTATGACAACTAGAAATATAGATTTTTATTAAATACTACCTACTTAGAAACTACAAATGACAGGTTTTGAGTAAAAATATTATTACTATTAAAGGAATATGGAATAATTAAAAGTGAAACGAGTCTTTGAAAATTTAATATTTCAAATTAAAAATTGAGTGAAAAGTTAAATTATTTAGTTGTATGAAATATAAAGAATTTTTATCGTACGATTTGTGATTTTTATTTTGAAAATTTAATTATGGTTAATATAGTATTATACTTTTTAATACATGCAATTGGTTTATTTTGAAAGAAAGTTCGTACAGTAAAAATAACTTATATTGATTTAAAAAATTTCTGAAATAATTAAGTTCTAAATAAAGCCTACATTTCCAAACCCTAATCGTTTTTCTATTTTTTCAAAAATAAAGTTGTATTTAATTTAATATTGTTGTATTACGCTATTGTTTAAAAAAATATTCGAAATTATTTGGATGAAAGATTTCGATAGAGTTACAGAGTAGGTTTTTTAATCCAAGGTAATGAGTGAGTTTCAAGATGTTGGCTTCAAATGTATCGGGTATAGATGTGGAATTCCTGTTTACCTTGCCAGGGTGTATGAGGTGAGCTGGTGGTGCGGGTGGATTCTCTTCGTCAGCTCCTCCCCGCCCTCCATTGATCGTGTTCTCCAAAGTGCCGCCTTTGGAGTGCGCTTTCGGATCGTGGACTTTGAACCGCACCTCCTGGAACAAGCGTTCCCCTAACGAGTATCTGTGGATATGCGCTGCCTCAATTGACCAACGCCCGAGCGATGGCATTCGAAAAATGATGTCAGGTCTTTTTACCAAAAATAACCAACCACCACATTGTCTGTTTGTTTAAATTTTGAATTATTAATTAGGCCTCATTAATTGCGCGTACAAATATTGATTTTTAAAAATACTCTGATTTGTTAAATAAAATTCAAAATCGAAAGAATACTGACGGATGTTTTATAAATCCTTTAGCGTAATTGTATCCCTTTAAAACAGATTAAATATTACTCTTTTCAAACATGTGCGTTAAGTTTGTATTGATTGTTTAAGATTTGACATTTCTTTTCCTAACACTAATTATTTCTATCATACAATAATTCTTTTAAAGTACAAGTGTAATTTAATATAAATTTTCCGGCAATTAAATTATGAAATAAAGGGATCGAATTTAACATTAACGATTTTCTTTCAGACGTGTATGTTAATAAGATAAGGTGATTATATTAATTGAGATCTCACAGAATAAAATTAAAAGGCTTTGAAGAAAAATACATTTTTGTTAATATTGTTCCTATCCGAGTAAAATATGTTTTCTGTAAAGCAAAAAAATAATATATAAGATACACATATTGTATTTTTTGTTGAAAATATTTTAAGCATTACATGATTCATTGTTATCGAAAAATCTGTATGAGTATTAAAAAACTTGAAGTGAAGTTTTAATAAAAATGATGAAAACATTCCACTTCCAATATTAATTAACTGAAATGAGATACCAACCTGAAAGAAATGTTGTCGGGGTGAAAATGATTCCTCTCAATTTTAGTTTGTAAAAGAAAACGTGTATTATACTCAACTTACTGGAGCTGCTGAAACACCTTGCTAAAATAAAAGTTGGACAAGGGAGAAAGTATGTAACAATTAGGAACAAAAACATCTTATTTGCCACCATTTCATGGGTTTCGTTCATTGAACGCTTCGAAGAATGTTAAATAAATAATCGTGCAAAAACTACAAAGCATCGTTTAAAACAAAGATCAAGATAATTACAACGACTATTGAGATGTGTATATCTGCTGTCCTACCGGGTATCAAACCTAGGCTCCGCAGCTCGGAATTCGATCTTAAATTATCGACTGTGCACTACGACAGTTCCAACATGCTGGCAGTAAAGATGTGCGGGCGCAAATATTATTTCTGTCTGGACTTCAATATTATTGCGGTGGTTTTTTTTTATATACTTACAGACGATCTTCCTTGGGGTCCTTGTCGACTCATGGTGCCACCTTTGGACCCATGATCGCCCGGTGGGGGTCCTTCCGCTTGCATTTTCTTCTCGGCTGCTATTTTTTGAATAGCCAAAAATCTCTGCTTCCTCATCTGAATCCGTTTAGCCATATAACCGACCGTAGCATATTCTGAAAAATAACCGTTTTGACGGCATCACGTATACCTAATCTAAAGACAAACTTCATTAAAAAGTAAACCAAATATATTTACAGTTTCTAATTACGGGTGGATTTACGAAAAAAATACAAAAATTAGCGAGACAAAGAGTTCTGACTATTGAAGATACGTCATCCATGACGTTAACTTTTCTAAGACTAATTGTGACAAAATCAGTTGTTATTAAAGGTATAATTGCAACATCGTCCCAACTGAGTGGATTAAGTCGAATACGCATGTGAGTCAACGCACAGTCAATAAACATACTCTTTCTACAGCGTAATTGTATCTCATGGACCTACGACATCAGAAGGGGATAGATATAATATCATACCGAGAGAGATTCGACTAACACAATTTATTCCCTATGAGCTATAACAATTCTTAGGTATCGGTCAAAATATCTAAATCGTTTCGCATTGCATTATTTTGTCGACCGCTATCGCCGATTTAGTTATGTTCATATTGATAAGCTAGTTAGGTATAACAGACATTATAGTTAACGCTTTGCATTTAATTAAACCAGTAAATATCTTGATATTTCCATTTTTGTTTGGAGAAAGCATCGTCGCAAGCAGTTCACATTTTTATTGTTTTGGATAAATTCGCAAGCAATATTATTTATAATAATGATTAATATTTATTGAAAATATTAAAACACTTTTTAAAAAAGTACTGCAAACGTATTGGATCTAGGCAAATCATGAGACCCTGATCACAAGTTCGCTTCAACAAACAAACTTTGGATGTTTTCAAAGATATTTGTGACGTAAAGTGCTCTTGAATTTATTCTTGAAATTTTTATACAAGACCGCACTTTTGGATCGATTAATTTTAAAAAACCACTCGATAAATATTATAATCGTCCCTCTGAATCAAAGGTCCATGAGAAGCCTTAGTCCGATATGTCTGAAGATGCGCACGAAGATATCAGATGACCTAGAAAGCAGATGTCAAAACTAAACTATTTATTGACGTAATGCTTTATATATATATATAAACATAGATAAATGTGTATATATATTTATATAATATTTGCTTTAGTGAAACCAGGAAACTTCGACTATCCGAAATATTGATTAACGTCATCTGGTGAAAATATTGTAAAATAAATAATTTTAACATATTTATAATTAGATTATGTATTATTACATTAATTTTGGTGAAGCCATCGGACAGTTGAAGTTTAAAGGTTATTTAAAAATATTTACCACTGTTATTTGTTTGTATATTGTCAAAAAAGTCAATCCGAAATATTGTTTGGATAAAAAATATATATCTGTAACTAAATGCAAAGAGATCATTTTGTGATCTTTTGATGCGTAAAATCAATAAGAATATTAACTAATATGTAATAGTTATTTTCTTTCCGTACATACTCATAATTGGATTCTAAAAAATAAAAATTAGTTTTTAATAATAAACTGATTGATCACCGTAAATGCAGATTGTGCCAATTCTATCGCAGGTATTGAGTTCTGGTAATTAATTTTTATTGTGATCATTACGTATAAATCAATATGTCAAGTTAATAATCAATAGAAATGTATTCGGGTAAAATATTTTCAACGGTATTTTGACAGCAAAAACATTCAGTGTTTTAAAACTACTGTGAAAAAAAATATTGTGCACAAGCCAACGGAGTCAGTTGTGCAAATATTTGTTTTCCTAATAAATGCAAAACATGGAGGATAATGTTGACAAAACTAATGCAAAACCAAAATGAGAACAAATCGACCAATCAAAAGGAAATTGATTTGGCAGAATAAGTTCATTCCTCCAGACTTTGAAAGGAATGAATTTATTCCTTTGTTATACATGGGGGTCAAGGACATATGATGATGATAAGCATTCGCATTTAAACCTTACAATACTTTATTTTTTGCTATGGTGATAAATAATTTGAATATCAATTGTTCACATAAATTATGATCACAATAAAGGTTTTGTACCATTCCACAGGTTTCGATATTAAACGATCGTGTTTTTGAATTTAGGCATCATCAGCTAGGAGCCCGATGATGCCAAAAGGGGAAAACAGGGTTGCTTAATACCTAAATATGTAGAATTGCACAACACATTTTCGTGTTCTTAATCTATTTGAAAAAGATTGTAGTCTCTAAACTGTAACAGTGACGCCGATACCCTTAGCGGGGTGGCCACGGCTTGGCAAAGCATACCCTCCAGCCCACTCTATCCTGACGGAAATCCCTTGCATATCTGAAACAAATTTATATCATCTACTCGAGGCTTTATTATTAGCCGACCGGATTCAATACATAGTTGTTTATTCTTCAAGGGACGCAGTGGAATGTTTCCCGTGAACAAATAAAATATACATTTTGAAACCGGGTCGGCAATAATGGAGACTCAAATAGATGACAAAACTTATTTCAATTTAGTGTTACAATCTAAATTCAATCTGACACAGTTAATGCTTCCACAGTTACAAAAAATAAAAAGAATCATACAGTTGAATAAAAGACTATTTAGGTTTTGTCGTGTAGTGGGCTCCGAGTGTCATGTTGTGGACAGTGGTGTTTTGTCTACTACACGACAGAACCGAAACTGTCGTTTATTCAACTGAGCTAGCAATGCTCGTGAAGCCAAGATATTACAAAAATATTCTCAATTGATAATTGAGCTTTATTTTTTGAAAGAATTCCTTGCGCAGCTAAGCGCGTGTGATGCGGAATTGGTTGCAAATTTAAATTGGTGAATCACCCATTAAATTCTACCTATGTGAAGTTTCGTTATTTGACAGATATTCGGCCCGTTAAGCCAGCACTATTACTCAGGACAAATACTTTTTGAATTTATGACAATCCCTCGAATGGAGAGATGATGGCCTTGAACGTTTCCATGAAACGCAGTATTGCATGATTTAATTTATTAAAATGTGTGGCAGTTGT
Organism: Himalopsyche phryganea; assembly: GCA_022494535.1. Taxonomy (NCBI): domain Eukaryota; kingdom Metazoa; phylum Arthropoda; class Insecta; order Trichoptera; family Rhyacophilidae; genus Himalopsyche; species Himalopsyche phryganea. Next base: position 3,161,535 of record JAGVSL010000019.1, on the reverse strand, counting down.
CGCTCGACAACTCCCCTACATTTCGCCGCAGAGTGGGACTAGCGTCCAAAAGTATGATACGATTCGACCACCACAATTGAACATCCCTCTCTGCTACAAACGGGGGCATGTATTCATGTTTCATTACAAGAATATGATTGCGTATAGTGGGCGTAAGAATTGAATCATTGATCATGCGTTATCCCAACGACGCCACGCCCCGGTTAATTACATTATTGTAACATGTAAAACCAATTATATTATCATCATCATCATCTTCAACCAAATTCGATCCACTGCTGGATGAAGGTCTCCCCAAGCCGTTTCCAAATATCTCTGTCCCTGGTAAAGTACATGGCAGCAATTCACCAGGGACAGAGTACAATTATTCAACTATATTATTGTAACATGTAAAACCATTGAATGTGTTTGTTGTGTTTTTACCCAGTAGACTAGCAAAAACCATCACGAAACATGTGCCCAGGTAGACGTCGATCGATTTGACGTATGATATCTTGGGTAGGGCAGCGTTGGTCGAGGACATTAGGGTAGTCATGGTGAGCACGGTGGTGACGCCAAGGGCCACCCTCGCAGGGGTTGCGTTCCTGTTCAGCCAGAACGACACCCAGGAAATGATGACGATCAAACCAGACGGGATGTAGATCTGGATGAGGTAGTAGCCCATCGAGCGGACGAATTGGATCTCGCACGCCAGCCGTGAGTAATTTCCTAAGGCGACGAAATCAATACAAACAACCAATTAGTTTGATACAAAAACGGTCAAATTCTCGTTTATAATTGAACCAATTATAAATTTCAGGTCAAATCCTGTTAAAACCAATACCACGGAGTCTATAAATTTAATTTTTAGAAAGATTTACTTCCATGTCGGCAAAACGACTGAATACAACTTTTGACCAAACTATTTACATTAATCGGTGTTTGTTCTAACGGGATTTCAGCTGTATTGAACGTTTCAATATTTTGATTAGTTTATTTATATAGAAAAAAAACGTCAAAGGGAGAGAGATATTCGGAATATTTGTAAGAACCAAGCTCTAGTTAAGTAGCGCGACAGCTTTAAGGAACCACTAACTATTATGTACAAAGATATTGTACAAAGATATTGGCATAATATGCATCTGCATTTTACGTCTAAAACAATCAATATGTTCCTATGATGTGATTGTTGCCTAAAATTTCATTTATAAACTATTAAAATCTCTTATATTTGCCGCCATAAAACCGTTTGGTTACTAGAGATATATATAATACCTTTCTCCCCTTAAATTTTAAATAAGTTATAAAAATAATTCCACGTCCCATTCCTTAAAACCGCTGAATCTTACGGCTGTTTGACGAAATCAACTCGATTTTATTTTCGCACGTCGGTTTTAATTGAATTGAAAATATATACCGATGCAAATGGACAAGTGTAACTGACTAACTGCGATATGTATTTAATACATTTAAAAGGATTCTGCATTTATTCTGTCAGTTTTATAGTTGATTTATAACGAAAAGTAATAACGGTTCGTTATAAATATCTTTCATTGAATAGAAATCATTCCTATTGAGGTCCTCAGCAATAATAATGCACTATTCAAAAAAAGATTTAAAAATATTTTTTTTAAGTGTCGAACTAAAACAAACACAAAGACGTACAAAAGCACACAAATCCGTGCACTGAGTGATTGAACGTTTCTAAGCTATGAGACTAAGTGGATACAAATGAAAGTGTCAACACAGGTGGGTTTAATATTACATTTGCTCTGCAATATTTTGTAATTAAATATGTACACAGCATCGAGGTCCATAATAACGCAGTGTTTTCAGTGAAAATCCAGCACAGACATCAAGCGTTGTGCTATGTGCTGTGCGTTATATTCTGGAATAAAGCTTTAAACCGGAATTATTGCAGTGTTTATTATTTGCCAACGTATTCAATGCAAAATTCACTGCACTAACTAAACAAATGACTGAGCATATTAAAAAAATGTGGCTGACAAACTTAAATAATGCTCGTCAACTGTGCCAAATATATTTATTTTCACTTTGATAAATTTAAACTAGTCGATAATTTTTTAGCTTTTTTGCCAAAATAGCACACGTGATTAATCATACAATGAAATTATTTCCTTCATTATATTTGAATACAATTACTACAGACAAATGAATGAGATTTGACTATAATAGAGAACACATTTTAGCTATTTTCAAACCTAAATTTTCGTGACTAATTGAATGTTTGTTTTTTCATTTTATATTGAATTTTGAAAAGTTGTTATCGTATACGTCCAATGTTCAAATTAAAGAAAAATTTCCATGCTCCAATATGTGCTAAGTATATGAAATTGGATTCGAATTTAAAAAGAAATAAAACCATTCTATAATACAAGCATAAACAAACACAACATTCGTTTCTCGCTGGCATTTTCTATAAGCTCGTTACAGCGCATCACGCCTGTTTAATGTATTTTCATCAAAATAATTACAAAGCTGCGAATAGAGCGGCAAACGTCCTCGTTAGAGCCACTTGATTGTGAATGTTATTTAAAGTAGTGTTCAATATCATAATTAAAGATGATCGCAGATTTCGCATGTTTTCTTCTATATATAAAAAGGTTAAATTGAAATAAAATAATGAAAATAAGAAACTATACTAAGGCTACTGTTGTAGGTTGTAGTATTATTAGAGTAGCGACGATTTTCCCACTGTTGTTTGATAATAAACGCAAAGGTCGACTCTTTTCATATGTATGTATATGCAAGTCTAACAAAAGGCTTACATACCAAATGCTGCTTATGATGATCGTGGATCTGGCATAAAGTAATCAAAGTTGATTAAAATAAACATGATGACTTTTATTTAAAAAAAAATTATTGTAGTAGATGTAAATTTCTTCATCTTAAAAAAATCTAATAACAATTAAAATTTTGAATGAAATTTTTGAAAAATTGGGTGATTAATATTATAATTAATATGAAATTTTTTTAAAATTAATTTTGATGGAAAACTATTTAGTTTTCTTATTTTCATTATGTTAAGCTAATTCTTGTAATGAAAATGATATTAATCAAAAATGTATATCAAATTAATATTGAGATTCACACGGAACTTGATATATTTGTTGAACTTTTGCAGATGATGAAGAGATAATATAAAATTCGACCAAGCTGATGGTTGTTGTTGTGTAATGGCGCGGGCTTACCTGTCGTCAAGCTGATTTCCATGGCGCGCTGTCGATGGCCGAGCACTTTGAACTGGGGCAGAGACACCTCGTTGGAGACGCCTACCGAGTTGGGCCCTTCGTTCCACTTATAGCGGATATCCCTCATGGTGTAGCCGACTGTATATATTTCAAGAAAATAAATAACCCCGGACCCATTTTAGTGGGTTTTGCGAAAGTATTATCGGGTTTGGGGGTCTACACTTACCTTCTGTACGATTTGAGTTACTCGTTTAAACCGAAATGAGAATAAAGAACAAAACGATGGAAAAAATTATATGTATGTATAATATAAAAATAAATATTGATAAATTGTGCATCCTTAAAATGAATGATATGAAGCTGAAAGCCGAAGAAGCCGACTGACGAGCGTCGACAGAGCGATTGAGATGATAACAATATCGAGAGTGCGGTCGGATGAGAACCGCAGCGTCGCGGGGTCGGCCGTCGGCCTCCGCGTCCGGTGTGTGGTATGTGGTGTGTGGTGTGTGGCGTGTGGTATGCGGTGTGTCGTACGACACACACGTATATACATACGTGTGACGGGGATGGGAGTGGGTCGCGTGGTAAGCTAATGTCGGCCTCCTTTAATGGCGAGCGTGCACTTGCCGCCGACACGCCCGCGGCTGTACCTGTGCTCAGATTTATTTCTGTCGCCCGCTGCCTGTGGCCCAGAACTCGGAATTGTGGTAGCTGCACTTCGTTGCTCATTCCGACGCTACTGAGTCCGTCCCGCCAGAAGTAGCGAATATCGCGCATTGTGTATCCGACTCCAGAGACAAACAAGAGCAAACACACAAAATGCCGTCATTTACATTTACATTTACAACATGACACCGTCCACCTCGCTACGGCTGTACTAATTTAAACCACCGGCCAGGCGGACTTGCGCCCGCTCGCCCGGTTACAATTAAAAGCTCTCCTCGAAGAGCCTTTTATTGCTGCTCTACTGGTGTGGTATGTTCAATGTTCAATCCGGATCGGAAGCTCGATGCCCAACTTATTGTCAGGACTTTTTAATGATCGATCAATCGGTCACACTAAACAATTGTATCATTGAGCGATCAATCACAAACGATGCACGTAAATATCTTTATTTGTGCCATGACACTTCCGAACCAGATTTCAATGGATGATAGAAATATAAAGCTAAATTTGGCATGGAAATTTCAATAAAATATCAAAATTATCATAAATGATGTAGGTTGTCTAAAACTTATGCTTTTACTATAATTGAGAAATCAAAACTCTGAATAATTAATTAATATCTGTAAACAAAATATTAAAATAAATCATAGGATACTGAAATAAAATAATAGGATAAAGTATTTAATAAAGAAGAAAAGTGACCACTCACTCAGCCGTGCAAAGCTTGATAGTAATTCAAAGCTGAAATAGCTAGTCAGCAAAAATCAAAATGAATATTGTAAAATAAATCATGCGCTTAATAAATAATGTGAAAAAAGTGATAGACAAACACGATGGGCGGTGAAAGAAAAGCGTGCGAGGAAATGCGGCAGTGGTCGCCATGCATGCTCCGACAATAAACAACATGCTTCAAATGAGATTGAGGTATAATGTTGTATCTTTGTTTATAATCCACAAAATGGCGACTTCCCCGCCACGACACTCGGCGGTCGTTTCGCGCACGGTCTACAGCCGGGACCCCTCTGGCGGATTCAATTCACTTTAGTATTACCATTTACCATTACTTCATACATAAAGGGTTTGATGCACAATGCAGCGATTTTCGTTATCTTTTCGTCAAAGTTTTCAAACGTAAATGCTAATATGTATTCTATATTCCATTGCCACTACTGAGGTAAAAATTTGGAATGAGGTGTTGTAATTTGTTTGCCTTCTCGTCTGCAGGTTACGGTTCTCTGTATTTTATGCAGACCCGGTTCTTCCGACAACTTTCAGTGGTTCACTCTTCGAATCAGTAGCGGGTTCGATATTCAACGTTACGCGGACAAAGCCGCTTGTTCTTTTCACATTATTACGACCTATTGTCCCAGCCGTTTCTTTTTTTTTGTGGAGATCAATGTCAAAATGTTTGCGTCAAAGGTGCATGGTATTTTTAGCGGTACATTGTAGTTAATCGGTCGGCTAGGAATCACACTAATTAGCAAAATGTCTCGAGGTGAGCTGGGCAGAAGTAAAGGGGCTATTGTAGCGTTTTAATGTCACAATATTAGTTTGTGCCGATCAGTGGTCACTGGTCAGATCATTTAGACACAGCTATCCTATAGACAGAGTCTGCCTTCCGCGGGTGCTGTACTTGAGAAGGAGACCGACATTTAACCAAATCAAACCAGAATATAATCAAAATTATACATAAATATGAACATATGACCATCATAAATTAAACGATGTTAAAACATTTCAAATTATTTTACCAAATCTTGATGGATTCACTATACACTGCTAGATATATTATTTTGTAAGTAAATTTAATTTTAATATTATTTTAATCGATATCTAGAAGTATATTGATCACCAAAAATGGTAGAATAATATTTTTTTTATGATGAGATTGAATAAAAATTTTATAAAATGAAAGATAATTGATTACGAAAAAAAATGTTTTTGAATGTTGAAATAAAAATTAAACAAAAAATGTCGTTTCTTCTTTTTAAAAATATCGCAGAAACTATGTGTTTTTTCACAAAACAAATGATTAATTTATAGAACATTTTTTTTTGAAAACAGGGCAGGTACATAGTAAAATATTTATTGTATTTGGTGTAAGTAAGAACATTTTTGACATGGTTTGAATCAGTTTGGAAGTCTTTTTCGAAGCAATATGAATACAAGATATTATTTTTTTTCGGCACATTGTATGCTTATTTGAAGTTGATTGTGTCGATTGGCATTATTGAGAAAGTAATTTTTTAAAAAAGTAAGACTTGCACTGAAACAGTCACATAAACTAAATTATAATACATTGTTGATATGACATAAAGTTATAAAGCGTTAATTTAAGTGTAAATACAGTCAGTATAACAAGGTGAATTTTATTGAATACAAACATACTAGATAAATGAGAAACAAATATGTGTGGCTAAATCTCTAAATAAATGAATATCTTACTATTTAATTGATTTAATAAAAAAACCAAAAGTTTGCAACAAGTAAAAAATGTTTTTAAAAAATTTAATAAAATTTATCGTTTTTCTTTGTATGTTTCTCATTTTGATGATGTTGCTTGAAAAAATTATTTTCTCAAAAATGATTTCAAAAATCAATTTTTTTTAACTGAAAATATCGTTAATTTATACAAGTAAAACATTCATAGCGGGAGTCGAACCCGCTGACCGATGTGCACACGTGCGACACTCAAAATTAAAATCAGCCATCAATGTGAAAGGAGTGTATGCGAATTTAAGGACTGTAATATAAAATATACTTACAACTCTCGATTTCTATGTGGCAGAGTTGTCGATCCATAGGAAAATACTGTAGGTTCATTGGGCATGACGCTGTTATGGTTAATCTGCAAGAAAAGAATAAAATTATTAAACTTTAAACTTTAACAATTCTTAGTTAAGTTTACTGCTGCCGTGGGTAGCAATAGCGGTCGACTATTTCAGAATCAGTATAGCATATTAAATATCAGTATTAAAATAATTCATAAAATTTCAAGATAATTACGGTCAATAGAGGTCGCAAAAACCCGTTGAATAATTCAATACCATTGCTTAGATATTTCATATTAATTACCGGTATTAAAACAACATTAAATCATATAAATAAAATTTTGATTTTCATTAAAATAAAAAAAATGTTTTTATGCTGGAATCCATCAATCCTTATCGGATTTTTAAACAAGTAAGTCGGAATGCAAAACTGCCTTTGGAAACTTTGAAAATTTGTTGGATTACGTCGTGTATAAGTCATTCAATAATTATAGCGTTGTTAAATTTTTTGTTAGTGATTTCAGTATTAAAAAAACAGCTGGAATACCGGGATCCCGGTTTCGGTAAGCCGGTATTTAAAACACTAAATACTCTGTAAACTGAATCCGTTCTTTCATATGTGTAATTTATTATATTTATATGGTATGTAGAAATAGTCATTAATGAAATACCTTTTAAAATCAATTTATCGCTTTTTTTGTCGGATTAACCCCAAAAATAAAATGTACATTTAAGAAATAAAATTGTTAGGAAAAAAGTCATTTGAATTGTTGTCTCCATGTCATATTACGAGGATATGGAAAATCTACGACGAGTTCTAGTTAGCACTCTTTATTCTCAAAGTATACGTTTTCATGTGTACGTTAATAAGTGAACGTATTGAAAATGTATTTATTAAATAAAATAAAATTGTAAGATAACAACAAAGTTTTTGTATGCTAATAGTGGAAGCCTGTTAAAAGTGATAAAATCACCTAGTTAGTTGTGAAAATCTATTTCGCATATCAGTGGTAAAGCTATTAGTAAACCCATTAGCCTAATAACGTATTGCTGCATCACGATGTCATTTAAATCGAATTCGTCAGCATGACATGAAGGAAGGAGGTATCTGAGGCATTGAGGCGCAAACGTTGGCACCGGTAATTATCGAGTCAATTTGCACGTAATACTAATTATAATTGGCTACCATCACGTCATCTCAGGAGTGTGCATTTTGTCAGGCAATGCGATATGATATGTGGTAATTACCCTACGTTTTAAAACAGGTTTTTTTCTATAGGGTTGTAATCACACAACCTCAGATTACAGCCCTTGAAAGTGAAATCTGAACATTTTTCGGATTGATCGGCGATTATAATTAATAGTCAAACAGTGGCTTCCCAATAACATAATTTTTATAAATTCAAGCCACGTAAGGACTAAGGCTTGAATTGTTCATACATCGTTTTTTCTCAGAAGGGAAATTATGTTTCAAATTGATCGATGCATAAAACTGAATAAAGTGTTTTATTTTCAATAAATTAAGTTTGTAGACATTTTCGGTTTTTAATTATAATTCAGTATCGATAGATATTTTCCTGTTTCTTTCCGTTAGATATAATGAAAAGACTGCTTACACATTTTTTTAAAATTCTTTTTTTATAGTTTTACATACATGTGCCACAAAAAAGGTGGTACATCCATTGAAAAGAAATCTTAATTAAATATTATCTATTGAGAAAAAATAGTTTCAAAAAGAAAGTCGAAGTATTTACGTTGTTGTAACGTGTTAAATTATTTGCGAGTAGACTTTTGAACATTTCGTATTCTGAAATTTTTTAAAAAAGGCTTAATTTTATTTTAAATGTACGAAACAAAAGAATTGCATTGCTAAATCACATAATTAATGCAATAAGCAAAGGTAAAGCTTTCGTGCACATGATCAAAGCTCGTTTACGTCACTGTGAATTCTCGCCGGGATAAAAAAAAATTCGCAATGTGAAACAAGGCTTTTCCCTTTAGAGAATCAAGCACAATAATGCACGATGATTTACCATTTAAAATTATTTGTATCGAAACTAAACATGATCGAAAAAATCACACAATCTTAATTATCAAGAAGTTACCATTAATGGACTTTTAATGTAGCTATATTTGTGATTTCAGATTAGTATTTATTGATTTGTAAGAGGTCCTTAACATTTTAATTGTAGACTATTTTATTTGATTTATGTAAAATTTGTTTGATGATCAGTAATTTATTGTCTTAGTTCATGAACCAACTGTTTCTTTCGTAATACTTCGTAATACTTCATTTTTAACATTCAATTTTATATAAATAGCCCTGTTATGTTTGTATTTTTAGCAGTTGATAATGCTCGTGGTGAGCGAAATTGGTCCTGATCATTATACATATGTGGTAGTAGTACAAATGAATTGTATTTTATTTTTTAAAATATAATGCCTTTCCACGAAGAATTGACAGTTGCTTACACCTTAAAAGTGATGAACATAGATGTAATGGCTACCTATTTATTGATCTATACAAGTACAGCTAATTCGCAAATAGATTTCTGAAGTTTGCTTAGCGATGAAATCAAAAATGCATATTTATTACTGATTGAATTAAAATAATATTGTCTCAAATTCCTTTGTATTTTAAAAAATTCAAGTTTTCTCTGCTAATGTCAATTAGATGATGATTTGAAGTTTTAACATTCGATTAATTGAGTAATTTTTTACATAAATGTTGCAAGTCAACTTCATAAGATCTGCAAAAAACAATTGAGATCTAATCCGTGTCACTGACTCTGATATCATTTGAAAAAGTGTTATACATATGACGTTTAATTTGAATATTGTAACGAAAAAATGGACGCTCGCATCTAGTCAAGTCGTGACCTGGATCCACGTCCATTTACAAGTGGAAGAGTAGAGAACGAAGAGTGACTGCGCTCACAGACATCTTTTGTTCGCTTAGTATGCATGCTGGGCTTTTATCGTACTGACGCCACGTATATCTACTCAATGCACTCTACTGGGAGATATTCAGGTCATATTTTTAGTCTATGAAATAATTTCACTCAGGTGTGGTAAAGAATTAATGCATGGTTTTATTAAATCCACATTTTATTCGATAATCAGCCACAATTCAATAAAAGATTAATGCGCATAATTGATGTTGTAAAAATGCAATGTGTTTATGATTTATTTAATTAAAGTAGGCAACTAACTATTTGGTCAGTACCTAATTCAATTAAGTTACAGTAAATACTAAAGAAGCGGTCAGTAACAAATGCATAAAGCGGTTAGTAGAAAAATAAAAATGGTAGGTAAATATTAAAGATACGGTCAGTAGCACCAATTGCCAAGTAAATAAATTTTTGGTTAGGTTTAATTTAATAACTGACCGTTTGACCGTTTATTTTATTAACTGACCATTTATCGTGTTAATTATTGACCCAATAAATACAGGCCATTATAATATATTTTAGAAATGAAAACCTTTCATGTTGAATTACGTTTTCATTATCACGATGGAATATTTTTATCGTATTGCTGACATCTGTAAATTTTATTTAAATTTAAATTGAGCGTTTATTCAAAACCTTAACGAAAAATTGGTTCTCAATTCAATAATTTATTTATCGCCTACATTTTATCTCATTGCATAGAGACCAGAGCCTATACTCGGAATCCCTGGGAGCTTTCTTTCTTATAGTAATATGATTCCAACAATTAAATTCATCTTTCCTAATTGTAGGACTTTCTATAAGAGTCCTAGTGATAATTCAATGATGACGAGATATCTCCCGCAAAGGCACACTTCAAGGTTTACACACTCACAAGGTTTATTAAAATTATTTTCACTGAAACTTTTATATTTTGTTGAAAACTAAATCATCTGTAAATTGCCTAAAATACCATTTTGGCAATTAGAACTATCCTACATATGTATGTGTTCTAAATTATTTAATATAAACATGTAAGATAATATGACTTGTGTGCTTGAAAATGTCAGCGCAGGATTTTTTTCTGTATTTTCATTGAGCTTTCTCCCAGAAGTGTTCTTTTGCGCTGAGCAACGCACCATTATTTCCATCCAATCATCTTTTCCACATAATTTATGAGCCGTCCTGTCTACAGCGTCTGTTTTCTCTTTTATTATTTATATAATATCAGACACCTTATTTTGCATCCCCACGGAGAAGGAAAAGCTTTCAAGATTTTCCCCAGGCATGCTTGCAGGCGGGCAGTGGCGCCGCAAGGGGCGTCTCGTAGCGTCAGTTATAGCGTCGTTTCAGAGAAACTGGGTGAACATGGTGTTCTTTGTTTTAAATACTTTCGAAAAAAGTAGAGACGAATGCACGAAATCGTTAAGAACTGTTCGACCATTTCATATCTAAAGTGACCAATTGTTTAGTTTCCTTACAATTAATATTTATCTCCGATCGCAAATCGTGTATTTTTAGCTTTTAATATAAGTAAAAGAATGTTTATGTTCGTATGAAATGAAAAAAGAAATATCGATCTCAGTATGAGGGAGGTATTTAAAATGTTTCATTTCGGGCATACTACGTTTTTAAGTTGAAGTCTACTAAGGTTTTTATTGTAAAATTACGATTTGATTTCGTTACTTAAGTCAAAGTAAATTAAAGACTGATACATAATTCTCAAAATAAACAACGTCTTACTTTGTGTTACATATATTATCATATCATTGTGGGTCAAAATAAAAAATAAATTTCAAGCCGTATTTGAAATAGACTTCGAAAAAAATAATGATAATTTAATAGCTGACTCAAATTTAATTTTTTTTAAATATTGATAATAATTGCCGTAGTTGACCGAATTTGTTGAATAAAATAATAACTCAGAGTACTACTAAGCATTTATTAAAAATCAATGAACTAATGCTCTGGAATAAATATTTTGCGTATGTTGCGAGAAAAACGACTAACGTATTTCAGCAATCAAATGGAAACCTTTAAATCAAATTAGAAAAGATTATTATTGTATTCAAGTAAAATATAGTTAGTTTTACTGATCAGATGATTTAGATGGTCAAGTGTTTAATGTACATAGCTTATAGATTTTACGTAAGATATACGACTTTGTTAGATTAAATCTGCATATGCCACACAGTTGAGTAGCTTTAACGAAAAGTGAGTTAAACCTTGTTAGTAACACTGATCGTTAGTATGGGAAATCAACCGCACTAATTATTCTATTGTTTACTAATAGCAGGTTGCTTTATTTTATTTGTCAGTTTGTAATGAGGCTTGAAATACTTCATGCGTATAAAAGAAGATTTTGCATTAATTTTATGTGGGAAAAGTATTTTATAAAAATAATGTGGTTTACTGGAATGTTGTTTTTATACTTGTATAAATAATCAAACGAAAAAATTCTCAGTCTTTTATAATGTAAAAATAAGTTACTCTATTCGTTATTTTTAGACACTGCTATTTTTACGAAATTCGTATCGGTCAGGAAAACTTTTAAGTCAGAATTTTTGATTGATTTTAAAGGATTGTGTCTATTTTTTTTACCAATGGTGATCATGCAAGTTATTTACCAAAATATCGCAATTTGATCGAATACGATTTTACAGTAATTTCCATATCGGTTTACATAAAGTCTAACTAACAGAATACCTTTTTAAAATGATTTAAATAAAAAAGGTACAAACACAGTTATTATTTAAATGACTGCGAGCTCAAATCAAATACGTTATTGAATGCATATTATGTTTTTATCCAAATTTATCCACTTGGCTACAGAATTGCAGGTTAGATTGCTGAAACGAAAACTTTTATACTCTCATTTTGCAATCGGTGTATGTATTTTTATCTAAAGTCTGTAAATTCTGTAGTTTTTTCAAACCTCCCCACTAACCCACTATCCGAATCTGAAAATAAAGCGTGGAGAGAGAGAGAGTGACTAGTAAACTGCTAGTAATTTTCTAATTACTCCAATACTTCTTTAAATTTTATTATTCTTAAGGAAAAGCTTGAGTGACTAAAGCAAAAAACAAGTTATATTGAGATACTTCATTAAGAATCCTTATGCTCCATTAATGGAGGGTACATGGTTTGTTTGTAAACTTTTACTTAGAATACAGTAAGGTTTCCATTTCAAAACTATATCGCATTAAAAGTAATGAGCCCCATTCATAAATTTGTTTAAATTGAATGTAATTAAAAGTATTTAATACATCACGAACACAGTTTTAGATCTATTATTGTCCGTAAATCCAAAATACAAATCATATCAATAAGGTTAAGCTTTTCATATTTTGATTATAAATCTTGTTTCTAAATAATAAATTATCTTTTACGCGGCGTTGGGCTTAGCAAATTAATCAAATTTCTGGCGTTAGGTTATTAATTGAATACGATTTTGTGCTAAGTGTACGCAACAGTTGTTTTGTAACTAAACAACACCAAGATAATAGAAACTTTGGTGAGCAATCAATTATGGAGACGCACTCCCGACCTGTCCATATTTAGTAGCTACCTTAAAGTTTAGGGATGTTTAATTTATCTTCAGAGAGGAAAGGCAGATGGCTTATTTCAGTAGTTGAAAATCATTTCTCAATCTCAATCTAAATAACTAAACAGGTTTCAAATATTTTCGGCTACAGTCACTTTCAGATCAGTTTTCCAAACTCGCCAAATCTCGGTGTGTTGATGCATTATAAAAGAATATAATAATTCTACCGTGATCTTATGCTTGAGACATCTTCCACCATATTTTAATTGTTTTAAATAAACAAACTCGTAATGATAAATGCTTTTTAATCAAGAAAAAAAAATGCATCAAAATATCGATTTGCTAAAATCAATATTACGACTAGGGCATCCAATCCCGGGATTTGAGGATTTACTGTAAATGTAAAAACATAAATCGTATTTCAAATTAAATACTTCCTAATAAACAACAACGTGGCCCTCAGTTTGTCTATGTACCTAAATACTTTTTATAATACCTACATAATTATTACAAATATGTATTGTGGTCTCCCTCCTTCTCATAATTCGTAACGCCAAATTTATAAATAAAATCTTCTCAAAAAAAACCATTCCCGTGTCCAAAAATTCATATATTCATTCCAATTGAAAAAATAATGGATACGAATTCAATTTTAAATATGCAATTTAAAAAATAAAATAACGCTTAATGACCTATCTCGAAATTGAATAATTGCGAATGCCGTAATCCCAGGATCATAAAAAGGGTCTGGAATTGGATGCCCTAATTACGAGTCATTCTATCCGCGACGATAAGTTGATATCTTTTTGTATTGTTATATTAATTTGACTGTGCAAGAATACTAAATTATCATCAGAAATCACGATATATATAAATAGGGAGTAAGCTGTATACATCCATGATGACATAAATTATCTATAATTCATTATTGAACAATTTTAAACAACAATTATAAAAGAGCAGATCTCCAGCTATAAGTTGAATATACAATTCTTTCCCTCCGTGCCTGATTTTCTATTATTTCTATAGTCAATACCAAATTTATAGATTCATTTTAACTGACGACCTTTTTCCAAAAAAATCCACCCTATATTTGATATCGTATTTGTGTTTCGAGCCAATTTCACAATAATGAACATTTGCTGCGAGCGTGTAAATATGCAATAAACGGACATAAATGTCATATTGGAAAATATATTTACTAGCGAATACTGATATTGGGTAACATATTTAAACAAATATTTAATATTTGAAATGAAATTAATTTTAGGAAATGATATATTTAAGAGTAGTCAAAACTATCATTAAAGTAAAAAGTATTATAGACGTTGTTTTGGCCAATTGATGTAACCCTCAAAAAATACAAAACATTGTTAAAGATTCGATTTCATTTTAAATGCGACAGAGCAGGTCTCGGTAAAATTATGTAAATTATAAAAATAAATTGTACACTTTTTGGAAGGGAAATATCTTTTTACATTGGTTTTAGGTTTGAAAATTCGGACTCCACCATTTGATATAAGTCACTATTACATCGACACTCCCTTCGTATAATCTCGTATCTACAAACATGAGAATTTACCGCAGCGCATTTCATAGATTCATAATGCAACTCACCGTATAATGTTTTCGATAAAAACAGTTTTTACTCTCTCCTGAACAATTTCAATTTTGAGGGCTATATCAATTGGCCTAAACACCATCGTTATGATATTTATATCATACATTTTATTTCGCTGTCAAATATTTTTTGATAAAAACATAAAACGACTTATTATTATAGTTTTCTTCTTATCCTATGTAAATACCAGTAGTTTTTTTTCATTAATACTGCCAGACTTTTTTCATTGAATGTTTTTTTATGTGTCTAAAATGTATCTCAAACGAACGTTTTTTTAATTATCATTTTAATAAATTTAATGTTCATATAGAGAATTTAAATTAGGTTGTTAATATGTTTTCTATCACTAATATATTTCAATTATTGCTTTAAACATGGAGTCGCTCACCAGATGCGATAGTTAGCATACATTACTGATGTTAATGAATTCTAATTTGCCATGCATAGGATTAATATTTTAATTATTAATGATAGGGGTAATTGAGTTTACATGCCCTATTACTTATTAATAGACATGTTACCAACGTCACAAGCCAAAGGATAATAGTGAAGTAAATATTAGCGCTCTCACCACAGTGATTTTATATATGAAGTTCAAATGGGTACTTTTGATTAAAACGTTAATTTTTAAAGACAATCCCTTCCTGTTCCCATAGAATAAAAAATGCAATAGCATGGAAAGAATGACAGCTGCTTTTTAGTTTTCTGATCATCCAACTGTAATATGAAAGTTGAATGTTTTAAATTACATTTTTATAATTAAATTACAATATACATTTCATGAGAAATATTACACAAATAATATATTAATTATATTATTTGTATTTAATACATATCTTATATTTTAACAATCCTAGGTTATAATAAGTTAAAAGACGTTGTAGCGAAAGACAAAATATGTATAAATTATTTATCATGCTGACAAGTAAATGTTATTACGTTTTTCATTAAAATTTTCAAATGCATTTTATTGTTTAATAAATCCATTTTAATCAATCTCTTTAAAGAGCGAATCACTAGCTTCTAGCTCTGTCCTCTGACTTAATTTTTTTATATCCCTCTTTGGAAAAGAAAAGATGAGTCGCTCAATTACTGGCCTTCATTAAAAAGGTGTTCTGCTGAAATACTGAATCACTTGTGACAAATGTTCCATGAAAGAAGCGGATATTGTTTGTAAATATGTACATTTTCTATAAGAAATTTTAAGATTAAACATATTTTTCAATCATGAATTACTCCACCAACCAAATTAATTAAATTAAACTCTCTGACTAACTATCAGTTTGAGTTCATCCATTTATCATCTGAAGATATCGAAAGACGGAACCCGGGTAGTTAGTGACGATACATATGGAAATATAAAAAATTTGAACGATTCAAATTTGATATTGAAACTCCAAGGTTATATCTTAACTTGATTTGTTGAAAACACTGATTTATTTATGACATTTGTATTTGAAATTAATAGTAAAAATAATATTGAATATTTTTATTTATGAATACTGTAATATTTTGAAACAATGCGTAAGAAAGTATGTTGTTATGGGTGGTAATAAATTACATCCATTTATCTTTAATATATCTTTGTTATTGATAAAAGTGTTAATATAATGTGTTGTCTTACAAAACATACATGTGAAATAAATCAAAAACCTTTTACTGTTAATATTATGTAACTGGTATTTTATATAAATGGTAAGTTGTTGTTGGAAGTTTATGTTATACGACAAGAAGTTTCAACGGTTGGAAGTTGGGGTCGAAATATTGGCTTCCGCCCAGCGAAGTATTGGCCTTCTAGAAACCTCGTTCCAAGCGACTCAAGTTGTTGATAGATATTATCAAACCGTTAAGACCACTTCTGTTTCCCTCTGTAATCTAAGAGAAACACTTCAACCGCAAGATTCTCATGGAAGCGTTCAATATTTGGAATTTGAATTGAAAGTTAAGAGATTTTGTGGACTTGGTCATAATTCAATAAGCGGCATTGCAAACAAAAACAGTGTGCGCATTAGATTACGTCAAGAAGTTACTTGCATTTGGTATGAAAGTACATTTTAACATGAGAACTAGATTATAATTAAGTCAATTGAATGACACTACCCTTGAATTTTCAGCATACATGATATTAATATGTTTTTATTTTATTTTTCATTGCATTTGAAAATATATAAATAGTTTAGTTTTGTTCTACCTTGTCTACTGCTAATGGAGCTTATCGAAGAGTTCACATATTTTTGTCTATTATACTTGATGCTATCTCTTGAAAAAATCTATATTTTGACGCAATGTGTCTAATACCATTTATATTTTTTTCTTATTTTTTGTAATCGAAATAAACGCCCGCTAAAGAATATTCAAAATATTTATATTCTATTTGTGAAATGAAGTCATTCATGTGAAAACAATCTTTTTGATAACTCAGTTATATTTCATAAAATTAACACAACACTAGTTGTAGCTTGCTAATTGTACTTTTGTGTAAAATGAATCAATGCAATGAAATTTAAATCTATTCTAACTAGTAAATTTAATTAGCATTGTATTAAACTGCAATTCACTGTAAGCTTTCATTAATAAAAGTAGCACAAAGTTGTTCAACCGTTGACAGCTATTGAGGGATAAAGCTTATGGTGTTTGTAATTACTAGTGATTCAAATGAATTATTAATATCTCTGAATAATGCAAATTTATTAGAGCGGAATTATTTACAATTACTGAAACAAATTCTGAATTGAAAGAGGAAATAAAATCATAAATTTGAATAACATAATAACAATGCTGATGTTTTGTATGCTGAGTAATTTAATTATTAGGAATTTTAGTCATATAAAATATTTTTTTATAAATTGGCCTATTATTGAAATGATTTTTATTTTGAAATTATCGTCCATAGAAAAGGCATGTAAAAAATGCTAAAGGTCGTCAATTTATTTACATAATAAAAAAAAGTAGTCTTGGAAGGTGTTTTATTTCGTGAAAAACAGAAAGTCTGGTTAAATTACTTTTGTGTAAGATAATTTGTTAGCATCAAAGTAACTTTGTGACTGAATGAACGTATAATCAAATATACGTAAACAATTTAATAGTATAGTGTAAATCCGAGGCATTTCCTTTGGAAGCTATTTTCTAAGTTTACATAAAGGTCAAAAATAAGCGTTTCTCAATGTATATCAAGTTTCTGATGTCTATATTTGCATTAAATCAATATTGGACTTGATAAATACTACACCTAAATTTCTTATATATTATCACGTTAATTTCTAGCATATCGGAGCATTTATGTATTTACACTGTAGTTTTAAAAGCTCTGCAGTTTTTACTAAATCATGAATTCTATTATATGTAAGATATATTCCAATTTTTAATTCGGAGAAAATAATTTAATCTTTAATTTAATATAAAAATATCTGTTTCAAAGTATTTCTTGAACGATTATTGAGAAAAAGGTTTTTTTTTTAATTATACAGAATTTTATCATGTAAAATCAATATTAAAGTAATTTTTTTCTGAATGCTTGGGTTTTAAACCTTGTATAAACCGTTGGAATAAGTAAATATATTCAAACTGCAATTGTTTAATGAGTTAAGCAACATTATTATAAAATACTGTTGCAGCAAAAGATTTTATATAATAAAGCAATATAAAAAACCAGTATTAAATTAAATGGACATCTCCAAACACAAACAAACGCAAAAGAATATATTTTTTTCTTACTTTTGATAAAGAGTGCTATATGTGAATATTGAATAGGAAAAATTGCTTTCACGACATTCATATCGTCGAAATCAGCATCTGATATTTTAAGTTAGTTAAGTGGTATATACCTACCATGAATTAATTCGAATATACATCGATATTGTCCAGTGTATTTGCACCGAATTAAATGTTTATGTGATTTCTTTTATGAAACCTGTGTCTTCTGTGATATAAACGTACGAGAGAAGTACATTTAATAGATTCTTTGATTGTTATTTTTGATATCAGGCTTTCCTTCAATACTTATATTTTGCATCAAAAATTAGAGTTACATAATATTAGCTACGGGTTTAGTTAAGAGACTCACCTGATACTCCTCGTGATGGAGCCGGAATGGTGGATTCTGATGAATTCGTTGCTCGTCGTTGCGATATGGAAGTAGGACTGCTTTTCGTTCACGAAAAACGTGTCCGGTACCCAAATGTTCTTGATGAATTCTGAACCGACGGATAAGGTCTCTACGCCTGGCCGCTTCTTGTATGCCAAGCGAGGGTCCGTCCAAAATTGGCGGAAGTAAAAATCCAGGGTGAAGTCCTATTTGAATTGACGAACAAAAAAATCATTAAAGACACTTTTATAATAATTCATATAATGAATTATATCAATTTGACAGCTGTATTTCACTATTTGATTTTAAACATATAACTTAATTGGCTGTTTTCAATTGAAATAATTTTTGAATCAAATGTATCTATGCGTTTAACAAAAAAATAGGTCCAAATTTTATGTCAATATTGAAAGTAAAATAATTCCAGCAAATACTTTTTGGATATTAAAATGAAAAAAACACAAATTTTGATTATGAAGAAGAATTTTGAATGAAATTGAATTACTTTTAACAAAGTGGACCTATTTATTTGTTCAGTAAGCCTTGCATAAATAAGATTTAAAAGAATTAAATAGATAAGTCTATTTATATTTTATTAACATAATCCATCTAAGAAGTATTTCAAGTTTTTTAAAAAACTATTATTCTAACTATTATTTAAAAGTGAATTGTCCCATGTCATACTTTGACGTTAACACATTTGTGAATTTATGAAGTATTTTTCTATATTTATATTGTTTTTAATAAATTTTAGTCATTATTTGTATAGAAAGACTACACAATTTACAACAGTGGCTTTAGATTAATTTGCTCGAAGGTAGGTGCAAACACAAAAGCCATATTTGCATTTTCAGATTTATGCATAGATAACTAAAGCACGTACGGTTTGCATGTTAAATTTGTACGTGAAGGAAATTAATCCCGGATATTGAAACAAGTAAAGTAAATTGTAAATTATAAACATAATATTTAATCAAGAGTGCAACACATTGTGAATAAAGGCATGCGACATTTAAAAACACAGTTTAAAATAATATTGTAATGATTAATAAACATATGGGTACTTGCCAAATGCAGGAGATTTTATTAGTAGTCTTCGAAAACATATCGCATTGTTTCTTTATTCGTTTAATTTATATTGCAAGGTGAAATTATGTTTTCATTATGTATGATATTATAATAATTTTAGTGCAATCAATATACGGTCGATGGAACTTTATTTGAATTAAATCAACGTTGCTTAAGATCAATCGTAGAAAACTTAATGATTTAATAAATTTGTATAGTTGTTTTTTAGATAAGTTGGATGTAACTTTCAGTATTATTGGTTCAAATTTAAAAGGAAATTTTGCAGAGTTGACAGTTGCATTTATATTTTTTCAGAGATCAAGCCTTCGGTTATGTTTAATATTTCAACGAACAATGTGTTACTGTTTTCCGAATTTTTTCAGGGCGTTTGTTGATGATGAAAGATGATCGGTTTTTACATACGTAGGTTAGTGTATCGATGCATGTGTGCATTTGAAATGAGGTCTAACAAACAGTAAACGGATGGTTGATAGTGTCATGAAAGGTCGTGCAATAAGCGACATGCACCATTGTGACTAGCAAGTTGATAGCGTGTGGTTGACGATAATATGAAATGATTACTATATTAGCTTATTGTATTACGTATATAGAACGAAATCAGCACTTGTTTTAAAATAAAGTGGAAAACTGTAGCAGGTTTCATATCAAACCAATCTATTATCAAAACTTACTGAATGTATCTTAAAAATTTTGATACCTTTTTGTTGGTATGAAAATTATTTACAGTATTTCTATTCAAAATTTTACCTCATACTAAAATATTTATTTAGAACGTAATTAAATGTACCGTAAAAAAGTCTTCAGAACGTTATTACACCAACATTTCAATATTTTGTCTAACCAATATTAAGAATATAATATTTTAATTTCTCAAGTAATCTTTACTGATTAATTTTTGATACTACTCTATAAGATGCGCGTAGATTTTTTTATTAATTCCAGTTTTACATTATTATACTATAATAAAGTATGAAACTGAAATACTACACAAGAAATACTATAGTACCAAAGTTTCAACGTTTTCTAATCAAATTCGATAAATAAATTAGAAATATTTTAATCGTGATACGTCAAAAGTAATTTTATTTTATACTGATATAATTTAATTTAACTAATTATCGTGTCACGAGGTCTAAGAAAAAGTTTCTATTGAGTAAAAGTCAATTAGGTAAAAAGGAAATGTTATTGTTCAACCGCAAGTAATGTGATGAAACGCAAAGGCAAATCCAATCACTAAGTAAAAGTTAAATAAATTTATAATCGTATGAAAATAACGTCATAGTAATTTTGATAATTTTTGACAGAATACTCCCATAAAATTTTAGACAATTATGCCAATCTAAAAATTATACGATTAATCCCACTTCAACGGAAATTTACAAATACAAAATTGCAATTTATGACGTGGTTATTCAATATGTTCTGCGTAAAAATAGATGTAGTTAATATTGTTATATTGAAAAAGAATTTATCCACAGTAGCTTCCGAATTGGACGAAAATTAAACAATTTACGAAATCACTATAAATAATACGCTAATTATCTGCTGAAGTTTATTGACAGTATTTGACTGCTTCATTATTGCCTAATTAAGAATTCCTCCCCCGAATCCAATGCAATGCGTTAGCTAATTTGAAAACCCGAATTTGAATTTAACTAATGATCTAATCAGATAATAATGTTGCAGTATTATCGTTGGATTTAATTCATTTCATCATTTATTAAGGTAAATATTTATTTATATGTATACAATGGATTATTTATTAAATAAGCTCCTGGTAAATTTGTTTGTCTGTGATAAAAAGAATATTTTTTTTCTTCAGATGAATGTTTTTTGAAATTGATATTTACTGAGGGGTGAAACGATCTCGATGAGATACACTGCTAATATTCCTCAAATGGTATTAAATACTAATTTTCATGTTATTTTGTCAAAGGCATCCTTCCCATTTCTTAAGGCACATACATTACAGATACTTATATTCGTAAGGCTTTCTTTTAACTTATACAAAAAACATAAAATTCTTTTCAATAGTCTGATTATAATATGGTAACCAATTATTTAGTCAGTAAGTAATTCCATAAATGGTAAGAAACTAATTTGATAAATGGTTTGGTTAATAATTATATTTGGTTTTTTTTTGGTCAATAAACAATTGCCAAATAAATAAAGGTAAGCTTATATTTCATTATAAAACTGACCATTTTATTTAATAGCTCACCGTTTAATTTAATAACTGACGGTTTGTTTTATTATCTGACCGTTTATCGAATTAGTTACTGGTTGTTTATTATTTCTTACTGAGCAAAAATTGAAATAGTTACTGACTTAATAAATGCAGACCTTATAATATTACTTTGATGATTTGTTGACATTTTTCAGTGTCTCATCAATAGTCAGTCATTTGTGAAATATTAAAAAAACCATTACACGTCATACTGCTATTCAAATGTTTTGGCATCGTTTAATTTTGTAAATACAGTCCCGCACAATAATAATAGGATTTTCACCCTAGTAAAATCTGATAATCTTAACGTTGAATTTACACTCATAAATTTATCGTTTTCAGATTTAAACAATCACAAATTTTCGCTCTTGGCATTGTTAATGTGTGTGAATTTATCGATAAAAGCGTTTCTTTATATGGGGCAGCGTTGTTTTGTCTTCGTGACGCACGTTGGATATTGTGCAGTGTGCTTATCGCTTCGATAATAATAAAAAATACGCTATTTTGCTTTCATAGTTTTACCCTAGAGCACGTAGCTAAACACGAACACGATATGAAATATTGCATACCCGCCCTCCAGGAAAATTTTCCTACAGTAAATGGCTTAGAGGTATTCCTAGCTTTATACGAGAGAAAAGCATTAAAAAAGACCATATTTAAATAGCTCCTATTCAACGTATATGTGATGATGTTTTTTTTTTATTCGGTATCATCAATTTTTTTTTTTAAATATTTTTTATTCATTTATACTCTAATACTGATGCGGATGAAAATTAAACAATTGTATTTTTGTTTAAACAGGCAACACCATAGACGAAAACGATTGTCTAATACAGTCCATAATGTTAAATCGATTGAAAACAAACAACATAATTTTATTTTATTTGTGTATTTTTGAGCAACTTCTTTACTCCTCCCATTGGAGTGTTATTAGATTTATTGTAAAACTGTTAAATAAAAATAATATTAAATGATAAGTTACAAGAAAATTATTCTTTAATGACGGAAAAAACTATTTAACCATGTGCCATGAACGCAAGTAAATCGCAAAACGATTTTACCAAGGTAATTCGATTTTTTTAGCGACATAGTTTTTATATGATGATTTAAATAAAAAATATAATGACCTATTAAATTATTTTTTACTTACCTACCTACCTACCTGAAAAATGTTTTTTTTTGTATACAGAAAAGGTTAAATCATGCATATATATATATAGTTTTTTGTCCGTAATTTGCAAATAAATTGGTTTTCATCGGCTCATGTGTCACCTGGAAAAGGTTGTAATCAACAAAACAGTCTAAGTTTAAGACTTTTCAATAGAAAGTCGTTTCATTGGAGCTTACAGACAGTTTGAACGATTGAAAGTAACTTTAGGGTTATGTATGGCATCACTGTCATTGAAAGTTAGACAGTCAATAGAAAAATGTTAAAAATTGTTCCAGAGAAGTGATTTTTCGTTGTTTCGTTGTTTTGTTGGTTATAATGATTTCCAGGTTACCCATCCAATTATTGATGGTGATGTACCAAATATTCACTATTAGATTATATTTACGTACGTATATTATGTACGACTTAGCTTATTGATAATTTTGTAAGGTGAAAATGAGTCAATAATTTAAAATGACTTTTTTTAAATATATCAATATTAATGACAGTTTTATAGCAATCCGAGATTAGTTGGCCAACTAAAAAGTATTTCTAAATACAGTTTTTAATCTTTGTATTTCTATTTACTTATTTTTGATTTGAATATGAATTTATTAAAGTTTAATACTACAGTACGCACGATTTTGTTTGTTTGCTCGCATTATTTTAATGAATACTTTCATTGTTGGTCGCGTATTTGGCTGGTGCTTTGTTGACTTTTCTTGAGAAAAATATTTCATAAATATATTAGTATGATAATTGAATGTTCTTCATTTTCAGACAAAGCCATATTTTCAAATTGCAGCACGAGTGTCCGAGAAGTGAGCCCCTTTGATGAGAATAATATCAAAGACCGTACCGGACCGTATATCTGTGGGGCTTTTGCGAAAGACGTTAAGTGTCGTGCGAGGGGGATGGGAGTTAGGCAGCAGGAACGCCCCCCTCTGGCGTCGCATTGCGTCTCTGGCGCCTGGCCAGAAAGGGCTCAGGCCGGGTTACAAGGTGTGCGCTTGCGCAAGGCCCGGCTGCGCAGGACCCCTACAACCCGCGAGATTTGATAATCTCAGCGACTATTTTCGCGTGACGATTTTCATCACGAAGAAAATTAGATATCCTAATTAAGTGATCTTAATTAATATGTATATTATAAGTTGTACGTAAACTACTGATTAACGCATACAAATATATACGAATTTCAACAGCAGATATGGTATGTTACATTATACAATCAAGGAAATTACTGAAGAATTCATCTGACCTATTAGACCGATTTGATTCAATTTCGTAAATAATTTTGTCACGTTTTTGACCTTTTCATATACGCCAAGGTAATCAAGCTAAATATTAAATATATTAAATAAAAGAAAACTTTTCCACAAAGAAGACTTGATTTTGCTAAAATGAAATGAATTTACGTAACAAATTGAAGTTTAAATAATTAAATAACGTCTCAAGTAAAAGTTTTTAATTGGCAGCCAATTCAATATTGTTGTGACTTAAAATTTCCAGTTGTAATTACAAAAAAAAACTTTCGATTACGAATTGTCGCTATTATTTCCCGAACCCCCTGCAAATGGTTGCGCAAGCACCCGACGGATGTAGCAAAGCCTCCTGTAAAGGTCAGACCGTCATCGTGGCAAAGCATTATCGTCCAACAGATTTTCATGTTCAAACACTCTCCGTACAAATGGATTATGTATGGAAAAAGAGAGTCATTCCATTCCATGTGAATGCGTATACCATTTCACATAATATTATAATATGTATATGCATGATAAATGGTTTCAATTCCACACCTTATAACCAAAGATTTATTACACACATTGAATTCTTTAAATTCAGATGTTTACATATTTTGATAAACACATTCAAAACACAATGCTATCTGCATGTCCATTTCTTTTGAAATGAATCCCCGATCATTAATGAAATATCCGTTATGCGTCAACTTGTATAAATATCAATTTTCCGAACCAAAATTTAAAATCATTATCATAGTAGAACAAAACGCGGTCCATGTAATATTTTGCAGTAATATGATTTTTTCATACCAAAAGCACGGAATTTTTGTTTTAACGTTTTTTATCAGAACGGTGTCGATAATAAATATAATATAATTATCTTCGTTGTTCTGGAAGAAGACACGAACTGAAAAATAGTAGTATTGAGAAACTGGACTTAAAAGTTTTTCAAATGTTTGAAATGCGATAACTTTTTCATTTAGTTTGTCAATACAAAACTATTTTTAATTAAAAGTATAATTCATAAAGTAAGTTTGTTCTTTTAAACTGTAGAGTTCAAAATAAGGAAAATTTTGATATAACTAACTCAATATGGTATTTTTTCGATCTAGTGTTTTCTTCCAGAACAGCGACGATATTATATTATCGACACCGTTAATAAGAATAGGTTGAAAACATTCTTACTGTCGATGTATTTATTTTATTTCATAAGCCAAGAATATGAACAAACTAATTGAATATAATATTTTTATAACAGTTTTTTTGAATAATTAACTTCACAAAATGTTAAGTTTAGTCATCACGGTCAAGATATTTAACTATCTACAATGACAATTTTTTTTTATTCTACAATGTTTTAAACTGAATACTTTTCTGACAAGGTACTTTGTATAACATATTTGTGATGATCACATTGTTTTGAATGATGAATTGTCTGTAATTATTTTTTGATTGATGAAGTACTGTATTTATTGTCTACTATGAAAATTATTCGTGTTATTAATAAACTCTTACTTGTGTCGATAATTCATTATTCTATTTACAAAACTTTAATGAAATAATTCACTTTAAAAATTTCAAAGCCTCAATTAAGAAGCCGTTGTAAACAACAAACAGCGATGGTTTTTTTATAGAAATAAATCACTCGAGAAAAAAATATCCAAGAAGAAGCGAAGTAAGGTATCTACTATATATATACATATATAATATATGGAAGAGTGTGTATGTGTATAACCAAGTCTTGCAACTAAGTTTCTTACTATTTCTTGCCAAGTCTTTCTACCTACATAAAACCTTTCTCATACATCTACAAAACCCGCCCCTCCCCCATATCCATATAAAGCTTTTCCACTAACACATTAATAACTGTTTTCCCTCAACGCTACTCACACTTATAAAGGCTGTCCAGACACATGCACAGATTTTTTCTCACGCTATTATATACGTACACACCACATACGTCACAAAACAGTGGCGTAGCTATTATCTTGAAAAATAGTAAAATCGTAATGAAACCTGTTTATAACATGAGACTTGATATACATGAAATATGGAAGTTTATCCTCCATTTGTACACTATTGTTAATTGACATAACATATATTAAACTTTGTGTTATCAATATAATATTTTTAGTACTATTTAACAGCACAGTTAGAGTTTAAAATTTTTATACTAATGCGTGTCATCTTTAAAAAAAAATTTGTCACACAGCCATTAAAATACACAATCTAGTGGAGTTGATTTAGTTATACACAGTTATAAAAAAGCTTGGCTAATGGTTTACAAATTATTGACTGCAAATTTAATACGGACTATGGTTTTACTATTTCAAATACATATATGTAAATATAAAATTGGCAAATACTAACACTATACAGGGAAACATAACTAATATATATTATAATTCTAATTAAAATACCATATTTAACCATAAATAAAATGTTTAAATCACTTTATTTCCTGCATCTATAATATATTATTAGTATTTTGTTTTGATACGGGACGGTTACTTTTTAAATTTAGAATTAAGTAACATTAATTTAATAACTCAATTTTAAGACCCACATTTAATACTACTAATTATAAAGAGGAGATTTAAAATATTTCCTCAACGGAACTTATTTATAGTCAGAATATTTAAAATTGTAGTCGAAGTTTTTTCGTATGCAAAATTTGAACATGAAGATATTTTAATATTTAGAATGTAAATTGAATGGTTAATATAAAATCATGTTTATATGAAGGTATTTCAATATAAATCGAATCCAAAAATAAATATTTTTTTAATTTTCGACGGGT
Organism: Himalopsyche phryganea; assembly: GCA_022494535.1. Classification (NCBI taxonomy): domain Eukaryota; kingdom Metazoa; phylum Arthropoda; class Insecta; order Trichoptera; family Rhyacophilidae; genus Himalopsyche; species Himalopsyche phryganea. Next base: position 3,134,221 of record JAGVSL010000019.1, on the reverse strand, counting down.
CTGAATTAATAGTTATGAAGTTAAAAATAAAATAATAAATATAAAATTAACTAAGTCGTTTCTTAGTGAATTATGAAAAGCAATATTAAATGTTTTCAAAATCTTTAACTCACAAAGTCTTTATAACATTATCGTAAATAAGAATAATATGTTGTATTTTTAGAGTTAAATTCATTTTAAAATATTAGTACGAACAAATTATTTGTACCGCTACTTCATGTAAGTAATAAATGTGGTTTTTGCTCCACTGTAAATCTGTGTAAAGATTTAACCACTCCACTTGTGTGGGTGGGCGTCTTTCGAAGTGTGCGTTTGGCTACCCTTTCCGCTGCCGCTCTTGGAAAAACAAATATTATGAAGGAAAACTTTGTGCTTTAGTACCTGGGAGAATATCACTCGAATAATGAATACCACGAGCTACCGTTTTTTATTTGTTTTTTTCTTCTCTTGGTCCACGCTCGTTTTTAGAGGGTGACATTAATGAATAATTGTATGGTTTCAACGCGATACTTATTCGATTTTATTTTATTTCACTAGCTGCAATTAATATTCAAATTAAATGAAATATGCATTATATTTTACAAGTGTAGTTTTTGTTTTGTGTTTCCACTTACTAAGGTCGAAAAGTGTGCAGTTAAAATACCAATTATTAGATCTCAAAAAGTCGCCGAAGAATTCAAATAATTTTTACCGTTGGTTTTCCATAAAAATAGACTTTTATTATATTTTCTTAATGTATTATTTAAAAATGAGCTGACTTTTTTCTATCTAAGAATAACATAAAAAAAGAATGTTTACATATTACTTTTACCACACCATATGTTGATTTAATCTAAATAATTATCTCAATATTGTATTTTATCAAATTTGGATTATTGAGATTTTGTACACTTGCATTTATTTTGTCACTAACGACCCGGGTTTTGCCTTTCGGCATCTTCAGGCATTCGAGCACACGAATGGACTCGAACTGACAGACAGTAAACAGTGTCTAACGTTTATATAGAAGATACAAATACGATAAATATTATTTACGAGGTAAGATATTATAGTCTGAGAGCCACACTGATACCTGAGTTAAAATTTCGAGAATCAGTTTAATACGGATGATGGGGTTAAACTGTTGCATAAAAACATGGGGGATCATAAATTATTTTATCAAGAAATTTTGGAAATTAATAGAGCCCAGTTAAATTCCTTGCCAATTTTGAATGAGCAGCTGAACCTTCCTAATTCTCCGCTATTATATCCTATACGTTGAAACACCTAACTGATGTCACTAAATGTGGAATGATTGTATATATTTACCCTTTCGCCGAATTGCATCCCGTCAAAACCCACAATACTATTATAATTGTAAAATCACTGGTATTTCTAAAAGAAGTTGAAAAGCGGCAATTCGCCACTCTGTTAATATGGTGTTTACAAAATAAGGATTAAGGCGATTCTCGAAATTTTAACTCAGGTATCAGTGTGGCTCTCAGACGTATAATATCTTACCTCGTAAATAATATTTGTCGTATTTTTATCTTCTATATAAACGTTAGACACTGTTTACTGTCTGTCAGTTCGAGTCCATTCGTGTGCTCGAATGCCTGAAGATGCCGACAAAATAAATAGAAGTGTACAAAATCTCAATAATCCAAATTTGATATTGAAATTCCATCAAGCACCCTCAGTCGATGTCTTAAATTGTATTTTATGTTTTAAGTAATGATTTTTTCTGAAAGGTTTCTGTAAAGCTTTCCTGGTTTACTAATTTCGAATCGCCGATATAACTTCTTTAGCCGTCATGAGTATAGCAGAAAAACTTTTCTAATAAAGTCAAAATGAAATTTCTCAGTTGGTTTAGAAGTGGTTTTTCCATGCAATACTTTTTCGTTGCTCAAGTGCAAACTATCTCGTATCTCTTGAGGAATCATGCGAAAAAATCTTTATTAAATGTTGCAGCATATTATTTTTCACCAACGTGCTATTTGTATTTTATAAATGAACTATCTCAAACCTCTTTATCGTGCCATCTGTAGACAAAGTCATTCAATACAAAGGTTCAAAAAGGTATATTTATAATGTTATTTCATTATATAGTATATCTTTACCACAAAATTTTACTACCTTAAGTATTGTCTAATTTGCCTTGTCTCAATGAAAACATAAAATAATAATTAGATATTTTTCACTTCAATTAAAGAAATGAGAAAATATTTTCTAGAACTATTGAATACGCAAATTAAGTACCAAATACAAACAGTAACGTACCGTATTGAAACTAAAATAATACTCATCAATTCTAAGCCTGGTTATATAAAAGAGGGTCTGTAAATTAATGTTGTTAATAATATTATTAGAAAACTATTTTTCTACAATCTATATTAACTATTTTTCCTTTTCGTAAAACTTTTACTAGTATCAGTCTAACTATTTATTTATTTTATTTACCTGATGAAGTATCAAATACATTCTAAATATCACGTTTGTATTATGATATGTACAGCTAGTCATTGATTTATGATATGTGAATTACAGTTAAAGTATACAAAAAAGTAAATGGTAAGCATTAAATTCAGTGATTTGTTGAAGTAAATGTTTTATTGATGAAGACATCAAATGAAATGAATGAAGAGTGATAAAAAAACATCAAAAAGCAACAAAAAAAGCAGATATTGTTTTTTACATCGAACCCCATGCACTAATGCCTCAGTCGAAATGATTTTCACTAGTCGCAATAGAATAGTTTGATTTTTGATGCACCACAGTTCTGTTCTTTGGGAGAAGAACTGATTTCATTGTTAATTAAACATTTTTCATCATCTTCATGTTAACCATAAATGCAAATAAAAAACAGTTTCACCAATTTGAAAAGAAAAAACAGAAAATGTATCGTTATAAAGGATGTTTTTGGGGGAGCGGTTCGGAAGTATGCATGGATAGGGAATCACAACGAATATTTGACATGACAGTGTTGCCACTCAAGAGTATGTATGAACTTTTTCTCAGTGCTCGGTGGCACGCACTCGTCACTCGCTTGCTCGGTTGAAATATTGTTAGACAGTAAAAGTGAGGGCATTTTGTATAAATGACGGCAGGCGGGCAATGGGTCACGTCCTGCTGTGACCTTCGTTTGACCTTGATTTGGTTTCCACTCGGGGTCCTTCACCTGGTTCCCCTAAGCGGCACATCCAGTCACAAATGTTTGGAACACCGGCGAATACGGTGCCACGTTCGACAAAGCAAAACGCTTAATATTCGCGAACTTGTAATACAAAACAACAAATCGGTTTAAAGTTATAACTCGATTTATGAAATAAATGTATGTTTTTACTCCGAATATCTTCGAGTTTGTTAATTGCGTGAAAGACCGCGAGTGTACAACCAGTAACCAAGGGTCACATGGTCCTAAACATCGACATGTCCAACACATGACAACATTTATATCAAGACCGATTCAGTGTTCCAAGTCAATTTGGAACTGAATGTACAGCAAATACAATACAATAATTATACATCCACAGCAAAACTACAAACAAATAAAATCGTATTAGATTTATCTGGCAAACAAACGTTCAACTTCTGCTCGCTTCATACTGCGAATTATCGTACAGCTCGGGTTACGCCCATTTATTGATCATAAAATAAATAAAAAGCCCGTCCTTTTCTTTGTTGCAAGTTGATTTCCATCACATTTATATGCTATTTTTCCCGTATTTTTTAACATTTCTAATGTGTCTTAATGATTATTGAAAAAAACCTTCAATTGATATTTAATTGTTCCCGCAAGCAAAAGTCAACATTCATTGTGGCAGAAAGAACAGACATAGTCATTGTTATTCTGTGAGGAAAAAACAGTAAATGAACACATATTTTATGGCCAGCTTAGATCGCTGCATTTCACTTCAATTAATATTATTTACATACAAAATAAAAACTCTTTCCCTTTTTAATTAAGAAAGATGAGAAATGAAGAGCTTAAAGAATTTTAAATTGTTTTTAAAGACGTTTGTTTAAGTGTATATTACGTATTGACATACAAAACGTTATTTTCAATTGTAGTGAAATGCAGTGTCTAAACATTAAGTATATTTTAGGCCAAGAAGAATTGGCCATGCACACAGTCTCGTATTCAGGACTGCGATGGGGAACGCTGTAAGGTTCCCTTCTTCACCTGCAACCACATTCCTGAAAAGCCTTTCGACACGTACATAGGCTTCTTGACAAAGCGTCTACTGATGCCAAATATTTTCATCTCTTGAAAATTTAAATTAATTGTGTTGAATAGACTCGGTCTTTAAATATTCAGCATTAATAGAATATGTGTCAAATAAAAACGGAAGATCTGTGTCCATTTTGACAGCCATCACAATCACAAGACGCCGAGTACAACAATCAAAGAATAGTTTAATTAATGCACCGAATTAGTCGTGTTTTATAACTTGTCGCATTGATAGTGAACAAGAGAAAAATAATTTGTAATATGAAGACAAAAATAGCCACATTAAGATCGGTCATAGCGATGTGACAAGTTATAGATAACAACGTCGACATATTGTGAAAAAACGAATGAAAATTGAAGATGAGTATTGAGAATGAGTACCATAAGCACTTCGGACACCGAACTGATAGAGAGCACATACATGGTGACGCCCACCTCGACCGGAGGACCTGTAATGTATAATCGTCTCTTTGTACACAAAGAATATTTTTGATAAGCATCGACGAGTTCGACAGATTGCTGTCGCACTCCGAGATCATTCCAACGAATGAAAACCAAATCAAAGCAGTGACGCAAACGTTGCCCATCGCCTGCACTGATACACCCTGAAATCGAACACGGACGGTATGATCTGTCAAGAATGGAGTGATGGAGGCTGGGAGGGCGATGATCACCCGAACAAACACGGAGTGGGCTGGTTAAAATGCAACAAAAAATAATTCCAATAAACAAAACAATACGACATTTATCAAAAAAAAGATAAATACTGAAAGTAGATTGGATAAAAATTTAAGAAATTCAATGTTTTTGTAAAAAATTAAATACTGAAAGTAGATTGGAGGACAATTTTAGAAATTCAATACTTTTGCAATAAATTTAATGTGGGAGCTATAGTCTGTCGTTTTTCTATCAATTATTGCAGACACGTGAGCAGTTCGCCAAGGAGGGCATAACGTTTACAGATATAATATGATAACAGAGTTTGTAGTCACGCTACCATGTAAACAGGCACATGCAAACACTATGCTCGAGCTTGTAGGGTGTTAGTCGCCTACGCGGCTCGCGGCCGCCCATCGCCACGACTTTGCACTGCGCATGTGCCCACCCAATAGTCAGTCAATCATACGGCCGAAAAGTGAAAGTACTATGAACTCAATGCCAGCCAACGAATCAAAAATTACACATACATTATATTCCCATGAAGAATCAGTAATTCCATACAAATTCAAAGCAAGATCCAAATTACCTCAATATCATTTCACGCAACCAAATATAAATTACATAATTAAAATCATTTTAAAGAACTATTAATCTGTAAGTCTTTACAAGAATTTGTGTTTTGTTTGTTTTTCATCTAGAATATAGAAAGATGTTTTCCATTTTACCGTTATTAGGTAGGCGTCTACATTTTTAATATATCGACGCAGAAGAACTTGTATAACGATATTGTTGAACAATTTGTAATTTTAATACACTTTTTAAAATTAATAAAAGACAGCTGTTGTGTACTATTAATATTTTTTTGTAAAGATCAGAATCAGTTTCACTCATAACGAGTGTAATCATCTGAACTTTCTTAGCATGATCAAAATCAACTGATTTGTGAGCTTTATATTTTATTTATTTTAATATAATGCCTTTATCCAGTAAGAATTGACAGTTAACATCTCAAAAGTGTATTAATCACTTTTGATAACTTAAATATGATTTCAACATTGTACTTTCCCAATTCGTCATAGTTTTTCAACATATTGCCTTAGCATTCAAAAATACTGATGATCAAAAATATCAATTCATTTAACAAAATTTAGAACATTTTAGGGTGATAGATACATTTCAAAATACTTTCAAAGTACTACTGAATGATTGGCGATGGAAAAGGGATAATCATTTTCTTTCAATCTAAGATGTATTGTTTTTGATAGGAAATTAATACAAACAAAATTAAACCAGTATTAATTACATTTTAGATAATGTGTTTGAATTGATGACATAACTGATGCGCTAATTATCATAAATGTTTTCTGTATTGTTATGTCAATGAATGAATTAATAACTGTTTTATGTATGAGTAATTAGGGGTCGTTGTATTCCTCGGAAAGAGGTGATACAATTGATGATTGCGATAGTAGTGTTTTATTATATTAAAAAAACAAACAAAGAAACGTACAGTAACAGTAATCAATTAATTACAAAAAGAAAACAAAAGAATTTGGATAAAAAAGCGGGTAACATAGGAGTTTTAATTGTTGCACTGAGTGTAGAGAAGTAGTACCATTTTGACTTCAGAGAGCGAGCTGATGGACAACACGTACATGGTTACCCCCACCTCCACCGGTGGACCTGAAATTTTACACCACACCTTATGTCCTGCTATATTCCCTTCAACCAATACAATATAAATGAAGAATTTGCGTGTAAATATATACTAAATATTCGATATTTATCAAATCGTCACGCAAAAAATAGAATTTGGCTCACTCAACATCTACAAATATTAAAAAACGAACCACAAAATAAACTTGATTTCAAATGCAGTTTATTATAATATGCATGTATTGTATAATACATGACATGAATTTGTATGTAAGTGTCTAATTGTCACACAGTCTAATTGAAAGATATGTGCTAAGCCGAATACAAAGAAGAGTAAAATTTTGAAAATTATAGTTAAAAGATTAAATGAAAGACCGTACAATACATTACATAGTAAGCGTAAAATTTTTTTTTCATTGTTTTACGAGATACTCGAGGGTTATATAATATTTAGTATATTTTTGGCAAGTTTTTCAATATATATTTGTTCGGAAGCACGTTTCGATCAACAATAGAATCCAAACATAAATCGTAGTATTGTACTTTATAAAGAAATATTTATTTTTTATCAAATTAATTATTGATTGTTTTTTCAGCAATCGCCGTAACAAGACAAAATATTCAGTGATGTAAAACACTTAAAAGTTAGCTGAATTAACTTAGTAATTAACTTTATAATTAAGATGTTTTATTTATCCCCGTATTCAATTTGGATTCCTTTATTGTGATTTTATTATGCAAGAACTGTAACCTTAAATCCTGGCAGATCATGCGTACGGTGACCAATGACTGTGTTTCATATAATAAATAAATGGAAATTTTATGAAAAATATTCATGGAATATCTAGTTATACCTCGTGGTAATAAAATAATATGTTGTTTTTATTGAAAGTATTAATCGCATATTAAACACATAATATAATTAATATTTTGTTGTCTGTCATCATAAGTTAATATGTTTTTGTATTTTATTATCTAAAATATAAAAATTTATTGTTTTAAAAAAATCAGGTTGATTACTGAATTTAATTATCGGTTATTGGTTGACTAAACTTTTATTTTTCGTTAAGTTGTTGCAAATAAAATCTTGAAATTATTTTCCGCTGTCGTTATTCCCCGCAAATGTGAGATAGATAAAAAAAGTCTATAGCAAGTCGTACACACTTCATTTTCGGACGATATTCAATAACCATAAAAACATTTCACCAGCACCATTTATTTTAATACAACGAAAGCAATAAAGTTCAGGATAAAAATGAGCCGAGGGATATCTGAAACACAGCTTGTGAGTGTATTCCCGTTGATGGGGGTTTTTATTTGGCAACCACATACCCCTCCCTTAGCATCAGTAGTTCGTGCACAGGGGAAATGTATTCAGTAACCAAAGCCGTATATTCGCCTACTGTCCAAATCGATATTGATGGTTTCTTTTAAATATCCTCGTGTATAGACATTATTATTATCTATCTATTTAGGGATAAGCTTGAAAAAGTCCTCCTTTCCTCAGTGCTATTTTTGTTGTATATATGAATTAATTTATATAATTTTAGATATCTATGTTATATACTTTTGAAAAAGACGGGTGTGTTTTAAAGAAATTTCTTTTGTGAAATTTACTTTTTTCCATTGTAAAGACTGTTTACTTGTCAAAATAAGTAGGAGCATATTTTTATATTAAGGAGATCAATACAGCGATGTTTAATGGACTTCGTGTTGCGATCCGGGGCTTGGGATCTTATAGTTGCGAGGAAATCACCTCATGTAATGCTGATAAATGTATCGTAGCCCAGCGGGTAGTACCCTAGAGGTGCGCGGACGGGCAAATGAATCGGATGCTTACGCTATAAATCTCACGGGAAGGCAGCGCCGCGGGCTCGGGAAAAGCGCGATACGAAGCAGGTGCGATCGGTTGCTCTCGGATTTCGTCGGTAAATTTCATACCGCCCAGTAAAGATAATTCGAGCGATAAACGCAAACATTCGTAGTAAGCCTCTCGTTCTGGGCCGGAGAGGCAGCGCGCGAGCGAGAGAGGCGCTCCTACGTGCAAAGTAAATGACTCGACGGATAAAAGAGAGAGTGTCTGACCTGGAAGCTGGGCGGTCGCTAAGCAACCCGACGTCAAACAATCGATCCGAGAGACAGCGCAGGGTCGGCTTCTATAAAACGACCGGGAAATCCGTTTTTCGAGCTTTGCGGCCGGCCGCTCGATTTGGGGCCTGCTTCGTTCTCTCGCTTCATTTATTCGTTCGACCCGGTCGAACTTATAAAAACACGAAAGTTACTCTCCACAAGCACCAGATTGCGGAACTCATATTATTACATGTCTTCAACGCTAAAAATCATAGTCGAGCTGCTTTTGATAGAATGCTCCAAGCAATCAACTGCCTATTTTTAGACATTGGCAGCGAATTAAAAAGCTGATGGATCATTTATCATTGGATTATAAACCATCTAATTTACAAATTTTAGCTTGATACAACACAAAATCTGCTAAAATTTCGATTGTTTTACAAATAAAAAATACTAATTGGCGTTTGAAAAACGATCCTTCAGCTGGACACGGCAATAAAATAATAAAAATGAATATCTGTGAAACTCACCTCCGTAATTTGGTCTTACTCTTTTGTCATAGCTGACGCTAAAAGAATCCAAAATGGCGGAAATGTTGACGTCACCAAACATGCCACCCCCACCAGTCCTGAAATTAAGCAAAAAACACCAATTAGCAAAATAATACTCTCGTAGATATTTACATTTTGTTGCAATTACAAATTGGTGACTTGCATTGTAGTAGGAAAGAATAAAACAGTATTTAGAAAAAAATAACAATACATTCAGAATAATGATAATGCAGTCATGTTTTGTTCATTTATTTTAAAAGTAGGTAGCAGTCATTTTGTGTTATAAACAGATTTTTTAAAACAATAATATATTGTTGGATTTTAATGTATTTTTTAAATAAATACAGAATTTATTTTGAATGAGCAAGCTGTACTTTCAATTTAATTAAAAATATATATAAATTGTTTCAAGTGTCAAGTTTTTGTGTTGTCTTTTTTATTCGTGTCTCATAAAACACAAAAAAAATCTAGATTACGGAGGGAATTATTTTTATTTTGCTTCCTGTTTTGTCACTTGAGATGCCACTTGAATGCGAGAAAGTGAATCGAGATTCCTCAGAAAGGGAATTCTTTTGAGTTTTTTTATACCGACCGAAATTTTTCCAGTCTGCGGAACGGACAAGGCCATTGCTAAAAAAAAAAATGAAAACATCCTATTGTAGCTGCGAATGTCTTTGAATTAAAAAATATATATATGACTCAAGAAAAATATATTTTGATGTATCTCAATTGAATAAATAAGACTCATTTTGACGTGAAGCTATTGTCTTGTAATAATTTCTGATACATTTTGATTTAAATAAAACGGTATTTTATTTTCCCTTTGGATATTTTTATATGAAGTATATTTTCCAAAAAATTCACAAATATTCAGAATACAATGCTTCCATGATCTAATATTAAATACTCAATTAAACATGGAATTCTCTTTATAAACTTTATCGAGAAATCAAATGAAATTGTCTATTAGTTATCCACGTATTAAAATATCGTTTGTGTAACAATGACACACTTTAATTTTTAGACAAAGTATGCGGCTAATATTCAACCATTAAAATGAAAGCGAGAATTATCGACTCCATTACAATATTTAAATGTGTACAAATTACCTGCTACCCTGTAAACCGGAAATATTGATTTTTGTTGCATCGTACTACTTTGCAATCCATTTAATAATGGCAATTATTTTATTATTTTAGAAACGATTTAACGGCATTGACTACACAGACACCGCTATCACACAGAAGATAGCAATTTTATATAGTTAAAGTAAAAGTAAAATTAAAAATATACCTACTTATTTCATGATATTTATTACACTTTTTAGTCTTTCTTTTTGTAAATTAACATGCATAATATCCCGTAATTAGTATTACAGTTTATGGGATTTATATTTAGATAGCGCAAAAACATGTCGCATATTTCAACCTGGTTTATTTCTAGTGCTTACTGAAAAGTCGTTTAAGCGAATTGCTGTGTGTTTTAATATATTATATAGAGCTATTTAATCTTTTAATAATTTAAAACTTTGAGTTAAATGTATAATCTAAGAAATGCTATTTCGATCAATGATTGCTTCACGTATTTTTCATCGTAATTCGTTGGCTCCGTAGCGCAGTTGGTAGCGTCGTTTGCTACAGTTACAGATATCTCGGGGTTAATTCCCGGTGTGGACAGTTTTCATAAATTGGTATTTAAATCGATTTATGGATTTCTGTTGTAGTATCTAAAAATGTATGTAATATCTAAAAACCTCATCCGATCCTCTAAAACGGACGGCAGCAAGAGCGATTAGCTAAACCACTAGTCTTGTCCTAGCATTACCCTTCTATCCCTATTCTCTTTGAATAAAGGGAGGTTGAGCAACTGAGTAACAAGCAGTTATTACGGAAAAACTTAAGTTGAGATACCTCCGTTAGGAGGATATGACCTCCACGTTAGAGGACACGGTAAAAAAAATGAATTGAGCGTTTGTGTATTGGATTGTCAGCTAGATTTATCATTGGTTAGTTACATTATACAATACAACAACTTCTATATACGTATGTATGCGAATTTGAATATTGATGATATTTAGCTATGAGTAATGATTTTGTAAACAATATGTTTTGCTTTTGTTGTATCCCTTTTCTGATTCTGATTAAAAAAAATAATTGTTGAAAAAGTGGCACAAAATAATCGATGAGACTAAATTTAAAAAAAAAATAGAAATTTTGTCGAAGCGTTAAAAAATGAATCGAACAGTGAAGAATACATCCGATAGTATAAATGTTGGTCCAATGAAAATAAATTGAAATTCGATGACACTCGAACGTGTTAGGCTCTTACGGCCCTCCTTCGCAGAAGAGCGTCGAAGGGTGACAATTAGAATGTTGTCGCCTCGAACGCGATACGAATCGCCGCTTATAAACGAGAGCCTCTCACAGCCTTAAGTAGTCTGCGCTTCAGGCTTCAGCCAACTCCAGCGGGGTGTAAACATGCCGGAAAAGCCAACATGCAGGTAAGATACGATGATTTCAAGCTCGATGTAAAGAGTGTTCTCCGACGTGGAATCTTTTCAGATTTACCAACTGTTTGCTCGACGTACATACCAGAAATAGGATTTTTGTAACACTTTTAAAATTCAGGATTTTTTCAGTTTTAGTTTTATTCTGAAATAAAAATAAGAATCCTTAAATATAGATTTTTCAGAACTGATCATCACATACAATTAATCAAACGTCAAAGTATAATAAGCAATTATTTATTTTGCAATGTGTCCATATTATAAAACGAAAAATAACAGAAAAGTTATGTTGAATTTTTAACTCATTTCTTTATGTAAAAACATAGTTGTTTTGTTGATTTTAGTAACGTTGAAATTTTCAATTCCAATGTTATAATTATTAAGAAAATGGTTAAGAGATTCATTCATGTCAAGTTAGTTACTTTCAAAATCGTCACTTCGAAGCTGATTGTTTTCCATAACATACAACCGAATTCATCAATTATCGTTAATTGAAAATAAAAATGGCTTTATATTTCATGCAGATATTAAAATGTGTTATTGATCTTTTGTATGCTCTCATTTAATATGGGAATGTTTTAAGACAAAATCTATGATGCCTATTTAATAAAAGCATAAAAATAACTGAAAAAAATGTTTATGCAAAAGAAAGTTGCGACCATATTTTTATATTGTCTATATCCCTTCTGTATTAACTGAAGTTGTAAGAGTTTGTGTACGTTTCAGTTTTCATTGTTTGCAAAGACTTATGATTTGTTGAGAGCGGTGCAGTAATTACAAATGTGAAACTGAAGTGACATATGAACCGAGAAGTGTGAGTACGAATAGGATAGTAATTATTAAAACTATGGTATGTATTGTATTTACTACCCTTAATACTTAAAGCATTATTTCAACTTGCAATTAAAAAATGGTAGCTTACAGTAGGGCATTAGACATGCATATTTATATTATGCTGACTTGTCTGTATCTGAGTCAAAATATAAAACATTAAATTAGTTCACGGTATCCTATGAAAAGCGGGTGAATCTCAGCTTATAAAAGCTTTTCTGTTATACAAAACGTATTTTACTTAAAGCACGCAACAAAATCTTAGGTAATTTTCTTTGTCAAAGATTTAAAACATTAATTATGTTCTTAGGTTTTTGAATACACCTGTGAAAAGAACGTGAAGCCCTAGCGGATAAAAAATTGAGTAAATTAGAGATTTTAAAAACATCGATTTGCAATTATCGTTCAAAGTTTATTATTTCACCAACTGCAGTTCTTGCAATATTGAAATTTTCATTTCAATTGAGATAAATACGTATAAAGACATATAAATAAGTTTTATTAAAATAAAACACATTTTTTTTATTTAGGGTCGAAAACGGTTTCACCCATCTCTAGCATTTTCAAATAAAGTAAATTAATGACGGTAAATTATAGCTTCAATATCGTTAATAAGTGTCGTTTATTTTGGAAAATTCGTATAAAGTTAACTAACTGTTGTCCTTTGTATTATTTATAAATTATGTTTGAACGTTATAGTGGAATTATTCGGTTGTATTAACAACTTCGTCGGCGTCCGTGGCGCAGTTGGTAGCGTCGTTGGCTACGGTTACGGATGTCTCAGGTTCAAATCCGGGTCCGGACGGTTTTCATAAATTGATCTTTCAATCGATTTATGGATTTCTGTTCGTAGTCTGAGTGTTTTTGATGTCTAAAAAAATTCCCTTCCACCCATCCAATCTTCACGGTGCGTAGCGAGAGCGATTAGCTAGCCACTAGTCCTATCCTTCTATCCTTACTCTCTTCAAAATAAAAAGAGAGGTTGAGCAACTGAGTAACAAACTGTTCTCAAAGAAAAATTCTGTTGAGATACTTTCATTAGGAGGCCATATGCTCCACGTAGGGAGCGGACATGGATTAAAAAAAAATTAACAACTTTAAAATTGTTATTTAAGCACAATAAAGAATTTATTTTGTCAATATGGATTTATAAAGCTGTATGCTTCGCTTGTAATATTTGACACGGTTGTTCAGAGCTGTTAAATTCATACTCATTTCAACTATTTTACACAAGTATGTATTCCATTTTCTTTTGTATGTATTATAAGTACAAGGCCAACACTTGACAGTAATGTGCTACGATTTAGTTTGAAGGAAGACAAAATCAAATATATTATTTACAAAGGTGATAGAGGAGTGATAACGTCCAATGATACTGTTCGGAATAAAGTATGTAATTTGTAAAAATGACGAAGCAGTAAATCGATGAACTTAAAGAATACTTTATAACATTTACAATGGAAAGAAGCTTCAACAAATGAATCCATTTTACCGATTGAAATGACTTTGAAATTATGTCAAATTAATGTCACTTGAATAAAAAATGATTTAATTCGAAGGCTACAAGGTAAGAAAGGAGAACGTTATCAATTTTATGAAATTAAGATTTGAATGCCATCTGGTAGCAATTTTTGCGTACTAATGCATTAGGTTGCAAGGTATTTCACTTATAAATTTTCCTATCCGTGGTAATAAGAGTGAATAAATGGTACTAAAATTGAAAGTGTCATATTGGTATAAAATATATTTAGATTTTTAAATAAACAATAGTTTTGTATAATTATTTACTACAATTTTTGAATAAACATTATAAATTTTCTTGCACTTGGAGTTTTATTAAAACAAAGCAAGACAGAAGAACCCCACAACACATTCCCATTTAGAAAGAAGTACAAATATGGCGTTTTCATCATTACATATCTTATAACAATAAAGGAACACTCCTGTAAAATAGTAAATGAGCAAATAAAAAAGTAAAAGAAACTGGAAAATTAATTTTTGTTAACTTAAATTCCTTCTCCTGGACAATTTAATTAAACTGACAATTACTCTTTATCCCATGTTGTATGTTTTGTAGGTAAAAAGCTACTTGTCAATAATACCTTACGATTATTATTTCATCTTAGTATAATGTAAAGCTATAGATGTATCAATTTAACTTGGCCGCTAGTGAGGGTGCCACCGTCGCGTTAGGAATGTTGCCATACTCAACCAGAACGGAAATTTCAATAAATTCCAAAACTGAAATTTTAGCGACGGTTATGAAAAGTAAACAAGATATTTATTTTGCATAAATGGAAATTGAAGAAATTTTTTCTCGACTGACAATTTTAGTTCCAAATTTGGCTGCGGTCAATTAATGTTGGCAAAGACTATACAACTTAATACGACAGCGTAAAAACCTATTTAATTAAGTAATTGTAAGTTTTCTGTAAGACTTTCTAAATTACCCTAAAATTGTTTTCGTTCTTATGTGATTAATAACAATTAAGTGGTTGTATTACGTTTTTTTTATTAAAAATTGTAGTATTGTATTTATGAAATGTTTTTACAAATATTGTGTTTCTAAATGGCCATGTAAACGTTTGTACTATTATTATTTTTTATTTACAAATAATTAGAAAATGTTGTTTCACGTCATAAATCTTCATTGTGTTATTGAAACTTGTTTACGTCTTTTAGGTAAACAATATGTAGGTTCAAGGATATATTTATGAAGGCTTGTGCAAAAAACCACTCCAATATACGTTAGAGCATTTTAGAATAAACAAGAGTAAAATCTGGAATGAAATTTTGTAATAATAATTTTTCAAACAAGTATTTTTATTCCATTCGAATAAATTAAATTCAATTCTAGATCCGTTATGCATGTCACTATTTTTAATATAAGTAAAACGACACATAAAAGTAAGTCAATGACGATAAAAAGGCGATAAAGAAATGTAATTTTGTCAAGCAGCAACAAATTACAATAACTTGATATGATGCCAAAAATAGCAAAAAACATATTGAATACCTTTTATGCTGTAACCTACACAGATTAAATTTGATAAAAATCCGTTGAAACCAAGCTGAAATGCTTTAGCGATAGCGACCCTAACAAAATAAATAGCTAATAAATACTATTGAAGTTGTAGGTATCAATATCGATACCTCAGTTCAAAAGTGTAACAACTCAAAAAGCATAGTTGCACATTTTTTTTTGTAGAATTTAATGGAATTCGAAGATTATCTAAAAAATATATTTATTGGAGTTGTTGAAATTTTGTACATTTCCATATATTTTGTCACTAACGACCTGGGATTTACCCTTCGGCATCTTCAGGCACTTGAGCACACGAATAGACTCGAATTGACAGACAGTAAACAGTGTCTACCGTTTATATACAAGATACAAATACGACAAAATATCTTTTATAAGATAAAATATTATAGTCTAGGACCACTGATACCTGAGTTAAAAATTGCAAGAATAGCCTTAATCTTTGTTGGGAAAACAAACGCATTAACTACAACGCATTAACCCAAGACCCTCAGTCGATGTCTTCAAATATATTTATATTTATATTATTAAAAAGATAATTTCATCTTTTCTCATATTAATGCAAGCAGATTTCAGTGTTTACAGTTTGGATAAAAAGTAATTATAATCACTGTCATTCTAAAATAAATACAGATTACCACTAGTTACATATTGGAACTGGTATTCTATTTTTACAACGTTATGTCAAGAAAGGCTTTTATATTTATGTAGATTGTATCTTAAACCACTACTACAATCAGCTTAACACATTTTCCAATATTGAAATAAAAATAATGATATTGAGTAATATTCATTTCAATTTGATTATTAAAACATTTAGAGTTAGGCGATAAAGTTATTCGTAGCTTGAATGTAAGCGGCTACTTGTATATAAGTAAGATTAATCTTTATGTCAAATTTATGTTAACAATGTAAGATAAGAAGCCCTTTTTAATTACCATAATAACGAATGAAATAATTATTTCTATTCAAGGCTTACGAATAATAGTCAAACAAAAGAAAAACATACAATGTTGACGGAAAACTGGCGATTAACCCAATCAGGGTCGCCTTGTTGCTTTATTTTGTGAGCACGGGGATTTTTTCTATCACATTATCGAATCGGAGCTAGAAATTTGTGGGTTTTGATTACAAAGCGATTAACTGTGTGTAACCTCAAACCGTGAATGAGTTCAAGGTCATTTTCATTGCTTGAACCGTAATGGAGTTAACCAAAATGAATATTTATTTATTGTTATTTTCCAAAGTTATATATAAAACTGGATATTTTTGATTTGTTTCATTACTTGAATAGTCATTGTTCTATTTATTTTATGTCCACTCCCAACGTGGAGCATCTAGCCTTCCAATGAACGTATCTCAAAAAGAATCCTATGAGAAGTGCTTGTTGCTCATTTGCTCAACATTTCTTTTTTCGAAGAGAGTAGGGATAGAAGAAAAAGTTAGGACAAGACTACTGGTTAATCAATCGCTCTCGCTGCGCCGCTTGAGTATCGGATGGGTGGGAGAGACTAACGCTCCTGAGATTTCGTTTATATGGTTAACGGTTTTCTGCGAAAAAGCAGAAAATCGTTCGATTTTTAAGCTGATGAAACTAAATTTGTTTGCTCGTGAATATTTCAGAAACTTCCAAAAATTCTTTATTAAGCACGATTCGGGTGTTCTCAAAGAATATGCTACACATTGATTATTATCGATATATTAAACTTTTATAAATAAAAATTGAAATAAAGAAGAAAAAGAAAAGACAAGGAATGTTTATATATTTCCTAATTCAAACAGTTTTTCAGATAACGTTGTATTAAAAATCTTATGCCAATTCAAATAGCAAAATACCATTGACATTGGAATATTGTGCTTTGTAAAAGGTCAATCGTATTAGGGAATTTTATGAATGAAACGCCATTGAATCAACGTATAATTTCATATTACTATCATTGTAACATTGTATATAGGTACGTATCACCAACGTTGTTTATGAATATGAGATGGGTGAAAGGGAAATTGGCTAATGCAGTTCCATTATTATTAACACAATATCACATTAGAGCCGATGATGAAAACGTGTTATTCACGGACACTACAAAGTTCAATATTGAATGGCGATCATTCAGGTAAACAAAAACAAACAACATACCACGATGCCGTTAGACTTAGTGAATGTAAATTACAAATCTATTTTAGACGAACCAGTTACCAGTTACGGAACTGTGTTGTTTTATATTTACGTAATTTGTACGCTTTCACAAAACAGAATAGTTACATTTACAGGGAACTAGCAAAGTGAAAGAGAAAATACGAGAATTGTGAATGAAGCCAAAAGGATGGTTGCATCGATCGGACGCCGCAAACTTTTTAATTAGATTTTTGAGGGATTTCTACTGAGAATTTTACAAGGTTTGTTATTGTTACTCAACGGTCGCTGAAATGAAAAAGTGTGTTTGTCTGTGGCTGTACAAAAGTAATCTCTCCTTTCAATGAAAATTTTAACAAACATTTTTTTGAAATTGACGTAACATAATTTTATATTAACATCTGCGATATTTTAGAGCTAACTCACTCTCACTATCATCTTTTTTATCTGGAGTAAAAAAGCATGTATCAAACTACCAAATAAATAATTTAAGATATCGACTGAGGGTGTTTGATGGAATTCCAATATCAAATTTGAATTGCTGAAATTTTGTACATTTCCATGTATTTCGTCAGGTCATCATGCATCGTCAGTTCAAGTTTATTCGTGTGCTCCAATGCCTGAAGATGCCGAAAAGGGAAAACCGCGTCGTTAGTAACAAAATACATGGAAATGTACAAAATATTTTGTAAATTTCTATTTCGAGCACGCGATTGAACTCGAATTGACAATTCGAGTTTACCCGGGTGTACATGGAAATTTACAAAATCTCAACAATTCAAATTTGATATTGAAAATCTATCAAGCACCCTCAGTCGATGTCTTAAATTAATTAAATTTTACCTAGAAGAAAAATTTACCTAAATTTACCTATCTTAAGAAACATTTTTAAGATAGCAACAGTTGTACATCGGCTCCGTGGTGTAGTGGTTAACGTCATTGGCTACGAGTCCCGGTGCGGACAGTTTGATAAATTGATTAAGCAATCGATTACCGATTTCTGTTCGTAGATATAAATGTTTGTGATGTCTAAAATTTCCTCCGACCCATTCGATTCCAAAACCAGGGCATAGCGAGAGCGATCAGTTAACCACTAGTCTTGTCTTAAACCTATTCTTTTATACCTACTCGTTTCAAAAATTAGAGTTTGAGCAACTGAGTAACAAAAGCTTCTGTTGAGACATCTCCATTAGGAGGCCATATGCTCCACACTGGGAGCCGACTTGACAAAAAAAACAGTTGTACATATGATGTAATTATATCAAATACTTTGTATAAATATCACACACGGCCTCAGTAATATGAGTGGCTTAGACGAGCAAATGTTTAGATGGTGAATTCGAAAAAAAAACCCTTACAGTGCGAGCCGTTTTCGCACGAATTTATTTTCAGTCAACTGATCTGTTAAAACGCTCAATATGACTATAAACATATAAATTTAAGCAGTAAAAAATGGAAAATTATGTGAAATATATATTAATTATCCCATCCACTTCAAGAAGTAAATCAAACTAGTCGCTTTCTCGCTAAAATAAGTAAAAGAAAATGAAGAAGTGGAAAAATATTTAATCTACGACTTTGTAAGCAAAGTGCCTGCAGACAGCCTTCATATACACCGCCAACACACACACAAGCAAGCGCGTAGCTGCATAAGTATGTGTAATAAATAGGGCTGCCATTAATGCTTATCGGCAGTTCATAACTGAAATTCCACAGATTGAATATCGAGAGCTCTTTTTAAAAATATATTCCTTTGCATTCTAGTTGATATTCTAATTTCTCAGGCTAAAGGTTTGAACTATTTTTTAAAGCATATATCCACAAGTGTTTTATTCTAGTTTGGCCGGAAATACAAAATAAAGTCTTGGTCAGAGCTCTCATCGGGTTAAGTGTAAAAATGTATGATGTTTGATAAAAACCAATTATATTTATCAGAAAAAAAATGTATCGATTATTATTTTCAGTTTTGAAACACGTCAAAGAAAATAAATACTTGAGCGAATTTACCGGTAATAAAACGTGTTTATTAAAATAAGTGTTTCAAACTATCGCTATAAACATGAAACGACATAAAAATTGATGGAAAAACGGATCCATTAACAATGTAAACCTTTAGAAGTATAAAAATCCATCAGCGTTATTAATTAACCTATATTACTTGGCCTTTTATTGGTAAGTAAATCTACTGAGTCACGTGAATCAACCGTGGTCAAAATTACCGGCCACCTTTTTACAAGCGTTCAAACTAAACTCACTTCAGATCACGCAATTCATTCCCACATGACGTGCAGTGAGCCAGACTTCAAACTAAAATAACGGATTCTAAAACTAAGGGTTGATATTCTCTTCGTGTGATCTAAAGGTAGAGATTAATTATGAAGTATTTTTTTAATAATATTATAATTACTGGTTATAAGTTACAAGTATATACGTTACTACAGTATATCACACATTTTAGTCGAATTACAGTAAGAACAGTTTCACAAATTAAATTTATTTATGGATATTTTGTTAAAAAGTATGGATGTCTGTGATATCTAAATTTCTCCCACAAATCCGATCTAAAAACGAGGCGTAACAAGAACGATTAGCTCACCACTAGTACTGTACTTGCTCTTTTCTTATACAGTTACATTCTTCTCAAAAAAAAGAGATTTATTGACTGAGTAACGAGCAATTCTCGTAAAACAACTGCTGCTCAGATAAACTCAATTCAGAGACGATAATATGTTTCACATACGAGTGGATATAGTTACAAAAAACTATAACTAAACTAATATGCTATGGAAGATAACCTTCTAAAGAATTTTAAAAAAATCTGATATTTCTAGAACAGTACAAAGATATTTATAAATATCCTTCTAATAACTCTACTCGGAAAGTACCAATTGTTTATAAAATCTCGGGTGCAAATCAATAATATTTGATTAATTTCTTTTCACATTATCTCAATATGGGTTATTTGTAGATTGCTTAGTAATGAAATTGACGATCAATATACCCACACCTGCTCTAGATAAGTCTGGGGGATAGTAAAAATTTAATGACAGTTTTTTTCAATACGTATATCTAGTCTGGGTAAGGCTCAAAACTAAGTTTGAGAGCCACCGAATGGAATGGAACAATCGCGTGATTATGTGTGTAATAAAGTACGAATCTCCGCGTGGCTTATTATTAAAGTTGCGCTTGTTCAAGGAATAATGATTTGTATCGGGAGACTTGCAATCATTTATGACCTATAACTTTTAACATGAAGAGCTGAAAAGTTTACTAATGCACCATCACTCCATAATGTATTATCATCGGAAACATGTGTATTTTAAGGCGACTTATAAAATAAATACAAAACAATGTCCCGATTCATAAAAAGTTATTTCAAAATCGGCGTAAAATATTTAGATATGATAATGTTTTATTAACAAAAAATTAAAAAAATGATTTTACATTTGAAATAATATAAATCTTGATCGTTATCAGATACACAATTGAATGTGAAATCTTTTTTCCGTTTTGATGTTATGAAGTATTTTACAATAAATTTGTGGTGGTTAACTATTGAACACCTACTGCGTACTTTTGTATCTTTATTGATGATAAAGCTTTCTTTCCACCTGCCAGTTCCACTGCAACTTAATTTAGCACAAGTGATTTTTATGGATGGGAGGTTAATAACGGCTATTTATTTATTTGTCATGTGTTTCTGTTTGAATATAACTTTTGAGTCGATACAAAGTGTCAACTAGCGTGCTAAATTTAAAGTATTTTTTAAAAATTATGTCATGTACTTAAGAATAATGCTGACAAAATTTTCGTTAGAAATAAAACTTTTAAAAGTCAAACTTGCGAAGATGTATATAATGTGGATGACGAAGGAAGAACCAAATATGTAACAATGGAAAAAATCCTACCGCCCACTAGTGGTTAGTGTAAACAGGAGATGGCGAATCGTTTCCTGTTGGAAGTCCTCAGTAATTTATCTTAAACTTTTTTTGTACAACAAACCCTTCATATAAGGTGTACCGTCTGTACATACACTCACTAAATAAGTCAAATTCAGTCCAATTTGGTGATATTTTTCTTTAAAGCCCTTGAAGGTATCTATTCTACGTGTTTTTCCTGTAAAAGTTCCCAAGACAATTAACTCTTCTGTTATATCCCGAATAAAGAAAATATAAAGCCTACGCCGAGTCTTGAGTATCGTCACTGATTCATCAAAGCAATTGAATGATATGTATTTTCTTTTAGAATAATTGAATCAAGTTGTCCTGTTAAGTTTAATGATAGTTTATGCTGCCTATCAGTTATATTGGTTGGTTTTGAAATAAACAAAAGTTTTTAATGACAAAATAATTTATTTTTTAATTTTAAATTCAGTCAAAAGGCCCCATTTGAGGCTCTAAAAAGCTGAAGTTGCAAAAGCCCTGTTATATCAACTTACGTATATTTATTCTTATTTAATATATATTGAGGATCAAATAAACTTTTGGTATTTTTTATAGATGACGTGATACCGATATAGCTTTTAATTACCTATATAACATAGTGTTTGTTGAATTTAATACTTTTTGTCACCATGCTGTGGGTTCCATACAAACGAATTCAATCAAGTTATTGTCATATAATTTCATGGTTTAATTTAAGGGGTTCTCTGTCATTGGATATTATTTTGTGCCGTTTAACCAATTCTCGCCAAATTGGGCAGGCTTTGACAATTATAACTAATCACCTAACAAAGAACACGTACCCGTTAATTGGGAAGTGTTGCATGAGCGTTAACCACTAAAATGTTCTATACGCGTACAAAAGGTTTTTATGTAGGACAATCACCGTATTTGTAAAACGGCAAACTTTACCCTCACACCAAATTGATATATAAAATAAAAAAATTTACATGGAACTGAATTAAAATGAAACTCTTCATTCGGAGGCTAAAAATAATAATATTGGCATTTAGTTGAAAAAAGTTTTTTTATGAGTACAATAATTAATCTTCTGGATTTAATGCATATAAATAAATAAATTATTTCTTTTCTTTGGAATAAAAAATAAAATTTTTATTGGTTTTATGAACAATGTAATTAAGATGATCTAAAAAAGATCGCACAGTAATTTTTAACACGGAATGATTTTTTAAGCATCATTGTTTTATCAGACTAAGTGTTTGTTTAATTACGACCATTGTAAAATTTCCAGTCCTAGAGCTAAAATATAATTGAAGCCAGTATTCAAATGAAATATCGTAAATTTTTTGAAATTAAAAAGCAATCAATTTTGACCCTAGATTTTTTGAATGTCTAAGTGTAATATTACCATCGTGAATAAATCTAAGATTTTAATACGTCCTTGAAATACTTAACCAAAAACTAAATGCTAATAGCACTAAAATGCGTGACTCGAACGTAATATGTAATTATTTCAATTCTTGAAATATACATTTTGAGATTTCAAATCACCTTAGCGTGGACAATTAAATGTGAATAATATCTTTATAAATGATCGCACTGCTTAATCTCATATATGAAAAAGTCATTAAAAATAAATAAAATGTGACTTTATTAAAGAAAAACGAATAATAAATTAAAAAATGGCCCTTGTCTTTGTCATTGTTTATTGTTAATTTAATGTCTTAAAACTTTTACATATTTTTTGAACTATAAAAGAACACTTTTTATCTTCGAAATAAATATAGAGTTTGTTTCGATATAAAATCAACTCAATAAACTCAAATTGGTGTTTATATGTTTGCATATTTGAACTGTTTTGAACAAAGAAAATCTTTGTTGAAAAGCTTCACGAAAAATTGCTATCGGCACTAGCTTTCATGAACCATGTATAAAACTGTATGGCGTGACTTAAGAAAAATACAAGGTGAGTGAAAAGTTTTTTTACTTTTCAAAAATGATTTAGAATTTGTTAAAAAATAAAGTATTAAGACAATTTTAGTTCAAAAGATGAACTTTTCAGCGTTTCAAAGAGTTGTTTTTATCCGATTTCAACGTTGATATAAGTTTTGCTGGTATTGTAGACGAGCGACCAACATACGCTCTTGTACGTTCACTGAATTTAGTCGCGTGGACATATTTCTACGAGAGGTTACAATTATATAAGCTACTTCCCCAAAATTGGTGAATAAATGAATGGGGCTTTTAGAAATCTACTATTTTTATTTGTTATATTTCAGTAATCACTTGGTATAATTGTTTCAAATCACTAGGAAATGGACTAATGGCTTTTCGTGGACAATGAGTCATAAATACAGGACAAAAAAGATACTAATTTCACATATGTGGTGAAAGATAAGCTTAGCATAAGACGAATATAAGCTTGATTCAATAATGTGTATACTATATTTGATTCAATACTGAATATTATTAAAATATACGTGTACTATTTTATTTCTACCAACCGTGTAATGACCCCTCTTGTGAACTCTTGGATCGGTAAATCATGTACCAGTCACCCTGTATTGACGTCACGGTGGCCCTGTCGGGCGTCGGGTGGTACGGGCGTCGAAATACAACGTGTAGCGTTGCATGCCGACGTTTGTAGCAACTCGGAAAACATGGCTCCGGGGAAAATTAGTTTTGGTCGGGCGTTCGCTTTGGGAAAATAATGCTGTCACGTAAAGAGAGATTCTATCGATACCAAAGCCGCAAGTTTCCCAATAGGTAGTATTTTTTTGAATATATATAATGTATATACATATTAAGCCATGCGGAAAAACATGGAATTATCACTTTTAAGGTGTTAACTGACAATTTTTGTGGAAAGGCATTATATTTTAAAAATAAAACACTACTCGTGTGGACTACTTCCGTATGGAACTATGTTAAAATTACTTAACATTGAAAGTGTTAAAATTAAAATCTACAAAAAGAATATTTTAAAATATGGGATAATAACTGCTTCAGTGGAATATTAATATGCTTTCTTTCGCGATTTTGTTTGCTTCAGTCGGTAGTCATATAGGTCCTTTATTATCGGATGTAGGTCACTTACAATGTTTTGTTTGCAATGGTATTTACGTAAATGAACTTCATTATAAGTGGGTAAAAGTTCAACTTTCTTTGATTTTGTATATTAAATTAAATCAATTATAAATTAAAATTTCCTAAGCTCACTTCATACCATGAATG
This sequence comes from Himalopsyche phryganea, assembly GCA_022494535.1. Taxonomy (NCBI): domain Eukaryota; kingdom Metazoa; phylum Arthropoda; class Insecta; order Trichoptera; family Rhyacophilidae; genus Himalopsyche; species Himalopsyche phryganea. Next base: position 3,109,424 of record JAGVSL010000019.1, on the reverse strand, counting down.
TAGATGTATATAATGAAATACATTACGCTTTAATCGATTTCTGAAAACTACGCATGCAGTTATTCTTTGTCTGCTCCTAAAACACGAACTTTAGCTTATATATAGAGCGGTGGAAGAATATCAGAATTACATTGAATCTTTTTTTTTAAATAAATAATTGAAGTATCCGGCTAGGAGTACACTTTAAAAGTAAGTTTCAAAAATATTCTAGCGTATTTGTTGAATGAAGATGATTGAACAAAACATAATATTTAATATAGACATTCTTGAAAGGGGTTAAATACAATATCGTATACAATATACAATCTTCGTTAAGTTTAATGTAATTTTCTTTTGAGCAAAATATAATATATATAATAAGGAAAATATTTAGCTTGTTGATTAATTTTCGTAAATCACACCCATTTTATGATGTCATAACTCAACATAGTTGTTTTCCACTGGTGTGTTTTGATTTAACTAAATTTTACTAAACAAAATTAACTTGTCAATATTCTTAGTATTTATATTGTAGATTTCAATCATTATAACAGTTGAATCTTTATTTGAAGTTGTTTTTAAGTTGTTGCCAAAGAGGTGAAAATACCTTCCTTTTATTTTCTTTTGTCTGACTGAATGATATTAGTCAGATATATTAAATAATGTTATAATGAATTTATTGTGTTCATAAAATTTTATAAATATATATAACCAAGAGCTTTAGTAAATTACACGATACAGTTGACCAGAAAAATATACTTACATGGAAGAGTTTTTTGCAAATTTGACTTTTTTAATTAAATTTTCTTTTCGAATTTTTGTATTTTATAAAATGTTATTTTTAGAAAAGTAACAAATGGAATTACTGACGATGTAAATAAAAAACAATCTAAATAGACGAAGTGATAATTCTAAATTGTTTTTAATAACATAATAATGTTTTACTCACAAAAAATACAACACTAACGAATGAAATGTTTTTATTATCATATATTGGTTTAGTACTTAATATTTATAAAGAAAAACTAGCTTGTCAAACGGGGCAAAAAATCTTTTTATTTTAATATTTAAACTTTTTTTACGCGCAATGCTTATATTATTTCAAATTACAATATTCTGAATTCTTTTGATGTTTAAATGCTAAACTTTTACGCATTTAAGATTCTTTTTTTATAAATCATAACACGAATGTAAGAAAAAGTGGTATCGAAAAACAAATTTATTACACGCAAATGGAAGTAAAGTGTGTAGAAAGTTGGTTTTTTAAAAGGGAAACGTCTGCACGAGTGAATATTGTTTAATACTAAACTAACTGTGTTTTTATAGTTATAATGTATTCAGTATTAAGCGAAAATTATTGATAAAAATTTAAAAAAATTGTTTGAAATCCATAGAATTGAAACATTGCTCTTAAATAACGTCGCTGTTTTGGAAGAAAACACTAAATCGAAAAAAATGACATATCGAGTTAGTTATGCCAAAATATTTTTTATTTCAAACTCTACTGTATGAAATAACAAACTTTTTTTATCAATTATACTTTTACTTCAAAACAGTTTTGTAACAAAAAAAATGAAAAAGGTATGGCCTTTCAAAAATTTGATAAACTTCAAAGTCCAATAACTCTAAACTAGTATTTTTCATATAATTTAAGACATCGACTGAGGGTGCTTGATGGAATTTCAATATCAAATTTGGATTATTGAGATTTTGTACACTTCCATGTATTTTGTCACTAACGACCCGGGTTTCGCCTTTCGGCATCTTCAGGCATTCGAACACACGAATGGACTCGATACTATTTTTCAGTTAGTGTCTTCTTCCAGAACAACCACGATAATGTATTTTACGGTATGGCATTATTATGAACGTTTATTAGATTCATAGTTGCTTGAGAATATTCTGAAATATAACCTTAGGTTGAATAATGAATATAATTTTGCGCAATATTTCTGTTTTTTTCTATCTGAAGAATATTATTGAAAATAATTATCCTTGATTTAAACTAATCTTTCTTTGACATTTGCTAATGATGACAGATCACATTTTAAAAAAGGAATATTTCAATTACCTGTGTTGCTAAGTATATTTCAGGACTATTTATTGTCTGTCCACTTTTAATTGTGTTGAAATTCAAATCTTGTGTTGACAACTATTTTTTTAAAAGAGTCAGATGTATTGTTCTTTTAACTAAAGAGCTATTGTAAAAGCTTACTCAGTTATCATCCGATATTCCAATAAATTGGCACGGAATTGTCTTTGTTGTCATGAATTTTAGTTCGATATCATGTTACAAGGGGCTTGAGTGCTCTTTCCAGCTCTAGAGCGTTCAAGTGTCTTCCACTTACTCTTTTTTTGAAGGGTTGGAGACGTACACACTCAATTGTCTCATACTTGTTTACAACTACATTATTATGACTTCTTCTATATTAAGTGAAATAGTTTAAGCTAGAGAAATAAATATTTATTTAAAAAAATGTTTTTTTTATTACTGTTATTGTTTTGGATAAATGCTATTTACTAAACGAACGGGTGAAATTTATTTTTATATTTTCAGTAGATTTGCCGGAAACATTGTGGAAGATCGTATTTAATTTAGGAATACAATTGAAAAATGAGTTATTATGTATGAAATTTATTTTCATTTTGCAATTAAGCATTTTTGATTTTATACGTGAAAATTTATTTATTTTTGGGTGTAAATAATTTTATGATTGACGAAACCTTTCTTCGTTTTGTAGTATGAAGTAATATCACGTTTATTTTGCTAAAATTCTTTCGATAGTATAAACGTAACAAAAATATTGTAGCTTCACATCTCAACATTAAAAGAAGTAGAATCAATGTTACCATTAGGTACATTAGTACGTATAGTTAAATATACTCTCTCATGTAAGGTTCTCTATGCTTTAAAAACAATTTGATTTGTTGCCATAATATTTCTTATCTAAAAATGTTGCGCCAAAAATATTTTCGCTTGGTCAAGCGGAAAATGCCTGTCACTGCCAAGAAAAACCCACAAATAGATATTACATGTCAGTTGGTTTTAAGTACTGTTTACAGGCTTCTGGTTTTTGGCACGAAAGCTGAATCGAGTGCATCCACACTGCACACGAAGAAGCCATTTTACGAGTGAAAAATAGTTCTAACAGATATAAGATATGACAAAAAAATATCTACGATATATTTTTCCTTCTTCTGTCAACAAAATATCGAACTACAGTTTTCAATAAATAATACAGCTATCTGAATTTGGCAATATATCATTTGGTGTTGTGGAATTAATTGTAAATGCTGTTTACTATTATAATTTAAGTCAAATTGTAAAAATATTGCTTTTCATTGTTGTAAAAGTTTTGGCTAAAAATGATTATTTTGTCACTAACGGCAGCGCAAAATAAGCTTTGATTGATAAATATTTGCAATTATTGAAAAGCTTATATGTCATTAAATTTATAGTAAATTTACACACACTCACCTTTGACGTTATAAAGCAAAATGCTGTTAAGCGATTGCATTTGTTCTGACTCATATTGACATCAGACTAGAAATGTGTCATCAACAAATATTGGTAGACCAGTGTTTGCGATAGATATTATGTAACTAGGAAGCTTTCATACAGCGCAAAAACAACACTGGGAAATGAATTTAGCAATATTATGTATTTACGAAATTTTCATTTACTTTTCAAGATATTTTATTTTTCTTCTAATATTTTTTTTTTTCGTTATATTGGTCATTGGAATATATATTTCAAGCATTCTTTAAAAAATTTAAATTTGTAACTTTATTATTCTACTTTAATTAAGTTATAAGTAAGGAATCAAAAGTGAGCTTGTTTTCTCTGTTTCAATAATTTATTTGTACAGTAACCAATTCTTGGCTTAATGCTCCTGAGACACTGTTGGAAATCATTTGAAAGAGATTTGTGCTGGTTGTATTCTGAATTCGTAGTAGGTAGAAGCACATACATTGTTAAGTACTATGAGTAGAAAAAAAAATATCATATTGATTTATAGAACCAATAAATAAATATGTTTTTTTAGCGCTCCTCAAAATTGAATATGTATTGTTCGGAATAATTTTCGATAAAACACATTCTGTTCATAATTTTAATACATCACTAGTCGTGAATAATATGTACCTTATGGGAACCAACGTGGATGGTGAATGATTGTTTTTTTAATAATTAATAACTAGATATTGAACGAGTATGAGAAGAAATCCACGTAATTTATCAGGAAATTTCTATTTAGTCTGAATCTGTTCTAAGCGTGACCTCGTGTGGCGTGGGAGTAACGTAATAAAATATGAAAACTATGTACCGAGTAACTCGCTACAATACAGTTGAGCTAGAAAAATGTAATAAAATAATACTAACAATATTTGGCTTTATCTCAAATAAACAGCAGAAAATACGTGTATAAATCTGTCTATCTGTCACAAAACCTATACCCTAACAGTGCACAGTAGCGACGTAAAATTTGCACATGTCATTCTGGCTGCCATTTCAAAGTATTTTTTTTAAAAGCTATTGCTATTTTCGAGTTTTAACTACATTTTATGAAGTACGGACCCTAGTAATATCTTCAACATTCACTATTAGCTTACTCTAAATGTTAGCGCTCTCTTTCCTCGACGAAGCTGGGTACTATGAAAGAATTAAGTCAATAAAAGATTTATCAATAACAATTACTGTATTTATGTGATTTTTAATGTGTTTTAAACGAAACGTTATTGAAAAAAACTCAATTCATTTTTGTAATCTTTGTTTTGAGAGTTTTATTTCAATTTTTTTATACTATTTAATATTAAAAATAAATTTTCCCTTCTTATTTAGAGTACATGGAAATTTAATCGAGCATTTTAAAAGATGTTGTTTATATGACGATTTTTTGAAATTCATTTGTTCAGCGTTTTTTAATATTTTTTAAACTTGAAAAGCTCAAAATTATAATTTCCTTTTTCGTTTTCCATTCGGCATAGTATTTGACAAGAAGAAAATCAAATGCTAAATATAATTTTCAGAATTCTGGAGGTATAAAACATCGGTGTCAAAATTCAGAAAGTATTCACATACATATATATATATATATGTGTAAATTTTCTTGGTAGTATATAACGGAAAGAAGGGTATGCAGTGTCGGACTGGGCCGTAGGATGTTTTTTATGGCCGCCCGTTTAGCTTAGTTATTACCGTGGTCGCAGCTCGGCTCACACTTATTTATGAGGGGAGAGTTTTACCACGCGAAGATTCCTGCCACCTTTTCTCTATAAAATTTATTATTGATGGAATAAAGGATGAACTTTCTCCCGGATGCTTCGGAAAGTCGAGGCTCATGAAGACTGATGAAAAAACATCCCACATTTTCCACGATTTTCATTTGACTTGTTTATGTATTTTGTGTCAATTCTGAAACCGTTGTATATATTGAAGTTTCGATGAAAGCAAAAGGTATATAAATATTTTAAATATATATCGTCAACCACCATATAGGAGAATGTTAGAACATACACAATTAATTACAAAATAACTATTGTGCGTTTTCTATGAGAATGCACTTTTATATCTACTATTTTCTTATTTAAATTTAAGTAATAATTTGTTGGTTATATAATATAGTTGTATATTAAACCATCTCTTAAACAATATTAAGAAAACATTAGTAAAGTTTCTTCGTACTGCTATTTTTACAATACATTGAAGGTATCTGACAAAACACATTGATTAAGTTTTTAATGGTTTTCTGTTTTTAATGTCAAAATGTATGCAATTTAACACTCTACGTGCTGGTAGAATGAAAAACAGTGTTTGTTTATATTTTTATTATTTTATTCTGGCAAAACGCATGGTATAACTATAAATCATCGATACCAAATCTTATGATTTTTATGCAAAATTGACTGTCCTTTATAATGAACAAAAAACCTTTAAAAAAAACAAACAATTGTACTTGGGAGAGAGAGTAGTTTGAAAAGGAAATTAATGTTTAAGTGCGATTTTCTCAGAAATTATTTTTATGACTATATATATATATTTAGGTAAGAAAAATAAAGTACTGTTAGCCGACGATATACATGTCTACTTAGGTGTTAAAGGATAAAAACATTTACTGGTTTTCCATGTATTAAGAAAATCAATTTTTAATTATAAATTTCAAATATAATTTGAAAAAATATTTTATTTTTCAATTTTTTTAATGCTATTATTAAAAAAACGTTCATAAAGTTAACGTATACGATGACTGATGTTCTTTTTAATAAATTATTAGCAATGGCCAGCATTATAATGTAAAGAGTTACTTAAATATTGATTAATTATGTAAATTAATCAACTTTTTTCGAGTCAGCTTTTTTAATTGACTCAAGATATTAATGGTTACTATTATGCCAGTAATGATTTTTTTGAAATATAAAATTGGCAAGCTCACGCGAGAACAGCTCCCGGTTGTAAATTGAATTCTCGGAGTTGAAAATAATGTTCGGCGTTAAATATCGGTTCATTGTATCGTTACATATTAAACACAGGAACATCTTACTGACAGGCTTTACGCGCCATTTATTAGCGTTATGATTCTGTGAATGCGATTCGATGCAGTTCGCATCCCATGATGAGACGTGACGTTGCATTGAAATTGATAACTGTGAATGAAATCCTATTACACCAATTCATCATTCGAACAAACACAATTTGTGGAAACGCAATATAACGGATGATGATTAATCACTTTCTCGCTTGATATTTCATAAATGGTTTAAATATAGCAGTCAGCATACAGTTATTGAGAAACTTTGTTAATAATAACTACAAGGAACCAAATATACATAATATAAAATAAAAATTGATTACTTTGCTATCGTACTGCTTGTCCTTCTAATTGTGGCACGTGTTTCGCCTCTTTGAGAAGCATTTTCAGACTAATTCTATCGGAAAAAAAAATTATAACATAGACATAGATTCTTGTTTGTAACTTATAAATGACAAAAATGAAGCTAAGATATTTTCTTTCTACTGGACACGGGAATGGGACTAAGCAAAAACCATAGAAAGTTGGTTGCACCACCTCCACCCGTTATATGTATACAGCCGTTGTTACACGGCCGCCTTCTATAACACAACAACGATCAAGAAAAGAAATGAATTTACTCATGATAACTTTGGCCCGATGCAGAGCTGAACGGGACCGATATTTTAACCAAGTAATATTGCAAAAACCGTAACACTACTAATTATAAAATCTTCTTCATAAATTTAATAATGGCAAGCCGCTGTTTGATGAAAAAATTTCATACTTCATTTTTGTCATTTTTAAGTTAGGAATTAGAATCAATGACTAAGCATAAATAAAAATGTTGCGATAGAATTAATCTGAAGATGCTTTCCAAAGAGGAGTAACGTGTCATAATTAGTTATACAACTAGTGGAATAAGAGGGATATCAAATTAAAAATGAATTTACACAAAGCTCCCACCAAATAAATCGAAAATATTAAAATATATTTATTTTAAAATATTCATAAAAATAGCAATTGCAAATTTCCAATATGAGAGAGTATAAAATTTTGATAATATGAATGAGTTATTTAAAAAATATCATTTTAATTAATGTTACGAAAAAATATGATTTTAACCGTTTATTTGAGCGTTTATATAAGGTTTCTATATATTTTTACAATATAATGAAAAAGAATACTTCATAAGCAAAGCAATTTACAGTTAAACGCAAATTACTTTTGACCTGCAATACAACGGCCGTATAATAAAAATTAAAAAAAAATTGAACATACGAACGTTTGCAATTGATGGGGTATTATTATGCTCACCGTATATGACGTCATAGGGATGAGCTTTATTGGGGTTGGTCACTCACTGTCTATTGATGGCATTTGACCATTGAAAGGTGTGTCTCTCGCCACCCTTTTATCACGGACTTAATGAGTTATTTTTATTTTATTACCTTATGACATGGTTTTTCGCGTCAAAGTAGAAACGATTTTAATAAAACAAAAAGTAGTCACGGAAAGCATACAAAGACTTCATATCATGCATTTTCATCAATAAAATTTTAAATACGATTTTTTTCACGTAGGTACAATATATTGTGGTTTCAGTGACAGATGGAATTGAATCATATAAACGCATGTGCTCTATCGATAGATCTATCAATTTTTCCGGTTGTAAGTATAAAATTTCTTCCTATTTTGTAAAGAATACGTTTTTTTACATGATATCGATCCTCGTTTTACACGGTTGACTCGCTTCAAGAAAACAACAGTGTAAAAGGATATTTTACTCTACCTTATACACCAAAAGACACAAAATAACTTAAATTATACTTAATACTATCATACTGGTCATAACAGTTTTTCGTGATTTACTCAAAACTCTAAAAACCTTAATATAAAAACAATTTTGATAACTTAGTCATTCCACTTGGTTGTGGAAACCAAATGGAATAACTAAGTTATTTTATATTAAAAATTAACTTCTACAAAGTTACCTGCGAACCCATAGAAAATATCTAAAAACCTTCACTAGCGTGTTTAGCGACCCAGCGACTCAATTGTTCGTTTGTTTTTATGGCATACAAATCATAAGATTTATTATCGATGAGCTATAGCTATATCATGATTTTTGACAGAATAAAAAAATAACAATAAAACTGAGTACTATTTTTTAGGTATATCATATGACTTTGATATGAGCGTTAAATTGCCTACATTTTTACATTTAAAACAAAAAATCAACATAAACCGACTCAATGCATTCTGATAGTATATCTTCGATATATTATACTTTTTTGAATAACTATTTTGTCATTTTATAAAATTACTATTATCTCAAAAAACCTAAAGGTAGTTTATGTGAGGTTGATCGTGCATTAATATGTTTTAATAGAGAATGTGCGGCAAAATATTGTATATGATGTATGTCTTGGTGCTAAAAATTAATTGCTATAACTAACCAAAAGTATATTAAACAATATATACAAAATAGACCTTAATTTTTGAGATACCATCCCATCGACATTTATCTTAGTTAATGTTAAATTGAATTTTTATAAAAAAAGAAATATTATTTTTCATCATATTATTTTAGAATGATTATATCAAGCATTTTCATCACAGTGTGTCAGGATTTGTAAAGGTTTACTTAATGAAGAAAGCATGTGTCTTGAAAAAAGTACCTTGCATCGAGGGAAAACGTTTAGATAGAAAAACATTAAGCTTGTCAAAATAAGGTGGCATGTGATGTGGAAAAAACAGAATCTGACGTGGGAAAAGATAACTGTCGCAAAAATTGTGACATTTTTTATTTATTATTTTTTCTAACCATTTTCTCGAAACAAAATTTAAGAGGTGTTTAGTTTCTTTTGACAATTATTGAATATAAAATAAAATCTTGTCCAATCAAATTGGTATATACGCATAGCATCTTGACGTGAGTTCGTGGATTAGTGTTACTTTTTAGTAAGGACGTTCAATTTTAAGAAATGTTCCGTGATGTTAAGTTATGATATATACCATAAATACTACTCTACTATAACGATTTCATGTTTATAATCATTTTTTTTTTATATTATATAATTTTGAATTCGTATTTAAAATGAAAGCCTAGCTTGGAAAAATAATAAACAAATGAAGAAGATAAAACATGTATTGTAAGACTTCATACCATAGAATGAAATAATACGACCAAAAAACTTCATTAAATGTATAAGTATATTAAATCGGTAATTTTTTAATTTATTGAGAGCGTTGTCAGCCCTAAGTAATCTTTGTATCGATGAAAAAGCGAATCCTAATATAAACATACTAGGTATATTAATCCTGAAATCGTTATTTTAAATTCCGTTTTTATTTTTGAAATCACAAAATATTTGCGTTTCAGTTAATCGTTTAATTGAAGGTTATCAGATGTTTTAGACACCCATATAATTAGTTTTGATAGTCTAAGGTAATATTTGAAAATATTTAATTAATATTATGCAAGTTATCTAACAGTCGTGTTGTCAATATTTATAATATTTCATAAACTTATTATTATAATTTAAATTTTAGTAAAGTTTTATCTTAGATGTATAGAAACTGGTATTATATTTATCTCAAATAAAACGCATGCGAGATATCAAAGGAAAGGATAGAAATATTGTTCGCCAGCATTAACTCCGGAGCAAAAAGCGTTCAGCGAAATTTTTTTCTATTAAAAAATGATTGTGGGTTTCTATAGGATTCACATATAAGCCCCCAGAGTACGTGACAAACGTTTGAGATCTCGAATATGGAGCGCCGAATCAGATTTTTCTCGCGAACTTCCCTAAATCCACTTCCTGTGCTGATGGAATACGATAACGAAAACACCGATGTGTACGCCCACCCGATTCGGCAAAGGTCGGTCACCGATGCTGTATTGACAATGTCATTTTGGAAAAAAAATCCGCGAAGGCTTTTAAAATTTCATCAAGGAATATGTTATGAATAGTGACTGAATTTCAGTATTTATGTGGAAATTAACGGATGGCTTTAAGGTTATTTCAAACGAAATAAAAATATTTTATTTTTCAAACAATTTTGTGGCTGTTATTTCAGGTTGAGGTCTGGAAAGAATCTTCACATTACGCGTGCGCATTTGTGTTTTGGAACACAGCTTACGCTGGGTAAAATAACTCAAAGTGGGCGGAGACATGGCCAAATTCTACGTCGTATTATTTTGAAAATTCCTGATATCCACGTAGAATAATTATTATTCTACGCTTAACTTAAATAGAATAAATTAATTGCTTTATGAATATTTGAACTGTCGTGATTTGAATTGAAGCGAAATAAGGTTTCGAATTTATGATTTGCGTGTGTAAATGTTACATAGGTACTATTGGATAAAGCGAAATAAAGAAAATATGTGGCTTAGCGGGATTAGACAAATGGTTTATTATTGTAGAAAATTTTGTAGTTATATTATTGGAACATAATTACTATCAAAACAGTTAAGTTGAAATAATAAATATTGCTGATTAAAATATGAAATGATGTACACGAAATTCAAAAATATCATTTCATATAATTTTATATAATTGCAAAGAACCTTTATTATAAATATTATTAGAAACAGTAATTTTTATTCCGTTTTATTATTATAATGACTAGGCTTAAAAAATAAGTAGTATGATTACTTTATTCCAATCGATGATAAGATAGAGCATAGAAAAATGGCGCCAAATGGTATTACCATTAAATATATATTTAAATGTCAAATTGAATAAGTAGTTGAATTAGAATTTGAATAAAGTTTACTGTTTGATAAATATACAAAAGAAATAATGTTAAACAAGTGACTGACAGAAATGTGTGATTATAAGGCAAGGAAAGTTTTTTGATTCACCGTAATAAGTTATCATTTTTAGGAAATACTTTATTCGTTCAAAACTTTTGGATATTGAGACTTCCTTATAGTTTTACAGTTATTTATTTATCATAAAATGTCAAATGAATAATCGAAAAAATATATTTTTTTAAATTGCAGATATTTAGATAGAATTTATTATTAATGTTGGTGTTTGAAAAAAGATTTGTTTATCTGAGTCAAAATGTGAAAATGGTGAATTTTCGGCTGATGTTGATTGTATAAATATTAATAAATGGACGTTTATTAAAATTGGAAAGTTTTTATTTTTATGCAGCGATTTGAACCATCGATGTACTGCACGCATTAAATAAATGGAGACTTTAACGAGCGGTTAATTCAAACTCCAATGGCTAGTCATAAAATAAAACATTTTCTCATCATAAACTTTGTGCAATAAAGTCAGGTTTAATCAAGATATAATTAAAGCACTGAATGTAATTTAATTAAAAATCCAAGTTTATCATAACACAGTAACAATTATTAATGAAATATTAATTGTTAATATTTCGTGTTGTAGCAATGCTTTTTATAAAGGGTTTTAAATTTCAACCCCCTTTGACACGTCAAAATATGAAATGGCGGAATGTTTACGTATAATTTTCATCACGTCAAATTAAAAAAAAAGTTAAATAATTTACCATTAAACATCAATATTGCACGGTTAAGCGTTACACAAGTGCCTTATTTGGCAACGAAATCATAACTTAAGTATTCAATAAGTTAATTGTAATCATGAATTGATAATGCGTAAAAATGGGCGTTGCAGATTTGGGGGTGTACGACTCAAGAATAGGATAAGCTTAGAATTAAGATGTAAAATTTTCGAAAAACACGTTTAAATAAGGCTATTGAAATATGAATTTTTAACGCTATCACAGGAATTATTTATTTCACACTATAATAGTATGATAATACAAATTTTTCACTATTCGATAAACATGGTACATGAGATGATATATGATGTTTCTTGGGTTGACAGGATGTTTGGAATCAGATTTTTTGAACATGTCAAGGGAGCGATAGGAGCACTGGTCGTAGTCATAGGATTCATGGAAAGGAACTTCATCAAGGCACTGGTGAGTGATGACAGATGAGCAATTGGGTGTGTGTGAGGGGGCGGGGTTGGTCGTCGGCCGGTGCCCGAAGGCTGGCAGATGATGATGGAAGAAATATTGGCTGGTACTCACCCGGCGTGCACGAAGGGCGAAGGTCCCCTGTGGGCGTGCGGCAGGAGGGCCACGGTGAGCGCGAGCAGCGCGGCCGTGCAGGCCGGCGCCCGCGCCGCTGCCATCGTCTCCTCACGCGCCGCGCCGCATCTCACCGCGACCTCTCACGCGACCTGCCCCGCACTCGCCCTGACATAAGTCTCCAGCGGCCCAGCCTCGGATCGTCCGAAAATTCGATTCGATCGACGACGAAAAAAAATTTTGTCAAACGAAAAAAAATCCGTAAAAAATGCGTCCGATCCGATGGAGATCCGTTTTTGTTATGGCAGCGTTACACCCAGGCGCTCGACGTAGTCAGCACGCTGCGGGGAACGTAACAAAAGAGAAGAGGGGGGAAAGTGCCTCCGTTTTCCCCGCCGTCATCCTCCGGAAAGCTACGACGCGCGTCCGTTATCGAAAGCTCGCGAGTGAGATCGCGTTCGCGAGCGGAGCTCAGACTGTGAAGCTCCACCGGTGTCGGTGAGCTCGCGGGTAAATGTGACGAGTTAAAGCTCATTCTAAGAGGACGAGAAGGCTTCGCGGCGCGTCTGCGCGGCCCGGGAATCCGCGTAGCGCTATCGATCGCCCTCCGCGAGAAGACGCGGCGAGCCTCGGGCTGCAGTCGGCCGCAGGGCGCTGCAGCGAACGGCCGTTCGCAGTCAACGATTCCTATCGACCCTCAAATCATTTGCATACGCCGCTAGCCGCACATCGTCGCTCTTTAGGTGCGTAAACTCGCTCACCTGGAGAATGCTATAATTAGCCGCATTAACCGGTGGCGCTGCAGGCCTAATGAGACTTCGGAAAGGTTCTGACCGGAAAAAGCTTTGATAAAGTCGCTCACGGCGCCTCATTCTCACCCTACTATCTATACCTACCCACTATCATACTAGCGCTCGCTTCTCGCCGCTACTTCTTCAGCCCTATTCAATTGAGAGAGCACATATTATGCTTGGCGCTTTGTCCGACAAACACTTTACTCACACCAGATAACATCAATCTGTCTTTAAAGCATCCAAATATGTTGAAAAATATACAAGAAAAAAAAATATTATTAAAAATAAGATATGAAAACTATGGTAATAACAATTGTATTGCGTATTATTTACAAAACATTAAGTATACAAAAGGTATTGGTGGAATTTCCGACGACAGTTTAATAAGTCGATTAATTTTATAACGCCATAATTTCCCGATCTTTTTAATTTAACAAATTACTCCATACAGTCAACAGTCTACGACGATGGCAATTCACCAGCGGCCCGAAATATATATATGAATTGCATTCTGTAAAATCATTCAACAAAATTTTGCTCACGAGCTTTAAGAAAAAGAATAACATGAGAGAAAAAATTACCTACATGTTTTTAAATGATATAAATTTAGTTTTTTGAATGTTTCCCATAAGAAATAAAATAACTCTTGAAAGTATTTCTTATTACGTACAATTTATTGGCATGCATTACTTTTAAACTCTTTTAAACCACACAGCACTGATAAGAAGCAGCACTGCGAATCAGTACTACTGACACTAAATTATCAAAGATAAGCATTTCGGACTAGATTCTCTATGTTCTAAATGTGACACATGAAAGATACAAATTCGATTATCTTACTATATAAGACAAGTAAGCGACGTTAAATAAAAAATAGTATCATTCAATATCATTGGTAGGTTCTGAAGATATAAGGCACATTAAAATAGATTTTTTAATTGTAACAATATTCTATAAATTTGAATTATTGAGATTTTGTACACTTCCATGTATTTTGTCACTAACGACCCGGGTTTCAGTTCGAGTCCATTCGTGTACTCTAATGCCTGAAGATGCCGAAAAGCGAAACCCGGGTCGTTAGTGACAAAATACATGGAAGTGTACAAAATCTCAATAATCCAACTTTGATATTGAAATTCCATCAAGCACCCTCAGTCGATGTCTTAAATTATTAATATTCTATAAATTAATTACATCGTTACATACATTATTAACGGACAATAAAAGTGATAACTTTTACGCTCTTTTATGTATTCTAACGTTCGTCCTGGACACACGAAACTCACCAAAAGAAGAAGCAAGCAGGATTGAGATACCACCAGTTCCAGCGTCTCTCCATGAGCACTGGGGAACAAGGTGCTGCTTGGTACGTGCCGTAATCTCCAAGTTACTCATATAATCAAAACACCTTACTCCAGTATCGGATGAAAGCATCTATTCGCGAAGATCAGTATACCGAGTCTTCGTCATATTCCATGATTTGCTACCGTAAAGTAGAACTTGTAGAATTAAAGCGTTGCAAAATGGTACATTTGGTTATTATCATGTGAAATTGCGTGTCACACACAGTCCACATTTAATGAAATTTTGCTACAGCTATTCTTGAGAGAGTAGCTAGCTCTTTTACTAAGCAGTAATGAAAGTGAATAAAATTTTTTCAATAAAAATCATTTGAACGGTTTTAAATCAAAATATTAATAATGCCTTTTTGCATTTGATTTCAATAAATAAATGTTTTTTTTTGTGATGTCAATTATCATTTATGTTAAAAATGTTGTCTAAAAATATTAGATGCCCTTTTTGATTAATTATCTTAACAAGGCAAAACCTTTATTATGATGAATAAAATGCGGATCTTGATGTCACTGCTAAAATACTATTGTACATTTGACTGTTTTCCTATCGCATCTTTTGCTTTCGTAGTTAGTGAAGCATCCATACCAAAGGCTGCATTGAACGACATTCAAATACCGTGATAAATATTTTTCTCGGAAGAAATACGGATGCCAAAAGCTCAAAGGGATGACTATTTTTGTTTTATTCCATTCAATTTATATTTGTATGTATATCTATATCAGTCAACTTTGTCATGAACTTGTAAAAATAAAAGGTATTGCAATTGTAGCGCAGTTAGATTCATCTTCCTTATAAGGTCATTTTGTTCAGATGGATTTCATCTTAATTTGTATACTATAGTATATTTATCATTAACTTCCTCTCTTTTTCTCTGTTGATACATCGTGCGAATGTTAACACGTGGCACTTCTACCTGATATTTATAATACCGACATATAATCGTGAGGTTGCTGTGTTATGAATGCAAATGTGTTAAGTAAAGAATCCCCTTTCAATATACGCCGAAAAATTCTATAGTAATTGTAAATTTTTAATTACTGTTATTAAAAAATAAAAATACAATTCTGAAGATATATTTAAATCAATTGAAATTTAATATTTTTTTTTTGAATTATTTAGATTTTGTAAAAATCCATGTATTTCCGTTCAATGTGGATGATGGGGTTTAAATGTTGCAAAAAAACATGGGGGATCATAAATTATTCTATCAAGAAATTTTGGAAATCAATAGAGCCCAGTTAAATTCCTTACCAATTTTGATCGACTGATCGACAACTGAATCTTCAAAACCCTCCTCTATTGAACCCTGTACGTGAAATGAGTCCGTAAAAAATAAAACATTAATTAATGATCAAAACTAAACATAAATTAACAATCAAAGTAATGAATTTCTCATATAAGTACATCGGTCCATGGTTACTCTAACATGAAATTGGGTATTCCGGAGAAGTGCATTTTAAAAACCCCTTCTCTCTCCCCCCTCTGTTCAGTCGTAAGGTGGTCACTAGTCGAGATGTTAATTTCCTAAACGCAGCGATAAGATTTGTCCTATTTTATTTTGTATATAATCGGTCTGTTTGATTTAGTTTAAGTTCACTCGTGTGCTCAAATACCTGAAGATGCCGAAAGGCGAAATTTACAAAATCTCAATAATTCAAATTTGATATTGAAGTTCCATCAAGCACCATCAGTCGATGTCTTAAATTATGAAATTTAATATTTAGTAACCAATTGATTCGGGTGAATGCAAGAGTAATCGTTAAATGCTGGGTTGCAAAAGCTCCCATCGAAACTGATATAAATGTATCTAATGAATGGTCTCCTATTGCGTACTGCAGCATTTTATGATCCAACTCTATGTGCATAAATCTGTACTAGTGCCTAACTAATATAATGTTTAGATGAAGCTGTTACCGTCACAGAGGATAATTACCGACTTCCCAGTCAGGATACGTAGTAATCCGGAAAACATCATCTGATCGAGCAGGAAATGGCATTTATACCATACGCTACGGTATTGACAACATGTAAGGAATACATCTGTGAACTTATGATAGCTACAAAATGCCTTGTAATTTGGTGAAGTACAGCATTGAAGAAACCTGAGCGAAGGTACTGATTCTCCGAAGATGAATAATTATTGTAAATAATTTATATGGATAATGATTAATTAATTTTTAATGTTTCACTTGTATACGGTTTTTTTTTACTAATGCAGTACAGTCATTCGGGTAACATTGGACCACTCTTATTTGTTTTTTGTGCTGCTTTTGTTTCCGGAAAAAGTCCACTGAACATTTGGACTTTTTGGTGTTATTACCGCATCGCTTAATTAATTTTGATCTCGACATTTAAAAAATACAGGAAAACATGACTAAAGTGCTGGTTTTATGGGTGGGTCAATGTTAAATTGATAAGAAAAAATTTCTTGTTTTTTAAACAAATAATAATTCTGCGTAACATTGATATTCAATTTTCTGTTAGAAATTCCAGGAATTGGGGCTTAGGAGCCATACTTGCCGTCTAACCCAAGCTAAAGTAGTTTTTTCGAACAAATGAAAAAGTCATATCCATACAAGCATATTTAAATAATACTTTTGCTTGTAAGCCAAGTGTCAAGTTTAAAATAACGGTTTTGAGCACAACTTACTTTCTTAGTTAACTAGAATAATACTAGAAGATGAATTGAAAATAACCTTCGAATACAAGATGCCACTATTGCTGTTTGAATGTTTTTTTTTAAATACTTTGACAACTCAGTAGGTTTTAGTTACTCGTAGAAGAGAGATAGTTTGCCTTTTGTTTTGTGTGTCAATTGCAAGAATGCTTCCTATTACCAGTCAGCAGAAAAACAATAAAATGCACTTGCTGAGTGCTTTTGTCCGATGTTATATTGAATTCCAATGTTCCCCGAAATGACTGTATACGATTTTAATAAAATATATTCTCACCTTTAATGTGTTGATTGTCAATTACAGGGTAGAAAGGCATTATATATTAAGAAAAAAAAACACAATTTGATTTGTATAACTTAGAATTTTAAAAAAAATAATAAAGTTGATAATCTTCGCCATACGAAAAAAACGGAGATGATTAAAATAAAATTGACTTTTATTTTTAAAAATATTTATAAATCAATCATAAAATAATATTGCTCTCCCAATAATTATTATTTCAAGCAAACAGAATGTAGTTTAAATTTAAAATGTTTAAAATATCTACAAATAAGTTAGTAGTATTGGGAAAATGAAAACAAACGTATTTTAATTATGCTATCACATGTTTTTAATTCTTTACTATTCCATTAATTAATTGTGTTTACGTTACCAAAAAAAATATTTACTACTTCCAAATAATCTCATTGATAATTTTTGAACATGTTTATATTTTTTCATTGTTTATTACAGATCTAGCAAATATTTTTAGCCTTTTTAGCATGTAATACAAAGGTAAATAAAAAACAAACGTAATAGCCTCAGGTATACATAATATTCCACTGGGTTAGTAAATAACCGTTTTTTTATTTTTTACTAAGAAATACACGTACTTCAAATTTATTTTTCCATGTTCACTGTATGATTGTTTTTCGATTATTGTATTATTTGTTGTAAATATCTGAACTGCGAGACTGTAAATATATTATTTATCACTTTTAAGTGGTTAACTGCCAATTATTGGTTGAAACTCATCGTATGTTAAAAATAAAATACAATTTATTTTGAACCACTTAGGTTTTATAATGATCAGGACCGGTTTTGCTCATCACGAGAATTACCAACTGGAACCGGTTCTGATCATAAAAAAGTTTTGTTTAATTTTTCAAATATAGCGTTTGTTTTTGTAGTATCTTTAAATTAATATATCTAACAGTATTCACGCATTCGATTTGAATAAAAAATATTATATTTTTAATATTCAGGATCTGTTGCATTCTAAATGGATATGGTCTTTATAATTAATGGATGTTTTAAAATCATTTATAACGGTTTTAATTTTCCGGACTAAATACAAACTTTTGTTTATTTTATATTTATTTAAAAAAACAATCACTCTTTTCAAATAAAAAGCACTTTTATGAATAAACTGTATTCTGTTTAATTTTATGTATTGGGAATACTAATGTTTCAAGGCATCACATCATATTAATCACTTTTAAGGTGTTAACTGTCAACTTTTGGTGGAAAAGCATTATATTTTAAAAAGAAAACATAGCTTGTTTTGTACTACTTCCGCATGTTTATAATGATCAGGACCAGTTTTACTCATCGCTATTTACATACCGGTTGGATGTTAACAATTGTTTGATATACCTTGTAATTATTAACGTTGAATTTTATATAATTATCCTTGTTGTGATTTGAAGTTCATCAATTGATAATGATCGCTATGAGCGAAACCGGTCGTGATCATTATAAAGGTGTGGTAATAGTAGAAAAAATGTTTTTTTATTTTTGAAGCATCAAATATTAAAATGAAAACTAGCGCAGTTTTAAATCGAATGATTAATGATCTTGATAAATAATTATCTTTAACAGTTTGGTCATGTTGGGGTGAATTTGTTAATTGTGACACCCTCCATAGTAAAATTTTATTCTTTTTGATATTCAGACCTCTTTGTAGTGCAATGAGTTAACTTAGAGTACAGCAATTTCTTTTGATTAGTTTGTTTTCCATAAAATGTTTTTCGCATATCAATTCACCTAGAGCAGTGGTTGTCACAGAAAATTTCTCCGTGGCCACATAATGACCAATAGTGGTCTTTTGGAAATGTTTGTGGTCGCACCAAATTTTTCAATTGTGATTTAAAATATAGGCATATGCATTTACTAAAAAAGGGACAAATTGCCCACATGATTTTTTTAAACTATAAAACACAATGACGCAGAAGTTTGCGCCATAGCCAGAAAATTTTTATGTATTAATATAATTTCTGCTATATTTTTACAATCCTGTTATTTACTGTCCTGTAGGTTTGTTTTTCAAATATGTCTAAAAAATCTATTAGTCATTAGATTTTTAACTCGACGATTGCATCAAATTTCCTTCAAAATTAGAAAAATAAAGAATAACTTAATATACAGATGCTTCCATATTTATAAAAAAAATCAGAATGTAATCACTGTTACACTTTATGTATTTGGAAAAACGTTCGTCAATGATAATTACACGATTGCAAGATGAACAGCTTTGGTCATCATACAGCACCCTGAATTTCTTAATGCACTGCAGCAAAAACTAATCCTATGATCCTGACTAATTTTTACATAAAAAAGATACCTATTTTATTAAAAATTTTCATTCATTACAAAAGTGTTTTCGATCCGTATAAGTACGCAATACGAAAAACAAATGTCGAATTAATTTTTTTGATATCAATATTTATTAAATTCTCTGGTGGCCGCACATGAGAACCACTGACCTACAGCCATCAGTTTTTTTATTCTTCTATACTTTCCTTTTCATAGTTCAAGAACAATAATTGAGACTTTTATTTGTGATGCCATATAAATAATATTAGCATTATAGTTCGCGATTATACAAAACCATTAATCACACAATCGACTTTGAATGTGGCTTAATTTTTCATTTCAGATAAGTATTTATTGATTGACTAGAGGTTCTACATGTTTATAATGATCAGGGCAGTAATCAAACAAATTATCTACAAACGAAATTAAATAGTCTACAATTAAAATCAATATATTTATCAGTTGGTAATGCTAGCGATGAGCAAAAACAGTCATGGTCGTTATGAACATGTAGAGCCTCTAACGAACCTCTCAGAAGTAGTACAAACAAATTGTGTTTTATTAAAAAAAAAAAGATATCAGTGATGTTTAAAAAACTTTAAAAACGGAACTAACTAAACGCTAGTACTGTCCTAGTCCAGTCCTTCTATCGCTACTCTCTTCCAAAGAGACAAGTTGAGCAACTGAGATACATTATCATAGAAAAATATCTGACGAGAAAAACTCCATTTGGACTTAATATGCTTCACAAAAAACAGACACGTCTTAAATAAATATTTATATATATTATATTCGAGTGAATTATCACGGTGCTTCAAAACTACGTAGTGTTGACTGTTTTGTCAGTAACTTGCCAGTGAATCAATTTTTCATCAGCCAATTACTCATTCTTTACGATGAAGTGCAGCTTGAAAGTTTGAAGCGCATACAGTGTGAATAAGAAATGATTCAAGGTGTCTGAGCTATTAATACAATCCAGAACACGATTTACAAATTAAAGTCGACATTTTAAAGTGTCAATGGATATTCTGAACAAAAATCTATATATATATACATATGTATATACATTAAGATTTTTTGTTTGTTTGTCCTCTATGCATTCCTTTACCATTCATCCGATTTCGATCGAACTTTGCTGAGTTGTTGTGCGTACACCCGTGAAGGTTTCTGATGAAAAACATTTAAAATCTAAAAAAATTATCACATACGTACAACTAGCGCCGTGTTTGAACCAGACGAAAACAATAAATATGGAAATATGGAAACAATAACATATTTTGTTTGAAAAGTATAAATGAATTACTATATTTAAAAAATCCGGCTTTCGGACTCAGAAAAATGAATTTTGGCTTCGGGTTGAGTTCGGGTAACAAGTGTGATATTGAGACTCGGGCCTGGGCTGGGTCTGAAGATGACGGGCCCGGACCGGGTAATATTATGAAATCTCAGCCCATGCATTCTTCTAATCCAAAAGAACTTCAATAAACAGAATTAAAACACAAAGCCTTTCTTTCTTTCCTTGAGTGGCATTGCAACGCATGCCGGATACTCACTAGTGTATATATAAAAATTAAGATTTGTTTGTTTGTCCTCAATGCATTCCTTTTCCATTCATCCGATTTTGATCAAACTTTGGTGAGTTGTTGTGCGCACACCCGTGAAAGTTTCTGAAGAAAAAAATTAAAATCTAAAAAAAAGTATCAAATACTTACAACTAGCAACATCTCTGAACCAGACAGAAAAACAAACAAATTATTGGATATCCAAAATAGACGTCTAAACGCGTCTGGGTTTGGCCAGCGGATCTTTGCCCGGCCCGGACCGGGCCCGGGTAAGAAATTCAAATTTAAGAAAAACATTTCGTATTATGTTCGGGCCATGAGTCAGCCATAAGGCAAAAGTTTTCATAACTTAAATAATTTATTTCACATGTGCTATGAATATCGTTGGAAATATGGAAACGATAACATATTATATTGTTTAAAAAGCAAAAACGAATTATTCTATATTAAGAAATCAATCAGGCTTTTTTCGGGCTGAAAAAATAAATCTGGGCTTCGGGAGGGTACGGGAAACAAATGTGATATTGACACTCGGGCTCGGGCCGGGTCTGAAGATGAAGGGCTCGGACCGGGTAATTGTATGAAATTTAGGTGCAGACCTCTTATCCAAAAGCACTTCAAAAAACAGAATTAAAACACAAACCCATTCTATCTTTGAGTGGCATTGCAACGCATACCGGGTACTCACTAGCATATTATATAAATCGTAACAGGTATTTCGTGTTACATATATGTGTTTTTGCAATCGCCATGCATGTTTTTTTATGATGTCTCCTTCAGGCTAGGATCATTTTTCGAAGTTTTTAAAAATTAAAAAGAGGAACGATTTTCAACTATATTTTTGAATAGATGCGTATTTTAATTTGAAAAAAAAGAAAAATTTCAATTGTAACACTTGATAGATTATAACTAACACTGCTTGCAACCCAGTCTCAGTAGAAAAACATTTAATTTGAACAAATAAAATGTAATCTGTAGAAATGATTCTAAAACTTTATAATGTAAGCAGTACCAGTTTCGCTCTATGTGTAATATACTTCATACAATTAAAAAATACATTTGAATTAGACAACAAATATTTACACGACTTATCAGAAGGATATAGTAAAATTTGTTCATAATATTAATACAAAATGAATTGAGTGACAAACCTGTGGCCTTAAGTACACATGCGGTCTCTTAGGGTCTCAAGTGTGGCCTTTTGACTGAATCAAAATTCGAAAATTTGTAAATAAATTTAAATGTTTCCTAAATGCGGCCTACCGACAGGAAAAAGTTCGCCACCCATGGTTTAGAGTTAAGAGTTTACTGATCAATTGAGACATGGAGAAATTATGCAATGAAATTGATAAGAACACTTAAATAATTATTTCATGTATTTAAAAAAATACACGCGGCAATGACCTCACAGCAAATTACACAGACATAAATAATTTTGTTTTATTACTACCGTTAGGTGAAACAAACAACTCTTTGGAAATAATAAATGAAGACTTCATACATTAGGGAAACTTTTGTTTTAAGCCCTAAGATCGAGTTATTAAATTTATAAATATCTTACTTAATGTTGTATAATAATGTAGGAGCAACGCTTCCAATCGTATTTTGTCTACATTTGTTCGTCTTTCAAAATATGGGAAAAAAACTGATATCTTATTACTTCAGCACTGTTTACAAAGAATGTTTACAAATCATATCCAAAATTGTGTAGAAAAATAATAAAACGAAAAAAATGATGGATTTTATTTTGATACAAGAAATATTGATCAAATAATGTTGAACAAAACTTTTTTTGATGCAGTGACAAAGACAAAAAAGGGACACAATGCATTTAGAGGAAACCATCTAAAAGAAAACGTA
Organism: Himalopsyche phryganea; assembly: GCA_022494535.1. NCBI lineage: Eukaryota > Metazoa > Arthropoda > Insecta > Trichoptera > Rhyacophilidae > Himalopsyche > Himalopsyche phryganea. The sequence goes on along the minus strand of JAGVSL010000019.1, from coordinate 3,086,034 downwards.
TATTTACTGGCATTCAGATTTTTTATTGGAAATATGTTTCATCAAAATAATATGACTAACATAAAAAACGACACCTTACATAACAATAATTTGAAAAAAAAGCGAAAATGCCAGGTTTTTCAACTATGCAGTCGTATCGTCTTTCTTCTTCATTAATTCCAATGCAACTGTTAAACGGAGTATTTAGTGCTTCCACATAAAACTTCCAATCATCCAAATCCAATCAATGCACAAAATTCCTTTTGAACCAATCACCACCATGAACAAGAAATATTTTGATGTGGTAACCGATTTTTGAACGTTATTTTATAGCTTAATTTAAGTACAATTTAAGACATCGACCGAGGGTGCTTGATGGAATTTTAATATAAAATTTGAATTATTGAGATTTTGTACACTTCCGTGTATTTAAAGTTCAGTCATAAAAAAATAAAGTCAATTCAAGTCCATTCTTGCGCTCGAATGTCTGAAGATGCCGAAAGACGAAACCCGGGTCGTTAGTGACAAAATACACGGAAGTGTGCAAAATCTTAATAATTCAAATTTAAAAATATTTTATAGCTTTAAAAAAACCTTTTGTCGAATATCAATGATCTTTTTAAAAAACGAGAAAACCTTTGTTACAAACTCAATTTTGTCTTCGGTTGGACAAAATACGATTTGATAAGTTGCTAATATGAAATTAAATTAAAAATTGATAACTTCGTTATTGCACTTGGGTTATCACTAACGTGACGCGTTTTGCCTCTTTAAGAAGCATCTTCAGACTAACAGATTAATTTTATATTGAAAATGAACTTTCACAAAGTTACCGCCGAATTCATAGAAAATAAAAATGATAATTTGCTCTTCATTTATTAAATTTATTAGTCGAATTAGAAAAACAAATTGGTGTATTAAAAAAATGAAAGCAATATTTTTTGATTTGTGATCATGAAATTGTTTGTGTGACATTCATCTTATATGTTATTTTTTATTTATTAGATCAATTTATATTGAAATATCTTTAACACTTTTAACGCACGGTGCTACGCCGTAGATGAGTGTACAAGCTACGCCAACGTCATTTAGTTGAAAAATGTCATCTTATTTAGTTGAATAAAGTTATTAGGTCTGACTATTTATTCTCCATTGTTGTATATTTTTTAAAAAAGAAACTGTGACGAATATAATATATTTGTGATAATATTAGAGAATATCCATATTGTTGTTTAAATTCAACGTGATGGAAATACAACAGTAATTAAATACTAATTGGTGATTGATTATGATTTTTACTTTCCCTCAGTCAAAGTTGCGAAATCAATTTTGTCAAAATGATGTACATAAATAGACTCTGACATTAAAAAGTGTACATTTTTTACGTAGTTCATTCTTGGGTCTTTGTCCTACTCAGTTGCGCGATCAAAAAATACTCGAACATAAACTTTCATAGTATAGTTAGTTTGATTCATTTATTTACGATCTCTGCATGTTCCAAAAGAATAGAAGTCTGTGAAGCTTTAGTTCATTACTACCCATCCAATCCGAACACAAAAACTGACTGTAGACAGCAATATAATAGTTGTTTCCTTATCCACTACGAAATTAAAAGTGGAATGACTAGCTTACGAGCAGTTTTCTAAACAGAGTTCTGTTAAAATGATGATTTTGAAATCGATATGATTTAAAAAAATATATAAACCATGTCCGCATTCAATGATTAGAATATGGCCACTTAATGGAGGCGTCTCACCATAATTTTTCTACAAGAACTACTTGTAACTCAGCTGTTTAACCTTTATTTTTCGACGAGAGTAAGGATAGAAGGATAAGACCATGATCAGATTTAAATTAAGAGACGTGAAAAACAAAATGGTTAATTTATAATTATTTATGTGACATAAATAAGTAAGTCTTGAGAAGAGTTGCTACGTATTTTTTCTTAATAATCAGATTATTTGAAACATTTATGGTCTTTAAATTTTTATATTTTTCAAATTATTTTATGAAATATGAACGATATAACTAGATCAAGGTAGCGCGATAAAATATATAACTCCATGGAACGGAAGGAAAAATCATTTAAAAGTTTGAGTTTCTGTCAAGGGAACTTGTAAAATACATTTATGCGGGTGCCGTTAGTAGAAACATCATTCCATTTTATACTAAAGAAGATTCAAAAACAATTCATTTTTAGGTGAGAAATTCTTTATATTTCTCTGAATTAAATTTTGTATAAAACACTACGACCTTATTATGAATGAAAAAAGCTGTATGTAATTAAATGCCCCTCAAAAGGTTTTGATTTTTATTATTATGAAAGATAATTGAATGTTTTTCACGTTTGTTGTAATATTGTTTATATTTATTATGCATATATTTATTATGCATATATTTATTGATAATACGATCGTTGGAGAAAGGAAGTCTTCGATGTCAATTTTTTACGCATTAGTAGCTTATAAGACATCCGGTTTTGTGAACAGCATTCTAGAGGATTCTTATCTTTTGACCATTTTGGCTCCGCATGTAGATCATACGATCATCAAGCAGCATTTTTAAAATTCTTTGTCACTCGCCAATCTCCGATAAAATGTCATTTTTTAAATTCCGTCGAGTCATGGATTGTCCTGGACGTCGCATTCCTACCGGTTGAACAAAGAAGCAAGCAGAGCTGACGCTCTCTGAAGGTATTTACAACACGTGTCTCACCAGTTCAAACATCTCTCCAACGCAATTGAAATATAACGTTCCGTTCTCTTATCTTTGATTTCCATCCAAAGTCAATCAACTTTATCCCCAATATCCGAATATTCACATAGCTCAACATATTTAGGTTTTTTAGTCTTTATTAGGTATAATGATTCGTTACAGTGAAACAGCACTATTAGAATGTAAGCGTTAAATATATGACATTTGGTTTTAAACAACCCAGTAAGTAATATAAATGTGGAAGACCATTACTGATCATTAAAAAACAAATTGTGTTTTATTTCTAAAATATAACGCCTTTCCATTAAGAATAATTGTCAGTCAAAACGTTGAACGTAATGTAAATTGTTAATATAATATTATATATCAGTTCGAATAGATAATTGTCTTAGATTGAATTAAGATGTGTAATATTGAATATCTTGAGACATTTTGTTGTAAAAATATAAAACACAGCAAATTTTAAATTTGGATTATTGAGATTTTGTACACTTCCATGTATTTTGTCAATAACGACCCGGGTTCCGCCTTTCGGCATCTTCAGGCATTCGAGCACACGAATGGACTCGGTCAGTTCGAGTCCATTCGTGTGCTCGAATGCCTGAAGATGCCGAAAGGCGAAACCCGGGTCGTTAGTGACAAAATACATGGAAATGTACAAAATATCAATAATCCAAATTTTGATATTGAAATTCCATCAAGCACCCTCAGTCGATGTCTTAAATTACAGCAAATTTTGTAAATAATAGTGTGTATATAATTATACAGCATAATCAGATTTCTTCACCATACACAGAATGGATGTGAGGGGAAGTTTCACGAAATCAAAAAGCAATTATCAACATCAGTATATTTTCATTGAATATTTTTGAATATTACGCTGAATAGCATTTTCTGTCAGTGATGATTCTACCAGTTCTTCTTACATCGTAAAATCAATAATTGTTAATGTTGCATATTCTAAAAAAGTGATCGGTAAACAACTACCCGCGGAAAATTGAATTACCCGCTACAAAATTTTGATTTACCCGCCAAGAAAATATGATAATATTTTTTTCATCAAATTATTTATTTACTGAAAATACCATTAATAAAAAAAATTTAAAGTTAATAAATAATTATGTTTTTAATTAATTATTCATTTTATATTAGTAACTGAAGGTCTGAGGATAAGTACGAAATAACACGTCAAATATAAGAACGCTTCAGTGAGATTAACAGTATACGTCGCAGATGCTCTACAAAAATATTATAAATTCATTCCTCTATTAGACTAACTAATAGTTGAAATAAATGTGGTGGGATTATTATTATTATTTCCTGGTTCAAAGAGTATAAAATTGAGCCAATTGAATAAATCCGTGGGGCAGTTAGTATAGATTTTTGTTCATAGTAATGAATGTTTGTGATGCCTAAAACTCTCTCCCACCCATCAGATCCTTAAAAACGGGTTGTTGCGAGAGCGATTACTAACCACTAGTCCTGTTCTAGCCCGTATCCTTTTATCCCTACTCTCTTCGAAAAAAAAAGATGTTGAGCAACTGAGTAACAAGAAGTTCTCATTGAAAAGACCGTACGCTTCACGTTGGGAGTGGACATGGTAAAAAAGAATTAAATAAATATTTTTATCGTCCTAGAAGTACAGGTCTATTAATTCTTGGTTTAGTGGCATTTTTTATGTATCTAAATACTGCTGAAAAGAATAATCAAAATGGTAAACTTACTAAGAGTATATCATTATTGCTGAAAAAATGACTTCAAAATTTAACTTTGCTTTTGTTCTTCTGAAACATCGTCTCTTTTGACTTATACTTCACTTATCGTAGCTTTAAAATATCGTTTTGAATGCATCTAATTGAAAATAATTCTTTATTTTAATAGTCTTTATAAAAGATATATTATCATAATGAAAAACTTAGATTTTTTGACACGAGACTATGTATAGCATGATGAGAAATAAAATAATATTATTCTAAGCTTTTCAAATAATATCGTGAGAAAGTTTTTTTGTGGATAGCTAAGTGCTTATACCCAGTTTGAAACTTTCAAGCTTAGAATGAAGTTGCACACGCTAAGTATCTTATAAGTGCAGAGCTAACAATAAAGCTGCGTTCAGAATTAAGTAAGAGTACATTTTTCAAGTTTAGTTGGTCACCACTGTCACCAGGATAGTGAAGACAGAGTTATTTGCTGTGTACTGTTTGTATCCAAAAGCATGGAAGACGTGATATTTTAAGTACATGTTTTATGTTTTATTCTTTGAAAATATCCGCTCCCTACATAAAGCAAGTGGCCAGCATACGGCACCTTCAAGATTATCGCTTTGCTTTCTGCCATTAAATGCCTGGATCGTTCAGTTTTGCCAAGTCCCAGTCTGCGGATATTACCAACCCTTGTTCATGACTCTAGAACCAGGAGGGTTGAATCACTCCAGAGGCGTACACAATACGTTTTTTTCTAAAATGTATGTCACAGTAATATCAGGGAAAAACTTGACTTATGGATAAAAGGAATCCCCAAGAGCATTTTCGATCGGTTTATACACATAACCAATTGTGTTTAATTTTTTTTGTTGTTGTTTTCCGAGAAAAACCGATCCTGATAATAAACAAACATGTGAAAGTAGTACAAAAGCAATTATAATGCCTTCCCATCAAGAGTCAACATTTAACAACACCTTAAAAGTGATCAATTGTGTTTCATTAGTGAAATTGTCTTTTACGTCAAAATGTACAAAAATCCTAATTCCTAAAAATACGTTAATATATAAAAATACACCAGTTCCAAATAGGATCAAACTATATGTTATTGTAAATATACGGAGTATATTATGAATGTGGGGTTCATGGTGCAGTGGTCAACGTCGTTAGCTTCTGTTGCGGATGTCTCAGGTTCAAATTTCTGTTCGTAGACATGAATGCTTGTGATGTTGATAACTCCCTCCGAGCGAGAGCGATTAGATAATCACTTATTCTTGTCCTAGAGTTAACTTTCTATTCTATTCTATTCGAAAATATGCTCTATTTGAAAAGTGAGGTTGAGTAACTCACTTTTGATATATCTCCATCATGTGTCAATATGCTTCACATTGGGATCGGACATAGTCAAAAAATGAATAAACAGTAATGTTGAATCGTTCCAAGTTCTAATGAAAGTATTAAATTTTATTTGTTTGTTAAAACACAATGTAGTATGCATATTTCATTTGAAAATTGCATTCAAATATTACGAGCTTAATATTTTGCGGAAATTATGAAAAATCACTGACGCGGACACGCAGCATGTGTCGAATACGACATTGTTGAAAGCTAATATCCTGGGGATAATAGGCATGTTTCATCAGCCGACAGAATGGCCAACACGTTCGCCTCACAATAGACCTAACTGTGTTTAAACTGTTCCACGCCGAAGCCGATTTTCAGGGTTGCCTGGCCGCGGTGTATGTAATACACTCGCTGGCATACAGTAGATTGAATGGATGATAATTTTAAATGCCATTCGTAAATTTAATATTACCATTTAGTTTATTAAACCAGAAAAATTGATTTCCAATAACACTACAGTTTCATTCAAAAGCGTGTTTTATATTCTGTGATATTTATTTTTTTAAATTTCGAATGAATGTATGACATTCGATTAATATAAAACTCATTTTTGTTTCTCACTAAGTCCACATCTTTATAATGATCAGGAATCACTTTTAAGGTGTGAACTTTCAATCCTTGGTGGAAAGACATTATATTTAAAAAAAATAATAAAACACATTTTGTTTGTACTACTTCCAAATGTTTATAATCATCACGAGCATTATCAACTGATCAAAATACAATCAAAACTGGACTATTTTTTATAAGTATTTTTTTTATAAATAGCCCTGTTATAATTGTGTTTTTAAAATTTTTTTATAAATTGTCCTGTTTTGATTTTATTTTCATCAGCTGATAATGCTCGTGATGAGCGAAACCGGTCCTGATCATTATAAACATGTGGAAATAGTACAAAAAAATGTGTTTTATTTGTCAAAAAATGATCAGGAATGGTTCGCCTCATCGCTAGCATTGTCAACTGATATTTAAGAATGGATATGAAAAATGTTTTTTTCTTTTGATTCCGTATTCTATGTAAGGTTAGTTATGTAAAATATCTTTTCGTATATTTTTCATTAGTTTTACAAGGTACTACTAATAAACACTGACTCTCTGCTAACTTTTGTCATTGCTGTGCAGCAACAAACTGCTGACGATCATCAAGGAAATTTTTTTATATTCCTAGTATAGTTCCACGGTGTTGTGTATAAGCAGGGCCACCACAAGTAAGATGTAAGAAGTAGCTCACTGCGGTCTTGGATACCGATAAATTAGGAATAATGTATGAATTTGTGAAGGGACACATTGTCATGTTATTCTCATTTGCCTAGAAAAATTTCATTTACTCATTGTAATTAGTCTTTTTTAACTATATCAGGTCCCAATGTAGAGCATATAATATCCTAATAGAGTTTATCTCAGCAGATATTTTTCTACGATAACTGCTTATTATTCAGTTATTCAACCTCTCTTTTTTGAAGATAGCAGAAATAGAAGAACTGTGCTAGGATAGGACTAACGTTTACCTAGTCACATTTGAAGATCGGATGGGTGAGACGAAATTTAAACGTCACAAACAACCATGCATTTTTACAGAAATCCATTAATCCATTAGTCTGTAATGGTATTCCAACCCGTGAGCTAAGTAACCGAAGCCAATGACGTTTAGCACTCGACCACGTCTCCGAAAACTTTAACTTGTTTAACTGTAGTTAAATAAACACTTTTAACTGCTGCATAAGTGTTTTATAAATATATGAAATATATTTAGCGTTGAAATACGACACACCTGATTTGGTTAACATTGACCAATGAGATATGGCCGTTATTTTACCTTTCCCGCTACTTGTCAAGCATAAGTTGTAACCAAAAATTTGATATTTTTCCTCAATTGATATTTAACTAAATTAGATAGATATATTCAACAGATCCAAAAATAAAAACAATATCAGCTTCACTTTCAAGGTGTTAACTGTCAATTCTTGGTGGAAACTAGGGCATCCAATCCCGGACCCCAAGATTGAACGAAAGCCAGGTTTTCATGTTACAAATTCTATATATACTACTTCCACATTTTTGTACTGATCACAACCGGCTTTATCAGTTAATAATGCTCGCAATAAGCAAAGTCGATTCTGATCATCATAAGATTGTGGAAGTATGCAGTACGAAAGAAAATGTGCTTAATTTTTAAAATATCAGCTGATGTTATGTCAGAGTTTCCCTTCTTTTAACTTCTAAATCTTGCTAAAAAACAAAAAAATATATGTAGATTTAATTTGTTTTATACTTTGATATGCGTTTTACTGAAAAAAATATTCCGCCTGGTTACTGGATTAAAAAATGTGTGATTTAATTCAACTATCTTTTGGCCAATTGATGTAAACATAAAAAAATACGTAAATGAGTTAATGATTGGATCTCATTTTTGTCTTTAAAATAGCAGAGCAGGTCTCGGCCAAATGATGTAAATTAGAAAAATAATTTGACCACTTTTTGGTTTAAAAATTCTGACCCAGCCACTTGATGTAAGCAAATATTATATCAGCACTCCCTACGTATAATCCTGTACCTACAAACATAAAAATTTACAGGAGAACATTTCAAAGATTCATAACGCAACTCACCATATAGTTTTTTCGATAAAAACATTTTTCTCCTTCTACTGAACAATTTTAATTTTGAGGGTTACATTGATTGGCCAAAACACCGTCGATATACTTTTAAGGTGTTAACTGTCAATTCTTGGTGGAAAGACATTATATTTTAAAAAATAAAACACAATTTGTTTGTACTACTTCCACATATTTATAATGATCAGGACCGGTTTCGCTCATCACGAGCATTATCAACGATTATCGTGATGAGCGAAACCGGTCCTGATCATTATAAATATGTGGAAGTAGTACAAACAAATTGTGTTTTATTTAAAAAAAAAAAAACCGTCGATACATATGAAATATGGAACGCATTTATACAACGAAACTATGTAAAAGCATAGAAAGTGTACATATTTAGTGTAACTGTTTTTCATATCTCATTTCATACAATAAATAGCTTACTAAAAAAACTCTAAAATAGCATAGAAATATTAATTTTTAATATCATTGTACGCCGAGTCCATAGTCAAAATATTCAATTAATATATAAATCATACTGTGAGACCAGCGGAAGTAGAACAATTATATGATTCAAATCTCACTCAAATATATTGATATTTTGTTTTCATTTAATGTCGTTGGTATTTAACAATATTATTATATCCTTTCATAAAGGTACGCAGATATTTTACATGTTAATATCGAGTAATGTTCAATAGACACAAAAATTGATTTGTGATTATTTTAATGGCATGCATTTATTGGGGGATGAGTAACTATTAAAAATTGCGGTCAGTTAAGCGGTAAATAATTAATAAAAATAGTCTGTGAGTATTCTAATGATCAGTATCTATTGATAAGTATACAAATGGTTAGTTACCAAATTAAACGGTCAGATCTTTATATAAAGCGGAGAGTTTTTTAATTAAACCTAACCAAACCTAATCTTACATAACCTAGCGATTATTTTTTGACTTATCATAATTATTCACTGAACATTTATTTTTTGAGTCACTGAGTCGCTAAACACGCTGCCGGAGGTTTTTAGAATTTTGAGTAAATCACGAATACTGTTATTGTAGTTTTATTGGTTGAATTGGAATTTTATTAGTAGAACTTGGTAGTTCTACAGAATTTTCTAGAACTAAACTCTGAAATTTTATTCTATTATGATAGTTTTAAGTATAATTTAAGTTATTTTGTGTCTTCCGGCGTATTATAAAAAGTAAAATATACTTGAAAACTTTCGTTTTTTCGTAGTGCGTCGACCGTGTAAAACGAGGATCAAGATAGTATAAGTGATTTTTAAGTTGGGAAAAATTTCTAACAATTTCTAACATGGGACGAAATAGGAAGATTTTTTTACTTGCATCTGGAAAAATTGATAGATCTGTTGATTGAGCACATACAAACATACATACATTCACAACTTTTGGTTACATTGGAAAACGCAAGGAGCGTGTTTAGCGACTCTGCGACCATTTCTTACTGAATTAGTTACTGACCATTTTAATGACAAACTTATAAGTCGTCACCCATTTCCGTCTTGTGCATACTTCGTTTTCATTCTGGCGTATTGTTATTTATCACAAAACGTTCTTTTTCTCAAATTCTATCGGTGTGGGGTAATTCATTTTTTTTTAAATAATATGTACCATGTAGAGAGTTTGTTGAAACTTTAAAGTTGTACACAGGCGGGCTCAAGTACGACTTAGATTTCATATCAAATGCGAGATTTGTCTAATAAGAATTGTTTATTACTGCAGTGGGTGTTGGTGGAAAAAAAATTGGTCAACATTGATTTCATAGTATTTAACAAAAGAAATACAGCAAATTTGAAAAAAAAATTCTCTATTTTTTTGAATATCGCATATATGATAGATGAATTCTATTAAATATATAATATTTCTTTTGATTTCACCGAAAAATGATTTTAATATTGAATACAAAAGAAATTTAAATATAAAAAATTATAATTTTTGTTTCAAGATATATTACGTTATTTAATCATTCTTATTCCTCTTGAGTAGTTTACAAGTAAAAAAAATGTTTTTAATGTCATTTCGTTTTACACTTTCCTTTATTTTTTCATTCCAGCGATTTGAAAAACAGGAAGGAATCAATAATTATTAGTCTCTTCATTACATGCATAGCCCAGTGCAGGGGTGACGAACTTTTTCTGTTGGTAGGCATCATTCAAGAAACATATACTATATTGTAAATGAAAGAAAACAATAAAATTTATTTAATAAGGTCGCATTTGAGACTCTATAGGGCCGAATGTTAAAGCCACAGTTTCGTCACCCCTGGCTCAGTTTTTGTTAGGTTGAAAATACTCATTTTCTGAATGAATAAATACACACCTAAGAAACATATTGAATAAGCTGTCTTTTGATTATTTATTATAAAGTATGAATGTAAACGATATTTAATTTATTACTTTACAGTCATTAATCTACAATGAAAAACGAAAAACGCAAATTATTGCTTATTATTTGCATAGTAGAACGGGATATTGATAAACAAATTATTTTTTTGTAAAAACTAAGAGTAAAAAAAAAGAATTTCCTGTTAAATTTCGCCGAGTATTCAAGAAATAGAATCATATTTTACATTTGTAGGTTTATTTTTCCAGAAACATTGCGATTATAGACTGGCGCAGTGGCGAATGAATAGTTCCCGAGAAGTTTTCACGATAAAATAATTTCCTGTGTGAAAACGATATTAAGTGAAAAGACATTGTTTTGGAATATCCATTTACAGGTAGCGCCTATGAAGATAAATCGTTGCAAGCGAACTATTAATAAACACCTAAAACTAAATATTCAATATGTATGGATGTTTGAGATGTTTTAAGTCACCTCCCATTTCTCTTCAGAGTATACAATAGTTGAGGATTCAAAAGAACTAGTGGTTAGTTTATCTTTTCTCTGATAGGAGGTAAATAGGTGGGCTGAGAATGAAAACATCACTTGCATCCATGCCTTTGCATTCATCAATTTAAGAAATTAGTGTAGTCCTTAACAACGCAATCATGTACGACCATAGCCAAGATCGTTTACCATTCAGCTACGGTGTGGAAAAAATGGCTGTCGATTTTTTTTTTTTAAATATGATACTAGTTTAGTTGAATTGAGATTTAATTAATAAGAGTCAATCATAATAGGTTAATTAAAATGTATTTGACCAATTTTTCTAGAATTTTTATGAATGTGCATTACCTCATCATAAACATAAGCTTTATTTTAAGAAGAAATTAATGACAATAGTAGGTAAAACCTTAATCATACTAGGTAGTTTCAAAAACATGAAAAAAAATGTAATGAAGTCCTTGTATTTTTATAATACCGTCAATCCAAAATATGATGGAAAAATATGTTTTTCAGCTTTTGTATAATTCATATAGATGGCAGTTACAAATACAACATTTCAATATTTACAAATATTCACACCCAATATTCACATTAACCAGAAAAGGTTTTGAAGCTCAATTATTTTTCACACATAAAATCAAAGAGGGTATTGTAACTAATTCGGTTAAATAAATATTTGATTTCCATGTTTGTATTTTTGTAGAAATAATAAATATTTTTTGTTGAATGTTGGTAAATACGTATTTCGTGGTGGAGAAACATAATTCATATTGAAAATAATGGTTTAACCAAATACTCCACATATGATATTTTAAAATATTACCAGTTTTACTTTGATAGTAGCAATACTTAACTGATTTCTTAGTTTTACGTATTATTCGATTTTGTTTCCTTCTTTGTTCCACCAGAATTTTCATGACATTATGAAACATTATTGAATTATTAATTAAAAGAAAATAAAACCTATTATTCAGCTATGTATTTGTTTCAGGATTTTCCTAATTGAAGTGATAGATAGTCATCTAGTGGAAAAAGGATAAAGCTTTTAAGGGAAAATTCTACCTTCAGTCAAATTCATACATGGAAGTTAAGAAAATATGAATAAGAATGCTTGTATGTAAAATATCCTACACGATTTAATTCATTGATCAATGGTGGAAAATTCATTTTTTGTTAAAAAAAATTTTACCTTTTCGAAAAAGCCCTGATAAATATTAAAAGTTTTCACTAGATGGCAGTAAATTTTCCAAAAAACCAAAATGTAGGGTGTTTTTATTGTGCTCATTCATAAGTGGACGCCATCATATTATTTAACTAGCCCGTGAAACTAACGGTCTATTAAAATGCCTCAATTTAACTCCTCTACAAACACCTTGTGAAAAAAATGTTGGAAATATACCATTTTTTACACTTATCATCAAATGTGAATAAAAATACACCAAATTTGTTTAATTTTTAATTTATTTCGTTTCTCATATGACATAAATTAACATGTATGATATCAGTACAACAGTGATTTTAAAGATTTAAATAATAGTTCATAAAAAACAGAATTGACGCCAATAGTTATGTAGTCATGTTTTTGCATTTATTATTTTGAAATACTCTATTTTTAGAAGAAGGTTCATGACAACTTTCTGTAGCTATTCTGAAAACGTATTTCAAATGCATCTCATACTTTATCTGAAATACATTATAATTAATTATCATCGGAGTCAAATGTTTATATTTGAAAATATAGTTTTAAGATAATTTTTCCAAACTGAATGTTAGTTTCATCTTAAATTGTTTCTTGAGATAATAATTGACACTTTTCAACAATATTTATAGTAGTTTTAATTCAAAAGAATAGATAATTATTGTAGATATGAGACAATTTTTATGCCCTTCTTCTAGAAATTCAGTATTAAGAATATTTTGGGTTAGATGCATAATTTTTGAACTATTTATGCTCAATGTAACTATTTTAATATTTGGATTAAGTTTTCATTCTTAGAGTTATATTATGTTAAAATTACATCAACTTACTTTTCGGTTAACAGTGTAATAATCATAACCACTTATTTATTTTAGACAGATTTACGATATAAGTATTTAATGTGTACATTTTAATAATAAAATTAATCAACATTCATTTAAGAAAGAATTATGTTTATACAATCAATAATTTAATTAATATTTTCAAAATATACTCCCAAGATGTAATAATGAATTCTACTTATCTTAGTATAGTATTAATTTAAAATGGATTTAAACAAAACAAAAACAATATAAAAAACAAAACAACATTGAATAATATAAGGAGCACCCAATTGAAAATTAATGTTACTTATTTGGGATGTTTTACATGTCAATATTAACTATCTAGAGTAAGATATGATTTTTGTCTTAAAATTGTCTACCCTTACCATTATATTTCATTAAACTATTTAATTTCAGATTTTGAATATCAACATTTTATTTTTCCTATGAATTGAATGCTTTGTTTGATTGGTGAGAGATAATAAATATTTTTATTACAGCACAAAAAAATCTAAATTAAGCTGACTTGCAACAAAATATTTTCATCCATTGTAAGTATTTAATTTATATATAGATAAGAAAGCTTTAAAATTCATATGTTGAAATTGAAAAATAAAGTTTTTAATATTATCTAACAATAAATTAAAATTTTCGTTTTTAAGATCGAAGAAAACTTGCATGGGAAAGGATTATGAAAAAAAAAACTTAGTACTAAATACCACATACTCATATTATTTTGCCTTCATACTGACAATCAATTATTATTGAATATTTTCCGAATAAGGTAACAGCTACTTTAAATATGTAGATTTTTATAAAAAAAAAGCATTTTGTAATAATCCATATGTTACACACAAATATAATAAGTAGATAGTGAAGAACATGTATCACAATAATTATTAATAGTCTATTTTAATTTATTTTAAAAGCTTTCTTTAGTAGTTTACTGAACATTTTAAATCATGTGTAGTAATAATTTAATCCATTGTATTATTTCACGATAGAAAATGTTAGAATTATAGGTAGTACATATTATTCGGAAATATTTTCAAAGTCATAGAACATTTAAATATGTCCATTATCTTAAAATCTACAAATAGTAATTTAAGTTAATTATCCATTCATAATTTTACATTTATATATAAAATTCAGTATCAGTGTTATCAACTCGGTTTCTTTTTTAAATAATGTACACGTACAATTTTTAATTTATTGAACAGAAGAACACTTAAAAAAATATGAAGAAAGAATCGCAATATTCGAAAATATTACATTTTGATACTGTTAGAAATTTAAATTATCATTACGATGGTTTTAATTTACCGCTAAAATTTAGAATATTATTTCATTATTATACTAGATTTTATTTAGTTTTAAATGCTTTAAAAGAATACCAAAAGAGATGTCTTTTAATGCTAATGTTAATAATGGAAAAGATGTTGGAGAAGCATACTTTCAATTGAAAACTATTGGTTAATCATGATGTGAAATAAAATAAATTATTTACATATTTGTTTGGTGGACATTAAATAATTCATTTTTAGTAATGCCTTAATATAAAATTAATTACAGAACATATTGTCAATATGATTTTTATATTAAGCCACACATCCCCAAATACATTTTTAGGGTACAACATATATTAATTTTGATTTTGAAGAATGTCGCTAACATTTACGTAAATTTTTACTTCAAACACAGCTAAATTAAAATTTTTCATATAATATTAATCACGTTTACAATATACTGCGAGTCATACATTAACCGCAAAGTTATCGATATTATATTTTGTAAAGGAGCTTAATACACAATTAGCATACAGGTGATTCTTACACTAAGAATTATATGAAAACCATATTACATTGTATTAATTCTAATAATAAACATATCACATACCGCCAGTCACCGTTTTATTTTGAGTATTTTACCTTTACATAGCAACCAATCAATAAATTTCTTCTTTTCCAAAGTAGATCCTTAATATCATAACACTCACTTAGTTAATTAGCACTTTCATTGTTTATTGTTCACATAGCCTCGGGAGAGTGCTTATTCAGTCATGGCCTTAACGATTGTGGAAGCTATTGAAACTGAATTTCACCATGTCATTTAAATAACGTTACTCATACTTGCAACAATTATCAACATTTTTTTTTGTTAAATAGACATGAAAAAATTATAGATAATCAATAAATATACATTTAACTAAACGTCTCTTTCCGTTTTATACTATGCAATGAGCCTATGCCACATCTGATGAGGTGTCATATGAAAGTGCACCTCATCAGACGCTTTATTCGGAATTGAAGACCTTCAAGACGTTAACCGTGATCATTCAATACTCTTGCCGCTTTATAAATGCAATCCATGGTGAAATACCGTTTCAGTACGGTGCTGGTTTATTTACTCAAGTAATGAATAATATATTTACAGTGACACAGAGTGTTATATTATTTCACATTTTTTGAATATTTAAATAATGAGTATGATACCAATATTTAAAAGCCTATAGTCATTATTTTAGTAATGGAATATTTAATACATCGATTTTTTTTTTGAAATATTGATAAAATTTAAACAGAGTACTTTAAAAGCAAGATAGTCTATTATCCTGGTGATAAATAAAAATCAGAGAATGTTTTTGTAGAATAACGATTGTTGTTATTATGCGATTTGAAATTATTAACGAAATCCAAGAACCGTCATTACACAACTTCAAATTTTTGAAATATTGTTTTTGTTATAAGTTATTACAAGGGTGAAGCCGCGTGAAATTTCTATTGATAAGTGAATTAGTTATAAATGTAATCGTTGATATATTACTATCATATAATAATTATATATTGATAAATAATATAATTTTTCGCTCAAATTTCATCAATATTCGTCTTACATGTATGTGTAGATTAAAAGTGAGCTTGAAACGTTTGTGCACCATTCACTGTTCTCGGGGGACTTCTCAATCTGGGGCCACGTCGTTCGCCTTCATTCGCTTACAGCTGGTAGAGGTCCAGCAGTTGCGATTGTTTTGGTGTGGGGCGTCGTACAACAGACTCCCGAGCCGCGGATCACACTTGCGTGTGGGTGTTAGAATGAAGAGGATCTTGCTCTGGGTTCCCAGCGATTTGATTTGAAGGAGTGTAATACTGGAAAATATACAAACACACGTGATAATTTTCAATAAAATGAAATGGACCCGTAAAATAATGTGTTTGAACATGGAGCAAATAAATATTATAATCAAAAAATTCATTTGCATTGCATTTACATATTAACAGCACTGGTTATGTTAAAACATACTTTTATTTCATACAGTTTATCTTCGAAATTGATAAATATTGCGATTTGTTTCTCAATTGCTCAACTGGAAGCAAAACTACACTATGTCAAAAATGTCACTTTTTCACTATGTCTATTTCAAGTTTTTTCATGAAATTTGTGGTACAATAAAACAATTGTTTAAAATAAAATTATTTTTTATGATCCTTGATTTGGTCATAGTTGAGGTGTATTCCTACAATATAAAAGGGAAATTTGAAAGACAGTGCATATATTCTTGGTGTAATATGACTTCATATGTAAAACATAGTGTAATATGACTTCCATATTCTTTTCTAGTAGGGTTACGATATAGTTGAGTATTTTGATCGAAAAAGCGTCGCGAGGTATATTACACTTTTTCGCAATTTTGACAAAAAAATAACAAAGTGTAGTTTGCCTCCCAGGTATAGATTTATTTTTTGAGATTTATGAAATGAAATTTATACCGAATGGAATATTTATTTATGAAAGAAATGAGGTAAGGTTAACGAGAATTAAATTTTGAATAAATTCAACTTTTATTATTTCATCTAATATGAGGAACTAATCATGTATACTGAGAATGAGAGGGTTTATATTAATGAGGAATAATTTTTTAATGATTCAATAATGAATTACATATTACTAAATGTGTTAAAGCTGAAAGAAGAAAATCGCTTAGTAATGCAGCACGGCCAATGATCGGCATTTAAACAAAATAACATAAAATACGTAAGAATTTGTTATTATTTCTCAAAAAATGGATTGTTTAAAAGAAAAACACGAGAGTTTTTCACGTATTTAATTAGATGAGGAGTAAAAATATTCTGAATTCAATAATATTAAAAATAATATGGCTAAGGTTTTGTTATAGTCATAGAATTTTTACCAAAATCGGTGATTAATTTACACATAGTCAAGTTCTTGAAATGTAATGAAAATTTTGATCTACATAAACAAAACTTTTTATCCAATACGAAATAATAAAAATTAAAACGATCTGTCGTAAAAAAAATGTGGTGTTCATGAAATTTTATTTTGACAATGTATATCTAGTGTTTATTTCATATTGTATTGTGTGAAAACGAAAAAATTTTATTGGCAGAAAAAAATTAAAATATACGATTGAAAGAAGTGTTAAAAGCATAAAGGTATGATTTAATCTTTTAAGCATCCGAAGCCGGGAAAGGAAAGGTAAGGCAATGGGAAAACATAAACAGAAAACTACTCACTATAAAATGTTTTGTCGAACGGAGTGTTGTTAAAACATTTTAGTAACTTCGATAAGTGCTGCTTTTTTTTCGTCCCGATGTATCAGTGTACTAAATATTGAACAAAAAATTATAAAATAAATTGAAATACTGTTTGGAATAAAAATACCAAAATTGAGCTATACTTTTATTTGGGCGACATGTTTTTTTTAATACCTCACGTAGGTATATATTCAGTATAAAAAGAACAAAAAACTAATAAAAAAAGATAACTGACAAAATAAATATTGTTTTAAATAAAAGAAATCGTAAAAATATTATATTTATTCATTATTAAACATTGAAAAGATATTTAAAATCTTGCTTATCTCAAACAAATATTCTTTTTTTTTATTTACGGTCATTGGATTATAAACTTTGCAATATCATAATATACTTAGAAAAATATATAAGTAAATGAATTTATTAAATAAATCTGTACTTATTATGTATATTATTTAAATGGGATAAATTTAGAGTATAATAATATTATACTTTTTTATATATATATATATTATGCACATACGCTTAGAACTTATAATAATTATTGTATTATTTTCAATGTAAAGTAAGTAGTAGACGAATAGTTGTTTATTAAGCACAATATAGTTTTTAGTGATTTTGATTTGAATTAACTTACGGCTGTGAAAGCACCATTCCACCCAGGTCTACCATCGGCCTCTGCTTCGCGGCCTGCTGGTTTTCTACCAGCAGTGCGACTACCGCTGTCTATTTCCCCCGGAGCCGCCACAGTCAGCCGAGCTTTTGCTTTCATAGCATCGGAGAGTGGAATTTTGGCTCTGGCCGCTTCGGTGTGGCTCTTATAGCAAAATTCCACCAAAGCGACCGCGAGTGCAACCAGAAGGCCTCCGATCAGTATGTAGAATATCCCAGCCACATTACTCAGGGATAATTCGTTGCGGGATGTGTCCTGGAATTATAATTATACGTCAATGTAGCAACGGTACAGAAAATTTTAAACTTTTAAAAACCGTTAACGTGAAACAATAAATTCCAATCAATCTTATCAGACATTGAGAGTTGGGTATTTTAGTCCAAAGTTTAGTATTTTCATCCTAACAAGTACAATCATAATATATAGATGAACATTGTGAAGCAATGATTTTAAAATACTTTTAAAAATTCTGTAGTATTCAATTTTATCTTGCTTATTGTCAATACTTGGTGAAAAGTTGTAAGACGATATTTAAGAATAAATTGTCAGTTTTGTAAATGCAATAATTAACTATCATATTACGTAATTTTGTTTTTTAGTTTTTGGCTGTTTTTATCTGGCTGAAATATTGTAAACTTTGAATATATATGATGAAATAATCAATTGTTGGGTAAGGCCCTCGCCCGGTGTGGTTAATAAACATTCATTTGAGGGGAAAGTAATATCCAGTAAAGTAAGATTTATAGCGGGAAGAGTTACTTGTTTGTCACTGTGTCTGCACTCGGTCCGGTCATACCACCATTTGTTGGTAAGTTTTGTTAGTTCTCCATTCTCTTTCAGCGACAACACTGCTAGATTTATAACATCCCTGCAAAATGAATATTTAAAGTGTCGTGAAAATAATTTATTTAATTACAAACCCAAACACATTACTCGTATACCCTTCATAATTTAAAGAATAGTGGAATGAAACAATGTGTGTTGATAACACCAAATGATAATGAAAAATGTGTGTAGCGCGATGGAAATGTTGGTATAGTTTTAATAGAGACAAATGCGACATTTTCAATAATAATTCTATTATTAGATTGCAATCAAATTAACGAACCATTTTCAAATCGACACTACAATTTGTTTTTCGAATTTATGAACTTCAATACAAACTTCAGATTTCATTGGGTAACAATTGATTTAACCAAAAATAATCGCCGTGATTAGTCAGTTTGATGATTTTCAATTATCAATATTGTATTTTGTTATGGTCAATGAATCATATGAAATGATTTATTTATAATGATTGTTTTCACAAACGTTACGCAAATGTTATTTGTGAATAAACAATAAATTTTATGCGCACCTGGTTTTCATAATAATCGATCGATTATTAAATTCTGTCCACAAATTTACTTCACCATTTGCCGTGATACAATTTTGAAAATACAATCAGCGTTGTACGCGCAAAATTATATTATCTATTGAATTTATTAAATCAATCGCACAACCTATCAACGGAACATAGATTTGTTACATATTGAAAAGTGATACTGTTTGTATAAACGTAATGCAAACACAGCTATAAACGCAAGCAAACATGTACACTGTCGTATAAACTTTTCAATATTCTGTTATTTTAGAAAACAAACTGCAATATATATCAATACAATGACGTGAAAAATTTAGAAAAAAACACTTATTATAATGAAAATAAATAAGCTTAAGAATAAAAAAATTGGTTTGATGGCACGTAGAGAATAATATATTCAGTCAATGTATTTTTTTATACACCACATACGATCATGATTTCTTTTTTTGAAGAGATAAATGATAAAAAATGGGAATAGGAGATACAAGTTACATTATCGTTTTATATAATGGTTAATTTAGAGGGTTGGAGAGAAGTTGATAAGAAATGTAAAAATGTATAAATGTAAGAATTGTAAAAAATTAAATTTTATGAGACATTGATCTATTAATCGATTAAAATCAATTTATGAAACTGTCCGTTGCGGGATTTAAGTCTGTGATCCACGCAATCGAATAATACAAGCGCACAACACCGTCAACCATTCGGCTAAAGGAACGTCATTGCTACAACTTTATTAGGTGATAAATAATTATGCAGTAAGGGCTGCAAGTTCTATTCGGAATTCATTTTTTTTAAATACGCGCTAGTGTAAGATATGTATATTGGTGTTATTTTTGTGGATCTTAAGAGTAGTATGTACATTGGTGACAGTGTTTGATGGTTGATGATACTCCAGAAGCTATTTAGAGAGTGAAATTGTTTTGGCTGCAATAATAAAGACACGAGGATTATTCGACAGCATTATGATTAGTTTATTTTTTACATATTCAGATAAATTTCCGCTTCGCAGCTCTAAAAAAACTTACAAATAAGACGCAATAATCATAACCACATGCATGGTAAAATAAAGTGTATTTTAGATAGCAAAACATGTTATTATGGTTAGAAAGTATAGTTTTACCTCAGTGGTGAACCAAGTGGTGTGGCCACTCCAAATCCTTTAGCGTCTAAGTTCCTGCCAACCTTCATAGTGTCACACGGTTCGCGTTCATTTGTGTAGTCATTTTTTGGCGATTCCATCAGCAAAGCATATTTTCCCTTAGACGTTCTGACCCTGCGTATACCTTCGTCGTACGATCTAACGAACACGTGCTTGCGTGAGTTCATGTATTCCCACATTTTGCTGTAGAGGGTAATCTGAGAACGCTATTAAAAAAACGTCAGAATATTATTTTATCTAAAGAAAACAGTATGGAGTACTTTTTGAAATGCTTGAGCTAAACCAAGAGTTAATTAATAATCATTCTATCGTTTATGTAATACGAAAGTGTTAATATAATATGCGATACTTCGTGCAGACAGATAACCGTACAGTACAATAAACTTTTCACATGGAAATATTATTAATAATAGTTTAATAATAACCTATTTTTGTCAATTGAAATAAAATATACAAAATTCAGTATATTAGAATATTTCCGAAGAAAATCGCATGACCACTCAATTGCAATACAATTAAAGATTAACTGATGGATAAAAATAGCGTCTTCATACCCTAAAGAAATCCCAGGTAGATCCATGGTACAGAGTACCGTACTGGACTTCAGTTTGAGCTGCCAAGTCTTCAGGTGAATTGATAGGAGCAACCATTCGTTCGACGGTAAGAAAAGCTGCCAAGTTGGCAGTGTACGACGATATGAGGATCAAAGTGAAGAACCACCAGACAGATCCAACAATTCGGCCGGAAATAGATCTATAAAAATGATAAAAAAATATGTAGTTTCAATTGCATATTGGTATTATTATATTTTTCCGACGAATCACAGCTTAGGATAAATAATATTTTCACTTTACTACCATAGTAATGAATATTTCTTAAATATTTAAATATTGTTTTAAATGTTTTTAATGCCAAAAAACTAATCACTTTTTAGTAAAGATTAAAAATAATACCGACGAATATATAGTATATGGAAAGAAGAGTTTGGCAAGTTTAATTTTTTACATATTTTGAAAAAAATCAGAACATGCACAATTATATATTGTAAAGTGTAACATCATTTAAATGTAACTAGATTGTATATTTTGAAATATTTTCAAATTGTTATAAATACTTTCCACCTGCCATTCAAAATTATTCTATCGTCAATTTAATCTTTTCACTCAGAGAATTATCCCTTTCAAAAGCTGTCAATGAAGAGATCATCAAGAATAAACGCAGAAAAAGAAATATTTTTTCATCTTTAATTTGAATTTCTGAACTCTTGCTCAGATAAAACTTTTGAGCGATAAATTTTCATCAAGCTATTAAACTTGACAATAATTTTACTTTTATTAGCAAAGTTTTCTTATTTATCACAAAAGAATGAAACGTAATATTAATTCAATATTATTTTACGGAAAGAACATTTTACTATGATTGCGGGAATCATGACTAATCCCTTATCATTAGTAAAGCTAAATTAATATTGACTTATCTAAAAGGTTTTTGGAAGGGTTGATATTTTGACCACTTGAGAAAATAATAATTATCGTATTTAATGACGTCTGAGCCAATTGTTATCTTATTTATGTAGTTTTTTTATATAAAAAATTAACAGTCGTTCAAACATTTTAGTTTTGGTTTTTTCAAACATTGAATATGTTGTGAAAA
Organism: Himalopsyche phryganea; assembly: GCA_022494535.1. Lineage (NCBI taxonomy): Eukaryota > Metazoa > Arthropoda > Insecta > Trichoptera > Rhyacophilidae > Himalopsyche > Himalopsyche phryganea. Next base: position 3,063,355 of record JAGVSL010000019.1, on the reverse strand, counting down.
AATTATCTTTAGGTTTGAAAATATTAAAAATATGAAGAATTTTAACGTATTTAAAAAACACATTTTTCGAAAATAATTGCTATTTAAAATAGATTTGATTTTTGTATTGATTGTGTAAAATATAAAGATTTTTCTCTAAATAACCTGATTTTATTAATATCATTTTGTATAAAGTAAAAATATGATGGGTAGTTTTAAGAGTCGATGAAGTTATGTTCTTTTGTGAGCTATCAAACGGAATGTTACATCGCGCAAAATGCAAATATTCTATTTTATTACTTCGCGAAATATATAAAAATATTTTTTACCCCATACAATACACCATAATATGTGTAATAAAAACTCGGCGTATCATAAAGTATCAAATATTTTATTTCATTTGCGCAATTAAGGTAAACAAAAACTGTTTTATTGTATCGAATAAGTTCTATTTGTGTTTATATGAAAAATATAAAGCTATAACTGACTTCAACCGCTAAACAAAGTTATACGAAATAAAGTAAAAAATATATGAGCGTTCTGGCCGACATTATTAAATAGTTAAATTCAATTTTTATTGAAGTAACAAATAATGAAAAAACATAAACTTAATTACTTCGCCTTGGTTATTTGTTCAAGATAATTATTCCGTCCAATAAAATAGTTCACATTCAAACAACAATAAATGTATTATACTAAACATAATTTCACACACAACTGACTAATTTGTGTAGATTTAAATAGTTGAAAGTGGTGTTTTGAATTGTATTAATAAAAAACTTAGTTTATCCGCTCAAAATTCATAAAAATCAATCAAAAATCAGTTATATTCTCATATGTATTGTAACGTGTTGTAACGTAATGATTTTTGTATACGATCGAATTTCATATATTGTGTTAAATAAATTATATCAACTGTAAAAATGCAAAAGGACATATCCCACGCGCACGAAATATGTATTCAATTGGGTATATTGTGATTATCGATTTTTTTTTCAAAAGACGAAGGGATATGTCCTTTTGCCTTTCTAAAGATTATTATATACATATATATATATTTATATAAATATAGTGTAATAACACGTTTTGTTAATACACTATATTTATCTTATATACATGTAATTAATATTATATACATGTGTAATTGAGTTAATATACTATATTAACTCAATTATAGTGTATAAACATGTGTAGAGCATATAATTCATAAATCATTACGTACGACGTAAAGGTGTTAAGCTTTACTGGCACTTATAAATCTGAGAATAGAATATTTGAAAGCGTTAGTTTCTAAGAAGCAATTTTGGCTGTATTTTATTTAATGTTTAAAATATCAGTTTGTTACGAAATTTGTAGAGAAGATTTCAAATTATCTCCAGACAATGGTAAAGTGTAAAATTGTGTTATTTATAAGCGTTACTCACCTTGGTGAAATATCGCAACCTTGTTGCATAAATGCCCCCAAAGAAAACCACAGCGAATTGAGAATGCTAAAGTCGTTTGCCATCGTGTTCTGCAAAATAACATTGTAAGTACTGAATATATGGGAGCAATATTTCAATTCAAAATCATAACATTATTTCTCAAGTATTATGTGTAACACTTTAAAAGAAGACGACTTATAATAGTGATCATTATAAAAGTCGACAGCAGTAAATATTATACTAGCCGCTCAAATCTACAAAATTTTATTAAATATACATGTATCTTAAAAATAAAACGCAATTTGGTTTGTACCATTTCCACATTTTTATAATGTTCAGAACCGCTGCTCACGACGAGCATTATCAACTGATAAAATAAGAAAACAAAACCATTCAAATAAAATTCGGTGTTAATCATTAAAAGGTATATCAAATAATTGGTTCAATAACTATGAATGGAATTTAAAGATAACGATACAAATTACAGATAAAATAAATTAAATAGTCAACATTTAAAACGTTAAGGAACTTTTAAAAATCAATAAATACTTATCTTTTATGTGAGAAAAATATAATGATTTAAAAATAAATCATAAATCATATTAACAGAAATAGCCAAACAAAATTTTCGAGAGAATTAAAGTTGATTATTTTGTTATTCCGCTGAATGTGTTACTAAATGTTACACGTGTTTCGTGACAAAAACATCTTCAGACAGATTTATTTTATTTGTTGGCTTTTGCTGTAATATACTATCAACTAAATCGGTGCTATAACCGTTATTTAACACTGTTTGTATTATTGCAGGCAAAGAATTAACATCGAAGTATATCGTTGTGCACTTATCTCTTTTTTGTCAATTTAATTACTTTACATATGAGTTGCTGAACACTCTCTTGCCGATTTTTCACAAAACAATTTTTAATATATGTATCTGCTCTATCAACAGATCTATCAACTTTTTTATTTGAAAGTCCAAAATTACTTTCTATTACGTTCCCTGTCTGAAATTCAATTTTTTCCAAACATACAAATGTTGTATTCTTTACATGACCTCGATCCCCGTTTTACACGGTTGACGTATTCTGAAAAAGCGACAGTGTAAAGACTATTTCACTTTTGTATTTGCATAGGAAGACACAAAATAACTTAAATTATACTTAAAACTATCTTACTGCCCACAACAGTTTTTCGTGATTTACTAACTCTAAAAACCTTTCGAGAGCGTGCATAGTGACTCAGGGATTCATATTATCTTCTATCAGTAAAGTGTAAATTTATCAACGTATGACTTTGGTTAGTAACTCATCGAATAATGCTTCAACGTGTATGTGAGATATACAATATCATATTGTATGTATATTTATTGAAAACCCTTTCTGTGTATTCTTTTTAGTATACGTACACAATAATATGATTGCCTTTACCTGAGTGTTTGTCAAAGAGGACATTTGCTCGTGGTGTTGTCCGTCTGTCATGTGAATGAGACGCCATTCGTAAGGAGAAAAGCGGGACACCATAAATAGAACAATGCTTACTCCGATGTAGCTAAATATAACACACACCTGTTGAACAAATGTGATAATTAGGTTAATCATTATTGCTGAAACATACCATACATTTTCATACATTTTATTACATTACACAGATATAATCAGTGCTGTTACTGTAAACTTCGCAGAGGGTATAATAAGAGGGTATTTATAAAATACAGTGGATTTCATAATCCGTTTTTTTATTTATTTATTTATTGAGAATATTCCCGTCACAATACAACTAGCTTATAAGTTGGTTGGCCCACCTCTGCTAGTTATGTGTATGCAGCATTTATTTTCTGTATAAAATATATGAAATAAGTTTTATATATATTTTTTGTGTACACGTTAGTTGCCCTAACTCCACCCGTTATGTGCATGCAGCCGCTGTTCCACGGCCGCGTTTCATAACGCAATAACGACCAAGAAAAGAAAAGAATTTACTCTCATATTCTTGGCCCGATGCAGAGATACACGGGACCGATCTTTTAACCACGCAATATTGTGCTTAAGAAAAGGAAAAAAAGAAAATGTGACTTGCTTAGCCACTTAGTTTAAGAGATATTAAGTATCCTGTGTATCTGTATAGTGAGAATCCGCCGTAGCGCTATCTATTCCGCGTTGAATGTAAAGAGGAATCGTGAATATTGCGCTCCCCATATGATGTTACGAATTTATCGAACGCTTCAAATTTGGTCTTGGTTGAGATCAAGCCAGCGTGCCCCATTGGGTCCGTATGAGGACGGCCCACAGCAAACAGCTCTGCTCGTTCGGCATTCATCTCGAGGCAGTCCCACAGAACGTGATAAGCGTCCTGATGGTTCCCCTTACAAGTACAATCTGGCCTTTCAGCAAACTTGCCGAGCCCAAATAGTTAACCGTTGAACTTTCCATGGTCATATAAATAGATTAAAAATGTCATTCGGTTGATAAAAAAGATATGTTTGTGTCCAACCAAGTGGTTTGTGTATGTCAAATCATCGGCCAGCAGGCTTTTAATCTTCCGCAGCTGTGTGTCCACCTACGTATTTGTCATACGCAGAAGATTTTTAACATTGTTAATTTGGATTTAAGTATGAATTGCGAAAGTAAGATGTTTTAGGAATTTTGATCGGAAATTCGTCCGTCAAATTCGTCCGTCAAATTCTCACGTCAGATATATCAACTACTAAATAATGAAGGCTCCTCAAAAGTTAGACTCAAAAGATTGAACTTTTTAAGAACAGATTATTAAAAAAATCTTCATGTCCAGTTTCCAGGAACGGGTAAAGTTGTCAGTTGGTAGTAACCGATGTTTCAAACAAACTCTAGATCAAAAAATGTAAACGCAAAGAATTGGCAGCACCTATGTAAATCGAAAAATGAATGTTTTAAGTTAAACGATAATTAAAGCCAGATATAAACAAGAACAATGAAACGCCATTATTTTTGATACTAAATATATAATATCTTACCAAGCACATTGCTGATTTTTCATTTTTCACTATCAATATTTGAATAAAAATAAACATACATAAGTAACGATTTGTTACTCAGTTGCTCAACCTCTCTTTGTTGAAGAGAGTATGGATAGAAGGATAGGGTTCGGAAAGGACTAGTGGTTGGCTAATCGCTCTTGCTACTTTCGGATGGCTGGGTGAAGAGGGAGTTTTAGACAACACAAACACTTAGTTAGAAACACAAACACTGACTAACAAATAGTTCTCATAGAAAAAATCTGATACTGAGATACCTCCATTAGGAGACCATATGCTCCACATTGGGAGTGGACAGCGAAAAAAAAAGTGACGATAGTTTACAGTGTAAAAATGTAAAAATGTTTTAATGTACTTCATATCTAATATTGCCTTGCTAAAAATGTTTTTTGAAAATATCTTTAAATTCACTTACATTTTATGGTGAGTACATACAAACATCAAACAAAAATTCAAATAAATGATTACCCATATCTCCTTGGAAAGGGGGTTCAAAAAGCTAAACACTCCCGGCTTCTGCTTGACTGGTTTCTTGATCATGATGGATATGCCTAGCGACATAAAAGGCTTGCTGAAGTCGATCACCCGCTCTCGCTCTGACGTTATCGTCATTGATGCAATCGCAATATCAGCTTCCTGTAATACAGAAATTGCGTCATGCATTTTTACGTTAAACGTATATAAAATGGCGTATATCAAAGCATAGCACCCAAACTAAATATGGGAAAAAATCCTTGCTATTTTTATCAAATAAATATTTTTCTCAAAAAAAAATATATATCCATAACTTTCAGTAAAGAGAAAATTATCAATTTCGCTTATACTATAAATACTACTAAAAATCGTGATTGATTCTATGTGTGGAAGGAATAATAATATATTATCTTTCTGTAACTCAGAGGCTAATAGTACTATGTCCAAAAATAGCGAAACTGAGTTACAAATGCCACATTATTTGTAATTATAAGATCTATAGATGGGTAAATAAAACTTTGATCTAAATCAGTTCTATGTCACACTGCATTTACGGGGTAAAGAATTCTAGGTCCATTAAAAACTAAAAAAAATATGATTAGTCATGTAAATGAACATCTCCAAACCCCTTATCTATCAACTGCAAAAGAACGAAAATAAACAGAACAACTATGCTAATTAATATAAAATAAATTTTTTGCTTCTCCTGTAAAGTTCATAAAATGAACAAACGACTATCAGTCTCTCAGGTACAAATATAATAATTTGGTTGTTCACTACTTATTATATCTGAAGTAATTTTAGACTTTCTCATTATTATCTCAACCCTGTTAAAAACAGTTTTAATATCTGACAACTCAAAATAACTTGAGGAATTAAAGTCTGGAGAGCATTTTTATCAATTTTTTAATGGGATAAATAATTCAGTAAAAATAAGTTTTTAAAATTGGCAATGGTGTAGTTATAATCGTATTCACTCTTTGATACTAATTAGACTATTATTTATATCCGCAATATCACCCATGTTAGTATTTTTTCTGTTTTATTTAATATTTTCTTTTATTTATTATGTGTTTTTTACAGTGTTCGAAAATTGGAAAACATTCAATATGAACGCATGTGGTGAATCGATTATTTATTTTATACGCATCCAATTCTTACACACAAAAATATATTATCTAAAAATAATTTCAAAGTTGATGCAACTAGGGATTGATAAGTTTTTGTTGTATTTGATTGTTAATTTCAATTTTTCTTGAAAACCGCTTACTTTTAGTATAAAAATGCATATAATAAATAACTATTTCATTAATTTAGCAAGAGATGTAATTTTGTAAAATTTTCATTTTCCGAGATCTTAATCCGTACTTTAATTCTGTGCATATAATATAAGTGTTAAAGGTGAGTGTTTCTATACAGTAAAGAGAAGAGAAAGAGATAAGTTTTGTGTCACGTCCGGATTAAATAGGTTATATTAAAGGTCTGAGACTGCACAGCTATACAAGAAAAAAAAATGAAGTTAATTCTGTCGCACCAAATTCACAATGGCGTTCGTGTCTCGTTGAATGCCCTCCAGGGACGATCTGGGCAGTTCATGACGAGCCTATTGATGATCCATTAGTGCTGAAAAACTTTGCCCATTGGTGACGCTCCAAAAAAGTCTAGTCGTGCTTTGTCGGAATATTTCTTTTGAATTTTAATAGCGACTCCCAAAACACCAAGAGACCGGTAAGCGTAATTCTTTGCCTTGGCATAGACAGACAAAAATGACTTTATCATTTTTCTTAAATATTTTTTAAAATATATCACGACATTATTAAATCTTGATGTTTTTATTTAAAAACTAAAACTCTCTGGTCTAAAATATCACGGTAAAAAACATTTTTCCAAAAGTTATTTTTTGTATTAATAGTTACTTTTTATTAAGAGATGAATACATTCTAAAATGTTTCATGTTGTTTCTGTTTTTGTGATTTTATCTTGATTAATTGAAATGCTTACAAGAAAACTACACAAAAATCACGGAATGTGTTAAATATTGAATGGGAAGAAACGATGATGTTTTAATTACTGAAATTTCATTGTAGATTGAGACAAACAATTGATTTTGTCATTTTTTTTATGAAATTCTCATTTTACGAATGAAATAATTATCATGTTAGGTCTAGCATCAGGAGGTGTGATAAAAGTCTCTTATTTTTTTCACACGTAAACATACCTTGCGGACCAGCTCACCGACCATGCCGTCCCAGCCACCTTTCATATCCTGGTTCTCAGCGCCATAATTTCCGTCCTTTACAATGCGAAGTTCGTCTGCAAGATAAAAGGAGAGAAAAAACCATTAGAAGGTGGAAGCCCACTTCTTCGCTTTGTTCTGTAATAATTATTTCAGTTAGAATATGTCGGCGGGTAAGAAAAGGCAACGTGAAAGTTGCGCTAATTTTAGAGACGCTGTTTGAATTTTAACACAGAATTTCTTGCAGAAATACTTGTAAATAGTGAAACAAATGCACGTGGAAAATCCGATAAGTTTTCCTGGCACAATATTTGAATACTAAACGCTCGTTAAATTGATTTGATTTTTGTACATATTGTTATTTTGGTTTTTAACTATTCACTTTAATAATGTGTTTTCAAATGACGATAATTTTTTTCTAAAAATCACATCGTTTTAGAAACAGCAATATTACAGTAACTTAATAATTTACACAAAATTATATATTACGATTTTTACGACTTTTACCGGTTTCACTTAGTTATTTGTTACACGTTGAATGCGATCACTAGCTGAAAGATATATCTCGTGATATAAAGTATTATTAAAAATTATTACTTTAAAAGAACGACAGCATACATTACGCCATCCAAAATGAAAATAATTTATGAAGACAAAAATAAGCATGTCTTTAAATTTTCTTTTCAATTTTACAATACTAACAAAGAGGCGCAGCGAGAGTAATTAATAAGCTTACACATAGTCATTTATTAGCGCTGTACTTCTATACTTACACTCTACGAAAGAAAGAAAGGGAGTTGGAGTAAATGAATAACACTCAGTAAAAACAATTTATTTTGAGATACTCTATAAAAAGATTATATGGTCTTCTGTCTCTGTGTGACAGCAATATCACTTTTACGAGGTTTCTTAATTTAGTCATTTGGATGTTAAAGAAATTTCTAAAGCAGCTTCGTCGCATCATATGTCAATGAAAAAAATTAAAGTTCTTTTTCCACTTTGCATTCGTTGTTCGTAGTCTTGGAAGGAAGGCTAGTCTACGGCTTCCTACCTGCTGCCAGATTACAGTTACTCGGTAGACATATTTTTGCAATCTGCCAACGTAGCATGAAGTGTATCTCCGTAGAAAACGTGTTTGTGAACACAAAAAATTCATTTGCTCTCAATATTTTTCGGATTATTGGTGACTGTTTTATATAAATCCTTCATTTCATTCGACGCAAAAATATTTGTGCTCACATAGCTATATTTATTGAAAATATAATATTTTATGTACTGTTATTTAATAAAAAAATAAGATTAAATAAAATTTTTCCGTTATACAACAATCAGAATACATCATCGATCCGTTTATTACTTTAAACTTTAAAGTATAGAGTATTAACTTCGTCATAATATTTGAAATAACATAAATTTAATATTTACGGCTTGGTTATTACGTTGTTATTACATTATATATATTTTTAAAAACTTGACGTAAATATGTGAGGTTTATTGATACAAAGAACTTATATAATATACACGAGGCGATGAAAGGTAAAAACATGAAGGTTCATATTTTGTCAAAATTAAACAAAAGTACGTACTATTTTTTAACTGAATTGGCATTTACTTGGTAGAACTCCATTATAATAAGATTAAATAACAAAGTATTTAGTTCTACAACATTTTTATCAGGTAGATGATAGCTATATTAGTTCTGACGATGGCGTGATAATTAGAAAAAGTAATAAAAAAATTTTTAACCGTTAAAATTCAAATAACTGTATACTTTGCTATTATGATTTGCTTTTGATTGCTCTTTGCTAAGTATTACAATTTAACTACATATAGCCAATATTGCATATTTAAAAAATGGAGATTCAAATCAATGAAATAGTTAAAAAATTACCAGGAAAATATGTGACACTGACTTGTGAGAGAGAAAAACTAAAATTATAGAAATTTTCTCTAAATCTCCAGAAAAAATCTTCAATATCAATATAAGTAAATACTATCTACATATATCGTATTATAAATCGAAATGCAATAATAATTCATGGTTAATAATTGATAATGATTGACATTTTACACGCAACTTAATTTTAAATGATTAATAAATAAGTTTTTTTAAAACCTTTAAATAAAAAAGCTGCATCTTTATATAAACAATACGTAAATAAACTACACCAATAATACAATTGAATATAAGACCCTATTCATATAATGTGAATCAGGTACGTAAATATATGTAATTATGCAGGTGTAGGTATACTTAATATTATAGTTAGGTAATGCCACTTTACTAATTAGACTTATGATCTGATTAGTTCATGGTATACTGCACTAACTTGATGTATGTTATGTGGCCATCATTAAATAATTAGTTACCTATCACCATACATATATTGTCATTGATAATGTTAGTTGATTAAGTTAAACTTTTCTTACGATTTAGACTAGAAGAAGTGTTTTCTATTTCACAAATCTTGTTAAATATCTATTTAATTTTCCATTCCTGCTTTGTTAAATTGAGTAAAAATTTTAAAGAAAGCTTACAATTAATTCCAAGCTTCTTGGAGATCAGGTCAGCGAGGTCTTTGCAGTAGCCTTCAAAGCGATCATTTCCTTCTAACGTTTCCCCTGGTTCCGCAGTTCTCTCCATGATGTAAGGTTCTTCAATGATCGTCGTAACAATGTAGGTTCTATTCTTCTCAATATCAGCTCTTGGACGGAGTCGGACGTATTTGACAGCGATTGGATTGAAGCCGCTCTCATCGGTCCATTCTGCCACCTGATTGAAAAACATAACGTTTTAACCTTGTATTAAAAAACTTGAAAAAAAAAAACAAAATTAGTAATTTTGAGCTAAGAATAATGAGTGATTAATACAAAATATTAATCGCTTAACAATAACCTTTCGTTGAAAATTCAATGAGGGCTCTAGTATCATAACTCTGCGTCAATGCGTCGATCGAAAATCTAGAAAAAACAATCAAATACTTACAACTAGTGACATCTCTAAACCAGACGGAAAAACAAAAAAATATTTTTTATCTAAAATAGAGGTCTGCACTGGTCCGGGTTTGGCCCGCGGACCTTTACCGGGCCAGGCCCGAGAAAGGAATTCAAATTTAAATAATTTATTTCACATGTGCTGCAAATATCGATGGAAATTTGGAAACAATAACATAATATATATTGTTGAAAAGTATAAATGAATTACTATATTAAAAATAAATTGTTTTTTTAGAATAAAAATCCATAAATCGATTGAAGAATTCGGACTCATCGAAATCTTTGAGCAATTGGCTACAGTAACGACATTTAAGTTGTATCTGTGTTTAAATCAAATAACCTTAGTATTTTGAAGAATAATCAAAAGATCTTACCTTAACCATTGCACTGTTGACTGTCATTTCGACGACATGAAGAGTGTAGTTTTGCCTTCGCCCCTCGTCGTTGAACTTTACGTCTCCGGTCAAACCTTCGATCTCCACCTTGCATTAATCAATTTTTAATTAATCTGTAGGCAACTGTACTGTATAAAAGCTTAAAAACTAAGGTAAAACATTTTTTTATTGCAATTTCGCACACATTATACTAACGTCAGAAATTTTTTTGTTTGAAATCAAATCTCGCTATTCGTAAAACAGATAATTTTACCACTTTAAGACCAGAAATAAATAATAATAAAAAAACAATTATAACAAGTGGTAAAGAAACAGCAATGTGTGAACAAATTAAATGTTAATTATTGTAATAATTTAATTTAAATAAATCATGTGGTGTCGATATGAACGTGTCACGCAATCGTGGCAGGATAATAATTTTTGAAAAAATCATTATAAATCTAAAAATACTATTGTCTAAAATAAAAAATATTACAGATATATTATAATGTTAAACATAAGACACAATTCGCTTTCTACTATTTAAAAAAAATATTATGAACACGACTCATCGCGAGCATGATCAACTGATTCTATTCCTCTAAGAATTGACATTGAATATATTAAAAGTGATTATATTATAATTGTGTAAGGCAAAGACAATAAAATAATATTTATTCTAATGTTGCCACTAGTAACACGTTTAAAAAATAAATGATTCAATATTATTTCAAATATTTATAAAAACAATGTCTGTATTTGATTAGGTTTGAAATAGTATAGAATATATTTGTGACTAACGATTGTTAGAAAACAAAATGAAAATGACAAATCCTTCCACTTAAAGTTAAATGGTCCTTTCTTTTGGCGCTATTTACTGTGCTATAAACACAAACAAAAATATTTGTGCTTTTAAACTAGTTTTTTGGGACTGCTATGATTATAAATGTGTAAAAAAGCGAAACGAGAAGCCTTCCCTATATTTAGAAAGGAGCAAAAAGTGTTTTGGGAAAAGTGAAATATAATGCATATTTACTTAGGACGCCGGCCGACGTGTATAGCGAGGTATGTGGATGACGCATGGTGCGACAACAATTTTCCGAGACGTTGAGAAAACTCTTCAATACTAGTCTATGCTATGTACATCGTCATGTTGAATATAATAAAAAGAAAACCTTCGCGTCGGTCACTTAAAGGGATCTTTCCATTTTCACTCCTTTTATAATAATATGTCTTTTCAAGGATCAGGACCGTAGAAAATCCATTTCTATCGTGTTCAAAATGTTATCAATTGTTACGGAAAATTCTTTTATTAAAAAAACATGAAATATCTGGTCATATATCATTTGTTACGTCATAATAATTTCATCACACATCAATTTTAATGCGTAACTTATTTTTTACACACAGGATCATTTTTTTTTTAATTATGTGATGATGATTTTCATTTACTGATATTATTATCAATAAAAAACAAACAAATAACAAATTAAAACACACAGAAAACGCAAAACAAAATCAAGTTTTATTAAAAAACTGCAACTTTTATATCATTAAATTGGGAAAAATAAAATGAATGAATAATTCCAGTATTCCAGTAATTCCAATGCGCAAAAGACCTCTTTCCGTCTTGTTAAAATGAGTATTTTGAATACAAAAATTACTTTTGTTGTAGTTTGTTAAAATTATATTTTGTCTGCAAGAAACATGAATACTGAATTGTTATATATTCTGGTTAATGTTGATTAAATATGAAAAAAAATGATAAAGAAAGATTTTTTATTGTTCTAAGAACTATGCACACTTGACTTAAAATGTGCTGTACATAAATGTTAAAAAGTAATAAAAAGCACAGCTAATAAAAGTTTAAAAGTTAATTCAAATAAATGTCTACTGAAATACCTTTTCTGAAATGTTCTTTGCAGTTTTAATAAAGTAGTTTCGCAAGAAGTAGAATTCTGGCAAAAGCTTTTAGGGGCAAAGTGAAAGAGGCGAGAACGTCTCTAAAAAATCTCTGTTTTCATATTAGTCGGTGGAATTTTTTAGCGCGGAATGTATGTTTTTTTATAAATAACTTGGAAATTTCAAATTACTACCGTGAAATTTCTTTGACAGTTTTAAAATGACATTAATTGTTTTACAATCACATTTACTTTAAAACGTCGATAAATATATTTAAAATTAATTTATCTATTATAGCTACAAAGCTAGAGCCACCATTTGTATCACCGCCTGTTGCTTCTTATACCAACGGTCACGTTCACAAATATAAATACGATACATTGAAATTATATTTAACTTTTCAAGACTCAAAATGGGAACATTAACAAACCGTAATACTAAATTATTCTTTAAAAAAATGAATATCCATATTGATTATAATTATTTTTGTAGTCTTTTTTGATAATTTACGAACCTGAGCGGATTTTTTACACCGCACTACTATGAATTAAAAAGGATGTACAGGGTCGTAAAACGGACTTTCAAATTTAAACTTAATTTTTATTTCAATAGTTTGTTGACGGAAGTGGAGAAATGTCTTTAGACACGCAAATATAACAATTCTTTATTGAAGAGCTCTAAGAATCATAATATACACTAACAATAGTTTTTACTAAGTAAAGTTATTTTGCCTATGAACGATGGACGGTAAGAAATATTTTACGTTCTCACGGCCCCATAAATCTCTCAGTGACATTTCTATATATATACGTTCTTTTAAATTTTGAAATGTTTTTTTATTGTTATCTTTGTCAGATTTTTTGAAGAATGCCGTTAGAAGAACATGCATTGTTAAAAATTTATTATCTATGATAATATATTCGTATAGGTATCTTATTTCGTAATGGTAAAAGACAAATATTTTATCAAAATGCAGACCTAACATATTTATACGTACATTATAGCCTACGTTCGTTCACTGAGTAAAACTTCGACATTTCAATTCCAAACACTTGACAAAACAGATTGCTCTTTTGTTAAAGACTGGCTTTCGTACACTTTACAGATTCGATTTTACGACTGGAAAGATTAACATTGGGTATACTATTTAAACTTTTATGCAGGTTAGCATTACTAATCGATGGCGCAAAGAGCAACAGAATTTTTTTTCGAACGATGGCAAATTTTTTCAAAGAGATTAATTTCTATTATATCTCTACTATATAGCACAAAATAAATGCAGAAATTTGTATGTTTGTATGTCAGTCGCTCACAAGAACTCATTCTCATTCTGGCTGCCATTTATAGATCAACTGTAATTTTTGCAACATTTAACTCTCGACTTTTAACCTTAAACTAGAAACGCTTTATTGTTGATATCTCAATGAAAAGTAACAGCAAAAATAATACCTAATAGTTGCTTAACAACCGCCCTATACTAAAATAATCCGACATGTCGTCATAACAACTTAATCTGTGCTGAGTTCGGTTAGCGACTATAAATATTCTATGATATAAATGTCACACATAATAACTTTTCATGACAATCGTAAAATTTGTAAAAAATCAAAAGATTCAGCGAAAAATTATTCATCATTTAAAATTCTACAACTTAAAATATTGAAATTTTCATTTCATGTTTTAAAATCACCTCTTTAAAAATAGATGCCATCAACATTGCTGTAAATGAATTTGAGAAACGTGATATTGCCTCGACAATGTGAAGTAACGTTTCGTATGATGCCAAACAATATTTACTCATGTTTTTACGTTTTAAGGATATACATGCAATTAATATCAATCAAGTTCAGCCAGGAACTTCAAATAAATAACAAAATGGTGTCTCTACGCTTATTAGTTGATTGCGCAAAGAAGTGATGGATCACGAAGTAACAATTATTTTTCTTCTCTGTTGCTAACTCATTTTTTAAAATTTCATTTTTCTTACATATACTCTTTCTTACTCGTTGTTACTTTTTCAGAAAGGTTTTTTTATTTCTTCCAATTTTCTAAAGATTTCCACATTTCCGACTGTGGCACTGGAATTTTTTTCAAATGTTATGGTTATTTTCCTATAAATTTCTGTATCCTGAAATATTTTAGAATGTTTCTTTTTCAGATTTTAGTTCAATGCATATTTCAAGAATTCACCCTTTAACATTCGTTACTTGTCATATATTCAGGATTTTCTTTCATTTCTGTATAAGTTTTGTTAAATTTTCGAGAATATATAAATAATAATAAATAAACGATAATTAAGGCATTTGCTGGTATAAAAAGTAGTCGTCACTGTAAATATTTTATATCGCATGTTATAAAAACAATGCATTTAGAAATTTAGGTATCTTGTATGATAAATATATATCAGGCGTTCTAAAACTGTCAAAATAAATAATTACGTTCATTTGAACACCATGAATGTTTGACAAACGTTTGTTATCATACTAAAATATTAGCAAAGTGAAAAAAATGTATTTGAATACGGTAAGTGCAAAGAAAGTTTTTGTTTATTTTTCTTAAAAGTTTTTTTTTATTGTAACATTGTCTCACTTTATTCATGTCAATGGAGATAATATGTCTTAACGCCTCAATGGATGCATCTATTAAAAAATAGATGACGTTCATTAAAGATGGCTAATAAGCTCAGTTCAAAGCAGGTCTACTACTGGTATTATGTACAAAAAAATGTGTTGCCTGCCACGGGACAGCTTGAGCAAATAAGTCAAAGTAGTGTCCATATGATTTATTTTTCTTATTATATCAAACAAATCAAGAAGGCCTATAACTTTTGATCTTTTATATTCGTTAGGCCATTGATATGGTAAAAAATTGACTATATTTCATCATATTAACGGTATAATGTTAATATTCCGTAAGTACTTTAACAGGAAGGTAAAAAACTGATTTTTTTCGTAAGTATATTGTTTTAAAGTTTTACTAAATCATTTTATATTAAATGTACGAAAAAAGGTTTATTTCTACAATTTTTAATAATTATATTCGTATGACACTGGCTATTCTTTTCACTAGTAAATAAATTCCATATAATATCGTTATCTCTTTTGATAAAATTACAACAAAAATAAAAGTTTTAAAGTCAATAAGTTTCTTTGTTATGATAACATGAAAAGGTCATTTTCACGATAATGGTCAGATATGGTGTATTAAAATTAGGACTTCGAAATGAACTTTTAGTGTCTTTCGTAGTTTTTGTTAATGAAATTTAATATTTTTTATAATGCTTTGTTAGATAACGTAAATAAATTGAATAGTTTAAAACAAATTATTCATTTTTGTGTAACTCAATAAGTAAACAAAAACATCAAAAAAAAACTTTTGAAATTCATAATAATCCTGATATTATTTTTGATTTCTAAAATAATATCAGGATTAAAAAATATTTTTTAATAAACTTTGACATACAACATTATAATCCTACGATTTTTAAACGAAAAAAATAATGAATAATTTTGATTACAAATATTAGACTTCTTATTGGCTTATAGTATAATATCAAATAATTGGAATTTTTGTTATGTGGGCACCCTATGCGTACCCCATTAATACCAAGCTTAAAGAACGACAGAGTAAAAAACTTTGTATTTTTCCTTTTTAAGCTTCGTGGATTACTACTATGTAACAAACGTTTTCTTTGCTTCTTGATAGCAAAAAATGTTACAGTGTCTATTTATCACAATTTTTTCTATCGACATTTCCAGTCTAGTAGTGCTTAAATGTGATTAAATAATGATACGTTGATACGACCATTGACCTTGCGCACAATTTGTTTTATTTTATTCCTATCGAACATACAGTTTATGAAACTGTCAATATTCATTTTAAAACACTGATGATGTTCATGAAAGAGTAAAAACTGTTTTTATCGAAAACATTATATGGTGAGTTGCGTTATGAATCTATAAAATACACCCTTGTAAAATCTCATGCTTGCAGATACGGGATTGTACATAAGGAGTGTCGATATAATAGTGGCGGAGTCAGAATTTTTAAACCTAAAACAAATGTAAAATGATGTTTCTCTTCCAAAGTGTGGTCAATTTATTTGTTTAATTTACATCATTTGGCCAAGACCTGCTCTGTTGTCTTTAAAATGATATCCAATCTATATCGTATTTTCGTATTTTTCGATATTCGTATTTTTTGAGGGTTACATTATGTTATACACATGATATTATAAATGCTGTCTTCTAATAATAATTTCAAAATAAACATCTGAATTCAGGCAAAAAAGAGACTATTTGGTATCAAAATGTTATGAACCCGTGAATAATTTAAAATTAAAAAAAAACATGTGTGTCTAAATTTTTGATTATTTGCTTAAAGCCCGGAAGAAAAATGATTAAAAACTAAAGCATTCTAATTCCATAGAGTTGACCAAAGTGCACTGTATTTATTACATGATATACAATCAAAAGTTTCTTACAAGTATTAATTGACTGTTGCAAAGTTATAAAATATGCAAATTTAGAGCTATATTGCGCAAACATTGTTATGTATATTAATAGTAACTTCAATAAGAATTTACACCAAGCATTTTAATATTTTTGTATTAAAATTTATAAAATTATAAAGTATGGGTATATCGCGTATTTTGAAATTAATAAAATAAAAACTGCATGCCTTGCTGTATAAAAATACAACTATAGTCATAAAAATAAAGCTCGTTTAAAATGTTTCCACATTATCAATTACATATCGAAGGTATAGTGACAGAACACATTAACTTAGTTTTTGATTATTTTCTGTTTTAAATGTCAAAATGTATGTAACTTAACGCCGTAGGTATTGGTAGAACGCATGAAGTCGTATGATATAATGGCTAAAAAAAACAGTGTTATATCGTGTTTTTATTTTTTTTTTATTCTGCGAATATCATGATGTAAATATAGCTCATCGATACCAAATGTTATGATTTGTATGCTAAAAATACTATTCTCCATTTAAATATGTGTGTAATAACTGTTTATATTTTAATTCATTTTTTGCTCAATAGTTATTTCTTACGAAAGTTTTTGCCAATATGACATATTATAATAATGATAAGCACATGCTTTCATTCTAACAGATGAAAGAAAATATCGAAGAATAATATTGCAAACACTGAAAGTAGTGTTTGATATAGATAAAAGTACACCGTATATAGAAAATATCCTATTAGGACTTGAAAAGGGTAATATTATAGTGTCACTAAAGTGTTTAAACACAGATATGCGGTACGGGGTATAACGCTTAAAATCATACAGTGTCTTTCCCAATCCTTTGCAAATCTTAGGTATCTTGCAAAATAAGGGCTTGGTCGAGGAATTATTTACGATTTTTTCAATAAAAGTTTTATATCCTGTCGAAATAGTATGTTGTTTTATATATGTAAAATAACGTTATTATATTTTAAATTTTAAATAATCAAATAAAAGTAAAAGAATAAGTCACTTTTAAGGTGTTAACTGCAATTCTTAGTGGAAAGGCATATTATTTTTAAAAATAAGACACAATTTGGTTGTATTACCTTCCACATGTTTATAATGACCAGGACCGGCTTCGTTCATCACGATCATTATAGACATGTGGAAGTAATACAAACAATTGTGTTTTATTAAAAAAAAAGAATAAGTTGACACCGAGCGTTTACTTGTATTAGATAAATTAATAACAGGAACGATAACTTTAAATTAAAGGCAATCGTTAATTTTTTAATAATTAAATATAATGTATGGAATTGATTTACATATTACTGAAAACCATAATATATAACCAAATGAAATAAAAAAAAATACAGTACTTATTTTCAAATACAATGTGTTATAATTCGTATCAAAGTATGTAAATGTAGAGTTTTGATTTATTTTTCCCACAAATATGAAATCATATCATGGTTTAAGTTATTCCGACGTTTTATTGTAGGTCTTCTTGTGAAATTAAAATAACGTTATTCAGCATTTTGAATCATTTTAACAAATTGAATTTGTTGATAACTGTAAATCTTTTTGAGGTGACACAGGATAAAATATATTTAAAACAAATATTTATGTATGGTTAATATTCCAGAGACATCGTTTAAAAAAACAGGGCTAGTTTTGCTTGGATAAAGTGGAGGTCAGTTTAAGACACAATACCTTCGTAGATTGGGAATATTATAATATTTTGAATAACTTGAGCATAGCAGCCCTAAACAGGGTGCTGCATTTTCCATACACACAAGAGAGTACCCACCGCATAATATTATCTGCAAACATTAGACAGCTAGCCAAAGATAAACACACTTTTGAGTCACTGTGCACAAGAATTCTGGATTGTTTGCTTCTCGTCCTGTCGCGGGGATACTTGCTTTGTTAACTTTATCCACTGACGGAAGGCTTGTATCAATTTGACGAGGGCCGCTAATAATAACTCACAAACATGCATGTACATTCATTATATTATGTTAGCAAAATCACAGTCAGCCGGTACTTGGTAACAGCCTACTGATGTCTAATTTGAATTTTCTTCAATTTAATACCACCACAAATTTTATTAAAATAAACACTATTTTTTATGTAGAATATAAAAAGCGTCTATAGAACACATTTAAGATGTTTACTGTTAATTCTTGTTAGCATTATATCATTTAAAAATAAACACTTACCACAATTTTATGTAATAATGAGTGACAGAAAATTGTAGAATAAGTACAAAAAATTGATTTTATTTTTACTTCTGCATTTATTTTGTCAATAGGTATTTCAATTTTTGGTCTGTAATTAATTAAAATGGTCAGTAACTAATTCAATAGAAGATTAGTATACATGTGGTCTGTTAATAAAATAAATGGTCAGCAATTCATGTAAAACGGTCATTTTTATAATTAATCCTAACCTAACCTCACCTTTATTAATTTGGAAATTATTAACTAAACATTTATTATTTCTTACTGACCATTAATCGAATTAGTTACTGACCATTTAGGGAATTAGTTGCCTTTTTTTATAAATTATAGATGTTTGAAATGTCGATACATAATGCCTTCAAAATTATAAAATTCATTATTCAAATGACACAAGTTTTATTACTAACCTTCTTTATTAATGTAATATTTATAATTTCCAAAATTCAAATTAATTCCAAAAAAAGTTATTTTATGTCTGACGGTTAATTCAAATATTTAAGTAAAATTAATATAACAATATAACAGGTATCAGCATATTTTAGCGGATATAAATATTTGTGTGGAAACATTTAACTCAGAATAATTCCTAAGAATTAATTAACTTCAGATAGATAGGCTTTGGATTATAAATTAAATATTTATTGATACGATATTATATTATAAGGATATTAGCATAGATTAAAAGTGTCACTGAGAATTCCCTTCCACTCATACTATCTTAAATTTTAGGCGTAGCGAGAGTGATTATCTAACCACTTTTCCAGTCTTAGCTTTATTCTTCGATCCTTACTCTGAAACTGAGTAACAAGCAGTTCTCGTTGAGAAATTTCTTTTGAGATACCTCCATTAGGAGTCCATATGCTCTACACTTCGAGCTGACATGGTAAAAAAATACTGTGACTGTCTTATAAGCAGTTATCGTGTACTTAGTAAATACTGAAATATTAAATTGCTCAGTTATAAAGAAATATATTTCGAATTGTGAGCGGACATGGTAAAATAATGAAAACATAAGTACATGACGTTGTAAATAATGATTTTGTTACTGAAATTTACTTTTCGTGAAAGCTGTCAAAAGAAAAGACCGACTTCGTATTGCGTCGTTGAACATTTTAAATGCACGATACACAATCCTATGCAATCATTGCTTGCCATTTCTACATTGTGAATGATATATTGCATTAGACCAAACCCATTCTATTGTTAGGTTAAAACCAAGAAACAAACCGCAACCCGGTAGAATACATTACTGTTTCTCAGTGGTCTTCAAATATTAGATAGGTGTGTACAATGATAAGAACGTCTATCTCACTGTGCTGTTGGGTGGGTTTTCAGTTTATATTTTGTTAAGCTATCTGTACCACTCGAGACTTTACAATATTTAATTCATATTATTATCAAGATAGTCTCGTTCGTGTGATATTAAATTTAAAACTCTATGATATTTTTTACAATAAAGTTTCGTGAGACGTTTAAATTAATGAGAACCATTGAATAAATTAAATGAAAATCTATTTGGCATTACAAAGAATTGCCACTAAGCCGGAAATTTTTAAATGAAGATTTTCTGAAAGAATTATTACTTCTTAAGAGTTAACGAAGTCTCTCTAGAACAAATCCGAGAACAGTGCGTTATGGCTAGATCTTAAATATTCAAGTAAAACAGAATACAATATCATTTTTTAGAACTTAAACTAGGAACCTTCTGATAGCTTAGCGGAATAATTACCACTAGAATATTATTTACTTAAAAAAAGCACGTGGTTTGTATTGTTATTATGGTCAATGTTGCATATCACAAACCAGTTAAATATACGTTTTTAAGGCTTAATGGATTCAACTCTTCTTAGTCCACATCATGGTCTTAGTACCTCAAAGAAAGTTTAAATGCTGTGGTTTTAAGACAACAAGAAGTGTCAGGTGGGCATATTTATAATACTGATACTTGAGTGGAATAACCATCGATCCTGTGTATCAGCAATTAAAGAAGCAAATAGACTTACAGCAATGAGTGAAATTAAGCTGTTGATGCTGATGATAGACTAAATTTTTTTTTCAAAATAATCATTTTTGCTGCCTTGGAATATTAATTTTATATAAATTTAAGAAATGTTGAGTTCAGGAATAACATTTGAATAAAATACAGAAAGTCTTCATGACTCAATTGACTAACGTTTGTAAAAAATACGATACAATATAAAATACCTGTAGTCAATTCAATACTTGATAAGTTGAAATTCGTTAATCTAGGTAGAGACCAAATGAATGGCCAATCCATTCATTCATTCATAGATCCCAACCAGATTGAATAGAAATGCCCTGACTCGTATTTCACTGAATTCATATTAACTTTAAAATGCTATTAAGGTTTTCAGGTTAACACCTACTGACCGCTTGTATATATATTCAAAATTTGAAAAGGATTAAATAATGTGAATAAAAAATTACTCACTTGTCTGTTACGTATTCACGGAAGACCGAATGAGATATTAACTCACCCTGTCAAGTGCTTACCTAAATATATTCCTTACGACATTTTATCTTAAGTGTTTATAATTTATAACCGAGCTATCATCAACTCATTTACTCATTTTTTTTGCTATTTTACTTTGTTCATTTATTGAAAATAAAATATTTCATTTTTAAGATTACAAAAATGATGATACAGCATGTCGTCGTTGTTTTGGAAGAAGAATCTGACTGAAAAGAATTAGTTTTGACTTTAAACTTTTTCAAATGTTTGAAACCCTATACCTTTTTCATTTAGTTTGTTGGTAAAAACCTGTTTTTAAGTAAAATCGTAATTTCAAAATAAAAAGTGAGTTCTTTTGTTCGGTAGAATTTGAAATAAGTAATATTTTGGTATAGCTAATTCAATATGTAATTTTTTCGATTTAGTGTTTTCTTCCAGAGCAGTGACGATATTTTCTTTGATTTTATTATCGTTTTACATTGATGTCTAAAAACAAATATATGGAACTTTCCAGCTAATGATATGATTCTTGTAAACGTGGCACTTAAGCCTAGTTGATTAGTGACAGTACCGTTTTTTATCAAGAGTTTAACTATATATTATTTATTTTCATAATATATATTATATTATAACCCATAGCCGCAATTTTCAGGAACTATTATAGTTAAAATCTTATAAATATGATAAGATTAATATATAATTATTGCATCATAGTTTAATAATAAAATGTCACTATTTTTAAATATAGGTTTTTCAAAATTAATCAGAAATTTATAGCTTATTGGATGGATATTTCCGTTTTTGTCTGCTTGTTTTTAATGTTAATTTGAAAGAGTAAGTCAAGAGAAAATATTTTATTAAGGGTATTATGTAATATTTTTACTAAAATTTGAAATATTTACTCAAATTTCAATTGAGTTATAAACAACCCAAATTTAAGGCGTAATTTTAGTCGTTTATACAATGTATTCCGTTATTATCATAGTTCTTGGGCCTTTAAAGTTATTTGTTTACTCTTGCTTGTCGTGAGAATATGATCGATTGCCACAAGGTTTATATTATCTTCTAGAATTTCTCACAATTCACGGTGATACCATTAAACAGATTGCTTATGCGTAAGGAAACTATCAATTTTTCATCCAGAAAATGGATCACATTTTGCTTCTATAAAATCATTACATCTAATTGACGTTATCTTGATTTGAATGCCATACCGCAAAAGTTTCTATTCCAATTAAATATCTTGAGTAAGAGAATATTGTAATTGAGTTATTTTGAATGTTTAATGATATTCAATAAAGGTATTGTGTTTGCAATTTTTCTTAAAATTTATTCCTCTCTTAATGATATTTTTATTTATAACTGAATTCCCATATTCAAACAATTTTCAAAGGAATTATACGATTAATTTGAACTGATGCCACTACTGTACTGTAAAATAACTTTTATTTAAGTGTATTTTAGTCCATGTAACGAACGTAGTTTAAAATAAAAAAAAAAGATATGCTAGTTCGTTTTTGTCAAATGATTTATCATTATTTGCATTTCAATCGGTCATTAAGAACCTTTTAAATATCTTTTATATTTGGATGTATATTATTAGAAATTTATAAAAAAACAATTTAAATAATATATAAAAGCCTTTTGCTACATTAAAAAGGTTAAAATATAAAATATTGTTTTCTGTAAATATAAACAGTTTAATGATTAAAAATTGGTTACATAATAGTAATATCTATTAACAAAGTGAAACTTTGGCTTTGAAATTTTGTTTTCTGAAAACATCGTCGACATTTCAAAGTTTATAAATAGTTAACGAAAATTTTGTGTGAGTCTTAAAGTAGCATCATTTCTGCGACAGTGTGCACAGCTGTATCTTCAAAGATAAATACTAAATTATTAATTATTCCCATAAGTTGTACTGCTTTCATCATTGAAAATGTATAAGATGAATCACTGATTATTGGATCTGAACTACTGCTTCGTCAGAATCGGGATTCATTTCGCTGTGTCAATACCTAATTAGAAATTAATAAAGACGATACCGCTTATGAAGACGATGAGAGAGAGAGATTGGTTGATGAGATGAGCTGGCATTCCCCTTCATAATATCTACACATACTTGATTGGAATTTCATGGGGCTCTCTCAGAATTAAATCATTATTGATACACCGAATTCTCTTGAGTATACACAAGTCTTGATATTAGAGATTTTTAGACGCGATAATATAACAAAGCTTTAAGCTTTATTTAGTATTTCGTAGGATTTCATTACAAAGATTCAATATACGCGATAGTTTCTATAGTTTAAATATAACGACAAAATAAACATATTAATAAACAACAATATTTAGATGTACGCAGCTTTTTGTTTATTTTAAGGCGCAATGAGCAAAAAAAAAATAGTTATGAAATTTTTAAAATTAAAAGGTTCAAAGTTTCCGAATATTTTAAATGCATTTAAATGAAAATTCTGTAGTGACGTAAAATAAAAAGATTAATTAATATCCGATCTTGAAATTAGATATTCTAAAAAATCAACAGACATGATAACTATGGATATAATTTCTGATTTATTTTTAAAAATACTCATTGTTATTGTGTAGTCTGTTGTTTTTTTAATATTACTTAAATTTAATGTACTTTAAATAAAGACCAACCAAACAAAGAACATTTCTATTTCTTAGTTAAGAGTTAAGTTATGGTAATGAATAAATATTATAATATTACGTATTGGTCAAAATATTATATTAATATTTACATAATTATAAGAACGCAAGGTTAAATTATGTATTCGAAGATTTTAACCGATCACACAAAGCTATTAATATAACTTTCAGTAAACACATACACATATTCAAAATAAAGGTATTTTAATTCAATATTATTTCACAAAGCATGAGGTGATTGAAAGAACGCAATAATTTGGAATAATATGGACTTGAAATCAATTTAATAAATTGATGTAATAGTATAATGGTATAATTTTGATTTATTTTCTTTGAGTTTATTTTTATCACTCTTAATAATGGTACATTTTTAGTTTTTCACGTTACTTTGAATTGTATGACTAGCATACAAACAATGCCGAAATAATCTCATTGTTAAAACACACTTGTGACTTTGGTGCGTCATTTATTTATTCATCTCCTATTTAGCAAACACGCGCAAAACCGAACACACATTTCGCCACTTTTATACTGGGATCATAAAAAAATAAATAAACCTCCCGCCTTATACGAATGAAGACTCGAAGACCTGGAAGCAATATTACTCAGAGGGAAGTAATGTTGTATATTTATGTTTCAGTATGGGGAATAACTCATTTTTACCAACTTTGTTTCGGTATCGTAATGATGGGAATGTATTAAAATTCCACTTCACTCGAATAAAATCATTCAACCATCTCAACACGTGAAAATATTTTGTTACCTTTATGGTACAAACAAACACGAGTTTGCATGCGGTATTTTGTTCTTATACGAAAAGTACTCCAAATTAATTAACGATGGTGGATCTAGAA
The DNA here is from genome assembly GCA_022494535.1 of Himalopsyche phryganea. Classification (NCBI taxonomy): domain Eukaryota; kingdom Metazoa; phylum Arthropoda; class Insecta; order Trichoptera; family Rhyacophilidae; genus Himalopsyche; species Himalopsyche phryganea. The sequence continues at coordinate 3,038,259 of JAGVSL010000019.1, read as the reverse complement.
TTTTACATGTTACCAAATTAATTGAATGTTGTTTTAGATCAATGAACCCTACCAGTTATAAACAACGCAATTAATTTTTTAAAATGTTGATATTATAACTTAAATCACTCGTTAAATAATCATTTTTATATTTTACATTAAAACAACATAAAATAGTATTTTTCGAGACAGATTTATTTCAGTTGTTTTATTGTAAAAACTGGTTTTTCTACCCTTACTATTCTATATTCTGATATTTTCTTTCGAAATGAATTAAAATATTACATACAAATTTAGTTTTTTATTCATAAGCTCACTTATCTACTTGTATGGTTATGGTTATCGTTATCAATTTTCTTTTATGTCAAAGTAAAGGTAACGAAAAATTGTATGATCAGATAATAAATATCACTAGCAAATAAGATAAGCACACATTAAATTAGGAACAGCCCTTTTTGTGTAAAATAACACGAACGCTCAAATATTCGGTCAGTTTTTAAAAAAACATTTGAATTAATTGCTCAGTCCAAATAAGTTTTTCATCTACCCATTATATAAAACAAAACCGAAATTAAATGAAGAAGTCGTTTAAAAAGTTAACACTTCGGTATTTTCGATAAATTTGGCGAAAATTCATCTTAATATAGAATTAAAATTGACAACTTAGTTATTCCACTGGCTGTGTCTTATTTAGTAACATAGTCAGAGGAAAAACTAAGTTATCAATTTTAATTTTATATTTAACAATTTCATCTTAATCTCAGAAAGTACCTAATGTAAAACTTGTATATCAAATAATCATGTATTAAGTAAAATATCTATCTTTAGTTTTAAGGAAGAGACATATAAGGTTGAAACATGTAATTATTTAATCGTTTTTTTATAAAATACAAGAACGGTATCAATCCAATAGTGCAATCTATTGATGTAATTCTTGACAAGACTTTTTAACCTTGGTTTGACGCTTAACTAAAAGGCTAATAATTTTCATTACAATTTTGTTTATACGGATCTTTTAAAAATGCACCATTTAACCAGCTGCGAAAATAATTTGATTATCATGTTATTAAATCGCTTGCTAAAATACGCTCCTCTACAAAAAAAAATAATCAGCAAACACTGAAAAAAATACTCAGTTCAAAATGAAATTGAGAAAAAAAACAAATTAAATAGGATTTAACACAAAAGCTATTAAAAAATATTGACGGAGGAATTATTTTGATCAGATCTGTCGGCTGTGAATATTTTTAGATATTTGAGAAGAGAAATTGAAAAATCTAAAACTCACATTCTGTCAATTAAATCTTTAGGGTAGAAAAATGTTTTCCTTACCAAATTCAATTGTCATATTGACAAAATTGTATTAAAAAGGTATAGGGGAAAACAGTTTATCACAAAACCTTTTTATTTTATTATTTAGGAAAAATGATTATCATTAAATGTGGATATATTTTATTTCAATAGATATTGAAAAAAAATATAAGGATAACGATCGTCAACAAATCATAAAGAAATCCTCATTCATCATTAATTACTTAAAAGATTATGTTTCATGAAATATGATATTTGAAGAGATGGCATCAAAAAAATTGCTGTAAATAATTTAAAAAAAGCTCGAATATAAGCGCAATTTTACGCAAATAATTATTTTCATGTAAATTCTTCTACAATAAAAAGCAAAAAACATTGTAAATTCAAGTCCACTTAGTTTTCTGATAATTTTTACGTGTATATTAAATATTTATTTTCAAAATAATATATATTTATTCAAAAAAAGTGTCTAATTGTTTCCATTTTTGATTGAATTACGAATAACTTTATTCCAATACATTGAACATTGTATGGTTTTAATTTGATTGTGCAATAATTATAAAGTACATATTTGTTAGTTTAATAGCTATTTCAACATGATTTCATGATATATTTTATTATTATTTTGGAAATATTGTAAATACCATGTTAACTTTTTAAAATTCCTTCCATTGAATGAATTGATATTTAAAATCAAAATTATTGTTCTACTGCAAAACAAATAGAGAAACGATCGCAAAGAATCTTTATTAGTTTTTTTTTGCTATTGAAATAATTACCTTTCTCAAAAGTCTGGATATCTTGTCTCCATGTTCCCACGGAGTCACCCAGCCTTTTGGAGTACAGTCTAGCGATCGGGATGTATTGCTGAAGATTTGTGCCCTTCGTGAATTTCCTCTCATAGACTCTTGCTTTTTCCTCATGAGCCGGTTGAACGCTTCAATCAACACGTATACAGCATCATACATCAATGCTGCTTGGGCCTGTTAAACATATCAATTTTTAAAACATATGACACTCGCAAAAGTAGTACAATATTATATATAGTTTTTTATATATACCACACCACGTCTAGACTTACAAATGATATAACAAAATTTATTTGTAGTAAACTTCACATTGCAAATGTGGGCTGTCGTTGTGTTTCTGATTAAGGCTTATAGGTAAATAGTTATTCCGTTACATTTATAGTTTCTAACATATTTTGTAAAAGTTATTTTGTCGGTGGTAGAAATGATATGGGTAATATGGTAACACAATTAAATTACAATTTATAAATGTCAATTTACCTTGACATTAAAATAAAAAAAATACTAGCAAATTTTGTTTAAGCAGATTTGATAAAATTTGTAAACGTTTTTATGAACTTTTTATCATTCCAAAAGGATGCGTATAGCGTTAGTAATGTGGTCGGATATGATTAGTTAAGCTATCAAGCGCACTCCTGAATCCTATTTGCATACAGGAGTTTTTCAGTATATTCTATTGTACTCCATTCTTCAGTCAGTTAGTGCGACTGATTTATAAGTGCTTCTCGTCAATTGCCAACTATTGAACTTTATTTTACCAATAAATTATATACTCCTATCCGAAGTCAATAATGCTTTGAAATAAATTATCTTGTAACTATTTTAAAAAATAAAACATAATTCATTTGTACTACTTCCACATATTTATAATGATTTTTTTAAAATATAATGTCTTTCCACCAATAATTGACAGTTAACACCTTAAAAGTGATCTTGCAACTAGTTGTATAAATGTATTTTCATCCGTGTACTCAATTATCAGATAATGCTGAAAGGCGACAGCCAGGTCGTTAGTGAGAAAAAGGTAGGGAAATATACAAAAATTGAACGATTGAAATTTGCTTTATTAGTTTTTAAGTTAATTTATTTATTGTGACAGACAATATCCAATAAAACTTTCATATTATACGTTTTATGATATGAAAGAAAAATTATTGAAATTTATAAGATTGTTATTAATCATATAACTGTAAATTTGACTTACATCCGCGACATAAAAAAAATTAGCAGTCAACTATTTGTTTTGTAAAATGGCTGTATGTTTTGCTTTATTTTCTCGTACATTTATCCGCGGATAGATTTTTTATTCAAATTACAAGAAGAAAAGTAATAATGCCAGCAAACGGTCGTAAATCATCTTCACGGTAAACCTTATAAAAACGAAATTATCAGAGCACACTGGGAAAAGTCGTGTTTGCTTTTTTTAACAACGATTTTTTCCATAGGCTTAACTTAATTCATGCACGATTGTAAGCTTATTGCCATAAAACATATAATTCAAAGTTGTCACCAAGAAAAGAAAAATAAAGCTTTTTTCCTACCTATAAGACTTAAGTGTAAATACGAATTATTTGAAACAAGCTAATTTGGTTATGATTTATGACGTACAAACCCAGTCGAGATATTTTATTACGATTATTTAAATTATAGTTTTATGATCCGCACTGCTTCACAATTGTAAATAATTCGTTCTTATAGTTACGTATTCTAAGTTTTTGTTTACATTAGCTTTTCAACGAAAATATCTTTACTCAATTACTATCACAGATCAAATTTAGGATTCCTTTTGGCTATTATTTTACTTCAATTTAATATTGTTGACTGTTATGATGACATAGCAACATAAATCGAAATATGCTTATTAAACATTTCAATAACTATCAGTTTTGCTTAGCTTGCATCCAAATTTTTTCAACCGATGTAATATTATTCATCATCAAAGAGATCATCGTTAACAATGTTAGAACACACGTGGTAGTTTAGGGTTTATAATTGAATATGAAAAAAAAAATATTAGTACATATCGAGAAGTCATTCAGAAAGGATATCAGTTTTCACAACATGACACAATAGTTGAGTTGATCAATGTATAAATGGATGTTCTATTAAGCACAATTTAGAACTGATAGAAATATTATATTTCAGTAGTCGATTTTCAGATTAAAAAAATATTTAATACCTCAGATTCTTCAGTATTTTTGAACACCAAAGAAAACTCAATGGGAGCAGATATTACTTTGTGTGGAACGCATACCTTAAAATTTTGTTATATTAACACAAAATTTTAGCATTATAAATTATTAATCATTATTTTTTTATGTATATTGGTGTTCTATTTATAGACATTCAGAAGATGCAGTCACATGTCATTTATCAATACAGTTTTTAACGATTAAAAGAGATAGATTTATATAAAATAGCTTTATTTTACATATTTATATAAAAACACTTTCATTTATAAATAAAATGTGATACTTTTTCGATTTTAATATACATAATTATATAAATGTCAAAGGAAAAATTGTTATCGACTACTTGTACCGTTTCATAAAAGCAACATACTATAATGACGACGCGTATAATTATCTTTAAGCGAAATTTATTGAAATACTTTTTTAACTTCTGCCACGTTTTTTTTGTGGGGTTCCAAATTTATTCATTGCAATCAAAAATGGTTAAAAAATCCTAAATAACTACATAGAAATATACAAATTAATTTTAATTTTACAGTAATGAAAATAGGTTCATATTACTATAATCTTTGTGTGATTTAATCAAAATACCTAACGCAAACTTTCCTGGAGTAGATTTAAAGTTGTACATTAAATCAAGAAATCAAATTAACGAACTCCTTACAAGTAGATAGACACATTTATCGTTATCTTCCCCTGAGCATTTCAAAGTTAAAGTTTAGACTATAATATGCCTAAATTAATTCATGTTACATATATTTAAAGTAAGCTCATCTACTTAAAATATTTTATTTTGTTAATATTCATCTAATATAGTTTGATATATCAATTTACTATAAAACATAATGGTAATTTATGAACAAACGGCTTCGAGCTCATATTAAACCGTTTTATGAGAATTCAATTTCTTTGAATTGTTCAAATTTGATATCGAAATTCCATTAAATCGAAATCTTAAAGAATTAAATTACTTCGTTTTTAATTGTGAGTATAGTAAGGAAAAATATACCAGGGTGCAAAATATTACATTGATCACTACGTTACTGAATATAAATGATTTAAAACAGAAAAACCACGATTGCAGCTAAAGTAAGTGGACGAGAAAATCTTTAATAATGAGATTGCTATTTTTTGGTTGAATAATGGTGTCTTGTATGCTATTCCATACTTTGAATATTATATTTTCAATGCGGCATTTTGTACAATTAATTATCAAATCAGTATTTCAATATACGAGTTGTTGTTCTGTTGATTTTTGACATTTAGTAACAATAGCATGTATCATATCATCTGCTTTTGAAAACACAGACTAATCTTATTCTAAATGTCAAATAAATTTTAAAAGAAACACAAAAAATGATTCTTTTCTTTTGGGTGCTGTTGAAAATCTATCACGTCCCACTTTGCTTTTAAGATATTACAATATTAATTTCTAGCGATTCATTCATGTACCTTATATCTGAAAAATGAGTTGTATATTATACACTGTAAAAGATAGTTTAAATTTGTCATATTTACAAATAAAACTTTTCAATGTAGCTTGTCTTTTACGGTAAATATGCAAAACTCTTCAACCAAAATGTATATGCGCTTTTTATATAAAGTTGTATCTTTAAAACTTTGCTATTCGATTGGTTGTATAATAATATATAAGTCGTCAATTATAAGTCTGTATAGCCTATAAGTCGATGAGACACATAATTAGCTTATTTGAGAAGCATCCAAATACATTATCGTTAGATTAATTAAAACATTGATTCTCAACATCTAATGATTATCATAGGGATATTGCTGTCACGTTTTTCTAGTATATAAATAATGTTGATAGTGGTAGTTTGTTAATATCTTTCGGTTAAATATACAACAGAGACCAGAAGAGTTTGCTCTTGATAATTGTCGGATATTAAAAAATTCTAATTGATCACACATAAGCTGAAAATGAAAGAGGATTCGAGAATTTGTACAAAGTTTCCAGGCTTAATTCTTAATTGAGAATCTTTGAGCAGATCTATTGAATTTGCCGGGTGTTCTTTTTCTCACCATAAATATCCCAGTTCTTTGTTCTAACCAAAATAAACGTTCAAACCTGTTTTCTTCTCAGGGAAGATAATGTTCTGGCCGTTTAGTTTATTCTAATAAATAAAATATAATTTTGCTGTTTTGTCTGCGTAGCTGATGGGATCATCGATTTTTTCATCTTTTCAATTTTCATTTAACGAAAAGAAAGCGAGTTGCTCGGATGAATAATTCACGATGCGATATTATGAATTTAAAATTTTCGCAGCAAATTTTAAATGCAAAATTATATGGCCATGAAAATATCTTTATAACTAACGGTATATTTTATAATATGTTGATTAAATCCTTTCCAAAAAATTCAATTGCTATTAAGTTTTTCGATTCAAATTAAAACTTACTATATAAGTAATAAGTAATATCCTTGCCAACAAACTGTGATATCATTGATATAACTATAATTTTCAAGCTTTGTTGTGCATTTGCATCGTTACTTATTGTTAAAAATTGATAAAGAGTTATTCATGATTATAACCAAACAAAACCTTAGCATTAAATTATAAACTTGAAGCGTATATTAAATTATTAAGCAGAATTATTGGCAACGAGGTCACTTAAAGGTAAAACGATATACCAAGCATTTTTGTTTACATGTTTAAAATAACTCATACTTTGGCATTAAATATATGATACTTAATAATGAATATCTAGTTAGTGAAAAGCCGTGTTTTGTTTTAGTTTCGTAAAAGCATGTTAATCAGCAAAGGCTTTCCGAAATATGCTTCGTTATTGGATTTCAGAAATGTTTCATCAAAAATTACGACTTGCCTTTACTCCTTTGAACGATTTTGCTTACGTGCGTTAAAAATAAATACCGAAGCAACTTCATAACTAAATTGTACGAATTCAAGTATATGGAAATAATTCCCACGAATCTGTTTATTAAATGACGAATAAATTCCACCTCCATAATTGCATATCGCTGGTTAAATATATTAAACAATAATCACAGAAAACCAACAATATTTTCAATGGATTACGGTAACTTTGTGAAAAATCATTTTTAATATAAAATTAAAATTGATAACTTTACTATTTCGCTGGTTGTGTTAATAATTGTGAAACATATTTCGCCTCTTTGAGAAGCATCTTCAGACTAACTCTATTTATTTATAATGTGTACATTGATTGTAATTTTTAACTTATAAATTACAAAAATGAATCTTGGGGAGGGGATAAGACACAAACAATAATATTACCAATTACCTGAACACTACTAATCACAAAATTAACTATTTGTGTTTGGAGGGGAAAGTGCTATAGGGAATATATTTAATAGTGGCGAGCTATCTGTTTTTATTATTATTTACTAATGGAGTATTTCTACATTATTATGTTCATAAAATTGTGATCGTTTTCAATTAAATGATTTGCAAGCTATGAAAAATTATATTTGAGGCATCTAAAATCTTCTTTAATTCTAACAATACAATTTCTATCTGTCTGCCCAGCGTAAGAAGCATCGGAGTGTTCACAAAAGAGGCGTTATATACCACTCAATGATTTTACTTGAAACTATTAAATTTATTACCCGTGGGATTTTCCCAATATTTTTTTGGTAAATCATAGCCTAGACACAAACTTGAAATGTTTCCATGAATGATTTCGACACAAGCTATTACGTAAGCATGCTGCCATAGAATATGAGGTTGAGGTTCGCGATATCCAGAGGTCGAATTTAAATTTTATGTCGCTGAGCAGTAGCCACGTCATGCCGCGTCACGTCACGGAGACGTCTACTTGTCGGATTTATTTCACCCCCGTCTTATCGCCCTTCGTTATTAATTGAATGGCAACACCTCGCGGCCATGGATGACAAGGCTCATCTTCTTGATAATATATTACAAGCCTACACCAACGGTTTGCAGTGGAATATCGTCGTTTCTATTGACAACTTAAAAGCGTAAAGATAGTTTATAAAATAACTTAATCGAATTGAAAAAAAAAATAAACATCACGCAATTAATATTAAATATATATACTTAACCATAATTTTTGTCAGTTATGTTATTTTGCAGGGCTATTTTTTCAGTTTTAATAATACTCACGCTTATGCAGATATACAATTTTACAACGGAAACGACAATATGAATAATACATAAATAAATGATAACTATCATTCAAATTCGGTGAAAAAATAGCTTATTTCTAGCCCAAACTTTTCGGTATCTTGTTTGTAAAAATAAAATAAAGTAATTTCATATTTTTATTATGGTCAGGCAGGTTTCGCTCATCGCGGAAATTTTCAACTAATGAAGTAATTATTATATACTAGTGAATACCCGGCATGCGTTGCAATGCCACTCAAAGAAAGAAAGGGTTTGTGTTTTAATTCTGTTTATTGAACTGCTTTTGGATTAGAGGTCTGCACAGGCCGAAATTTCATAGACTTACCCGGTTCGAGCCCATCATCTTCAGGTCTGGCCTGACCCAAACCTGATTTTCAATATCACACTTGTTATAACACAATATTTTTGTTTTTCGTCTGGTGCGTACACGAATAAATCAGAAGGTTTTTCCTAGATGTCGCTGTATGTACGTATTTGATTCTTTTTTTCAATTTTAGATTTTCAATTTTTTTTCTTCAGAACCCTTAACGGGTGTGTGCACAACAACTCACCGAAGTTTCATCGAAATCGTATGAATGGTAAAGGAACGCGTAAAGGACAAACAAACATTTATTTTATATAATATTTCCCGGCATGATCACAATAAGTCCTTCCTGAAAGTTTCGGAGCCTATAAGATCCGGACAAACCAACAAACCAACAAACAGACATTCATTTTTATGATCATGGCTGTCTACATAGTATTATGAATATTTTTATCAACATGTTTGTCTTCTGTTAAAAATGCTCGCAATGTGCAAAACCGGTACGGATAAATATAATTTCGTTTAAAGGCATTGTCTGTTATTTCTAAAATTCCTCCTACTCATCCACCCACCCGATCCTAAAACGTGGCGTAGCGGGAGCGATTAGCTAAGCACCTATTTAGTTTTAGCATCATCCGTCTATTCTTAATGCCTTACTGAATAACAAACAGTTTTCGTGGGACAACTTCAGTTGGCACAAGATTCGTTAAGAATACATATACTCCACATTAGAAGCGAATATGAAAGAATGATTACGTAATTTATTTTCGTGAAAGATTGATTGTATTTGTGAATTAAAATGTAAAAGTTTGGTATAGGCATTCAAATATAAAGCCAAGGTTTATTATGAAGAGATTTATGTCTGTTTAAGGTTCAAGAAAAAATCTGTATTTGTATGGATAAGTTCCATTGGTATGAAAAGCTTTGACAGAGTTTCAAGCTAATTTTCTTTCTGTAAAGAAATATTTTTGGTTGGGAGTCTCCTGAATAAATGTTATATTAGCTACTTCGTTAATTATTTTACATCGGGCGGTAAAACATGTTATTAATTATACAACAAAAAGGCATACTTAATTTACTAATTAACTTCACGTATATAGTATATAAATTAATATTGAATCAGACATTTTTGAAACCGAATAACTAAGACCTAGCTGACGAAAGCAAGACTTATTTGCAATATAATCATTGGGACATTAAATTTCGAGGACAAACGTCTACCTACATGCCAATTTTAAAATTAGAAATACTTCATAAAAAAATTACCAGCAAGTGTAATTTATGAATGAATTAATTTAATATTAATTCAATAAGTGAGCATATTTAATGTCTTTCTAGCTAAATTAAAAATACTTGCGCCAACAAATATTTAAAATTATCATCCTACTGAAAGTAACATTTCTTAAATAATTGATTTATACGAAAATGCAAACATGTTTTGAAATCTTCTGATTAAAATCGATAATTTTTTTATCAAGCAAGTTGAAAATGACATTATTTAATTTATTTTGTTAATAATTTAAGACATCGACTGAGAGTGCTTGATGGAATTTCAATATCAAATTTGGATTATTGAGATTTTGTACACTTCCATGTATTTGGATATACATGGAAGTGTACAAAATCCATGTAATTGGAAATACATGGAAATGTACAAAATCTCAATAATCCAAATTTCATTTTATTAAATAAATTGTTTAATGGGCTAAACCATTATTCATATTAATGATTAGGCATTGATGAATGAAAAATACAGGACCAGTATCTCTTGTAGAGATAGAGCAACTAAATTCATGCTATACTAATAAACACTCAATATAACTATTTAATTTATTTACAGTACGAAGAAAATAAAATGAATTTCCGATTGAGCGCCTTAGAAGTTTCTGTTATTAAACGACAACTGGTTGTAAAATACTTCAGTCACTGAACTTTTCTCGCTATAGAAAAGGTATGGATATTAGAATATGGCTAGAAAAAAAAGCACCACAAAGAAAATTGCTCCTCTTTCTACACCCCGTTTTCAGAAGAAGATAAGTAAAGTGTGGAAAGATATGAAAACACCACAGAAATTCATGCGTTATCTTGCAAATATAAATTTAAATAACAACAAAAATATTAAAATAATTAATGTGTATAAAAAAGTATCGATTCAGAAATTCGATTTCTTGGCGGCTTAGCTGAATAAGTTGAATGTCCAAAAGTGTTTCACGATATACTTCACGGCTAGCAGATACACATATAATTACGGAAATAATTTTACTAAAATTGTAATATTTAAATAACTGAAGTAAATATAATTTTGATATAATACTTCTATTGATATTATTTTTGATAAATTCTTGCGTAGAAGAGTCTCTTTTACCTTGAATATCTCAGATATGAATACAATGTAGATTCTTTGATGGAAATAAGCTACAGAAGAATGTTTGATAAACTATTTCGAAATGCGAATTTGCAAATACTTGCAATTGCAAGGCAAGATGAAATGAAGAAAGCTTTCAGTTTATTGATAAAGAAAGACTTAGTAATTGATTAAAATCCAGTTTCAACGTCATTAAATAACAAAAATACTATAATATACGTATATATTGTTCAATCTGTGCAGAAATAGCTCATTTTATTTATGTTCATATTTGTGATTAGCATAGATCAATATTCAAAGCCAAAAAAACCGTTTTTATAACCAATTAGTTGCAAGTTTAATAAAAATATCTATGCATTTAAATTTTATACTGTTCATTGATTACACATAATATTGTCACTGTTCTGGAAGAAAATACTAAATCGAAAAAAGTACATATTGAGTAAGTTATGCCAAAATGTTCCTTATTTCAATTTATAGCTTATTAAAGAATACACTTATTTTTGTAAATTTTACTTTTACTTGAAAAAAAGTTTTGTACAAAGAAACTCAATGAAAAAGTTATAGAATTTCAAGCAACACAGAGCCCAATTACTCAAAAATAGTATTCATCGTATTAAACCGATTTGTGTTTTTTTATGTTACACTCTAGGACACTAGAATGTATGAAATTATTAATTGAAAGACCCTTAAGAACATTTTGTTCATTATCAAAGTATTTTTTTTTTATTGAACAAAATTCAGCAAAATTAAAGTGATAGTTTAAAAAAATTTTAAGTTTCAATGTTAATAATTTCATACGAATTCAAAAACATTATACTGGTGGTTCTAAGAATATCAAATTACATCTATGATGTAGTTTTTTGTGTAACTTATAATATGCATTATAATGTCGAAAACGTGCAATATTATTTTTTGAAATTAATATTTCATTAATATCAAAAGTGTTTAATAAAGGAATACAGCAGTGCCAGGTGATGTTTTGTTTGCACTATAATTAAAGAATATGCACCATATATTTTTGTCTTTTAGAATTTTAATATTTGAACAAAAATGCTGTCGGTTAGTGCAAGTGTGTTGATTTAGGGAAGCTAATTAATCATAAAGTAAACAGAAGAAGGATTTTTGATGTGAGGGAATTGTGCTTCGTTGGCAGTTGATAGGTATTTGCAAAATGTTATTTTCCCATCGCATTTTTATACGCGCATTCCGAAAATTCGAATTCGTTCAATTATTGGGCAGTAAATCGGGATTCTGCATCGCACAGCCCGATGCGGAAAACGGCAATTTCTACTGCAAACATATCATACTTTATTCCGTTCATTTATTCGCCATCGCAATAAAAATATGTGGTATTTATTATGCATCGTACTCTGAAAAAAATACTAAATATAATCGTCACCTGTATACATAATATCGTAGTAATTATAGCTGTAAATTTTTCATTAAGATATCAACACCAGTATGAATAAGAAAATGCATTTTTTATTTAAATACTAAAAATGTTCTTTGTCAAGATTCTGAATATTGTATTAAAAAATACAATTCAATACATTTCCTTCAGAAGAAATAAAACGAAAAAAAAACTTATTTTATATGCCATATATTTGCATCATAAATGGTATAAGCTGTCAATTCTTGACACTATATTTATAAAATAAAACAAAAATTTAAATTGTAAATATTCAAATTTGATATTGAAATTCTATCAAGCCCATTCTTTAAAAAAAATAATCAACTTATCCCACAATTTTGAAAAACACTTATATTCATCTTTCATTACGTTTTGCTGTTTACGTATAAATGAGATTACTTTAAGACAGTTGGCTACATTTACGAATATCTCGGGTTCAAGTACTGGTGCGGACAGCTTCATAAATTGATCTTTCGATCGATTTATAGATTTCTGTTTTTAATTATGAATGTTTGTGATGTTTAAAATTCTCTTCCACCCATTCGATCCTCAAAAACAGAGTGGAGTGAGCGCGGTTAACTAAACACTAGTCCTCTCCTAGCCTATACTTCTATCCCTACTATCTTCGAAAAAAGAGGGGTTGAGCAACTGAGTAACAAGCAGTTATTATAAAAAAATATGGAGGTATCCATTAGGAAACCATATGCTCCAGGCTGGGAGCGGAACATAGTAAAAAAAAAGATTTCATTGATTTATCCTACGATATGTTCAAATTGTTTGAATTTTTTAAAATTAAATCTTCTCAGGGTTTATGCTTAGTCAGTATTATATGCTTGTCACTAATCTATTTACTACGAGTATTTGTTAATACTGGTAGAAGTAATTGCCACTTGTCACTAATCTACAAAATATTGCATTATAATTTTTTTTCAAATTTAACAGGTTTTTTCTAAATAAATTTACCAATTATATTATTTCTGGTACTACCATCTTGTTCTAATGTGTTTTTGTTGGCTCGCAATTTTATGCTATTGAATATATGTGTTCCATAAAACCATATGTTCAAATTAACGAAAATAAATAACATTATCTCAATAAAAAATATTTTTATTTATTTTCACGGTATTATAATAAAAATATGAACGAGTTTTAGACAGATTGATAGATAAATCAAAGCAAGTATATATATTTATATATTATATTAACTTTATGTATGTGCACATGAAATATTGAATATGCTCATAATTCAGTGATTTAAAATCTGTTTGGACGCATTCAAAACATGGACGTGACTATATATTATTGTTATTATTATTTATATATATATATATATGATATGTACATACTTTGACGGATGAAAGCGCGCTAGGCGTGACAGTAAAACCGTGTGTTTATCACACGTGTGTAATGGCTCGGATGCGGCTTTGTATACGACCGAGGGTGAATCAAAAGTTAATTAAATAGCTTTATAAAATATTAGTATAATAAATACCAGACATGTTTTAAACATTTAATTATTATTTAGAAAAATTCAGTTTGTGTGTGTTCTGTGTTACAGGCAGAAAAATCAAGATAAATTGCAAAACGAATGAAAGTTTTTTTCCTTAATTGTTAATTCTTTTTAATAATATACATTTATTGAGGACTTATTTGTTTACACAAAATTCCCGCCGAATCTATAGAAAAAAAATTATATTGCTTATTATTTTCAGAAAATTGAAATTTATATAAGAAACCGTAATATTTCATTGACAGTAAAAATCAAAATTTTATTGACTATGATTATTTATTAGAATATGATAAAGTGTTCTAAATAATATAGTTTTTCACCACAAAAACGATAGGAATTCACTCGATAGTAAATTATCATGTATTTTCGGTAAAACCCTCAAACAAAAACGGCAGCTCGTTGAGTGAAATAGCTGTGCAAATTTGATTCACCCTTTGTGTTCACAAGTGGCGACAAGCATTGTTCACTCGTTACCGTCCAATTGTACTGAAACGTATTGCACCAGATGATTGCGCTCACTGAACCCTGAAATGACTGCATCCCGACCCGCTGACAGTTTTGGGGCTTAAATATGCCTGCCTCCTAGATGAATGCAAATAATAAAATTCCGAAAAAAACAATAGATTTATGAGTGAATAAATATTATACGTATTTGTAGGCCACTTTTATCTGCTGTGTTACAAATTTTTATGAAAATTTATAGCGTTTTTTTTTTCAAATTTTTATCTGATTTGACGCAAATTTTTAATAAGATTTTCGAGTTCGCGCCGCACTGAATTAATTTATAAATTGGGATTATAAGAGGAAACGATTATGGACCACATTAATCAAAATGTTTATTAATTAGTTGGATAATTTCTACATCGCTTCATTCGATGCAATTAAAAAAAAGAGCGCGGCTTTCATCAAATAACTATTGAAAATTATATAAACGTATTTTCCCTTAATTGTTTTAAGCATAAAAATAAATTGCATTATATTCTGTCTAGTAGTTAACTTTTTTTTGAATATATCTGCTTAAAACACACTACGCTTTACCACTGAGCGTAAGATCACGATCAATTGGTGTCTAGAACGTAATTAATAATACTACTTTTCAGGAAATTTTCATGTTTAAAACGGACCACATATTTTACATAATATTCTCAATGGAATAAAGAATTAAAAGTATAGTATTAGGAATAAATGAATGAGCCCTCCATCCAAATGATTTATTGGTGTAGTTAAGCATTAAGTTTTTAGTGGGGATGTCACAGGGAAGTAAAAATATTACAGCAATTTTAAATGAAGTTAAATCTATAAGCTAAATCGAATATAAATCCATTCAATTTTTAAATAAACAGCCATGATTCAAATTTTCATAATCTAAAGTAATTAACGTCGGGTTCATAGTGCAGTGGTTAACGGATGCCTCGGACAGCTTCATAAATTGATTATTTATTTGTAGGCATGGATATTTTAATGTCTAGAATTTTCTTCTACAAATGGGGCGTAGCAAGAACGAGAAGCTAATCACTAGTCCTAGCCTTCTCTTACAAGTATCTTTGAAAATAAGAGGTTGAACAACTGAGTAGCAAGCAGTTCTTGTAGAAAAATGTCAAGATCAGATTCATTCATTAAGAGTCCATATACTCCAAATTGAGACCAGGCATAGTAAAATACATAAATATTAATAAATGATTTGGAATAAAGCTACATAATGCTGACCACTCGGATACGGTGCTGGTAGTTTTGAACCGTGACGATGTGTTAGATACGAGGCGATAGATTTTCTTGGATTAGGCCATTATTTTTCATCATAATATATCTATTGAAATAATTGTGTTGTTAATGTTTTAGTTTCGAAGCTATGATAGTTCACCGAAAAATCATCATGATAATTATTATTATTTACATATTTATTATTAAAAAACGTTCTGAAATGTTGTATAAATATCATAAATAATTTGTCATTCATTTTAAATTGATTAACTTTATAAAATAGAGTCAATATTAGGTAAAAATATTACAAAGCTGTCTTCTAGGGAAATAATTTATCAAGTCGCTCAACAAAATAATAAAACCGATATCATGATAATGAATAATTCTCACCTTTCATTTTTGTTTACAAAGTGCTTTCCAATAATAAAGTATTTGCTTTTCGATATAAAAGGAAATGAAATAATTACCAGGTGTTGAATTTCCTGTCATTTAACGAGGCTATTAAAAATCTGGGCTTTTGAATAAATGTATTTTAGGTAAAGAAGAAATATTTTATATTATTGAATTAAATTTATTTATTATTTATCTCTATTTTCTACGAGAATGTTTATATTCATTAAAATAACTATTGCATGTATGAATATTTATAACCAAAAGAAATTATGCTCTAAAAGTATAAACTACAACAATATTATTTAAGATTAATTGTTCAAATTATGTATATTACACCCTTCTGCATCTTCGAAAATTCGAGTACGTGGATGAACTCTAACTGACAGTAAACAGTTTATATATCGTTTAAATAAATAAGATGAATTAAGAAAAAATAGTATTACTAAGTCTAAGAACTATATTGACATGTCAATTAATGTTAATAATGATTTTACGAACTCGTCTCACGTAAAGGAAACAATAAGAAGTTGGGGAGATTAAGTGTTTTGTTCAAAATTTACTAAGCTACTTAAATGTGCGTTATTTATTTCCAAAATTTCCAGATAAAATAATTTATTATCCCTCATGTCTTGATGCAATATTTTAATACCTTGATTCGCGCTGAACAAGTGATTCTCCGATAGTGAATGGTTGACAAATATCGAACTTTTTTTAAATCTAAAAGCAGTTAACTGTTGTGATACTATTTTCTATTTAATATACTCGTGGTTTTATCTTTATAAAATTTCTGGCAGTGGTCTATGAATGCCAGATTTATTCTTAAAATGAATTCTACCTTTATTATTTATTAGTAATTTATATACTTGTAATGAGCTTATGGTTTGAAGAATACGTATTTAGAATATTGTATCAGATTTACTGACATGATTGGTTAAGCAAATAAAACATTTATTGTGAACAAAACATACCCCGATGAGCAACCAAAGTTATCTTGAAGAAGTTTGTCAAGAAAGTATGCTGAAGCAAAGTGTAATAAAAGTGCTGGATAGAAAATGTGGTCACCATCTCGTCGACTTGGCTAACACTGTCTTAGATAAAACTACTTGACACAAAACAATCCACCAGACGGACGCAGACACAGCCCAGAGATGGAGAAAACTTCTCGGCTTTTGTCGGATAACTTCGGATTAAGTGCAGCTCAAGCCAAAGAAAAGCCTTTAATAATAAACTATCGGAGTAAAAGATATCGCATCAAGATAAAAAAAAATATTTCTCGTGAGTTTTTAGCATCAATTATAATACTATTAGATTAATTATTCTACTACTACTTACAAATGATACCGTCCAAATTTACGCACACATAAAGAAAGCATCGCAAGTGAGGCATTACAAAATGTCGTACAGTTATCGCTTTTCTTGGCATAAGTTTGTGAAAATATTGCTGTTGGTTGTATGAATAAACATATCGAAATAGCTTCATCTCACTTTGGGAATATGTAGTGAATTGTTAACTGATAAATAGTGTATTTGCGATGATCGGACTTTACTATAGAAACACACCATTTCATTTAACAGTATAATTTTGTTTGTTTTGTATTCTCAATTATCAAAACAAATATGAGGTGATACATAAATGCCACGTCAATTATTCAAATTTAACCATTTAACAGCAACTGTCATGACTTCAGTGGTGAATGAAACACTCGTTTTTAAATACAGACAAATTATATTGCATACTATGTGTAGGTTTGTAAGTTCGGTAGGTATAGTCTAACAATCTATATTGTCAATTTCAAGAGCAGTGTCTTTATAAAGCCGAAACACCTTTAGTAAAATAAAGACACCCCTGATTTCAACTTTTATATCACTTCTGATTTGTTGATTTAACGTGTGTGTATATGTTACGCCGAATGTGTGAAATTGTTTATTATATGAGATGGGAAAAAATTTTCTTAATTCATGAAAAGTGAAAGCCCATTGCCTCATTAATGAATTAGGCAAGTTATCTGTCGAGTGCGTTAATTTTTCATGCATTTAGCAAAATAGATAGTAGCGCTCAAGTGGTTTTTTTTTACAACTAAACCAAACGTTATTGATTATATGAAAATACATCAATCAGTAACTACAATAACGCTCGTTTCCATTTAACATGCCCAAAAAATCTGGAAATATGATATGACAAACTACGAATTTTATTAAAAGATATTTCCGCGATTTGCATCTTGCGTTAGATTAGGTTAAGTATTAGTGCAGATTTACTTAAATGACACCACATTCAGCAAGTTTACGAGAGCTGTTACATGTCTAATCAATGACACAACGTAAACCTTGGACTGCATCTTCATATCAAGCTTAATTTGACACCCGTTTGAAAATTACTTTTACTGCTGTCATCTTGACAGCTTGAGAATTCCATACCCTACCGAATTCACGCACTCGGCAGATACTTTGCCTGATTTATGAATGAGGCAACGATCTTGTACTATTCATGAATTAGGCAAACATTTTTCCCATTTTATGTAATAAGCAATTTCACACATTCGGCGTAACATATTATTATATATCAAAATTTTTCACAATTAACTAGATTGTTTCCGTTTAATCCATAATCCGCTCTACCTATATATATTTATAGCACTTTTAAAGTGTTGACTGTCAGTTCTTGGTGAAAAGGCACTATATTTTAAAAATTAATCACATTTTTTTGTATTTCTTCCACATGTTTATAATGATTAGGAATTTAATTATAAGAATTTACAGGTAATTAAACAAATTATAAATAAACGAAATTAAATAGTCTACAATGAAAATGTAAAGGGACAAATCAATAAATGCTAATCTAGAATCAAAAATAAAGCCACATGTTCTTGATAAACGAAATTGATCTTGATCATTATAAACATGAGGAATTGGTACAAATAAATTGTGTTTTATTTAAAAAAAAAAAAAAGTGTATTTATATTGTGTTTACTTAAGGAAACGTGCCAAATTTAAGGTATTCATTTATGAAGTCTCCATGCTCTCCATCGTACTTGTATTTAGAGAGAATTTAATTTATAATATAACAATTATGACGATAAATAATATTCCCACGGTATTTCTATAACAGCCGTTTTTTCATTACAGTGTAAACGTGCGGACACGATGCTGTGAAAAACTGCGGTACGCGCCCCGCTGAGCAGTTTTTCGGCGAGTTTTTCATCCGACAATGGATGCCTCCGCGAAGCAAGCGATAGACGTCATCGTTAATAATCCGTTAACAAAAGTAATGCCAATCGACGCGAAGCGATGCCTCCGTAAGGGGCGTCTTATTAAATGATATAACGATAAACTTTTTATTGGCGTCAATGGAACACAAAAGCGGACGGCTTCTCGTTAGATCAAAGGGGGCCTCTCCTTTCTTCAAATAGCCAGTCACGTTGATAATGTCTTGTTGTTTCGGGAATTTATTCATGATATTAATATCTCCTGAAAGAGATCGTTTTGGCAAATAAAAGTTGAAAGAGAATAATGAAATAAAATGCAAATGCATTCCCCAATGAATGATCTATGAATAAAATCCAATCATACGGCTCCTGGAAATAGACCTTAATATATAGTAATATTATGTTCAATATAAATAGTGAAATTCATGATTACTTCATAACTTTGATCATAATAAGAGATACAAAACAAAACAATATGTACTTCTTATTTCGACCTTTAAACCTTTAAATTATCTCGTCTTCTTTGTTTAATTAATCATAATGTAAAAAAAATGTAGTACAATATAGTAACTATCCGAGATGCATGACTTACCGTATGCAACAGTTTAGTTTCAAACGACACCAAGACACGTGTCGAGCTTGTTCTGCTATGAAGAATTTTTGTTCTTGCGTCTTTCGATAGTTTCACATAGTTTGATATGTATTTCGGGTTTTACACACAAACTACTACATATAACCATATTTCACCTTTTGAAATTGTCGTTTCGCGTTATTAATGCGTTTATTTGACAAAACCCACACGGTAACGAAATGTGACTGCATGAGATCCGAAGTGATTGTTTTAGTGTGAAAACGGGAAGGTTAAGTAATACATTAAAAATGTCGTTGTCTTTATTCTAAGATGCTTACCAAAACATTTAGATTATATAAATAAATTTTTTGTAGCTTGCTTGGTGCGATGATATTATAAATTCTGATCTATTTACAATTCATAAATGCATAACACACTTTTGGCACACGTTTGCCCAACCGTTTTATTGTAATTTGTAAGCTAAACGAATGAAAGGCTTGACCTTTGATTGACAATAAAATCATAATTGTCTTGTTAAATTTGAATTGTTTAAATTTCGTACATTTTCATTTGTATTTCTTCACCAAAGACCCGAGTTTCGAGTAAATAGTTTGTATCGTTTATATTTATATAAGACGAATTAAGAAAAATTATCATTACTCTAGGTGATGATGACTTTTAACCTTAATTGGAATAGTCATATTCCATCAAGCACCTTTAGTTGATATCTTAAATTAAATTATAACTAGTTTTAATTGAAAAAATTTACAATTTTTAAACCATTTTCAGAAAACAAGACATGAAAAATCAAAGAAACTAAATAATACTAGGTTCCTCATGAAATCCGCATAATTTTTCTCACTGAGATCTACAAAATATATTTTGTATTTGAATTAAGAATGATGTGATTCAACAAAATTAATATTGCATAATATGTTTGAAATGATTGTTTAGGTTCTTACATTTTTCTTCAAATTTTCAACAAAAAGAAATAAAAATACAAGGAAAGTGGTATATGCGAAATGCTTTTTAATCTACTAATAGAAGCAAACGTTGCTATGGTATACCTACACAAGATTACATGGACGATTTGTTCTCACGAAAAATAACCGAGCCACTTAAATCTGGCGAATGCTGGGGTGGGATGAAAACGAGTTTGCTTTCCTATATTTACTTGACGTTTTACCGATAATCGGCCATCTTGTGTCTGCTGCGATATAAGATATTGAGTTATAATAAGTAATATAGGGAGATTAAAAATATTGCAAATCTACATAAATAAAATCAAATTTTGGAAGTCACTGGAAAAAAGTAAAGGTGTTTTGATAGCCCTGAATTTATTGCCTCAGTCACTATTTGAATTTTTAGTCAGTAATTAATTCGTTGAATCGTCAGTATACAAGTGGTCAGTTAATAAAATAAAAGGTAATTAATTTATAAAAAATGGTTTGCCAATAAATTAAACAGTCAGATATTTATCTAAAAACGGTCAGTTTTTTAATTCAATCAAACCATTATTTATTGGAAATTATTTACTGACCATTAATTAGTTCTTATTGACCATTTATCAAATTATTTACTGATCATTTATGAAAATGGTTACTGACTACGTAATTATTAGCCGTTTTAATATTATAATGGTATCACAAGGTAAGTCTAGGGATCGGAATTCTAGTATTTCGGAATTGTAATTGACAACAAATGTGTCAAAACACCTATATAAAAATAACAACTGAAATGTTAATT
Source organism: Himalopsyche phryganea (assembly GCA_022494535.1). Lineage (NCBI taxonomy): Eukaryota > Metazoa > Arthropoda > Insecta > Trichoptera > Rhyacophilidae > Himalopsyche > Himalopsyche phryganea. Next base: position 3,016,613 of record JAGVSL010000019.1, on the reverse strand, counting down.
TTATGCAATATTTTAAGTTCGACTGAGTTCTTAGAAAATGTTTGCAATTAGTGTGCAATTTATTGTTTAATGACTGTTTGTACGACAAGCTCTGAATCTCAGAGAGCTTTTCTTTTACCAGATTCTTTGAGAAACTAGTCATTTTAAGCTAATATTTTAATTGAAAGTTACATACATTGATTGATTCGTCCGGTACTGATATTATAACTGCTAGTAATAATATATGATTTCGCTCATTTTTCTCATCTAGTTATTTAATACGAAATACAGTTTTTAAAATATTGCAATCCCTATTTATGTCCCTTGCACATTTCACGTCTCAGCGTACAGTTTTTATTCGCGAGACTAGCAAGCAATTAACGTATAATAATTCCTAGCGAGACAGCATCGTTAATATACCACATGAAATGTGTGACCGGCGTAACTTTAGTGTTTCATAATATTTGTGACATAAAAAAATGAAGACTGAAATTTCCATTGAATTAAATACGAACACACGAAGATTTTTTTAAACTGAAAAGGCTATTGTATATTTAATTAAGTACGTCAATAAATATTTAATGATTAAGTAAAAAGTAATGAAATTAGAGAAGCATTCATTAAAAATAATTAAAACATTCCTTCATTCCTTCTTATAATTATTATTTTAAACATTAATTTAAAAATGCTCTTAGTCTAAATATTTAACTTTTTAGGTGTTAAATTAAAATGTAAAGTTATCTGTTTGTTAAAAAAGTCTTACGATTTATACTAGAATAATATTTTTGTGATTTTGTAATTACGTTTCAGTTATTAAAACTGCTTCGTTGAATTATAGATCATGATATAATCAGTGATTGATAGAGTTAATGCATATTAAAAATTCATTTACGATGTCACGTTTTTATAAAACAGTATCACATAATAATTTTTGGTGATGAAGTAGATAGCTAATCGCTCTCGCTATGTACATGGGAGGGAATTTGGATATGTCAGAAATCAATTTAAGAAAGTGGTCACACTGGGATTCGAAACAGTGGACACCTTAACTGAAGAGCACGACGTCGACCACTTAGATAGCTTTGCGCTAAAAACAATATATTATTTTAAATTTGGATTATTGAGATTTTGTACACTTCCATGTATTTTGTCACTAACGACCCGGGTTTCGCCTTTCGGCATCTTCAGGCATTCGAGCACACGAATGGACTCGAGCTGACATGGTGAAAATACATGAAAGTGTACAAAATTTCAATAATCCAAATTTGATATTGAAATTCCATCAAACACCCTCAGTCGATGTCTTAAATTATAATTTATTATTTTATATTACACATACATAAGAAGGAAAAAGCAAAGTTATTGAATTACAAAGATTGATTTTTTGTCGCCTAAGCATTTAAGGTTTCATAGAGTTAATCTTGGAAAACCCGATAATATGAAATATATTTTTATTTAAAAAAGATAATAATGAATATCACTTAAATTAAGAGAGAAAAAAAATGGTCTAATGTATTATTTATTACTAATGTTTCACTCGTAGTTATTCCATAATTTCCACTAGCTATCAATTTTAATAGAGGTTACTATGAACGCGTGTAAATGGAAGTAAACTAACCAAAAAGCGATTAATCTGTGAATCCATAAATGGGTATTTTGTGTTCACCCTGCTGGTAATCCGGTTATAGCATAAGTGTTTATTCGGAGTACCATTTGGTCATTCAATGAACCGTTAAGACACTCTTATTTTGTTTGGTTTATTGAACCTTTAGTAATGATGGCTTTATTTTATTGGATCGCTCTTTGTTGTTATATTGCAATGAATGAACGCTCCACTCAATTTTGACGAATACTTTGTAATACGGCTATTCAAAATATGCAAAATCCAATGAACAATATTTTCCACTTAAAATCTGTACGCATGTTTAATGCTCTCATGCATTATTTCATTTTAAAAGCACGACCATTGATCGGCACAGGCCCACGTGTGTTTCCAAATGTAGAGAACTGTTTTACATTTTACCAGTATTTTTTATCCATTGTTTGCACAGGAAACAGGGTGTTGACATTAGGTCGTTTAGACATTGGCGTTATTTTGAGCTTTATTTTAAAAACTTAAAATATCACAAAGGACTGTATCTATTTACACCCCCAAAATATGATCCAAGAACTAATAATAAGGTTAAATTTTGAAAGATGAAAATATCAATGTGTACCGTCCCTCGTGTAAAATCAATAAAATATAGCCCACCAATTAACAATAATGTTAAAAATTGAAATAGTTAAATATCACCGTAGACCGCACCTCATGTATTACATGCAAAATATTGTAATGAATTAATAATATCGTTGAAAGTTGAAAATATCACAGTTGAACTTAAAATAGCAGCCAGAATGATATGTAGATATTTCACGTTGCTACTATACAGCGATTGTGAAGAGTTCTTAAGACAGACATACAGATTTATGCATGTATTTTCTGCTATTTGTATGTATATCATCTGCCTGCGGTAGGTTTATCTCTATCTATATCATCCAACCTAAATTGTGTATTAGTAAGTTGGAAACAAGAGCATGCATCCGCATGCCTTTATATTTCCCACCTTTCACTTTACATGTGATTGAACAAGAAAAAGAGAAATCCACGGCACTGGCCTGATGTATATAAATATATGTAAAGTGGAGATATCAAACAATTAAATGAATTTTTTTTATCCTCAAAGCTAAAAATAAAAAGTTTAATCTATGCACATAGTTATGAAACAAGAAAACCTAATTTAAATGATATAAAATAATCACTGATGCTGAAAGTTGATAATTTTAATATGTAACAATAAGATTACATTTTTGGCCCTGGTTTTTTTTAATGCAAATATTATTGATTTAATTATGATTAATAAAATACAATGAAGTATTTTTTCAATCTTCCTTTTTGGGTAGAAGGAGAACAGATTCAGACGGATAAAACAAATAGTAGTTATTGATAAGAAAAGCTTGGAAAAAATAATTTTTTGATACATTCAATTGTAAAAAAATAACTTTCTTTACAACAGCAAGAAAATACGTGACCACTTTTACTGAGCCAAATATACCTTTCTTCAAAACGTATATAAATATCTACATTTAAGCATCCATCAAGCTATCCTCACGGTTATATGCACGGTCAGCACATAAATGCATATTTTGGAGTGCATCAGACTACCGACATTATACACTAAGCTCAAAATAAAAAGAGTTATGCTTCTGGAATCAACTCTTTACTTTGTGTGTTACATAGACTACGCGAATATTCAATCTTACAAAATTCAACACTGGTGTAAAAAATTTAACTAACCTTGTTTTATTCTCGGGTTAAAAGAATATATGTTCACTCTTAAAATGTTTACTGTCAATTCTTGGTGGGAAGGGATTATATTTCAAAAAATAAAACAAAATTTGTTTTGTACTTTTTCCACGTTTTTATAATGATCATGCCGGTTTCGCTCATCACGAGCGTTATTAAATGAAAGTGAGTGTTAAGAGTTCATTTTCTCGATTATTATTGGGTTGATAAATTATTTTTAAACTGTTTATGTGGTTTCATTTTTGATTTAAGATAAGTGACTTGTAAGAAGACCTTAACATTTTAATTGTAGACAATTTAATTTCGTTTATCTGATTATATGTAAATTATTGTCTTAGTTCTTAAACCAATTGTTTGATATACCTTTATACGCTCACTTTAATATCAATAGCACATGATAAAATTTATGTTTTATCCGTTGAAAATGAAACCGGTCCTAATCCCTAAAAAATAAATTATGTTTTATTTTAAAAATATAATCTACATTGCTATACGCACAATAAAAAACTTCTAATATATAACATATTGTCAATTTCAGAATTATATCTAGCGTTTGCGATAAATACAGAATTAATATTCATAAAATCTATACAAATCACCACTTAAATATTTTTTAACAACCAATGATTAATTATGCCATACATTTTAGTCATTACTCGGTGAGTGCACAGCGAAGCGTAGTACCTTTCGTAGACTGATGACATCCCCATGGAGCAAAGTTATGGTCAGAGATTGTAATTAGTTTCATCTTAATTAAGGCACCACTATATGTGCAACGTTGAGAGAGTTTGTTGCGATAGTGAATATGAAGACCATAAATGTCGGTCATAAAAATTTGGCTCCAAAGAGACGACGCGTTATCGATTTTCAGATTTTTTTATCACCGCTGTGGAAGACAAATTTATGTTTCCAAATTTTCTTTTGTGTTTTTATCAAAAAGAAATAAGTCACCGTTAAAGGCCGTTACTTATTTGCTTAGGAATTGCATTTATAACTTTTATGATAACAGAGATTTACGTAGTTTAAGAATAGATCAGCCGTCTACTTGTCCAGAAGCACGATGGCCAGTGAAAAAGTAATGTCGTCCGTCTGTATGTAAGGTAGTGCAGCTTCTGGCTGTGTCTACGCTTCTGTATTGATTCATTCCCCACAATTCTAAAGCAGCTAGTTAGAATAATAGTATTATTGGCTATATTTAAATAAAGCAACCGTTAAAGCGAATTGTATTCTGGCAAATAAACAAAAAAATAATATTAAACGAAGTGGGTAAGAAATTCATATTTTCTTTTTCTCTCTGTATCTTTTATTTTCTTAAGCACAATAGTGCTTTGTTAAAAGATCTGTTCCGTGCAGCTCTGCACCGGGCCAACAATATGAGTAGTAAATTCATTTATTTTCTTGATCGTTAATGCGTTATGGGAAGCGGCCGTAAACAGCGGCTTCATACACATAACTGATGGAGGCGGCAACCAACTTAAAGATAAAAGTTTACAATTCACCTTAAGTTAATGAACTTATAACCTGCAAAAATTGGTTGAGAATTGAATTTGGCTGAAACAATTTTATAAATAGTACGGTGTTAAAAAATAATCGATTCAAACATTACTATGCAATATTAATTATAACATCTCACATAATATTCTATAGACTGCGTAACAAATTCTATATTGTTTTGAACAAAGACAGTCAAGAACAGTGACCTGTTGAAAACGGTGTATGTTTTATTAATATCAACATTATTTTTTTTCAGAATACGTGTGTACCATGGTGAAATGCGAGTGCTGTATCACGTCGTAAAAATAACAAAACGACGTCTAACGCCACAGGTGAATGCGGCCCACTTCACTGGTATATCGACATCCGGAGGAAGTCTTACCGCGGCAACAGTTGCTCTTATCAATAGCTTTTCAATTTTACCAAAGCACTAAAAATTGACATTGCCAGTTTTGTCACTAAAGGATTTAAAAATAAAAATAAATTTTCCACTGTAGGAATAATACAACGTTTATGTTGGAAGATATTTTCCTCACATAATAATATAAAATTAAAATTAATAAATTTGTCATTGCTTTGCTTGTGTTATTAGTGGAATAAAAAAGTCATCAATTTAAATTTCATGTAAACAAAGAATTCATGTTTTAAAAATAAAACATGAATTTTTTGTTTACATGAACACAAGCTTATAATGATCAGTAACGGTTAAGCTCATCACGAGCATTATCAACTGATAAAAATACAATCATAATAGGGATATTTATATAAATTAGCCCAGTTATAATTGTATTTTTATCAGTTGATAATGCTCGTGATGAGCAATTAATGTGGAATTAGTACAAACAAATTGTGTTTTAATTAAAAAATATAATTACTTTCCATCAAAAATTGTCAGTTAAGACCTTAGCTATTGCACAACGAATCCATCAACGATATTTCTTTCCTTTTATTTAATACTATATAGGTCCTTTTTCAAAGTGGTAAACGCTGTTGCAGTGATTGCGGATTCAAATCCCAATACAGACGATTTCATAATAAAGTAAAAATAACAAAAGCATTCAGTTCCACAAGAATTTTATCAGATTGCCATCACATTGTCAAGAGAAATATTTTTTAATTAATTTTGCTTAGCTATATTAACTGTTTTAAAAAATATAGACCTCATTACATCATCTCATTTATTCCAACATCATTTTTACGATGATGCTATGTTTAAGTTTGCATTATAACACAAGTTAAAATAACAATTTCTTAAATTTTCAATATTTCGGATATCGACAAGTGTTTTGGTTTTCTTGTAGTGTTTAAATGCAATCAAGTTTATTTATACAGAGAGGCTTGTTCAGTGTAACGCACTTATGCTTTCAGGCGAGTATGCAGTGCACTGATGCAACCAAAAGAAATATTGCTCGAGATTATTGAATAACCGCCCGGTGTCACCACAATCAAGATTACACCAGGAAGCCACATCACCATTCACTGAGATTAAAAAGATCGGCACTTTAATGGCACATCCTCTTACAAGATGGAAGATAAATCATCAACAGAGATACAAAATGTAATTTACGTATTATAAATATGCGAAAAAGTCAAAAAGAAAAATTTCTTTTAAGATGTATGCGAAACAAATAGCACTATATTATTTCAGTATAATGTTTATGCTAATGTATTGGTCACACACATAGTATTAATTAATATGTTTACTCAGTGGTCGCTAGAATGAAGTATGGTGTAGTAACTCATTTAATACACAGAATCGAAACAAACCCCTACCATGTTTTTATTTATTCAACTAAATATCGTACTGATTTTTTTATGGCGGTTGTATGTTTATAGCTAACAGAATGATCACTGACAAAACGTTTCCCATAACATTTGAATATGGTTCACGACAAAAAATGTCCCCTTTACTAAGCCAATATGATATATTGCTGAGTTTCCTTTAAATCCCTAGAGCAGCAGACTATTCTCAGAACCAATTATTTAAAATAGTTCGTGGAAATAGTTTTGTAAATATAATATTTAAAATACTCTAATAGTCATCGTTTATTACCAAAACTAATACATTGATTAGAGAACGAACCTCTTGCTATAATATAATTATATAACTAAAAATTACTAAGTGGCAGTGCCACCTGCCAACTTGTTGGGTGTGACTTAGCTTTGCAGCGTAAATTATTTTGATTAATAACCACATTTAGACTCTATGAGTCAGTATTAAAATTTGATTTCACAGTGCCATCTTTACTATGCAAAATAGCCCAAAATACATGAAGAGATCTGTATGTTAGTCGGTCACAACTCATTTTTAGTTCAACTGTGCTATTTTCAACTTTTAATATTAAACTGAAAACGCTATTTCTTTGAGGTCTCAAAGAAAAGTAACAGCAAAAATAATAACAATATGTCGTCATAACAAGTCAATCTGTGTTGAATTTGCTTATCTACCATAAATTTGTTATATTATGAAAATGTCACAAATAATAAATTGTAGAATTAGTAAATAATGAAAAGATTGAGTGGAGAATTAAAAAACTTAAAACATTGAAACTCTCATTTCGTGGGTTTTACAAAAAGTATGCCCAAAAGAAAAAAATAAGCACAAAAAATCATACAGATTTTTATTTACCTGTATTTTGTACAATACAGTAGAGATAATTCGTTACCCAATTATACAGATAGATACATCAAGACAGATATTATATTGTGATATATGACGATTAAACAATTGAACGAAATACGAGTAGTAATGATGATATAGTTGTTTTACTAGAAAAATTGTATTTGGTAAGTTTATACTAACATATTTTATCGTACATTTTGTGAGATAGCATTTATCTTTCTATGTCTTTTTGGCATAGGTACTTAAGTGACTGGTTTCAAAGAAGCTTTTGTTTAAGTAGCATATATTGCATAGCAACCTTTGTCGTCAATGCAATATCCGATTTCAAATATTTGGAAGAGTTCAACATTCTCGAAGAGCATCGTCTTTTATATCAATAGCGTTATTTTAAGCTGTGTTCTTTGAAAAGTTGTTATATAAACGTTGTATTTTTTCTAAGGTGTAATAAGATAAAAAGGAAATTTGTGGAATTCTTCAAAAGAAAATAATCTTAGAACGGTGTTCTTTTGAAAAACGGCTCAGAAAAATCGTTCTTGGACAATTTTGAAAGTTACGTGAAATTCAATGTGTCGTCAAAAAGAGCTCGCAATTTTATTAAGGATAGCTGGAGCAACCTTCAGCTTAGTGCATAAAATCTAGGACTCACGGTTGTACTCGGTCAGAACTAAGTGCCATCTGTTCATCGCATGCGTTCTGACGATTCTGCTTTACGGTTGCGAGTCATGGCACCTCGGTAAAGCAAAAGATAACTGTATACTGTGCTTCAAAAACAGATGCTTGCGATGAATTATAGGCGTACGGTCTTTGATTTTGCTAGGAACTCGATGGTGAAAGAGAGAATAGACTAGCCTCTTATTATGTCAATAATAAAAAAACTGCGATGGACCTGGCTTAGACATGCGCTGCGGATGCCCTAGTGGAGCTGCTTGAATCCTGTCTGTATCTTCTACCATACGGATAGATTACGTCCGCTGATGACCATCTATAGTCTATATGATGTACTCGGCTCGGTGAAAATGTTACTTTTAATGATTGTTAATAAACTCTACTTTGCTACGGATTTTAAATTGGTATTGCATATTGTTATCTATCATTTTAGAAAAAACAAAAAATCATTGCGCTTGGAATATAAAAAGGAAAAATGTGGGCAGATATTGAAAAACTTTTTTGCTCAACAATATTGTCAACAGGCAAGCAACTTTGTATAAAATTGTAACTGAAACTTAGTACAAAAAGGTTTATAATGCTTTGTCCTGCGGTTTTTTTTCATGTACCCATTAACTTTTTGTCAATACTGCGATGCTTTCAGTGAAAATATAACATGCAATGTGCTATATTTTCTAAAAAATATACTTATAGTAACATGCTTGGAGTTTATCAAACAATTTGTATACATTATATATATTTTAATAAAAAGAAATTTTGACAAACCGTATTCACAACATCGTTTATATTTATATTAAGATTAAGGTAACAGTTTTTTTACAGTGACTTATATTATATAATGACAAAAAATGTTAAATGATTTATTTAAATAAAAAAATGGTAATTAATTAAATCTACCTGGCTAGAATTTTAATAATGTTTTGGTTCATTATTGTTATCTTTATTATTCTGTTCCACTAACTGTCAATACACGTATCCATTGATTGAATATGCATTTAATTGGTAGACTTCGTTATAATAGGATACAATTACAATGTATTTAGTTATTTACAATTTTATTAGGTAGTTGATAGCTTTTTCGGCTTAACGCCGTCGTCAAAACTATACGTAAACTTACCTCAGCTTAATTATATATAAACTGTTTAGAAGATATGTATGTCCCGTATTCCAATATCGTAACGTTTATTTAAAATTAAAATATTTAACGTACTAACATACGTTTACTTATCACCATTAAACAGTATATGATTTGTGGAAAAGTAGTGTAATTAACAATTAATTTTGTTATGATTCTAGTAAGCTGTATTTTAATAATTCTATCAATGTTTGTAAGAGATCATTTTCGACTGTTCTTGTCAACAGATGTCACTGTCTCGAGATCTGAACCAAGTCACTAACCCTTAACTTAGTATTTTTGATAAAATGATTCGTTTATGACTATTTATTGCATCAATACTAAACTTGATTCATATTTCAGAATATATTTATTAACCCTTCAGATTCACCTTATACATTGTGTTCTCAATGGCAATATATGCTACTTTATTTTTAGTTACCGCTAAACGTCATAGAATAATAATTAGTACACCCTACCTTGAATTGTTATTGGCCATCAAAAATTTTATAAACATATTTGTTATGTCAAATATTAGTCTACTTATTACTGTTCCAAAAATCTCTTGTATTCAATTTGATGTGTATTATAAAATTAACAAAATAAACTATAGATTCACTACATTGTATATCTAAAAAATCTTTAAAAACAACTTGAAAATTTTTAAGTGAATTGGGATATTGAATTACATAATATTTGTCTTGATTTATCAGTCCGTAACGCACAGCAAACCATTGAGCACGATTCACAACACTTGGACAGAGTGTGCGTGGGTGTGAGAATGTAAATGTTGAGCCATTGTTGACAAGGTGGCATTGCACCTGCCACATAATATTACATGTATATTTTTTATTCTCAGTAATTTATTGTTGAAGCTTTTTGAAATTTTTGTATTTTCATCGACCTTTAAACATTTTTTTCCAATCTTGAAAGCGAACCCAATGTAGAGGATATAGACTTCTAATGGCTTATCTCAACAGTAGTTTTTCTATTAGAACAGGCTGTAATTCAGTCGCTCAACTTATTGTTTTCGGAGACAGTAAACATAATAATCACGGTCACCGAAAAGAATGTCGACCACTCGGCTACATGCCTGGATTTTCTAATCATGTCATTTAATTCATCATATCACACGAAGTCGTATTCATAAGTATATTTTTTTCAATTTAAGTGAATAATGAAGAATTCGTATTTTTTATATTCGTTAAATTAATGCAAGTGGCGATATGCAGATAAATATACAAACTCTTTATTTTTTGATTGTATTTAATTTATGAATTATGTTTATCGCATTTTGGCATGCAAAATGTTGTTTAATCCTTTTTAAGCTCTTCGAGTTGAAGCTTATGAAAACTGAAATTCTGAAAACGGTCATACTTTTCATAATAATAAAGTAAAGTTGTGCTGACTTTAAAATACTTATTTATAGAAACAGCTTAAAACTATTTAATACTAACTTTTCGTATTTATGGCATCAAAGAAATTAAAAGTATTTTGTCATTAACAAAATATTGTAAAACTTCGATATAATGGACAAAGGTGGCCGATGAGGTATCCGCTACAGCCGTAAATTCATTATGGTAAAATTACGTATCTATTACGAATGCAATTTCTTATTTATTGAGGCAATAGATGATACAACATATTTACATGAAATGCAGTATGGTTTCCATCTAGATGAAAGATCTATAAGACTTAAAAATAATATGAGGCATGGATAAGATTTGGCCTTAGTCCATATCAAACCATCAGCCGGCACGCGTTAAAACTTTCGTAATTGTATGAAAAAGTGATAATATGCGTATAAAGTTGTAAAAAGGGCGGACCAAAGACCATTCCTAATAATTTCAATTTTCCATCCTAAATCCAATATTAAAATAAATTTGAGCAATTTACTTACTATTAGTTATCATTAATTGCCTTCTACTAGACGTGTGGAGTGGGTAATACATAAACGGTAATGATACTAATAATTACCATAGAAACTGTAATTAAAAAATAATTACTAGTGTTTGGAGGTGAAAATCCCAAGCGAAATAAATTTAATAGTGCTGAGCAACCTGTTATTTTAAATTATATTTACTAATAATCGATTAAGTTTAATGGTTTTTTTTAAATTATGATAAAGTTAGTCTGAGGATGCTTCTTAAAGAAGTAAAACATGTGTCACATTTAGTAACAAAGCCAAGTTATCAACATTAATTTTATATTAATAAGTATTGTGATTTCATTTTTTTAACATTGACAGTTCACATCGTTCGAGTGTTAAAGTGACTCACTTTAAATCAGTTACCAAATAGTATTGTGTGCAAAGTGTGTTGTGTTTACCCAATATAATTTATGTTTTACTTACCGAAATGGATTCCCGGCCGGCCCCATGTGACGTTGAAGGATCAAGCCTCTTCCATCCATCAAGAAATTCTCTGACATGGCGCCGCCCCGTATCAACAATCCTAAAGCCGGTTATATTGATTGCTCCAAATTCGATGATCTCTGATTCCCAGCGATCGTCCATTATCTGTAATAGGTGTAAATATCAGATTTGCAAACGTTTCAAAATGTTCAATAGGGCTAGTAATTTTAGCTTAATACTACAAAGATTGTCCGTTTTTCTCTATTAAATGAATGAGTTTCGCTAAAAATATATTTTCTATGTATACTATAACTGTATATGTATCCCATTCTTAGTGAACAGTTTTGTATTATTCATATTATGATTTTATTTACAAACTCTAAATGGAAATTTATATGACCATAAATTTATCGTAAAACTGAAAGCAATTTTTGCGGCAAATATTCATTTTACAACTGTGTATTTCTTTAATTTTTAATTGCAATTGATTTGACAGTTTAATGGAAAATAATTTCATAAATGCGCAGAAACAAACGTGTATTTAATTACTTTTCCTGACGTGTAGTGAACCGTGTGTTAACATTACAGTCGCCTATTTTAAATCGAATAAAAAAAATCGATTGATTACGGTATTGAAGCGTTTTACAATGCGAAACTTTTAAATGGTAATGTGTCAAAGCATTTAGTGTGAATTTTTATCGTGAAACTTTATGGAAATAGATTTGATAATATTGTTTCAATGAATGAAAAGTTTTTCGGTTGTTAAAAAAACGTAATAAATTTTGTACAAAGCGATTCATATAAATATAGATTTTTTAAAAAATTCTTAATGTAACCGAATAAATAAAAATTGGTGCCAAATATACAAGAAATATCCGGGAGCTTGAAACACAATTTGCAATAAATTATTAATAAAATCAAAAATAATATTTTGGTTATTTCAAGCCGAAATAAAATATATTAAGAAGTCCTTAATTTTTTGATAAAAAAAGCTTTTATCGAAAACTTCATGTTTATTTATTCAATATTCTCGTTGAAAATGTTCTAAGTATAAATAGGGAAGTTTTTAATTTTCATCTATTTTTTTCAAGGCAAAGAAAAAAGGTAAAGTTTCTTACTTATTACAGTAAAATCAGTAGAGATAGTGAAGAAATATTTTTTGAAGTAAATGAAATATACTTCGTTAAAATGAAAAAAGGAGATAGCCGTTTTAATTTTAGTTTATTATCAATTAAATTGAATAAATTTTTCTAATTATATAATAATTTGGGACGTTTCCGAAATTCTAGCCAGCTTAATTCCATTATTATTCCACAAATATTTATAAAAAATCATTGACGAGTTTTCTTATAGACATATTTTGTTACTGTCCCATAAACCTCAAATTTTCTTTACCCACAAACCCTTTATGATAAAAATAATAAATTGTAACTGTGATTCAATATAACAATCAATGTTTAATTATTTAATTTAAGACATCGACTGAAAGTGCTTGATGGAATTTCGATATCAAATTTGACTTTTGTACATTGCCATGTATTTCGTCACTAATGACCCTGGTTTCGCCTTTCAGCATTTTCAGGTATTCGAGCACTGTTCATTCGTGGGCTCGAATGCCTGAAGATGCCGAAAGGCGAAACTCGGGTCGTTAGTGACGAAATGTACAAAATCTCAACAATTCAAATTAGTTTATTTATTTGATTTGCTCTTTTCATTTACACGAAATGTATGATATTTTTTTTTTTGTTGAATTAATGTTTTGATACTTTGCTTTGACAGATATTAAAATGTAAATGCAATAAATAATTTTCTCAAAAAATAAGAATAATTTTTGTTTACCACTATGAAAGGTTTTGTAATTTCGTCAAAAGTATATATTTGTAGGTATACTAACCAGACCACTAAGCAAATAGTGATAAGTTCTTTTCCCGAGGGTCACATCTCGCACGTGGCCAATGACGACCTCCTTGGCCATATCAGTCGGACAGTCCAGCACCACGTACTTGTGGCCCCATCTGTCCAAATCCTCGAGAGAGCGAAGAAAATCGATAGCGTCCGTCGAGTTGACGATTCGTTTCACGGCTTCCACTTGAAAAGATCCGTTTCCTGGCTTAAGCGTTTGGTAAATTTGCTGCAGACGAAGGAGACCTGGAAAAAACGTAAAAGAATTATACACTACGAAAAACATATTTCTTATCATACTTATCTACCTCATACATTTGAGAGCCAAGAAAAAACTTTGAAGTTTCGAAGAACATCATACCTAATTATATATTTAATTCGTATTTCGTGGTACATATCTATATATATATATAGATATATATATATATGTATATAGCGTTACGCATGCATTTTAGTATATTCTCTGTGAGGTTTTTAAATTTTTTTGATTAACTTGATTAACAATATATCACTTTTGTTGTCTGTAATCGTATGGTGAACGTTTTTACAAATGTTGTTCAAAACTCTGAATTTTGGCTGAAAAGGAATTTTATTTATAAAAATGAAGCATTTTCAAATGCTCCTGATCATTTTATAAATTACAATTTATCGGGCTGTCTCTGTGTGAAATTGCTTTGTGTGTGTGTGTGTTAGCTTGAATTAAACGTTGACAGGTGGTACTGCCACCTGGTGTATAATGTTACTTGATATAAAATAGTAATGACTGGATTTTTTTACTTACACGGTAACTTTAATTTCATTTTTTTTTTAAATTAATTTTAGAATATTATTGCGAATAAAACAATTGCTGTTCTTCAAATGTCGACAAATGAATTAAAAATATATTCATTTAACTCAACTTAAACTATTTTCCAACAACTATAAATGAATCTGCCAAAATAACTTTAAAGATTTGAAATGGACAGGTACCCACTACACAAAACAGTATGGTCAAAACAATACCGTTGCCATTTGTGTACTTTCAACAATAGAGACCTCATCCAACTTTGATATTTCAATCCATCCAGTCAATTGATTTACTTCAAATGATAAACAAAGATGTAAATTGTGTGTTAACATTGTGGTCAGAGGGTGTTTGTAGATTAATCTAAGCGGCAGAAACGATAGCTAAGCAATTAAAATTCACCATCGTATAAATATAAATATACAAGACCAAATTTACGCACACAACATTTTAAATACGTATATTTAGTAAAAGTTTTTTTCCAAGTCAGATAACTGTAATATTTAAGAAATTAATTCTTCAGCCTTCGCCACGATATCATTTCTAAATTAGCAGTGTCGGGGAATAGTTATCATATTTCACCTGTTTCTCTATTTATTTGTTAAATTCAGACCTATAGGTCTTAAAATATCCATATCTTTTATAATCAGTGTTCTGAACGTAAATATAATAACTTACCAATCACCGTGTCGTACTTAAACTCACCGGCAATGAAAGATTTTTGAAAAAAAATGTAATGGTACGGTTTTTCGTCGAGGTCTATTCAACCTTAATTGCAATATATTTTTTTTAAAAAATATTAGAACTGTTTGCTTATTATAAGTAAAAAAAGTATAAATTATTTTTAGATGCTTTGCCCTCCTATAGTGTAATATGTAGTAGAGAATACAATAGTGCATACAAGTGAAAGTCATCCTCTTTTGAATTTATATAGGTATTATGTAAAAACGAAAAATTAATACATTTGTCATAACAACATAATTGATATTTTCAATCTATTGTTATATAATATGTCTCTCTATGGTGTTAACTGACAATTCTTGGTCGAAAAGCATTATATTTTAAAATAAAGCACAATTTGTTACTATAAGTCACAATTAGAACTGGTTTCGCTCATCGCGAACATTATAAACTGATACAATTGACTGACTTCCATACAAAAAGAAACATTAGTTTTTATTTAACTAAGACGTTCAGTAAATCAGTTCCTCACCTCTTATTTCAGAATTATATTTTATTTAAATAAGAAAACAAGTAAATTCGTTTTTTAATATATTAAGTGGAAATTTTCTTTTAAATAATTATACCAAAAAAAAATTTAAAAGAACAACAATAATATATTTATTATAGGTATTTTTTTTTTTATAATTTCAATGAATATACACATTTAGTTTCAACAGTCAGTCAACTCTCTGAAACAAATCTATATGATTTTCAATTCGAGTGGTGGAAAATTTCAACAACGAGGGTAAAGCAAAAGCCAGCCCAGGTTCAATTTTCACATCTGGCTTCAAAGTATGCAGACGTAATCGATTGATTGGTGGAACACATAAATAAACAAATAAATAACAGTAACAGTCCTTTAACTAACATGCCAGAGTTGTACCAAAATAGAATTTTGAGGGAAATATTGATTCCTATATTTGACGCATTCAGTCAATAGATGGATTTGATGAAATTTGGTATATATAGTCAATTACGGGGATTTTTAAAATGATACGTATGTAATTTAAAGATCATGGATTAATCACAATCAATATAATAAGAAGGTTTTTTTAATTAATTTTTGAACACTAGTGATATTATTGTATTGAATATATTTATATATTTCAAATCTAATAATAAAAACATGCTAACCATTTTGACTTTCATTATGTGCTATTAGTTTTAATTTTTTCTGTCTTCATTTAAAAAAATGTATGGAACGAGGATACAAATCAACAATTGGGTCCATGTTACAGTGGTCAACGTCGTTGGCTTGGGTTACGGATGTCTCAGGTTTATGTCCCGGTACGGACAGTTTTATAAATTGATTCTTCAAGCGATTTATGAATTTCTGTACATAGGCATGGATGTTTTTGATGTCTAGAATTCTCCCCACCCACTTGATCCTACAAACGGGGCATAGCGATTAGCTAACCGCTAGACCTGTCATCTCCTCATATCCCTATTCTCTTTGAAAAAGAAAAATTGACCAACTAAGTAACAAGCAATTTTCGTAGAAAAATTTTGCTGTGATTAGGAGTTCATATGCTCCACGCTGGGAGCGGGTATGATAAAAAAAATGAAAAGGGAAGGTTACCTTATTTATTTGTGAAACTAGCGTTACTATTGTAATAAATAAATTTATTTATTTCAAATATAATTAAAACATAATATGTTCTTGTTTTCAAAAATGTATAAAACTCGGGTACAAATCGATAATATGAATATTGCTTTTCCCATTATCTCAATATGGGATATTTAAAGATGTCTGAGTAATGAACTATACGATCAATATATATATATATATCTATGTATCAATAAGCTTTAGTGATAAGAGCTACAAAAAGAATAGTTTTGATAATGGGAACAAAATATACAATAAAGAATATGTATAGCGCACAAGGAAGCCAAAATGTGTAATTTTTCAAGATAAACAACCAAGATAATATTTTGGCACGCTTTTGCCAACCGTGTAATTTATAGTAAGATATTATTGATTTTATATTTACTGGTAGAACTTCATTATTAACAAATATAGGAATAAGAGTGATTTACTTTGGGGCGATTTGGGCTATTGCCAGAATTCTTGGAATTTATATTGAACCTACTACAAACGATGTCGTAGATTAGATAGAAAACAATTAATTTTAAATATTTATTAGGGTTGATTTGTTACTTTTTGATGTTAATACGAACCGCAGATTTATTTCAGTATATATTAATATATAACAATAATTGAAAACATATAAAATATAATTTGTGAAAAATAAGTGTTTAAAATTAACGAATTGAAGAAATTTTGATTTCACACAAGACAATATCGTATTAGAGATTCGAATTCAAGAAGGCCACGGTGATTGATACAAGGAAACTCGTCACCCATTGCTGAAATAAAGTATCGTTAGTTAGTATGCTCCAGGAGTGCACAAAAAGAAACAAAATAATATATATGTAGGGATACATGACGCCACGGATTTGCAAAATGTGATATCTGGGAAAACTTTTAGTCTTCGGTCAGCAAAAAATATTATTGTTTGTAAACAGAAATAATTCCATAAAGTGACAGTTTTATCAAGTCATCATTTACACAACAGCAGTTACGAAATGTGATATTACTGAGTGAAAAGATAAGTAAATACGTAATTGTAAAAGGAGACTGTCTGCAAGCGTGAGAATCATCAAATACATTATTTGGAAAATGCAATAAAACGTGAGAAGAATAAAGAAAAGGGGTCATCAGTCTCTAGCAACTCTCCGACCGTGTAACATTTACTCTGGACTGCAGTACCGACCTCACCATCATCATCATCCTTCCTGTGGCTTAATCACGTCAATATTCAACATAAAAAGCAGATATTTCTAAATATAATTTAATTTGAAAGAATATTGTCTATTCAATTCGAATTAAATTCAAGGAATCAAAAATAGTACTATCATCGTTTCCATTGGAAAGTTGTATTTATGCATATGCGTTTTCGATTTTGTGTATTATTAATACAGTAAAATGAGAAAAATTTTGGTTGAGTATATATGCATATTGAATATTAATTCGGGTCTTTGAGATGTCGAGATAGGTGTTGTCTTAAATTCCGTCCCACCCATCTGATCCTAAAAACGGGTCGTAGCGAAAGCGATTAGATAACCTGTCCTGGGCCTATCCTTCTATCCCTACTCTCTTCGAAAAAGAAAAGTTGAGCAAATGTGTATCAAGCAGTTTTCGCAGAATACTTCTGTTAAAATACCTCCATTAGAAGGCCATATGCTTCACGGTAGTGGACACGGTAAAAATATTAATTTCATGTTTTTTTTATTTTTGTTTTAATTCGCTAAAACTACTTTTAAAACTGTTTTTATGTTACCCTCAAAAATTAAGATTTTGCAGATGTACAATTTTGTAATGAAACAACGTTATGCTAAAAGCGTCGCACTTCTAATGAAAGATTTTTTTAAATAATTGAAATGTAGGTAGTAAGTTTTTCGTGAAATGTTTTAATATTTTCGGAAAAGTTGAAGCGAGTAATTCTTTAAGCCGTTTTTACCTGGGACTAGACTGTTTTTAATTGTGATATGGGCGGCTATCAGTAGCGTTGGAGAGGAGAGAAAAATACCGCAGAGCTGTGTTATAATTTTATCATGTATTTTTAATACCACCGTATTACTTAACGGCGCGTGCTGCTTACGTATGGGTGGTGTTTTCATTTTAACTCGCTGCACTACGATGCATCTGCAGCAGCCCGCAATTTTACGGAATCCAGCGAATTTTAACCATTTAACCACGAGTAAGAGAATATGTAAATATTTCTAA
The DNA here is from genome assembly GCA_022494535.1 of Himalopsyche phryganea. NCBI lineage: Eukaryota > Metazoa > Arthropoda > Insecta > Trichoptera > Rhyacophilidae > Himalopsyche > Himalopsyche phryganea. The sequence continues at coordinate 2,997,845 of JAGVSL010000019.1, read as the reverse complement.
TTCATACTAGAATATTTCTCTTTGACACACTGCATTTTTTATTGTAGCTTTTCTTGAACGATATCTGCTACCAATGTCAAGGATATATACTCTTAATTGAGTTTATCTCAACAGGTGTTTTTTCGGAGAATTTGTTTAAGATAAAAGAGATAAAATGACAAGACTATAAATGAATCAGTGGTAAGTGAATCGCTGCTTTCCGTTTTTACGATCGGATGAGTGGGAAGACATCACAGAAATCCATGCCTTTGAACAGAAATTCATAAATTTACTGAAAAATAAACTTATGAATCTTTCCGTTCTGAAATTCGAATCTGTGAGTGCTGCTACCGAAACCAACATTAAGAGTACATATTATATGATTCATATGAGATACGGTACATGATAACAAAAATATTTTACATTTTTTATCATTTGAAGATGAGTAAAACATATGCAGAACAGCAGTGATAAATTAAGTGCGCCGAAAAATTTATTTTGTATCGGTAACCGAAAATCAATAATTCACATGGTTACTCGTTATTTCGTTTTTTTTTATTTCAGTGATGAAGTGTATGCGTTGTTATAGCGTTGCGTGAGTAATTCAATTCACTTGGATTTGGTTACAGCGCATGTCAAACTGTGATTTAATTGTGTGAAATCCAATCATTACTGATTCGTACCTCGATTTAAATTTTATTTTGTAAACATCATAACGGTCACATCAATGGTCAATTTGCGATAGAGCGAAATAAACGGTTAAAAAATAATCGATCAAAATTCTTTATATTATTTATTAAATAGGCATTTACTTGATGAAACTTCATTAAATAAGGTAAAATATAAGTTTGAATTATTGAGATTTTGTATATTTCCGTGTATTTTGTCACTAACGACCCGGGTTTCGCCTTTCGGCATCTTCAGCTATTCGAACACACGAATGGACTCGTATTGATATTGAAATTCCATCAAGCACCCTCAGTCGATGTCTTAAATTATATAAAATATAAGTATTTTGTTTCACAAGAACGATGTATTAAAATTGTGGTAACACATTATGTGGAATAACAATATTACCAATTTCAATTAAATAGTGTGCTTTGATAACTTAATTATGACACCATATTGGTACCAATTTATCTATTCAACAAAAAAATAATGTTTTAAAAATAAAACACAATATGTTTCGTACTTCTTCTAGATTTATATAACGGTTTCTGGTGGAACTGGTTTCGCTCATCACGAGCATTGTCAACTTATAAAATATAAATCTTATTGAAAAGGGTTATAAACCATAACTGTGTTGTAAAATTTGTCCATTTGCTATTTCTATTGATAGATGTTTATAAATTATTTTTAAGCTCATTATATTTCTCTCAGATGGTTAATTGACTTTTAACGTGGTTCAATTTTTGATTTCTTAATAACTGTTACTGATTTGTAAGAAGTTTTTTAACATTTTAATTTCGTTTATATGTATTATAGTTTGTTTGATTATCTGTAAATTTTTGTCATAGTTTTTGAACGAATTGTTTGATATAAAATACCTTGTAATTATTAACACAACCTATTTTATCAGCTGATAACACTCGCGATGAGCGAAACTGGTTCTTGTCATCGTAAAAATGTCTAATTAGTACATACAAAACAAATCGTGCTTTATTTTTAAAATATTTTCAACTGACAATTAAAACCTTAAAAGTGAAAATAGTAATTTATATTTTAAAATAGCATCTATTATTTTTAAAACTCTTTAACATAAAAGAATCTCCAATCCATTTTAGTTTAAGAATTTCTGTGTGAGCATGAAATATATTAGTATGAAAGCTATTCACTTTGTTGACCGCAAAATATAATATAAGAAGAGTATGCATTAAATTTAAAGGGTTGTATAATAATTAGAGGTATTAAATTGCTTTGTTTCTTAAGTTGATATTAATGCTAAGTATATTTAAAAGGCTTTCAAATGAAGTAGGAAATATTATTTTCCCAAGGAGAATTACACGGGATGATAACGCGGGGTTGTTCCTCACTGCTCCCTAACAAACGACTATTGCGTGCTCCTACCACCGACCACACATCCCTTGAGATCTAATTATAGTCGCACCTTCTAATTTATATCATAGTCCGTGGACCCAACGCGCCCGATTAACTACAAACTCTTAATTCATACAAAACTGGGCCAACAAAATACCTACAACCTCTGTATGAATATGAATACAATAATTAATTTTGAAACGCTGTTATTATAGAAATATAACTCAACGTTTCCTATACCAATGCGAGAAAATAAAATTAACTGTCTATGAGACTTCCATTTTTTTACAATGTTTGCTTCCAGTGTGATATATATATATTATGGACTCCTGATAGAGGTATCTTAACAGAAGTTTCCTACTGATTCTTACTCAGTTGATCGACCTCCTTATTTTGAAGAGAGTAGCAAAAGAAAGATAGGGAGAGGACATTACTAAGGGTTAGCTAATCGCTCTTGTTACGCCCCGTGTTTAGAACCGGATGGGTGGGAATTAATTTTAGTCATCAAAAACAGACATATCTAATAACAGAAATACTTCCGTAATTGAAGCCAACGACGTTAAACTCTGGACAATAAACCATGAACAATTAAGTTAAATTTTACTATGTAAATTATGTTTTATTTCTCAAAGCATTGAATCTTGAACTAAAACACCAAAATTGTATTTAAATACAAAGATAGAATCTTTTTAAATTACAGTAAATGTTTGTGGTAATTAAGGTGGAAAAAGATGAATTTATCTATAAATAAAAAATATTTGGTAACCGATTATTTATAAAAAATATTCGTATTTTGTAAATATGACGCTTGCATTTCAATCAATATTCCTCGGCATGTGCAATGCTTCTCCGTATTGCTAGCAAAAAATTCAGCTACGAGGTTGGGGATATAGATTTATGTTTTGGTCAAACATTCTCTTTCCGTGTTTCGGATTATGATAAATCCTCAGCAATAAAATGGAAGTTTTTTTTAAAGATATTGAAAAATCTATCACTTCCAATGATCACACCAAATCCCACTGAAAGAAAAATAGTAAAAAAACAACAATACGAATAAGAAAAAGAAAAATATACATACCCCTTTTCGTATATTGCAAATCCGTTTATTTGCGATGTAATATTCAAAATCGTTTGTGTGAAATTCTCGAAAATTCTCGAATACCATTTTATAAAATTTTGCTGTAAGACAATAAAAAGGTGAATTTACAAAATAACTTTCTACATAATCTATTTCATAACTGGAGTGCTGAATAAATATACATTTTTTAAAAAGAATACTGGTTTGTAGCCATAAATTTTTTTAATATCTATTTTCGAAAGGGTTGTTATGTACATGTCGAAAATACAATATCTTAAGAATTCAATCCTTCTATAAAAAGATTTTATCAATTTTTGAATTTAGCCAAAAATGCCACTTGTCACTGTTAATATCCAATTGGAAAGAGTGTCCGTTTGGAGTTTTCATATTGTTTTATATTACATGTTTATTTTTGTATAATAAAAAAAATCCATTTTAATTGAAAATATAAGGGGATTGCAAATATTGTTTTTTTCACCATTAGAAAAAAACATAAAAACAGTGATTGATCTTTGATTAAATCGGTGAATTCAAAATAGTTGGATCATGGTTTTCATAAAATTAATGTTCTGAAAAATATAAATCGTATCAATAATGAATTTAATCTATAAAATAAATAATTTCTCGTTAATATTATTTTAAATATAACTCTTACTTCTACGGTTTCTTTTAAAATTTTACCCACCTGAAGAAGATTCAAAAACTAAAAATATATTTTTCGGAAACTGAAAACGAGCCTCGCGTAATTTTCGGTTTTTACTTTGAGAAGTCACAGTGATGATAAATTAAATTATCTTTAGATACTTAATTTCCATCTGTCTCATGTAATATGATATAAAATTTAGGGTGATTAGAGAGCGATTAGCTAACTAGTAATTTAGTATCTCCATCCTCTATCTGAAGAGACTGTAAGGATAGAATGAGTAAAAGGCTAAAAATATTGAGCGACTGACTTATTGTTGTAATATACAACGATGTCAGTTTATACTGTTTTTATTGTTATTTATGAACGTCGCTTAAAGAAAAAATTATTAACTTTGCTACGTTTGGTAAAAACTGGTAAATGTGAATCTTTCGGTAAAAATATCTGGCGTTTAAAAAACGTGACACTTTTCATTACGTGAGAGTAACTTTAAGACATAAACAAAGTCACCAATATAGCATAAATCCACAAAGTCAATTAAAACGGCGGCAAAAACAAATGGTGCAAAGTTTTAAAATAATGAGCCTCCATAGCAATTTACCCACCTCCGCTAAAGTTATGAACGGACTTTTATTTTTGAATTTGACGCTGTTGATTTTAATTTCCCATGTGAGTATACGTATAAAAAAACACTAATTAGGTTTGGTTGGCATTAATGCCGGAGGAAGTTGAAAAAGGACGCAAGCAAACATCCGATGCCCCCGAGGCTGCAATTACTTTCAATAAGAATGATTGAATAAAATTATCGACGCGATAATATAACCTCATCAAAAACATATTTTTCTGATAAAATACTTGGAATTTTATAAAATTCAACGGAAAAAATATCACTAATTATTCGTGTTTTGCACCATGCTACCAGTAAATAATAAGCTAACGTACGAAGAATTACCTCAGGTCTTATGACAATATATTGACACTGATAAATTTATTACTCGACTATCCATTTTGAAACAATACATATATATTTACCTCAAAAACCACATAGCCGATGATGCTTTAAATCTGTTTTTTTTTATTTCTCTACCATGACCGCTCCATACACCAAATATAAATATGGACCCTTAGTGGTGCATAACTGGGTGTAAGTCACCAAGACTCTCTCTGCAGAATTGGTAAAGAAGGAGAAAAGAAACGACTGGAAGTAAACTATTTGCAATAGGTTTGGCCAGTTTTTTAGCATCAAGAGTTTAGAGATGAAAACACAAAAATATACCTTTGCCTAAAATCCACCAATCTTTAGAAATGGAATGCTAGTTAAAATGTAAAAAAAAATTATATTAAGTCAATTCCTACAAATCTATTAAACAATCGATGTATAAATGTTGGCATTCCAGAACTTGTGACTTTAACACAGAACACCTGTGACCTTACAACAGAGTGAGCAAAAACTTTCTTGCTCATGCTTTGCCTCAAACTTAACTACACAAATCGGGTTTGTATCGGAGTATGGACGGTAAGACTGTCGCAGGCTAATTAATTATGATATTTGGATTCATTTGTATTTTTTACATGTTGTCGTTTCTTTTAATGACATTTTTAAGTAACGTCTTACTGAAAAATCTTCAATGAATCAGAGCTTCAAATGTACTTCAAATATTATTCTAGATTTCTCTTAATCTCATTCTCATTTTCGTATTTATTTTTGTCACTTACAGAGACTAATATCATATGCGATTATTTGTATAATAATAAAACAACATGTTTCTAATAAATATTTTGTGCAAGAGTTGTAGACGTACTTCGATTCAAATGTAAAACGTATCTTAATACATGTAACGTAACTATTTAGTCACTGAAAATTTTGCGTCACTGTTATTGTTCGTGGTAAGCGACGCCGTTGACGGGTTGATCGCACAAAATCAGATTACTTACAAAGCAGGGTGCTTCCATGTAAGAGACTGCTTTTTACACTGATTTTCTGGTTGCTACCGTAAAACCACACCATGAAAATAAAAATAGGAAAAATTAGATGAACATTATATAAAAATGTATAAAAACTTACACTAAGTAACTTAAAATATAATAATTAATATTTGACTTTGGCAAAAATTTGATACTTTGAATTTATTTAACGTTTAAATTGAAAAGTATTTTTTTCGTAAGTGATCGTTTCTTAAAACAGTCAACATGTGTAATATTATGTACTTCGTGGTATTATTCAATGATTATTTCTAATTTATGTAAATACTTGTACTAATTAAAAATGAATATTTATTATGAATGAATCATGAAAAATAATAAAGATATCCTGTTATTAGTTCGTATCAGTTTCTCTAAAAAATAATCATTATCGAATAACCTACATACAGCTTGAACTTTTATTGAGTTTTTATTCTTTGGTCTAAAAGATCTTTCAAATCACTTTTTTATTACTATGTCCGCATGCAAAGTGGAGCAGCGTATGGACTGTGAATAGAAGTTTTTCTACGAGAACTGCTTTTTACTCAGTTGCTCAACCTCCTATTTTCAAAGAGAGTAGGGCTAGGACAGGACTAGTGGTTAGGTAACCGCGCTCCTTAAGTCCAGGTTTAAGTTTCAGATGGGTGGGAATAACTTTTAGACATCACAAACAAACATGCCTACAAACAGAGATCCATAAATCCGATACCAAAGTCATCGACATTGACCACTGCACCACAGATCAGACAAACTAACTTAAATTAAACATTTTTTTTTATTTCTTTTAAATAACCTTCCTTTATCTCACAAACTGGAGTTATTTACTGTAGATTTTAATTTAATAAACGCCAAATTTAACATTTACGTGTTTATATAATGTAAAGTAACTGGTGAACATTTGGTTATAGAATAAGTATTACATATCAATTCATTACTCACACGTAAAGAAGAGTTTATCTGTGGTTTACGTAATGTATCATGTTTCAAAACAGCTATATTTGAGACTTAATTAATGAACGTCAAATTATGGTTTCCAAAAATACATTAGAAATTGATAAAGCGCTTCAAGGTTTACAGAAAACAAATTTTATCAGTTAATAAACAATAATTTTTATCCTGTGGTAGAACTTTAATACTTAAATTACAAGAAATATGTAGATGTTACGAATGAACATTATAAAATATGTGTAAATACGTCTTGTTATAATGAAACAACAACATGGTTATGATGCACCTGAAGATATTTTATTGGATTATTTACCTAAGAGTTACTTTTAAAATTTATGATATTAGCATCTTTCGCAATGTGACGTTTATCCGTCAAATCGATTGTATAAATTCAAAAAACCAATGCACGGAAAAAAAGCGATCGGAAAACCACTTACGGCGTGAGATTCTCAACATTTATTATGCAGAAAATTGTTGAACTTATGAAATGGGAAGAGTGTTTGTTTTCATTGGCGTAGAGCGCACAGCTAGAAATTATTACAATGAAGCTTTTTATAATGCTCTTGCTCAAGTGAACAAAAAAAAACTTACGTTAAAAGACATATTCTGAGAAAGAATGAAAAATTTCTAAAAACAAAGCAACCAATTAAATTTTGTAGTTGTATATTTACTTGTTGAAATTAGGGCAATCATTCATTCAAAGCTTCATTGTAATCCCGGAATCCCGATTAATTGTTCAATCCCTTAATCCCGGGATTGTTTAAATATCGTTTCCGGGATACACGGTAAGTTGAAAAAATAATTCATATTTAAATTTAAACACTTCTTGGTTAACTAAAACGTGTACCTAGGTTTGTTCATGTACATATTAAGTTTTTTAATCTACGTAATTAATATAAATGTTTTGTGGTTTTCTTCCATTTATATTTCGTAACAGCCGTAGACAGGAACAAATAATTTTGACGGCAATGTATTTCAAAACTTGTTTGCTTTATTTTATAAAAAAATAATTGCAACTATAATTTGAATTTGAACAATTACCGGAAGACAAAAAAAGACAGCTTCTTATATGGATGAAAGACAATATTTTAAAGCTGAATTTAAGAACATGCCCTCTTTTTAGATACCATTTGGTAAAACCTATATTAATAATACAAAAAAAATAAATAAATAAAATATAGAACTGTTTTGATCATTATGTATTTTATTATTTTTATGTAAATGACTGTCTGATAAATTCATTTTTTCATTACTGTCTGACCGTCTGATAAATAAAAAAAAACATTTAAATACCCAAAAATTATTAAATCATATATTAATTCCAATTAAATCAATAATGAACAGAAATTTAATTTTAAATAAACGATTTAAAACATAAAACTATGCCTATTTAATGACCAATCCCGGGATCAAAAGAGCGTCCAGGAGTGGATGCCCTAGTTGAAATCACAATTTTTTGTTCGAAATACATTGTAAGTTGTTTTTATTCTTATGATAAATATTTAACATTCAGATTTTTTTTTTAATAAAATAAGTATGAAAACATTATTATATTCTTTTCTGTTTCCTTTATTTTTAAAGTGTTCCGGTTGTCTATAAATATGTGTATTAAATATCACCTTTAAGGTGTTAATCAATTTGTTTGTACTACTTCAGCATATGTTCAATAACCAAGCTATTGGTTTGTAGGTTTTTCCCTACTAGTTTTTGTAGTAAATGGAAACGTCTGTGAATTTATTATTCAATAGATTTATGAATTCATTTTCTAAAATACGGATCGAATAATAAATAAATTAAATAATAATAATTGTTAAAATGGTAATTTTTGATGTAGAGAATTATAATTTACAATAACTTATGGTACGCCAAAAATGTAAACCAGCTGAATGCGAAATTTTATGGCAATCGAAGATGTTTTTATAAACAAATGTTCTCAAATTCATAGAACGCCCATGTTCGTACTAGCGCGCGTGATAGAAGGAAGAAAACTCTCTATAACGCCTTTGGGAGGCATTGCCTTTTATCACCCCGGTGAAGAAAGTTTGTATAAACTATAGTAAAGATCTCTTGATGGCAGTGATGTGCATATCATTTTATAACAACGAACATACTATATCGAAAACCAGAAGCGACGAAGAGTTCAGTAATGTCATTAAATTTTTAAAATGTATTCTGTAATAATTTATCGGTATCAGTGATTTTAACAATGTATCAATAAATTTTATTTTGGCAACACTTTATGTTGAACTTTGCTGTCTATTGTTCAAAAAAGATTATTGCTAATTGATGTCCAGTCTTGGCTTGATATCTTTTGAAGCACTTTTATTGAGCTCTTTTTTCCTTGACTCAATGCTGTCTTTCATAATCGCTGAGAAATCTGCGACTCTCTCCGTCGTTTATAATAGAGAGTAAAATTTTAATATACTTAAAAATTAATGGAACCATTTCTTTAGAAGATTGAAGTTTTTCTTATAAAGCTTTTTTTCACTCACTCACAACTCACTCAGAAAATCGTGTGTCAACTACAACAGGAAAGAATAAAGTATAGATTTTTTTTGTTTCAAAATAGTTGATTTGTAAAGATTTATTTTGTCTTGAACGAAATACGACGTCAACCAAATATTTATTTCATTTATAACATCTAGTTATGGTAAAAAAATTGCCAAAGTTATTATTTCTGTATTTTTGTATTAGTTCCACATTTTTAATAATGGTCAGTTCCGCTTTCACTCATCACGAGCATCATCAGATGATATTAAAAAAATATTACATTAAGTGATTGTTATTTTTAATCGAGACAACACGCTTTGAATGAGAAGATTAAAAACATTAACATAAAAGTTATGTTTAATAGCGAACAGTTCGTCAAAACACATTATAAACAGGAAGAGATAACGCGTATGAAAATTGATTTAAAGGGGCGTTTTGAGAACTTTCCTAATGAATGTTGTTCAGTTTGCAATACATTAAAAAATAGTGACTGTTTCAAAAATTTACTTGGAAGAACACCGTTTCTATAAGGCAACATAATAATATTAGCAGACGAATAATTACCTTCCTTTAGCATAACATATTTAAATGTATTCATTTTTTAATTTTTCTGTTAAGACAACAGATTAACTAAAACACTGAAGAGAATAGTCATTATTGTTGACACTTGAAATGAGCTATACGCCACTGGCTTATAGGTTGGCTTGGAAAAGGTATCTTTGTCTACCCTCATTTCAAAAACAGCCTCGGCAATCTTCGGCTCAGGTTCGGATTACCCACCGTGTCTTATGATTACGTATCATCATGCTTAGCTACCTTATAAAGACTATCTTATTATATTAAAGGTCTGAAATGGTGAATGCCCTAACCATGAATTGTTTTCACTTCCATTTTGGTCGACGATCTATGCTAGTTTGCGTATTACAGAAAAGACAAGAGAATCTGACACTCTTGAATCGGAATTAATTAATTATGATATGTTTTTGAAGTAATTAAGTGGACATTTTAGAAAGATTTTGTTACAGTACTATTATTCATCAACTGGAAACTTATATTATTTTCGATAGTTAGTGGTTTTTTGAAAGATAAAATAACGGTTACTTCAATATTTTTTAATTATATATTGAGCGTTTACCTTAAATTTTATGATATTTTTGTAAAGTTTCAGAGTATAAAGAAATTGATTTGTTTGATGAATAAAATATTTTCTAATTTGTGGTTTTGAATGATCAGTTTTACACAAAGGCTAAAATAAAATACGTAATAAAAACGTAATAAAATACGTAATAAATAAAAAAAACTAATTAATTGTTTTGGTTTATTGAAAATAATCTGTGGAAAAATTACTCAATGGAAAGACGAATAAAAATTACAAAGACAAATATGTTTTTCATAGTTGCTTACTATGAAATACATGTTTCAATCTGTCTGTCTGTCAGAAGAACTCCTCTCAAGCGGTGAACAGTAGCGATGGGAAATTTGCACATGTGTAACACGCTACCATTTCTAGGTCAACTGTGTTATTTTCAAATTTTAACATTATTATTAATTGATGGACTATAGTTTGCGGTCGTTACTTGAGGTACGGTTCACGGTGATATTTTCAACTTTCAACATTACCTTGCACTCTAATGATAATATAATAACGTCCCGTCTAAATGTTTGCGCTATCTATCCCAAGCAATGTTGGATGATAAATAAGAATAACGATTTATACATATTTATAGATATAAATATATATAGTTTAAATTGAAAAGACAAGGAAACCCGTCTCTCATATCTATTAGAAGCACATGTATCCGTACTTAATTATATGGCTTTAGTATAATAATATAAAGTCAAGTAGCTCCTGTGCCTGCAAAAATACAAAATATATTTCTAAGGAAGAAAATAATATTATTGACAGCGCGTAGAAAAAAGGTTTTATTTTTGCTTACAAAAAATAAACTTATGCTTGGATTTTTATATTCTACCTTTTTTCTTACTTCCATTCTACTCTAACCCTATTCACACGTTGAAAAAGTAGGTTATACTCCGAAAATAACTTACAACTACACCTCAGAAAAAATATCCTTTAAACCAGTGGTGCCCACCATTTTCAAGTGACACTTAACTCAATTAGTTTTTGTAAGTGCATCCTATACAATTATTTCAAATTGTTTTGTTGTTCCTGTTGTTATTTGAATTGAATGATACTACTATGAAAGAGACTGTCGGAATATATGAATAGGTGGGCAGCGCGCCAATCGAATATTTTATAACTTTTAACTGACTGCCAGTCTTCGAAATAGTATGAGTTTCAATGAATTCAATTTATCTTGCCAAGGTTTATCAATTTTGATAAAAGATCAAAGATATTAGAGTCTACCGCGTATAGATTCACACTTTTTACTACACCAGTGGTCGGCAAACTTATTCGCCAAAGCGCTAAATATGAACATAACAACGATTAAAAAAAATATGAGGAGTCAAATCTGTCCATTAATTTAGTAAACCTTTATTATAATTTTAGACCTTCGTTAAATTATGGGTACACTGAATAAAAATCAATTTCATACTTAATAAACATTTTATTTATTGACAAAAAATAATATGAAAGTAAGGTAATATAAAAGTAAATCCATAAATTTAAATCTTGAATTATCACGACTTAAATTTATGGAAACATTATGGAGTCATTTATGGAGTCATTAGACTGACAAACACTTAATGAGAAAAATGCCCTTGCATCTGCTTGAAAATTGTGAATATATAAGGTTTGTATTTTGTTGTTTTTAATTTTAGGCACGATTCCAGGTTCTCATCAATAAGACGACTTCTCAGTTTACTCTTGATAACATTCATGCTTGAAATAGATTGTTCGCATGAATATGTAGAGACGAAAAAGGAAAGAACAGCAAGCGCGAGTTTTTTCAGCTGATCATAAGAGTCAGGAATACTATTCTTTCTTTCGCAGCAGACCATTTGTGTTGTAAACTAAGTTCACATTTGTTCTTCTCCAGTATTTAGAAATCAACACAGACGTTTAAATTTTGAGCTCCATATTTCCTTGTTTTTTAAATCCAGCAATTGTATTTCAAAGTTACCAATGTCAATGCCAAAAGGAAAAAACTTTAAATTTGTTATCGTAGCATCAAGGGGGTTTTGGCAGAAAATGGTAACTCTTTTATTTTTTTTAGAATATCTGCTTAATTCTTATGGATTCTTCAAATTCTTCGGATGCGTTTATAAAACTACGTTTTATGTATTCACCATTTGTGTACGGTTTTCCTCTCTTAACAATCTCTTGACTAACAACAAAACTTGCCATATTAATATTTCTGGAAGATTGCATCCAGTTATTTAATACAGAAATTGATGTCTCTTCACTCTTCTGAAGTTCCTCAACTGCTTTCTTCCTTGCATCACCGACTGGATATTTAGTACTTAATGATGCGTGTTTAGATTTAAAGTGTCCCACTAAATTTGACTTCTTGTAATGCTTGAATTCTTCCTTACAAATAAGACATTTCGGATGGCCATTTGAGTTTTGGTCCACTCAAATTTAAATTCACGGGTTTCATCTTCCGTTTTTCTTTGCTTCTTTTTGGTAGCCATGTCAAATAGTGCGCCTATAAAATTTTCCAAATTATATTTTTAAGCCACCAATACAAAATAATTTTCATTTTTAAATTGATGACAAACATACCTGTTGGATGTGCAGCTGGATAGAAAAATACAACAACTTTAGGATATTTATTAATTGTTTTTTTCAAATGGCCTATTTTCATAAATAACCCAAATTTATTCATCAAGAAGGTACCTTTGTTGCACACGCGTGACTTGCAGACACAATAAGCTCCGACCACTGTATACAATACTGTTCGCAATGCGACTGGCACGGGGACTACTGGCCACTGCTAACCAGACTTGTTGAAACGCACGAGTCTCCCCCGCACCGCGTACCTCGCAGTCGTCACCCGACTTTTTATACCCTGGGCACGACTTGCGCGCCTGATCGGAATATTTTTATTATTTATTTCATTTTATTTTTTATGTCAGAGCCGCACTTAAGGGGTCAAAGAGCCGCATGCGGCTCCGGAGCTGCACTTTGCCAACTCCTGTACTACACTGATACGCTTTCTGTATAATACACAGAATATGTCAGTGTATTAGTATGTATGAATCCTGTGATCATAGAGCAGTTTATGGATCCCGTGTATATATCAGTATAGATCCTAAAACCGTGTATGGACCACATGATACTTAATCTTTGAGTCAAACCTTAGAGCTGAAGTGCAAAGTTATAGAGCGGATACTTTACCTTTCCTTGCATACGATTTGGCAAACATACCATTGTTATGCACCTTTGCTAGAGTCTATAATATACTTCACTTTAAAATCAGATATGTGTTAAATATATATATATATATATATATAAATAAATTGTTTTATTTAAGGGCCATCAAAAATATGTCAATAAATTCATAAATTTTTAACGTAATGGTGAAATACAACAGGTTCCTTTTTATGCGACTTTTTGTACAATTGACAAAGTTACCGAAATGAAATGTGAAAATTTGGTAAAACCATCCTTATAATATTTTAAATGCTGAAATACAAATGTAGCTGCAGCAGTTTTATCGCGTGCCAGCCAACGATTTGACGTGAACAAATATGGACAATCGAAAGACTTACTTTAACGTTAAATTGAAAACCAAAAGTCACACAAAGAGTTGAATAGGGATTGCCTGTGTCTCAAACATTTTTGCAATATGGCATATAAAATCAAACTGTAGTGTAGTACACCCGCATTAGCATAATAATAATTATATTGCCTTCAATATTATAAAAGAGTTGTTGTATAGCAATAATTATAATAAAATTTAAATGCGCAATATATATTGATATTTTCGTTAAAGTTATAATACTGATGAAGAGGGCTTTAAGATAATTACATCAATGTTTTCTTTTTTTTCGTATTAATTCAAAGTAAACCACCATTTAGTCAAAATATGTGAAAACAAATAAAATTTTATTCAAGTTTGTGATCAAAAATGTACATTTATATAGACACGTATTTTTCGCGTGAAGCTGACGATATGCTTCATGGAAAAGAGTTGTTTTTTTCAAATCACGTAAATATAAATTCAATGACAATCTTCCACAGAAAGCTATTGTTAAATTATAACGAATTAAACTCACGAAATGAATATCGTTGTTCCATTTCACATTATTCTCTTTGATATAAATATATTATATTATTTGTTTAACGCAAATTTATTGTTGGATTTTCAATATTTTTTTTTTCGAATAAAATAAAATTGAATTCAACGGGTATTGGAAATAATTATTCAACGTAAGTCGTTCGTCGTACACATGGTGCCCATCAATGATAATATGCATTATTTTAAAGTGGATATTAATAGATACGAAAAAAATATTTTTAATATTCAATTCGTATTGTAACTTTTTTTGTATATCAACTTGATAGAGCGTTAGTATCATATTTTTTGTGTTCCACTTCCATCATTACAGATAGAAGGGTGTGATTGCTGCAGAGATAAGCAATCCACAGTGAAGTCAGTTCACATGGGCACAGCATGTGTTTATATAAATATTCCTCTCCACATACCGCACCCAAACACATATACATAAAAACGCATACACATATACATACCGATATGAACATACGATACGTAAGGAAACATCCTGAGGAAAGTCATTTTCATATTGCAAGGGGTCGTGCAAATTCAATTAAAAAAATAAGACCTATATTTGACGCGTTTTTTTCATGTATAGATTGCCTGGATCGATTGTGTTGAATGTGAATTGTCTTTCGAGGCTATTCGCGAACTCTTTGACTTTGTCATTGATTGTGAATACATGTCCCTTTGCTCTATGAAGTGGCAAAAAACGGTGCTTTCTGTGCCGAGGACGCTGGAGAGAGCACAGGATAGGCCGCCGCTTTTGACGAGTTCACTAAAGTACTCATCAGTAGCTTCTTCGCGATAAGTTTTAATTTGTGAGTCGGATTTCAGCAATCAGTTAGCGCGTTTTTTTACTAAAGGTTGACAATTTTTTTCACACTTTCCGTCCACTGCGCCTATAGTTTATAAGGTTCCTAATATTTACTGGAATTGCTTTGCTGTGAGATATATTTCTTATCGTTTTTTTTGGCATATGAAGTAGCTAGTTAATATTTGTAGTGAAATTATAAATCTCAAGATCAATGGTTCGGTTATATTTTAAATCACATTGGGGAATTAGTCATATTATTAGTTATATGTCGTCAACAAAGAACTTAAATTCATTCCATTGTATTACATTTTGCGTCTGGCCAGAATTATTACGACTTAGATCAAATTGATCATCTGACCTTAGAATGACAGGCTGGTGATCATGCAGTTAAGTTCATGCACGATATGAGTTTTGCAGTGAAGACTCACTCCACTCAGTATAGCGATATCTATAACATCCTGTGTACCTCCATTCCTTGGTAGGGTCGTCGTTTCACAGGTTGCCGCCACAACTGCATCAATATTTTTCACTTTTTGGAATATATATTTCATGTAGGTATACAAATAAAAAACTGCTGCAAGATTCAATTAATTACTCCTCTTTTAACATTAATCAATATTTTTTTGTTAAGAAAAATTGATTCGGTCAATATTTTTCTATATAAATGATTTTTGATTTTTAACATTTTGACCACTGATTTTTTTATAAATAATACCATGATGCGCCTTCATTGAAAACAAAAGAGATACAGCAGGCGTTATCAGCGCTTTAAAGGGACGGTAGTTGGTGAATTTAATTAAGTCATTAGCGTAACATACCTCCAACTTGAAATGGGAGAGGGGTAGATCACTCAGTGGTGTTCAGTGCCTTTTTTTTACAATATACAAGTACAAAAAGTGTTTATTTTTATAGAACAAACGATAATAATATAAATAGAAGTGAATGTTTCCCTCAAAGCTCTAAAGTACGAATCAAACATTGTCAAATTAATTATACTTAATCAGGGCTCTCAGATACTGTTTAAAATTAGACCTGCTCATTCAAAACTGTCATTTTATCGTTATTCAGAAACTTATTATTTATTCCGGTTGAATTTTTTTAGGCTTGTTACAACCACATTAATTTGGTTTAGTATAGCAAATTCAGAAGCATTGTAAAGCGTTTTTAATCTCGTATTAATCTACCGTAGACCATTCTAAATTTATACTAACTCTAAATTAAATCAATAACATTTTGTTTTTTAATTTTTATATAATATTAACTAACATTGTATGTGTGTACACTAAAATATGATAGTAAAATTGTAAAGCACATTGTTTCCCTAAGTTAAACGATTTAAATAATTGCTTATCGAATTGACGCTATGTAAAGTGTTACGAAATTAAATTATATCGTGATTCTTACATAGTGTAATATTATATATTATGTTCTTGCTGGCATTCCAATAAACATATATAAATTAGTGAATATTATAGTGAAATAAACATACGATAATTTACTCCTACTCATTGAGTTTTCACTGTTGTATGATTTCCCGCTTAATTTTTCGGTTTTTTTAAAGTTTGCGACTCGCATAAAAAGTTATTATTTGTGAAATTTATATAATAACAAATTTATAGTCATTAAGAAAATTGAACACAGATTGAGTTGTCATGAACTTAATGGACTATTTTACAATGAAGCGGTTGCTAAGCAACTATTTGGTATAATTTTTTCTGTAGCTCAAAGTCAAAAATATAGCGTTCAGTTTAAGGCTAAAAATTAAGAGCTGAATAATAGCACAGTTGACCTAGAAATGGTAGCCGGAATATTATGAAAAAATTTCACGTCACTACTGTTCACCATTTGGGAGGAGTTTTTGTGACCGACATACATACAAAAATACAGATTTATACATGTATTTTGTGCTATATAGTAGAGATAAAATAGCTTTGATTACTACAAAGTCTTCAAAGCATACTTCCAACTTTTCTTAAGAACTTCTTCAAGTCTTAAATAACGTGATGAGTGAAGTTTTTTAGAGAAATTTTTATCAAACTGAACTGAAATGTAAAGCAAACTTTAATATCGGTGTAGAAATTAAAACTAAGAGTAAATAATTAACTTTACTTTTTTTCTCGCCGTACGCCACTTTGAAAATTCAAGCCAGTTTATTCTTCCTCCCAGAGCCTGGAATTGTCCCTTCTTAACTCTATGTAGCCCAATGATTTTACCAAAGCAATAGAATTTCTAATTAGCATATTTAAGTGAATGTTTAAACTTATATTAATCCCAAAATTTGGTATAAGGCTGAATGTACATTAGAAAGAAGATTCGTTCTAGTTTTATCATTGGTTTCCATATTAAGTAAATTAGTTCATTCACGAGCGGTATACTAATGTAAAATACTCTTGCATGCATTTACTTGATGAAATTAGCATCTCTGATATAATAATGTGAGAAGACCCGGATCGAAGAGAGGCGAATGGCTGGTTATCGAACGTCCTGGAAGGGCTGGGATCTCAAACAAACACCATTTCAAATCCGGTTCAACACTTATTTATTTTTAATCGAAGATGCAGTGGTTCACAATACACAAAAATACTATTACTAACACATAACATTGATTCTACATTTACATTTACACGACAAACAATTTTAAATTAAGTCCAATTCAAAACAAAACAAACAATTCACAATAACACCGGTGCGGCCACAGCCGGCGGCTAGTCCAGCTCAACCGCTCATAATTGACTGTTCACACATACAATTAAAAAAAACTCCCTGCATCGTCGTAGCTACCCCTTTCCGTCAAAAATAAACTTGTCCAGCGGACGTGCCCGCCGGCTATTGAACGAGCGCCCTTGGCAACAAGAGTCAGGCCGATTCTCCGAATTATTGTCGTTACCGCTGGACGATTTCAGTTATGGACCCTAATGAAACTTAAACTTAACAAAAAAACCAGAGTGAGTCAAATGTTAGATTATAATTGACACCTGCGATGTTTCGTGTAATAATAATACCAAATAAGCCTGTTAATACGTATCATACGGTGCTTGAAATAAGATATCTAATTGAGGCTCATATTATAGCTACTGTTTCCAATCCTTGAAATCTCGGGATTGTAAATCTAGATGTGTATAAAATAGAAAAAGACACTGAGTGAGATGACAATAAATAACTTCGACTTTCGTTTTCAGATTCGACTAAATCTTCATTTATATAAACAAAGTCTTTATTATTTGAGTACAAAAATACCCTTCATTAACTTTTAAGAGATAATTAGAAATCTTTCAAAATTAAGAAAAAATATTGATTTTTAAGAGTTTAATATAGTACTAAACTACAAAACACAATACTAAAGTCATCCATAGTATCAACCCTTTGAATATAGATTTTTAAATCGATTAAAAAATATGTGAAACTAACCGTACCAGAAGTCGAACCCGCAGACACTGCAACCGAATAAAATATGCACTTTAGAGCGTGAATAACATAACCAAAGGCAACCAAAACGGCAGAAACAAGTAAAGTTATAAAAACATTTAATACTTTGCGGACAATGATTACTTTACAAAAAATAAATATCATTTGGAGACACATACAATCTCGTTTACCCGAAATGCTTTATATCAGTTGTATAGTTTTCAATATTACGGTAGTAAAAAGGAATCCCTCGTCGACACAAGTCCAAGTCCGCGAGTGCCTCTGACGCACCCGATGGCTTGCATCACAAAGTACCAAACTCCTTTAGCCCTGGCTCTAAAGTGTTAAGCCTACACCCTAGGGGCTAAAATGGCAGGACACGACACACGTTAAAGGCGACAACAGCTACCGCAATATATAATAATAGGATTCCGTTGACAAGTGTTAATTCGATTCTGGCAACTTTGGGGATACTCAATTTCGGGGAACCCCGCTGGCTGGCTAGTGACAAATAGCCCGCAAGACAATGAAAGTTACAACAATGATTTGCTTGCGAAATTGGATTTGCATAGAAAATAATCTCCCACCACCGTGAGTGATATATACCTACCTCTACCTACTTTGGCTTATTTTCTACGGGTCTGAATGACAAAAGTATAGCAACCCTTTTGACAGTGATATTAATGTTATATATTAATTTGTTTTCAAACGTTTAAAATTAATTTCTTAATTATATTAAACATGTTATGATTTAAAATATTACTGCTTTATAAAATAAATATGTGTGTGGTTATTGTTAAAATAATAATTTCATACATATGGCTATCTATATAATTCTATTTTTGTAATGTCAGTAATTATAAGCCTGCATTGAATATAATTTAACTAATAATGACCTTATTCTCCGTGCATTTATATAATAAAACATATTTTTCACAATCCATAAAATAAACAATACATAAATATATTGATTTTTTAAAAAATAAAACGCAATTTGTTTGTACAACATTTTCAAATGATGAGAGAAATTGGTCCTGATCATTATAAACACGTAGAAGTAGTACTAACAAATTGTGTTTTATTTTTAAAGTATAATGCCTTTCCACCAAGAGTTGACAGTAACATATTAAAAGTGATATATATGAATGATTTTAATGTTTTGTACTCGTAAATTTTTGAAGTATAATAATTGTTACCGTTAAACTATATTGGTTTTTATCATCCGTCAGAATATAAGAGTTATTAAAAAAATACACTTAAGGTTTTAAATTTCAAAATCCATTCCAAATCTTATAATCGCACATTTGGATACCTCTTAAATTTTTATTGTAAGATTCTTTCATAAAATTTGATTTAATATTACATAGTATTATGAATTTCTGCAATCATTTACTTCTTACATTAATGCGCGCTTAGAAATCAAGTCTCTGTTGCTAATTTGTAATACGAGAAAAGTTTGCAAATTGTTCTAACCGACTGCTGAGCCAGGAATTCGTAAATCAGACTTTAAACATTTCGAAAATATACAAGGCCTAAAACACAGATAGAAACATTGAAATTTCTCACTTAGTACGACATTCATCGAAATTTATAAAACCTTTCGATACGAAAAGGAGGTAGATTGTTAATGATGTGTTGATTATTTTCTCATCAATTAGGTTAATAAAATTTTATTATTGATCAATTTTTTTTATATGTATACGTCTAAGTATAAACATTTACAGAAATCAATATACAACCGTTTTAATTTATTGCCAATGAAATTAGATTTTTTTATGTCATTTTTTATTTGAAGTAATATTATATTATACTATAATATATATCATCGTGTTCAGGAAGAAAACACTAAATCGAAAAAATGACATTTTGAATTAGTTATACAAAAATGTTCCTTATTTCAAATTCAATCGTATGGAAGAACACACTTATTTTTATAAATTACACTTTAACTTAAAAACAGCTTTGTACAAACGCACAAAATGAAAAAGGTATAGCATTTCAAACTCTCGATAATCTTCAAAGTCCAATTACTCAAAACTAGTATTTTTCAGGTAGTGTCTTCTTCCAGAACAATCGATGGTGGACTCGAATGATATGATATCGATGGTGGACTCGAACTGACCTGAGTTCATTCGTGTGCTCGAATGCCTGAAGATACCGATAGGTGAAATCTGGGTCGTTAGTGACGAAATACATGGAAACTTACAAAATCTCAAGAATTCAAATTTGATATTGAAATTCCATCAAGCACCCTTAGACGATATCTTAAATGATATGTATAAGATTATAATAATATCAATGTTTTTTTTTCCAATTGATGGAATCCTAAAAATATATAAAAATAATTTAATGATTGGATCTACTTTTAAAGACGACAGAGCAGGTCTCGGCCAAGTGATGTAAATTAGAAAAATGAATTGACCACTTTTTTGAAGGGAGATTTCATTTTACATTGGTTTTAGGTTCAAAAATTCTAGCCGGGTGACTTGGTGTAAGCCACTATTATATCGACACTCCCTACATATAATTCCGTATCTACAAACATGAGAATTTATAGTACTGCACTTCAAAGATTCATAACGCATCTCACCATATATTTTTTTCGATAAAAACCGTTTTTCTCGAGAATCTTCATAATAAAGTACTTCATTTTTTTGTATTAATCGCAAGACAAATTTAAGTCATATTAATTTATTTGTCAGACAATCGTTGTGGGCAACGGTGCGGTATGCTTTGTATATATTAAAAAGAGCTTTGCAGATATACATCTATAATTAAGTGATGACAGTACATAACGTTTTTAGATTATATTAATTTAAATAACCAACGCTGGTTATTGATGGTGAATTTTCAGAAATGTTTCACAAGCTTCAAATATTTTTATTCTACCAGAAATACTATAAAATATTCATAACGCTTATGCCAAAGAAGTCGAATGGCTACTCCGCTTAAAGAATTCAAACGGGAAAGAAGAAATTTATTATGTTATATATAAGTCCGTTAATGTCGCTGGATCAATGTGAATTTGGCAAAAGGAATATTTTCCAGGAACACATTTGCAAATAATATTAGGTAAAAGCTTCCTTACACATTTATTTATAAGTCGTAAAGTAAATCTTCACAAAACATTTGATCTCTTACGTTGGTCAAAAGCCCTCGTCACTGAAAATAAACTTATGTTTTTTTAATTAAAACCATAAATTCACTATGCAAATATGAATATTTGTGTTTTTATATTATTAAATTCAACTTATAGAAGATAAATTGAAGCATCGTTAGGCTCCAAGCCCTTCATTGTTAGTAATTATTATTGTCAATAAACATATCTTAGATTTTATCACTCGTCTTAGACGAAGTAAACATGTATTTGAGTAGTCAAATAAAAAAAATTATATTTGTCACGTAGAAAAGAGAAAGCGTTGTTGATTTGAATTATAAAAATTACAAACCAAAGTTGGTTAAGTCCATTGTAACAAATCAGAGAGCTCACAAGTTGAGCTAAGTTAAATTAAATTATTCAAAACTGACTGTTTGATGTGAGTAATAAGTGTTTCGCTATTAAATTTATATTTACAATTATTTTGATCAAAATATTTAATGGAGATGGCCACATTTGATTTGAACATGCACATAGAATAATATGTGCTATTAAATAATAATATATATTGTTGTATTCAATATTTTTAAATATCCATATCATACTAACCATACACATACTGCGATGTTGGAATACACCATCACATCATTCAAAGCCTTCTTCTAAAGCAATGTTTCTCAATCGGTGGTCCGCAGAAAAAGTTGGATTTTTTTGTTCTGTCTATATGTTGTTATGTTGTTTGTATTATAATATTTAAAAACTGTTCGACAGAAAAACATTATTTTCATCCATACGAGCATCACCGAGAAATTCAGCTCCCGCTATAAATTTTTAATTCCTGCGTTGGTGGTCCTCAAAACATTTCTTCTATTTTTAGTGGTGAGCAGGTGTAACATTTTTGAGAAACACTTCTGATCTAAAATGTTATATATCTTGTGTGAATACGATTTAATGGTAATTCTTTGTACAAAGGAAGTTATTTGAAGGACTATTTTAAGATCACAGATTTAGCTTAGGATTAGCGAGAACCGCAAAATAAAGAAATTCTGTGAAATTGTAATATGTAGCAACTCAAAGATCAGTACTAATTAGAGAAATTACGGAGGAATTCTTCATTTGGAAGTGACAGCGTAAGATGATGATAGTATTGTTTACAGTTAAATGTTGTAGAAAAAAGAGTCGAATTAACCGGAGTATGAAAAGATATTTGAAATATATTATTTTTCTGTTTGATCTAATATAATTTGGTGCAAAGCATATGAAATATGCACTGGCATAAATCGGTGTGGCGTGAAAAAAGGTATTGAAATCGTTTGTCAACAATATCGAAATCAAAACAGGATCTCTTTCAAAAATGCCGTTCTCCTTTTATTTTGTTACAGTAAAACTTTCAATGTGTGTCGCTGTCAAAGCTTGAAAAGGCTAAAAAAAATTTTACACAACGGCGAACAATAAAACCAAAAAAAATCTTTAGCGTAACATTTCTTTAACGCAAGCAGACATATTAAGCCATTTTTTTACAAAGAACGCGCGGAAGAGATTCATTGTGCTTCTCAGTTGGGAGGTAGTGAATCTTGCGACGGGAACACCTTGCTTAATAATGGGCCGTCGACACGCAAAATAAAAGTTAGGACCGTAATGCGAAATCATATCTGATATGAAATGGTACAGGAGCCCAATAAAAATGAAAGATTGTACTATCTTACTTGAATTAAATATGGAGAGCAGTGTTCAGCATTCGAGAGTCTGGTAACTTGTTGAGATTGTAATTAGAACTGATACATTACAATGATTTATTATAGACTTAAGAATACAAGAAAACGTGAAATGTATTATATTAGCTGAGACGTTCAAATAATACAAAGCAAACACAATATTGAGCATTATTATATTTATGAAATCGATCAGGTAACATAGCAGAGTAGGGATTTATCTTTCCCAATTTTAGAGTCAAGAGTGCAAATCCCTAAATGCACTCTTTCAGACAATGATTTTACAATAAATTGTTCGATTTGCATACAAAGATATGGATGTCTTTGGTGCTTCCAGTCCTTCCAATTTACTCTACATGATCCTGAAAACAAGAGATATAGCAAGAGATTAACTAAATATTATACCAGTATTTTATAAGGTCCAATCAAACCAAAGTGACAATTGAAGTACTCCGTTAGAAGACAACATTCTCAACTTTTGTACGTAGTTAAGAAAAAACACTATTGTAATGTTAATAATATTATTACATCGAATTTGTCAATATAAACTCATGTTTCAAGAAAGTTATAAATTGATAACATTATTATTCCGCTTGCCATTAATGCGTGTTTCACATTTTGTAGATGTTCTTATTTATTATTTCTAAATACTAAACAACTTTTTTAGAGCAATGTTGGGAAAAAAGGGTTTTTTAAGAATCGAATACAAAAGTCGAAAGTTTTTAACCAAAAAATGGTATGATTACTATTTAACAGGTCGTCAATTAGTGTCATACAATTTATTTAATTAGCAACAAATGATGTTTGCAAAATTATTTTCCGGGAATCCTGACCACAGATAGTAATTTAGGGTATTAGCCACGAGACCAATATATCGGCATACTGTGGTCTTGAAATCTATCGGTACCGATCCCCATCCAAATCAAGCATTTTATAAATGTTGTGGAATAACTTTGTATTCATTGTTATAAAAGAGTCGCCCCAGTTGTGACGCGCACTTCGAAATTAGCATGACGAAAATAAGAAAAGCCAATTTGAGGAAAATAAGATTAATCGGCATAATAAGAAATCATCGCGCGCTCTAATTTGGCTTTAAATCCAATTCATCTTCGATGGCTGTTTTATTTTTTTCTATTCGCAACTTTCAAAGATCGGCTTGCTGCTTGTCAGCATTATTCGATAATGTCAGCGCTAAGAGTGCTGCAGTGTCGTTACTTCCACCTGCTACTTTGCCCCTTTTTAGTAAGAGCACCCACAGAACCACCTCCCGGCACCCCTTCCTTTGCCTTGCCGCCCCCCTGACCTACACTAGAGGCTTTTCAGCCCCCGGCAGTTGGCAGAGTGCGTTGTCGTGTGTCTGTTTACATTTTCCCCTTTTTTCTTTATTGACTTCACAGTTGGTGCGCTGCATCTTTGTTTGCGACACTTTTCTCACCCTCGGATTCCGTTAGCAAAGGATAGAATCAGCTTTATAGGGGCTCCCGTTCCGTAATGTCGCCGGCGAAATACGATCTCAAACGTGATTTATAGAAGTAGACTTACATAAAAAAAACTGGTTACCTTACATACGGTTACAAGACTGTCCCGTGGAAGGAACAAATACTTATTTTGTACTATGCTAACACTCTTGTTTCATTTTATGAAACAGAACGCTCAATCCTTGATGACCGCGAAAAACTTATCTTTACTTCAACTGTATCTCAGTATATGTGAGATTTTGTTTTTTCACAGATGATTTTTCCCTGAGATTAGTAATGAAAATTATACTGATTTTAATATTCCGAAGGTATGGTGTATTAATGTGATTTGAAGCACAGTTATCACTCTTTATGTACTCTGACTTATTTGTGCTAAATTTAGATTAAGTAGCTGGTCTCATCGTTGATTATGACAAAGAGACCTCGAGAATACTATAATATCAGTTAAAAAAATCATCTTCTTGCTCACAAGTTTTCGTCAATAATGCTAACTATGAAAAAATATTTCATTCAAAAAAACTAGCTATTAATAATAAATTGTTGAGCAATTAGGTGGACGAAAAAATAAATAATTATTATAATAAATTTTTGAAAAAAAACATTTGGTTTGCAAATAGGAATTAGCTTTATTTTCTTATAATATTTATGTTACCAAAAATTAATTAACTTTTCTTTTATTTTTTCAAACAAAAAAGTACTTTTAAAAGATTCAGATGAAAGTCAGTGTGAAAACCTCTTACCTACGAATACTGATTGTGAATGTCCAGTTAACAAAAGAGTTTGGAAATGTGATATAAAAGTTTAAGACTTTACTTTTTCATTCCCAGTCTCTAGCTGGTGGTTGTGCACACAATCTATTCGTATAAATTGAAAAATCAGTTTATACCTCAGACACGCACGAAATATGTTAATGTTCAGTGTTAATTGGTCCATAATAATTAATTCAATTACAAAAAATAGTAACAAATTAAATGTATTATACATCATATACATCGTATAAGTCCTCTAATATCAGAATAAAAAAGAAGATTCATTCAATATATATAAAATTTTATTCTTAATTTTATGTATGCTTTGTATTATTATTTTCCTGTAAATTGCTTGATATACCATGTATGTAATTAATTAATTGTGTGTTCATAATTAATATCAATACTCAATTTCAATAAATAGCCTTCGTAAGATTTATATTTTATAAGTTAACGCTCATGATGAGCGAAACTGGTCTTGATCTTTGTAAAAATGTGGAAGTAGTAAAAAACAGATTATGTTTTTTATCCATGTCCACTCTCAACGTGTAGCATATGATCTCCTAATGGAGTTACCTCAAGAGAATTTTTCTATGAGAACTGCTTGTTACTCAGTTGCTCAACCTCTCTTTTTTTGAAGAGAGTAGGGATATAAAGATAGGGCTACGACAGGACTAGTGTTTACCTAATCGCTGTAGCTACACCCCGTGAGAATCGGATGGGTGCGAGGAAGTTTTTAGACATCGCAAACACTCAGACTACGAACAAAAATCGATTGAAAGATCAATTTATGAAAACCGCGCCCATCGAAAATTGAGCCCAAGACATCCGTAACCGTAGCCAACGACACCACCAACTACGCCACGGAGTGTTTTATTAGTAATTATTTTCAATTATTTATTTTTGAAATAAAAATACTTGAAAACTACATTAATGGTTAATATTAAATACTTGTAACATTTTGTAAAATCTCCTGCATCTCAAAACTTCAAAAACTGAAGTTATACTACTATTATTTCATGTGACATGTAATATTTATCATATCAGTCGTTTTTTGAACTCAAAGATAAGCATCAAATACGAGACTGAAAAGTTCGCATATTTTTATATAAATTTCTGAAGTTATCATTTTCCTTTCAAATACAAATAAAACGTAAAACTTTAATCGGCTGTTGCTTAAAAATAATTGGAATTTACAATTGGCTGATGATCATGTGCTGTTCAAAGATTAAGCCTTTGACTGTTTACATTGAATTGAAAATTGAGAGAAAATTTTGAGAGCAGTGATGATTTTGAAATCAAAACAATTTTACCCGAGGGGAATATTTTAAATTTCTACCTTAAGTTTCACGTTCAGGAAAGACTTTTTACTCACCACAAAACAAACGCCGACTGATTTTAGAACAATTTTGGGAGACTTCACTTTGGAAATACAATGGAAATCAATTCTTTATACTGGCGTGTTTACTTTTGGTATTGTAGGTGAAAACTTTGTTCGGCTTTTCAATTTTCACTTAAAGTTCAATGTTTATTTTTGGAAAATTTCAAAGATAGCGTTAAAAATTTACATATCCAGTGATAATATTAGTTTAAACTTTTTTTACATATTGAAGATTCAATAAAATTTCGTTGAATTGCAAACAATCCAAAGCTAATTAGCCCAATGCTGAAATACTGAAATGTATGAAGAAATACAACAGTCCCCAAATACTGCATAATATCTCGAGGTGAAGGCTTTAAATGTATGAAATTGTAATTTACTATCAGATATAAGGTCACAATTGACGAATCACACATTCCCCACCCCGATGGGTTTCTAAATGCAATATTTTGGAAGAGCTCACCCGATTCGTCGATACTGCAGAAGAAAGTTCCCAAATTATCCTAAAATAAGGATAATACGAATTTCATAAGCGATTTCTATACAAAAAATCACATCATAGCAAGACCCGACTGAGGTGAGATTGGCTGCGACTTTTCCGTTCAAATAATACCTTAAATATTAAATAATAATGATAAATCGAGGTCTTGGTGTTGTGGTTCGAAGCCCAGTTCGTACAGTTTCATAAATTGAGTTTCAATCGATTACTGAATCATTGTTCGAAGGCATGAATGTTCGTAATTTTCAAAAGTCCCTCTCATCTATACCATCCTTAAAACGGGGTGAAAGAGAGAGCGATCAGCTAACCACTTGTCCTGTCATAGTATTATCCTTATATCCTACTCTCTAGAGCAACTAAGTAACAAGCAGCCTGATAGAAAAAAAAACTTTTTTACTTTATAATTTAAGACATCGACTGAGGGTGCTTGATGGAATTTCAATTTCAAATTTGGATTATTGAGATTTGGTACACTTCCATGTAAAATACATGGAAGTGTACAAAATCTCAATAATTCAAATTTTTTACTTTACATTGGAAAATATAATATAAGAAAAACAATTTCATTTGTGTTTTAAGCTGATCTTATTTTAAACTCAGAAACCATTTAATAAAGCTTAATGACAAGACAAATTTAAGAAGTAAAAATTATTTTTAGATTGCTAAGCTATTCGGAGAGATTTAAAATAATCTCTTTGAACATAAATTAGGTTACCAATTTTGTTAAGATAGGAAAATATGTATGAATCAACTCGAAGAATTAAAAAGGGTTATTACGTAAATTTTTCAGCCATTAATTACGTTTTCACGTAACTAACGGATTTTTATCACTGAGAATATTTGTCCATAAATTGCTTAAAAAATGTCAATTTATTAGGATGGGAAAATATTCGACCAAGCAATTTAACCCTTAAATGCATGATTTTCTATTTTTAAATGAAAGAAATATATTTATATGAAATGGATAGGTGTGATTGCATGAAAAATAACCAAAAAATGCTAAATATTTTTTTTAGTATATTTTCACCCAAAAATACTTGGTACTTTATAAATGCCACCGTGCATTAGCGACATACAATATAATACATACATAGTATTTTTAGGAGTTTATAATCGTAGTAAAATTAAATAATGCTGACATCTTCTAATATAAGAATCCATTGAGTCAACTCCTATAGGCTGATCATACTCTTTAATAATTGATTGATTTAGCATTTACTTGGTAAAGATTCATTGTAGAAAAGTAAATAATTGAAAAATATTAAGTTCAATCAAAATATACAATTATTTGATAGCTATTTCTACATCACGCCATCGTCGGAACGATGGCATGATGCCGAAATAGCTTTAAATTTATTGAAATAGATTTGCCGTGTACTCTTGAAGCTAACTATCATAAAGTACTGTATTTCTGAAATATTTGCATATAGAAATGACAGAAATCAAAATTTATATTGTTAAATTTGACACATTTTTTCTATACCTCAAATGCATGGTTTACTACAAAACGTACAAATAAACATTTCAACGTTTAGTTAAGTCAGCATTATTTCAACAACTATAAACTACAAATAATTAATCCAGTAATATTATTTTCAAATTTGGATTATTGAGATTTTGTACACTTCCATGTATTTTGTCACTAACGACCCGGGTTTCGCCTTTCGGCATCTTCAGGCATTCGAGCACACGAATGGACTCGAACTGAGAGACAGTAAACAGTGTCTAACGCTTATATAGAAGATACAAATGCGACAAATATCATTTACGTGGCAATACATTATACGTCTGAGAGCCACACCGATACCTGAGTTAAAATTTCGGAAATCGTCCTAATCCTTATTTTGTAAACACCATATTACCAAAGTGGCGAATTGCCGCCTTTCGGGTCGTTAGTGACAAAATACATGGAAGTGTACAAAATCTCAATAATCCAAATTTAATATTGAAATTCCATCAAGCACCCTCAGTCGATGTCTTAAATTATAAATATTATTTTCATTAGAAAAACCTTATATTTTTAAATCAAAAATGAACATTTCCTAAAACCAAGAATTTCGAAAACTCCGAAATGCTTCGCTTGATTCCAAATTAAAGCCAACAACCGCATGTCACCACAATATCTGATAAAAAAGGAAATATTGATATATAATATACTATTAAATACGAAAATAAATTGTAAAATCTATTCAAATCCATTTAAGGGTTAAAACTTAATCAGATAACGAGCTTTTGCGTATATATGCCAGTTTTTGTATTTTATAATATCATATAAAGATCAGCTCTCCAGTATTCGATCGAATAGAACATATTTTAATCACATTATCGATATGCATGTATTTTAAATATTTTATATCTTTGATATATCTCGTATATGCGACGTCTAAAAGCAAAAACCGATATATCCGTTTTGCAATGTTGGTAGTAGTAAACCATGTTTTCGTGATTCTTGCTAAAATAATTAGTTTCTTTTTTCCATCATATTTCCATCATATTAAGAACAATACGACTATTTTTAGTAGCCAGTCAACGGCTAATTGCAATAAATATGATAGTGATGAATTAATGTTGGTTTGGTCATTAAGGATGTTACAACCTTGATTATATTTATTTATTTCCAGTTGTTCTAATCAATTAAGCCTTGGTACTTTATTACAAAAACGCAGGCAAACCAGTTCTGAATTATAGGTTATGTCGTATGATTATTCTAATCTTTTAAGGGCCAAGCAAATTTTACTAGCTGGATACTTGTAGGCCAGTTTTTTTTTGAATAAAAGAAATAGTTTGAAAATATGTAATAGGCATAAAATTATGTACGTTTGCTAATATTTACCCAATCAACGTTTTTCGAAATTTTCGTTATTATGATTACACTAAAATGATAAATATTATTTCAAAAATTTACGTAAACTGGGTTGTCACAACCTTAGAATTTAAATCACTTTACCGAACTAACCAGTGTCCCTTTTTACACATTAATTTTTTCTAACAAATGGTATATTTCCAAGCAGGGCTTCACTCATACTGTCACATTAAACTGTCACATTAAATTTTACACCATTAAGTTAAAAATATGGCTTGCTATGACATTCTAAGAGATCACGAGTTAACTCGTCGTTGACCTTCGCTATATACAGGCCTTGACCAGATTCCTTGCTCATGCCACTCTAGAAGCAGAGAGATAGTTTGCGAACTAACAATCAGTTTTTTATTATTAAATCGCCTTATAATTTTCTTTAATCCTAGTTGAAATCCTCCTTCTTTTCTGTCCAATGTACAGCAAATCACACAAACCGTAAGAAATTTTGCAAATTTTGCTTCCGGCTAGTTAATTAATATTTTTGATTGAATTAGCATTTACTTGGGAGAAGTCCATTATAATAGGATAAAATAACAAAGTATTTAGTTCTAAAAAAATTGTATCAGGCTTAGACTTAATCTTTTGAAACAGATCGAAATTAATAGATACAAACATGACAATAATCTCCTTAAAGACCAAACAAATATTAACCCATCACCCTTACTGAAACCATTACGAGAAGCCCGTGTAATTATGCATAATCAGTAAAATTTCAATAAACTCATTTTAACGACTAATTAATGACACCACGAAAGCTCCTTTTCTAAAAACACAATTAATACGTTGAATGATTTAATTTCATAATAAACATTACGATGTTTGAATACGTGAGATGACAAGGTATTGTCTATCTCTTCTAAACAGCATATATAGCTAAGTAAAAATAAGTTTAAATATAGTTCTAACGATGGCGTAAAGCCGAAATAGCTATCAACAACCTGATAAAAAATTTGTAGAACTAAATAATTTGTTGTTTTATCCTATAATTAATGTTATCTTTGCTATTTTTAAGATGTGTATCAAGATTATTATTTACTGGCGAATTTTAAATCACCATACCTCAATGGGTTATAAATTATGACTAATTGAATAAAATTATTCGAATTGTCAAATACAAAAAAAATAAATAATAGTCTTCTAATAGAGCTAAAATTGACGATACCGTGTGAAGCTAAACATTCGGTACGGAGGTAGTGTGCAAAGTTGACTCACCAAACAAAAGCTCTGAGACAGTGAAATTATAAAGGCTGTACTTTCGCTCGGTTACTCTGCACATACATAACATATTTGCGGTGTGATCCTGTCCGACTAGCTGCCACCTCATATTGCTTGCGGCTGGAAAATACTCGGAAAATATTTTATAACGAAGTCTTACTATAAAATTCCCGACCTGCATAACGGGATAGCGGAGATTCCTGGTACTAAATAAATAGCGGTTGAACGACGCATCTCAAATAAACTTAAACTGTGCTTCTTATGTATTGAACACAGTGCTAAAAGAACAACAATAATATTTGTATTTTCTGTTAATACATAATTTTGAATATTTCTATGTTTTAACTATAACTGGACTATCTAGGTTGGTATAAACTATAAACAAATACTTTTTTTTTTAAATAAAACACAATTCGTTTGTACTACTTCCACATATTTATAATGATCAGGACCGGTTTCGCTCATCACGAGCATTATCAACTGTCCTGATCATTATAAATATGTGGAAGTAGTACAAACGAATTGTGTTTTGTTTTTTAAAATATAATGTCTTTCCACCAAGAATTGACAGTTAGCACCTTAAAAGTAATAAACAAATACCTGAAAGAAGAAAAGTATATATGCCAGTCCTGTGGCAGGTCAGTTAATTCTTATTAGGTAACTTTTATTTTTTGACCATATCCGCTCCCAATGGACTCTTAATGTAGATATCTCAACAGAAGTTTTTATACTAGAATTGCTTTTTACTCAGTGGCTCAACATCTCTTTTTTGAAAAGAGTAGGGGTATAAAAATTGGGCTAGGACAGGGTAATTGGTCAATCACACTCGTTAAGCCTCGATCTTAGGATCGAATGGGTGGGAGGAAATTTTAGGCATCGCAAATATCCATGTTAACGAATAAATTCATAAATCGCTTGAAAAAACAATTTATGATACTGTTCGTACTTGGATCCGTGGTGAAGTGGTCAGTTACGAAGCTCACGGGTGCAGTTACTAGTTAGGATTGCATGGATGTATATGAAATCTTTTCTCATCCACTTATTCTAAAAACAGAGCGTACCATGAACGATTAGCTATCTGCTATCAGTATTATTAGCCTTTATAATAAAGTCAGGTTGGGCGTATTTAAAACGATCAGCTCTCATAAAACAACTTCAGTCAGGATTTTTTATTTGGATTATTTCAACGAATTTGATTGTGACATTTCCTTATGAATTTAATGATATTTTAATTTATAATAAATACTGTGTTTAAATTTCATTTGAACTTTAGTTTTAAAATAAAACAGAATTTGTTTTTTTGCTACTTCCAAATTTTTATAATGATCAGGAACTGTTGATATGGCCGTGATGGTGAAACTGGTCTTTATCATTATAAAAATGAGGAAATTCTATAAAAATGTGTTTTATTTTTAAAATACAATGTCTTTTTACTAAGAATTGACAGCTAGCACCTTAAAACCGATTAGAGAATTTTAAATATTTATTTAATTGTTGTTGAAGTCTTCATAGATTGACAATCTCGTACAGCTTTTTAAGAAGCAGTAAAATTAATCAAATGCTTAGCAATAATTCTGCAAAGAAAATTAAAAAAAACTTATCCTGTAAAAAGACACCATATTGTGTATTTTATTTTTTGAAGTGATCGTTCTACTGTTGTTATATAATGTTTTAGGCGTTTAGCATACTTACTTTGACAAATGTTTAGAATACTGTTATTTCATGTTGAATTTGTAGCAAAATAAAAATCACCATCGTAATGAATATCTCTGACGGTAGTGATAAATGAATACCACTATCTACTGATTAAAAACATCTTTTCAAATGTACCCGCTTTTTCCATTAAAAAAGCTTTTCTACGAAAATCTTATCTTTGGGTTGTATTCCATTTTATGTCCCCATTTGTTCTTAAAGCCACCCTTTGGCCCACATATGTACACATATACAGACACAGACACATACACAAACTCACGAGGGGTAGAAGAAGAGTAAGCGATTAGCACAATAGCAAGAAACGAGAGTTGTATCACCAGATTGGATATCAGTTATCACCACATTGGTTATCACTGCCGCGCTAATGTCCGTAAAAACTGTTCCCCCTATCCTAATCAAATCGGTTTCTACTGACGGCGACTCTGCCTGGGTGATGGATGGCTTTCTTTAAGAACACCACACGTTTTTGCCAAAATTATGGTTCATGAAAATTATGCAGCCTTGATATTCATCAAATTATTTTTTTATTTTTTTAATGAAAATATTTCGTTTAAAGAATTCAAAAAAAGACAATAAAAGCAATTTTGATTTGATGTAAGTAGTTTTTTAAATACTTTCGCTTTGAAAAAAATGATTTTAATATTAATAACAACAAAAAACTACCCAATCGATTATTTGCAACATACAATTATTAATATGATCGATTTTTTTACGGCAAGGAAATAATTACTAAGAAATATTTTAGAATGAAGTTATTTTGTGTTCATTTTTTTTGTGAAATTTCTCTGACTACACAAGTTAGTAAAAACTACATTCATTATTAAAAATAAATAGAAAATACTATCGAAAATTTTATTGGGTATATAGTTATAACATATCGCCACATTAGATTACGACACGAGCGATATTATTTCGTTAATAAGTCTTTATTTTTGTTAACTTATCTTAAATATTCGATAGTGTTTTATCTAATTGATGTAATCCTCAAAATTGAAATTGTTAAGGAGAGAGTAAACACTGTTTTTATCGAAAACATATGATGAGTTACGTTAAGAATCTTTGAAGTGCACTCCTGTAAATTTTCTTGTTTGCAAATACGGGATTATACGTAAGGATTGTAGAAATAATAGTGGTTTACATCAAGTGAGTGAGGGGGACGTCAGAATTTTTAAACCTAAAACCAATGTAAAATGATGTTTTCCAAAAAATGGTCAATTTGTTTTTCTAATTTTCATAATTTTGGCCGAAACTTGCTCTGTCGCCTTTAAAATGAGATCCATTCATTACTCATTTTCGTATTTTCAGAGAATTACATCAATTGGCTAAAACACCGTTGACCTAAACGTGGTATACTATTTAGTAACTGTGAGTTGGAATTCATTTGTGTAGTCGAATGCATGAATATGCCGAAAAAACCCGGGTTGTCAGTGACGAAATGAATCAAAATGTATAAAATTTGATATTGAATTTTGATCAAGCACCCTCAGTCGATATCTTGAATTATTATGGATATTTCACAAGTTTTCTATTCATAAACTTTCATGTGCTAAGAAAGAAGTTATTATTGTATTTTTTCAATGCGTATTATACATAATAGCTAGTAATCTCGAATAAAAGAAGTATTTATTTCAACACCTTGTTCTTATGGAGTTACACACTAAAACAGTAATGAATGCATTGATATAATTATGTTACAATGCAGTCTATTAAGGCAATGCTATGATTGCCAATATTTTATGTAATAAGGGTCGAAAAAAGATATATTCCCAAAAATTTCTTCGACGAGAATCGATAGTTCATTTCATTATGTATTTGTAAGGTCTAATGTTTTCTAAACAAAATTGGTTACCCTTCTCGCGCCGACAGTCCCGCAGCTGTATCAAGCTTATTGATGACAGCGGGTAAAAATTTCACGCTTGCGCTGTGGAATCTCGTCGAATGAATTTGTCAGCAAATTACTACAGCCGTTTCCTGATAAATGAATCTATCGAATCACAAACCGATATTTAGAATACTTCACGTTAAATATAAATATTACTTTTTTATTTTGTAACAGTGTGAAAATATGTTCATGGTCATTTCGAATAATATAGATAATTACGAGAAAATATCTATAACTATTACAATACAATGTAAAGTATATCGCCCCTGATGGAAGTATCTCAACACAAGTTTTTTTACGAGAACTATCTGTTACTCAGTTGCTCAATTGCTCGTTATTGAAGACAGTAAGGATAAAAAGATATGGCTAGGACTAGTGGTCAGTTAATCGCTTTCGCAACGACACGCTTTTAAAATCAGATAAGTAAAAGAGAAATTCTAGACATCACAAACATACATGAGTTCAAACAAAGATCTGTCCGTACCGGGACTTGAACCCGATACATCCGTAGCCGTAGCCAACGAAGTTAAAAACTGCACCACGGAACCGATAAATATGTATAGTGTTTATATATCGTATAATAAATTGCCATCAAGCTGTACTTTAAAAGAGCCATCTGATTATTAAAATGATATTGGAGATAAATGAGTTTAAAAATCGAATAAATACACTTTTTTTTTATACTAAATTCTTTATTTCATTCATGCAACTGTTGGCTTACGTTACGATAAGCATGTTATGAATATTGATGAAACGATTAAAATATTTGTATTCACAATATATGGTCAGGATGTGTTATTGAAATTTTTAATTCAAATATGTACCCAAACGTCCAAGTACACTCTTCATCAAAAAAAAAATATCTTGGAATTTTCTCAATTCAAATAGCACTTAGATATTTAAACATATTATTTATTTTTCGAAGATTTTCATAATGCCAGGTCAATTAAAAAATCACACCAATAATGAAATAATGCTTATAGCGAATATCATGGTTGAATAGTCAAATTAGTATAGTAAGTAATATTGAAGCAAATACGTGATTAGTCGAGATATTTCATAATTGTTTACGGGTATTAAATAGTAATTATAATTAAATTCATACAAATCCCTGGATCGTAATAACAAACTAGAGCTATCGTAAATATAACCGGCTTATGTGTGTATATTATATTAATAATGTCCGTGACAAATATGAAATTTAAAAGATTAAAGTTAACGTATATTTGCGGTATCCATTAGATACTACCGGCAAGGTAAAATAAGGCTAATAAGAGATGAAAATGCTATT
The DNA here is from genome assembly GCA_022494535.1 of Himalopsyche phryganea. Lineage (NCBI taxonomy): Eukaryota > Metazoa > Arthropoda > Insecta > Trichoptera > Rhyacophilidae > Himalopsyche > Himalopsyche phryganea. Next base: position 2,961,426 of record JAGVSL010000019.1, on the reverse strand, counting down.
GCACATAAAAGATTGCCATTTAACTTGAAATGTGTACCTCTATAACTCTATGGTAGTAAATTCTATAACATAAGGACATATTTTACGACAGGGCCGACTGGCGTACTCCATATTATATCGACACATACCTAATAACAACATTTTGAAAATGTAGGCCACATTTCAAAAGAATAACTACGTTTTATAGACAATTTCACGTTTTGACATCAATTATTTATTACGTCAAACACTTAGAAGTTGTCGATTATGTGATTTAAAGGGTCTCTATTGCTATATCTACGACAAAGGATTTTCATAAATAACGTATTCTTCGATATATCAGAAAAATATTCGGCGGTAACATTGTATTCCTTACAATAGTGAATTTCACAAGTTGATAATTATATTATATTATAAAACTAAAACTAATATTAATTATTTCATACAATATATAATAATATTTACTGACTTATCAAAACAATAGAAAGTCACAATTTCTACGTCAGAATTGCCTTTGAATTTTAAATGATTTTTATGACCACCTTCAATACCAGATACCTGCAAATTTTGTGATTATTTGTGTGAAAATACTATCAATTAAGATTATTTAAATTAGTATTAAATAAATAAATGAAGATTTTCATCAATATTGCTCTTTGATTTATTATTAATAAAATTATACCGGATAAATTATTATTTCTTTTTTACATATTATAATAGGTAAAGCGAAAAGATATTATCGCTTACTTCCGCTTTACCTACCTATTATATCGTCGTTGAAAGAAAACACTAAATCTAAAAAATGACACATTGAGTTAGTTGTACTAAAATATTTCTTATTTCAATTTCTACCATATGAAAGAACACACTTATTTTTACAAATTATACTTTTACTTAAAAACAGTTTTGTACAAACAAACAAAATGAAAAAGGTAGGGCATTTCAAACATTTGACAAACTTCAAAGTCTAATTACTCAAAACCAGTATTTTTCTTCCAGAAAAACGACGATATAATATAAACTATAAAAGATGCAAACTGTTTATTTACTTTCAATTATAACTCATCAATTTACTTAAACGCCTGACTACGCCAAAAGATGAATTTTGGATTGATAATGAACTAACTCGTGGAAAAGTACGAAATTTAAATGACTCAAATTAATTTAAGACATCGACTGAGGGTGCTTGATGGAATTTCAATATCAAATTTGGATTATTGAGATGTTGTACACTTCCATGTATTTTGTCACTAACGACCCAAGTTTCGCCTTTCGGCATCTTCATGCATTCGAGCACACGAATGTCAGTTCGAATCCATTCGTGTGCTCGAATGCCTGAAGATGCCGAAAGGCGAAACCTGGGTCGTTAGTGACAAAATACATGGAAGTGTACAAAATCTCAATAATCTAAATTTGATTCAAATTAATGTGTTTTATGAAGAAAATGATTATATTGTAATGCAGGCCACTACAGCAAATTTATAAAATTATCGGAAGACTATATTAACAGCCATACGTACATCGATTTACATAATAAATCTTTGATTCGTGTTTTAATGTGAAACGTACGCAATTATTACGCCGTGGTATTATAGTACGTTGGTCGTTTTTCTACTCATCTCTATCTCAAAACTGACGACAAACCTGATGAGGTAAAATACCCATTAAAAAATTCCGATTGTTTTTCACTTAAGCCAAACAAACTTTAAAGATTATTCTACCTCTATTTTATAATAAACTTCGACCATTTAATTCAACTTAAAATGCTTCACATTGCTTCAATGCTTGAACTTAATAATGGTTAGCACAACTTTTTGTGCATTTCACTGTTCAAGTGTTTTGTTGCTTAAGTTTTATTCAGTAATACTCGTTTTGTAATATAAATTTTTATTCTAAAAAATATTTCAAGATTTAAACATTCACATACTGCAGTAATCTTTTTAACTGATATTTTACTGAATTTTATTTCTGTACCTGAAATGCTAATAGTCGTATGTCGTATGTCAATTTTATCAACTTTGGAGGAGGAGCAAAAACGTGTTGCTAGGACGGTTTTTATTTTATATCAATTGGCATAGTTGTTCTGTTGCTGTTTTCATTCTTTTGCAGTTGATAGATAAAAGAATTGAAGAGGTTCATTTACAGGTGAGATTTTTTAGTGTTTAATTAATTAATATAGGACGGTTTACCCTTTAAATGTAGTGTGTTATAAAACTGATTTTGGAAAAGGGTTCTTCGGTAACAAGCCTACAAACGCTAAAGTTTTATTTAATCATCTATATATTTTCAAATTACAAATTATGTGACATTTAAAACTCAATTTCACTATTTTTGGAAATAGGAAATTACAACCATGTGGAAGTAGTACAGGAAAATTGTATTTATTTTAAAAATATAATGCCTTTCCACCAAGAATTGACAGTTAAAACCTTAAAAGTGATTTTAATACGAGCTGAACTGAAAACTGAAAACCGGAATTGAACCGATATATTTTTTAACCGAAACGAAAAAAATAACGGTTCGGGTCCCTGCATTATACTGTTATGATAAAAAACAATTTTTCTACGAATTCCTGTATTTGTTAAAAACACTCTAAGGTTTGTTAATGGTTGTAATAATTAAACGATGTGATTTTTATCATTTATCTCCAGAAGCATAATAAAATGTTTAATATTGGACTATATAATAAAAACCTTTTTCAAATGTATCAAAACAAGCCACCAAATTGCGTAAACAAACAGACTTGTTCCACTCTATTGGAAAGCAAAACATGAATGAGTGGCATTTCCCGCCTGTGTATTTTTAATACCAAAGTACTCTTAACCCTATTTGTCCAAGGTTTGAAAACTTAAAGGACATATTTGAGCCAAAAACTATCGAGATAAATAATACTCCTACATTTAAGGGAAATCTATAAAATTGTAGGGATACATGACGCCGACGATCTGTGAAATGTGACATGCGAGAGAATGGTTTATCTTCGATCAGCAAAAATTATAATTATTTGTTAAGAGAAAAAGTTTCCATTAAATTACACTTTTATCAAGTGATCATTTCACACAACTGCAGTAACGAAATGTAATATTACTAAGTGCAAAGATAAGTAAATGAGTGATTGTAAGAGGAGACTGTCTGTAAGTGTGAGAATCATAAAATGCAATATTAGGAAAACGCAATACATCGAGAGAAAAATATAGAAAAAGGATCATCAGTCTCTCGCCACTCTCCGACCGTGTAACATCTACTTTGGACTGGATTACCAACCTCGACATCATCATCATCCGTCCTACGGTTTAATCAGGTCAGCGTTCGAATTACACACACTTAAATAATATTAAATTTTAATTGAAGTTCCGTGTTTCAATCAGCAATAGACAAAAAATAAATTTACTAAATTGTTTCTTAATAATTATTCAATTCGACATATTACATATATTATTCTTATAGCCATCCGTATTACACATTTGTAAAATATCCTAACGGCCTGAACAGTGTTAAATCTAAATTATTGTTGGGAAGAAATTACATTTATAAAAATAAAATACTGCTGATGAACTGTAATTAATTTCAGAACAACTCTAATTGAAAATGTTCAATCACAGAGTCAAACCAGCTTGACAATAATTATATAGAGTTATGGAATATTTTAAAAGATATTGCCATTCACTTTTATCATGACATGTTACCATGTTTTTTAATGAAGTTTTTTTTAAAAGATAACGCATTTCAAACATCATTATATAGAAATCCAGTATTTAATAATTATTATTGATGGCCAATAGCTTAGTTATTAAAATATTGAACCAAATCCAATGAAAAAGATAAATTATTGTTCTTTTTAAAGATTAATAAAACAATAGCTTCTGGTAACTCTTGGTGTTAATTAAAAGTATTAATCAAAGTGTTAATAGAAAAAAAAATGTAGATAAAAGTGAATCTCTGAGACAAATAAAATTACATACTTGGCTTGAAGTATACTTTTTACACGGTGCGACATTTATTTTAGAACTCTAAGGGTTTTTGAATAAAGAACAGCAGGATAGGAAACGTGAGTCTGCTGTGAATTTAAAATTTAAATGTCCTTTTTTCACGTTTCTAGAGAACGAAAAGGTGAATCCATAATATATACATATTCATGAAAAATATTTTTTCGCCTATTAAATACAAATAACATTATATTTATTCAAAAATTCCACGTTTGAATGGTCAGCATTGTTAATTACGGACAGGATTCGCCTCAATTCTATGAAAAATAATTATTTTAATGATTATATAATCGCGAAATGAATTTTCTGTGCGAAAATACATGTACGCACAGATTTTGTTGCTGTTTTTGACGTTGATTTTAATGGTTCAACGAATTTCGGTAACACGTTGATAGATATGCTTCTTCACATACATTTAATATCGGTATAAAATCGATCATTTACTATAAAACATAACATAATTTTATATTTACTGTACTAACCAATTTCTTTCTCAAAGAGAAGGAAAACTTTTTTAGCATTTCATTAGCAACAATTCAGTCGCATTAATGATAGTACACATATGAGGTAAATTAACTAATTATCTATTAGTTCTCTGTACTTCCCGTTTTCATGATCTAATAAAGAGATTTAAACATTTGCTTACCAATCCATAAATCGATTCAAAAATCAATTTTGTGAAAGTGTCGGTTAGTGAATTGAAATCATTGTCCCTACAAACGAATAGAATGACTGTCCAAAAGCGTCAATCACTTGGCTACAAGATTTGGTACTGTATGAAAAATCTTAAAATTATACGGGAAACTCAAAATTTCACAGGAGAATCGACGATACGGCTTTCTGTTGATACATTGTGAACAATCTAAAAGTAAAGGAACTTCATTTTTAAAGTCATTTTACTTATTCAAAGAAATGATTTGCTGTTAATATGTTCATTCATTAATTGATAATTTTTTTTAATGTCTTTGTAAAAAATATTCATAAACAAATGTAGGAGAGCTAATATAAGTAATTGCAAAAATGATTGAAAAAGTCAAATATTGGAAATTCTATGCTCAATTTTTGTTTAGGAAATAATGAAATAGCAGCAAATTTATTGACGTTTGAGGTGAATTTAATATCTGCGTATGGATAGTATGCAATTAAAGATAATAATGATATTAAAATAATACAACCATCTGAACTTTATTCGCATTGATATTTTTGGCAAACATCCATTAAATACATGTTTTTATTTGAATGAGGTAAAAAAATAAAGGCTTTTTAATTGTCTCGGTCTTTCCGTTTTGCGAAATGGATAGCATTTGTCATTCGCTATAAAATGTCAAGAAACAAATGGTGAACGCATAAAAAGACAAGAGAATAAATATTTAAGTTAAACGATAAATGTTGGTGGCGCTGCGCGGAAAAACGTCGAAAAGAACTCATTATATGGGGACAAATTGCCTGTGAAAATCTTAAGACTCTCAAGGAGGTTAAATTGCCTATTTGTCACCCCTGTTCTCCACCAACAAACACATAAAATAAACGAATACCCCTGTTTGCTAAAATTGCCAAACGCTCAAACCTCTACGACACTTAATGAGCTTCGGAAATTTTGAATCCTTGACGTGATTTTCATAAAACTTTACATGTCCGATACCATCAACTAATATAATTTACAGTTATAACTTATAACACACCTGGAAATTAAACCACTTTTGAATATATACTTTAACACGTACCTTAAAATCTATCGATCGTATGCTAAAAATGTTAAAAATCTTATTGAAACCAAACATTTCACTTACATACTTAGTCTTAGATAGAAAAATAACAACATTTTGAATTTATACTCAGTCATTTAGCTTACAAAGTTTTCCAAATAATGTATTCCGAATTATGATTTTAATGTGAAACAAAATAAATAATTCAAAATTAATAAGACAGATATTTCTACCGCAGTTAATTTTATCCCATTAGGCTCAATGGGTTAACAAAAATCATGCACGCATTACAGCTTCACTATGAGTTAGTATTTTGTTGTTTCAGAAACGAATAATCATTTAAATATAGCATCGTGAAAAATTGACCCAACCAATTGATAATGAACGTTTTTAATATATTTTTTACGAACGTTCTTTGATTTACACAATTTAAGCTGTTATTCAGAATGTTGCAGTAGAAAAATATCTATTCCTAATCGCTATAATATTATACTAAAACGAAAAACAACATTGTGATGTTGTAACTTGTAACAATGTTTTCAGTCTGCGATGTTATTTTTTTCAAACACGATACGATATTTTCCAAGCTATGGCAAACACGTAATAGGTTTCAACGTACCAGCTATCATATTACATGTAATGTTGGCTATAGTCATATCATGTATGTTTTTTATTATTTCCTGAATAAAACATAGTTCTTTTGACTCTATAGCTGCCGTTTTTGCAGACTTGGTATGTTTTTAGACAAAGATTTACACCTAGAATATCTATTTTTCAAGAACGAAATCACGAGACACGAAAATAGGAGATGACAGCGCAAAAGTTTTTTTTTTGCTTACAAACACATTCGAATTCCAATGTGAGATATAATTTTTTATATCGTCTAACAATATTTCTGTAATTTAAAATGACTGAATTTTCAAACTGATGCTTATATCGTCATTGTTTTGGAAGAAGATACTAACTGAAAAATACCAATTTTGGATAATTGAATTTGAAAATTCTTCAAATATTTGAAATGCTATACATTTTTCATTTAGTTTGTTTGCAACAACACTGTTTTAAGTAAAAGTATAATTTATAAAAACAATTTTGTTCTTTACATGGTAGAGTTCAAAATAAGGAACATTTTGATAAAACTAACTCAGTATGTAATTTTTTCGATTTAGTGTTTTCTTCCAGAACAGCGACGATATAATAACTTAAATGAAATTAAAACGTCTAGTATATTAATTCAACTGGATGCTAAGAGTTGAAAAGAATAAATCCTTGCATTTTTGTTGAAAATAGTCAAAAGAATTATTATCATTCTCTATTAGAGCTTCAAATCCAGTAATCTCGAAATTGTTTATTATTAAATACTTCCTGTTTCAAAAATAAGACGCAATGTTTTGTAATACTCCCATATTTTAATAATGATCAGGATCGGTTTCTTTCATCGCGTGCTTTATCAACTGATGATAATGATCGCAATGAGCGAAACCGTTCCTAATCATTATAAAAATGTGGGAAAAAAAAAGTACAAAATAAATTGCGTTTTATTTTAAAAATATAATGCCTTTCCACCAAGAATTTACAGGTAACACATTAAAAGTTAATATATCATTTTTTTAGTTATCGACATAATTAATATAATTATGTATTGTGGTCTTCCTTCTTCTCATAATTCGTAACAGGAACAGATATTTTTTACAAAAATATATTTTATTGTATTTTTGCAATATTAACAAAAATCAGTTGCGACTATTACATATACGAACAGAATCGTCTCAATAAATAAAACAAGCCATTTTCATGCCCCAAAAAAAGTATTATGCCATAATATATATATATTTATTTCAATTGAAGCAATAGTAGTATCTTTAATTTAGTATCGTTGTTATTGTGTACATTTTCTCGTTCCTGGTTCATTGATTAGCATTATATGTGACAAATCTCTCACAATATTTGCTCATTAGCGTTTTACTCAGAAATTTGGCTTATTTGTGCAAAACCGTTCATGATATTAACATTTCCAATTCCAAAATAATTTACCTGTCTACCTCGTGTACATACTTTGTAATAGAAAAAGCTTCTCAGTAATTCGTTTTGGTTTTGTTGGCCATGTTGTTCGGACAATTTTTGATAGAAAACAGAAGTCTGTTTTACCGTTCTTTTCCTGCAACTGAAACCGTAATACAAGAATGCAGTCAAGTGCAAAGATGTTTTGCAGCCACTCGTATTATTTGTGAAACGTACCAGAGTAAAATGCAGTATAAAATTTCAAATAATACGGTTGTTGACTTTTGCGATAGACGTTTTGGTAATGGTTTATCATATTAAAATAAGTAAGATACATATCTTCGTTTATTGTAGAGTTTGTTAAAAGATGTCGAGACAATAAGTCTTCAGAGGCAGCAGAAACGGCTTCATTTTATCTCAAGAATTCAGATAAAAATGGATATTTTTAACTTAAAATATATGAACTCATATGTAAATATTTTATAAGACTGAGAAAAGTAATAAAAGAAAGACGGTGTCATAAAAAATTATATCATTAAAATGAAAAATTCTTGACGGAACTTTGAAAAAATTAATTTTGAAATACAAATCTATAGAACTCTTATAATGATTATAAATATAATGTTAGTAGTCACGGACATAGATGAAAATTGCTTAAAAAACAAGTTTAATACGAGGGTTTTTTTTTAATCAATCATGTCGTTTCAGGAGATCGGTTTACAATTTTTGCGAAATGGGACAAAACTATATACTCTTAATATCCAATTAAAATTGAAAAACATGGTTATTCCACTGGTTGTGCTATTAATTGTAATGTTATATTAAAAACGAATTTTCTCAAAGTTACCATCGAATCAACCGAAAATAGAAAAAAAATATCATTAAAAAGGGACTTAAACGACATCATGGATAAAGTAAATTTTATTCATGGATATCACGCATCTTTACGCCACACTGGAAGATAATAGACTCTTTTATTTGGTGATAGAAAATATTAATTACATAATAGAATGAACGAAAAGTATTTAATAATATTGTACGAAGATATCAATTGCTGGCGATAAGTAAAAGAAGTTGAAGGCTTTAAAAATGGTAGTGAAATAAAAAATTCCATCTTGGTGAAGTGTTTTGAGTGTACTTCTTTGCAGAGAACCGTAGAATCGAAAAGAGAGAGTTCAGTTTTAGCATATCATTAGAATAGAAGCAGTTCCGCGCCAAAAACATTTGAACTGTCATAGCGTAGTATAGTTTAATGTGAAAACTTTTCCCAACGAACGAGTCTCCAAAAGCAAAAAAATGTTCCCATTTAATATAATTACACACGAGTGGGAACAAGGTAATGTTAAAGTTTTCACATGAATAGAATAGAGTTTTCACATGTGAATTGTATTACTATATAGACTATAAAATATTTATAATTAACCATAATAAAACTGAATTAATAACTATGCCATGTCCGGTTGGTAAAATAAACACAATTTGGTGTAGGAATTGCATGCATATTCACTGAATTAAAACATATCATTCGTATAAGCACAACTTTTCATCATAATAAAAGTATTTTTTATAACCTAATATATCCGCTACTAATGTGGAGTAAATGATTTCTAATGGAAATTATCTCAACAGATTTTATTCTTCTTGAATTGCCTGTTATTTAGACGTTCGAACAAGTTTTTCGGAGCGAGAAAAGATATTAGTAAGGCAAGACTAGCGGTTAGGTAATCGCTCTCTTGCTTTTTATAAAGCTGTCTGTCCTAGGATTCAAATCCACGAACGTCACAATCGAAGCTAACGACGTTGAGAATTCTGGGACAGGTACCAGAGTCCTAAACGGGCTAGGGCTTAAACAGACACAACAAAACATCTAACAGGCATGGACAAGATATTATATACTAAAGTTATATTGTTTTTGTCCTTATAGATTTCTTCAAACACGTATTATTTTTAAAACTTACTAAATGATAAAATAATTTGAGAAAACTTGGATGAAAACAACTAAAAATTATCAAACCTCTGGAATATCTAGGATTGATATTTAAAAAAATACTATGTCAGTCAATACAGTTATTTCAAAAGTGACATGTAAACGAAGCTTAAGATTCTCTGTAAATAAACTCTAAAACTCAAATAATGGCCTTAATATGAAAGAACACAATAAAAAGTCCTTGTTCCGTAAACTATTCAAATCAATAAGAAGTTTTATACATCCTTCAATTCAGAAACTAAACATACGCTTTCTTGCTGTAAAACCTACCGTCGTTGAGAAAGAACCGACCTAAGTATCGTAAGTTCAGAAGTATCTTCAAAGGAAGAAAGCTCCGGCTTTTGAAGTTTCACTGACCTCAAACGATTGGCAAACAACTAAAAGAAATTGTAAAATATCATGTACAATTTGAAACTTATACTCGTCAGAAAGGTGTTGTGATTAACCTTTTTAGTGTCAGGCAAATTTTGCTAGGCGGACACTTGTTGGTTAGCTATTTTTGAAATAGGAAATAGGCATACAAAGATGTCTATTTACCAAATCAACACGTTTCAATATATTTTTACTCTAAAAAAGTCAAAATAAATATTTGATGGCTTACTATGAAGATGATAAGAACTCGTGAGTTAACTCGTCCATGGCCTGACTCTACATACAGGCTTTTATGAGTTGAATCTAGAGGTTAAAATATGGGCTTCAATTATGTACAAAATACTAATACTATCTGTAGTATGACAGGATGGTAAAAAACCAAGCGGTATACTTTTTATAATAAATTAATATAATAAATTATGATCATAAAATGACAGCCTAAAAATTTATATTAATTATTATCAATATTTATAAGGAAATTTATAAATTACTTAGAAGATATTGTTGCATATTTATTTTCATTTTTACGTGTATATGGCGAAAACATTGACACTAACAAAAGGTCTGGAAGAACCTCGATATGTGAAAACTTCCTTCTTTTGTTAAATGGAATTTCTTTTAAGTCGCAGTACTTCATAATGTAGACCATGATATGAACTTCATCTCACGTTTTTAAGTGACTCATTTTTATCGATATCAGTTTAAAAAATCTACGAATTTAAAGCGATGGTGATACTGTAAATAAAACACCAGATGTTTATAGTTTGAAAATATAATAATAAATCGTTGTATTTGAGATTTAAGTTTTTTCATGGACGAATTGTTTTTGGACTTGCCTCTTGACTACCCATTATTCTTGTAGCAGTAGAAACAACAAGAACAAGGAACGCGCACTTACTTATACAAGTAATGCAAAGGAATGGACATGAATGGTCATTCCCGCTCGTCCGTAATGGAATGTATGGCTTTTTCTAATGGCCATGGAGGCCACTTTGCTTGAAGACATGTTTGGTGTAAGATAAAGCTTCAAGGCTTAAATTAAGTCAGATTTTCAATGAAGTTGGAAAATAAGAACTCCAAGTCAAACTACATCTTTATTTGAGTTGAATTTTGCGTTTTGCAACTAGTATAAGTAAAGAATTGTCCAAATTAAAATATTTAAAATATGTACGATACATACATTGTATTTATATTTAAAAAATAATATTATTATACAATATTAACTATCTATATCATTTAAAAAAAAATTATGAATTTGTTAAAATTGGTATTAATTCAATTTACCGTTACTGTAAATACATTTCCTTCACCAATTTGACGCATTGTTACTTGAGACAACCATGAAATATATTAAGATAATTAGAAAATTTGGTTTGTCATGAGTCCTTACCGATTCTCTGTTGGATAAGTGAATGAGGGCTTCCATGTCTTTCTCCCAAATAATATATTATCTTTCTTGTGGCACATACGTAGGAATAATAAAAGCACACATCGGCGGTGTTTTGGCCAATTGATGTAACTCTTAAAATTGAAATTGTTCAGGAGAGAGTAAAAACTGTTTTTATCGGGAACATTATATGGTAAGTTGCGTTTTGAATCTTTGAAATGCACTCCTGTTTGTTTTCATGTTTGCAGATACGGAATTATACGTAAGAAGTCTTGATATAATATTTACTTACGTCAAGTAAGGGGTCAGGATTTTTAAGCCTAAGACCAATATAAAATGATGTTTCCCTTCCAAAAAGTATTTTTTGAAGGTTACATCAATTGGCCAAAACACAGTCAAATTATCATTAAAGATTGTTCAATACAAAAAGGAGATCTCTTCGTATTAAAAAAAACAGTTATATAATATTTTATATCAATGTTAATAGCCAACCAAGAAAATAAAGTATTATTTTGAAATTAAAAAAGTTCATAAATTATATTAATATAAGGTTATATTAATACCCAAGGTAAGAAGATACAACTCTGAATGTAAAGACTATTACCAGAATTAACCGATTGCTAGGCGATAATACAGGTTGTAGTGATGATTTAAAAATACGCACAGTAATTGCATTGTTTAATAGTACCCGTTTATTGAAATATTATGGGAAAAGTAAATTGGCGTAATACGTGCGGTAACGGGATGAAATTTCGTTAGAAGAACAATACTGCTAGAATTTCCTTTAGGTTCACTCTGACGGTTTGTTGAAGGATAGAGTGCTATTAGCGTTTTTGGTTCCATTGGGTGGTATATTGAGAAACGTAGCAAACAAGCTATCCAGTGAAGTGTTCTTGCATTGTTTATATAGACTGGAAATGCCTCGCATACAAATCCAAAAGTTTTTAACAGGGATAATAAAATGTAATACGGCAACTTTTGGGTAAGACATTTAATATGTGTCACTTTGTTTTTGAATTTCGAATTATCCGTATATTTTCAGATTTAATTTAATTTTTGTGGGCTGAAAGAAAGTTTATCGTCGAGTACTTTGAAAGTTAATTAAAGATTATTTTCAATTTATATCAGGCGTAGGAACGGAAAAATGAAATCCTCGAAATTCTAACTACGCTCAGATCATTAATAACTTTAAATTCCTAAGTTTTCATTGAACGTAATTGTAGGCTATTTTATAATTGCTAAAAAATATATCCAACGTGTTCTGCTTTTTTAGTTAATATGTTCATTAAAATTGTTCAAATTTTTTTAATTATTTATGTAACACAGTTGCTACAAATTCCAGCAATCTCAAAATCTGTGAAAACACTTATAATTTTTAATAGATTTGTAGAATTTGAGAGAGGAATTTTCATTCACTGTTCTCCAAGCCCTTAAAATAGGACTAATTGCTTTATATTCGGATCGAATTATTTTGTTATTTACATAATCAAATAAATAATATTTTCAACACACCGTAATAACCATATACGCTAAATTAGACAGTACAGATCAAACATAACAGAAAAATACTTTTATTTTTACTTTTTAATATAAGAAGCTTTATGAAAGATTTACAATTTTATATTGAGATTATATATAATTATTATATTCATACAATGTGTCAGTTAGGTGGTACAGTGTTTAAAGTCATTAGCTTCGGTTACCGATGCCTCGGGTTTAAATTCCGGTACGGAAAGTTTCATTTATTGATTTTTCTATCGATTTATGGATTTCTGTTTGTGATGTCTAGAATTCTCTTCAAACCATCCGATCACCAAGCCACATAACCTAGCTCTATCTTTACACTCTTCGAAAAAAGTTGTTGAGCGAGTGAGTAACAAGCAGCTATTGTAGAATAACTACTGTTGAAATACCTGGTATAAAAAATATACTCTGCTTGTAATGATTAAATAATATAATATTACATAAACATCCATAGTCACACTACAAGAAAATCAAGCAAATTTTATTGGTATCTGTCCCATGTTTTTATGGGTTCTATAACTTTTTTACACGGTTTCTATTTACACGATGTGTCACGGAACGTACCGAGGATGCGTGTATTTGTATATCGTTCCTAAAAGCGCACCATTGAAACATTTCGTTGTACTGTATTTAAATAAATACACGCTAAATTAAATAGCATATGGATAAAAATCAAAAAAAAGTTAAACTTCCGCCCAGTTTGTTTATTATTTTATGACAAATTTTAATATAAATTCGTTACCATTAATTTACGGCTTCGAGTTTGTTAGAATGTTTCATTTCCTGTGACATAACAAAATGTAGGTATATTTGATTAATTGAATGGTTTTAATAAATTAATGTTTTCAGTATAGAACCAATTTTAATAAATCAGAAGGAAATTGTTTTGTGATTGGAAATAAATTCTAACAAATTTGAGCAAACAAATTAAATTATTTCACATCACACTTTTTTTACTATAAATAAAAAATATTTATGTATTCAAAATAATAATTATGAATAAAAAATTTGTCTGAAAAAAAAATAATCAGTAAATTCTATAGTGAAGTTTATGTAATCGAGATACAAGCAATTTGAAATGTTCCATTCTGATTGAATTACCCTTTATTTCAAGAACAAATTGAATATTGTTTTAAATTTAAATACTTTACTAAATAATTTATGTTTGTGGAAATGAAGCAATGCATCCGAAAGTTTTAAAATCCAAATCAAAAGGAAAATATATCAAACCTTGCAGGGGTGTACTCGATTAATGAAATGAAAATTAATATAATTGATACCCTTTTCCAACATTTAAACTAAAATTTTAATATGAAAAACGCAAAATAAAATAATAAAAAAATATTAACTACTTTCTTAAAATTACGTTTGTTTACATTTGAAATTCGTTATCAACTAGACATTATTTAAAAATATTTTCAATTATCTGGGTAAAAATGACCATAGACAAAAAATAATAAATGTTTATCTTTTTCAGTATCAGAAATCAATTACCGTATTTATTTTGAAACAATATAATCGATTCATATCTAGTTTTCTTTAATTAATTTATTTATGGTTTGAGGGATATTTTTTTTGTATGATGTACAGACTCAATAGACATAATAGGTAGCCTCATAATTGTTAACAATCGGTGTTCTGTTCACCGATCAGTTTTAACAAACATACTATAACTAAATATATTTTAAAATTAGTATAAATGCTTCAATGATATTTAAAAACTCACTTTACCTTCACCTTTTCATTATTTATTCATATTATATTCTATGTTTTTTTTTTGGTCTCGATAAAATGTGCCTGTAATTTTAAAAAAGATTCCGACGAATTTCTGCTAAAATGATTAAATTTATAAGTGTAAAATATCCACCGGCAATTACATTGGCTTTTACTTCGCGACAGGTATTTGATTCTATTAAACGGAGAGAGACAAAAAAATAAGGAGATTTGTTACGCGATTGAATATAACGAATTTTCAATACTAGATAAAGTACATGATTCTTATAAGATCTATATTATATGTACAATTTCAGAGAGTAAAATAAAAATATACGAATCTTGGATTTTGTTAAAATAGATTACATGTATAGTGTTAAGATGTGTTGAATTAGGTAAATGGTACAGAAAAGAGAATATTAAATTTGCATCCAAACACGAACGTAGCTTGACAATGCATCGGACAGTTTCATTAGCTTACATATAGTTAGATGAGAGACGGTACTATTGCGTTAAATGTCGGACATTTAGATATTGCATGCTTAGAGTATTCATTTTCTGTGAGACGAGAGCTTCGTGCAATGCACTTAGCAAAATAATGGAGCGCAACTTGTTTCACACTGCACTATAATAGAGAATATTGGGTTCGCTTTAAAACAGTGTAACTCAAACTTTGTCAGACACGGACAATTTTCTTGGCCTTACTCGAAAGAAGTTGAAATTTGATAACTAAGCTGCCGGCTAATATCACGATAGGAACAGTTTTCACACTAGTTAAAAATTAAAAAGGGCCAAAAATTATGAAAAAAAAATATTTTTTTTAAATACCAAAATATGAAAATAAAATGAATGAAATTTTAATTTGAATACAGAGGTGGAAATTATTTATCTATCTACTTTCTCATTCTTTGATAAAAACTTCAATTAAAATGAGTAGCGCTGAATGAACTGACAATATAAAGTCCTTTATATGATTGGAAAAAAAGTCACATTGTTAAGAGAGACTTGTTGCCATTCTGTTTGGACAAGTGTGTCAGTGACGACTGTAATATAAAAAATAAAAATACGCGTCTTTATTAGAATGAAAGTAATTTTTAAAATATAGCATATTTTATTATTCAAGATACGTGCGTACCTCAAAAACTTCAGTGGCTTTGAATTGGAAACTTTTGCTCTAGCGCCACTACTTGTATTTATCGCCTTGATACACCACTAATATTTATTTGTGATTTTCATTTTAAATTGATACACATTTAATTTTTTGTAACATGAAACGTTTTGACAACCTTAGTTCAAAGTTAAAATTGGACTAAGTTAAACATAAAAGTATCAACTAATGTTTTAAGGTATTTTGAGTTGTGAATGGGAAGTAAGTCAAAATATTCCTAATTTATTTCTGCTGAAGAGATCTTAGTTGAATTTGGTATTGCTTCCGTTTTAATTAAATTATTTTCTTTTTGCTAAACGAGTATGTATTGCATCCATATTTTTTTAAATCATGATTCTTTTATATATCGTTAATAACTAATATAATTATGATCGTGATTTATGAAATTGGTATAAATGAATAAAAAATATTATGTTGTATAAAATAAAATGATTTTGAGAATCACTGTTTTCGACATTGTACCAGAAATGAGTTAAACACCCCACGTCACGTGCTATTAAGTTTTTGCGGCTTCATTTTATGACACATACATGCTTATAAAATGTGATAATATACTTATGTATTTTGAATCATTTACCTACATGCAATTATAATAATTCATTAAATATGCTTAATGTATAATAGGAAATTTAAAATTCTAATAAAAGTATTATGCACTTATTCACATACATGTGTATTCATATTTAAATCCTCACATTGTTAATTATTGGTATTGTTAAATATATAATATAAAAATTGAATACCTTTATAATTATTGAGACTGAAAAAAAGAGAAAACTTACACAAAAGATTTTTTCCAAGATCATCCGCCGGATAAAAACATTACGTTTTATGTTTCGCAAAAAAATAAAGAAATATCTTTTTACCGGGATGTGTAATTTTTCAGCAAACTATGCAAACAACGGCGGAAAGACTGTAGAAAATTAAAGTAAAGTGTTTGCGATTCGGTTTGTTTTATTTGAGTTTTGTGGAGCAGTTTCCAGATGTCTTGTTATTGTTTTGTTCATTTTTTAGGCCGGGGGGTAATTTAGTGACTCAACTCTGCCACTAATGAAGACCTTGCAGACTATTTAAAATTTTAATAAATGTCTCTCAAGCAAATGGGAAAATTTCGGAATAAGAATGTTTCGTGAGAATGGGGAATATTTTTAACTATATTTATTTTTATATAAAGGTATTTATCGGCGGGTGAGGATGACAGTGATCTATCTACGAAAACACAGTTTTGAAATAAACGAAACTACGGATTTTGGTGAATAAAATCGAAAATATAAGTTTATTTCATAAAAACATTTTATTTTATTAAAAAAAAAATTATCGCGTTACTTAAAACACATGCCCAATAATATTTGTCACTAATAAACGGGTTAAAATTTAAAATAAAAATTGCATTTTTCTTAGGTTTATGATATCTATTCAAATGTTACATTTTATACAGGTTTTACATAAAACAAAATAATAAAACACCTCACAATATTGATTCCGCTTCATTCATAAAAAAATATTTAAATATAAAATGTTATTAAAAAAAAATTACAACTACTTTTTAAAAGATCGTTAAAACCTTTGTTTTTTAAAATAAATATTGTTTAAATTAATTGACATTAAACGATTTCATATTATAACGTAGGTATTTTCGTTATTTATTTTATTAATTATGTAAATGTAAAAAATAAATTGTCGATCAAAGAATTTGTTTAATGCTATTTCAAGGTGTAACTGTCATCAGTTGATAATACTAGTGATGAGTGAAACCGTGTCTGATTATTATAAAATTTTGAAGTAGTACAAACAAATTGTGTTTTATTTTTAAAATGGTATCTCATTTTGAATGACGTATGATTTAGATAAACTAATGTTTCGAATCCACTTCTTTTGCAATGTGGTATATATTTACGTACTATGGAACCGGTTTTTTTTTATTATAATATCGTACCAAAAATAATATATACAGTTTTATGTCAGCAAAGAAAACTTCAATTGTACTTTTAAAATATTCCAGTTTCTTTTTTAATCAATGAAGTTAATTTCATGCCTCTCTATTGCTCCTATTTTTTGATTTTAAAAACTTTCACCGAGATAAAATTTCAAAACATTTTAATTTAAAATATGTTTTCTTAGATATTTGAAACTGTTCAGCCTAAAATTGAATAATTTACTTCCAAATTAAAAACTTTTGGATAAGTGAGCCAAGAATTAGCATAGGAAAGATATTATTCGGAAGGCAAAGTATTTGTTAGCTATGAGTTTTTGCATGCATACTCATATCTAGTAGAGTAAGTGGGTGGGTATTGAAACAGAAAACTTTTCAAATGAAAACTTTATCCCATTGCATGAAGTTCCTCTCAGAATATTCATTAGGGTTGCAAAAAGGATAAGTGCCCTAAAGGATTAAATTTATCATATCGATTTCACAACGGTACTGGCCAAAATGAAAGTACATATCTTACTTGGGCTTAATTACTCACTTTAACAACATGTTTTTTTAGCTTGATTGTTATCTTTGTAATGAAAAATAATTAGCTAAATCGTCTTTATGTGATGTACGAAAAATTATATTAAATTATTAAATAGCTCGATATATTTGTAGCCTGTCAAAA
Source organism: Himalopsyche phryganea (assembly GCA_022494535.1). Lineage (NCBI taxonomy): Eukaryota > Metazoa > Arthropoda > Insecta > Trichoptera > Rhyacophilidae > Himalopsyche > Himalopsyche phryganea. The sequence goes on along the minus strand of JAGVSL010000019.1, from coordinate 2,943,003 downwards.
AAGTTATCTACAAAATGATAATTGAAGATCACTTTAATAAAATTTCGTTAGCAAAAAAGCGATATTTTGTATGGGAATACTAAATAATGTTTTGTTTCATTCCTCGTTAATTAAAAACAGAGTGGGACTTCATATAGCACATTAACAAATTATTTCGTCAGTAACTAAGTCAATTAATAAATAATAAATGGGCATTAAATAATTTCCAAATAAGTAAAGGTTGGTTTAGGCTAGATTTAATTTAAAAAGTGACCATTTGTTTTATATTATATAAGAACCTGACCATTTTATATAAAATATTGACCGTTTGTTTTATTAACTGACTATTTGTCGAATTAGTTACTAAAAATTTTGATTAATTACTGACGATTTATTATTTCTTATTGACCAAAAATTGAAATAGTTAGGTACTGACACAATAAATGCAGGCATTATAAAAATAATAGGCAGTAATACGATTAATTGAAATAGGCGTGTTTCATTAAAATTGTCCATAGTCACCGTTGAAAGAGAATAAGTCGAATGAATCTTTTTTGATATTTACTATATGAAATGAAATAGTCAACTAAAAAATGAGAGAAGAAAAAAAATTCGATAATTTATGCATGCAAACAAATTGAAATGCACAGGACCGTAGTAATAACAGTAATGAAGTTGGGCAAAAACATTCAAAAAGTTACCATAACCGTTCGTGTGATTTTACAAAAAATCTCATTATGCCTGCAAGCTAGCATTGCACTCGGCAATAATGGTGAGGTAAAGATTCATAATAAAACATGTGGCATTATAAATATATACATACTATAACATGTAGTATGTACAAAATAAAATCACACCAGTCGTTAATGATCGCGATGAGTGAAACCAGTCCTGATCATTATAAAAAACACTCCTTAGGTGTAAAGTTTATTGTCTTATAATTTGAAATATCTACTAAGGGTGGTTGATGGAATTTCAATATCAAATTTGAATTGTTGGGATTTTTTACATTTCCATGTATTTCATCACCAACATATCTTAACGACTAGCGTCAGTTCGAGTTAATTCGTGTGCTTGAATGCCAGAAGATACAGAGAGGCGAAATTCTTTGACAATAGTTTTATCATTTACATATAAGATTTATTAAAAAAAATTCTTACCACTAAATATAAATATTGAAATCACACCAAGCACTCATCAGTCGATATCTTAAATTGAATACATATTTTTAATATTTTGTACATTTTTTTTATAAAAATTTTATGAAGAATAGTACAAAAAAAAACGTGTTTTATTTTTATAAATATGTCAGAGCATGATTATTTAAAGTTTGTAAATCTTTCAGTAAAGTAATATGAAATACTTGTTGATTTACCTATAATGGACGTTATGAATTTTTTAAATCTATCTCTGCACGCATCAATACAGCTAAAACGAATGATATTGTTTTATCTTTAAAACATAAGGCAACTAATTATTTGGTCAGTATCTAATTCAATTAACGGTCAGTAACAAATACATAAAACCGTCAGTAGAAAAAAAAATGTTAAGTAAATATTAGAGATAAGGTCAGTAAATATTAAAGGAAGGTTAAGTTAGTTTAACTAAGTAAAAAAGATAAAATAATAAATCTGATTAAGGTTATATACGTGCGAATTTCATTAAACCATTTTGAGTGGTAAACAATTAAACTATTTTTAAATTTTACATTAAGAAATGTTTATTTTATTTATGATTTCAATAAACATGCACCAATTATCAAGTAAATAAATTTTTGGTTAGGTTTAATTTAATAACTGACCATTTTATGTAAATTACTGACCACGTTTATACTGACCATTTATCGAATTAATTACTGACCTTTTTGATTAATTACTGACCCAATAAATTCAGTCCATCCTACTACTTTCATAATTTAAAAATTATCAGTACCTCTGATAATGCTAATATATACCGGTACTGACCATTATAAAAATCTTGAAGTAGTACAAAACAAATTTTGTTTTATTTTTAATTTAAAATATGATGCCTTTTCACCAAGAATTGACAGTTAACATCTTAAAAGTGAATGTTATTTTATCTTTTCAAGTTAAAACGTCGGTTTCGATAATCGCAACATCTCTTTATATATGTTTAAGACAACCAGTTTTTCTTTTCAAGCTTTCACTATATCAAATGTTGTTCATATTATATTTATTACTCGTACTACGAAGAGTTTACATTTTATATTAAATATATTTTTCAGGTAACATTTATAAATTATCACTATCCGTTTTCTTTGCTTTCAATCCGATTAAATCGATTTTTACTATTATTAAAAATATACGTTAGAAACGTTACGTGGTTCACAAATTTAAGCTCTCATACAGTGGTAGGCAATTTGAATATTTTGCCAATTCAAAAGCAAAAGAATCTTATTTCAATTTGATTGGGTTTTTGTAACAATTAATAGGAATAGTTTTTTCATATTATTTACCAACAATAAGCTCTCTCACACAGTAAATAATATTTCCTTTTAAAAAAATACTTTTATCAAATAAGCAAACCTTAAAAAAGAAAAATCTGAAACCGTTTATATAAAGGTCTGCATTTATTAGGTCAGTAATTACTTAAATTGTTTGTCAGTCATAACTAATAAATGGTCATTAAATAATCAAAATGGTCACTAACTAATTCCACAAATGTCAGCAATTTATAGCAAATTGTCAGTTATTAAATTGAGTGGTCAGATATTTATATAATACAGTCAGTTTATCCTGGTCAGTATTGATGCCTGATCCTAAAGCAGCGTATGGATCCTGTGTATGTATCAGTATGAATCCTAGAGGTGTGTATGGATCCTGTGATCCTAAATCCTAGAGCCGGAGTGCAAAGTTATGCGGCGTATACTCTACGTTTAAAAAATAAAAGAAACTGAGCTAGAAAATTGTTTTCACTAAAAAAATATGTAAGCAAGTAATTAAACAAAGCGTTCACGTAAAATCGAAGTATCAACAATAATTTTTCGCGCCTTGACAAAAATACGCAGAAGCGCAAATAACCCCCCCAACACAGATACGCGCGCTTATCTACATACATACTCATATCTGGGACACGTTTTCAAATAAAAAGATAGTATAATATGTACATACATACTGTAAAGCCAAGTATACACAGTTCTGAAAACATTCCATCTAGTGTTTGCATTCATAAAAAGTTAGCATAAAAAATCAACAGGTAGAGAATGCAGCACTGTGTAGTTGTTACAATGACAGGCAGCTTATTGAATAATCATAGAAAGGCTGTATTTCTTTTTTAAATTACAGTTTATTTTAATAATTAAAACAGATTTTTTACAAAAACAAAATAAAAGGATACGTGAAGTATGTAGTTTTTCTTTATTAAATATTTTTTTTAGTCTTGGTTGTGGGGTACAGCTTGAGATAAAAGCCATTATATACCACTAGCATGAAAGTATATACATGATATCGTCGTCGTTCTGGAAGAAGACATTAACTAGAAAATACTAATTTTGAGTAATTGGACTTTGAAGTTTGCCAAATACTTGAAATGCCATACGATTTTCATTTTGTTTGTACAAAACTGTTTTTACCTAAAAGCTTAATTTATAAAAAATAAGTGTTTGAAATAAGGAACATTTCGGTATAACTTACACAATATGTTATTTTTTCGATTTAGTGTTTTCTTCCAGAACAGCGATGATTTTGCTGCACTATTTTGTGCGTATGATATAGTTTCATAACGGAATTATTTGCTTGAATGAGCTGCCATTTACGTAGTGAATTGCGTTATAACTAGGATATTTATGTGTAAGATGGGAAAAATTACTAAAATTAAATGCAACATCAAATAATTTAAAAAATATTTTTTGAGAAAATTCTAACAATGGATAAATTGACATTATGATTTAATTATTACTTTTGAAAAGACCTAAACGATTTTTGAAGAGAAATATGTTTAATGTTATTTATATATGTTATTTTGACATAACTATCTGACTATACACTTAATATGTTTGTCGATAGATCCACTATATGTAAAGTTGTAATTATGGTTTTTTAAAACTTTTTTTATGTCTGCATTAACTATTTGATAGTTTTTATTGTCAAGCAAGGTTATACATATTAATTTTGTTTCATTAAAGATAATTGCATTACCAATGACTAAGTTAACGTTTAAAAATAACATATTTATTAATAAATCATACACTCTATAAATGACTGTATTGATTAATTTTGATCATGGTTTGTTCCACAAAATAAATATGATCACAGTCTTCCTAGCAGTTGGAAAAAAATCTTCTATCGTACCCATGTTATTTTTACAACACAAAAGATTTTTGCAACAGCTGACTTAAGTAAATGCTGTGACTTAAAGTTTATTGGATCGAATATATTCCTAACATGGGCGTGTTGACATAAGGGTTCGTACTTACTCAAGATTGAATGTTGTGTTATACGCCACAAGTCACGTTTTGTCGCTACAACTATAGCACATGCAGTGCCGTAGTAATAATAATACTAACGAAAAAAAGGAAATCATCTCGGGTCGCAGTGTGTCAACAGTAAAGTGAAAAACAAATGGATGGTACGTGAAAAAAATGGAAACCCGTAATACTAAAAGGAATATTTCAAAAACAAGGGCATTGCATTGTGCTTGCTTTTATTTTCGGTTTTGATGTCGTTTATGTTTTGATGTGATTACGTGTTGTATGTACTCTGAAGCTGAGACTATTAATATTATAAAAAAATAATATTTCCAATTAAAAATAGATGCATGAATTAAAAAAATTTGGTTTGGCTTTATATTTAGAAGTTGAATCTTTAAAAGTAAGCTTTTTTTTGAGATTAGAGAGCGTATAATGTTTAGAAAAGGACTAATGTGTAGCTAATCACTGTCCCTATGGCCTGATATTAGAATTGGGTACGTTTGAGAGAATGTGAAAATGGCAGGTATGTACACGTGTATTTAAACACAAATTTATGAATTGACTTATCGTATTTTTGTAATGAACATTTCATAATCAAAATATGCTACTTTTTATGATATCAATCGTTTAAGTCGACAAATGAAACTCCAATATTTCTTATTGTATCGGTTATGGAATGTTATTTGCTGTTTTATTTATTATATATAATATACTTAAATATTTATTGTTATTATTAAACACAAATATTTTACACTAACTTTTAAACAAAAAAATTATATCCGAATGGTACGAAGACTGATTTAATGTCATATCATTTACATAGCAATTATGAATTGGATATTGAAGAGACTTATAGTAATGAAAATCGGATAATCAAATTGATAAGAAATGAGTGGTGGAGTAAAATTGCAATCATGCAAAATATATTTAATTACTAATTATCTGAAAAGCTCGAGTGAATTACAAAAAAATTACCATATAAATTTCATGAAATATATATGAATTATGACAAGTTGGCACAGTTACCTAGTTTTAAGATTTTCCTTATTCGATTAGAAGGTTATTTATTAAGGTCCGGGCAAGTTCATCGACAAATATTGATATTTGGTGAATTCGAAGATTTTGGTGGTGAATATTTCTAACAAATTTTTTGTTCGATTGTCTGATTTTGACATAACTGAAGTAAAATTAAAAAGATATAGCACACAAAAAACTTTTCGTTTTGGATGACTAATATATATATTTTAAATAATACACAATTCGTTTGTACTATTTCCGCATGTTTATTATCGATCTGAACCGGTTTCGCTCATCACTGGCGTTATCAGTTGATAGTTGACTGTTAACAAATTAAAACAGAATACTAAATAATGGTAAAAAAGCACCAATGGTAAGAATATTAGGTACATCGTAAATATTTGGTATATCAATATGAAGTTTCAAATTATACTATCATCAAAACAAAAATACAACTTCACAATATTAGTACGAATATCTCATATCGATTCGGAAGCCATTTTTTAAAATAGTGCCAAGTCATTTTTTTGTATAAAAGTCACATCAAAATTATTTTTTTTGAATGATTTCAATAAAATTATTGTTGTAAGAAAGCATTCAATTTTATCATATTATTGTATAGTAAAACAACTAAAAATATAATTCACCCCGCCAAATAGATAGTTCTCGATAGTTTATTTTAAGTTGCATTTACAATTTTCACAATAAATATTGTAGTGCAAAATTTATTTCATTTCTTTTGGAAAAACATTTTCGAGGCGAAAAGGTATGAAATACCGTGACCTGAAATCACACACTACATTAAATGGGAAATAAGAGAGATTTTGAAAAATGCGAGGATTACATAGAAGTATTTTAAGCGTACATATATGAAACGTCATAATATTAAAACCATTTCAGACATTTTAGTAAAGAGAAAAATCACTCACAATAAATCTCAATTTTAATAAATGCAGGAATATAGAAAAGCTTTTTTTGTTTTTTAAGGTATGTATTATGAATTTCAGTTTGATATGGGAAAAATATTTTAACACATCAACCATAGCAATTTCAAACGATAGGTTAAAGAATTTTAAATGTGTTATTTTACATAAAAATATGTCAAATTGATGTACCCTTTATAATAAAAAATGATATAATTTTTCGTTGTATTTTTGATTTTATAGATGTATGTGAAGAAATATGTTTCATTTTTAATGCAGAATTTTGCATGCATTTTAATTAGAAATAACTAAAATTCTTGTATATACGAGTGACAAAAGAAAATATTGTAAAGTAATTTATCGAATAAAGATAATAATTATTATAGCCAAGTATTAGGTAAACAATGTATCACGCCATTGTCACAACTAGACGAAATTTCGAAATAGTCATGAATTTAATAAAATTCATGTTAGTTTTTAAATCTCAAATTGTTTCTGATTATTGAACTACGACGATCAGTTATATATTATTATTTCAAACTATCTATTGATATTACTGAATATACATGGCTACTTATGATATTTAGACTTCTTCCCACCCACTTCCCAGCCAAAGCTAAAAACGGCGCGAAAAGAGAGTAATTATAACACCGCTAGTCATTTCTTTGCTTGTTATGTCCTTACCCTAAATGTAAAGAGAGGATAAGCTATTTAATTCCAACTAATTATTGAGTATATCTTTTGAGATAGTTCATTATGACAACACAATATACTCCACATTAGGGCCAGACGTTGTAGAGAACACAAAGAAATCTATACAATTTTACATAATATCCAAATAAAAGAATGATGTAATATATTATTACTTTTTATTCAATTTGAAAATAAAATATAATGTGTTTCAACATCGACCACCTTAATTAAGTGCGTTAGAAATTTTGTAATCGACTCATTTCGTATCTAAATGTTTACGTTTGCAAAATTTCCCGTAAATTTTGTTATTAAAAGCAATCTCATAGAACGATACTGGACCGAGTTCTACGTACTTCATTTTCATACAACAATATTATGTTTTCCAAATTTATACTAAAATGTATATTTGGATATAGGAAAGAGCAAAAAGTTTTACTTATACTGCTAGTTTAAATAAATACTTTTCAAATACAACTTTCGTATACTATTTCACATATAATTAACGATACAAACGTCTTTCAAAAATGTCCGCACTTTCTTACTATGTGAGAATTTTGCAATAATTTTCATCCTCATGTTTTTGAAATTGTTCATATACGTTACGCGTATCATTACCATGGTTTGATTAATATTAAATAATCAATTAAAAATAGCAGTTAGAAGAAAACCATTAATTATATCGATACACATAATATGTAAAATACTCGAATTACTTGAGATTATTTGGAAGAAAAAACCTCTTTGATGTAGAAGCGGATTTAAATATATACAATATTTGTTACTTTGAAATCTAAATTGTTAATGGTTTGATTGCAAATAAATTGAATATTTAATATAACATTGACACTTCAATTCGCAACTTCTAATTTCTCCAATTTATAATTTAAGACATCGACTGAGGGTGCTTGATGGAATTTCAATATCAAATTTGGATTATTGAGGTTTTGTACACGTCCATGTATTTTGTCACTAACGACCCGGGTTTCGCCTTTCGGCATCTTCAGGCATTCGAGCACACGAATGGATTCGAACTGACATTCGTGTGCTCGAATGCATGAAATGGACTCAAACTGACGGTTAGTTCGAGTCCATTCGTGTGCTCGAATGCCTGAAGATGCCGAAAGGCGAAACCCGGGTCGTTAGTGACAAAATACATGGGAGCGTACAAAATCTCAATAATCCAAATTTTATCCAATTTATTTGGTAAATATAAACAATGTGTTATTGATTAATAAAAAAGTGTGTCAGATACAAATACTTTAGTAACCATTGAATTGCATTCCCTCAATATTAAAAATCATTGAATACAATTTTATAGCTATTCGGATAAATATTACGCCCTGTAGAGTCAACCTAGTAAAAATTTTCTGACACTCAAATGGTAAATGGGAGTATAGATTCTTGTATAGTCTTGCCTTCTATTATAAATATTTCATTGCAAGTTATCCGCTGTAAAAAGGGTATAACTGTGCACTTATAGGACTAAAGTCCCAATGACGCGGCCGGTGAACAGACAATAATTTACCACAACACACGATATGTTTACGGGTGTGGCGGTTTCAGCTCGGCCAACACTTCCACATGTGGTAACACACTGTGGATGGAGGAAAGAGGGATTTCGCGGTGGTGGTTGAATCGGGGTAGTTCATATGAGTCCTTTGTTGTGGGAGAATATTGATTGATCAAATTTGACAACAAACTACGATTTTGAAGCTGCATTTCATATACATAACAATAATGCCACTATTACTTTTAACAGCGCCTCATTTAACTTCAAACAAAAATACACAACCTTCATGACATCAACCAAACCACGAACGCTTGCAAGTTTGTAAATTAATTAATAGTTTTGATTGAGTGGAATTAATTAGGATCAAATGTTTGTAAATATTTTAAAAATTTACTCCAACCGTTTTTTGATGACTTTAAAATTGAATTCACCAGCGTTATCTAAAAGGATTAATAATGAGAAAAGTCGTAAATGTGAACTGTTTGTCGTATTTTGGTTTATTTAAAAAAATTATTATGGAAAAAATCTAAGCTAAAAAATAAAGAAAAATAGACTTACGAAGATGTGATATTATGTTGGGTTTTGCTAAAAAATCTCCATATATTATAAATATATTAAAATTAATGATTTTGGTTTAAAAAGTTCTTATAATGATGATAATAATTTAATTTCAATTTATGACTTTTTATTTTTTTTAAGCTTGCTCCTCTTTGTCAAGTGTTGTCTATGGTTACCTTTTCTCGTATAAAATATTTATTCATTGGCCTCTGTGGTCTAGTCATTAGAGATTTTTCCTAGCGATCAGGTGGGTCTTAGTTCAAGTCCCAGCGAGATCCATGTGAAATTTAAATTTGTGATCTTGGACTTGGAGTAACTTTTAAAAAAATTCTCGTCGAGTTCCTAAAAATATTTAGCTCATTGGCAGTTAGCTGTAACGCCAGATATTTGTATTTAAAAGAAAATTTAAATCAATTTAAAATATAAAAACAATAAATTACTATGCAACGTTTTAAAACAAATGACATTTCAGTGACTATAAAGTTAAACAAAGTCGATGGATGCGAAGGAAACTAACTCACCATAATTCTAATTCGATTATAACAAGCACTTATTCGAAACAATGATTTGAATTATTTATTCACAGAGGGCCGGAAACAGTATTTCAAAATATCAAAACAGTAATTTAAATAATATTCTTACTTTAAAGCACTAATTTAAAATTCAGAATTCGTGTGGCGCTATTTATTGATCAAGTTATTTTCTCCAGTTTAATATTGTGTTGCTACCCAGAAAATATATTCTAACATAAAAATACATAATATTACTCGTCAATCTTCGAAATATCAGAATTTTATTGGACATTTTATTAAAAATATAACGGCATTTTTCATTTAGGCATCATGGAAATTATGATGAAGAAGTGTTGAAAATTGTTTTCCATGCATGAATAATACGCTGTGTACCATTTTTGCTGCTGCTATGTTCTTTGTAGGATATGAGAGAAACACGCCTCTTCTGCCAGCGGGTAGCGTTCATATATTTCACTTTAGCACGACGACTCCCCAAGTAAAGATCATATTTTTCTCTTTTCAAACAAAGTGCTTGTTTGAAACTCTCATATTCTCTATAAACAATACATTTTAAAACGGTTATAACATGAAGTTTAAGTGTAAAGTAAAACGAAAATGTAACTAATAACCATTAAATTAATATCATACTATTTCCGAAAGACTGAAAATTGTTTCACTTAAGTAATTTAAAATATTTTAATCGTCGCCAAGTACATGTCCTTCAATTCTTATGTATGTTTTCAGTTATCTTCCTGAACTTATCAGTCGTGTTAAAAGCAAATTATTTTTTGCGTAAAACACATTTAAAAAAATCAAACTAGGGATGTCAACTCGAATATTCGAATATGCAATATCCGAATGTATTTGTCCCTTTTTTAACTATTAGATATTCGTATATTTGGGAAACTATTCGAAATACTTTTTAATGTAATATTTTACAAATCGACGAAAGATCACATCACAATTTCTCCATATTTCAATCACAATAATAAATAACCTAGGTGGTGATTTTTTGCCTTCATCCAACAGATAATACTTGAGGTAATTGAATGAAGAAATTCCTTTGTAGTAAATCTGACGCAGCTGTAAATTTTAAATATTGTTATACAATGGAACGGTATTGAAATGCGTGTTTATATAGTGTTATGTTATTAATTATTCAAAGCTAATTTTTAATATTATTTTTCATACTTGAGAAATTATTCGAATTGTTTCAATTCTATCGTTCGATATTCGAATAGTTGGAATCCCGTTAGATATGTATTTATAACATATTTGTTGAATAAAAAACTCACCTACATCAAGTGTGAAATAAAGTAGCACATTAATTTTGGCTTAAAGAAAGGCGAAAAAATCAATCAGGACCGTTAGTATGTAGAAACTGGCGTCGAAAAACAAAACAGAGAAAATCTACAACAATCTAGCTAAAGTTGTGGATTCTAAGCTTGAGGGCATTTTCTTCTTTCTGTCTCTAGAGTATAATACATCGCGAAGGTTTTTTTTTATCTTCTCTCCCTACAATGCGCAAGATTATGCTATCTCATGGAGAGTCCCATCCCTTTGGGGGGTCTACAACACTTTATAGGGTAACAGACCGCGTTAGCTGCTCCCTCATATATTTGACGAATTTTAATATATTATCTCGCTGAAGCATTTATTACTCCTCAGGTTGATATTGATTCAACTGAGTATGCGAAATATTCAACATTCTTGATAATATCTATTTTTTCTCATTAATTTATGTATTTTTAACCATGTCGCGTTCCCAATGTGGAACATATAGACTCCTAATTGTGGTATGTGAAATTTCTACAAGAACTGCTCGTCACTCAGTTGCTCCACCTCTCTTTTTCGAAGAGAGTAGGGATAGGAGGATAGAGCCAAGACTGGTTAGCTTCTCGATGTCACCACGCTACGTTTTTAAGATATGGTTGGAGGTTGGAGGGAAGTTCAGATATCCGTGCCTACGAACAGAGATCCATAAATCAATTTATAGATCTGTCCGTACCGAGATTTGAACTTCTGACATCCGTAATCGACCCATTACTACGGATTAAAATGTCGTCCTTTGGACGTTAGATATACTCTTAAAAAATGTAATAATACCGACACTTTTTATATTTATAATTCCGTATCTGCATACATGACATTTTACAGAAAAGCATTTTAAAGATTCATAACGCAATCGAAAAGTAACGACTGCATGTATACTCTTCAACATTAGGTCAGTAGTGTCAGTACTACTATTTTAAATCTAGTTTTCCTTGTTGTTTGATGTGTATCCATAGAACTGAGCATATAAACAACGAAAATGCAAAGGATAAACACATATTATGCAAGTGATTATATGTAGGGAGTGTCGATATGATGTTGTAATGATGTAAGTGATCAAGCAATCATAAAATTTTCTTCGATTTTTTAAAATCATTTACATTTCAAATACCTAGTTGAAAATTTGATTTTTAAATCTCGTTTTTTGTCTTTTGATTTTTTATAGTATGAAAATGATGACTGGAGTAGAAAAAAAATTCTTAGAGAAAAAGAACTATTTTATTTATTAAATGAATAACATTCCGTAGATAAGAATCACATTTTAAATATCCATTTCTATTGTAATGTTCATAAGTCAAACAACTTCAAAAAAATCAGTTAAATATGCATCTAAGTATATGTAAAATTTTGCGCTTTATCTGAGCTCTCTAAATTGCTCAGGCTGATAACCTTCTAAAGAATTAAGCAACATGTTGTTATTTATAGGTCAGTAAAATGAAATTTCTGAATATCCTTCTACTGAATATATCGAGAAAGTACCTTATTGTTAAGCACCTGTTTATAAAATGAATAAAACCGGTGTAAAAATCAATAATATTTGATTTATGGTGAAGATTTGAATATTGCTTTTCCCTTTAACTAATTATAGGTTACCAAGTGGAATCACTAAGTCATCAATTTTTAATTTAATTTTATATTAATTATAAGTTAATTGGATATGTTTGAGTGATGAACTGGACGATCTTTATAAGCAATAAATTTTTGATTGTAGGGAATAATAAAAATGTATGAAGCTTGAGTTCAGTACCTAGTAAATCAAAAAATTCGATTTTTATCCGTGACTACTCCACGACTGATAAACACATCAATTATTTTTTGGAAAATAGTGTGATTGAATAATTTACGACTTGGAATTTTTTTTAATGTAACATAGTACTGTTTTAGCGCATTAAATGGATATTTAATTGATACATAGAGTGGGGTTTTTTCTCAAATAATGTCTGCTAAATAAAAAATTCTACGAACAGAGTAAGTTATAAATCGGTTGATTTGTATAATAACATCTTGCAATCACAAAAGATAGCCGGTGTCTTCAGTCTAAGATATAATTTATTTCATTTCCTCGCTCTTTCTCTAGCAGGAGCAAGATATAATTTAATAAAATTGATGGGGACAGGAATAAAATAAATCTATAGTATTGTTTCCTCAATTTAATAATGTTGAGACTCAATTTCGTTTGCTTAGCCGCGCATAAAGGAAATGATTGATAAATCAAGGAAAACCGCCTTGGTTTTTCATCAAATATTGCCAGTAAACAATATTAATAATAATTTTCTCGAACAACTACCTGTGAAATAACTTGTCAGGTTCTTTACACAATGAAAATTACAGAGTGGGATTAGTATTTCAAATAAAGTGTGTACTTACCATCATGTGAATCATACATGTAGATAATTTTACTCCATCCATAATATTTGACGGTGTCGACGATAGCTTGATGATATTCTGGTCTCAGACTTATTGCGTAGTCAAGATGCCCAGACGATGGGGTGAGGACCTGGAAAATATTATGGTTGATTGCTTATAAACTCTCGCTAACTGCAATTATTCAAATGATCAAACTTCAACTACATATTGCATAATAACAAACGCTGTTAGTTTGTTGTATGAAAATTACACTCTCTCCGTTTTGATCCACGGTTGTGTCATGTTTTGTTTTCGGTTTGTCTGTAGTCATATTATGAGTTCCATAATTGATTTTTAATAAAAAAAAATACAGTAAAAATACAGTTTATTTACAAAATAACAGTCATCAAACAACATTCTCCATATATAAAAATTATATTTATTTATAGAGTGTGAGATATAATATTTGCAGCCTAGCTACAAACAAAAATAACAAAATCAATAATAGTCCAGAAAAAAATGTTTCTATCTAATTTGAGTATTTTTATATCGTATATTTTTGACACTATACGAATCTAATCGAGTTATATCTGTCATTTATTTTATCAAATTTATTGTAATTTTTTAAAATGCTGACATCATTATTTAAAATTTATTCATTTGATTTTTTAACATTGTATAAGCATGGTATTAGTTCATCTCACGATGAAGAATGTCTGACGGGAAAATGACAGTAGTTTCACTAAAATACACCATCCACATGGATATCATTGCATGCTTATATTTCAAAAGATATAGAAAAAAAAACTGTACTCTCTAAAACGACATGTATTACCATACCGTTTTATGACAAACTTAAAATTATAAGAAATTTATCTTTTAAACTTATAGTTAACAGGCCAAATCACATTTAAAAACAAATTAATGCAGTATAATTATGTCAATCAAACCCTTCAATATCAGTAATACTAACATTTATTATTTTGTACATAAAAAATATTAAATTTAATTACTATAAATTACCAGACGGCAGTTCCTGCCTGTCAACATTCGCTCAATTGACTCAATGTATACAAATAGAGAGAGTGTGTGTCTCTGTATGTGTTGTGTTACAAACAGGCAGACATACAAATCATAACAAATATTATGATTAAACGTCATTATCGTGATATCTTTTTATGGCTATATCGATGCCCCTGTGCCATAGGACGATAAATCAAATATTTGAGTTAAGTTAACCATTATATTCGAACACCGCTCTTCTACAGTTCTACGGGAAACGCAGATATTTGTATATGAAAATCAGCAAAATTAAACAATTTCTCAGTTTCGTATTCATACATATGGAAATACCGTATTGTGGTAATATATTTTTGTGCATCGTGACGTTCAATAAAGAAACAAGCTTTAATCCTCCAACTATAAAATATTAGAAAAAACAAGTAATACAAATAATAAACCACCAATTTTTACTGGTCAGTTTAGATAAATAACAACTTTGATCAGCTATATCTCAAAACTACCAGTTTCTAGTTGTATCACTATGCAACTAAGCCACCGATATGTTTTATTTGATTTAACAAAACAAAAATTTCATTTTCGATAGACAGTTTTCAAATTATAAAGCAAAAGTGTGCAGTTTTATTTATTGATTAAGTAGATAGAATTAAAATCGAAGTAAATGTACTTGGGCATATCCGTAAATTGAGTAAGCTGTTGGCGCTGACCGAATATATGATTCACTCAAAATGCCTACGTCTGCATTAATCAAAACGTGTCCGCAAGAAAACATTAAATGGCATGAAAGCAGATTAAACAGATAGTTTAAAGCCAAAGGTAGGTATAGTTGGCACGGGTTCAAAACGGCCATAACTGACTGCAGCCTGTATTTTAAATTACGCTTTAATTAAAAACAATGTGGAAAATTTACTCTCTGTAGGCTAAAGAACGTTGCAGACGTTTTAAAATAATAAATCCTTTTGTCTAAACCAAAATTTATATTTATACATATATTTTTCGCCGAGAAAAGTAATTAAGTCGTATTTTATCTAGTATAATATATTTTAATACTTTATAACTGAATTTCGTGGGTTATAAAATGTTTTACTAACAAAATTAAGACAACGCTGTTTGTTCAAAAATAATTGAATAGAAAGGTTTTTCACAAAAATTAAATTAATTTATTTTATGTGATACAATTAAAAAAATATAATGAGTTCGTTTTTTACGTACAAGGTAAACAATAATCAATAGAAAATCAGTTATATTATAACCATATTTATAAAAAATCAATCTTTTATGATATTTACTGCATTTGAATCGGAATAGGAGATTATTAAAAACGTATTAATTACACCGTATTACATCGGTCGCGTCTTATGCATTAATATTTTTAAATGCTAGAAATAATAATATCATAAAAACATTACTATGGAAATGAAGGAAATTCACAATACCTACATACGTATATTTTTGACTATGTACACTCATTTGTTGGTATTACCATCAGAACCCGTTTCATATTTTTCTGAATCATGGTTATTTTTCTGAATCACAGCTGTTCTCAACTACATACTATGGATGCTTCCACCCCACTTACTAACTAACCCCGTTGCCACCCCGCACATTAATCAACACCTTCATTAGCTACATGCTTCGTCAAACGGCAAAAATACAATATTGCATTTTTGTTAGCGATTACAAGACGCACCCCGAATTCAAATACACCAAAAAAACGTAAAAAAAACACGTGTTTTTTAATCGATGTACTTCGGTAGATATACTCAAAGTGGAGAAAAATTTAGTAGCGTAAAGTTTTTATTTTGAAAATGAAATATTTACCATGACTTTTTATTGATAATATTAATAAAATATTTAACATTTTATTGTTTTTAAATGGTTCACTAATTTCTTCTTAAAATTTTCCCAATCTGCTATTTGTTAATGAATATTAAGCATCAGTAATGTCATTAAAAAAAATTCTCAGTTAATGGAGTGTTAATGATCAGTAATTTCTTTTCTTAGCTCATGAACCAACTGTTTAAATACCTTCATTTTTAAAATCCAATTTTATATAAATAGCTCTGTTATGTTGGTATTTTTATCAGTTGATAATGCTCGTGGTGAGCGAAACTGGTTCTGATCATTATAAACATGTAGAAGTAGTAAAAACAAATTGTGTTTTATTTTTTAAAATTGCCTTATTATTATCATTTTGTCTAAATTTTTTTCAATTACGTCACCAAGAATAAACAGTTACCACTTTAAAAGTGATTAATGAAACATTCATTTTCCGATCAGTTTACTATCTCTGATATACAGAAGCATTCATGTGATTTTTCAACTTTATAAAATTTGTGTAAAAAATGTCTCACTCACAAAAATAAATGACCTTTATAGCACGGTTACAATCAACATAGGAAGCATTCAAAAAAAAATGAAAGAAAACGAATGACGTCAATGAAATTTAAAACGCATTTGTGTGAAGCCTTGTAAACAAAATAATTTCTTTGACAGCTGTCATATTTATGCGTCCCTTTCTTCTTTACAAGTCGCTATGTCTCTTGTATCTGACGAAAAATGTTTTGATGTTACCTAATTCGGCTTCGCAAACGTAATATAATTTACCTAATGAATGGTTAACCTAGAAACACGGCAACAAACATCCCTTTCATATCTTAAGGGTGAAAGGTTTTCAGGCGTTGTAATAATTATTAATTAATTTTCTTGTTTACCAACCTATAATGTTACTCGGTATTGTATTTCTATTAAAATAATCACAACATACAATTTTAAAAATCAAAGTCATCTTTGTTCAAGATTTGTTTGTATTAATGAAGACAAGAAATTCATTTACTCATCCTTTTGACAACATTGGAATTTAATAAATGATTCATTTTACTTTGTAGATAAATCATTTAAAAAAAAACACTGTATTCTGTGCAATAATGATAATTATTTATTTGTGTAGTAAAAAATAATTAGATTATAATGGATAGGCTAAAGACAGTTAAAAGTAAGTGAAGTTTCACATTTCACATATTAGTATAATTCATCGAACATGTTTTTACGTTACCTTTTCAGGGAACCACGGCGTCACGAAGGGCATTTGGAAAGTATTACTGTATGAATGAAGAGTGTCGAATGAGTCGGGCGAAACCGCTCCCAGCATGGCGAAAACGCCTCGTGAAAATTGATTGCAAACTGTAAAAATAAGAAAACACATTTTAATACATTTTAAGAGATTAACAAAGATTCAATCACAGAACATTAAATGTTTTTCTCAAATTTTGAGCTATGTCTTTCTTACAAATGGTAACAATTATTGTTAAGAAGTTAATTTAGTATCTATAATATCATCATAAGAAGTAAAACTTGGTGATTTATGGTTTAGGAAAATAAAATCAATGATTTTTATGAGGATTTTTTTAAAATTTAGTGATAAAATATACTTGGTGAAAAATTAAAGAATATTTCGTCACTGTTCTGGATGAAAATACTGCATTAATATATTTATATTGAGTTAGTAACACCAAAATGCTCCTGGTTTCAAATTCTACCGCATGAAAAAACTCACTTGTTTTTATAAATTATACTTTTACTTAAAAACAGTTTTGTACAAACAAAATGAAAAATATATAGCATTTCAAACATTTGACAAACTTCAATGTCCAATTACTCAAAATAAGTATTTTTCAGTAGCTGTCTTCTTCCAGAACAACGACGATCTATACTATTCTCTAACTTAATTTCATTATTGTGTTAGCAAAGTTTAAATCAAATTTTTAAAGAATTAATTCAGAGAAGACAAAATATTCATATGTTATTTTATGTATCTGATAGATTAACAGACACTGTTAATTTACAAATATCGATAAAAAAATAATAAACAAATGTTTAAAGGCATGGGTGTGAAATTTACTCGAGAAAATCCAATGTTAATAGATATAAAACACTTCCATAAGCCTGAGAATCGACATAAAAAACGTGTAATGAGAAAAAGTGACCCAGAGGGTTGGTCAACAGCAGCGTTAATTTATCTGTCCAACACAGTCATGGCTATCGAGGGTCTCAGGTTGTAGCAAAAAACCTTTGTCGTAGGCGATAGTATTTTATAAAGTTGTTGATTAAGTAACAATACTCTATAATATGTTGTTTTTAATCAAGTTTTTGAGTTCAGCGAATGACTTTCCACACGAATGGTTTTTCTGTTTCAGAATATTCTCTCTACTTAAATTATAAAATATTGATGTATTTCAACGTTACTTATATTTCCAATTGTTCACTAGTGAGTTGACAATATTTTCCCGAATTTCATTTATTGGAAAGCATGATTAGGTTTCAACGCACTAAAATTACCAAACCTTGCTCGTAGATTTACTTTCATGTATGACTTGAAATATGTATTTTTAAAATTGTCAATGTAGATCAAAAGTAAATATCTGATAGTTATTTATTACTAGTGAGTACCCGGCATGAATTGAAATCCCACTCGAAGAAAGAAAAGGTTTGTGTTTTAATTCTGTTTATTGAAATGCTTTCGGATTAGAGGTTTGCGCGGGTCGAAATTTCATAAAATTACCCGGTCCAAGCCCGTCGTCTTCAGGCTCAGCCCAGCCCGAGGCCGAGTCTCAATATCACACTTGTTACCCGAACCATTTTTCTCAGCCAGAAAAAAGCCGCTTTTTATTTTTTAATATAGTAATTCATTTATACTTTTCAAAAAATATATATATAATTGTTTCCATATTTCCAACGATATTCATAGGACTTATGAAATAAATTATTTATGTTATGAAAACTATTGTCTTATGGCTGACTCATGGCCCGAACATAGTAAGAAATATTTTTCTTAAATTTAAATTTTGCGCACAACAACTCGTCAAAATTTGTTCGAAATCGGATGAATGGTAAAGGAATGCATAGAGGACAAACAAACGATCACTCAAATTTTCATTTTATATAATTGATTCAAATTTTCTTTCAAAAATATAATTATCTGTTATTATTACATAATGTATTTGTAATATATTGCACCCAAATGTAAACTAACAACGAAGGTTGTATGAATGTTAACCCTTCCGTATTTACGGTGTAACAATCGGCCTTTATACCTTTAAATTATCTGTGAAATAGGTAATCGAAAATTTGAATCAGAAATTGAAAATTTAGCTTTTTGTAAATAAAATAGTTTTGGATATAAATAAAAATACATTATGGTTTACGTCTTCTTTGTATAATTAATCATAATTTGAAAACTTCGTCAATTTTACCATCGAAAAATACGTAGTATAGTAACAATCTGAGATGTATACGTACCAGATGCAGCCGTTTTGTTTCAAACTGCACCACAACACGTCTCGAGCTTGTTCTGCTATGAAGAATTTCGATTCTTGCGTCTTTTGATAATTTTTTCGATAATAGTTTTATATGAATTTTAGGTTTTACTCACAAATTATGACGTAAAATAATTAGTTAATACTACATAACAATTTTCATTTTTTGAAATGGTCATGTCGTTTTATAATTGCGTTTATCTGAAAAAACCTACACGGTAACGCAAGATGAGATCCGAAGGGATTTTTTAGCATGAAAACGGGAAGGTTAATAAAGTATTCGCTAAACGAGAATTGGTTTGAAACGTTATCGCTCGACTTGAACTTTTTAACGAATTGATTCAGGTTTCATTGTAAAAATAAAATTTTACTTTTTCTCGATATCAAACTGTAAGCACACGTAAAATGTGCGATGTAGAATAGAATAGTAATATTACTGCTAATTTTCAACTTCACTTCTACATTCAAGCAATGAGCATTTATAACACTATTTTATTTCGAGATTTTTAGAAGTCACAATTCGTAGCTTTATTTTGTTTCTCTTACCGTTTAAAATGATTTCATTTTTTAACTTGGCACACAAAAACCAGCATTCACTTTGTTTTAGTAATAAAAAGGCACTTGGTAATAAAAAAATCCGCCGCTTTAAATGCAAACAGATGTTAAGACATATTTCAGCATAACAAACGGACGAACAGTGGTACCATTCGATAGAAGCAGAGGCCAACAATTTTACGATTAAAAGTGTAATATAAAATCAACACCTATTTCGAAAAAAACGAGCATGTCATGTTTTTTTCAAAACAAATTCAGTAATTAAATAATCTTTGCCTTGAATAAAATCGTAATGCAAAAATCAAACTTTTGATTTTGAATATAACTTTTCAATCTTTCAATATTTAATATTTTTCAAATTTAATAATTAACGTAATTATGCAATGGTTGTAATTTTATCAATCATGAAATACTTGCTCAAATGTTACCCCACGAAATTCATGAAGTATGTTATCAAATAAAGTATTGAAAAATCTTTATATGTATTTATAACGCATTATAAAATCTTAAAACTTTTCTTTGAAAATATATGAGTTTTTCTTTCTGATTTACGTTTATATTGGGCAATAGTGCGCCGGTGAAAAGAATAAAGTTTTACAAGATTTACTGAGGTAGATTTTATTATCGTTTCATTCATGACTGTATATGTATCGCTAAATTTTAATTCCTCATTTGTTTTTGGTAATTTTAACACACATTTAACTTAAATTTATAAACATATTAAATAAAATTCAAAAGTGACTCAAACTTTCTCTTTGATTTGTCAATAAAGTTGTTATGATTTCCCAAATTAGGCACATAACTCGTTCTGATTTTTATTCAAACTAAACATTTGTTAAGAATTTTTTTCCAAGTTCGTTCCCAATGTGAAACAAATGAACTTTTAATGGAGGTATCTCAACAGAAAGAAGCTTTCTCCGAAAACTGCTCATCTAAGCATTAGTTTTTAAGAGAGAAAGGATAGAAGAATAGAGCTAGGATAGTGGTTAGGTAATCGTTCTCGCTACGCCCCGTTTTTAGGATCTGATAAGGAGAAGGGAATTTTAGCTACGAACAAAAATCCATAAATCAATTAAAAAATTGATTATCGAAATTGTCCGTAGGCACCGTGATTTGTACCAGAGATATGCGTAACTGAAGCCAATCAGGTTGACCACTGCACCACGGACCCGTCATGAAAATAATTTGTTACTAGTTTTCTATATTCAGAATTATTTTACAAGAAACGAATCTTCATTTCAATTGCTTATAGTATGACATGAAGTATGACATTAAGTGAAATCGTAAATAAAAATATGTAATTTAATCATTAGCAAAAGTATGTCATTTAAAACTGTTCTAAGTTTATTCATAAATAATACCCAGCCATACCTGCGAACACTAATGCAGTAGAAATTTGGGTTACCTTTGCTAAAAATATGGCAGAAAATTTTGTATGTATAATTTTTCAGCCGTATTAAGATGATGTTGATTAATTACCTTGTTAATTGCAGTTAATGAAAATTTTTCGTAAATACCTTTTGCTTTGACGTCTTGTTAGCAACTCCTTCAATATTCATAAGACACCAGAAAACTTTGAAGGATAGCTTCAAAATACTTCTACCGTTCTCTTGGTCTATTTTATAAAGTGAAACCTTTTATTTTGAGCGTTGCCATCATCAAAAGTACTAATTCTGTCATCAGAAACTTCCATATTACAAAGTTAAACCTGTGAATAGTTAATTAATATTGCTTAATGAAATGATTTATATCAAGAAATTATCAGCAAAGCAAATAATTCATGATTTAATATATATACATATCATTTATATAATTTAAGACATCGACTGAGGGTGCTTGATGGAATTTCAATATCAAATTTGGATTATTGAGATTTAATCCAAATTTGATATACATATCAAATTAGAATTATTGAGATGTTGTACACTTCCATGTATTTTGTCACTAATTCTCGAAATTTTAACTCAGGTATCGGTGTGGATCCTAGACTTATAATATTTTAACTCGTAAATAATATTTGTCGTATTTGTATCTTCTATATAAACGTTAGACACTGTGTACTATCTGTCAATTCGTGCGCTAGAATGCCTAAAGATGCCGAAAGGCGAAACCCGCGTCGTTAGTGACAAAATACATGGAAGTGTACAAAATTTCAATAATTCAAATTTGATATTGAAATTCCATCGAGCACCCTCAGTCGATGTCTTAAATTATAAAATATATACATATGTTTAAACTCTTATTACATCTTAAAAAATGAAACGCAATTTATTTTGTACTGCTTCCACATTTTTATCATGCTCAAGACCGGTTTACGCTCATCACGAGCAATATTAACTGCTTGCTATTTTAGTATTTTTAAGTCGTTTTCTACATACATATTTCTTTTTAAAAATAAAACACAATTTGTTTGTACTACTTCCGCAAGTTTATAATGATCACGACCAGTTTTGTTCACTTGATAATGCTCGTTATGAGCAAAAAAAATCCTAGGATTAACAAATTCTGTTTTATTTTTAAAACATAATGCCTTTCCACCAAGAATTGACAGTTAGCACCCAAAAGTGATTAACTAGTTCTTGTTAAAATAACTCCTGCTGAGGTGCTCTTTTAGTAGACAATAAACTCAATAAAACGAGTGCATTTAATACAAAATTTCACGATTTGGGTCATGGAAAACGTTTTTTTGATAATTAGGTATTGATATTTGAATACAATTAGCGAGAATAAAACGACTCTTTCCAATGCACGTGGTCTTTCGTTGCCAACGTCCTCCGTCTCTGCTGCAATTAACGCAATAAATCCACTTGTGCGAAATCCAGCTTACGTCTCGCAGCCAAGTTGGTAGGAGATGTAGACGTGTATATTTATATATTTCTCTTTTGTAAACCACAATTCCAGCTGTAATCACATCCCAGTGCATTTCAAGCGGATGAACGCTGCACTCAGTTCGCGAAGTAATCACTTCGGAAGACCGTTATTTCGGATAAACGACCAAGAGCTTTGGATCATTCCGAGTCATTGGCGTCATTCGCGCCCTTGGCTAGGCAATCAAAACCGACTTGGATAGTAAAAGAAAATTTTTCAAAGAGCGAAGCGTACAAAATACAGCTTGATTTAATATATTACTTTTTTCTTTTCGCTCAGTACATTTTTCATTTCGAATAATAAACATTTAAAATTTTTTTTTTTTATTGACAGTTTACTGCCAAGTGTACTATTCCGAAGTTGCTGAGGGTTTAAAATTAAATTGATAAACACTACTATTTTATAAATTTGAATTGAGATTATGTACATTTCAATGTATTTTGTCACCAACGACCTGGGTTTTGCCTTTCAGCATCTCCTGGCATTCGAGCACACGAATGAACTCGAACTGAAAGAGAGTAAACAAGATAAAATACGACAAATTAATATCTCTAAGTCTAGGTACTACATTGCCACCTGGATTGATCACAAAAATGACTCCTTATCCTAGTTGGAAAAACAAACCCATTATTGGTGGAATGGAGGGTTTTAAAATGTTTACTGTTTGTCAGTTTGGGTTTATTCGTGTACCCAAATGCATAAAGATGACGAAAAGCCAAAGCCAAAATCTCAACACTGCAAATTTAACATTGAAATTTCATCAAGCACCCTCAGTCGATATCTTAAATTACTACTGTTTTCAGCTATATGGTTTTAAAATATTGCTAATTCTCTATGGAAAGGCACTATATTACCAACAATTTAAAAATAAACACATTTTGTAAATTGACTACACAATTTTATCGAATGTGCAGGATTGATGAATATTTCAACAGATTTTCTAGCATAAAATGCAATGAGTTGAAAAGTATCACAATGAGAGTAACTGATTGTGGAATTAGTATA
Source organism: Himalopsyche phryganea (assembly GCA_022494535.1). Lineage (NCBI taxonomy): Eukaryota > Metazoa > Arthropoda > Insecta > Trichoptera > Rhyacophilidae > Himalopsyche > Himalopsyche phryganea. The sequence goes on along the minus strand of JAGVSL010000019.1, from coordinate 2,918,941 downwards.
TGTGTACAGATTGTATTATTTATTGTGTGTCTATATTTTGTTTCTCATTCTTTATTGTAGTAAAAATCAAGGCTTAAAATGTGGTTTTGAACGCCATATGAACTGGATAGTTGCGATATTGACTATACTAATAACGCGAGTGCTTATTATAATATAATACCACTTTTAAATGATAACAGTCAATTCTTGGTGGAAAGGCATTATATTTTGAAAATAAAACACAATTTTTTTTAATACTTTCACATGTTCAGTGGTACAAACAAATTTTGTTTTTTTTTACAATAATAACATATACAATACCACATTTGAGTTAAGCATTAATATTGCAATACATCACACAAATTGTTTGACTTTTTTAATGAAAGCAACAGACAATTAATATTGAATTGTCAAACAAAAGAAAGTCATATAAAAATAATGCAAAACAGAAATCTCTCTAGTACAACTTTTGAAATCCAAATCCGAATGTACTTCTCTTAATTATTTTTCCGGTACATATTCGAACATCTTCAATATTGTAGGTATAGTTTGTCAGTTGTATTATTAAAACAAAATCAATTTGTTTTAAAAGGGAATTCATAATAGATTTTAAAATAAAACTGTGAGAACAAGCTTTTAATAATATCCTGAAGCGTTTTAACAGAAGGCTATGGCCCAGTGGTCCATTATGAATTACTTAAAAAAAATGCAGATTTTTTGTATATTTTAAATTCAACCGTATGGAATATAAAATTGCTCATTTACCGATTTTTTATATTTAAAAAACAGTTTTTATTAGACATTAATCAAAAAATATTCCCGGTTGTTATGATTGTACATTGTAACAAACACTTTTTTTAGATTTTTATGAAGTAGTCAAGTGAATAATTTTTGATAGTTTTAATCATATATTATGTATTAGCAGCACGTTGAGTGTATTGGCAATTGAATAATGATGATCTGAAACGTACGCTATCTTAAACGGGGCATTTCCATGATTCGATGGAATCTAATATAATTATATTATCTACAAATAATGAATTACCAAAAGGCCTGTGTATTATTGTGTAAACTGTCAATTCATAGTGGAAATGTATTATATTCAAAAAGAATATTAAATTTGATGTAAAAAAGGTGTTAACAAGATTTTCAATGCTGATTTTTTGATTGCTGCTTATTTTAATGTTTTTTCATGTTATGCATTAAAATAAAATCGGTGCATTAAATATGAAAAAAGATATTTTTTTGAATTAAATTTTCTTATTATACTATTTGAAATTGATTAGAGTTATTTAAGATATCAGACATATCAAAATGCATCTAGAAAGATCGCTGGTCTACTTTATATGCCTTTTCGGTGTGGTTAGACATGGACTCTAAAAGCGAAAGACAAAAAATGACGAAACGCAATTGAAATATGGTGTTTGAGAAAGATGCTTCGTATACAATGGACAGTCAAGCGCACAAACGCATCTATCCTGAACGAGCCCCAAATCCAAGATACAATCTCGGCCATTTATACAAGACGTCTACTCGGTTTTTCTGACCATTTCGCCAGGAAGAATACTGACAATTTGAGAGGCTCGTAGTCACAGGAAAGGTCGAAGGTAGAACGGGACGCGGATGGGTCTCAACTCTCTGGAGCGACGAAATTAAAGACGCCACAGGGCTCACCTTACCGATAGCCATCAGAGCAGCGCAGTGCAGGAGTTATTGGCAAATGATCGTCAAAGGAAATTGAGTTGTTGTGACAGGAAGAGGTCGTGACCCTCACACGAAAAAAAAGAATTTAATATACGAAAAAAAATTTTGGTATGTGAGTGATGTGACGATATCATAGACGGTTGACTGTTCTGGTTGCCATTGTTTTTTTTTATATTCTTATTTCATATACTTTATTATTATATAATATGTAAATTATGTAATATTCAAAAATACTTTGGTCATGAATAACAGACTATTGTGAACGTTTCGAGATTATACATCTTATTTTCACGAGCAAAATTATTATTCAATTTATGCATAAATTAAAAATTGTAACCAGAAAACAAACTTTTTGTTGTAAATAAGCTTCATCTGAAGCATAAATAGTACTATGGATAAAATGCAAATAATTTTCAAGTTTCTAAAACATTTTCCTGTTCATTCAAATTTACTCAGCTTGACGAGGAGACCGGTTTAAATATTTCAAAGTTTAAATTGTTAAGAAGCTTTTAATTGATTAGGAGGTCAAAAAGTTTTCCTTTAAATTTGAACAGTAAACGGTTCGCTCATTTATGAAAGTCTCAGTATGTTCTTACATTGTTTCATAGAGATTGTTATTGCTATCAAAATAATATGATATAAAATTGTTTCCAAAGAATTCTTCATGATCCAGGAATTTATTGAGTAGATTCCGAAAGATTGAAAAATATTGAGAAACATTAATTTAGTAGTAGGACTCATATTTTAAAATACTCTTCATTCGGTATTTTTCTCGATTTCTCAATCCATTTAAATCCATTTAAAAATAAATTTATGAAACCACTTTAAAGGTGATAACTTTACCGTGAATTATTTGTGGAGAGGTATTATATTTTAAATATAAAACACAATTTGCTTGTAGTACTTACACATGTTTATAATGATCAGAATCGGTTTCGCCCATCAGTTTATAATGCTCGCGGTGAAACCAGTCCTGATGATTATAAACATGTGGAAGTAGTACAAACAAATTGTGTTTTATTTTTTAAATTTATGAAAAATTTCGTAATGGTATTCAAACCCGTTCGCACCACAAACAACCACTCGACTTCGACCGTTTATATATTGTAGACACGAGTCTCTTTACACATTAAGTTGATAACCACGTTCATTCGAATGCTTTGTCATAATTAAATGCAATCTTACTAAATTACTTCCGTAAATATATATATGTATATTTTAAGCCATGCCCGTTCCCATGTCAAGCATATGAACGCTTAATTGAGGTACCTCAATGGAAGTTTTTTTTTCTACGAGAAGTGCTTGCTATTCTCTTGCTCAACCTTTATTTAGTGATCGAAGGATAGGGCCACCACATTGTAATCACATCAGGTAATCATGGGATCGTATTGAAATCGTTGATTGAAAAATCAATTAAAGAAACTATTTCTACCGGGATTTGAACAGATGAAATCCGAAGCCAACGACGTGCCACACGCAACATAAGTGTATGATCAATAAATGAGGTTTCATAATTTAGTTAAATGCAATTGTTCACATACAAAATAATACAATACCAATATATCTAATTAAATCAAATTATATGCTCATGCATTCTGCATTAGACAGCGTATAGATTCTTGTCAGAATATCAAATTACTTACCTACCTACTACAATCATTCAATGGTCCAACATTGTAGATACTGCACAGTGTTCTGTGAATTTACTATACAGTATCACTTAATAGTTTGTATTAATACCCTAATATGTACAAGCTTCTGAAACTAGATGGTAGATTAGAATCATGTCCTACTGTGAGTATTCATCTTAATCTATTTCATCCCCAAATGACATGGATAATCTCTTCCTGATTTAAGCTATTCTTGCAAGTAATATAATGATCAAACCAGTTATCGAGGAGATTGTAATAATAACCAACTGTCATTTTGTAAATGTTACAAATTATAATGAAGAAATACGGATGATTGTTTTTATCGTTAGAGAATTGTATAAAAAATGATACACAATAAAACACTTTTTTGCAAGTATCCATTGCATCCGTAAGTCACTTAAGACTTTTATTTCTGAATCATTTGTTGAAAATAATCACGGTAATATTTAAAATACCAGTTGTGTTTTGAAATTATTGTCGAGGTATTGTCGAGGATCATACATGTTATTATTAACTAATCGTTAAAGTAAATGCGTTGGAATTTTATTGATTATGCGTAATTACGTGAGCTCCTTAAAATGGTTTAAGTGAGGGTGATGAATAGATGTTTATTTAGTCATCAACGAGGTTATTACCTAGATTGTATAATTTATATTAATTTCAAATTGCTTGAGAATATGTGGCTTAAGACTTTTATTACAGAAGCTAGTGGCCGCACCCGTCATAGATGATGGTATTGAAAATGAAATACTGAATATCTAAAGTAGCTAGTACGTCGGAGCTGTGTGTGCATTGCATAGCATTTTATTTTATATACACGACGAATGTTGTGTGTACCTTTGTACCGAATAAATTATGTGCTTGTTACGGTTCCATATGTCTTAGCCCGACTATAAGACGAGATTTTATTAAAAAAAAAGACAAGAATATAGGAGGAGATGGCTTTATATTTGAGTCTGAAACAAATGAACACTAAATTCACTGCTTCGCGATGAGTGTGATGATTATATTACTTCCATCACAATATATTTAAATGAGTATTTTTTTCCCACCAGGTGGATTAAAAAATGAGGGTCGTCATATAGTCAAGCGAACACGTTATAAACTGACACAGTTGTCTTTATAATAATTTTCTTAACGGTTTTAAGAGAGCCTTTGGCTGACGGCTTGTCGTCTCTTTTTTATATTAATTTAATGATGTTGAACTGATTTAAAAGTTTTCATTGGTAGTTCTCATAACGAGTGACCGTGTTTGAATAAAAATAAGGTATACATCTAATGACGTCGTTTATTGTATATACATGTTTATGTAGTGTACTCCTATTTGTTTAATTCCGAGTAAAATTTATTATAAACTAATTATATTTCTAATTTAAGACATCGACTGAGGTTGCTTGATGGAATTTCAATATCAAATTTGAGTTATTGAGATTTTGTACACTTCCATGTATTTTGTCACTAACGACCCGGGTTTCACCTTTCGGCATCTTCAGGCATTCGTGCGCTCGAATTTAAATTAAATTATATATCTATCAGTTTTACCTTAGCTTACATGAGAATGAATAAAGTAAGTAACCAAAAATTCAAATTAAATGGATAATGCAATTATTCAGTAGATCTTCTTCATAAATGATGACTAGCACACTGAATTTTGCCACGACATGCAAACAAATATATTATTGAGAGAATAAACCCAATATGACAAAAAAGAACGGATCATTTTTGCAATACGCTAGAGATATTATATATTTTCCGGTGAAACACTTTACTTCACTTAGCAAGAAAATCAAATAAATGAATAATTTTCTATTACTAAGTCAGGAAGGCAAAGAAATTTCAATATCCCTTCACTGACACGAAATAAATGCGCATTCCTTTAACACAGTTCGTAAAATTATTAACTAATCACGACATTATTTGTAAAGGATTGGCGAATATTAGCAATGCGACGTATTTCTTGGTACAACGATTATAATTGTCAGTGTTTCAACACTAAATAAACAACCCGGATTTGTAGAATCATTTAATTTCAGTTACGCAAAACTGAATGCTTATTTCATTTATTTAATTCCTACTTTACCTGTGTGTTAATTACAATCAATTTCAATTGCATTTTTGAAATTATTTAAATAGCTCATAGTTTTATTGTTAAATTTTCACATTTGCCAAATTTGTTATTGAATATCTAGGAATCATTTTTAAATTCAACAAATTTTTTCTATTTGTAATATGGTTTAATTTTTAATTAAGAGTTCGTTAACATTTTAATTGTAAATAATTTCAATTTAATTTATTTATAATTTGTATCATCTGTAAATTATTTCCATATTTCTCGTACCAGTTGTTTTCTATTCACTCGAAATGAGCGAAACTAGGTGTAGTCTTTATAAAACTTTTGTGTATAAATTTTTTTTTTTAAATAATTCATCAATACTTTATCACGAATAACTATTCGTACTTTTTCTCAAAACTCAGGTTGATTGTTATACAGGTAGAAACATGAAAGGGTTAGAATACAAAAAAATATTTCTGTCAAATTTTATTGTACAGTGAAAAAAAAATGTTTCATTGTATATCTCACACTTGTTAGAAGAATAGTTTATTATTAGTAGTTAATGCATAAAAAAAATATTTTTTCATCATTTTTGAAAGTCGTTAAGTAAATTAACTGATCAAAATCAGTTCATTTAAAATTTTTACCATTTAAACTATTACATCAAAATGCTCAAAAAACGGAGTGTGTTAAATGAGATATCAAGAATATTTTAATTAAAATGTAATATATTATTTTTAGTTTCAATTTGTGAGTGCGTTTACTTTTAATGAAAATCTGTGAGACTGAATTCGGGTAATAAATTCAATGCAAAATTCGTATCAGTTGTTGCCAGTGGAGTAAAATGATATTGGTATTAATAATTCGGGTCTCAGATTCCGGGGTTAAGGCCGTGCTTCCGAGAAGGGTACGTTTTACGCCTTTACGGCATTTTGTGAGCATATTATCCACCTAGCACGAATTCGATAATGACCCAACTCGATCATCACCAAGTCTCGCCATGGGCACTGAGTCTGAAAGGACCCTAACTGGGCCGCGGTTTAAGGCCGGACTTATACCTTGGTAACAATCACCTTAGATTTGTTTGTTATATTATAATTCAAGGGTTAGGGCTTTACAGACTTTGCCCGTTAATAGATTTTGTAATTATTCAAATTTGTGAGTTTCAATGTATAACCTATACGTTTTTAATTATAGCTGACCAAAATATAAGCTTTAAGCGTACTTTGAATATTTTTTTAAAATTTAAGAATCATCACCGTTATCAATAAGCATTTAATCACTGCAAAAAAGGTCATCTCCTATAGTCACATCGTTTTTTCCAGTAATTCCAGCAGTCAGTTGCCAAATTCCAGTAGAAAATGATCCTTAAATGATTGTCGTTAACTCTGTTGACGTATCATTGGTCCAAATCCCGGAACGAAAACTACTATGAACTGATTTTTCAATTAGTAATATTTATGGGTTTGTATCCAAAGCCACCGATATCATAGCTAAAAACGGAGAGAAAGAGAGCGACAAGCTAACTACTATGTACTCCTGTCCAACCTACGTGCTTATTTCTTACCCTATCCGAATAGAACGTTTACGCGTCTAGTTTCGATTCAATTTTCATAAAAAAATGTTTAGACGTTCCATTAGGCGCTCATATGCTCCACATTAGAAGTGGGTAAGGTTTTTCTTTCCAAATAAGATGAATAAAAAATAAATATTTCAAGATTTTGAATTAATATACAACCAAATTGTTTTCAATATTTTTTTACGATGAAAATAACTATCGTATTATTTTTAAGAAGTATCTGATTAATTTACGCTTAGTCTATATCATGTATTTTTATTTAATCTGAGTAAATAAAAACGAAAAAAATATTTATGTTTATCGTATTTTGATATCTCTCGTACGTAGAATTTTGAATACAAAGCTATTCATGATGTATTTTAAAAAATAAGGATATATAAAAATACTTTAAGCTTTACATGAAAAAAAATATATAATAAAGAGGAAATACCAAGAAAAATATTATAATAAACAACATGAAAATAAATAGCCTTGGATTGCGTAAAGTACCAAGAGTATGTGTGTGAATGATAGGAATAATATATTGTATATATTACAATTAACTAGCCATAAAGTTTAATTACCCATCACAACAGACACTTGGAACGTAATGTGAAAAGTCAGACATATCATTTTTATTTATTTTAATAGTTTAATGTACCATTTTAATTTTTCGGTTGAAACTTTGAGAGATAAGAGCATTGGAAGGAGGTTTTACAGTCTTTTTCTTCTCATGGTAGCACCTTAAATGTTATGGTAAGCAATTTTGTAGTGTGCCTCTTTTAACTAGACCAGATGTATTCGATTACCAACGTCATTGAAGTTATAAAGCTAGCTGAGGCTTAGTGTACAAGTGTATCTATGTCTAGCTATTCTTCTGCTACCTTCGTTATGTATCCTAGTAAGATGTCTGAGATCATAATATATTTCTTATTACGGCAAATGAAGCCGTATTCTGAAGATTTTTTTGAATTTGATTAAGAATCTTTTCAGAAGGGAATAGGGATATGGGTTAACTAATCACATTTTTAGAATTGGATGAGTGGGTAGGAGAGATTTTTTCAGACATTACAAATATCCATGCGTTTGAACAGAAATTCATAAATTGATTGAAAAATCAATTTATAACATATGCTCTACATTAGGAGTGGACATGGTAAAAAAAAATTGGCGACTTTTTAATCAAAATTAAAAAACTTCCAGACTTCCAATAGTATTTTCCTTTAATATGTTGGTTTCAGGTATAATATGTTACATTATATGTTTTTTGTAGTATCTGATTTAATTTAAGACGGGAATTAAGAATTTAAGACTGAGGGTGTTTGATGGTATTTCAATATCAAATTTTGGAAATCAATAGAGCCCAATTAAATTCCTTGCCAATTCTGAACGAACAGCTGAACCTTCCAAACTCCCCGCTGTTGTATCCTATACGTTGAAACACCTAACAGATGTCACTAAATGTGGAATGATTGTATATATTTATACTTTCGTCGAATTACATCCCGTCGAAACTCACAATGCTATTATAATTGTAAAATCACTGATAATTCTAATAGTAGTTGGAAAGCGGCAATTCACCACTCTGTTAATGCGTTGTTTACAAAATAAGGATTAAGGCGATTCTCGAAATGTTAACTCAGGTATCAGTGTGGATCCTAGACGTATAATATTTTATCTCGTAAATAATATTTGTCATATTTGTATCTTCTATATAAACGTTAGACACTGTTTACTGTCTGTCAGTTTGAGTCCATTTGTGCGCTCGAATGCCTGAAGATGCCGAAAGGCGAAACCCGGGTCGTTAGTGACAAAATACATGGAAGTGTACAAAATCTCAATAATCCAAATTAGTATCTGATTGTTGTTCATAAGAAACCCAGGGCTATATTTCTTTCATATACATTCTTTCATATATATCTTTCATATGCATCGATTCTGATTATGGTATCCTTATATAGGCTGCTATTATTTTTGATGATTGAAGTCAAAGCAATTTATTTTTAAAGATGTGTTTATTTCAAGTCGATTGAAAAATAGTGCTTTATTATAATAACCGAGTTACTACATTGTATTAGAGCAGGTGTCTCCAAAATATGACCCGCTGGTCAATACCAGCCCGCGAACACCACCAATCTGTCCCTCGGTAGCTTGCCACATGCTCGGTATCCAGCCCGCCACAGTTTTTTCACACAACTAAGTAGTGTCGAAAGCGGAAAAAAGCCACGATTAAATTTATGCGACTAATTAACCAAATTTTTTGTCGAGGGAACTTAACATGAGTGTATAAATTAGGCAGAAGCTGTTTTTCTCCTTGTTGGCTATCGGCTATCTCCGCCGCAATGAAATGTCTTTGACACTTGCCCGTAAGTACCAACCGAAATTTGAACGTAATTCAAAACAACATTATGTTGGTATGATGAGCAAGCTAGGTCTTGGCTCTTAGGCTAAAAAGTTTGGAGACCACTGTATTAGTTTATTAACCCACGTAAAAATAGTATCATTTCTTTTACACTCAATATTACAACTCCTGATATTGTTATTCGGATAACTACATCAGTAACACTTTTAGGGTCACAATACGTTGCATAAAAACAAGAATTTATTAATACATCCAACTATTCGGGAACATAATATTTGATATGTTTGCATGGCTAAATTAGTATCAAATATAAGGTTTGGATCATAGGTAATCTTTCAAGGAAAGTTATAATAAAATTGTATTGACAAAAAGTTATTGGCATTGCATTGTCACATTTAGTCAACGTTTATTAGCATTGCTCGATAAAGTATTGAAAATATCGAAAGTTTATTATTTGTTTTATTTGAAATGATACAATATCATTAAAAGTGCTGGTAATTAGTTTTTTCATTTAAAAAATGAATAGAATATAGCCAAACTGGTTTATTAAATGCACCTTCTGAGTTATTCTAGACAACGAATTGATATTCAAAAATGTCATTGTGGACTTATCACATTTTTAAAGTAAATTCTATAACATACATACCTATTTAACGACAGAGCCAACTGGCGTACTCTGTATTATATCGAGAAATTGCTTAAAACAACTTCAAAAGAACTTTGTTTTACAGAAGATTTCACGTTTCCAAATTGTATTAAAAAAAACAAACATACTGTGTTTTAAATTTTAAAAATAATGTCTTTCAACCTAAAATTAACAGTTAACACCTAAAAAGTGATTTCGAAATTGTGTTGCTAACCAACTTCTGCCATTAGAGTTACGATATGTTTCTCATCAGTTGAAATCAATTGTAATGATCGTGATGCGCAAAACCGGTCTTGCATTAAGTAAAACAAAATGTATTATGTTTTTATTAATATGAATTAAGTTTTTGTACAGACAAAACTGTCTGCACAAAAACATTCGGCGTGTTGAAACTTCCACTAGTAAAGCCAATGGCGAAAAATGTAGAGCTCCCAGAATTTTGATTAATTTCGTATCTGACGTGATTTGATAGCAAGTGAAGTAGCAATTAAATCACAGTCGCATTGTTGTAGGCCATCACCTCGGCATAAAACCGGCCTAAGAGTTGTGAACGGGGCGTGGGGTGCTTACATCGCTTCCTCTGGGTAAATGAACACCCAGAACGTGACGGAAATAAACTCCTCGCGATGTTTCCACCTCTGCCTCCAGCTTTCTTATTACCCCACTCTTTAAGGTACCCAGCCCCTCCTGAGGTACTTTATAAGACAAAGGCAGTTACGTATCCAGGGTACGCCGGCTGACCCTAATGCTCGGATACACTATCAGACGTTATTGTAAACTTTCATGGAATATAAACATTATAATAGATCCCGAGTTTAAATTATTATTATCAGAAAGTAAATAATTTTACAGGATGATAAATATTACGATCATACACCAATTTAGCAACGAAATTTGTGTATTATCTGACAGTTCATAATTTTTTTTTCCATTTTTTCTCAAACGTGTATTATTATTTTATTACTTTTATGTACTATCAGTATGATATTTGTGAAATCCTTAGAGTTTTGACGTCAGCTATAATGACATGTACTGAGCTTTTATTTTTACAATAAACAGTAAATAATATTGAAAACACATGAAAAAACAAAATACAATTTTATAATTTAAGAAATCGACTGAGGGTGCTTGATGGAATTACAATTTCAAATTTGGATTATTGAGATTTTGTACACTTCCATGTATTTTGTCACTAACGACCCGGGTTTCACCTTTCGGCATCTTCAGGCGTTCGAGCAAACGTCAGTTCGAGTCCATTCGTGTGCTCAAACGCCTGAAGATGCCGAAAGGCGAAACCCGGGTCGTTAGTGACAAAATACATGAGGAATTATTAACATAAATTAGCATCAATTTTTAACGTATTTATGAAATGTGATCAAATTTGAATCGAGATAAGCACACAATACATTTTTAGTCTGGTCAATGATTTTTGTCTGCCAAGAGTTTTGTTGTGAGCTTGTTTTTGTATCAAAATGTAGATATTTTAGATAAATTTCACTTAATAAACCATTCCAAGAAGTAAATTTGAATATCGGAAAAATGGTCATAAAGCTACAATATTTTTTTCTGAAATCAAACGAAATCTCATAAAATAAGGCGCGGTATTCTGAATTTATTTTCAGTCAGATTTTATAAAAAAAATGAATTATGAGTTGATAAACGGTATTTTATGACTCATATTTAAATAATTTTTATAATTTAATACCTATTTCGAATGTGAAAGCACGATTTTTCTTAATAAAATATACTTCATCAAAAATATTTAAGGTGTTTAGTCTTTAGATAAAATACGGTGACAATAATCTTGATTTGGTCCTGCATAATCCTTGCTTTTGGGCGTTTCTCAGTAGTGGGAAGTCATGCAGAATCGCCATTTACTGTAAATTAGCCGGTTTGAAAAATTGCCCTTTGGCGGGGCAAGGCTCCTCGCAGTTATATAGTAATCCCCCTCTCTCTTACCAAATAATCTAGCGTGTAGATTGACGATGGCTTTGAAATTATTACTAATTTAAATTACTACTAATCCTTATTTATAATAATCAAACAAATATATATTTGATAATCTGTTAGTTATTCGGGCAATGAATTGCTATAACTCTTGGTATTATATTTGTGATTTCCTAGAATATGAATAATTCAAGTCTTATAACGAGTTAGTTTTTCATAATAATTTAGATGTTATTGTACTTATACCATTCTTCTACATTGAAACATATTTAACCTTCCCGTTTTCGTGCTAAAAAAACCTTCAGATCTCATGCAGTCACATTGCGTTACCGTGTGGGTTTTGTCATATAAACGCATTTGTAAAGCGAAATGACAATTTCAAAAATTGAAATATGGGTTTGTGTATTATAAAATAACTATTTTTCGTGATATTTTGCGTGTAAAATGTGGAATACGTATCAAACTATGCGAAATTATCGAATGACGCAAGAATCGAAATTCTTCATAGAATAACAGGCTCGAGACGTGTTTCAGTGCCGTTTGAAATAAACCAGTTTCATATGGTACGGTCATACATCTAGGATCATTAGCATACTATACTTATTGTTACTATACTATAATGTTGTTTGTATGACTTATTTCAGAGATAATTTAAAGGTTTAAAGGCCAAATTAACGCATTGCAACACCATGAGTACGGTAGGGTTAAAAAAATGGAAATTTAGCTTATTACGTAATGGAATTACAATGGTAATTAATTAAACGTTCTACTATATGGATCAAATTATTTTTTATGATTACTAAATAAGTAAATTTATTATTTATTTAAAGAAATACTTATTAAGTATTCGATAATGAATGATTTATATGCTTTGAAAATTATAATAAATGTTTTATAAAATATCTTCGTATTGAATAACAACTAACTGCTTTCTTCATTAAATTAGAATACGTAATCGACATTTCCCCCCGTGAGATGTCTTTGATATGGCCATAAACAATGATCACGCTGTGTCAGATGCTGATTTTTTTATCACGTTTCTCTTACATTAAATGACTAAGTGAGTGAGGATGAGAGGAAAAAAATGCCGACAGAGGTTCTGATAGCAAGATTGATGTTGAGGCTTGAGGGATTCTCTCTCAAATGGCAAAGCTTTCCTTGGTTAAATATTCTACCCGCGTTGTATGATTTTGATATGGAAACATTTTAGGATGAAGACTAGGTAGTCAACCTTTCTCAAGACTTACTTCCTACTCTATATTTGTACTGAATTCATAATGTATTGTCACAGTACATTATTTAAATTTACGTTCAGGAAAACTAGACTTAAATAAAATTTTATTCGTGGTAACATTAAAAATAATAAAATTAAACATCTAAAATATGCTTATTTTAACAGTAAAAATGACTAATTTTACTCACATATTGATAATTAAATATGATTGTTTTAAGGAGAAATTTCACATGTCAACAATAGTAATTCAATGAATTATTTTCCAATTACTATAGCGCCTGATCAATTTATAAATGTAATTAAAAGAAGTAACGAGCGTTGTGTCGATGCAGACGACGGACTTGGACTGAATCACAATGAAAAGTAATAAAAACATATCCCCGAAAGATGGTCACTATATAATTATCGTTATTAATTTATTTGTTTTATTTGCTAAAATACGTAAACAATATAATGTTTTGTTGTTTTTTTTTAAAGCATATTAATTATGATTCTATTTTAAATATCAGTCAGAAAAAATTGTAGAAAACGAACATTTCAAAAATCAGTATACAATCGTTATATTCAATAAATCGAAAATGTAACTAACAACAAACTCTAGTCTCGGCGTAAAGCAGTTAAAAACATATATAAAAAACAGGTGTCAACTCTCTGCTAGACAGGCTTAAAAACTTCCATGAAAAAGAATGCAAAAGTCCAAACAAATACTGTAGGAATACGCTAATAAAACCTACCATATTCTCTTAAATTTGGCAAATTTTCATAAGATTCATAATCAATCAAAATTGACAACAAAAATTTGGCTGGATGTAACGAGTATGTATAGAGGCATCCAATCCCAGACCCTTTTTATGATCCCGGGATTTCAGGTTTTAGAATTTCTCAATATCAGGATCCCGGAATCCCGGGTTTAGTCATTAAGCGTAATTTCGAGTACATTCAAAATTTAATCTGTCAAATATTTAATTTTTTTTTGGTATCTGAATGGCGTTTTTATTGATTGGGAATCAGAGTCATTTACAAAAAGTGAGAATCAAAAAAAAAGATGTTGATCTAAGTGGTTCTATATTTTTATTGCATTATTAATTGTATGTATTACACGATAAGTAACCAATATCTGTTGTAAGGTTTTTTTTAAATATTTCTACACACCAATCGATATAAGCTCCCCCACAGTATAAACAAAATGAAAACTTCCTCCTACAACCGCTCAATACCATCAAGTGCCTGCTTTCATTTTTCAAGAAACGTACTATATTTTAATTTTATAGGCGAATAACAAATGAGCACCTATTATACCGCTGGGGTTTGACTGTTTAAAATTCTAAGAAGTGTTTTAAGAAATGTTCTTACCTACTTAAAAATTCTTTTCAGCGAAGAAAATAATATCACATTTATATTATAGCTGACTTCTTACTAAACAAAAACACGTATCATCTCCTTTGCATTTAACATAATATATAAGAATGTTTTCCATTATTTTGAAAATTACTATTAAAGGTTTAATCCACCACTTGGAACGTTAGTCAGATGTGCCATTTAAATTGTATACATCTACCATATCGACAAACTAGATTGTCATTAAAATAACATTTAAAATCACGAAGCAGATATCTTTATTTTGAGAATAATTCTCTTACTTAATTGTCACAATATTCTTCTCTTAAATGTGGAGTATATGGCCACCACACGGCGCCTCCATGATTCCCTGACACCAAACAAACGCTTTGCTTCATGCTTACATCATGCGGATAGTACCCGATGGTCTTCCGGGACGTTGAAATCCTTGATTGAGGCTATCCGGAGGCATCCGCAGCAAGGAACCCAGTGAGTTCCAACGTTTATCCATGACCTCTGATGTAACAGGGTACTGCCTAGTTACGTTACCTAATCTACTACTTCCTCACGAAGTCCAACCAACTTACCCCTAATATCCAACGAAATCATCTATTCTCGAAACTCAGTATAAGGTATTTCTTAGTTTTATCTTTCTCAATATACAAACTTTATATTTTTTTCAAACCGTTTCTCAGTAAATTATAGTAAATGTGAACATACATCGAGTATCTTAAGCCATAACGTAAACAAAAACTTGTTAGAAACCTTTCACAGAGGGAGTTCGTAAAGAAAGATTACGTTATTATAAAAACAGTCAACCGCTCGCTCTGCGACCCATTTCAGGTGTCCGTAATGTAGCGTGGGTTGCATCACATATACGCTGATTTCTTTAGATACACCAATAAAAATATACATGACAATGTATATGTGAAAAAGGAAAGAATTGTAACCGATATCACTTGACCATGGTCGTCTACTATGGTAATAGAATAATTACAATTGTCTAGATTGGTTGTTTAAAGCGTATAATCTATTGTGAAATCAAATATAACATCTCAATAAAGTTTTAATATGGTATTTTAATCAAAATAATTTCTTATGCAGAAGTAGGCCACATCAAAGATTTTTTTACATGTGCTACTAAAACCTGAAATTTTGAAATAAATATATTATTTTTATAAAAAATACTGACGTTTAAAGGACAATGAGATTGCAAATTGAATAAAGTATATATTTTTTAATGAGTGATAAGATCTGCACCTCAAAAGTATAGTTATAAACCAATAAAAATGTTTTTTTTTTTAAAAGGAAATACCAGAACAAATGCATAAACTAAAAATATACAAAAGGTTTTTTTTGTTTTGTTTTTTTTTCACTGGAATTATTGTCATGATCAATTTGTAAGAATTTTGAGTTTTTCACCAATTTGAAGCTATCAGTATTAATGGCACTTTTGTGTCACTCCTTAAGCTTTTTTTTTGATTAATCACTCTTTTTAATTTTTTTACAATAGAAGTCTGAAAAGACGATGACATAAAAGAAATACAATTTGAAAGGAGTAACATGATTACACTGAAGCTGGCAACATTCATTGAACACGTATTAAGCAATATTAAATGCGGGCAAAAAACAAAAGAGGTAGGTCGATACAATAAATATCGAATTTAAAGTTTTCTGTTATTGTATCAGAAATATTTAGCTTTTTTACTTTAAAAAAATTCTGTATCCCTGTTTGTCGAGAATTTAATTTATTTACACTAAAATTTAATGTTTAGTATTTTAAGTGAAACATTTTAAAACTGCAATAGATTTTTTTACATACGACATAAATAATTATATTGTCTATTTGAAAAACGCAATGTCTTTAAAGCTACTTTCATCGAATTACAATATTATTTCAGAAATAGAGATGCTTTTTTAAAAAATTATCACTAAATACATCGAAAATAAAAAAAAATGAGTAGATTTTCGTTTATAAAATATTTAAACACTTAATACATACTCGCATTTATTTTGTTTAATTTGTTGGTTTTATCTATTATATCGAAGGAAAGTTATTGTTATAAAAAATCACGAAACAGTTTTCAAAGTGTAGGAACGTTATAACCTCAAAAGTAATTCAAATAAAAACACTTTTAGCATAAAATGCGTGAGCGCTTTCACGTTAATAAAATTGTAATATCGGTTCTAAACATGATAAAAAATTCAATAAAGATCTCCTACGTCACATTATAAACATATTTTGGTGAATCTCAAATATCCTTGATATAAAATATATTTAAATGTAAATTGCTATCTATTCATTTTTTCGCTTATAGAATCTATACAAGTCGTAGAGCGGAATAAATTTTGATAGACAGTGCATAAAAGGAAGCTTTTCTATACAGAAATCATTTCTATTGTAGTAATCGTATGGACCCTTTTGTATTCACGACGTTTTGTATTCAGATTTCATTTCATTGCGAACTTTGTGTCCCCTGCTCCTTTTTACATTTACATCAGAGTCGGACTGGTATAAAAAAGCCGCCTCAGTCCTAATGAGAAAGCGAATACCACCAGTTGAAAATATTTTCAACCGAGAATAAAATATTGGACAAAATGATTTTTTAACCAAAATAATACTTTTCTATCTTCCGCTATTATCAATACAAGCAGCAACTTACTCATTCCTTTCAAGATATTTTTAGAAAGTTCTTGATAACGAATGAAAAAATTTCAAAATTTTTAGATGAGTTTTAATATATTTCTCAGTAAAGTAATATTTCGAAAAGATGGAAGTTTTTACTTATTGAAAAATCACATTTTTCAATTTACACGTAATATTAATACCCGCGCGCCTCTATATTATGATCTCTACTAGAAAGCAGAAAAAATATATTTATATGATTGTCTGTCTCTATTGCTGTCACAAGAATTCGTCCAAAACGATGTAAAGTAGCGATGTGAAACTTGCGCATGTTATTCTGGCTGACATTTCTAGGTCAACTGTGCTATTTTCAATTTTAACATTATTATTAATTGAGTGACGATAATTTGTGGGTGTTGCATTAAGATGCAGTCAATTGTGATAATTTAAATTTTTTACGTGAATATTAATTGATGAACTATTTTATGAGTGTTCTACGAGGCACGGTCCACCATGAAATTTTCAATTTTTGACTTCAAATTATTATGAATCGGTTGAATTTATTTTGTAGATGTTATGTCCAGGATGATATTTTAAAGTTTTACAGTGATACAGGTATTTTCTGTTATATAGTATAGATGTAAGGTGGATAATATTATAACATACATTATACATTAAGATGAATAATAATTTTCAATTTTATTCATTTACAAATTGTACATTTAAGAGCCATTTCTCAACTATGTATGAACGGTTTAATCTTTTCAAATAGTAAGGATAATAAAACACAAAATTTAAAAAATAATCTAAACATACAAATAAATATTTAAAGGTTTCCAGTTATAGTAAAAATTGCTAAAGTATAATCTTCACAAAAATTCATTATTAATCTTCAAAAAATTTATCTAAATAATTTAGTATTCTACCGTATTGGGCAAATATTTGATTAATTATTTTGTTACTTATATAAGTATTTCAGTTTAGTATTAATTTATAATTATTGACTCTTAGCCGGTCCTGTAGTCCAGTAATAACGCTTCAGAGATTTTCTTCAACTCGATTGCCCGGTCAAGGGTTCGAATCTCCAAATGAAGACATTGATGTATTGATTTTTTAATCGATTTATGTTTTGAAAATTATGTATGTTTTCATACCTTACTCCCCACCCTATTTGATATTGAAAACGGTAAGTACTTTTGTAATCTCATCTTTTTTTTACCTACTCTGAAAAGAGATGTTGACTGAATGTCTTGAATCCAGTTTTTGTTAAAACAAAGCCTGTTGAAATGTTTCTTATAAGACCATAAACAGTTAGAGAGAACGTTGCTAGCCTTCCGGTTTAATGAATAAGTTAAACATGATCAAATTACTGATTTCTTTTTTTAATCGGTTTACTACTATCATTTATACATGTGTCTTTTTGTTGTATCGTATCTAACTATCATTGGACATTGCCTGACTAAATATTATTAAAAGAGTTTTTTCTTCAGCAATATTAGTAAATTATGTATTAGTATCTGAATAGATTCAATTAGAATCAAACATAATCAGAAGATATTATCTATCAGTTGTAATAGTATGAATTTAGTAGTATTTATACATGATTAAAGTAAAAAACAACAACTTCCGTTAACATTATATTGGTTTACACGTGTCCATTCGTTTGTAACGTAATATAAATATGATCGTTGGCGTAAGTTTCAGGTGAATTTTAAAAGTATTCTTTTATACAATTTCACCATAATTTCCTCAAATAAGTGTAATCAGATAGGGCAGAACCTCTATGGACTGGACACTACATATTTACAGTAAGAAATTGCAAACTGTTGCATTTAAAGTTGATGCTAAGTTACATAGTCATGCTAAGTTCATATATCAAGAATAGTTATTGTCATTTTCTGATAATAAGCGAAATAGTGAGTCGGGGGAAAGTATCCAATTCAAGAGCTCGCGAGTATAAATTGGACTCCATGAACAGAATAATCACATAGCAATTGACATATATACCAATATATATACACGTGTAGGACCACCATTGCAATAAAATATTATTAATATAGCATTTTACACGTTGCGACTTATACGAAAGGTTTAATTTTATCTCGCAAATACTTTCTTCGTCAACAATCTGGCTCGTACTTAGCGGTGACGACTCAATTTAATAATCTCCAGAATTGACATTTATTTGTAAAACGTATTATATAATAAACACTTGCGTTATTAGTTTAGTCAATATCGCAACTATCCTGTTCATGCGGCCTCTAATTCATGATGGTTTTCCCTCACATACATCTTTTTATAACAAAATAAATAATTGTTTTCCAAGCAATATATTTTACTACGAGTTGAGCTATAAGCACATTTTAATCAACTCTATAGTCATATGTTTTAAAATAGAAAATGTCAACTAAGTTCAATATTCCCTCCCGTGCACTCATCCCGGGTTGGCACGCACTACAATACAAACTATTAAAATATTTTTTTATAGAAATACACTTATCTATTCAAAATTATTGCAGTTGTAATAAATCATTAATTTAATTGAAAATTAAAATCTATATTAAATATTTGTTTTTTTTTTAATATAAATAGTTGCCTAATACTGTACATGAATAAATAATAGTGTATACTTTAATTTATTTAAAGCAAAACAAAAAACAGGAACAACAAACTAATTTGCATAACAATGTGACATATCGATGTTGACGGAAGTATTAAAATTATACCGCGTATTAGTTGGTTTGGCCTGTTAAACCTGTCTTGTCAGAGAGAACACTAAATATATGGCTCAATTTCGTTTGCTTATTAAGATTTCGGTGTGAAATATAAATTTTACTCAGCCATGAAATGAAGTATTTAGCTTCCCCGTGGAATATTTCAAGAGTATTTTGGTATGTAACAAGATATTTTCACAAAGCTCGCTTAGGCTCTGTTTTCATATCGGTTATGGATATAAGAGAGAGCTTAAGAAACTAGCTTTGTCCCAAATTCTCTACGGCACATTGCCGAGAAATAGAAAAAAAAAAAATAGCTTGATCCTTAATAAGATTTTTACACAAACTTAATAATTAAGAAAGCACAGTGCATTTATCAATAAAATAATTCAGCATATACTTAATATTTGAGATTTTGGATACGGGTGCTTGTGCCTATCCTGATTTCGAGTGAAAAAATTAAACCGAAATCATCATTGGGTTTATCTTTTGTGTACTAAGAATAAGTTAGTCTGAGTAAAAAAGACATTAATTATATTGTATTGCTTTAATAGGCATTTGCTTAGTAGAACTCTATTGTATAAACGTAGGACTATTTTATTTTTGCATTATAATTTTATTTCGTATTATTAAAAAAATCAATGTTTATTGAAAATTAATCTTATTTTAAAAATGTTAGTTTCCTGTGTTTCTTCTAAAATATTTTCTTTTTTTTTTAATAAGTACACATTGTGCTTATCTTTTATAAATGGGTTTAGTTATGTTTCTATGGTACTGGATAAAACTCAAATTCACGGGTCGCACCATTAGCAGGTGGATATAGGTAAGCTTCCGTCCAGAGTAGACGCTTATTGCTGTTCCGAGTAAACGGCTGCAAGATTTCACGCGGGCAGTTCATCTCGGCGATTGGCCGTCCCGAATAGGTGCTTTGCTGTCGCCGAGATGGGCGCTCTGCACTCCTTGAAGCTGCTATTGCCCGGGGTGTAGTTTCGATATAAAGTTGCCACCATGAATCGGAAGCGCTTTTTCACATCGACTAATTTTAGGGGGTTGCTAGGTAACTGGCACACCGGTGTGTTCACCGCAAGACCAACACTACAAGTGTTGATATTTGAAACATGTTAATATAAATTTTCTTTTTCAAGACATATCACTTTAAATATAATCTGAATTGTTCTTGATATTATCTGATTGTATGTTATATCATCCATTTATTTTATAATTTAAACAACATGAATGATCGTTAAGTATTCATATATTGTGATGGTAGTTAATTTAACGCTGTTCTGTAAAATTGGTTAAAGTAACAACAAATTTATTTGACGTTTTAAAATAAGTAAAAATTAACATTTTTTTACAAATTTCACTTAGATATCTTTAATTTACTGTTACTAGTAGTAGTGAAAATATATATTTAAATATTAAATTTATTAAACATCTCAGAATTAAACCTAAAATGAACTTTTATTTTTCTTTGAAAAACGGAAAAAGACGAGATAATTGATCTGATTACTAATATTTTTGTTGTGAAAAATATTTTTATTAATTAAAAAAATTTTCACAGTTAAATTATATCAAATCACATATCGATAATGTTATAACTCCGTAAGTGACTATTTACAAATTTTACAGGAGGCTAAAAGAAAAATAATATGTACGTTAATATGTATATACATTAGGCCATCGATATTATGTTCTTAATATATTTAAAATATATAACGCATCACACAATACTGTGGTTATTAAAGATGCGCAGACAGAGAGATGGGGATTGTGCGTGTGTGTAAGTGTCAGCGAATGTTGACATGTGGAATTTCCACCTGGTATATAAGATTTCTTGTTTGTACATATTTATTGAACGCCCTTTTTAAACTATATTTGCAATTCATTTGGAGTATGTTAATTTTTAGTGAAGCATTTCAAAAGACGGTGCTTAGCATGAACTGCTTGTTAATCAGGGACTCAACCTCTTTTTTAAGACTAAAAGGATTTCGTTATGAATTAGTTAATTAATCTTTAACGCCCCAAGACTTTCAGTTTCACGGTTAAGAGTTCAAACCCACTAATGTTAGAAAAACATTTATTGATTTTGTGTTTTCGTGTTCCCCACCCACTTTATAAGTCAAAGTATCAAACGTTTTTGGGACATGTACATGTAATTTATTGAACACACTTGAAATTAATTGACCAAAATCAAAATCACACCATTAGGCGTAAAGGTGGTGAGCCTTAGTGTCCGGGCACTTTTAGTGACCGAACACTAATAAATTTGAGAATAGAACCGCATATAAGATTGGATAGTTGGATAATTGTTATAAATTGTATTTACACAAAATAATTTAGCGAGATAAGCATAATTATAACTAAAAATTACATTTTTTCCAGATATTTAATTAATACTAGGTAGGGCAAATTTAAAAAAATACAGTTTGTTTTTCACCACTTTCGTATTTTTATAATAATCAGGACCGGTTGATAATACTTTCGATGAGCAACATTTTTAAATAATACCTTTCCACTAAGAATTGAGACAATTGAGTCGCTGAGTCGCTAAACACGCTCTCGAAGGTTTTTAGAGTTTTGAGTAAATCAAGAAAAACTGTTACAAGAAGTACGATAGTTTTAAGTATAATTTAAGTTAATTTGTGTCTTTCGGTGTATAAAGAAAAGTAAAATTTTCTTTTAAGCTGTCGTTTATTCTGAGCGCGTCGATCGTGTACAACGAGGATCGAAATCATGTAAAAAAACGACTTTTTTAGTTTGGTAAAATTTTGAATTTCGTACAGGAGACGAAATAGGATGACATTTTAGACTTCCAACTAAAAAACTGATAGATCTATCGATAGAGCACATACGTACATAAAAAAAAACTTTTTTCATTGAAAAATATCCAGGAGCGTGCTTAGCTACTCAATTAACTTGATTATTAAAAGTTAATTCTACAAATATTATATATATATATTATATATTTCGCCAGTAATATACAATAGCACTACGGTGTTATAGAATTTCATTACAAACGGTGTGGAATATATTTCATTATGAATTGCGTATCTATGGTTATTCTTCATACGCCCAGATGCCCAACAAACAAACGTGCAATGTATGCTTTCCAGAAAAATATCCATTAAATTTAAATTAATCAGACGCTCGCATCGTTTTGCCATTCGGCTTGGTAATTTTTGAATCCATGTTATCTTTTTATTCTCTAATGCGAAGTTACCTCCAGACAGTGGTATTCTATTTTTGGATGTAACCTTTAACTTTGGCGGAAATACAAAATGAACAGGTCGGGTGAAAAACATTGGGCAATCAAATGCGTACGCTGAGGTAGAATTTATAATATACAGGTACAATTGAAATTCTCTGGGTTATATTTTACACAATTCGAAATGAGTTTAATGAGATAAACATACCGGTTCTATTGAATTTATCAAGAAAAACGTGAAATCGTATTAAACGAAACCAAAATAATTATGTTAATACGACTACTTTTATTATCAACAACTAACAATCTTTCAAATTAATACCATAAATATAATCCCTCTTGTTTTAATAATGAATTCAATACAGTGAACTGTCAATTCTTTCTCATTCGAAAGATATTATATTCATAAAAACGACGGCGTGTTACTATGAATTATATGATCGCCTTACCCGAGTAGTAATGTTCAGGACATTGTTTTTCAAATTTATTGTGTGTTAACAATATTCAAACTAAAGAACGGGTCGAACGAATAATCGATAGCAATTATTTAATTAATTCAACAGTTTTTCTGTTATTAAATTTACAACTGGATTATGTGAAACAAATGTTTATTACGGTATATACATCAGTTTTTTTTCGAAATTATGTGTAATATATTTACATTTTTGATAAATATTCAATTGTTCTCTATGCATTATTGTTGTTTGTGTTTCGTTTTTAGTTGCATATTAAATAATTTCTAAGAAAACAAAATTGAGAGATCAGTGTTTTCACACAGGTCACTGTTAAGGATTCAAGGACGTTCATGCCAATATTTTCATCATTATTTAGTAATTGAAAAGACATGCACAGATATATAAATACACAAGGGAGCAGTGTGGAGCCAAATATGTTAATAATTAAAAACACAATTATCCTTTTATATAAATATTATTTAAAAATTCCAATACAAATACAAATACAAATTTAAGTATTTTAATAGCTTATCTATTTATACATCGTTTTGAGGATGGGTTTGGGAATTTTATCATAAATAAATCTATAAATGGATTGAAAAATCAATTTATCCAGAGGTCCTTTTCTTGAGATGCAACTAGTTTCCTTCAAAACTTCCATCACTCCTTTTGGATGTGTTTAATCCTCATGTTGTTATTTAGCATGATACAGCCCACATAAAAAATGTAAGCAATAATTTTTCTAAATAATGACACAATTAAATTTTGATTTATATTTACCATGTAAATTCAAAATGAATTTGTATTTCTTTGAAAATTTTAGTTGATTTATTTATGAATATCAGGAGTCATTAGGCATATATAATTGTGTTAATATCGTTGTTGCTGTATACATCAAAGTAAATTAATACGTTTACTTTTTCACCCGTCCCGTTTTCTAAGTAGGATTAACCGTGGTATATACATCGAAAAGAAGAATCTGAATGTATTTTTTGGTCGGCCTATCAGATTGACGGTTTTAATTAAATGAAAATATTTTTTATCCGGAAGAGAAACGCGTGCTCGCTTTCATTACTCATGATTAATTTTATTCCTAACCTTTTTTTATTAATCTTAGGATAAAGAAAACTCGGGGAAATTAATTTCTGATACGTAATTCGTTTATTCATTAGGTCATTGAAAATGTTAAAATATGTCTTAAATTCACAGAATATAATTCATTTTAAAGAAATCTTGTGAATATTTATTACATAGAACGTACAAAATTAAAGTAAATAAAATGTTTTTTTCACTAAAAGAACGCGAATAATATCAGATCTAAATACTATTTGTAGTACATATATCTAAAAAGCAATCGATTTTTTTCTGGAATTACTATTAATTAGTTAAGCTACAAATGAAAAATATTATTTTTTTATCAATAATGGATAAGTAGAATATTGGTAACGTCGTTGGCTACGGTTACATATGTCTCTGGTTCAATTCCCGGTGCGAACAGTTTCATAAATTGATCTTTCAATCGATTTATAGATTTCTGTTCGTAGTCATGAATGTTTGTGATGTCTAAAACTCCCTCTCTCCCATCCAATCCTCAAATCGTGGCGTAGCGCGAGCGATTAGCTAACCACTAGTCCTGTCCTAACCCTACTCTCTTTTGTTGAAGTTGAGTAACTGATTAACAAGCACTTCTCATATAAAAAACTTCTGTTGAGATATGCTCCACGTTGGGAGTGAACATGGTAAAAAAAAGAGCATTATGTTTATTACATACAATTAATATTAATAATTTTGTTACCCTAATTATTAAAATAAGAAAAAAATATTTTTACATTTATTAAAAATGGCGCCATTTAATTTATTTTCTTGATTCAATTGATGATAATATTTCTCGTATAAGCATTATTATTTTTATAAGAATGTCGTAAGTTTCAACTTAATTTAATTTGACAATATAATTCTCATTCTGATAGTATTGTAAATTTTTGAAGAGACGTAATAATATTACCTGTTTTAACAGATAAATTTTGACTTAAGGATTATGAAAAGGCTTCAGTATGTGCAACGTTGAAACATAATATAAAAATAGTTTTATGTTACTATCTCTATTTTCTCAAATCTGATAATTCTTCATATAATCGATGATATTTATAAACTTCTCTACAACATCGCCGTAAGTGTATTTTAGCATTACAATGGTCTACTATTTGCACCTTCACAAGATAATTACTATATGATATTGACTGAGGGTGCTTGGTGAAATCGTTTAATTTTTTATATTTCAAAGTCAGTTCGAGTTAATCCCCGCGCTTGAATACGTGAAAATTCCGAAAGGTGAAGCCCGTGACACTAGTAAAAATACTTACGAAAGAGTACAAAATTTAAACTTTTTAAAAATAGGTCAACACTTGCCAAGTTAGAAGATTCCTGCTACACGTAAATAAGATAAAAAGAAAATATTTTTATATTTCTAAGATTATTACGTTATTATTCCTCTTTCTTCCAAAAAATAAGCATTATCGAAAAAGGGTTTTTTTATGTGATACGCATTTAGGTGAAGACTCAATATCTTCAAAATAAAATAAGCAAAATACCCGCCTATAGAATCAATAATACATTCAAGCATATGTAGACATCTACAGAGTTTCGTAATATAAGTTACTGCATTATTCATAGTCACTCTGAATTCGAGATGGCTAAAAGGTATTTTTTGTTTAAAAAACTTATTGCTTGAGCTATTGGTTCAGTCATAGAAGTGCATTCATTTCATATCCGTAATTGAACGATCAGAAATCAGTAAGTTTATGTAAATAATACACTTTGTAACAGGCAGTGGACTTTTCCTCTGACAATGAAAATCATAAATATTATAATCAATTACGCGACATTTTTTGAAAAATCGATTGCAAAAGAGCACTTTTTTGTCAGGTTTTACTCAAATTTGATTGCAATAAAAATAAGCATAATAAATTCGAATGAATAGTTATTATATTTCAAAGATTGATAATTAAATTTATAACTCAGAAAATGATTTACAAAATAATCATTAGAATCATTATCACCTGTTACATAGTGAAGCTATGTCAATATTGTTTTATGATATTTAATACTTCATTCTTCAAAAATTTTGTGATGCAAGCATATATATTCATATGGTCTGATGCAATTTCATTTAATTTTACGCTGTAAAATAACAAAGAGCTGTATATTTAAATTAAACTAAAAAAACATCCTCAATTTTCAAAATTTGGCAATCGTGGCCTACAATAAATTAAGATCTGATATTATTTGCGTTCTTTAAGTGAATAAAAAATTTATTAATTATAATTTTGTACGTTCTATGTAATAAATATTCACAATTAAAATTAAGGCTTTGGTAGTTTCTTTTATGATTTGCTATTTTATTTATCCAGTAAAATTGATGTATTATATAATTTCATTGGCACAAAAATTCGTTTTTAAAACGGAATAATGTATCCATAAATTTGCATTAAAATTTCGAGTGATTTTACGATATTTATTAATAATTCCACCAAAAAAATATTTTTATGACGAGTTTGAAATTTTTTTCTGTAACGCTTATCTTTGTCACAATAAAAAAAATTACAATTTATGTATTATGTGTCATAAGATATTTCCACACAAAATCACCAAACGAAATTGCATAACCAAATATCGAATTAAAAAACTTGATCTATATCATTCATTTTTATATGTTTTCAGTGAAGGGTATGTGCAATTGGACAACGTCTAAGACACCCAGATTGAAACCCGTCGGACGTGAAACTTACATAAAACACATGAACTCGGCAACTCTTTCAAAATAAGCATTTTATAAAAAATGAATCTTGTTATAACTTAAGCCTTCACATTTTCCATCTATCTATGTAAAATCTTGAATTTGATGAAAAGTTTCTTGTATTTCAATTTATATAACTAAATAAAACGCTCTCTCGTCCTTTTCATTGTCAAAATATTCATAACTTTCTTAAATTTTTTTCAAGATCAAATTTTGAAAGAATATAAAATATTATTTAAGTTTTATTTAAGAAATGATTTCTTTTGTATTTTATCTTCACTATTGCTCTCTATAGCAAAGTTGTCGAGCTGAGATTTAGAGTCCAATTATCCCATCTTTATTCAAATCATTTGCTTGATATACATATGAATAATTGTTTTCGAAGAGCACGCATGATTTCACTAACTCTTTCTGCCCTATCCACTCATTAAAAAAGGGCGTATAGGGACTAAATGAAATCCATTCCACTTTACTTTAATATATTCTTAACTTTATGATTTTTAAGGAAAAGGTTGATCAAACAACTTACGTATACTATCAAAACGGAAAATAAAATCCAACAAAAACACATGTTTATATAATAGATGTATTATTTTTTGTTGACTATATGATAGGGTTTTTAAATCTAATTATTGTGAAGATTTTCAGAGGTTTAAATCCGTTTAAATAATTCCTTCACTAGTTCACTATAAGCGACTTTTAAACACGTAGGTTATGCAATTTGAATTAGTTTTTTGATAATTATGACAATAAACTGTTAACAATGTTGATTGAAATGTATTAGAGATATCTAAGGGAGTTAACTTTAAGTGTACAAATGGCTACCGTTAAAAGTATAGGATTATACATTATATCTGAACCGCAGTGAAACCTGTTTATAATAGTTTGAATCAATAACTTTACTATTGCATGGTTTTTACCATGTAACCAAAAAGAAAACAATTGCTAAGGAAGCCCATAGATAAAATTCACACCTACAATAGAGTGGATTTAATTTCAGTTATTAATAACTATACCAAACTACAAATATTGTATTTTGATGGCTTCGGTGATAACTTTGTAGGAATTCAAGTTAATACTTTTGATTTTGTTATATAAATGGTTACTTATAACTGTCGTCCAGTTAATTACTCAGGTATCTACAAGTAATACATATTGAGATGGGATTAGGAATATTTAAATGGTTACCATAAATCAAAAGTTATTGATTTGTAACCGAGTTTTATACATTTTATAAACAAGTATTCAACAATTAGGTGCTTTCCGAGTACAGTCAATAGAATGATATTTAGACAAATATCAACATACTAGTATAACAGTACCCGTCATAGATGACGGTATTGAAATCGAAGTACTGAATGTCTATAGTAGCTAGTAAGGACGCTTAGGTCATGATAAATTTCACATCTATATGTGATATTTGAGAATAATAACACGTCGATAAAGCAGTATTAAATATAAGATTACTTAATTCTTTAGAAGGTTATTTGTCTAAGCATGAATCAGATGTAGCGCAAAATAGTACTGTTGCCTGACTAATAGATATATAACAAAATTAAAATATTACCTTTAATATATTATATACGATTATTATTTGAACCAAAGAATTTATTTGAAATGGAAAAATGGTGAATTGTCACAGATTGTATCTCCTAGTAAGTCAAAGAAAGTAGCTATTTTCATTTGGCTGGACGTCTGGTCTATTCGATTCTTTTGCTCGGCCGGCCATTGCTTATCTGCGTCGTACCGAACAATCCGGTAATGGCCGAGACAAGAAAAACGGTAACGGGATTTCGCACAAAGAACGCCACCGAGAATCAAACACGGACGGTGTCATTCTTGTCGCATGGATCACATTCAATGGGCGGTCGTAATCTAACTTACACATTCAATGCAGAAAAATTTTTATAATACTCTCTTAAGGGAGACAAATAAGGAGAGTCCGTTTATAAAATTGAACTGACATAGATCGATTAAAAATATGGACAGCAACAATAACTTCAAAATTGAGTTTTTGATAGGATATGATCGTATTGTCATTATACATCGTTTGAAATATTTATATTATAATTGTCACATAAATTAAAAGAGATATGTAATACTATAATAGAGTCTTTATGACAGTTATCATAATATATTTCAACTTCTTGGTATTTGAGACTCAACTTTTGTGAATTTAATTGGTTTATACTGTGACAATTGTTTCAATTCAAATTTTTGTTTTTACATAATCTTTATAACATTATTTCGGGAATGCGTAATTTTTCATTTTTTATGAGGTTTGTTAAAGATAATAAAAATATAACCGATTTAATTTATATATTTGATTAAATTATAGAAAGAGAACAAGTAGTTTTCATGGACTAGAAAATGGATAATTGATATTTTATGTTAGTTTACATGTTTATAATGAGATATTCATTGTTTCTATAAAACACTAATAATTCATTGTTTTAATATTAAACAAAAAAAAACACATTTTAAATAAAAAATGTTTGTTTTGAATAATGATTGTTTAGTTGGATTAGTAAAACGAAAGAAATATTTTTAATTGTGAATTAAACGTATTTTTATTAAAAAAATAAATAAAAATAAACGGAAGTTATCAAGGGCCAAAGTAACTTATAGTGATTTATAGATGAAAGCCGAAAAACTTATGTACGTAATAAAATCTTTTCTGAACACACTATTCCCTTTTCTCGTTTACTTGATTTGCTATTCTTTCGTATGATACATTCAATAAGATATCCCATCAGATTTTGTGAAACCACGAAATCGTATTCCGTTTGCATAATATCTTATGCACTTTAATAAATGATTTGCAGTTTCGACGGGAGATATTTTTATTTTCGTTATATCTTTGATTTTATTTCGGGCATTGCTACTAAAGGTCTCATGGATTAATCCTGTCTGTGTATTTATAAAGTAGTAACTGACGAATATTTATTCCATTAAATTAATACAAATAACACTGTTACGATAAAATATGAAAAAAAACAATATTTTGAGGTTATACTTACTGAAAGCATTAAGTCATAAAAGAAAGGTTCTGAGATAATCGCATTTAAAGTATTTTTTTCAAAGTTCTCTCCCTCTAAAGTACAATTGTTTGTGACTTAAAAAGATTTTCTGTACATTACAAAGAATAATCTTTTTAGAATACAAATCACAAGGTTTGATATCGATGAGTTATAGTCATATCATACTTTGTCAGAATAAAAAAATAACAAAATTACTTAAAACTGTTTTTTTTTCTAAGCCATTATATCATATGATTTCATGCATCCTACCATTATGTAGAACGTTAAATTGCATAAATTTTGACATTAAAACAGAAAACCATCAAATACTGAATTAATGCGTTCTGTCAGTATAAAATCGATATGACTATAGTTTTCGTAAATAAGCCATGTGATATTGAAAATTAAATAAAAGATACAATTTTTTATGAATAACAAGTAAAAATAAACAAAACGAAACCACGAAATATAGTCATTTATTTCACAAACAATTAGGCAAAAACTATTGAATCCTTGATAAAAAAGATTAATATCTTTTATACTCTGTAACAAACACTATTCTGTTGTTATATATAATTGTGAAATAATAGTGAAAAACTGACCATGCAAGCTAGGGTATCCAATCCCGGACGCTTTTTACGATCCCGGGATTTCGGGATTCAGAATTTCTCAATCCCGGGATCCCGGGATTGGTCATTAATTTTTTTTAAAAAATAAAACACAATTTGTTTGTACTACTTTCACATATTTATAATGATCAGGACCGGTTTTAACACCTTAAAAGTAATTGGTCATTAAGTTTAATTTCATGTGTTAAATTGTAAATTTAAAATTTAATTTGTATCCATTATTACTTCAATTGGAATTTATATATGATTAAATATTTTTTGGGCGTTGGAATGATTTTTTTGTTGATTTAAAATCAGACATTTACAAAAAAAGAGAAAAATATTTAAAAAAAGACATAATGATCAAAATAATTTTATTTTATTTATTGCATTATTGTGGTAGGTTTTACCAAATTTATCAAAAAAGAGGACATGTCCTTCAATTTGAGATATTTCCCTCCATTCATGAAGCGGTCTTAATTTGTTCTCAATTTAACATTATTTAAAAACGGCTGTTAGGAAATATGAGAAGGAAGGAGACTACAATAAATTCATTTTATTTCTTTAGGTTTTTTTAAAAAAAACTATGTATGTACATGAAAAAACTTAAGTAAGTACACGTTGTAGTTAATCACGAAGTTTTAATTTGATAGATGATTTTTTACCATACAGTGAATCCAGAGATTCCGGGATTGTCAGAATCTCAATACCGGGATTACTGGATTGAATAATTGAGCGGGATCACGGGATTGGAAGCCCTAATGCAAGCCGCACAAATCCTGATATACTTTTAGCTACAAAATAAGTGGTGTTTTTTCTTCTTCAAACTTCAGTAAGACACGCTGAATGAGGAACGAAATAAAATACTCTTTATGTGAAACGCAATTATAAGCAATGTGTGTGGTGGTCTAGCACTATTCAAGAAAGGAGAATTGTTGCTCACCACATGTTAATAAATTAAAGTTAAAATTTAAAAATTGTGAGAATGCATAAACACATTATGAATATATTATAAATAATGTGACGACAGATGATTACAGATATTATGAAAAGTTTTATATTCTCAAACAAGAACGCAAAGCGGATAATTCTGCTACCCTCTAACTTTACTTGGAAGCATAAAACGTAATTACTTACAGAGATTTTCTTAGGAAATTCCAAAAATCTTTATCACTGCTTTCATATAGCATCTGAATTTGAAATAGTCAACTTTAAAATACTTTTTTTAACACTACCAATAAATAGAGAATTAAATTTTTATTTTTCAATAGCAGCGTAAATTTGATGTTTTAGTTTTAATTTTGAATAATTAGTAGCTAAATAAACTTATGAAATACATTGAGTAACATTTATGTTTGAACCAACAATAATATTTCATTGCTTAGTGATTATGAAGATGAATCGATTTAAATTTATTTGTAAAATTCGCTATGTAATAATTGAAATTAATAAAATTGTAAATTATTGACATTATATCTTTTCAAATATATTTAATATTATTATTCTGTAATAAATTTGGTATTATTGGTGGTTGTTTAAAAAGTTATGCTTTGTTTTTATACAAAATATAATACATGTAAAAAAATATCTTGAATGATTTATTACACTTTAAAAGATACGCACAATGTTTTACCGGTAAAGTATATAATAATTGAATATACTAAATAGTTTTACCTGAGTCTAGTCATATTTGTTTTAGTTAAATTGATTTTTCAATTCTAAGCTGGAAATAAATTAGTGTTAACTCTTTAAGTTTTTAGTTGTGTGATTTATTTTCATAAAAGGTGAAAGTATAAATTTCTGTAGAAAATACTTCTTATTGGTCGTTATTCATCTATCATATAGCGACATTTAGTTGGCAACAAGAGATGAAATAACTAACTGTTCATAAAAGTTTCGCTGAAGTCTCTTTAAAGAGACATTTGAAGAGGCGAGCGTAATAGCGCGTCTAGAAACGTCGAACAAAGAGAGAATCATATAGACTTCCGGACTACTTTTATTCTTGGCATTTTTTTTATTTAACTCTCCTGATAAGAGTGGGAATGGTATAACTAAACATAAGTTGAGAGGGTCATTCTGCGCGTAATGTGAGTTATTATTCTTTTCACACCAGAAAGCCACTCTGGTTATATTTCAAAACAGTGGTGAGATATTTTTTCTGTATTTGAACCAAAGAAATATATTCGCAAGTCTTTGTAATATAAGGACAAGCCATCCTGCTTGTTTGACAAACACTAAACATATTTTGACAAAGAAATAAAATAAATGAACACGTCCAACACGAAATTCAGTATTTTGTTACAATTAAATTCAATAAAACCTGAACTTATATTTCGAATATATTTTCATTTCACATTCGCTCAAAATACACATATTTTTTGTACGCTTATAAACTATGAACCTTGACCAAGCCTAGCGTAGACTATAAAGTGGGTGTCTTACCATAAGAAAACAAATACAGTGTATAATAATATTTACGACATTTGTCTCTTTCTTTACGACCCGCTAATAGTATTAGTGCAGGATCTGTTTGAGATGGAGCGAAGACTTCATAAAGATCCATGCTTTTTTAAAAAAAAATTAAATTAATATTCGATAATGTTCATGTAGGTAAGTTTTTATACTGATTTTTTCCTTTATATAAAACATGATGTTTGGAAGAAAGATTTTAACTGTGCGCCAAAAATTGAAAGTTTTAGATGTGTACAGTAAGGCCAAACACATGTGATTAACGGTGAAAGCCCGACAAACGATCAAACGTTACTAGGGTTACTAGCAAGTTCAAATATATACTGCCTTTAGATCTAGGGATCGAGATTTTGTGATATATTATTTAATCACTTTTGAGGTGTTAACTTTCAATTCTGAAAGGCATTGTACTTTTAAAATAAAACACAATTTGTTTTGTACTTCGTGCACGTTTTTATAATGATCAGGACCTGTTTCGCTCTCAAAAGTAACTTGGTTTACTGACAAGATCAAATACGCAATGCCGTTAGATCTAGGCTTAGGGATTTAGGGCTATTTTAACTTATCACTTTAAGGTGTCAAATGTGTATTCTTGATTGAAAGGCATTGTATTTTAAAAATAAAACACAATTTGCTTTGTACCAATTCCATGTTATCAACTGAGAGTAATGCTCTTGATGAACGAAACCGATCCTGGTCATTATGTAAAAGTGAAGTAGTCAAAAATAAATTGTTTTTCATTTTTAAAATATGTTATCTAGCTTCTCAGCTGATTATAAGTGGAATTGTATAATTTTCACTGAATATATATATAGTTATTATGATTTTACGAAAATTTGGCAATCAGGAAATTAGTCTAATTACATACCCCTAAGCACACAATATATATCTTCCGCATTATTATGTTATTCACGCATTATTTACCTTTTTAAATGGTCAAGGTCCAAATCGTTGGTTTTCAAAATTTTGATGTCAGAGTCGATACAAATATAATATGTTCTGGAAGAGAACGTGTTGTTGGACCTGCGCTCTTTGATGTTTTTGCACACGTTAATTTGATATTTACTATACTGAAATATTCTAATAAAGATTTTGAAAACGGTAAAGCAAAAAAAAAGTGATGAACAAAGAAATATACTTTTAAAAATTTCAAAACTGAAATATAACGTCTATGATGTGTGACTTATGAGTATAACTCATTTTGAGACCATAGACGAGATAGTGTTCCAAATATAAAAACGTGTTAGTGAGATTAACAGTATACATTGCAGATGGTCTACAAAAATATTTATGCGTATATTAAAATAACTTATACCTTAAATAAATGTGATTGTAATTAATGTTATTTTCTGATTCCAATAGTTTACGTTTGCTGATTTAATAAATATTTTTATGGTCTTAGAAGTAGAGGTTCATTAATTATTGTTTTAGTTACATTTTTTTAAATATCTAAACACTGACAAGAATAGTAGAAATGATAATATTATGGTAAATATAATCATTATCGCTGAAAAAATGACTTTGACAAATTTTAACGTTGTTATGGACTTATACTCATAAGCTATAACAATTGTATTTTTATAAAACAACATATTTATAGTGTGTAAAAAAAAATATTTATAATAAAAGAAATAATAAAATGAGTTTAATACGTCCACTTTTGCTCTTTTATTATTCCTTTCACAGGCTTAGTATTGGTATTATTTCAAATCATGTATTGAATAAAGAATCATAATATCTCGGTAAGATCCCTGTTCGTAAATGGCCATCTGACTTGTGAAACTCTACGGCCGAAGAGAAAAAAATAAAAGTGCGTGTGGCTGAAGTATAAATAAAACAAAAAATCTGAGGCTGATGCCCAAAAGGTCTGGGAAAATCTAGAGAATACGAAAGTGGGGTCATTTATTCCAACTGTCCAAGTGTTTTTCCTTTAAAATTTAGCCGGCTGTTGGGTGGATTATTTGTAAGTTAACAAGTTTATAAGAAGCGATCTCTAAAATGGATATTTTTTTAATGACACACTTATTTTTGACACTGAATTCGGTTCCCACCAACACCCATTGTGTATATGCAGCCGATGTTTCACGGCTATCTCAGATATTCTTGTTCTGATTCAATTAAAATGTGTTAAGTCCATATTGACGGTGTTTTGCTCAATTGATGTAATCCTCAAAAATGAAATTGTTTGGGAGAGAGTAAAAACTGTTTTTATCAAACCATCATGAATCTTTGAAAAACACTCAACACAGTGGCTTACATCAAGTGGGTGGGTCAGAATTGTAAAACCTAAAACCAATGTAAAAACGATGTTTCCCTTCCAAAAAGTGGTCAGTTAATTTTTATGATTTACATGCTCTGTTATCTTTAAAATGAGATCCAATCATTAACTCATTTTCGTATTTTTTTAGGGTAATATCAATTGGCCAAAATACCATTGTTTTTATACATAGTTTAACTTGAAATCGAGGTTGTGGCGATCCCCATACAATATTTGGTACTATTACTAAGTATAAGTCTAAATAGATTTAAAAAAAGGCTGTTAAAGTATACGTATAATTTCATCGGTGCATATAAATTTTGATTATTTGAGTACTTATAGTGAAAGCATTAAAAATAACAAAAAACTTTAAAATACGACATGAAAATTAAACATCTATTTTAAAATTATTTTGATTGCATGAAAGAAAAATACCAAAGTAATTTAGTAAAAAAATGAAAATAATAACTTCTGAAGTCAACAAATTAAATGTCTCTTGTGTGCAATATAACTAATCAATTATTTATCGAATGTATCCTTGAAAAATTATAATGATTTTGCGAGACCACAATAATGTTTTTGAATTTATTAAATCAAGAAGTCTGCTGGCAGTAAGTGATAACTCAAAGTACTTGACAGAAGTCGTTGGAAATCAGCCGTGAAAGCTCTACTCGATAAGTTGATTGATGAAGAATGTTTATAACTATATAATACTAACTAGATATACTTTTTTAAATATTATGATGAATAAAACTTATAATGCGTGATCGAGTATGCATTAATCTATGTCTGAACTGTGAAAGCTATCATTGATTGTTTTTCAGTGTTAATATAAACATTTATTTCATTAACTATTTAATTAACTATTTCATTAACTATGAGAACCCGTAAAATATTCTTTTTATAACGCACAAAGACTAATTCATAATTTTTCTAAGCCACGCCCTGTTACAAAAATAATAAAATCGCCTAAGGTATTCTTTTTCAGCTATATCATATGGCCTTTTAATGGATTTTTTCACATTTGAAAATTTGACGACGTTTTTCGAAGAGGCGATTTTGTGACATCCCATTTCAAAATAGGAATGGATAAAGAATGAAGTCGAGTGAAATGTCACTCTGAATTTAAAAAGGAAGTATTTTATTTCTTTACCAATATATAATGGCTTTATTCAATACTTACCCCACAACCAATGAAATCATTTAAGTTAAAAAGTTTCCATCGATGGTACAAAACATGATTTACAATAGCATGCGAATATTACAAATATGATTCTTTTCAATTTTTTTGTATTCATCATTTGTGAATTAATACTGCCTCAATGGAATCAATTGATTTTTTTGAATAAAACACAATTTTTTTGTACTACTCTCACATAATTATAATGATCAAGACCTGTTTCGCTCATCACGAAGTTTATCAACTGATAAAACTATAATCATCACAGGAATATTTATATAAATTCAATGTTAACAATTACAACTACGAAACAGTTGGTTAATGAACCGTGACAAGAATTAACAGGTAATCCAACATATTATATATAAACGAAATTAAATAGTCTAAAATTAAAATGTTAAGGAACTCTTACAAATTAATAAATACTAATCTAAAATCAAAAATAAAGCTACATTGAAATCCATTAATTTAGCAAAATTTTAATGAGCTTAACTAACGAGTAGATATTTATTTAGCAAAATAGCAGATTGGGAAATTTTTAAAAGAAATTAGTGAACCATTTAAAAATAATGAAATATTAAATACGTAATTAACATTAACACTAAACAATCAGCCTGACCCCGTCCTAAAACTGATCGTGATCATTATAAACATGTGGAAATAGTACAAACAAATTTTGTTTTATTTTTAAAATATGGTGACTTTCCACCAAGAATTGTCAGTTAACACCTTAAAAGTGTACGATTTTTATAATACTGCTTTAATGGAATCAATTGAATGGAATAAGAACAATTTATTTTTATAGAACAATAAATTGTTCAAGAAGAATATAGGTGTATTGCTGAAAAAGAATTAATTTGGGATTGCTTTCAAAAAATTGATAAAATGTACGTGCTTGATCAAAAATCTCCCTCCCAAGTTACTCAAGTGAATTCAAATTAAAACAATAAAATGAAGCGGCGGTCAGAAGGAAAAAGAATAATTGCGAATTCTAAAATGGCCAAACGTTTTATTAAGAGGGTGTCTCACTGAGAGACCATTATTATTTGTGCCCCTACAGAAAGAAATAAATGATAATGATTAGTGACTGTTTATACATGGACAACCCTTAATTTCAACTTGAGCGCCTTTTAAATATTTTATAAATATTAACATAGTCAATTAATAGTTGTAATTTCATAATAAACAATTATTGTAATTATTATCAGCGAAGTGGTTTTTAATTGCACTTATTCTTTGATAACTACTGAAATATTTTAAGGAAATGTAATAATATATAATCACTTTTAAGGTGATAAAAACTCTTGGTGGAAAGGTATTATATTTTTAAAATAAAACGCAATTTGTTTGTACTACTTCAACGTGTTTAATATGATAAAGGACAAGTTTTGCTCATTAAAAGCATTATTAAATGAATGAAACCGGTGTTGATCATTATGAAAATGTGAAAATAGTACAAAACAATTTTGTCTTATTTGAAAAAAAATACAAAAGAAGAAAACGACTTAAAATTAGTCGAACAGTAGAGAGCCAATGTACGTAACATTAAGTTACTCATCATTGAGTATATCCGTTATTATTATTGTATAAATGAATGGCGCATTGGCGTCAGCTGTAATTCGGTGTATTTACATTTTTAAAATTTAAAAATATTGAAATGAATTATATTTAAAATCTTTGTATAGTTCTGTATTATTGAAATATTTACAGCTATGCTAATTCTAATTTAATTTTAACAAAATAAGCGGTTTTTTCGTTAAGCGTTTTAATCAATCTAGAATACTCGTGAGCAAAATGTAATGAATTGAGTTTATATATACGCACAGCGATTATTAAAGTCAGTTTTTGAAAATAAAAACGG
Source organism: Himalopsyche phryganea (assembly GCA_022494535.1). Classification (NCBI taxonomy): domain Eukaryota; kingdom Metazoa; phylum Arthropoda; class Insecta; order Trichoptera; family Rhyacophilidae; genus Himalopsyche; species Himalopsyche phryganea. The sequence continues at coordinate 2,880,274 of JAGVSL010000019.1, read as the reverse complement.
AAATAGTGTACGAAAAAAAATACATTATAATGGTACTGCATGGTAATTTCATCAATTCAATCGATGAAGGAGAAGTGTGTTGTTATGAGGTTTAATGGTTATTATGAATTCAATGTATACTTACTCAGCCTTGAGAGCTTAAAAGCGTCGGCCGTATTGATGACATCCACGAAAGCTTGCAACTCAAACCGTCGAGATGAAACATTCTGATTATGAAGGAGCATCGCAAATTTGAACGCTGTCTGAACTTCGTCGGTTCCTTGCTCGAATATTGCACCTGTAATAACACAAAAACCTTTAATGTAAAACCATTTTCAATTTTAAGGTGTTAACTATCAATTCTTGTTGGAAAGTTATCATATTTTTAAAATAAAACACAACTTGTTTCGTGCTACTTCCACACTTTTATCAGGTCCAGTTTCGCTATTCAAATCACAAAACTATGTGTTTTTATTTTTTAAACAAAAATTTGTTTTTGTCAATATTTGGTTATAATATATCGTTGGATCTAAAACATAATAAAGTAAACAAAGCAAGAAATCACTTTTAAGGTGTTAACTGTCAATTTATCTTGGAAATAAATTACATTTTAAACGTAAAATAATTTTTTTTTCTACTTCTTCTACATTTTTATAATGATCGGTACCGGTTGTATTAATTGTGTGATATACCTTGTAATTATTAATACTCAATTTCGTATATATATAATAAATAGTCGTTTTAAGATTTGTGTTTCGTCTGCTGATAACGTTTATAATAGCCGGTGCTGGTCATTATAAAAATGTGGAAGAAGTATAAATAAATTGTGTTTAATTTTTATAAAATAACTTGAAATAATGACAATTCCACCCTTTCAGTGTATACAATGTAAATTATGGTTTATATGAACCGCCTAAAAGCGTAAACCGATAAGTTCACTTTTTGTTAAAATTTTAAAAAAATACTTACATTTAGTGTAAATAATTTCACATAATATGTTATGATGTATAATTTGCAAAACCCGACAAAAGTATACTCAAAAATGTTTAAGCTTTTCTGCATGACATAGAATCCGATAAATTCAATGCCGATGTATCCAATTTTATTTCGTTTATATTTAATGTAATTGGCGGTTGACTGGCCAATCAATTACAATGAAATATGATACGATGGAAAAAATAAACTCTCGATACAATTTAAATTTAAGCTTGAAACACAAAGACGTCGCTTATTATTAACATTGCAAAGTGGACATATGTGTTTTGCGTTTTCGACCTCTCATCCATAAAAAGAAGAAAATTGCAGGCACATTATAACCAACATATTTCAGTGTTTCAAAACAATCTTGTAGGCAGCCAATTTGGTTATCTTACATTTAATATACGAATCAATTTAAAAACTCAAGATGACCGATATAATTTTTGTTTCAAATATCAATTTAATTACAGTAAACATATAAAATATTTTTTTTAATTATTAATTCGAGTGTACGTTTAAATAAATCCATATTGTTTACTGATACAGATAGGTTTAACTAAATTAGTGAGTCATTGAAATATGACACTTTAATAATATAACGAGTGTATATTGACAGAACAAAATCTGTCAGTTTTTGATGATTTTCGGTTTTAAATGTCAAAATGTATGTAATTTAAAACTCTGGCAGAGCGTACGTATAAAGTTGTAGGATATAATGGAATTAAAAAAAAGAAGTATCAAGTCAAATTACAATTTTTATAACTATAATAACTCATCGATACCAAATTGTATGATTTGTATGCCAAAAAGATTATTCTATTAATTCACCCAAGATCTTTTAAAAAAACAAACAATTGTACTTGGGAAAGAGAGTACTTTAAAAAAAAACTAATGCCTTAAGTGCGATTATCTCAGAAGTTTTTATGACTTAATGTCTTCTATCAGTATATCCTCGAGTTATTATAAAAGAGATTTCATTAGTTTTATCGCTGACATGATATTTTTCTCTTACGGAATCTTCAGCATTTCTATTTAAGTTCTCGCTATCCTACTGTTTTAGCATGTATATAAAATTGAAACTAGTCTGTGACTGTCGACTGATAATATTAATACGTAATGAAATACTTTAAAAAATAAAACAAAATTCATTTGTACTACTTCCACATATTTATAATGATCAGGACCGGTTTCCCTCATCACGAGCGTTATCTACTGAATCATTACCATCAGTTGATAATGCTCGCGATAAGCGGAACCGGTCCTGATCATTATAAATATGTGAAAGTAGTACAAATGAATTGTGTTTTATTTTTTAAAATATAATGTCTTTCCACCAAGAATTGATAGTTAACACCTTAAAAGTAATGAAACACTATACAAATACTTGATTATTAGTAAAAAAGTCCTTGAAATAATTAATTGTTACATCACATTATTTCGTTAGATACGGCATGATTTAGGTTTTTTTATATGGTCGATGGTAAATTGATTTATTATTTTTGTTGCGATTTATGTTCGGCTTTATTATTATATTACATTGTAAAGATAAGATTTCGGGTATGCTGAGCACGGCGATGGCTTCCCACCCTCTGCCAGCGAATAACCACCTTCCACCATGTACCACGTTTCTCTTACACCGATACCCTCACTCCACCCTCCCTACAAACATGGTTGGCAGCAAGAAGAGTGCTGTGAAAAAAACGACGGAAAAAATACCTTCAGCTTCAGCGATGTACATGACGATCCTTGTTAATGTTGTTTTTGTTTATATAATCTGATACGAAATGCCCAGCGTTTTAAGAAAAAGATGTGATTATTTTTAATACGCTAAGCAAATGATAAGATAACATTTTATACAGGGAAATATTGTACTCTCATGTTATTATACACCGAGTCATTGATTTTACTAATAAAAATTCTAATCTCAATTAATTAAAACTTCTAACTAAATTTTAATGGTGCATCAATGGAATATAATCTATATTTTGAAGTCATATTCTTCGAATACAATTGTTCAGTTCATTACCCAGAAATTTCCAAATAACACATATTGAGATAATGAGAAAAGCAATATATCACCGTATACTCGTTTTTTACTCGTCATTTATATATTTTATAAACAAGTTTAACGAATAGCTGCTTGACGATTATAGTCCGTAGAAAGGTATTTAGAAATATACTTTACTGACTCAGAAATATCAATATTTTGCTTAATTATTTAGAAGACTATCTGCCTATGCATTTTTGGTGGCATTTTTTAGTTATCTAAGCACTGAATCAGACAAAGCGCAAAATTTTACATACAAATGGATATTCAACTCAAATTTAATTTTTTTGGAGTTGTCTGACTAATGAATAAACAATATTGTTATTTATGTATCGATATTTTTTTGAGTTTACTTAATTCATTTTTAATTTAATATTTATTTTTTAAGGAAAAATTAAAAATGGTAATGCAAAAAAAGTTGTATTCCATTTTTGCAATAATCTTTTGGCTTTGAAAAATAATTGAAAGACTTTAGGTATTAATTATCGTAAATGATAATTGTACAACTTTACTATGGGTTATATCGTTTAATATTAACATATTTTTACCTATACATAAAACGAGTATTCAACATTAATTAGGTTAGGATTTGTGTTGAATCAAGCATTCTTAAAATTTTAAAGTAGAGAAACTGAATCATCACTAGAAAAATTTGATTTTTTTACCATTTCCACTCCCAATGTGGAGCACATGGTATCTCAACAGAAGATTTCTATGAGAATTACTTGTTACTCAGTTGATCAACCTCTTTTTTTCGAAGAGAGTAGGGATAAAAGGATATGGCTAGGAAAGGAATAGTGCTAATTGCTCTCGCTACGCTATGTTTTTGAGTTTCAGATGAGTGGGAAGGAGGAGTTTTAGACATCAATTTATGACACTGTCAGCACCGGAAATTGAGCCCGAAGCTACCAATTACGAAACTTCATATTATGTGATAAATAAAACAGTTCATATTATGTGATAATTATTTCATATATGTAATAATAGTACCTAACACAAATCAATATGGCCGTGGCTGAATCGTTCGCTTGGTGTTTGCTGTAGTGATTTTCTATTAAATACAGTATGCACTGTTTCAAATTTCTTCCAACATAATTTATACTAAATCTCTTTATGGAACACAGATGATAAATCCATTCGCATAAAATACTAAGAATTGAAGTAGTAACTCGTATATTGAAAATATATTAAAAATATATTTTCTTTTAGAAGAAAGCGTCGTGAAAGAATGCTGTGTAAGAGTCGAAGAAATCAAGATAATATAGAAGCAAAGACTAAACTTTTCATTCAATATTATTTATGTATCTGTTACTGAAGGAGAAAGATGGATAAAAAGCTATAAATTGATTACCGATAGAGGATTTTTTACATTAATGTGGCGACAACGTTTTCTGTCATCCATGTATAACCAGTGGGATGGCTTGAACCCCCACGGTCTGTCGTGACTTATCGAAAGAGAGCATAGTCTGTGAAGGTGGGAGGCAGGAAGTGTCATCCTTTTGATATATGACCACTGACCACGACCTCATCCTCTTAACGACTGAACCTGCACGAATCCGGACAATTTTTTCAACGAAGAAATGATTAATTATTTTTTGTAACTTTTATAGGAAGAGTTATGTATTTTTATCGTTTAAAAATTGAGCTCAATTCAAAGGATGATACATTATCTAGAATTATAAACGTTGAAAATTTGTGGTATAATGGGTTTATTTACAAAAAAAAATCTATATTAAAAATATTGCTTTCTGTTTTTTTCTACTGAAAATACAGTGTTACGGTGCGTACACGCTACGTTTTAATGCAGACATTTCTGGTGGAAACAATCAAAAAAGTCGAATACTGTTTGTAAAGATAAAAAAAAATATTAATAAATATTGTTATTTATCTCGATATATACCACAATTCTTAACATAGGCTTAGACCAAGCGATTAAAAATATTGTCCTGGTAAAAAAGTTCCATGCCACAGATTATAATAAGTCATTCAGATTTGACCTTCTGCAGTAAAAGTAGCTTGTTGAAATATTTGGTATAAAACTTAGAAAGCCATGCATGATACTTGGTAACGATTTTTAGAGTACTATCTTGATTGCGACGCTGAAATAGTTTCTCCCGTTAACGATTTAGTTAAATTCAGTCTACATGAAGAGTAGATATTTTAAACTATTTTGTATAGCTTTCACGGAGACCGAATGTGACAGTGCAGTGGACTTGCAGTGACCGAACTTGGGTGGAATATGTACCTCATTAAATTTAACCGTGAACTTGATGTCACCCTGGGTTTAAGAGATGCAGATGACCGAGTTTTTATATGCCTGCTGTCTGAAGACTAAAGCCAGTCAAGATCACCAATGTGATGTGCTAACTATCATGAGTGCTGACGATACCACATATGGGTGTACCATTGATTTTAGTCGTCTTCGTAACTTGCATTTTCCATCATTTCTATGATTACTTTGCGAATGAACTTTGCTACAGTTTTACGTCATATATTTCATATTAATTTGTTGCTATATATTAAGTAACAATTATTCATTCTATAATTTAATTTAAGACATCGACTAAAGGTGCTTGATGAGATTTTAATATAAAATTTGAATTGTTGAATTATCTGGCTACCTGCAATTGTTATTGTCATTTTACTTTGTTAATGCGTTTGTGTTCCCAACACTCAGATATCTATTATAAAAATATTTTCCAAGTTCACGGACTGCGAGTAATTATAATTCTTTATAAGCATCTGTACCTCGTACATAAGTTTTTTCATAATCATCCAGCAATCGTTTTGTTTACCTTATTAGCATAGTCATAAATAATTGTATATACAAAATACTTTTAGATTTTAAGTTGAAATGGTGCGATGAGCGATACCGGTCGTGATCATTTGATAAATTGTGATATTAGTATGTAAAAATGCTAGTGTTTTTGAAAATGTAGTGCTATCCCACCAAGAACTGACATTTAACACCATACAAGTGGTGATCAGTATTATTATACATTTAATTATAGACTATCCTATCGAAACAACTGAAGCTAAATATTTTGTTTTTTCGCTTAATATTATTTAAAACTAGCATTTATATATGTCAACTCAAAACCTAAGATATTTCATTTTCATCAAAAATACATCACGAACGGTAAACGTTTTCAAACATTGGCGTTCTCATAATAAATGCAAAATAATTTTCATTCTGTACCCGTATTTTAAAATATATTACATAAATTATGTACTTATATAATCTCCTAAGTAATAGACTAAAAGTAAATAATTTAAAAAAAAAACGTAACAGTACACTGAGAAAAAAAAGATTCTTTGTGCGGAATACAAAAATAAACGTGACAAAAATTTTAAATACTTGTTACAAAGGTTTTCATTAAACATACGAAAAATACCAAGGTGCTAAGCGGGTGAATGTATATGTATATATTTTTTGTTTGTTTTGACGTCTTTAATAAATGTATTTTTCGCATGGATGAATTGCCAATTACTTTTGAGACGTTGCCTGCAAAGAGACGGAGACAATTTCTTTGTTCTCCAGTTGGAATCGTCTTTCTGTCTGCGAGCTTGGCATCGCATCATTTGACTAACACGAATACATGGGACGGGCTCTCACAGCGTCGAATACTAATCGTTTTTGTTTGCACAAACTCGAATTTAATCTTGGAGCGGAAGCGATTTACACCTTTACTTAACCTCCCTTAAACCTGTTTTATTCAACAGTGAACAAAAGAATCGTGATGTTTTTCATTAACTGAATCAGTTTGCAACCGATCTTTACTGTCGAAAGATATGAGGTTTAATTCTCTAAGGCTTATAATTAAACGATAACTCTCGGCTCTAACTCTCTCTTTTGTTTTTTTTTTGTTGTTGAATAAAACCGAAATCCAATATTTATCCGATTGAATGTATTTTGACCTCTATTACTCGCCTTAGGCAGGCAGCTATATTATTACGTCCATTCTTTGAGTGTCCAATACAGTCACGTTAAATGTGAAAATATACTCATATATTTATATAGCAGCAATTTTTGTTTATTCTACACATAAATAACAAGACTTTTGTAAGATGATCAGTTTCTCAATAATGAAATGTAGATGACCGTATTAATTAATAAAATGTGTCGACACTTTTTTTAAAATTACTTTGTAGCTTTTAATACTGTCATATATTTGAGTAACTCTTCTAAATTAAAATTTTCTTAAATTTCCTATAATTCAGCTGCCTGCCGGAATAGCACACTTAATCCATAATGACTTTTACGACTTAAACGCGTTTAAAACCATCTTAAACATGTATTATTCTTCGACCATATCCACGTGGATATCATATATACACCACTAGAGTCCTCCATGATTCATATCATGAACGATAATAATTATCGTGGATTCATATCTGCATTTTTAAAGACAATTTAAATTGTGCTTTATTAAGTTTTCAAGTGAAATAAAAAAGTGATAATAAGCATAGTTTGGATTATCATTTATTTATTTATTTATTTTATTTATTATTTTTTAAATAAACTTGATCTGAAAAGTGCTGATTAATCTCACATTTCATGGTAACTAATAAAAGCACTAGGTTTGCCATATATTGTAAACCCATGAAAGAAGATATAAAACAAAATATTGACAGTAAAATTCACTATGAGAACTCAATTCTTATGAGAACTCAAAAGTTATTCGTAATCGGTAACATATAAAAGTAATCGAAGAGTTTATCGGTACTGTGGACCTACATCCCGTGCAGCTAGCTACGTTTCCAGAATTTTGTTCTACATTCGCTTCAGGGAAAATAATATAAATAAAATACATTGCAATGCAATCAGATTATTGGAGAAATATTTGTTCTGTCTATAAAAATGAATGGGTTATTTTTTAAAAAAACTAGACATCCACATTTTATTTAATTTTACCTTTTTATAAAAGGTTGTATACGAAATACATTGTATATATAGAGTAAAAGTGTGAAAAACGAAAACTGATTTTTGTTTCAAATAAATCTTGAAACTGATTTTTGCAATATATTTGCCTTAAGAATACATGCTACAGATAAAAAAGCTCTAAAGCCTCAAAATTACCAATTTCACTACATCATTAGTTTCTTCATCTACGGTATAAAGTATACCCAAAATGAAATTCTTCATTCAATTTCTTCATTTTCTCCTCTTTGAAACCATCTCCGATTTGGGTTTATTTATTAAATTTGTACATTTCCCTACGTTTTTTAACGACCCGGTTTTCGCTTTTTGGCATCTTCAGGCATTCGAGTATACGGATGAACTTAAACTGACAGTTAGTAAATAGTTTATATTTATATAATACAAATACGAAAAAATATTATTGCTAAGTCTACCAACTCTATTGATATCTGAATTAATTTTAATTCTGATTTGATAATAATGGCTTTCATCTCAAGATTATCAATTATCATTAAAATTTAGTTGGAAAAAAATAAAACGTATAGATACCTACTGATTTTAAATTGGTGGGTTTGTTTCAGATGATAAAATAAAGTCGGTGGGAAGAATATTATTTAACCTAAATATTGACATTAAAAACTCTTTTTATGTGCCTGAAGATGCTGAAAGAAAAAACCTGGGACGTTAGTGAAAAAACATATGGAAAATATTTAAAAAAATTAAAAAAAATATTTTTCATATGAAAATTCCATTAAGAAACCTCGGTATCTTAAATTAAAATTTGTATCCATCAAGCACACTCAGTCGATGTCTTAAATTATATAAATTATAAAATTTGTTTATTTATGATCCTCAAGAATATATAAATACAATGGTAAAATGGTACGGTTTTGGATAAAAATAATTAACAAATGATAGACAACATTATTTACAGTTATATTTAAACTACTGCAAAAATCATTCATGATAGTAATATTTATATTTTTATTTGTTATATGTACCTGCTTACTAATAACATTTCCACAGCACTGCTAAATATGTAAAATTCAAATTATGCCAGATAGACTTAGATGTTGTTGGCTGAAGTGAGGTAACATATTCTCTCTTACGCTCAGGAAACACTACAAAACCATGACTTTTACTGTCAGAATTACCACAAAGGGTAGACGTTTATATCAAACAGTACTGTTTGGTAATGTCAGACTTTATTTATTTTTTCATTAAAAATAAGAACACACATCATATCTATGACCATGACACCCTGGTAAAAGTCGTTGATAAACAAAATTCTGTAAATCTTTAAGCAATCGGAAATGTTCGTTTGATTTACCTGAAGATTGTTTTTCTTTTTGATAACCTGAATTCAACTCAAATTTTGCTATAATATGATGGTTACAATAATAAAAAAATAAACAAAACATAGCAATCAATTACTCCTTCACCATTTAAAACAACAAGTTTCAATGATCAACTATTTTAAATTATATGAGATGTATGATTGTAAGAAGTGTCTTCTGAATCACAGTTATAACTGTCGGTTTTCTATTCTGAAATATTGATACTTTTTTTATGAATTAGCAATGTAGTGATTAGAAATAAATAGGCAAGCTAAATAAACTCGGCCTAAATAAGCTTATATAGATAAGTGAAACCGATCAAAATCATTTCATAATGTTGTTGAATTTTATTAAAAAATAAATATAATACCTTTCCACATATAACTGATAGTACAGCTAAGAAGGTTCTAAACAATTAGTTATTATTATGGTAAATTATCGAAAATTGTGTAAAATAAAAAATAAGATTTCAACATTGTTTTGTGAAGTACTTGTAAGTATAGGATTTTGGTTTCCCTGTTTTAAATCTATGCAAACATACCAAATAATGTTATTAAATATGATAGTTTCATCGTCTCTAAGACTACCATAGTAAGTAGTATGGATAAAATTTATAGAATAATTATTTTATAAGACAGTGAATTATTGCAGACCGTTTGTTCCGTCAAATTATTAACCTGTTCACTAATATCATTGCTGTATTGGGCACAAAAATGATTTTTATTAAATTTTAATATCCAAAATTGTACACTTAAAATATACCAAGGTTAACACTTTACCTATTCACGACTTAGCTATGCTAAAGAGCGTGGAATTTATTGCATGTTTTGTTTTTAAATTTACATACAGTTAATAAAATACCAATAATAAATTCGCTTTTTATTTTATGTACTTATAGCTTATTTCAAATGCCTTGTTTTTTTTGCAAGTAAAAATTATGTTCACTGAATAAAAATTGATTATAAATTATTAGTGTGCTTACGCTCGTAAAAAATGTTAGATGCATTTCGTAACACAAATACGTTCGCTTCTAATACGCTTTCTAAGATTAAAAGCTGTCCGTCCGCTCAAATGCCCAAGCTGCTAGTATTGAAACGCTTAATTCTAGCAACCTTACGCAAGGATTAAAAGAGGTTAAGGCACTGGGTCTGCGAAAAACAAATTACTTGTGAAAGACCAGTGAAACCCTCTTGCACGCCTGTTTCACCCACCACCCTTTGTCAGCCCACAGCCCCGAGAGCCTCCAGCCACGCAAAATCACGGTCTCTCCAAGCCTTCATCATTCATTTCACCCTAACGGCTTATGCTCGGTGCACACGGCTAACGTTACACGTGACAAGTGAATCTAAACAGCAAACTAATAACATAGGAAATATTGTCATTAAAACATTTGTTTTAAATTAAGTTTTCATATACATATAAGTCCAACGTCTTTATTTTAAATATGTAACTTAGACGAGAGTATCAAAACGAGCCAACAATAAGCTACAATGGGTAGAACCAGTGATTAAAATTTTGTTTTTATATACTGAAAAATTACAAAGGTTATAGTTAAAACGGAACTATATTTGTAATAATTCAACGTCAGTTTGAGTCCATTCGTGTGCTCGAATGCCTGAAGATGCCGAAAGGCGAAACCCGGGTCGTTAGTGACAAAAGAAATGGAAGTGTACAAAATCTCAATAATCCAAATTTGAGGGTCGCTACATTGAAATGTTCAAGCCATAATCCCATGCCATAAAGCGTTTTTATCCACTTTTGAACACTGATTTATTTTTGTTTTCAGTTTAAAACCGAGTACTGTGAATCTTATAAGATACAGAGACCACTTTACTATTTAAGCCAAAACCAATTGATACTATATAATCAACATTAAAAATAAATAAAATAGTAAAATAAAACCGACATCGTACCATCGTACTCACTACAAATTAATCATTTAAAAAAAACAGCTAATTGTTAAATTTATGCATTTATTGTCAATATTGAATGTCGAACAATATTGAACAATATTGAATTGGAAATATTGAATGTCTAAAGTAGCTAGTTTTATTTTTAGATTATAATCAGAATGTGTACCTACATGTGATATGTGATAATAAAAAAACGCCTACAGACAGGTCTGGACTATTACATACTAAATATGAATCGTATTACTAAATCAATGTTTCTCGATATTTTTCAATAAATTTCTAGTCATGAAAAATTTTTTCGAAACCATTTTTCTCTTCGAAAATTGACAGGTTGGAGAGATTGGAGTGCCAACTAACAAGCTGAAAAAGTCTGTAGAAATAAGCTCCATTGAGAGTTCTTATTTATGATCCGCATTGGGAGCGGACGTGGTTTAAAAATCTTTTAAAAACCACATAATTTGCTTTTATTTTTAGAATAATTTAATGTAGTGGAAACTCGGCTTTATCCTTTAGTCGTTACACGCATTCTAGTGTTTCAGTGGAGCGACTGTGAACAACCGCCACGACTGATAAATAAGTCAATGTGAAACCCCATCATCGCATTGCACCGCACCGCAGTGGAACTACCACTTGACATACTAAAATAATAATGCCGCCATAATTAGCATTCAGATGAATTGATTCTAATGCAGTCAGTTTTGCAAAAGGAAACCTTATTTCTGGAAAGAATATTACTTAGAAATTGTGAATAGCTAAATGTGTATGTTTAATTATGGATATATGAAACTGCTGTGTAATTAAAATGGATATTTAAATAGACAAATATTTAGTTTGAAATGTGGTGATGGAAAAAGATGCTCCGTATACCATAGACGGCCAAGAGTACAAACGCCCATATCACGAAAGAGCTGCAAATACAGGATAGACTCTTGGGTGTCTGTAGGAATTTGATTCCAATGTTTTTGTTTGACGTGATTAAGATTGGATGACGGATGCTGGTGATGATGCTGACGATTGGTGCAGTCCAGAGTTCGATTGGCGAGTGAGGACAGATATCACGCTAAGACGGTTATTGAGTTACGTTCGGCGGTCGATACAGAATTGATTCAGTTGCCCATTGTTTGTTTAGTTATGCTGTGTTTGTGATGTAGTTTCGACAGACATTGACAAGCGTCTACCTGTTGCGTAGTGTCAGCAGAATATCGAATATTGGTCAAATATTATTGCAAGTTTTCCGTAATCTGCAATGTCGTCTTGTCACAAGTATATTATTTGCCAATTAATAATGCTTACTGATAAGCATAATATATCGCTGCAGGCGAATATTTATATTTCAAAACCTGCAGCGTTAGATCTCACCATCTTATGTCTATACAAAACACCTACTCGGCTATTTTGTCCGCATCGCCCGAAAACCTAACGAAAATTTCGAGAGGTTCGCCATCACAGGAAAGGACGAAGGCAGAAGGTGACCTGGAAAGGCCTCAACTCGCTTAAGTGACCAAGTGAAGGATGCCATAGGCCTCTCATTACCGATGGCTCTTAGAACAGAAGAGCCCAGGAGCGAGTGGCGAAGGATCGTCAAAGCCAATGGAGTTGTTGCGGTAGGCGAAGGTTATGACCCTTACACGTGAAGAATATGACTCAGAAGAATACTAAACAATGTGTAAGAGCTCTAATGAGTAAATTACAATTCAATCAATATCTTAAATGCAGTTCCATTATATATCAGCACATTATATGACACCATTTTTAATGATATTTGTGTAACTTAGAATCAATAAACGACGTTTTTTACATTCATAGTACAGAAATTATTTACACAGAATTTAAGTAGTAAGACAAAGTATCAATTCCCTATTATCTTAATTAAATATCGAATGATAACACAAAGCACGCATTGGATAAATATTTAATATGAAAAAAAAAAACATTGTAAAATTGTTTTTTATTCAGAAAAAAGCACTTGATTACTTAAAGCCATTATAAATCTTACATCTTGCATTTTCAACAATATATTGGTATTACTCTAATACCTACTCGTTGTGCTGTTTGGTACAAATGATATTTGCCACAATTTTTTCGACGCAATGCTTAGGGCATCCAATCCCGCACACTTTTTTCATCCCAGATATTTTCAATCCCGGGATTTACCATGAAGTATAATTTCATGTTTTGAATGTGTCCATTATTTTGTTAATTAATACATACCAAATTTAATATTTTTTGGGCATAGAAAAGTTTTTTTATATTTATTGGGAATCAAACGGTCATTATCAACAAAAAAAGATGTTCTGATCATAACAGTTTTATATTTTATTTATTGGATAAAGTTGGTTTTACCAGATCGTATCCAAAAATAGGAAATGTCGTTCAATTCGATCTTAAAATATTGTCCGTCATCCATTTGGAAAGCGGACTTCTTTTAAAATTGTTTAAAAACAGTTGTTACTAGGAAGACCACAATACTTTTATATTATTTATAAAGGTATTATAGAAAAACTATGTAAATGAAAAAACCGAGGCACAAATTTCCTTAATCACCTTAATCACTTGAATTCCGAAGTCACGGGATTGCATAATTGACCGAGATCCCAAGATTAGAATTCTTATTAATGTCTGTGTACAATTCAATAAATTCACGCATAAATAGTATGTTATTAAGTAAACTTATTTTCTATTTATTTCATTAAAATCTTTGAAAAAAATCTACTACTACATTTTTTATGAATATTCAGAAAATAATTCAACTTTAAATATCTTATCATTATATGTATTACGTGTAGTATTCAAATGCTGTTTTTGTAATGTAATTTTGTAAGAGTTATGGCAGTAACGTAATAGAAGTGTGATATAATTAATTGAAAACTTATATTCGTGTACGTATTATTGAGAGTTTTGATGTATTAGTGTATCAAATTATTTTTGGCACTAAAATAATACGAATGAAAATTCAACCTTCAAAGGGAAACGCGAAAAAATATCGCTTCGTTTTCAGAGGTTGATTTATAGCGGAGCATTTTTTATCACCCACTCAATTCATATCACTTGACAGACGGGCTAATGGGACGCATGCAATGGTAAAAAATGAAATTTTAATTAAACTCTGGTCGACGATACAAAGCCGTATCACGAAAACTCAGCTATTTGACAGTGCAGCGGGCGTAAGCGCAATGTGGCAATTTTGTTCTATATGTACAAAAATATTACTTTTACATTGTAGAATGAATTTAATGCGAGAGAAATTTCAATCAAACGAAATAACTAATGTGCAACATTGATTGTTTTATTTGTAGAGTGCAAAGGTTCAGATTATGCAAAGTAAAGATTTTTTCATAATTATTCGTGTATATAATAATTGAGTCGCTGAGTAGCTAAACACGCTCCCGAGGGTATATAGAGTTTTGTGTAAATCACGAAAAACTGTTATGGACTGTATGGTAGTTTTAAGTAAACTTTAAATTATTTTGTGTCTTCCGGTGTATAAGGAAAAGTAAAATATTATTTTACACTGTCGTTTGTTCGGAGCGCGTCAACCGTGTAAAACGAGGATTAAGATCGTTTAAAAAAACCACATTTTGAAGAAGACCGAGAACGAAATAGAAAGAAATTTTAGAATTGCAACTGGAAAAATTGATATATCTATCGATACAGCACATACGTACATTAACAACTTATTTTATTGAAAAATCGCCAGGAGCGTGTTTAGTGATTTTTTCAAATGTATTTTAATGTTGATTAAAGCATTTCTCTCCACTAGCCGTTATTGGCGTACTCAAACTGTGAGTATTTTTTGTCAATGTATTGTTTCTTGTACACATTAAAACGTCATATTTATTTTGAAAAATTATGCTGAACATTGACGAAAAAGTAGAGGATAATACCGTCAAATCTTTTCATTTTCCGTTTAGTAATTTTATATTTGATACCAAAACTACATAAATGATTGATTGACAGCTTTAAGAGAGTATGTACGGATACATTCATTATTTTACCTGTGATACTTATAATCAATCGTTATTTATTTCTATCAGCACTTGAAATTAATAGAATTCTCGCTTCATTTCAGCTTGACATGACATCGGAGATATTTTAATTAATTATTAATTGACCCCATATGCGGAAAAACAGCGCTAGTCTGTACTTGGTTTTTTTTTAACACATTTATCCAGTAAAAAAAATTTTGATCAATAAACCGTGTTCTCAATAAGACTATTCATATTCAAACCATCTTCATTCATTAAAGATAAATATTTTCAATAAAGAGTATCTCCACAACAACCGACCGCCATTATCTGTGAACAATGTTTTAGGACAACGCTGTTTTTATGAATATGAGTACAATTATGATTAAATTATTTATTATTCTATTTTTTAATTGCACCAGTTTTTAATCAATTATTTACCTACTAAAAATATATTTAATATTACAAACACATGTTGGATATTTCGTAATTTGTTAATAACTTATAGATCAACTCCGGTTGAAAAATTACCCATCAAAGAGGTTTCCAAATTATGTTAGTTTCAATCAAAAATTAAACCTCAATTGACCTCGCCAGGAATTGAACCCAAAATATTCTAATAATCCAGAATTCCAGTGGAGTCATTACTAATTGAATAATACAAAGTTCTACAATTGTTTTTATATTGATCTTTCTTACTTTTAAAAAAGGTTATAGCATTACTATTATCGACTCCCACCTACTGTAAAGTTAACACTGTTTATTCAAATATTAGAGCTTCATGAATGAATGCAATATTATTTATAAATATCATCCACGACCAAAAATGGAGAAAGAAGTGCCATCCGATCGATATTCCAATGTATGAAATACATTTTTTGCGAAAAATGATAGTTTTACTAGGCAAAATATATTCAAATTCTTCTATACATCCAGGACGCTGAATGTCTATATGTATATTTGTAAAACTTGGAACATGGGAAAAAGATGAATTATTTATACATAGCCATGAATATCTTTCATATTGATATAAGGTTGAACACAAGGTTGTTACTCATCAAACATTACTAGATTCTAAAATTAAATAAAGTCAGAAAATCGAATAAAACTCAAAAATTTTTAAAACTATTCTTTAAAGACACGAATGAAGGTTTAACAGCACCAAAATATTATTAATAAATCAATGCTCAGTATTTGTCTATTCAATCGCATATGTTTACACAATGATTATTTCAAATATCGTTAAAACAATACCTGCAATGAGATTTTTTTATTCCACTCAAATGTTGAATCATCTATTAGTATCATAAATACAGTAAAAAACGTTTTTTGCGTGATAGGTCACTCTCTATATGCAATATATTATATTTATGGTTATTATATCTTACCAACTATTGTAACACATTGATTTTTTCCTATATATACCAAAAAAAAGAAGCAGGCTCTAAGTTTCCTGCGTATTTTTATCTATAGAGTGGGTGGAGAATGAGTCTTTATATCCCGTTTTTATAGTGTATTCTAGCTAATTACTGTATAAAAAACAGCCAAATGGTTCAATTGAGAAGACAATTTTAAAAAATCATTTATGAATACTTATTGTGGGTGTTGAGTAAACTAAAAGCTTTATTCTTATCAGAAATTGTTTGTATTATTATGTGCCCGGTCTCTAATTAACGATTTAGAGTAGCTCGAAAACGGCCGCATGGAATATTGATCAGAAGGTTGCGTGCACAATCTATTCATTACTCTCTCTTAGCGCGTTACCTAAAAAAATCATTCAATGATTTCTACCCCACATTTTTTACATCCTAAGCAGTTGATGAGATACCAAGCAATTGATGGCAAAAAGTTTTAATTGCAAAGCGAACAGTGATAATTTTAGGTAATTGCTAGCGATGTATTAATTTCTAATGGGTATAATCGATTACCTTATTATATGGAGATTCGATGGTAATATTCATTTGACGAATGCATGTTTTAAGTGCTAGTGAGATTACATATAATTCAAATCAATTTTAAATGTAGTTTAAAAGACATGACATGGACGGAGATATACAGTGGGCACAGCAATACAGTATTATTATATTGAAATTTCCTTGTGAGCCTAGTAAATAATGATTACATGTAATTAACGTATAGTTTTAAAAAAATAACAATATAGATCTGCAAATGCTTTTAAAGATGAGAAATACTTGTGACACATGTCACTAATGGTATAAAATGTCATTATTTTGTATCTATTTATGAGAAATGATTTTCTACAAATTTACCGCTGAATCCATCTGTGAAATGAATGAAAAAAATATGCTGCTAATTGCATTTTGAAGAGTAAACGAAATTTATTTATGTATTTTTTTGTTTCAAAAGAATATTGAAAAGTATGCGCATTAATTTTTCAACAGCTTTATGCCAAGCACAAGTGTAAGTGTAGTTGAAACTTTTGTGAAATGCTTTTTATTTTCTTTCTCGAAATCAGCTCAACGAAAACAAAGAGTGCATGTTATAGAACCTAACACATATTATTCTTATGTCTCTCTTATTCTTACCTTTCATCATGAGAAATAACATCTCAAACTTTATCTGAGAAACTTTCTTAAAAACTCAGTTTCACCACAGCTATATTCTTTTACAGTAAGTGCCTGCCTATAAAGTCATCTGTATATGGATTTTTTATATACTACTCTGAAAAGTTTTCACATTTTTTCTTTTTAGTATGTTGACAGAATGCCCTAATATTTAATGCCTTGCCAGGTGAATATTGTGAGTGGTTTCAAAATTATGTATGGAGGTAATACCAATATGTGAACGCTATAAAATGTCGTATATTGTGGTTTATTTTCAGATTTTTCTGCTTCATTTTCATAGTACGTAAAACGTAATATAAAATGTCAAATTACAATAATAAAAAAAACATTGAAAGCACAGTAAATAATATACCTTTGTACCGTTTTTGTAAACCGAATTCTAGCATTTAGTATCTAGAAATCGAAAAATTTTACATTATAAAAATATGCCGTATTAGTTTTTTACCTGAGATATTTTTTTATTAGAAGTATTCGCATTATATACGGGCTCTAGTAAAATATATAAAATGTAGCATACAAATTTTTGTAATCTCATATGTCTTATTCTTTAATATCTATAGCAAGACATGTCTGGCGCGTTTGAATAAAGCGAGTACCCACGTTTGCTTTCTTGTTGGCATTTCAATTAATGTAGTTGTAATCATTCAAGCGATAAATAGTTATTCAAGCACGTTTTAATAAAAAACACCTTATAATAAACTATAATTTAATATTTTGTTTGTTTGAATTCTGAGAAGTAGTAGAGTAAGAGTAAAGCTAAGATTATAGTTTATATTTCACTGCTTAGAATGTTCTAATTTTGTTATTTTTATTATATTAGATTATTAACGATCATATTATTGTTATATAAAATTAAGTTTTGTATCAAGTATTATCGATAGCTCAGCTCAATATTTCAACATCTGTTGAAATGCTTTATTGATAGTTTACATCTTCAATGTTGCAAGTACCCATAGTAAAAACAAAATAATTTATTAAATTACGCATTACTGTTGAGCACTTGTACATTGCAGTTTTTTTTTTTATTATTTCACATACTATATGATGATACAGTTCCTGGATTTAAATTCACTGAGCTAGGACTGTCACATTCCAGTAATACCCAATTTCTCATTAAAACTATTCAGTATATGATATCAAAATGATGAAAGTAAATTAAGCCTAAATAAATGTGAAGAGTGTTTCTATTATATCCGTAAAAATATGTAATAAAATCAATATCCTGAATCTACAAACATTTGAGCCTGAAATAAAATACGGTGTACATTATTCGCTTCAGGATAAAATGTTTTATATTGTGTAACCGATGCTACACAAAACATTTGTCAAATAATTACGATGCGACACTGAATAATTAAACTTTTTGTTTCACGTTATAAATGCTCTGAAAGAAAACTGTTGAAAATTCAAGCGGTCGACTACGGGACGTACGTAAAACCACAAGCAATTCGGTAATACTATTATTTTAGACCACGTTTTTGGAGAAAAGACTCAGTAACATGTGTGCCCTAGAGAGGAGGATAGGTAGGGGAGACCAGGAGTGACAGTAAGATTTATTCATGATTTTATATTCCATAAATATCTTCTATAGACGTAGGTGCAGAGAAGTCAATACTTAACATACATGGATGGGATTTTTTCGTAACACATATATTTTTCTTGACACTTTATTATATTTTCCTAAAAAAGGGATCAGTTTTTGCCATTAAGTACTTCCATATATTACATCACTGCCTCTTTTCTATCCTGAATAAACTACGGTGTATAGTTGAAAAACTACGGTGTAAAAATTTGCTTTCGCTCAAATTTTTCAACATTATACTACGAGTTACAGTTATCATTGATAATTTCTATACATCATTCAAACATCACAAAATGTCCATCATATAACGTTAACTCTCATGTCTGCCTTATCCTACAGAATTACCCGCTGTATTACCAGGTTAGAAATAGTCAGACTATCATTGTTGAAATAAGAAGACCTCTAGCAGAAGACCAGTAGGAGCAACAACTTAACATTTTGTAATTGAGAACGATTTCACAATCAATCAATAAAACCAACAGCATGGTTATCAGCTCATTTGTAACACGCAAGCACGTTCAAATAAATGAAAAAAGCTTTATTTTTATACATGCGTGGATGAATATTTATAGCAATAACATAAAAATGAAATATAAACATAAAATTACCAATATCTATAATTAATTTAATGGATAAAATTGTTTCCTGTGCTACTCCGTTGTTTTCTTATAATTAGTAAATTAAGCCAATCAAAATTTGGCGCTGACTACGAATCGTTGTTGGAAAAGTATGGTGTTATATTTATGAAAATAAAACACAATCTATCGTTATTATTACAAATGTTTCTATCATTATCATAACTCGATATTAGATGAACCGGTATCGATCATAATAATCTCATAAGCGTTCGCGATGTATATATAAAGTAAAATGTTTTGCAATGCACACACAGTTCCGACGTACTAGCTAGTTTAGACATTAAGTATTTCAATTTCAATACCATCATCTATGACGCGTACGGTTATACTAGTATAAGCACAATCAACAAATTTATACTTATGGATATTATTAAATTTGTTTTTTGTAGTTTAAACTGTATTTTTGAAGGAAGTAAATTTATTATTATTTATCCATGAAAAGTCGAGCATTTATTTATTTCTATTAATATAAACGAGAAATGAAAATTTCTTACAGTAAAATCACATTTTTAAAGTACTTTCAAAGAAAGGTATTGAAATTGCGAAGCTCCAAACATTTTAAAACAATTCTTTTCCAATCAAAAAGTAACCCTGATGAACCGTGTCTTCCGATAAATTCGTTGGTGTTTAAATAGTCATTATGCGCATCTATAGGGCACATGCAAAGACGCGAACCAACATATTCGTAGGATTTCGGGGGAATAAAATCACCGGCTTATGTAAAATAATGAACTCAAGCTAACAATAAAAAGGATTATACGGGACATTTATTTCTGTAACATTTCCATTATTCTATTTATAAGCGTTTGGCCTGAACTTTCGAGATTTTTTTACACCCATGTCTTAACTCTGATGTATTACGCAAATAGGCATCGACTTTGTATTGAAAATCAATCGTATACTTAGAGTATAGTGCCGTACTAAGTATAAATAAAATATCGAGTAAAATATTTAATCCGTTGAAATTCTAATTAAGTATGTATATGAGAAAATTGCTATTTGTACAACTATTAAAATGTAAAAATATTCGGGAACTTTCATTGGTAATTTTATTTATTGATCGTTTTGTTGATTTATGGAGCCATATTCAAATCTTTTTTTGTTTTCCTTATATTTCTATCAACTGTATACGATGTTGAAAAATTGGCTAATAGCGGATAGTTAACAGTCCTCTCCTGACCGTATCTATTTATCACTATTAAAGTGAATTTTAAAAAATAAAACACATTTTGTTCGTACTAATTCCACATGTTTAAAATGATCAGCAATGGCTTCGCTCACCACGAGCGTTATCAACTGATGAAAGAAGTATCTATTTATCACTACCCTCCGAGAAAAAAAATGGTGTAGTGACACACTTATAACGAAAAACAAAACACGGATAAATGTTTTTTTGGACGTATTCAAAATCATAACTTCAGATAAATTTGATATGTGTTGAATTGTATGGAAAAGTGCTTCAAAATAGCTCTCAAAATACATGTATTTTTTTATTTTATTTATAAGCCCCTAAAAAGTAACAAAAGCTTACAGCTAAAGGCCGTAAAATAATTAATTTTCATCTCAAACTTTACAAAATAAAACGGGCGTTCATTTACCCACGCATTTGAATAGTAAAAAAAAATAATTTTCAAACTAAAATTTTAATTTTACAGTCCAGTTTTATTTTTTTAAGGCGTAGTTAAAATTCACAAATTAATTTTTCAAGGCGTTCTGCACGGAGTTTCATAAACGTCATAATTAATGCCAGTAAGTGACACCATGGTCACTTAATTTGCTTAAAAAGGTTTATTTGATTAATGTTGAAAACTTTTTCATACGCTCTCGCCTCACTGAGAAGGGTGGAGGTGAGTTGTACACTAAAACAAAGAAGAAATCGTTTTTACCCTTTCCGCCAGCTATTCATCAGTAGCGTTACCATCCACCGAGGTCTCAAATAAACATTTAATTAAAAGTTTTTAACTGTTAATATTTTGTTGAGAGACATTACGAGGTAAAAAGAAAAAGCTATTTATGGTACATATTCCACAAATTGTATTTAACAGAACTTGATTGTTATCATTAAACTTGTGCGTATTTTAACTGCTGATAAATCTTACTAGATGAGCAAAATTCGTCTTTTTAATAACCTTCCCGTTTTCATGCTAAAAAAGTCCCTTCCGATCTCATACAGTCACATTTCGTTACCGTGTGAAGTTTGTCATATAAACGCATTTATAAAGCGAAATGACAAATTCAAAAAGTGAAATATGGTTTTATGTAGTATTAAGTAATTATTTTAATTCATGTTTTGTGTGTAAAATCTGAAATACATATCAATCTATGCGAAATTATCGAAAGACGCAAGAATCAAAATTCTTCATAGCATAACAAGCTCGAGACGTGTATCGGTGCCGTTTGAAACAAAACGCTTCCATACGGTACAATCATGCATCTTGGATTGTTACTATACCATAATAATTGTTACTATACTTAATACTATAGCTTACTACTAATTTTGTATTTTTCGATGGGAAAATTGACAAAGTTTTCAAATTATGATTAATTAATCATACAAAGAACATGAAAACTATAATTTATTTTTAATTATTTTATTTAAAAATTGAAAAATTTAAAATTTTTTGTATGACCTATTTTACAGATAACTTAAAGGTTTAAAGACCAAAGTAACTCATTGTTACACCATGGGTACGGATGGGTTAATAATATCTCAAATTATAATAGTTAATTGGCTGATGAATTCAACTATTTTTCTATGTTTTTTTTTTGTTCGTAGTTAATAGAACTTTAAAAATATTTTTATAAAAATATCAAGATATTGATTCTGATTTCGAACATGACACTGCTTGAGTTTGACTAAAAGAAGTCGTTGAATTGGACCATTTTGTATTAATTTAAAAATAGTATTAGGTGTTCTTTCTTCTTTATGTAGTTTCTAGATTCTCTTATTTCATGCTTAAAAGTAAATATCGACCCTCTGGTATACAAAGTGTACAGAAAATATTAAATTTCTGTGCGTGCGTGTGTTATCGTAAGACTTTGATCGAAGTCTATTTATTTGTTTGGGTGTAGCATTATATTAGATACGCTACAGTGAGCCTCCGTTCACAATTTCACTTCCATCCTATTAGCTGTGACATTCTTCGTTGTGGGAAGTCATTAATCCAACGAGCAGTACTCCAAATCTCTATTTCCTTATTGTCTCTGACTTTCTAAAGTCCATTTTGGTAAACGCAAGAAGTATGAAGTTCCGCGAAGAGTTCTTAGCTGAAAGGGTTAATTAGTTATTATCAAAACCCGCCTTGGAAGATTGGCGAAATGAGTCCCTACTAATATATTTCAGCAAACTTTTTGTTCGAGCAATGTGGCTTGAAACAATGAAGGTATATAAATTCGATAATTACCGTAATACATTTCAAATTTTCTCCCTTTTATCAAACTCTTTTTTTCCAAAAATTATACGCAACGGTATGTTAGTAATTTTTTTAAACCAAATATATGGCTTCTTAACAGAGCATTGCAAAACATTTATTTTATCTTTTAAGTGATGGATGGATCTGTATACTATGTATAGAATCGGTTAATACTTAGGTAGCGTATGATGAAAACATCATAGAAATCCGTGTTTTTATTTATAAAAATTCTTAAATAAATTGCAAAATCGACCTATAATTATTGTTTAAATATATTATACCATCAATAAAAGCTAAACTTTGGTTCTGTGGTGTAGTTGGTAGTGTCGTTGGCTACGATTACGGATGTCTGGGGTTCAAGTCCCGGTGTGGACAGTTTTCGTAAATTGATCTTCCAATTGATTTATTGATTTCTGTCCGTAGTTTGAATGTTTGTGATATCTAAAACTCCTCCCTACCACCCATCCTATCCTCAAAAACGGGGCGCAGCGAGAGAGATTAGTTAACCACTAGTCATAGCTCTATCGTTATATCCATACTCTGATAATAGAGAGGTTGAGCAACTTAGTAGCACGCAGTTTTCATAGAAAACTTCTGTTAAGATACTTCCATTAGGAAGCCATATGCTCCACGTTAGGAGCGGACATGGAAAAAATACAACCTGAAGTGCTTTGGTTTTAAATAGAATAATCTCTAAAATGTTGTTAAGTTATTTATGGTAAACTTAACGATGTAAAACGCTCACGCCAAATTCCACAACATCATTTGTAATATTAATTATAAAATGTAATATGCAATAGGAACTTCATCATACATATTTAAACATTAAGACTTCCATAAAACAAGTTTAAAAACCGTTCTGTATTTAAAGATAGGTTGTTCGGCTACAAATTATTAGCTTAAATGAAAAAACTCTATTGAGACTTTTCCGCAACATATGATATTTATATTGAAAACATTTTTTGATGTATGTTATTTAATAAAAGAAATTTGGCTTTTGTTTTAATCAATACGCAGCTTATTTGAAAACTATCATGTTCTTTCTTTAAGTTTTGCCAAACACATCACATCTCAGTTGAGAATGTAAATGTAAACACAATTTTCCATAAAAGGTTTTTAAGCATTTGTTATTTGCTCACAATAGATACATATTTTTAATAAATACCTATTAACGACTGAATAAAAAAGTAGTGAATTAAAATTCGACAAGCTTACAATTAGGGTATCCAATTCTGAACCCTTTTTGTGTTCTCGGGATTTACATTATTTAATTAAGCATAATTTCATATTTTAAATTGAATATTTGAAACTCAATTTTTGTCCATAATGGTTTTGATTGGAATAAATATACGATTAAAATAAATATTATTTGGGTGTTGGAATGGTGTTTTTATTTATTAATATTTTTTTTTCAATGTCCGCTCCCAATATGGAGCATATGGTCTTCTAATGTAGGTAGCTTAACAGAATTTACCAGAGGTATCTACTAAAACTGCTTGTTATTCAGTTGCTCAACCTCTCTTTTTTCGAAGAGAGTAGGGATACAAGGATAGGGTTAGGACAGGACTAGTGGTTAGCTAATCGGTCTTGCTACGCCCTGGGAGGATGGGATGAGTGGGAGAGAGGACTCAGACTTCGAACAGAAATCAATAAGTCGATTGAAAGATCAATCTGTGAAAAGTGTCCGCACCGGAAATCGAACCCGAGACATCCGTAACCGTAGCCACCGACGCTACCAACTGCACCAAGGACGCGAACAATATATGCCTAATATTTTTCCATTTATATTGTGATAAATACCTAAAAAAGTTATGTTAATTTAATAAAATACGTTTTAAACATATTTATGTGATTTTTTGCGTTTTGTGAGTAAAATGTATTTTTAAATGTTGTTTCTCAATAGTTTTTAATTTTGGAATATATTTATATAGAATAATAGTTGTCAAAAAAAAACAATAAAATAAATTGTCTGGTCTTGTCTAAGGCTGTTTATATAGATAAAACGATACGCTATATTAATTATGTATTATGAAAAAGTGTGTACATAAAAAACCGAGGTATACGTTGTATATATCAGAAAATATTTAAAATATGAATTAATTTTTAACATTTACAGTGAATCTAAAATTTGAAGCGGCAGTACCAATCCTAAATCGACAATCAATAATATTAATATCAATCGAAGCGTTTCATCAAATAAAATCTTCATTTAAATTACCAGCATTTATTTTATCTCGTTGAAGATTTCGTTGCAAGAATATCTAAGTCATTATAATAAGATAAAAAAGTTTTTCATCTATCTAAAATTATCAGTCCGTGAAGGTTCTAGTTATATTATTCTGAGGGATTTTATGCTCCAATTCTCACGTTCACCCTATACTCTATCTACTTGATAAACCGTTTAATTATTCCCCCTTGCGAATAGCAGTTCCCATTAATAAATAATTTTAAATATGTTCCCATTGCGTTTTAATCAATGTAATTAAATTAGGTACTTTGAATATAGCGTTCCACTTTTCATTCTCTTCAAACCGTAAGGATCTTTAACATTGCAGACATTACTTCGTTCGAAAGTATAAAACATAAAGATTGTTACGAATTCTTTTATGAGTTAGTATTTTTAATTACTTAGAACCTTTTTCATGATAATATCCATATAGAAATGGCGCTATTTGGAAGTCGAAATTAATAAAAAGAAATTTTATTCAAATCATAACTCTTTATGTTTGATTTTACAGACACGCCGTTTGAATAGTTTGCAAAAGTGGTAAATACATATACAAATACAACTTTTAATAAAACGTAAATATTAACTAAAAAAGTTTTTTTGTCTTTAATCGTTTTTGATTTCAGTTTATACTACTGCTCTTATTTCTATTACATATAACTATTTATTAAAATTTTTACAAAATTATTCATTGTGCTATTGTATAAAAAAATATCTTTTAATGATTGAATTGGCATTTACTTGAAAGAACTTCAATGTAATCCTATAACTATATTTTATCTTCAATAACCAATTTTAATTTACACTTAAATATTGTGCTTTGTTTTTCTTCTTACTCGTACAAATAAAGGATGATAAAAAAACATAGTTTTTGACTTACAATAAAACAATGCAATTATAATAAAGTGTTTCAAAGATATTTCACGAAAAATTGTTTAAAATAAGCTGGGAAATAATCCATTGGGTTAACAACGCTGAATAAATTTACGTTTGTAATTTTTAATTATTTATGCTCATATTTTTTTAATGATGGCGCCCGGCAAAAGGCTAATATTCATTTGTCAGTAAAAATAATTTCGCGCAAATTAAATTTTAACGATTTCCGGAGGAAATTGGAAGTAAAAGTCATTCCGATGAATTTATCAATTTCACTGGCTTTTATGGAATGATTTTAATCGAACCTAATTAGCAAAATGGAAAGGTAATTAGATAAATTAATTCTTCGTTCGAAGAATCCATCTATAGACATTATGTTGTAATTGATTTTTTGAATTACATTTTCAATTAACACATTTCTTATCAAATACAAAATTCAGGTCAATAAAGAAAACTATGTGCACGAAAAAGCGGCAAAATTAGTTCACTTAATATGCACTTTATAAAACATCAAAAAAAATTAGTATTTAGTTTTTTCGCTTTTTTGTATTGTTTCTTGACTGAGATGCAAATTTTTAACATTTAAAAAATAAGAATATCTGACTATTAATAATAACACATACGTGAAGCTTTTATTTGTCTTACTATATTATACATATTATTTTTATATCGACGGTATCTCGACTGAACGTATTGTCCAATACTGATGATTTTCTTTTTCAAATGTCATAATGAATGGTAACATTCTAAGGGATCGTAGAACGCATAAAGTTATATGATATGGCTTTGAAAAAAAACAGTGTCTCGCAAAATCATGAGATTACTTTAACTCATCGATATAAAATCTTATGATTTGTATGTCATAAAGATTATTCTTTATAATGTAAAAAAATCATTTTAAAAAACATACAATTTTTTTGGGGGGAAAGCACTTTGAAAAAAAAACTTTTAATGCTATTACCTCAGAACTTGTTTTTATAACTTAATGCCTTCTGTCAGTATACGCTCGGCATATTATATTATATTTTATTTAATATTATACTATACTATACGTTTTATTTTATCCTTTTTCTTTATGTTGATCATTAGAAAAATGTGGAAGTATTACAAAAATATTTGTTTTATTTATAAAATACCAAGCCTTTCCACTAACAACTGAAACTCACACCTTAAAAGTGTGTAGTTAGTTTTTATTTCCACAATGTATATTACAGTTGATAGATGTTTCAACATCATGCCTTCGTGAGAACTATCAGTTGTGATTGTGAGAATAGCGTGATAAAATTAGTCAATGATTTTTGTAGAAGTTATAATTAAATAATAACTGTTGACTAGTGTTATTAGAACTTTTTTTTTTTAAATAAAACTCAATTTATTTGTACTACTTCCACATATTTATAATGATCAGGACCGGTTTCGCTCATCACGAGCATTATCAACTGTGATGTTCAGTTCAAAACACAATTCATTTGTACTACACAAATGAATTGTGTTTTATTTTTTAAAATATAATGTCTTTCGACCAAGAATTGACAGTTAACACCTTAAAAGTTATTAGAACTTGTTTTTTAAGCATTAAACATACACAAACAGTTTGTCTTATACATAGATATACATAGTTAAGTTCATCAGTTTATAATATTTTTAACCAAATTCAAATAATTTAATATGTTGTGTTTTAAGTTTCTGACTAAATGCCGATCAATACAAATGGAAAAGTAATAAAACCGAGCTTGAGCCAAAAGATTATGATCTCGATCTTTGGTTTATTCGCTACCAGAATGAATTTTCTCGGTAAAAATAATACAATCTATCAACTGAAGGCGAGTTGGCGTCGTGACACCGTGGTATGCCATGTGACGTCACAAGTAGCTTGTCTCGTAAAGTAAGCCAGTCTCTCTTAAGCCAAACGATTTTAAACTGTAAGGTAGCTCAATTTGCGAAGTACGGAAGTGCCTAGCATCTCAATAAATTACTAACACGCTATCAAGTACAGGTGCAACGTGAGCTTGACACAACAGTGGTGTGGTGTGGTGTGGTTTGTTTTTTTGTTGTTCAATACCTAAGAAGATACGTAATGCGCCATGACTTAAATTTACACTTAAATACAGTATAAAAAGATAGTTTTTCACTATCCCCACCCAGTAGCCTCAATTTTTTTTTGTCACCTAAAAAAATATTATAAACATTCATTATAATCATATTTTACAGATTTATTAATGTCGAGTAAATATACGTTATATGTAGACTCTTTGGTACAGTAATTAACGTCATTGGCACCGGTTACGGATGACAGTTTCATAAATTGATTGCTCAATCGATCTATGGATTTCTGTTCGTAGGCATGAGTGTTTGTGATATCTAGAATTCCCTTCCACCCATCCGGTCCTAAAAATGGGACGTAGCGAGAGCGATTAGCCAACCAGTAGTCCAGTCCTAGCCCTATCCTTCTATCACTACTTGCTTCGAAAAAGAGAGGTTGAGCAAGTAAGTGACCATCAGTTCTCGTAGAAATAACTGAAGTTGAGATACTTCTATTAGGAGACTATATGCTCCACTTTAGGAACGGGCATGGTAATATATATATATATATATATACATATATACGTTATTCATCGAATTATGCTCAATTTTGCTGTATTTTAATTGAAAAATAAATGTTTTAAGACATGTTTATGGTAGACAATAATAATTATCATTTAGACTGGCTTTTCCCATCTGCTGGTTTTCCACAATTAATCATAAAATAACTATTTAATTGATTATTGTTTTAAATTTCATTCACAAAACTTACCCACAAAATTTTAAGAAATATAAATACTTGTGCAGTTATAATTAATTATTTATTTAATTTAATGTTTATTTTATCCAAAGATTTGACTGTTTCAAGGTTTCAACGGTTATATCATTTTCTCTCTTCTGAAAGTGGTGAAATAGCAAATCTCTATTATTACACATATAAATATAAAAACAATTAATCACTTTTTCTGAACAAAACTATAATAATTTTATGTCGAAATTCGTTACTAAATAAATGTAAATATTATTTTATATAATTGGTTTTGAAATATCCAGGATTATTTGCTCAATGTTAATGAGCATGAACTGAAACGTTTTCTATTGTATTTCAAATCAGAACGGTTTTATTAAATTTCTAATACACTGACGATAAAGAGTAAAAATAATTATTTATTTTAAACCCATATAGTATTTTTATTATTTTCCTTAATACAACTTTTAACATCTCTTAGTACAAATCAGATTTTACGAATGAATAAAACATTTTGACACTGGCGTTACGCTCTAGACTAAATGCTGTTTATTAACATTTTTAAATGTTGAAAAACTGAACTGAGAACATTTGACACACAAAAATCTCAGCCAAATGCTGAAATTGATTGAAATCATCTTACTAATTTCATACATGTTTAAATCCAAGAATCACCCCTAATAAACAACAAGATTACTTCTGAATACGTATTCAGGCATAATTTGTTTACTTATAATCAATGTTCTGTTCATAGAAGGCTGGTTGTGAAGATAGCATAGAAGAAGAAACAACACGCCCAAAAACAACGTATTCAGTGGTGAGATCGCATTCGAAAGTTGTAACATTTGTTGATATCGAGAAAGGAAATTCATCTTTGTAAAATCCATTCTCGTTATTTAATTGAAAAGATTATAAAAAAAAATCGTCACTTGGTTTACGAAGATGTCGTCTTTATTTTTTCAGCTTAAAATGACACCTTTTACCCTCATTGATCTGTTATATTGAGTTTATACTGTACACATATACGCCACTGATTATTTTATACATTGTATAGAAATCGAGTGTCGCGTAATATAGGCCGGTTTGTGTATTTACTTAGCAAATCCTTTTGCTTGGAGCACAAGCCTAATCCATTCACGTCTCCGCGAGACTATTATCCAATGAGATCCTTACAATGTTTGCCGCGCTGTTATCGTTGCAAATACCTTCAAAATAAAGCCAACCTACGAGCTTATTCTGATCAAAGCATTAAAATGAATAACACCTGCGCGCGCACTTCACAACGGTTATCATTTGGAAGTTAAAGTTGGTGTTAACATACAAACACGACTTGTGAAATAAAGCCAACACAGTCTATGCAAAATGTGATCATCATAAAGGCTTAATATAATTTCATATTATGTGAATTTAAGCAAGGCACTTATGTATTATGAATCGCAAAACGTTATATAATAACACACTCATTTGATATGTCAAATGTTTCATGTAATTTTAACAACATAATACAATAAGTACTATTATATATATATATATTTGACAAAGTTGTGTTGAAAACATCCATCCCACAAATTCAAACAACTGAAATAAAATCGTTTTAAATTTGACAGAATCCAATGCAGTAATAATTGTGTATCAGTTTTAACGAATACTATATTTATACCAATTTAATTCATACGCGTATGATTCAAATTGATAGAAACAAAAAAAACATTTTGTCATTAATTACTGCATAATTTATGTAGGCTATCCTTGAGAAAATAAACTTTTAAGTACCTCTGTATTTGCGAATAATTGTAATTAAATTATAGTACTTATGTTTGTTGAAATATATAATGATAATGAAATATAAATAGTTTATGGAAAAAAATAAGCAATAACTTATTATTTCTAATAACTACACGGTAAAATGAAAATCATACTTTGATATTTAAATTATTGAAGATTTTATATTTAATTTTAGGTAAGAATAAAAATAGCTATACAAATTCAAAAAAGAAAAGGTATTTATTTTTAATAAGCAATTAAAAATAAGTATATATGAATATTTTCGACGACAGCTTGATTCCAAATAAAGATATTTATAAATCAATGTAGTATTTTATTATGATATTGCAAGTTACGAATGAGTTTACTGATTAACATCCAACAAAATCTTCCTCAAAAACTGACTGAAAACTTTCGTCTGAAGCTACTCATGTCTACGTGGAATATATTGACATCCGAAACAGCACTGTTTAATAATCTTTAACTTTGTCAAAAGAATTTATTCATAAGCATGATTATTTAGATAATTAACAGGAAAATAAAATTTAAGTTTCTCAATAATGGCATTATTCTCATGCTATTTTCGTATAAACCGAAAGATTTATGTAAGCATCTTAGAGAAAGTCAGTTGGATAAACCCGCGGGATTTGTCTTTACCTCCTCATATAATTGTCGTTAGAACCTTCTTCACCATAAGGGTTCATTTAGAACCTTTTGGAATCCAAAAAATCAGCCCTGCTTTGGACTGAAGCATTTGACATGAATGCCATAACCTTTACTCATGAAAACACCGTGGTCGTACGGAGAATAAGCCACAACATCCACGATGCTTTGTTGAAAGTAATTATAACATGATAGTTAGCCGTCAGAATTCTATCGTTTTTTTCTTTAAGATCTTCACCAGATGAAATTCGGTAAATAATTTGACCAATAATTGAAAATTGAATGAATGATATCTATGGCTGTTTAAAAGATAAAAGATTAAACAGAATATAAGTTGAAAAATCGTTTTCGCAGACTCAATTATGAAAACGAGAGAAAAGTAATGAAGACTTAGCTAAGCACTACCTGCTCTAAAAGATTGCTGAAATGTGTTATATCATGTAGATGTCTGACATAATATGGTTATGTCTGTTACCACAGCAAGTTTTCAAAAAGGGTAACTATATTTTGTGAAAGTTCGCTCTCTTCACTAAATCTTTTCATTCGGGTTGCATTTTCTGAATGAATGAACGTGAATAAAAACGCTGATTGGCTGCCTTGTAAATCCATAAACACCGAAGCAAAATCACTAAATCGAACGTCAATGTAATGTAAGAAATTTTCCTCGTATGCTTTTTTATAATCTGTTCAATAGACTAGTATGAAAAATTCCATTTGTGACTGAAAAAATCATCCATGAATATAATGTGTGAAGAATGTTTTCATATGGATTAAGAAAATTCCAGTAAAGATTTTGTTTTTACATCAAGTGATACTGAATAAATAAAATATTTCGAATAAACTTTTGAATAGTTTTTGTTATTTGTATTAAGTATATGTTAAGTCGTGATTTATTGCCAGTCCGTATACTTACAAAGAATTCAGTTTGTTTTTACTTTTAAAATATAGCTTCACGTTGTTGACATTACATAAAAATATGAAATTTGGATTATTGAGATTTTGTACACTTCCATGTATTTTGTCACTAACGACCCGGGTTTTGCCTTTCGGCATCTTCAGGCATTCGAGCACACGAATGGACTCGAACTGAGTTCGAGTACAGTTCGAGTCCATTCGTGTGCTCGAATGCCTGAAGATGCCGAAAGGCGAAACCCGGGTCGTTAGTGACAAAATACATGGAAGTGTACAAAATCTCAATAATCCAAATTTAATATTGAAATTCCATCAAGCACCCTCAGTCGATGTCTTAAATTAAATTATAAAAATATGATTTTAACATAATACGCTATATTTATTAAAAGTTTGTGTAGTTAACTTCACATACGAACAAAATTAATATGACCTTATAACGACATAATAAACTTCACTAGCACTCAAAACAATGACTTAATTATCATAAATAAATATTTCAATATACGTCCTCGGTCTTAATTAGTTTATATTTTATATAATCGGGTATCAGAAAAAATGTAATAAATTATTGATACAATTGGCATTGACTTGAAGAACTTTTTTAAGATAGTTTTCCTCACTGTTGAGGGTCACTTACAGCAAAAAATATCCGCCGCTTATAGCAACAACTCAGTGGTCCTTGACGATCTTTTGGCACTCGATCCTGTACTCCGCTGCTCTGAGGGTCATCGGTAAGGAAAATTTTAATGAAATTACTAATGCAATACTCAATAATGAATCAGAATAATTATAAGAAAAAATTACTTAACCATTTAAAAACAATCAAATTATTAATTACATACTTTTTTCTTAAAATATTCCTGATTCACTATTGCTTGTTGCATTAGAAATGTCATTAAAAAAATTTGCGCAGCTAATGAACTTTTAATGTAGCTATATATGTGATTTCAGATTAGTATTTTTTGATTTGTAAGAGGTCCATAACATTTTAATTTTAGACTCTTTTATTTGATTTATCAATAATTTGTTTGCTAATCAGTTTTTTCTTGTCTTAGTTCATGAACCATCAGTTTTATATACCTTCATTTTTATACTCAATTTTATATAACTAAACCTGTTTTGTTTGTATTTTTATCAGTTGATAATGCTCGTGATGAGCGAAACCGATCCTGATCATTATAAATATGTGGAAGTAGTACAAATGAATTGTGTTTTATTTGTTAAAATATAATATCTTTCCACCAAGAATTGACAGTTAACACCTTAAAAGTAAATATTCTAAGCTTTGAAACTATATGTATTATTTAAAGTTTTTGTAATTATGTTTTTACGAGACATTATTGCTCATTTCGATAATAACGGAAACACAGTAAAATAACAATTAATACTATATGTCTTTCCTCTTAAGCAAAATTATTATTAAATACAGCAGTAAAAAAAATTGACGATAGTATTTTTATCGATAAAATTATTTATTGTGTAGTCACTGATTCAAATTAATATTTTGTAAACTGTTTCGTTAAATGAGAAATATTTTCGCGAAATTCATGTGAAATTTAATACTCGTTTCAAAACTAATGGGTTAATAAGAATTTAAAAACACAAGATAATTAAGAAGCAGGGTACAAAGTTAAATCTTTCGTTTTTTATTTGAGCTTAATAAAAACATTACTTGTAGACTAATTTAGACTTTCAAACATTGAACTTTTAAAACCTAACACCCAACTGAATAAAACTCTTTTAAGAAGCATTTAAATGAATATCTTGTTGAGCTTTCCAACTTTGCACTCTTTAAATTACGAATTGAGCCCGGACACTTATTTATTTTTATGTCGGCCCTTCTTACTGCTCACTAAAATCTTAATTGGGGCAATTTTTATTCATTTTCCGCTTATTTTTTAACTATAAACCTAATCATTTTTTTTTTAAATCTATTCGACTCATAAAAATTCATAATAAATGCGGATATAAAAAAAAATATTTCTTACGTCGTCTATAAAACGTTTTTATTGAATTAATATAGAAAATAAAATATTCAAAGAAATAAGTTAGGTAAATAATATATGCATTAAAAGCTGCACACATATAAAAGCATTTTCGTACTTTATTCTTACTCGGTTTGTGGCCAAAGTAAAAAAGCCTATCTGACCCCAAAAACGAGTGGAGATCGAAGAGAACGATTATGTTATTGTTATTTTTCTATATCATACCGATCTTTCTTTTCACTCTTTGAAGAACGAGGTTGAGTAACTGACTTGCAGCCTAGTCTAGTTAAGCTCGAATTAAAAAGCAAGGCACCGATGCGCTTAGTGAACAACCAAATAGTGTGATTTAATTAGCGTATAGTGAAAGTAGTGCAAAAAGTAATATCATTATGACAGTTTGAAAATTCGATTTTTATGGTTACAAAATAATCTTGATTCTAAATAAATACGGATTGTAACAATATCTACAGTTCTTAAAACCAGCCGCCGAAAATTCATAACTAAAATAAATATAACAGCTTCCACAAAATTATGACACTTAAAAACATCACAAAACAGGGGTAGCGTTTAGGTTTGCTTTATATTTAAGCCATTAATAAAATTAATATCAAAGTAAACGCGTAGTAAAATGTATAATATTTTTAAATGTAATGCATTTGATACTGTTAATCTATTTTGAGTGTTGATTATTAATGGAATCAAATCGTACAGCGATGTCTACGAACGGATCCTATATCAGTCTTATGCATTTAATGTATGCAATTTACCATATTACACTCTGATATCGCGTGTTTTCGCGTTTACGACGGAGTTGGAAATAACATGCATAATTAATTTGATCCTGTAGTGGATTTATTATAAACGTAAAGTTTTTAGCAGTCACCGCTTGCGGTAATGAATACATTTTACCAGAATAAAAAAATTACGAAACTTACATTCGTCATCGTAGACCGGATTTATAATTTATTATTTTACACAAACTGTTCTCTTATGTTTCATCAAAAATTAATACGCTTAGTAAATAAAGCAAAACAACTCATATACAACTAAAACTAAGGTGTATTTACATAAATTCTTCTTACTATTTTTTTAATAATGGTCAATGAATCAAATGTAATGTACAATATTCTCTTTGTCAAGAATTCCTTGTCAACTATCCCATCCCAAAAACGAGGCGTAGCGAAAGCAATTATCTAGCCACTAGTTTTGTCCTAGTCCTATCCTTCTATCCCTTCCCTTTAAACAAACGAGAGGTTGATCAACTGAGTAACAAGCTGTTTTCGTATAAAAAATATGTTCGAGATAACTTCATTAGAAGTACACATTGCGAGCGGACATAGTAAAAAAATGACTAAAATTTGATTGCCGAATATGAAATCAAATCGACTTTTCAGAAACCGAAAGTAATTAATTCTATTAAATTATATAATGTTTGTCTTTTTGTTTCGTTTAATAAGATACACAAATCTCGTTTTATTTTTTTACATCCTTTGAACTTGTTGGTACAGTTTTTATTACCGATTTTCCAAGTACATATTATATTTTCAAACAATAAATATCGTATATACACCATTACTTGTTATTGTGATATAATAAGATTTGTATCATTGTTCTCGAGTTTTTAGAAGTAAGCATTTTCAAGAACAACTTTTAAGATTAAATTTTAAGATTAATATTTGATAACACGGCAGCTTTTAACAGAATGTGGAAATTTTTTCCACTTACATGGTTGGTATACGAGGAATAATTTTTGATAACATTTTATAAAATAAAATTATACCTAAAAGAAAATTGCAATCGAATCTTAATCGCCTGTATGTATAGAAATATAGCAAGTGTTTCCTGAGTCAGCATGCATCAAAAGCTATACGTTTCACTAGAGATAGTTGTTCCATAAATACAAAGTTTGCATTAAGACTGGTTTCGCCATGTCGACACTAGAAAGATGGACATGGTTGAGAGCAAAAGCTCTTTTGCAGGGGTCAGTAAACTACGTTCTGGTTCCAAATCCGGCTGTCACAAATCATTTGTGTGATAAGAGGTAGTAGTTTCGAGTCCTAGCTTCATGAAATGTTGTTTCAGAAATAGGAATTGAAGTCTTTTCATAAGTTGATCTCACTGTAATAATATAATATTTTTGTTCAATAATACGAAAATTACGGTTTCCATAACACCTACCTACATCAATAAATGTTAATTCAATGGCCAATTGATGTATCCTTCAAAATTGAAATTGTTCATGAGAGAGTAAAAACGGTTTTTATCGAAAAAATTACATGGTAAGTTGCGTTATGAATCTTTGAAATCCACTCCTGTAAATTCTCATGTTTGCAGATACGGCATTATACATATTGATTGTCAATATAATAGTGACTTACATAAAGTGGCCAGGTCAAAATATTTAAACCTAAAATCAACGTAAAATGATGATTTCTAATTTGCATCATTTGGGCGAGATCTACTCTGTCGTCTTTAAAATGAGATCCAATTGTTAACTAATTTTCGTATTTTATGAGGGTATCAATTGGCCAAAACACTGTCGATATAATCTTGGTGATAAATAATATATTATTTTTCTCTATGTAACCATGCTGGGCACGTGGTGCAGTGACCAACATCTTTTGCTTCGGCTAAGGATATCACGGGTTCAAATCCTAGCAAGGACAGATTCATAAATTGATTTTTCAATCGATTTACAGATAATCGTTCGAAGGCGTTGATGTTTCTGATGCTAAAAATTCACTCGCACTCACCCGGTCATAAAAACGATGCGTAGTGAGAGCGATTATATAACCACTAGTCTTTTCCTAGGCCTATCTATATATCCCTTTGAAAAAAAGAAGTTCAGCAACTGAGTAAAAATCATTTGTCAAGGAAAAACGTGTGCTGAAATATTTTCATTACGAGACCATATGCTCCACATTAAAAGCAGAGATGGCTTAAAAAATAATGTTACTAGGTCCACTACAAATGGACAATTTATGAAACACCTAAAAAAAGTAGTTAAACGAGAAGCGATAGTATTACTTAATCTTCGGAGAAGGTAAGTAAATAAAGGTGTCTTTAGAAATAAAGCGAAATAATCAACTAATCACTCTTTTTAAACGACATTTTCAGTGTAGGACAGAGGGTAGTTATATGGCTATGAAATCATCAGAGTCATTCATGTTTTCGATAAACAAAACCATGAGAAATGTATGTATGAATGTTTCCGTACCTTGATTCAAACCATTGAACTCCGCAACCGAGTAAAAAATAACCCATAGACAATTGTAAAATTGGCTTTGTAATATCTAATTTTTAGCTATCACTAAAGAAGGTGAAATTTGAATCATTGAAAATTTGCTGCAAAATTCATCTCATGGTTTTTTATGAATCAGACAACAGATATTAGAAGATTAAGCTGACTTCAGCCTCAAGCTGGTCTTTGTTCAAATGAGCAGGTAATTTACATAATTACATGGCTTCTGTATTTTAAATGACAAATTGATTAAAATTTAATATCTAAATCTATACATATTAAAAAAGAGATTCCTGAAACGTTTAATTAATTTGAATATTATGCAATAATCATTTTTAGTTTATTGTAATTGACTATTCTACTTCGACTTTATTTTTAATATATAACGAAAAGTTAATTAATTTTCAATTGTTTTAATATGGGTACCAACTGATATTAAGTTAATATTTAAACAGTAGTTTTAATAGCTAGTCAGTTGCGCCACCTTATTTTTTTATAGAAATATAGGAACAGATGATAATAAATATAAGTTAAATCAATAATGTCTGTAACGTTTCAATTGCGAAAGTAATTCTACAATATTATGTGTCGAGTTGCAAGCAGAAATGTTTAGGTTTTCAACAAAATTATTATTTAAACTGATAAATTATGTCAAATTTAAAACAATGCATTTAAAACAACTGAATTAACCGAGTCTTGCGCCCGTTTCGCAGAGTTTCTTGGGGAATTATTAAAAGTTCATCATGGTGTTGGTTTAGTGCCAGAGATTGTACGTTTTATTGTAAATATGGTGCCGGAAAATTGTTGGTAGGTACACCACTGCTTTGGAAGCAGACAGTGAAAAGCATTTTTGATTAATGCCTACCGCTATATCACAAAGCGCTAACGAACCTCCCCATCTACTTCATCGTCATTTTTGACTCTTTGAAGCTCCCAGTTTGGGCCTGGCTATCTTTATCACATCGAAATATTATGCCACCAAAGATAACTCTATATAAACGCTATTTCAGACCAACATACTATATTATGACTGTTTATAATCATGTCCGACCGATTACTAATAAGCAATCAAAATCTCTATAGTCAATATGAATTTGTGAATGTGAATAGACAGGACAAAACATCGGCAATCATAATTATTCTCACATTAAAAGATTAAGTCAAAGTCTAATTATAATGTAAAACATTCCGTTTTACAATTAAAACCTAATTAAAAATTATTACTGGAATATCCGATTCATAGATTATTACAATAAATCGAAATTTATTTTTATCGAACATTAAATATGAAGGGATAATAAAATATTCATAAACAAAATGTAAAGATTTTGAATTTTAAGCACAATTTTCGTTTCTTTATACATGAACATTATGAGGTGCTTTCTAAGATTTTGTCATATATGGTAAAAGTTTAATCTCATGTTGAAATGCACGTATCTGGTTTAAACTTAACCAGACTTGTGAGCTTTGAGGTAGATACTGAGATACAGTATGTAAACCAAAATATAATTTTACTAAAATGCACGCATGGGAACTAGAAGAATAATTTGCATAAATATTAATTTATGGTAAAAAAATAATGATAAATTCTACTCAAAACTTATATGTCACACCAATATTACCAGGACCCAGCAATTTTTGATTTAAAATTATTAATAATAATATATTATAATACTAAGAAGTTAATCCAAACCTCGGAATAAAATGGCAAAAATATAATTTTTATCAATTTGGTGACTTTCT
Organism: Himalopsyche phryganea; assembly: GCA_022494535.1. Classification (NCBI taxonomy): domain Eukaryota; kingdom Metazoa; phylum Arthropoda; class Insecta; order Trichoptera; family Rhyacophilidae; genus Himalopsyche; species Himalopsyche phryganea. The sequence continues at coordinate 2,840,735 of JAGVSL010000019.1, read as the reverse complement.
TATTGAAAATTTGTTTTCCCGCAGTGAACATTATAATATAGGAAAATAATGATTATATTTGGGAATTGAATTTTACCAGCGAATAAGTGAGTTTTCCTCGTTGATTTCGTCACTATACTTTCTGCCTGAATATAATTTTTTTACTGACATTTTTCTCAGTTAACAGATGACTTAATTGTTCGCTCGAAAACATTTTTTACTACTATCAAAGACAGAAAAAAGATGCAGTTTGATGTATTTTTTAAAAAATATTTTTTTACGTTATTTTGAGTTTTCGTTTTGTCAGTTTGTGCAAAACTTAATTCAAAATATCAGTATACCTTGTAAATCTAATATGAAAAATCCAGTTTTTAAGCTGAAAAACGTATATTGTAAATAATGGCGTGCATTATTTATTAAAAATATCAATTTCTTGATTTTTAAATATTTAAATAATTATAGACTTATAGAACAAGAAAAAGAGTCATTGTTATTTTTTATATAGTTTTAAAGCCACTTGCGTGAACGGATAATAAATCTTCATTGGGGTGCTTGAGATTTACATTGCTGGAGAGACGACGATCGCCTCAGTCGTTCGACTCAAGAAGTACCAACAAAAACTGGTAAATAGCAAGGGATCGATATTGAAACCAACCTAAGCCCACCTAAAACTGTATAAACTGTTTAATAATCCTAATTGTTTTATTAAACTGAGAATATATTCAATAAATCGCAGTTCAGCTATTTTTGTTTGTGTTATAACTTTTTTTTAAATAATTTCGTATCTGAAAGCATAATTTATCTATATTTATTTTTTAAGCTAAGCTACTGTATTTCATATAAATTATAATTTTTATCTTTGATATACTAAAAAGCTTACTTATATTTAGGCCAAACTTAAGTTTAATATATTTATTTCTCAAATAAAAAATACGCAAATATACACGGTGGATTATGAAAGGGGTTATGAATAACAATGCTTACTCAGCAAATAAATATTTTAGTTATTACTACTAAACTTTTATTCACAATAGTTTCTATAAAAAATCATGAACTCAAACTTGAAGTTATCAAATTGAACTATATGAACTAACTGAATAAACATTAAGATTGTTGAAAAATTGAGAAAATTTTTGTGGTAGGAATACTAAAAACGATTAAATACAACGGTGGTAAACCTCCTCATTTACAAAGCCTCTTTATTTAATGAAGTCTTCTTTAGACTTATAGCTTGTTTTATTTGGTATATTTTTTATTAATAATTCTACATAAGTTTGGTACACTACTCATAAAAAAATTGAGTTTTTTTATTTTTAAGGAGTGTAAATTTGACTTAATGTCACATCATTTTTAAGGTGTTTACTGTCAATTCTTAGGGGAAAGGTATTATATTTTAAAAAATAAAACAAAATTTGTTTGTACTTCTTCTATAAAGTTCTAATAAAAATGAATTGAATTGCATGAAATTGTAAAAATCAATTAATCAAACAGCTTGTGACCAATTCACCATAAAAAAATAAAACGAAAACATGCCGAGTTAATGTATACACCTCGCCACTTTCACCAGAAATAATAGTAAATACATAATTATTAACCTCACAAGCTATTTTACCCAATATCATGATTGGCTTCCGCGGGTCGAGCATTGCCGAAATTTTGCCTCGTCTACCATATTAACGAGAGCCAATTCGTTTAGACGTCGCTACAGCGTGGCGGCGATAGTTAAGCGGTTGAAAGTGTGACTGAGATTTCTGAAAGCGAGAATCAACTGGAAACGTATGTTAGTTCTAATGAGCACACGGTTAGCGATTCAACACAAATAATACAAAAATAAACACACCGTTCTCTTTGCTCTCAATATGTTTACTATACTCTGATTGAAATAAATTTTGCTCAAATTGCTGTGCTTTTGAAATACATTAAGCTCGTTTTCACATTAAATTTATAAATACAACACGTGTTAAAGCTCTTTACTTTGATAAATAAACATTGAATTTTGCGCATAAATTATATTAACTTAAAATCTAATATGGAATGAATAATAATTATTTTAAGCAAACCTATCATTTAACAATCGTTTATAAAAAATATTTTGATTTAAAAAAAATATATAAAACCTTTTAATGAGAAGCTTTTAAGGGGAAACACATATCATTTAAATATAAATGGCTTATATTTTTAACATTTTTTATACTTTTAATACTAATGACCTGGGTTTCACATTTCGGCCTCTGCAGACATTTAAGTACACGGATAAACTAAAACTGGAAGATGCCGAAAGGCGAAGGGCGTGTCGTTAGTGTCAAAAAACATCGACATTTAGAAAGTTTTAAAAATAAAAATTTAATATTGAAATTCCATCGAGCACTCTTAGTCGATATCTTTAATTAAATTATGTATATATTGTACAGACTAATAATGAACGTGGTGTATACAGAATAATCAAAACGAGATTCCCATTCACTAGTTAAGTAAAGGTTTGTATTTGATATCGTTATTATAATTTGAATAAAATCAATCAATATTAGAACATAAGTACAAACGAATGGTTTTGTCTAACAATTTTATGTAATCACTTTTAAGGTGTTAACTGTCAATTCTTGGTGGAAAGACATTATATTTTAAAAAATAAAACACAATTCATTCAGCAAAACCGGTCCTGATCATTATAAATATGTGGAAGTAGTACAAATGAATTGTGTTTTACTATTACTAGACACAAATAAAATCGATATGATTTTGGCTAAAATAAAATATATATCGTCGTTGTTCTGCAAGAAGACACTAACTAAAAAATACAAGTTTTGAGTAATTGGACTTTTAAGATTAGCAAATGCTTGAAATGCTATACGTTTTTTATTAGGTTTGTTTGTACAAAACTATTTTTATGTAAAAGTATAAATTATAAAAATATGTGTGTTCTTTCATACATAGAGTTTAAAATAAGGAAAATTTTTGTATTTTCAACTCAATATGTAATTTTTTCGATTTAGTGTTTTCTTCCAGAACAGCGACAATATGTAGAATAAAAACTGGTAGTGTTTCTTGTTGTGACGACTGGACTAACTTGGGGACTTGACTTCATCTCGGCCTCGAATAAAACATTTTTTATCGTTATAAAATTACTTAAAAAATACTAAGCTTCCAATCTGTCAACCATTTAGTTATCTGAAATAAACCAATATCGCATCTGCTTTTTACTAGTTTCACATTTTCACCCGTTTCGCTTATTGCTGGCATTGTCAACTGATAATTATATATTTTTCAATACATTTCTCCGCGGCAACTATGTTAAATTACAATGTGGCGTAAATAGTTTTAAAAAAACACGACAATATTTTTTTAAATCGGGATTGCTAAAATTAAAGCAAGAGCTCAACGTCATATTAAACTATTACAAGACTATTGTCATGCGCAATATAATTTGTTTGTCGGGTTGAGTGACTAATTGCTGTCAATTTACTTGTATGTGGATAAAATTTATCTGTATCCTGGAATGTATTTTTACTATGAAAGGAAACGGAATAGTTCATGAACTGCGAGCATAGCGTTTTTTTAGGGATACAACTAACTAAAACTAGAGCAATGATGACGTATTGCAGTATGAATAGATGTTACACTAAAGTTTTGTTTGACAATACACATATATACATTGCCGGACAGCCTAGTTTAGTAACTGTCTTTTAGTTTTGAATACAGCTCACGTTTTTAATCCTCGCGTTGAAGTGCCATATTTAATCTGCGGACATTTAATATCTGTGCAGCACGAGGACGCAAGGGAATGTGAAATAAAGAGCATAGTATTTGCAGAGAAAAGTTTATCACACATAGTTCAGTTGGCTATTGAGTTTTTATTGTCACTTTACGAACGAATTGAGATCATTGACTTTATTTTATAATAAAGAAAATAGTTATTTTTCATGATTACTTGAAAAAACAATCGAAAGGTATTAGAATTGCCGCTGTTCAACAGAACTCTTTTGCATTTTTGGTGTCACTTTATGATTTCTTTATCAGTTGATTATTTTAATCATTAATATAATCTACATTGCTGACAAGATTAAGCTTTCAATCATATTATTCAATTAAATAACACATTAATATAACACCACAAACATTTTTTTTAAATATTATATTTATGTTGGTATTTAAATACTTGGTAATAAAACTGGAAATTAATTAGAATATTTTATTTTCATAAATTTTAAATCTAATACAAACTGATCAAAACACTTATCGCCCTGCAGTGTAGTATATTTTATCAAAGCACTGATTGAATGGCAATATCAAATATAAAATTAAAATTGATATCTGAGTTATTCCACTGGCTTTATAACTAATTTACTAATTTTAATAATGATATTATAAAAGAATTTGCCACAAAGCTAACGCCGAATCTGCAGAGGTCATATCTAATTTTAAATGTATTTTATTCATATGTGTTATCGACTCCAATTACTAAAGAAAACACAGCTAACACAAGAACAGGAAGAATATCACTGTAAGAATTGTAAAACTTTACAAACCTTTACTTTAAATATCAACGGAAATGAAATCTTTGACAAATAATACTATTCTTGGTTATACAACCATAGGGGCTTCATTCCAAGCCAACATCGAGAAGCATTCTTTAAACAAAGGGTTAGGCGTTTCTAAACTGACATAGAAATACGTTGCAATAATTTAAACAGAGTTGACTAATAAATCTTTAGTGGGCGCCTTTTATTTTAGAGTGTTTCGCATTTGAGGGTGCGAACGTAATTATATCAGCACCTATCCTTCACACCCTGCAAGAGGCTTTCATCTTGATTACATTCCTCCCACGAGCGCCAGCGTCGGCGTCGCCGGCCGCCATTGAAGCCTCCGACCCAGCGGGCCTAAAAGCCTTCTTCCCGCCGTAGCCAAATATAATGAAATTTCAGTCAATATTTTTCCTTTCTTAATTGACTAAATCGGAAAATAATGAAGCGCTCCCGTGAATGACAGTAGCGCAGTGAATAACATATTTACACAATTAAATTTTTAATTATTCTGTTGGATTTTTAATATTTTTAAATAGGAATCCAACAATATACAGTGGAAAGATAATATAGAAACATTTAAAAAAATATTATAAATACAATTTAAACGTTGTAGAAAATATTTAAATAAGATTATTTCTTGCTTAATTAATCACAAATAAAAATATTGAATATCATTATTCAAAATAAAAATTTTAGTGAAAAACATATCATAATCATAAAATCACGATAGTTCTGTTTATATAACGCCATCGTCAGAACTATGTACATTTGCCAAAATTTCTGAAAATATGTAAGAATATTTTTTTTCATTTTTCATCTCAAAATATAAATTTCATGCCAATATGTTAAGTAGAGAAACATGTTTGTTAACACTTTCCATTCAATAATATAAAACCGCTTATTCAATGTATATGCTTCCGACAAATTAAAAAAATCTTTCCATTTTACGACCACTTAATATGAATTTTATTTGAACATTACTATTCAAAAATTACTATTTTTTTGTATGCACTAAAACCTCAGCCATCCATCTACACGCAGTATTTTGATATCTCATTAAAATCACCAATCAGAATCTGAAATAGCATTATTCTTCGCATCAGATAACCATCCTCGAAATGTTAAAAATCGATTTACCTTCGCATGGAATGTTCTTTGAACATAAAGCAATTTTCATCAAATCGGTAACGAATCTCATAAAAAATTCATTTCATGTTTAATTGAATTTTCAGCCTGATTTTCAATACCAACGAATCATTCACGTTTTAAATAATTTTTCATTTAACAATTAACTTTACTAGATTGTTCGTCATTATATATTTAAACAAAATACGTTTATATAACATATAACATGTCTTTTTTATATAATTGAATTTATTTCAACGTTAATAATTTATCTTATACATTATTCAGTAGCAATTATTAATAAACTCGAACTGACCGTCTACTTCAATACCTAAAGATACCAAAAAGTGAAACTCTGGTCGTTAGTAACAAAACTTATGGAATTGTAAAAAAAATTAACTATTCAATTTTGATATTGAAGTTCCATTAATCACCCTCAGTCGATATTTAAAACTTTATTATTTATTTAAATACATTATTAATCTTCAAGCAACTTTTACTGATGACATTTAATTTCGATCTTGGTCAAGTTAAATTTATTGTCTTATTATTTATTATTATAAACCTACTTTTTTTATTTTGCAGATGTAACTCAAGCATTCAATCCCCGACACTTTTTATGATCCCGGGATTTCGGAATTCACAATATTTCAGTCCTGAGATTCCGTGATTGGTGATTAACCGGTATTAATTTTTTTAAATTGTATATTTACATTTTTAATTTTCATCATTTCGTATTTTTTTAGGCATATAGATGGTTTTTTCAAATTTATTGAGAAAACTTTATTCATAGATGATTTTTTTTATTTATAACCTAACAATGCAAAATAAATATAGTCAAAAAAATGTATTACGGTAATTTGAAATATGAGATGGAGGGAGATAACAATACATACATATTATGTAATTAGCTAATCAGAAAGTATTAAATTTAAAATATGGTTTTTTTAATATTTACAGTGAATCCTGAAATTTTGGGAATAGTATTTACAACATTCCGGATATCAGGATTGGAAGCCGTAGAAGTAATAATTTTTTGTTTGTAAATTATTATTTTTATGTAAAGATTCCTATGACATTCATATATTCACGTTTAAATAACATACTAACAAGAGAAGAGTAAATTTTCGACAAGCACATAACTTTGAGAGGAAACTTTCCTTATCGTCTACCCATTAGTGTTACATTATACCTACAAGTGAAACTTTTGTTATGTAAAACAATAGATAGGATCTTTTCACTACACGAATAAATCGATTCTCTGAGCAAAGGCTTCTTCTAAGTTGCTATACCTTACACAGTGTTTAATAAAAGAAACTTTGCAACAATTAGTATTATTAATAACTCTTTATTTATAATTTAAGATATCGACTGAGGAGCTTGATGGAATTTCACTATCAAATTTGAATCGCTTAATTTTTGTACATTTCCACGCATTTCCATAGCACTTTTATGTGTGGAAAACAGCACGTATATTAAATATAAGAATATCAAAATATTCGATTGTTCTTAGATTTAAAAAAAATACACATAAAACGACCAACCATTTAATTTTAGAGAATAACTCGTTTAGCGCTGAGAAAGATGGTAAAATATTTCATTAAAACTTGCTTCAGTCACTATAAAAAACAAACCTTTTCGTGCGATTTGTTCTCAGATATCAAATCTCAGTAACACACAATAAACTCTAAAGTAGTCACCTCGTAAATCAGTTAAAAACCTATCTGAAAAACAGGTTTCAACTCTTTGCTAGACAAGCTTGAAAACTTTACTATTTCCATGGAAAAAAATGCAATAGTCTATAAAGGCTCGCGAGACTTTAGTACCAGAAGTGCTAAAGTCTCGCAGGCCACTTCAATGTCTGATTTCAAGAATCGACCTCCTCAATCGTAAAACTCGCTTAAAATTATTTGATTTGAACATTCAGTAGTCAGTTTAACTGTTCCGTAGATAATTATTTAATACGTTGTCTTAAAATGCTAGAGACGTTGCTTTGTAAAAGATTTCAACTTATATCTATTCGAAAATGTTATAATGAAGAATATCTGAGGATAATAATTTACATCCTGTTAATCTATACACTAATCAATGTCAGATTTATGTTTCACCGACGATGTCAAGCGTCTTTTTGACAGCGCATTGTTTCAAAGTTAAATTTTATAAATTTATTATCAAACAACACTTATACACTTTTTTCCGATATTATCATATCCATTACATGCCACAGTGATTCAAGTGTGTACAATATAAAGATTCATATTCGTAAAATACTTCAATGCATAAGCATTGTCTAATCTATGATACAAAATTATGTCACGGATTTATTTGATATCGACGGTTATAATATGTAAATAATTAAAATCTCCGATTAAATTTTAGGTTAATGTGTTTCTAAATATATTTAGTGGCAAGTGATGGATGAACGTGTCAGTGTGCAACGATTAACCCATTGTGTAACTTGAAGCATGGCTTAGTTTGTATTATAGTACGGTGCTGTTGGTAAATCTTTTAAACATGCGCCGTTAGTAACACATGGCTTGAAATCTGCTGTTTAATGACTTTGGATTATATTTGGCCATATCTTATTTTTAATATTTAATTCATAAATAAATATAAGTATTCGAGATGTTGACCTAATGCAAAAGTACCATCAATCCTAGTTTCAAGAAATGAACATACACTGTAGAAAGGCGAAGCATGTTTATTCTAAAAAATAAATAATATACCAATCGATGTGGCCTATTGGGGATAGTATATGGAATTCATAATATATTCCTGCGATCAAATATTCGATACACTTAACAATATATAAACATGAATTAATTAATATTTTTTATCCAAGGGTATGGATTACGAATGTAAAGGTGGAAAGCGTTTTCCGTTTATAAATTTAAGGGAGAATTCATTTTGAATTATGAAACTGACGTTTACAGCTTAAAAATAAAATAAAATAATGCATTCAAAAATAGCAGCTAACTTTTTATATAAAATTATAGCTATTTGTTTTTATTTTCTGTTTTTTTAATTTGTACTATCATCATTTATGTTCAACGTTTATTATTAAATAAGACATCCCAAAACGAGAAAAGGTGCGCATAAAATGTTCCATCCCTTGTAGAAGCACCCCTTTATCCACTGGTGCATGGATTTCTGTGATCTATTTATCATTTCCATAGAGAATGATTTTCACCAACTATTTCACCTTACAATCTTTATTAAGTCCGGAAAAGGGAATTTAGCGATATTGCAACCAGAACTCGATAAACAACATCTGATGTTTTATTTATTCGATAGGACTACAAGTGTACTGAAAATTCTGAAAAGGTTAAAAAAATTTAATTACATAAATTTTCTTTTAAATCAATGTTTCTTGCGTTCTCAATGTTTTTCAATTGATATTTTGTGAAACCTCGGGTTTATTTACGTTAGAAAAAAAATACGGTTTCAGCAAATATCATGACGTTATATGGACTTAGTACAAATAATATTTACAATTTTTTTAAATAAATAATAATTTTTATGAGAAAATTGTCTAAAGTGTAGGAATAATTAGAAATTTAATTAGTAATTTTAATATAAGTTGCAGTAGTTCGGTGGTAGAATATAAAAAAATATATGAATATAGTTGTTTTCAATATAAAATAAATAAATATTTACGAAACATATCAATTAAATTATGTAATACAATGTCTTTCCTCTAAGGATCCAATATGAATCTAATTCTCAAAAGAACTTTCTTATGAAGTATTCTTTATTGGATTACTTAATTTACTTGCAGATTTACTTAATTTATAACAATAGACTTTTAAGCTACCGAATGTGACTTTAACGTTGAATAAAACTAATGCTAAAATCAATAAACTTGTATAAATGTATCTCAATATATCTAGGAGAAAATGAATACCGATGAAATTGATTGCCTGTTGTGTTGTTCATTTGAATATAAATGTGTAAGAAGAAAATTAAATAATAATTGTGTCACATAAAATTAAATCAAATGCTTTACGTATGGTTAATTATTTTGAATTTGATAGAAGCAAATACGTGCTTAAAGTTTCAGCCGATAACATTCATTTATTATTATGATAAGTGAGAGATAGTAAACACTATAACATTCATGAGAGGTTAGTTCAAAAATCTTTTTACGAAAACTTCATGCAAATAAAAGAGACTCACTCACGAAGTACAAATAAAATTAATTTTATTCCTTATCTTCACAAGTATGCATTACGCTCTCAAAGCACGGCTCGGTACAAATTTAATTTCTATAAAAAACGTTCCACTCTTTCTTGAACATTTGCCAATGCAAAGTACATTTGAACGGGGTAAACTGGCTCTATGCTAAAAAATCTGATGTAAAACGATCGCCGAGAGATCATTCATTATTCAGTCCACGTATGATTGAGCGCTTAATGCCACCCCCATATTGTGAATGTTCATTCGACGGTCTATGAAAAATATTCTCACACATTTCATCGCCAGTGGAAAATTATAATACGCAAATTGACACTTAACCTCAATTAACATGAATAATAATGAAAAATACAATTTAAATTTCATTCTCTCTTTACCGTCTCGACACAAAATAGTAATACACTTATTTCTTAAAATCGGAAATTCTTTCACTTTTGACAATTTTTTCTATTTTCTGTGGTTTTCGTTTTTCATCCGATTAATTGTCTCGCTAATTTTCAACAACTTCCAAAAACGAATTTTGATGACATGTGACAATTATGGAATTCCAGAGAGATGTCTTCAGTTCCTGACGCGACGACTGAATATCGAGTGATACAGGCGACGACAGAATGAATACGATCATCTCTTCTTTGTTAATATAAACTGTTCATATCGTATGCAGAATCCACGTCGTATATTGGTCACTGCTTGATTTCGCTGACTGGACTTTCAAGTGCATTAACTTTTATAATTATTATATTTGATGAATAAAATATTAGTTGCCAGTTTGCGTCGTCTAAATTGCTGACTCGACAAAAATAATGACAAGTTTACTGTTTCGTAAATCAGTAGCGCCATGAATCGGTGCAGTAGTATTAAAAATTAAATACATTTTTTGTTCTTATGCCAAATAAAATCTGTAAAGACATTTAAAAAAATCTTTAATACGGCTATAGATTTGATATAAACACAATAAAATAACGCACGCTAGAAATGATTTTGAATTTGTTGTGCATTCAGTGCATCAGAAGTCATTAAATGGAACTGGCGTAGAGCATCTACGACACTTAATTTCCAAAGGTGGGGGCAGTAGCGGTATCTTGTGATACCGACTCACATTCTCGTCTTTCACAGGGAAGCGGTCGCGTAGCTAGAATATTTCACAAAAGCGATTACACACATATCTCGGCTATGTTTTACAGGGGAGAAGCATTCTTAGCACAGGTCCCTCCGAATGGTATCGCGGAACCGCTTCATGTTTGCCAATATAAACACGGCACACAAAATAAACATAAACAATCATGTGCATGTATTTTATTTCCATCTAAAACTTTCAAATAAAAATTTAAACTTTTTTTTATAAAATGCTCGAAAATAAAATTCATGTTTAATACGTTTTTTTTTAACAAAAATTGAACTCAATTTGCTTTGTACTACTTCCAAATTTTTATAATGATGAGGACCGGTTTCATTCATTACGAGAATTATCAACGGAATTGAACAGAACTCATTTAATAACGTCCGTAACGTAATCGGTGTCCGTGGTGCAGTTGGTAGAGTCGCTGGCTACGGTTACGGATGTCTCGGGTTCAATTCCCGGTGCGAACGGTTTTTATAGATTGATCTTTCAATCGATTTATGGATTTCTGTTCGTAGTCTGATTCCTCCCTCCCACCCATTCCATTCTCACAGGGCGTAGTGAGAGCGATTAGCTAACCACTACTCCTGTACTAGCCCTATCCTTCTATCCCTACTCACTTCGAAAAAAGAGAGGGTGAGCAAATGATTAACAAACAGTTCTCGTAGGAAAACTGTGTTAAGATACCTCCGTTAGGAGACCATATGCTCTACATTGGGAGCGGACAAAAAAAAAATTAATAACTCATGTGATCAAAACCGATGCTGATCATACAAATGTGGAAGTAGGACGAAACGAATTGTGTTTTACATTTAAAATAGAATGCCTTCCCCACCGATCATTGACAGTTAAAACCTTAAAAGTGACATTATATATCATAATGATCAAGACCGCCTTCACGAATCGTCACCATTCCAAGCCTTTCCGCCAAAAATTTGAAACTTGAGACCTGAAGTGAGAATATTTAAATGAATAAAATTACGTTAAAGTATCTTTAAACATTGCAACGTGATTTCATAAATATAGTATAATGCTTAAAATTCAGATTTTTTAATGTATAATTTTCAAGGATAAATAACTTTACGGGATGAATTTTCGATTAATTAAATTAAAAATTGTTTTATTATATAAGCCGATTCACTTCAAATGGATAAATTGGTAGTAATTGTTAAGCACGACAGAAACTAAATAAATTAACTTTATGGAGCAATAATGACACAAAACTGAAATGATATTTATGGTTAATCTCTTGATGAAAAAACAACAAATGTTTAATTTTGATGTATTGTGTCATTTCCCATTTCTAATTCTACGAATATTTTACATTTTTTTTGCAATATCATTAATTTTAATGATTGTTAAAATAACGTCTTTAATGTTGCAATGTATTTTTAAATTCAAATTGATTGTCCTTGTTTTCTCTTTTTGTTTCCATTCGTTTGATTGTCGGTTGCGAATTTAAGAGAAATATTTTTATTTCATTTATTCTTCTTTATCTTCGAGATATGAAATGATATCATTCTGTTTTATTTACAAAAATAAACGGACAACACTTATGAAAACACCAAAATATACGTTCTTAAATAATATTTAAAATCATGTTTTCTTGCAGGTATTTAATGTAATAAATGCTACTATTATAAAGAAAACAAAAGAAGCTCATTTATGTTTAAATTTTCTGAACTTCACGAAAATATTTAAAAAAAAATCATAAAATATTTTTAGTTACGCGAAAACGCTTTTTAAAGATTTTGTGTTATTCAACTATGCAATAGACATCGTATTTTAAATTATAATGTTTCATTTAAACTATATTACCAATTTATAGATAGAAAAAAATTAAATAATAACTTTGTATTACGTAAGGTTGTATAAAGACTTACAGTTCACTTTCACAAAACTGAAGCCCATTTTCGAATTATGTTTAAATAATTTTACGAAAAAGTGACCGAACGTAAGTAACAATTGACACAACGTCAATTTGATAATCTCATAATCCCGGGATTCACTGTAAATGTTTATAAAAAATTCACGTTTCAAATTAAATACTTCTGATAAACTACAAAGTGTATCTTGGTTTATTTATCTACATACTTTTTTATTATATCTTCATAATAAATTTAAAAAAATGTATTTTGGTCTCCCCGCTTGTCATATTTAGTAACAACTGTAGACAAGAACATATTTTGAAACAGTATATTTTTTTGCAACATTAAAAAAAACAATTTCTATTCTATAAAAAATATAAAATTATATGTTCATTCCAATTGAAGCAATAATGAACAAAAACTTAATTTAAAATATACATTTACATCATAAAATTACGCTTAGTGACCAATCTCGGAATCATAAAAAGGGTCGTGAATTGGATGCTCTAATTTAACCCATTATTAATATTTACATTGTATTTTATACACTATCCACTAAAATGAATTTACCGTTGTGTCAAAAAATATAAATTTACATACTTGAAACGTAGCTGCTACTAGAAATGTTGAAAATTTTATATAATTTGCTTCTTAATTATATTTCTCATATTCAATTTCAACGATTTTCATGGTGGAACACAATTTTTTCCGATTTTCATGATCTGAGATTTTTTAAAGTTAATTCGACCCCTCTGAGAGCTCAACCACTGATTAATTCATGCGAGATCAACTCGTCTGAAGCTTAATCAAAAAGAATATTGACTATTCGATTCCCAAAAATCATTGATACGTCAACCAAAAAGCTTTGGGTATTTGTATTTTACTTTAATCACAAACCAATTTCAAGCCAATTATATTGATTTTGTCAAAAAAAAGCCCGATGAATAAAGTTTTTATTTCATCAAAAATTTGGTTTGTAAAAGTGTTTCGTTTCATTCCAGTGGAATGTACACATAACACAAAAACATGTGATGTTTACTTTACACATAGCCATGTAAATACTGTTTACCTACCCAATCTTTTTTTAATCACAAAATTCGTTGGAAAAAACAGTTGGGAGGATAAACATTGATTTATGCGTATTACTATAAAACATTTTTATATTCATGGGGTCTTTTATACATAATCACGTAAAAATATATTTCAACGTGTTGTTAGTGATGTAAAAATCTTAAAATCGTAATATTCCATTAGTAAACAGATAATTTTCGAATTACCTTCAGTTCCTGGTGGGTATTCATTAATATATTTTAAACAAGTGCCGAGATCCAGCTTCATTTTTCATATTGATTTAACATAATAAATTAAATAACTCTTATTCAACGAATTTTATATTTTAATAAGATATTATGTTTATAAAATACGGGAATATAGTAGAACATTAATCCTGGGATGAATACATTTCACTGTAAAGGAGAGAAAGATCAATTTTTTAAAAGATAAATAAGAAAGCATTGCCAGAGGAAAGTTTCTTAAGTTTTCCCTCGCCAATTAAACAAAACAGGCTTACATCTAAAGAGACAATAATATTCACTTGTTAGAAAGTTGAATACTGTCACCTAGCGCTTTTGAATAGACTCCAAAGTTTCATTAAGTACTGCACTGGATATTTAAAACTTCTCCCTTCATTTTCTTTTAGGCAATTGAAAGTAGGGTTCTTCAAATTAATTCCGGTGTAAAAAATAAGAGTGGATTTTGCTCTTAGGGGATATGCCTGCCATGATTCAACGGCAAGAACACCCTTTAAGTCCGACGTTATTCGTTTTCGCTCGTTTGTTGATGGTGCCAGGTAAAGGGAAACGCCTCAAAACGGATGGAGTTCTTGCAATTTTCTATTAAAATCCTCTTCAAAGTTGTTTCACTGGCCAACACTGACCATTTGTGAAGCTATTTCATGAAAACATACAAAATATGGCAAGATTAAAAATGTGGTTTAAATAAGTAAATGTATATATACATATATATATGAACATTTATTTTTTAAAATTTAGTTGGTAAATGAGCATTACGTTTTCATCATTTTATAATAAAATACTCAATTGACACATACTATAGAACAGACAATTTATTCTAAAAAAAATTGACATGCATACCAACAGCTGACAATAAAAAAAATTCTAACTTAACAACTCTTGATTACGTGCTCCATTGAAAGTTATTTGTTACATACATCTGAACACGGTGACTATTTTTAAAAGTGTGTTTATTTTTATCGAGCACCTAAAATGGAAACAATCATTATGTTCAATGAAAAAGTATTAAAGTAGTTATCCATGTATGTAAGAATTCAGTCATGTTTTTATTGATACAAACTTACGATTCAAGCCCTATAACTCAAAAATAAAGGATTATTTTATAGCATATATTTTTCTCTCGAATAAAACTAATGTTTAAGCGCTTCAAGATTTATTTTTAAAAGCGCAAGAGAATTTAATAGAAAATTAAGAAGCAATATGAAAAATCTGTCTAAGAAGTACTCCGAAACTTCATTAAAACATTCCAGAGTGTTATTTAAGTGAAAATTGTTTGGTGTCTTCTTCCACCCGGAATATTAATTAGTAATACGCGTTTTATGAATATGCATACATTTTATTCTGTTCTTTTGCCAAGATTGCTTTATTGCTTCATTTGCGTTGAAATTAGAAAAAAAGGGATCTTGGGTATATATAAGGAAGCCGCGGATGCATTTGGATAAATTCTCAGCCCTTGAGGTGCTTCTTTGGTTCTTAAAAAGGCGTACGAAAACTTATTCGATATTTCAATTCGGATAACTTTTATTTTAAAAAATAAAAAATGGTTTATTTATTATCTTCTATTACAGTTTTTGAAGAAATATTTTTATTTATCTCATTAAATAATAAACAAAAAAAATGTATAAAAAATGGTGCGTTGCGTAATATTAATGCTATGAATTATGTTGTATTTTAAACATCTGTTTGAAAAGCGTTCACTAAAATCTTCTTTCAGATAAAACGTTAAAGAAAGATGGCACTAGAAAATGACAAGTAATTAGCTTACAGCTGTCTCTAAGCCCTATTTTCGAGATCGGATAGGATGAGTGGAAAGGAAAGAAAACAACACCGAAAGACAAGTTTTTTGATAAAAATAATTGAATACATTAAAAAATCAATATTCGAAAATGTTTTTTCGGGGCATTGACCACAAGAGCATTAATAAATCATTTACGGGACTGAAAATTGTACTTATTTCATTACTACAATTAATATCATCGTTGTCCTGTAAGAAATCACTACATAAAAAAAATTACATATTGAGTTAGTTTTACCAAAATGTTCCTTATTTCAAACTCAACCGAATGATATAACACGTTTATTTATATAAATTACACTTTTATTTAAAAACTGTCTGGTGTAAACAAACAGTGAAAAAAGTATAGCATTTGAAACATTTTAAAAACTTAAAAGTCAAATTATTCAAAACAGTTAGTGTCTTCTTCCAGAACAACGAAGACGTAATATTTTATTGTAGAATGTTTAAGTGCTTTTGAGGTATTGAATTTGTTAGGGTATTCCTTATAATAATATTCCAATAGCAATCTGATGTAAGCAAAAAAAATAAATTAAGGAAAAATCATTATTTTGTCAATAAATAAGTTGACATGAGGCGTTTTACAGCAAAAACTGAAATCTCCACTTTGTAGTGTTAGTAGTAAATGATATTTTTATGTTTAACGCAAAAATTATTAGTTTTATCAAAAATTTATTGTTTTCATTGTGTTGTGTTTTCAATTAAGAAAAATACATAATTATATTTGTATTATCCAGTAAATTGCTTGTTTTAATAAATATAATGCAAATGAAATTGGACATAACGACACGACATTGAATTTGTCGATTTTTACGATTGATTTCTTAAGAATGCGGATTTTTTCGAACGATTTTGTCGGGTTCTGCAATTTATATATCATTAAACATTATGTAAAATGGCTTATAGTATAATAATATAGTGCGGTGAATAATGTCATTAGCTTCTGTCACAGATCTCACGGGCTTGAGTTCCAGTTCGGACGGTTTCATAAATAGATTTCTCAATAGATTTATGGACTTCTGCAAGGATGTTAGTGATGTCTAACATTTCCTTCCGCTCATCCGATCCTAAAACAAGGTGAAAGCAAGAGCGATTCGCTATTCACTAGTCTTGTTCTAGCTCTATGCTTCTATCCAAACTCTCTTTAAAAAAAATAGACGTTGAGCAACTGAGTGACAAGCAGTTTTCTTAGAAAAACGTCTGTTAAGAGGAGCCCATATTTTCCACATTGGTAGCGGACATGGCTTAAAATATATATGTATTTTTTGATATCAGTTGATGCTTTTAGACGCATCATAATATCATCTAAAGCAATTTTTATTTACATACAATATTTAAGAATATATTTTTTTCATTAATAATATATTACTCATGTTTTTCTTTCTTATAATATAATATCAAAAACAAAATAAGCTTTCTTGACTTTACATATAATCTTTCATGGATCGTTTGACCGACAAATTAATGTTGAATGAGAATATATTATTGTACAATCAATATTTCATGATGTCAGTTGTATTGCGATACTTTAATATCTGTCATTTAAATATGGTTATATCTTTTATTCAATTGCCTAAACACGATCATGGTATAGACATGCGTTTATTATTACAATGCTAACAGGTTCAATATCATACTGTTGTATTGATGCCACAATTTACCTTATTAACTTTGATTGTGCGGTGAAAAATTCTTGTTTGCTACGGCGTTTGGTTTTGGTTTCAGTTTCAACTTAACATCAAAATAATTATAAGGTTATAAAATGAAAAGTAATAAAACTGTTTGCGAACTCTCACAAAAATTAAAACGGAAACAAAACAAAACATATGACACTTCAGGAATATTTTAAATCTTAACAAAGTCATAATGAAAGAACTGTGTGTAGTTAATTTTTCACAATTTTAAAACAGGGCTGTTTTCGTTTAGCTTACGAACGTTTTTAGCTGATAATATCAGTGGCGCTTATAATATACTCTACATTCTTGCCAGATTTTTTCTTACTCTCATGTCGGGAAAACTGTTTTTGTTCATCTGAAAAAATGCTATATTTCCAGTCTAATCGTTTTGATGAAGAAGCAGAAAATATCTAAGATCTTCTTTCAAGAGTCTTTCTAAGCTATACCAGTGTTATTAATGTTATTTAATTCCTTGTATTCTATTTATTCGGTAAAAAAAACTTTAAACAATCACAGCTTAAGCAACCAAGTGATCTCTAAGTAACAGTAGTTCTAGTTTTTCTATTTTTCTATCATTTTATTTTTATTTCAATATAATACGAATTGATCAAAAAAGTCCATGGAATAATACATTTTGATTTAATAGTGAAGAATATTATTTTCATCAACTACAAATATTCATGATAGGATAAAATATCGAAGTTATACAAAATTTTATTAGGTAGTTGATAGCTATTTCGGCTTAACGCCATCGCCAAAACTTTACTTGAACTTATTTTAGCTTGGTTATATGTACTGTTTAGAAGAGGTAAACAATATTATGTCATCTCACATATTTAAATATCGTAATACTTATTTAAAACTAAATTATTCAAGGCACTAATTGTTTTTTTGGAAAAAGGAACATATGAGGTGTTATTAATTTAGAATTAAAATGAATGCATTGAAATTTTATTAATTATGCCTAATTACAAAAGCTTCTTGTAAGTTTTTAAGTAAAGGTAATGAATTTATGTTTAAATTTGGATTATTGAGATTTTGTACACCTCCATGTATTTTTTCACAAACGACCCGGGTTTCGCCTTTCGGCATCTTCAGGCATTCGAGCACACGAATGGACTCGAAATTTCGGCAATCGCCCTAATCCTTATTTTGTAAACACCATATTAACAGAGTGGCGAATTGCCGCTTTTCAACTTCTTTTAGAAATACCAGTGATTTTACAATTATAATAGTATTGTGGGTTTTGACGGGATGTAATTCGACGAATGGGTAAATATATATAATCATTCCACATTTAGTGACATTTGTTAGGTGTTTCAACGTATAGTTCAACGTTAGGGACAAAATATATGGAAGTGTACAAAATCTCAATAATCCAAATTTGATATTGAAATTCCATCAAGCACCCTCAGTCAATGTCTTAAATTATATGAATTTATGTTTGTTTGTCACTAAGAAAATGATTGTTTTGATTATATCTATTAATTTACAGTTGTTCTAAAAGATTTAGTCTCACGCTATTCACCCACAAATGTAAACATACCCGGAGATGAATTTGAAGTTAATTCGAATAAAATTTTGTAGAACAAAATACTTAAATGTTTTATCCTATTATAATGGAGTTCTATCTAGTAAATATCGATTCAATCAATACAAATATTCACATAAGGAAAAGGTAGAGGAGTATATTAAATAAAGAACTGGTCGTTTGAAAATTGCCTTAAGCCAATAAGATTCAATAATTTTTACAATTTTTATCTTCCGAAATATGTGCTTGCTTTTTTCATCAAGTCTCATTAAACTTCCAACAGTGTTTTTTTTAATTCAAACATTCATTGATAACAAAAGCAACTGTTGATTTTTTACTAAAGGAATATTTTCTTATCTTCTCATATATCATGAAAAATTTCAGATATTGATTAAATAGAAATAACTATTGTGATAATGATATATTTCTATTTATGTTTCTATTTAAAAAAAACTCTCTTATTGTACCCGTGTTTTATGTTTTATTCAATATTTAATACAATATAAAGGACACATAATATTTACTTCTCTTCATGTTACACAAGGGCGTAAAAGAGGGTTGTAGAAAGAATATAGAAAAAAGAAAATATATAAAGCAAAATATTAACATCGTTTCATAACGACGTAAGGGGGTATTGAAGTAGACGAGATACTCGACGTAAGTAAGTAAAGTCTCCAAGAAAAGAAAAATCTCTGAAAGTACTTGAATATGAATGAATTTTGGAGAGTTTCACAAAACAATGCTTCAAAACACTCTCAAAAATCAATTAATTGTAATTTAATGTCAGGACTAGAATCTTATGCAAATGATGACTCCTTTTTGGGTTGGCTGTAAATTGAATTTAAACTAGTACAGTATTAATAACAAAGCATCAACACTTTTCTTTGAAGTCGATCTGTATTTCGTTTACAAAAACTTTATAAAATATTGTAACAGAAGACTCTTGTATCGGATTCATAAATGGTATTTCAACGTTGACAATAAAACAGCTGTGCTGAGTAGTAGTTGATTCCTCAAACGAGTTTTGAAATGGTATTTTCAAAATTCAGTAATGGATGTATTGATTAAATTTAAAAAACACAACCAACATTGAATAAATATTAGTTTTATTTATATAAATTAATAATTAATTCACATTGTTCATTTTTCCATTCCATTTGATTTTCGTGTATAACATTTTTATGAGATAATTCGATTAAATTCGTATAATACGTGAATGGAGACGATTAAAACGGAATAGTTTTAAAACAGTAAATAGAGTTGGGACGAAAAACTGTTTGAGTATATTTTTAATAGTTAATTTCTCTTGTTACGTACCATTTTTAGGTCCGGTGGGGGAGAAGGGAAATCAAGCATCACAAGCATCCATGCCTTCAAACACCAATAAGTAAATCATTTAAAAAAAAAATCATACTGGAATTCAAAACGGTTAACACCGCAACCAAAGCCAAAAGCTCTGACTACTCAGCTTCAGGTCACGCAAAGAGAAGAAAACTCTTAAAGTTAAATATTCTTTTATGAAAAATTGAATATTCATCTTTTGTGGACATACGATAATTGCTAATCATCAATTTATATATATTTTTTTTGGTGCTGATTCCTAAAAATTAATTAAACCATATCGTAAAAGAGCTGACGATGAATGACTAATGAATCAAACATCACAAAACTTCATCTTTGTGCGCCGCCAAACTTTTCAAATTTAATCCAACAAAGGGGGTTTGATCAGTGGCAGAGTTTGTCTGCGAATCAAAATATTTTTTTTTATTTAACACGACATAATTCGTAAAAAGATTTTTAAATATTTAAGATAAATACGACGATGATTTTATTTAAAAATCGAAACAGTATACAGAATTATAGAAATAAGCATTACGTATTCTAACTTTTATAAATACAATACTATTACACAAAGATTTCACCATAAACGCAATTCATTATGTACACATCGTCGGAAAGCAAACACTAGATCTAAAAAATGACAAATTGAGTTAGTTATACCGAAATGTTGCTTCATATGAAATTAAAAAAATATAATTCTATGGCCAATATTAATACTTCTAGTTAAAATTGGCCTAGGCATTCAGAATATTTTTTTAATTTAAGGATACATTTTAAATTAAAAATGATTCCACAAATAAAATTGATCCTGTCCTAAATATGAAACAGTATAACTTTAAAAGCGTTTTCAATATTTCTCATATTTGTAGTTTTGAATAAAAAAAAATATATGAGTTCTTTTTTAGAATGTAATTTTGAAAAATATTCTTCGGTTAATATCGCAAAGTTCGCTCGCCAGACCGAAGAATTTTTAGTGGTAGTCTTATATGACGTATTTTATAAGGCTCAAAATTTACTTTAATTTTTCGTTGGAGGCTATATTTCCCCAGCTATTTGAGTACGGAGCTTTTTAATATGTACATACCTAATGTCATCTGCTTGGCATATTATACAGCACCAACGAAGAATGCAAACATTTTTGAATTTTCAATATTATTATTTGTATATGTGGCTTACCGCATAAATACTGGCGTTCAGAAGATTCTTTATCGTCGGAAGTAAACACACACCGCAGCCCCTATAGATGACATTCAAAACTTTATTTCTGCCGTTTATATATAAATAGGGCGACGCGTCGCCTCGCTCACGGGTATGGAATATGCATACTCTCAATAGCATTTTATTTTTAAATTGACTCTAGCGATAAAGAAATTTAAGGAAGTCGTCTTTTCAGACCAAAACTCTTTTTATTATGCGTCCTTTCGCCAATATGTTTAAATTATGTTACGGTAACATTCTTTTCCGTATTGATATTATCGTAAATTTAGCCGCGCATAAGAAGCTTTGAGCAGAACGGGGAGTTTTTTCCACAGTGAAATTCGCATGAAAAGGAACTCACAAACGCGGTCAAGTTTCTCATCATTATGTTTTTACATTGCAGGAGGATGTCAGGGGACTTTCATATAATATTCAGAGTGTGATATAAACTATCATCAAGCAAATCTTTGTCTTACTCGCTCGCACTCGGAATAACTGGTAACAAAGAGAAAGCGGAATAATTCAATTACAACGCTACAATATTTCTTTTTTTCGGTAGCGACAGAAGTTTTCCTTTTTGGAGTTTCTTCAAAATTACATTTCACCGTCATAAGAGGCGAACTTTTTCCCGGTTTGCTGAAAGGAAATATTTTGATCCGGCCGTCTCGGAGCTCCCTATCCTACACTCTGTTGGAAGTCTCTGGAGCGTGAAAAAACCAAGCACATTGCTTAGCTCGTCGGGTCAAACGCAAAACTTCTACCCCCGGCAGGGGACCTAAACAATTAATTATTTATCCTTTTGTCTGCCGCCTTTAATGTGCGAAATAAAATTTAAATTTTATATAAATGTCCATTCAAATGAACTTTCGAAAACCTTTTCAAACTCGAACAAGTTTGACAAAAAATCTTTACTGTAAAAGATTATTACAATTGAGGGGGGTTAAAAGTAACACTGCTTCTTTCAAAAAATATTTAGAGCTATAAACACACAATGGTCATAATTTTTTTCTAACCTATTTACCTACTGAAATTTTTATTTCTATGGTAGGTACTACAGACTTAGTCCCCTACAGCTCTTTCCCGCGTGAATTTTAGCTCAGTACAGTGTTAATAAAGAGTCAGCAAATATTCCAATTGAAAGCATTGAATGCGGGAAACAATGAAGGAAAAACCCCTTACGAATACTGATACCTGTGAAAAAAACATTAAAAAATGTCCAATTCTTATCTGGAATCGGTTTTAATATAATATGAATCTTGAAGAGTTTAATTTTACTTTCCCAGTCTCTTAACGTCTTTAAAGAGCAACCTGAAGAAAAAACACGGTATATTAAACATAGGGACAGTAAATTGCCATTTTGCATGTAGCTCTTCAATCGAGTGAAGTCGGCAAAGTGGTAAAATGGTGAAACTTTTTTATTGAAAGTTTTAGTTGAGTGTTCTTACATTAATTTACACGTTATTATTTAATTTAACGTTTTAGAGAAATTAATATTTTTGCAGTCTGAATTTACTAGCTCACTTAACTGTTATGATTCTTTTGAACATGTCGAATATCAAAACGCACCTAACGCACTTTTTCCGAAAGTATCTGTTGGCTCACTTTACTTCGTATCGGCCCAATTCTCATCTGAATCAGTGACTAATGATATAATTTATATTACAACTACTACTATCATCGATCCTAAATGTGGATATTTAAAAAACAGCATTTAACTTGAAAAGTTTGTTATTTCAATTACTACCCACAGAGTTAACACTTACAAAATAAATCTGTCTATTAATTAATCTTTGACTAAAATTATCTTTAATTAGCTACTTTTATACCCAAATACACCAATATCAAAAATGATTTCATAAATGCAGATGTAGCTTTTTGTGTAAACTAAAAATTATTAAATAAATAAATTTTATTTTAATTAAGTGCCAATATGCTTTCAAATTAACGTTTACTTTAACTAAATTAACTGAATGAAAACCGTACCACAATAAAATTATTCAACCTTTCCTCTAAGTAACATAGCAATTTCACTATTATTTATATAACATGTATTTTAAGCGACAGATTTATTGAAATAAGGTCAAATTATAATAAACAAATTTAATGTTGAATAATTTGGATACACTAATGCAAAGACGTGAACGCGGCTGTCTTCCGAGGATTGACGGATATGACTGATTTCATTATTCAAATATACAACGATGCAATCGGTCACATGGATTTCATCAGAGCCCTCAAAATGTGAAACTTATAAAAAACGCCAACTAGATGTTAAGAAACTCTCTAAGATGATAAAACTGATTAAGTAATGGTGTTAATAATAAATATTATGCTAAGCGTTCATTCACCAATAATGATGGGCTTGAAAGTTCTTTATAAAACTATTTTTGAATTTGTGTTTGTTTGCTTTTGTCTCGTACAGTTATTCAACAGTCAAAAATAACAATCCGCCAGAGAGCGGTGAATAAAAATCACTTACAAAATCGAGAATTAGCCCATTTGGTGTGTTTTTTTCCTCCCACTGTTCCACTCTTCCGCCACTATGAAAACTCGCAACAGATTTAAAAAGCGTTTCCGCTCAAGTGGCGATCGTGACAGAAATATTTCACCCCCTTCCCCGATGCCACTTCGATTCCCTCCAGTGACACACCCGCTAGCGTACATTAACGCGAATATATATTTCGTATACCACCGCAGAGGCACTTCAGTTTGCAATACGTTTTGCGTGGATGTATCTCTATGGATGTGTGCTCAAAGGGATTGGGGGGGATTTTCAAGGAGCCCCGTCCCGTTGATTTATAGTGTCGAGATTTACGATTGGCATATATTCGTAAAAAAGTTAAAATCAGATCAATTATTTATCAAATCAATATTTTTGACTAACCTACTGTTATAACAATCATTTAATTTAAATGTGTAAACCATATCACTTTTAAATGAGAAATAACTACAATTTTAATATAAAATAATAAAATACAGCTATAAAACTAATGAATTCATAGCTAAAAATATGCTTCATTAATCTTTAAAAAGGTAATGATTGTAATCAGTTTCAAATTTTTTGAGTAATATTCTTACATGGAAAGTTTGTACATTGGAGCATTCAGATATGACACTACCGGATGAATTGGTATTAAAGGCTTGTGAATTATCATCATGCTTGTCAGTTCGAGTTCTTTCGTGTGCTCGAATACCTGAAGATGCCGAAAGGCGAAACCAGCGTCGTGAGTGACGAAATACATGGAACTGTAAAAATGTCAACAATTCCAATTTGATATTGAAATTCCATCAAGCACTCCGTTGATATCTTAAATTATAATATTATTTATTGAAAAAATAAATAATTTACAATAACGCATCTAATGGTTTGTGGTAGTGAGTTCGCGGTAAATAATAATTTAAGCAATATATAGATTACAACCGGCTTATTATACCGTAAATAAATTTAATTAAAAATCTTATTAAATAATAAAGATCAAGTCATTGTCTCAGTGTGGCATATACCGCCTCTCTTGCGAAGACTGGGCACACATGGAGAATTTTTTTATTAAAATTATAAAACTAAAACATGTCTCAATAGTAATAAATTTTCAGAGTTTCCAAATATTGTAATCAAAAATGATCATAATTTGTTGTCAGTAATCGATTATTATTAAAAAACATTTTATATAGGACAGGTGGCTCATCATTATTTAATTTATTTTCCTTGGGATTTTCACCTTTATAAGCTAGTAATTAACTTTGTAATTATAGCTAGTGTTATGGTTAATAGTACTATTATTGTTTGTGTTTTACCCCCTCCCCACGTCAAGTAAAAGGAAATAATCTCACCTCACACCTTATTACAACTATTGCTTGCCTTGGAAATTAAAAACCTTTCGTTAGTTTGTCTAAATGTTAAAGAAGCGAAACACGTGCTACATTAGTGGTATACAGCCAGTGGTATAACAATCTTATCATCTTAAATTTTACTATGCGTTAACCCAATAACGTATTTATATTGTATCCTTGTTTGTGAGAGTTCTGTTTCTGTTCTTGGATTTCAACAGTTTTTTTTTTAAATCGGCATTTAGATTGCTTTGTCAAAGTACCCGTCTGGAGTAAATTATAAAATTAGGTCATAAGTATTTAAAATTAATATTAATTTAAAAGTCTGTATTTGTATCTTACGCGCGAGAGTGAATGACAGGTTTTTATTTTTATTCAGAAATTATCTGAAAAATATCAAATTAATATATAAAGGTATGAAATATGTCTCCTACTACGCCATTGATAAAAAAATTAAAACGCCCGAATGTAAGATGGCAGATTAAGTTTCCTACGAGCATTTATTTGGATTTGGTTAACCTTTAGAGCTCCATGGGCGAGTTAACTCGCCAAAGCATGTAAGTATCGTCGGCCATCGACGAGCTTAGTCGCGAGCTAGTGTTGCAGCTTGACGCAGGGCTATAACAGATTCATTTGCACATAAAGTACACATGCAAACAAACTATACAAATAATTTGACATTATGTGTGGGACCTTGCTTTGAAATGTACCATTCGTTGGAAAATTTTGAATTTGTTAGTGTGTAAAAGGGGATAGTGGTTAGTTTGTTAAAGTGACTCAGATGTTGTGACAACCCTGTTCATGTATATTTTTGAAATAGTATTTATCATTGTAGTGTTAAAATACTTTATACCAAAAATAACTAACCTGTAAGTGTCCACCTAGTAAGTTTTCCTGATAAAAACAAAACAATTATTTTCAAGTATAAAACAGTTTTGGCGTATTTCGAATAGAAAGCTTACTCCAAGCAGTCATTCTGCCTGTTGCAGATATTCTTATAAGTGTTGCTTTCAAATTCTAGCAAGAGTAATATTAAAGAACACTACTGTTGCATTACGGGAGAATTCTCGCACTGTTATTACTTACAGATAAATGGATAAGGGGCTTTATCGTGGATTCAAATATGCAATGCGATGCAAGCAGCCTTCATGTAAAATACCAAAGACAGTGTTTTGTGAATTTACATCACGAGAGTTCTTTATAAAACGGCGATATATAACTTGTTCGAATTTAACTAAAAAGTATTTAAAAGTAACGAAAACATACAATAATTATATTATTATTTAAAAAATTACAAATTTAAAATACGACTAATCCATTTTTTTCAATAAAAGTTTTTTAACTATGTTTTATCAAATTTGGATTATTGAGATTTTGTACACTTCCATGTATTTTGTCACTAACGACCCGGGTTTCGCCTTTCGGCATCTTCAGGCATTCGAGCACACGAATGGACTCTCAGTTCGAGTCCATTCATGTGGTCCATTCGTGTGTTCGAATGCCTGAAGATGCCGAAAGGCGAAACCCGGGTCGTTAGTGACAAAATACATGGAAGTGTACAAAATCTCAGTAGTCAGTTCGAGTCCATTCGTGTGTTCGAATGCCTGAAGATGCCGAAAGGCGAAACCCGGGTCGTTAGTGACAAAATACATGGAAGTGTACAAAATCTCAGTAGTCAGTTCGAGTCCATTCGTGTGTTCGAATGCCTGAAGATGCCGAAAGACGAAACCCGGGTCGTTAGTGACAAAATACTTGGAAGTGTACAAAATCTCAATAATCCAAATTTGATATTGAAATTTCATCAAGCACCCTCGGTCGATGTCTTAAATTATATGTTTTATCATTCAAATTCAACAATAAAACAAATAACGCTGCACGTTAATTCATATTTTTACCACCATGGGATACTCAATTTCTTTACCCAGCTAAAAAAATATTCATATGGCATTAGTATTATCATGGGATTATAACAGCGCCTTTTCCATGTAGTGGGCCAATCTTAGACCGATGGACAAACTTACCAAATTTTTGTACATTAGTTTAATAACAAAAGTATAAAGCCAGTAGAAGTGTAAAGATATTTAACTGGCCAATGGAATAAAAATCGCTAAAATGTTTGTAAAATATATGTCTTTTATAAATAACAATGTAGTAAGACAAAAATATAGATTTATTTTAAACAAACGTTCAAATGACATACTTACATTTTTACCGGTCACATTTCAATGTCAATACTATGTGCATGATTTGCATGACTTCTCTCTTTGCCAAATGCTCTTAACCGATATTTAATAATATGAGGACTCCAGCAGTATGTAACAAAGTGAATGTCTCAAATCGATACACATGTGAACATTGCGAAGATCGCGATTCGAGGGAAATACAAGTGGCCTGGGGTGGCCTTCCATTTTGGTTAGAATCATGAGATTTATTGTTCTTTTGCTAGTTCTTATTGCCTGCGGAGTCGCGTCGCTGGGCGGAGAAAATGCCGGCTAAAATATTTAAAAATACCCGTTCAAGTTATCGGGAACGTAAGATATTTCGATTATCTCAGCTTCTTGGCTAGAAAAGATCTTTCCACTTCGCGTTGTCTCTTTGCATCATGTTACGTGTTTGGGTTTTTATTTTATTTTATTTCACTGGCAAAAATGCACTATTTACAAAAAGCCTTATTCACCGGAGTCTTGCACGATAAATTTTGTTTAATTTGTGTTACTCGGGAAGTATCATGTATTATTCGTTTTTTATTTTTCTGGTGAACAATAAAATGTGCAATGCGATGCTTATTTTTGTTTTGCAAATGTAATCCTATTCGTGGGATCGCTTAAAGTAGAGTAGGGCAACTTGTTTTGTGTTTCAGTGTAAAATTTTATTAAAAAAAGATTTGTAACCTATAAAAAAAAAAAAATAATAAAATCCGTCAAAGCTTGTCTTTGTTATGGTTTAGCATGTTTATTAATATTATTTAAACTATTGCTTTAATGCTTAGGAAGTATTAAAATAAACCATTTCAACTTAAAATACACGAGTTTATTAATTATTTTTGTGATGTTGCTTATAGTCTAAGCATGCTGGACTTGTAGCCGAGTAGTTAACGGTTCGTTTTTATGGGCTGGAAGTCCAATACGCCCAATTTAATAACATGATTTATGGATTAATATTCAAAGACACGAACGTCCCTCCCCCTTAGCCATTCGATTCTAAAAATATTCGTTTACTAACATTTCTATTGCTACTCTCTCCGAAAAAGAAAGGTTGGGCGACTGATTACCAAACAATTTTTGTATAACGACTTCTGTTGAGATAAAGAGTCCATTTGCTCCAGATTGGGATTATCTACGGTTTCAAAAACAAGCAACGTTTTCAATATCTTTAAAACGAGTAGATAATACAATGTCATAGTGGTAAAAGTCATTTTTTTGATGTTTATAATAGGTTTTGTTCGTTCCATATAAATTCAATAACAATAGTTTATTAAAATGAAGCACATTTGTTTTACTTACACAATTATATTATTTTCAATACATTTTAAACTGAAAACATTAACAATGAGCCAAAACCGATCATTTGATAAAAAAATTGTGGTAATCGATACAAAAACCCATGTTATATTTTTATTAATAATACACGATGCCTCCCCACCAAGAATTGACAGTTTCCACCGTAGATGTGATGATGGTTTATTTTTCAGAAGTCATTCAGTCTATCGTACTGTCAAGCGCAGGGTTTTTTGCAAATCGTTGCTGATTTACAAAATAAATGAAATCACTCAATGTTTGCCCTGTTGTCTGTGTTTTCAGTTTACAATGGGAAATAAAGAATGCATAGACTATGAAAAAATGACTAAGCTAAATCTAGGATGAACTCAAAATAACTAACCCTCTGTTCTGATAGAATATTCATCACTGACCACAAAATTAATCTGCTGTGTAATTTTAATGACATTCTCATAACACAGTCTACAGAGCTAATTTTTTCCACCAAACGAAAAAAAAACAACTGAAAAGGGAAATGAGTTCACAGAATATATTAAAAATAAATAAAAGAATAGTTGAAACTATGAATTGTAAATTAAAATTTACCGCTTGCGAGCACATATATTTTTTCGCAACTTTTTTTGTACCGCAATAGTTTTAGTCTTTGTCTAGTGGAAAGCCAACGGACCTTAAAATTCGCAGCAAACATTAAGCGTGGCGCTCACTGAAACATCACCCCGTATGTAATTAGACTATGAAAATATGAAGCCTTCGACACTGGGCCGGTAAAGGTAGGCTTACACTGTGTAGGTATATACCGTTTTATATCTCCTCCCCAGTGACGCTCTTGAAAGAGATTTTCTATTTTGCCAGAGGCAGTAAATATTGCACAACAAATAAATACTAAAGGCAAAATGTTTCGCAACTTTATTGAATGTAAAGTTTTTCTTGTGAACATTTCGACTATGAGATTCTTCGTTACGACCATTTAAAAAATAAATATTAAACATAATACACCAGACTTTAGACAAACAGTACAATGAAAAAATATTTTTTTTTATAATATATAATACATTTTTGTCCCAATTAAAAAAAACACTTATAAAAGAAATTAAACATACTTAATTCAAATAGTGTGTAACTATTATTAACCCTACGTTATTGCGAAGATTTTATTTTTTCTTAAAACTACTAACCATCTATACTAAATTGTTTAATTGTAAAACTTGCTAATTAATTATTACCAAGCTATACAAGTATCCCTTATATGCTGTATACATTATATCATTATATTATATTTTACCTTCAAAATTAAAATGTTTAGTATTGCTACGGTTACTATTTTTTATATGTAAGAATAGCGTAAATTCTTGATAGTACATATAATACAATATAATATAATCAGAGTAAATTCAATCGTCATCATATTTTGCGGAATAATTTCAACATATTTTCTTTTTATTAGCAAGATGTGTTCACACTAAGCAATCACAGGTAGAAAAAAATCAACGATCACTTTTACGGTGCTAACTCTCAATTCTGTGATAAAAAGGCACTACAAATTATATTTTAAAAATAAAACATAATTTATTTCTATTACTACAAATTTTTTAATGATCAAGACAGGTTTCAGTTGATAATATCAGTATGAAATTGTGGTAGCTGCAAAACGAATTGTGTTTATTTTTAAAATAAAATTCAGTGATTCATAAATCATCACTTTCTAACAAAGTGAATAAAATGTATTTTTCAAACTGTTAATTTAATGTTAAGGATACATATTGTATTACATGTCGGTAGAAAAAATAAATATCTAAGTATAATTAAGTAGGGTAACAACGCATTCTGCGACAAATAAAAATTAAAACCATTAGAGCTTAAATTTATTTTTAGTTTTTTTTTCTCCTGTTTCATCTTATGTTTGTTCGAAAATAACCTCAAAAAATTTTCTCTTGTCTTATAATCTGATTTTTTTTAATCTTTAAATAAGAAAAGGAATAGACAATAACGCTCCCCAGAATTTGACTAATGTATAAAATTAATTATTGAATACGTTTTATCGTTAGATAAATATATTGAATGTACGTAATGATGTTTTTTTTTTTTATATTAGATATAATGGCTGAAGTTTTATGTTTAAATTTCAATTCAAATTAGAAAAAATCCCATTTAGATTACACTCACTTAAACTAATTTCCGGTGGACTTAATTTCTCGTTGTAATGTTGGTATTTTAATTTGATTCGTTAAGCTTGTGGTCATGCCACTGCAGGTCGGAGGGAGTTGGGGGAAGTGGCGTGAATTACACTCGCAATATGCGAAAGAACAACGCGCCATGCTTTCCAGCCGTCGGGGAAATTTCCTTCTTGCCCCGCCGAAATGACTTACTTATCGCTCATTTTTCCCATTGTTTTCGCCGTGTTTTTTGAACGAATAAAAAATCTCTTTTTTGTTATTTGCGCCCGCCGACCCTAAATGCTATCTGCGGTGGGTGTCATTGAAACGAAAGACCGGATGAGTATTTTGGCGGATGTGAACCTACTTTTGCGCATATTTTAAAACTGGGACATGTTTCCTTAGCGCACAGCTTTTTTGTTGAATTTTAACAGCGAGTTTTAAATTTATTTTTGTGCACTGAGAAAGACTCTTTCCGTTTTTTTAAAAAATATTTTAACCCAATTTTTATCTCCATTAAAATATTGAAATATTAAACATATTTGCAGCTACTTTAATATTTGAGACAAAAATATATGAACCACTAAACACGCTCCTGGCGACTTTTCAATAAAATAAGTTCTTAATGTACGTCATTAATTTTTCCAGTTGTAAGTCTAAAACTTTTTCCTATTTCGACCCCTGTTCGAATTTAAAAATATCGTTTTTACACGATCTCGATTCTCATTTTACACAGTTTACGTGCTCCGAAAAAACGACGGTGTGAAAGAATATTTTACTTTTTCCTATATACCGGAAGACACAAAATAACTTAAATTATACTTAAAACTATCATACTGCTCATAAAAGTTCTGCATAATTTACTCAAAACTCTAAAAACCTCCAGGAGCGCGATTTGAAACTCAGCCACTCATATCATACATATAGACAAATCGAGGGTTTTTTTTATATATTTTAATTACCAGTTTGCCACTGTCTCACTTAAATATCAGCTAAATCAATATTTTAATGATAAGATAATGATAAAATTTTATAGTTTTATTATTTTACTGAAAATCTGTTATACTTTGCTACTTTCTAACACTTTTAATATTATTATTACAAAGAATTCATGTATACCTCAATTTTGAAAATTTTCAAAAATACCTTTTTCAACAAAAAAGTGTTCTGTGAAAAAAAACGGAAGCGTTGAAAACGTATTGAATAAATAATTGTCTGTCATTTAAATTATATTTCATTATGACAAAAAAACGTCAACAAATCAATCTTTGAATTGGTTCGTCTTTCACCACATTCATCAAACTTGTACTGTTGCTTTCTTTCGTGTTATATAAAAAAACCCCAGTAAGAAGAAACTTTTTCAAATCACTATATCGTCTTCACAATCTATATTTACCATAATTCTAGCCTAATAGATTATCACAAAAAAATTTTCTCAGGCAATAAGAAAGTATTAGTGACTTTTGATACGTTCACATTTTCCTTTATTGCTAATCAAAATAAAATTGCTAGATGATTAGAACACTCAAGGATCCAGCAAAGAGACTAAACATATCAAAAAATATATTACTTTTATGAACACAATAATCTTTTATCTCGGCAATATGATGTACTACCCGTTTCCAAAATTTTTCAGACACCCATAAGGAATGAGAATTTATTATTTTCACATATTTGTAATACGATCCTTTTAAAAGTAAAACTCTGATGGTTTTACACTTCTTTTATACTTAAAACCATCCAGATCTGTCAGTCTGCTCGACAACCACAAATTTTAAACAAATAACAATGACAGAAGGAGATTAGTTGTTGATTAGTAAATTTTTGTTGAATTCCTCCTCATTTATGCCATAGTAGAGACGCTTAATTCATATACCTACCTTTTGAAAAACAAAAACAAAAAATATGAAGAAACTTAGTTTACTCTCATTAAGAAAGATCGTAAGAAAATCCATATAAAAAGTATGTCATGTTACATAAAATGCTCTACAATAAAAACGGTACCTACCGTAAGATGACATTAAGGTCAAGGTTATCAATGAAAATCATCAAAAATATATTAATAAAAACAGTTTTATAGGTTTCCATTTATTTTAACCGTTTCGCGGTGCAATGGTTTATATGGTCATACCAATTCAGTACCAAACATCTGCATAAAAATTTATTTGCTTTTGTATTGCTACATTGCGAACCATCATCATTAGTGTGATATAACTGTAAATGTAGTTGGTAAATGGTGGAAATTCGACGTAACCTTTCATGGCTGTCGAGGGTTGGTCCTCTATTGCCCCCATACCCTCTCAAGCCCTCCGGCAGCCGCCTGCCCGGGACTCTTATTCTAATTTATTAAATACCGTTGACCCTTTTCAGCAGTTGGGCGTCCATGATTCACCCGCCCTGTACCCTCTCATGGCTCATTTAATTATTTTCCATGCGGGGCAACCGTATATTTTTTTTGGCAATAATAAAATGTTTACTACCATAAAAAACAACAAGGAGAAGAAACTGCCCCGCTATAAAAATCCTCATTGTAAATTCTGTCTAAGGTAATCCGTTTTTATTGTTAGCATTTCCCATAATCAACCCGCGCTAAAAATTAAATGAATGATCAACTTCTAGGTTTTTCTTTTTTTAAAAACGTTTAGATTTCTATGTTAAATTCCTTTGATAAATCAATTTTTCCAATATTAAATATAAATTTTTGTTTTATTATAAATAAAGTTGTCTACAAAATTTTGAATCGTAAAGTTAGATCATTAGATAAAAATACATATCAATAAAAAATATTAACACCATAATCGCTTTTTAAAAGAAGCCGATGAATTATTAATATATTTATTTAACGAGAGTTAGTTACAGATCTGCAAGGATACATGACGCCACGGATTGCGAAATGTGAGACCTTAGAAAATGTATCGCCGACCGAAATCAGCGAAAATTATAATTGTGTGTAAAGACAAAAATTTTCCATAAAATGACACTGTTATCAAGTCATCATATCACACAGCAGTAGTTGCGAAATGTGATTTTACTGAGTGCAAAGATAAGTAAATACGTGATTGTAAAAGGAGGATGTTATTATATGTTCTTAATTAAATAATATTTAAAAATAATCTCTTGGAAAACGGCATTGAACCTTCATTATTTGTATTATATTATACTTTTTGGATTGTTTGTGTTTGTTTTGAAATTGGACTTAATTTAAAATCGTTTGTCGTGTCACTTGCATTATAACTTAATAGTAAATTCATGTGTTAAGTAAATGTAAATGTAGACTCAATTTTATGTGTAAGGAATTATATTTTCGTGTTTTTTAAACCACTGCATCTTCGATTAAAAATAAATAAGAGTTGAACCGGATTTGAAATGGTGTTTGTTTGAGTTCTCAGACCTTCTAAGACGTCGATAACCGACCATTCGCCTCTCTCCGATTCGGGTCTTCTCACATGATATATTACACTGCCACCTAGTTATAATTTCGAATATACTATAAAATTTAGGCAGATATACATCAAGATGTGGTTTTAAAATTATTCATATCAAAAATATAAGACTTATTTCGTTTATAAATTATGAAGTTTATATTAAATTTTGTTACTACTTAATATCACTTTTAAGAATACAAAATTTCCAGTAAATTAAACGCATTTGTTTGTAGGTAATATGCTTATCAGCTTCAAAGGCGTAAAATGTTTTGTATAAAATACAGATAAATCAATATTTTGCTAATTTACTTTCGTGGAGTTTTGAAATTTGTAGGTAAAAGTATACATTAAGGAAGTATTTCCGAAGTTCATCTGATATTGGAATGGAATTCGCTAACTTAAAGATATTAAATATTGAACGAAGATTCATAAAAACTACATTTATTTTGTTATTTTCCATACAATAAGTAAGAAATACGAAAGTCATAGAAATACTTCTCTTTATTCGAGATAATCATTAAACTTAACTTTATGGTGATTTTAATCAAATAACGAAATATATAATAAGTTGCACGATATTCGTTGATTTGAGATATTAACTGAGGGTAATTGATGGAATTTCAATATCAAATTTGAATTGTTATATTTCTCTTAGTTAAAATTAATTCAATATCAATGTAATTCCTAGACTAAGTGATAATTTTTTTTCTTAATTTGTCTTTTATATAAACGATGTAAACTATTTATTAACGTCAGCTCAAGTTCATTCGTGTACTCAAATGCCTGAAGATGCTGACAATTTGAAACCATGTCGTTAGTGACGAAATACATGGAAATATACAAAATTTCAATAATTCAAATTTGGTATTCGGGTGAAAGTTAAAATAAAATACATATTTATGAGTTTTTATCGTACATATTTAGAGCACTTCTGTTTAAAAAAAGATAAGTATTGAAATAGAATTTTGTCAAACTTTGATTAATCTTTTTTGTTTAAATTTACTCAAAAGTTTGAGAAAGGTAAGCAATATACAATATGTCACCAGTCTAAATGAAAAAAATGGTGCATAGTGACAGTGAATAGCTAACTTCCAGCTATATAAATATTATTAATCTGTTCAAAAAAGAAAGGTTGATGATTGAGCAACTAGTTCTAGTTCTAGTTCCTTTGAGACTCTCCATCAGAAGTTAATATCTGGGTTCTAATGCTAGAAGTGTCTATGTCAGATTTTGATCATTTTAAGTATGAGAAAGTACATTTAAATTTTAATTCTTTAAATAATTTTTATGCTCTTAGTATAAATCACTACATCAGCCGATTTAAAATGAATGAAATAGGAGAAAATCAATAGTATGTGTCAAAATAATGTGTCGGCATATTTTACACCAAGAAATGACTATGTTGACATAACCAATTCAGATGTTTAGGATTTACTACGACAAAAAGTGTCTAACTTCACTTGGGTAGCTCTAGTATGAAAAATCACCGCAGTATTTGGCAACAGTAATGTGAAAGATAATGATATAATTATATTGTTGTATAATGTATTGAACAATTGATAAATTAATATTGCATAGGCCTCAGATATTTTCTACGTATTGGAAGTGAATATGGTTGATTTCTTTTCTTTATTATGATACGAAAAATCATTTTAAAAACAAGTAATATGTGAATGCATGTAAAAACATTGACGTCGCGAATACTTGTGTCATTTGCAGAAAAATATATCTTAAAAGTAAATATTGCATGGTAACATCAAAGAAGGTTGGTTATTTGAAATTCCTTTTTGTTAAATCCTTCTTAATACACCTTTTATGTAAAAATCATTACATTTAAGCTTTAGAAAGTAAAGTAACGTTGGTATTTATTGGTTAAAAAGAAAATTTCGTCGAATTTTCACCGTTTTTAAGCTCTCGCTACAGAAATTGAACGTGGAAAAATTTCCACTCAGGTATATTACGACATTTTATAAATATTCTGAGTTGTATAATGTATATTTTTATTATTTATTTAAACTTGAGCTTTGGATAATGTGTTACATTTTATATAATGAAGAATATATCTTAATACAAGTTTTTTTCATGTATATGTAAGTAAATACATAGTTTTTGAGGTGTTTTTCTTGTAATTCCATGAACTTGTTTGCATCACACCGAAGGTCATGTCTCCTCAATGATAAATTAAGTGTACATATTTATAAGAAACAGTGAAAATTAGGAATATTGATATAACAAGTGAGTAAGCAATTAAAGCCATCAAACAACAATTAACTTAAATATGCAAAATAGTGATTCTAAAAATAATTAAAATATGATGATTTTAATAATTATGGGTTAAATGGTAAGGTACAGGGTGTTAGCTGTCAATTTTTGGTAAATAGGCATGGTATTTGAAAAATAAAACGCAATTTGTTTGTACTATTTCAATTTAAATGTTTATAAAGATCTGGACCGGTTTTACTCATGGCGATCATTAAGAGCTGAAGTTGACAGACACAATTGTGCTTTATTTTTAAAATATTTATATAAATATAAAAACTGGTAGAAATATTTACTTGGTAGAACTCGAGTATAATAAGGTAAAATATGTAGATCTAAATAAGTATTTAGTTCTATAAAATTTTATTAGTTATTTGAATTAACTAATAATACTTTGATATTTTATCCTATTAAATTAATATATGTAAACCACACAACAGTCATGGTAAATACCAATATAAATTAGCTCTAAAAGCTTTATGTGAATTAACTTCAGCAATATAAATGAAATTAAGTAATCCTTAAGGCGTATTTTAAACAATAAATCTATGATTCATAATAAAGACATAAAATCAATTATAAAAAATGAAAAAAAACTGAAAATGATAATGGCTTCTGGTTTTTTTATATTTAACCGTTTTTCTCACTAGAGAGGGTCGTGACCTCCGTCTATCGCAACAACTCCGTTTCGCTGACAAAATGAAATAACATTTTGTGATTCAATTTAATCCAGCCGTCGAGTGGTTATTCCTCCTAATCTGTACCGCGGTCAACGATTCAAGCCCCCAAATGGAAACCTGCAAACATAAATTTTTAAATAGGTCATGGATTTGTATGCAGATTGCTTGCATGATTGTGATGTTGTCATACCCTTCCCTATACCTAACGCTCCCTACCCAATCCTGAAAAGTGCTTTTGTGCGTATATTATAGAACTCCAAACATTTTATAAAACTAACCGTTTTTTTGAATAGGTTGTGTAAGAAGAATGTTTTTAAATTGAAAAACGTTTATTCGTTGTCATAAAAACACTCGTTTTCAAATTATTTCAATACAGAAAGAACCGTTAAAAACCATTGATCTCATCTATTAAACTTGTGCTTTCTTTTATCTGAAGAAAATGTTTATGTCAGCATTCGATAAATATCTAGTACTCGATAGATTACTTTTGCAACGTTCTATATATATATATATATACATATATATACAACGTTTATATTTATGTCTCAGCCTCACTTTCTTTCATGGCTGCAAATCTAAAAGAATATTGGTTTAAAAAAAATTACAGAATTGATCAAATATAAGTTCAAGATACAAAGTTAAACATTTCCGAAAAAATGCTATAGTAACATTCTATATAGATTGAATTGAATAGTTCTGTCGAAAGTGTGAAGCTTAAATAGCCATCAACAAACTGATAAAATTCTTAACGAACTATTTGCTATGTTAGTAATACACTATTATTATATAATTTAAGACTACTACTGAGTGTGCTTGATGGAATTTTACAAAATCTGAACAATTTAATTTCCCTATTATTATTTTGTACTGAACCTTTTGTTATTATTCTACATTAAAAAAAACCCCTAGAGTTTACGTAAGATTCAAATATCTGCTCCGTATATTGCTACTTTTTTAATGTTGGTATTTGAAGGAGTACATTTTACTCTTTTTCTATTTTTTATTCAAAATATCTTAAATCGATGTGAAATGAAGATAAACATGGAGGATCTCCACTGAATTATTGTTGAAAAAGTTATCCGAATAATAAATCATAAAACAGTATTTTTTGCTTTCAATGTTGATGGTTTTTGCTTTTTAATGCACATTCTATCAAAGAAGCGGTATCAAAGTAACTGATATATCAATTTTAAAGCAGCTATTCTCTTGGCAAAGGATTTTGATGAGTGGTTTGAATGTCAGCTAACTATAAACTCTTTCCTTAGCTTTCTGCTCGCTTATAAATTGAAAGCTTAGTATTGGATCCTTAATCCTTCCATAAATACAGACTGACCGTTATTTTTTTATTATCCCAAGAAACAGTTCACTTTTATTATTTGTCCGCTCTAGGGCTTTTCTTAAAACGATCTTATATTTTGATTGAATAATATATAACCGTTTGTGGACCGTCGAAGAATTAAGTGTGTTGTTCTTTCGCTTTGCAATAAAAAATATTAACCTTTTTAAATATTCACCATTGTTTTATATGTGCTACGGCTAGTTTTATTTTCCCTCATCCAATATGGAAAGCTTTATTGAACCAAATAATATGTGATTGTTTAATACAAAGTACGTATTATTATTACCATTTTTTTTTTCGAAATAACAAAAATTGATTTTTCTCAGAGTGGCACTAATACACGTGCCTCTCGTGTTTAAAGAAAGGCATCCACAGCATGATGTTTATTGCATTTTTACTGACACTATTTGAATATTGAAGAATTTCATTAATATGCGTTGCTTATTTCTTTTATAAATATTTTCGATAAATTCGGCGGTCTCTTAGTGAATAAAATTTAAGTTGAAAACTTTGCTATTATACTCTGCTGTGTTACTAAGTCAGTCTAAAGGTTCTTCTTAAATAAGCGAAACACGTGCCACTTTTACCAACACAGCCTGTGAAATAATAGAGCTATCAATTTTAATTTTACCTAAAAGTGATTTGTGAATTAATTGTTTGACGCTTACAATTTTCGTAATATGTCTATAGTTTTTGATTTATTTAGACAATAAAATTATATTTTCCATTTTTTCAAAATATGTAATACTATTATTGATAAAAATATGTTAAATTAGTTCCTATATTGTGATGGAATATTTATTATGCCGAATGATATGTCTATTTGTAAAATTATACGTCAAAATTTCTTCTTACCCTTCAATATATATTTTCTTTTTTATTATTATTTTCCTAAATACATAAAATGTCAGCTAAAAAGACACCTTACAGCAATACCACAAAATATGGCGGATCGGATAACGTAGCAAATGAAAATTGAGATAAAATATAGCAGAAATATGGTCGAAAACATGAATATTTGTTTTGTATTGGCAGCGAGCAAAAGTTCCGGAAACTACAAGTCACAAATGATTATTGGATGATTATGAAAAAAGATACGTTTAATTGATTTTCAATTGGATTTAAAATTGATGTATATTATAAAATATCTATTCTATAATTTGCACTGTTGATTGATTACTGTTGGAGATTATTATTATTAATAAATCACTAATATAATCCCAACAGCATTATTTCAGGTGTTAACTGTCAATTCTTGGTGGAAAGGCATTGCGTTTTAAAAATAGAACACAATTTATTTTTACTACTTTCACGTGTTTATAAATATATAAATTAAATATCTATTATGTCTTATATCTATAAATATACATATTATATCAATTGATTATGCTCGTGATGAGCGAAACCGGCCCTTATCATTATAAACACGTGCAGGTAGTACTAAAAAATTGTGTTTTATTTTTAAAATATTTCAATCATTGTTGAAATTTGAAAAACACTGTGTACAAATATGTCATTATTTTGGTGAGAGTATAAGATACCTAATTAATTAATATTTCGGGTCTGTGATGAAGTGGTCAACGTCATCGAATTCAGTTACGGAAGTTTCAGGTTTAAATCTCGGGTATGGACAGTTTTATAAATTGATTTTTCTATAAATTTATGGATTTTTGTTCATAAGCTTGGATTTTTGTGACGTCTAGTCTAGAAAAATGGGAGATATTAGCTAAAGGGAGCTTTCCGAAAAAGAGAGGTCGAGCAGTTGAGTTAGAAGCAACTCCCGTAGAAAAATTTCTTTTGAGATACTTCCATTCGAAGGTTCTTCCATTTGTTCCACATTGGGAGCCGACGTAGTAAAAAAAATAAGCCAGTGGTAATTGAAATATATTACAGCCTACTTATACACTGGATTATATATATATAAATACATATTATCTTACCTGTCAAAATATGTGTCAATCTTAACCACTAGACCACCGTACACTTTTATTTCTACGAAATTATTGAAATAAGGAAGAATTTTTAGTAAACTGATTTTAATGCAGAATAACTTGCATCCACTAGAACGAAGAAATGCACGCACCTGTTTCGCACAAATGTTTAAATTTAAAAACTCTTTAATTTGTAAGCCGTCCAGTCAATTACGTCCTCTTCAAGAAATGTTGGATTAAATTAAATTTCATAGTAAATCTTTTAATTGTACAAAGTGTTCTTTGTCATATTATTAAAAGATATTTAAAACGCAACGATCACCCAGTATCCAGTTTCACTAGCACTTGATCAAAGTGGATACGTATAGCGAAGATATATTTTTCAAATAATCTTATAGTTCAGGGCTTCACACCTGGGGGTCGTGACACACAACATCGACCGGCGTGACGGAAAAACTCCCCAATTGAAAAAATATCCATCAATCATATTTTTGCAAAGTATTGTATCATTAATCTAC
Source organism: Himalopsyche phryganea (assembly GCA_022494535.1). NCBI lineage: Eukaryota > Metazoa > Arthropoda > Insecta > Trichoptera > Rhyacophilidae > Himalopsyche > Himalopsyche phryganea. The sequence goes on along the minus strand of JAGVSL010000019.1, from coordinate 2,799,443 downwards.
AGCACTTCGCAATATTTTCGGGATTACGAAATTGTATGGGACAACCGCTCGATCGGGAATATTTTGTACATTTTTTAGCATCCAATTTTACTCTCATGGATACGGCATCCACTCAATCTCCGAAATATTCGCTGCAGTAACACCTAAATATTATGAACGAATTCCATATCAAATTTATTATAAGCTGATATAAGATATACATCGATTACACTTATATAATATTGAATCTGTTTTGGCCAATTGATGCAATGAGTAAATGTTTAGATCTCATTTTAATAACGACATAGAAGGTCTCAGCCAAATGATGTAAATTAGAAAAATAAATTGACAACTTTTTGGAAGGGAAACTTCATTTTACATTGGTTTTCATTGGATAATTCTCACCCGGCCGCTTGACATAAGCTACTATTATATCGACACTCACTAATCTTGTATCTGCAAACAAGAGAATTTACATGAGTGCATTTTAAAGATAACGCAACAGTTCTATCTCCTGAACAATTTCAACTTTGAGGGTCACATTAATTGACCAAAACACTGTCAATATTTATAATAGTTTTTTGTTGAATAAATAATGATTCCGGATGAACAATTCAAACAGTTTTTTTTCAATTAAAGATGACAAATGTCCACGTTTTCCATATTCATTGTATTTTATTGCTCGAATTCCTGTCTATGACTCCATACAACTGTGCAAAGATATATTTAAAAAAAGTCCATTAAAAATATCCTTTTGTTCTAGCAACCACTATAATAGTCCAAACCATTTTGTATGAAAACGGCAAAAGTCTCTTACAGCCAAGATGCAATGTTTTACTCTCTACTGAAAAAAAAATGTCACATTTGCTGTTTTTATGCCAAGGTCTTCAATTGAGAGGAATTTACCATTTTTGAAAAGTATGATATACTAATAAAGGTTTTCTTTTACTATAATTATTAATCATATCCATTCTCAATTTGGTTCACGAGAACTAATTGTTATTTAATTACTCAACATCACTTTTTCGAAGAGAGTAGGGATAGAAGAAGAGCTAGGACAGGACTAGTGGCTATCTTGCCTTCTTCCACCCACCAATGCTTTCCCATCCGTTAATTTTATAGGGCGGTATCCAGCGGCGTAACAAACGTTAAGCGTATCTACAGTTTTTTTCTCTTAGTTGGGAGTGTCTTTGGAGCAACTGCCCAAGACTTGGTGGCATGCATTTAAGTGTGCAGAAAATCAATCCCTCCAATCAACTCATAGAAGCTTTCCATTTATCTGGAAGACTAGTGGCTATATAATTTCTCTAGGGTGTCCAAACTACAGCCCGCGAGCCAACACCGGCCCTCGAGCACCACCAATCTGGCCCGTAGTAGTTGGCCGGACATTCCCGTTATCGGCCGCGTAATGGTTTTTTAACATAGATAAAGTAGTGCCAAAAGCGGAAAAAAGCCACGAGTAAATTTATGCAACTGATCAATCAAATTTTTTGTCGAAAGGTCTTAATATGAGTGTATAAATCAGGCAGAAGCTGGTTTTATCCTTGTCAGCCTCAATGAAATGTTCTTGACACTTGCTCGTAAGTACCAACTGAAATTTAAGCGTAATCCAAGACAGTATGTTGGAATAATGAGCTAGCTAGGTTTTGGCTCTCGGCACTTAGTCGAGGAGTCAGTGTGGCGAGAGACCCCTGCTTTAGAGTATTACATTTCTTGTGCTCTGTTTTCTCTCTAGAATAAGTATCAGTTGGGAAAACTAAAAACATTTAATGATTGAGAATGCGGATGGAGAATGGAATTAGACCGGCGTTCTATTGCAAAAACTCTCTAGGCAAATTACTTATTAACAATAAAGATAGAGAAAACTTTAAGAACAAATCTATTATTTATAAATTACAATGCAATGATTGCCAACATTTCTATGTGAGTAAAACCACACGTACATTAGATATAAGGGTATCAGAACATTTAGCTGCATTTAGATTAAAAAAATTAACTTCGACATTCGCAAATCACTTGCTAATGGAGAACCATACGTTTAATGCGGATGATGGGGTTAAACTGTTGCATAAAAACATGGGGGATCATAAATTATTTTATCAATAAATTTTGGAAATTAATAGAGCCCAGTTAAATTCCTTGCCAATTTTGAATGAGCAGCTGAACCTTCCTAATTCTCCGCTATTATATCCTATACGTTGAAACACCTAACAGATGTCACTAAATGTGGAATGATTGTATATATTTACCCTTTCGTCGAATTACATCCCGTCAAAACCCACAATACTATTATAATTGTAAAATCACTGGTATTTCTAAAAGAAGTTGAAAAGCGGCAATTCGCCACTCTGGTAATATGGTGTTTACAAAATAAGGATTAGGACGATTTCCGAAATTTTAACTCAGGTATCGGTGTGGCTCTCAGACGTATAATGTATTGCCTCGTAAATGATATTTGTCGCATTTGTATCTTCTATATAAGCGTTAGACACTGTTTACTGTCTCTCAGTTCGAGTCCATTCGTGTGCTCGAATGCCTGAAGATGCCGAAAGGCGAAACTCGGGTCGTTAGTGACAAAATACATGGAAGTGTACAAAATCTCAATAATCCAAATTTTATAAAATAGATTCAAATAATAGAGTAATAATGTTCTTACACTTGCAGTTAATGCTGTTTATTATTTTTGAGTTTCTGAAAAAAAGATTTGTCAACAATGTAACCATGCTTCCTGGAACCATTGCATCACTCATTAAATCAATTTATTTTGCGTAAATACGTTACACAATTCGACTGTGCTTTGGCCAATTGATGTAAACCTCAAAAAATACAATAATGATTGGATCTCATTTTAATGACGACAGAGCAGGTCTCGGTCAAATGATTTAAATTAGACATATAAATTGACCACTTTTTCTAAGGGAAACATCGTGCGTATAATCCTTTGTCTGTGTGACATGTGAATTTGCAGGATTGCATATCAAAGATCCATAACTCAACTCAAACAGTTTTTACTCTCTTCTGAATAATTTCATTTTGAGGATTTCAGCAATTGGCCAAAACACCGTTGAATTATTAAGCACTACTGAAGAATTAATTTACGTATCAATGTGCTTTTGTTATACATAATAGGTTGTCTGCTAAATTAATTCGATTTTGTGATTTTTTTCTCATTTTTTTCTTTTAAGCTCCCTTCACCAATCGAAAATTCCTGTCCATCGAGAATTTGAAAATAAGTCAGTTCAATATATCCCAAGGCCATAGAGACGTTGAACAAAATTAATCAACTCAAAACATCGCATATTAAATACAATTTAAAAAAAAAATCCTCGGGACAGCTAAAAACCAAAAGTTTAAATTAAAAAATCAAAAGTAGGTCTCAAGGTGACGCGATGGATTTACTAAATTGAACATGGAAACGAAATATTACGACTCTTAGCCTGAACAATATTTACGTATTTGATTTATTACTATTTCAGTTTATAAAGAACAATATACAATTAATCTTGATAACTTTGTTATTACACTGGTTGTGTAACTAGGAGTAGTTTTGTCCTATTAAATAGTCTGCTAGTTAAAAGGTTTGAATATGGAAAACAATTAAGGAGCACCCCTTACGAATACTGACTGTGGTTTTCAGGTTTTCAGTGATCAATTTTTATCAGAAGTTGTTTTTAATGTACCTCATTTCAAACTAAAAGTGCTTTCTTTTACTTGCTTTAAACAAAATTATATCGGGATGAAAATGTATGAAATTTTAAGTCCTAATATAAAAGTTACTTAATTTTATTCTAATATGTGTTTTCTGTTACCATAAGTTGTGAAAGTAGTGAGTTTGCAGTATTAAACTCTGGTATACCATTTACATAAATAATTTAAAAAATCCAATATTATTCAATGAAAAAAGTAACGGCTGACGACCTATAGTGGGCGAGTAAAAACTTTGTAAAAAGCTAATCCTCATGATTTTGTTTCAAATTGGTCGAATCCTTTATCAGAACTGGTCAAATCCAAAATTAAATCATTTATCATACAAAAACTACTAAATATTATTAAATTTTACATATTAATAAGAGTTTTATTTAAAATTTTGAAAACTAAATAAATAAACTTTTTCATAAAACATTAATTTATAAAAGGTTATTTCTAATTTTCTATAAAAAGCGATTTGACCACGTTTGATACCAGACAACACATATATAGCTACATGTTGAAATCCAATAACAGCTCCATAGTAGTATACTTAAGAAAATTGTGTAAAACTTTTTCTCGAATTAGGTGACGGTGTCAATTGTATTTGAAAGATTTTCTCACATGAGTCAAAGTAATTTAAAAAAATAAAACACTGTGTGTTTCTTCTACTTCCACATGTTTATAATGATCAGGACCAGTTTCGCTGATCAGTTTATAATGTTCGTGATGAGCGAAACCGGTGGTCGCTTCAATTCCGGAAAGTTCACTTTCCAAAATTTCGTTTACAATCGATTTAAAGATCTTTAAAATTACCATAATTATATAGGACTAATACAGTATAATCACGTTGGTCACTTGGCTATAGAGCCGAGTCTTTAAAAATAAAACACCTGTAGTTCATTTTTGTAAAATTATGAGTTTTCGGACGTTGTTTCATAGCTTAGCTTTCTATTCACAACCTTGCCGTGTATAGTCACGTCTTTACCTCTAAATCTATAAAGATGAAGATTCTATTTTCTATCTTCTTTCATAAGTGGAAGCAATTTTCTAAAATTGATCCATCCACCCGCAGGCACTATAAGAAGAGTGGAGTAGGTGAAACCAGGGGAGAAAAAAAGCGAGGGTGAGTTTTCGACGGAAAATAAGTGGATTGGCAATACGACAAACCATAGAGAAAGGGTTTCTCAAAATTTCGATATCAATTATTCCCTCTTTTATAGACAATTTTCTCGGGGACCGTTCAGATACGAGCAAATAAAGACGTGGACTCATTTATGATAAGGTATTATTAAGAACGCCCTCCCCAGGGATGAAGTGTTATTTACGATAAAAGGATTTCGACGAAAAACTGTATAAAAGAATGTCTAATTTTCAGATAAAATATTGCCGAATTAATCTATAAATCATTTAAGAATTTCTCAATAAAACAAATAGAATAATGTCCTGATAAATTTATCGGTACCTTAAAAAGGTATCCTCCGGTAATTGAAATAAAATCATCGCTTATTTTTCTCCTTTGGTATAAGACATAAGAGATGAAGTTTTTTTCAACCATGTCCGCTCGCAATGTAGAGCATATGGAATCCTTATGGAGGTATCTCAACATTGCTCAACCTTGTTTTTTCAAAGAGAGTGAGAATAGTATGACAGGACTAATGGTTAGCTAATCGCTCTCGCTACGTCTCATTTTTTAGGATCAGATGGGTGGAAGGGATTTTTAGACATCACAATCCGAACAGAAATCTATAAATAATGGTTTTTAACTTAAACACTAATGGTTTATTTTTATAGTTGTAGACGAATAAAAATGTAAAATATTACAGTGTATTTAATGACAATATAATAAACCTTTTGATAATAAATGGACTTCTATTCACAAAATAACAACTGTATAATTGTCATATAAAATATTAAACTAAATTTTCCTAACGTCTCGCATTGAGCAAAATATTAGATGTATTGGCACTTGTATAGGGTTTAACAACCTAAAAAACTCAATTTTTAGACATTTAATATTTTATCAATTATTAATTTAATAAATATGAATGCTTTTCCGATAACTTGAGTGTTTTTTATTATACATTTCATGACTTTCATAACGATATAACAAGTCGAAATAAATGAGAAAAAGGTTTGCAATTTAACACTGCAAACTCGATACACGTGCTACACGAGGATTTTTTTTCATTAGTAGTTTCTTAGAAAATTATTATACAATAAAAAAGTATACTTGTGATAGCAATTATTTGGAAGGTCATAAAAATAACCGTCGTATATAACATACTAGTATAACCATACCTGCCATAGATGACGGTATTGAAATACTGAATGTCTAAAGTAGCTAGTACATCGAAACTGTGTGTGCATTGCATAACATTTTATTTTATATATGCACCGCGAACGTTTATGTCATGAGAAAATTTCACACCTACATGTGATATATGATAATAATAAAACGTCTACAGAGCGGTCTGGACTATTATATGTAAGATTGATAACACCAAAAATACACACAATCTTTTTTTACGCAATACCTTCGTTTCAGAAATTGACGCGTAAAAACATCGCGTTCGAAAATATCTTACTTCTGTAAATATAATTTGATATATTGGTTCAAAAAAAAAAAGAAGTCGAGTAAAAATGTATCAAGAATTTATGGAAAACTAAAATAAGTTATTGAAATTCGTGTAAAAAAGTCTTTTATTTACATGTGAACCTTTTAGAGTAGTTGAATTTTAATATTTTTTAATTTTTAATAAATAAATTATAGAGATTCAAAAATTCGCGTATTAATGAACATATCGCGTGGAAAAAAGAAACGGTGACATACAAAACAATTGGGTAAAATTGAAATCGCAAAAATAAAAATCGCGGAAAAAAGGATTGGGTGCAGTCCTCGGCTAACTAAAATAGTTAAAAAAAAATTTAAATGCGCAACCTTATCTGATAAAGAAAGTTGAGTATTGTTGATGGAAAGTTGTATTTGTACCTGAAAAGCATAAAGATAAAAGTCCAAAATTTGTAGAAATGAGTGCCAAAGTATAGTCAATCAACATTTTTGAAGGGAAGAAAGATAAAAGTCCTATCATAAAAAGAAAAAGGAATTTCATTACTTTTTAGGATGCAACAACAATAACTCAAATAAAACTAATTTTTTGTCTCTCCTGAATACTTTATGATTTGGATTTTTATCTGTATGCTTCTCGTGTACGAATGTGTTTAGCGAATGAAAGAATCAAGGTTTATTATACAAGGCCTACTTAAAATGAACTAATATAGAAATAGATATTTGGTATTACTTTTTTACATGAATGTTGGTTTCCAAAGGCTTCGAAAGCATTACAGGTGACAGACACTATGAGCAGTAGTTTTAATTTTTTTTTCTGTAAAGAACCTTGCGTAATTACCACCAATCTAAATATAATGTCCTGTAAAAAAAATAACTTTACAAATAATACAAACTGTGAAAGAATAAAAACTTTTTTGGTTACAACACTTCAACTTTTTTGATCATGAAAGTAAAGGTGATAAATTTCCAATTATAAGTTTCACTTAAATATAATAACATATTTTAGTAGTCAAACTAAAATCTTGTTAAGTCTAGGAACATGTTTAGCAAGAAATAGTTTCGTTTACGTGAAATGTTTGGAAATCAATTTTCATTGAATTTTGGAATGCGTAAGTTGGGAAGTTTCATATCCGGGGGAACACAACTAGTAAGTGCTTATAATATTTAATTAGTTACGTGCTTTTCTCATAGAACAACAAATTATCAAGGATGCCGTACCTTGTTTATGTGAACGCTACTAGTTGATCCTGCGACTTAAAGATTATAAATACGTGGAATTAAAACGAAACAGACTAGCTGAAGTATATTGCCTTCCTTAATTAAATTTATGAAACCTACAACTAAATTAAGCCTAAAAGAGATGAATTCTTAACTTTTTTAATTTATTTCTCATACGTATTTGCATATCCTTCACCAATTAAATTTAAAATACACATTTTTCTTTAAATGTCGTTTGATAAAAGTTACAACTGTATTTTGGGATTAGGTATTAATCACTTTTAGGGCGTTCTATTCTTGGTGGAAAGGCATTATATTTTAAAAATAAAACACAATTTGTATGTACTACTTCTTCATGTGTATAATGATCTGACCAGTTTTGTTCATCACAAGCGTTATCAACTGATAAAAATACAATCATAGCAGGGGTTTTTATATAAAATTGAATGTTAACAATTAAAAGGTATATCAGGTATACAATTGAAAAAAAATCACAAATGGTCGATTTTAAATGATTACATTTTTCTCAGCCGTCAATTTTAAGTTGCTGAAGCTTTATTTGCAAAATTTTCAAGATTATGTAAATTTATTTAAATATTTTTATCATTTGAAAAAATAAATATAATAAACATTAATTATATGGCACGAATCTTGAATTCAATGATGTATTTTTTTTCGTTCAATTGATAACTTTGAATCTTTATGAGAATTTTCATCTGATTTGTGATAGACACTTTGATGTGTGTTTTACTGACATAAGTAGTTGAGATATATTTAAAACAAAGTTTTCGGTCTAAAATAATATAAATAAATATGGCGTTAATTTAACTGATTTATTAGTGTTGTTTTTATAAGAAGCACAATTGCACTTACACCACTGACAAAACAACTACACTAATAAGGGTTTCAGTGTTACTCTTACGCATTACTTACACAATGTTGAGTTCAATTTTCAGTGCGAGCGCTAAAAAGTCGGCCAGGTTGCAATATTTCTTGAGAAACTGCCTCGCCAGCTACAGTGCAAAGTACGAAATAGAATTGTTTATGGTACTTTCTTTGCAAGAGGCCCAGATGTTACGTCGTTCGCACTCACTTACCAGTCGCGGGACTTCCCCGTACTTTCTTTACGCATTTCCTCTACTCAACAGAAATAAATACAAGCTATCATACGTATACAATATTACCAACTCAAAATTCATATCGTGATCCAATGAATTCTCCCGAAAAATACTTATATATAAAATAACAACACCATCATTCTAGACAATGAAATTTCGTCGTACACATTTGGAAGTATATTGATTTTTTTAATTAATATTTGTTTTTAATCCAAAGCCGTTCACATTCTAGCAATGTCTCTAACACTTGAAAAATACAAATGGAAATCGATTTATAATAAATGTATTGCAAGAGGTAAATTTTAAATGTTCTGATAAACAAACTTATTTGAATGTTAAATGCACCATAATTCAAAAATTTCGTAGTTGTGGCCAATTCAGATTGGATATTTTTCATATGGGTTACTTTAATGTAAAGTTCTGTACGGGACAGGGAAAGGAAATTATTTTTTATAAAAAAAAATATTTGATTATATTCAGTCATGAATCAGCCATGTGGCAAAAGTATTCACAACAAAAAGTTAATAACTTAAATAATTTGAATATCGTTGGAAACAATGAAATATTTTTTTTGTAACCTACGGTGTCATCACATTTCAGGGTCATCTAAGAAACTAAAGAAACACATACAATTGTGTGACCTAATTGAAACTAAATTTGAACCAATGATTTGTTTTTTAGGAATGACCGATAGCTGTATTATTCGTTTGTACAAAAATAAAGTGTTATTATTCAGTATCTGCTTCCCATTGGTTTAAGTTGATTGACAGTTCGCTGTGACAGAAAATTTATTTAAAAAAAAAAAATTGGTTAAAAATTATTTTCGACGCTATAAAGAATCTAAATAGATGATAATAATATTTTATCTGAAAAAAAACATGGCAAAAGTGATGTGTGGAAGTCATTTTGTGAAGTAATATATGTGGCTAGATGTAAAAAAGTTAGGTACGCTTAGTGTGCCAAATGTCAATCCATTTTATACTACTCAAGTTCAAAAGTTCCAGTTCTTTAGAAAATTATATTTATAGTATATTTTTAAAAAAGTCAGGGTTTTTTGGCCCGAAAAATATAAGCCAAGGCTTTAGGTTGGGTTCGGATAACATGTCTGGTCGAGTGAGATCACGAACCAAGTAATTTTATTAAATTATGGCCCGTACATACCTCTACTTTAAGACCACTTGAAGCATAATTTTTGCTGGGTGTAAACTAATTTCGACTAAAAATGTAATATAATATAACTACAAAGTTTCAATATTATAGCTAAATATTGACGTATTTCAAATTTTTTTTTTAAATAAATGCAGATATCTTATCGGATTTATTATTTGTTGCTTGCGTCATAGCGCCATTTTTCTGTCTAAAAATAATAAATTTTCATATAAATCAGAAAAGATGTGATAAAATGAGTGAATCATTATTGACTGAATTATTGTATAATTGAATACAGGTGGCAAGGTGCGGTAATTGACGGGTTTCGGTGAAGCCGCGATTCATTATCAATAGAGTACCTAAAAGACCGATACTTTATTACACCTTTGAACTTCCATTTAAAAACAACCCTACCATAAACGCCTACCGATTTAATTAAAATCGCTTCTGAAATTCGATAAAGGCAGCGTCAAATGAAAAGAGCAGGTATATATTATATTTTTGCATACTTACAACATCCTTAATCGGGTAATTTATTTATTTTACGAGGTGGAAAACCTGATTTTCTTTTTTTATTTTATTTTTTTTATAAATGCTGTTTTTCTTGGAAAAAATGTGGCAAAACTATTTATTCACAAAATGAGGTGGTCGTATTTTTTGTATCAAAAAATGTGAATACTTACAAAAATGCCATTTCTTTATAGTTTATATTCCGATTACAGAATAAAAAACGATATTTTGTCAATTTTTTTAAAGCAAAAATCCCTAAAATGTGACAGCAATAACTTCTTTTCTTTATATATATTAAATAAATACTTTTATATAGGCCTTTACAAATATAAAATACTACTGAGTACCCGGCATGCATTGCAATTCCACTAAAAGAAAGAAAGGGTTTGTGTTTTAATTCTGTTTATTGAAGTGCTTTTGGATACACAATATTTTTTGTTCTGTCTCGTGCGTACATGAATAAATCAGAGGGTTTTTCCGAGATGTCACTGTTTGTAAGTATTTGATTCTTTTTCATAGATTTTTTCAGAAACCTTCACGGGAGTGTCCACAACAACACACCAAAGTTTAATCGAAATCGGATGAATAGTAAAGGAACGCATAAGGGTCAAACAAACATTCATTCATTTATATGAATTTCTGATTTTATTTTTGTTTTTTTTTGTCGCATTTAGGCTAAATTTATTTGGTACACACCTTTAAGAGAACTGATAAAAAGGTTTTCCAAATTTTCTTATGTAACGGTGTAGGTTTTACATGTCCATTTCCAAATAATGGAAAATGAGACTCAACGAATATAATGAGAAAACATATTTAATTTTTTGCATGGCGCATTGGCATCAACTGTGTTTGTGCTTTCGTTTTTAACAATTCATAATATATTATGATACAAGATAACTAAAAAAAAGGTTTAATGTTTTTTTCAAAGCAATAGATTAATAAAAATTTTGTTTTTATGTCAATACAAAATGGTATGCACTATATAAAATGTGTGTTTAGAGATGCATCTTAAACAATACAGTAAGACGTATTCTACACTTTATTATTATAATGAATTTCACCGTGAAACCCGGTGTAATAATCACTTAGTAGCAAAATATACCCTTTCGCAAAACAGTGGTTACCCATTCCATCATCACCAGTGTTCCCCTTCTTGAATGATCTTAAGGGCATAAGTACACGAGGTCTCTCAAAGGTCACAGCTGTCTCATTATTTTTATTATCAATATTATCAGTCAATAATGTCGGCTAACGGTAGTAAAACACCAGCAATACAGCAAATCTATTAAGAAAATATTGAATAATATGTTTAATCTTGTCAAATAATCGAGGGGAGAAATGGTATGAATGAAAATAGTTTTATGTCAAGGCACCAAAATCTTTTAATCCGTACTAGATAAGGGAGTTCATATATTTTTGTCAGTGTATCTGAGTTATTCTGTATTGAATATTATAACAATAAAATAAAAAAATAAATTGAGTTTGAATATTAATATTAATGGAAATTATGGAAATAAAATGTAAGATATTTGTGAAAATGTCTTTCACAATATTATCATATCAACGGTGTTTTGGCCAATTGATGTAACCCTCAAAACTTAAATTGTTCAGGAGAGAGTAAAACTGTTTTTATCGAAAACATTATATGGTGAGTTGCGTTATGAATCTTTGAAATGTACTCCTGTAAATTCTCTTGTTTAGATACGGGATTATTCGTAGAGATTGTCAATATAATAGCGGCTTACATCAAGTGAGGCGGAGTCAGAATTTTTAAACCTAAAACCAATCTAAAATGATGTTCCTTCCAAAAAGTTGACAATTTATTTTTATAATTTAAATCATTTAGCCGAGATTTGCTCTGTCGTCTTTAAAATGAGATCCAATCATTAATTCATTTTCGTTTTATTTGAGAGTTACATCAATTGGCCGAAAAATTGTGGAATTATGTTTTTAATAATTGCAATTGTTCTTATTGGTACCACATTTATAAAATAATTCGTTAATTATGAACTTCATGTTTTTACTGGGGGGCGTACCTTACAATATTTTTTTACTGTAGTAAAGGGGACGATGCTTTATGTTTAAGAAACACTGTTATTACCCAACCCTCTGACAAAAAGTTGTGGAAAAACACTTTCTATATAAATGTTTGGTTAGATTTTTTATCCTCCACAACATTTGTGGACATGATTAGTATATATAATAATACATAAATATATAACTACACTAGTGAAGTCATTCAGCTCCCTACGCGTTAATTTATGTCCATTACAAATTGAACCTGATACACCATTGCTCGATAATGAAGTAATTACAATAAATACGTAAAAGGCATATTGAATCATATCAGTTAGTGGGCAATTATCAGAAAAGCGAATTGGCTAACTTTTATTTTTTCGTAAGTAGACCTGTTTTAACTTTTATCATTTTCACATTCGATTAACTAGTTTTATAATATTTTTCACTATATTAAACAACCTATTTGAACTTGATTACAATTAATACTTGCACCTTATTAAACGTGTATACGCAATTAAAATGCCTCGCTCGATAACATCTGTTTTTCTGATACTTTGAGTGGAAGGGTCTTCTGGCAGCTGGGGTACGAGAACGTTCATAAACCGCACGACGAAATTCATAAATTTGATTACGTCACACGCCGCCGCAGCTAAACGCAATGGCACAAGTGTGTAATGCCGAGTTTTTTTTTCCTAAGCGAAAAGTCTTATAAATACAATATCAAAATTGTTTACCACTCAGGTTCGTTACATGTAATCTTTTCTAGTGCGAATTTCGTAGAGGCAATTATAAGTGCTTATAATACATTTTAAAATGTACTCTGACAATGTCGAGCATATAGACTCTTAATGGAGCTAATCTCAAAATAATTACAAATAATTTGGACATAACTTAACTAGCTTAACCCTTCCATCTCCATGGTGTAACAAAGAGTTACTTCAGCCTTTAAACCTTTAAATTATCGGTGAAATAGGTCATACAAAAAAGTTTAAAATTTGGCTATTTGTGAATAGAATAGTTCTACATATAAATAAAAATTAAAAATGCATTATAGTTTAGGTATATCTTCTTTGTATAATTAATTGTAATTTGATAACCTCATCTATTTTACCATCGAAACATACAAAATTATAGTTTAATAATAATCCAAGATGCATGACGAATTTCGAATAGTTTGATATGTATTTCAGGTTTTACACAGAAAATATGACGTAAAATAATTACTGAATACTACATAAAACGATATATTACTTTTTGAAATTGTCATTTCGTTTAAAAAATGCGTTTGTAACGAAATGTGACCGAAGACATGAGATCCGAAGTGTTTTTTTTAGCATGACAACGCGTTGATAGTTTATCAATTTTTAACGAACAACTTAATCTCCCTTACTCCCTCTTGTTGTATCTTTTGCGTGTTATGAGTTCGTTTAATACTCATAAATTACTCCTGCAATCAAAATAATATAATTCCTACAATAATAGGTCATCTGATATTTACCCTAACAAGCCCACCAATTAAAAATCAGTAGGTATCTATATGCTATTTTTTTTTTCTAATTATATTTTAATAATAATTGCGAATATTTTTTCAATTAAAGTTACAAGTCATTTTTATCCAATCAGTATTGAATTTAATTCATATACCAACATTGTTAATAGACTTTGGGATAACAGTTTTTTCTTAATTTGTCTGATAGCATTGATTCTTGTTCTCGAACGCTTGAAGATGCTGAAAGGCAAACCCCGGCAAAATGCATGGAAATGTACAAAATTTGAAAGATACAAATTTAAAATTTCTTTTGTTCGGAGAGAGTAAGAATTGGAGAATATAACTAGTACAAAGCTAATCGATCCCGTTAAAGCGATTAGGTGAGTTTTTCTGTCATTTTGCGAAAACCGTTAATCATTCCCCGTCACCTAAAAAATATGAAACGTTGAAATATTTTTTTTTCTTTTAATAAAAGTACTCTTTATTATGTATACTCAAAGTATTTGTTTACACTACCGCATTTTTATTTAAATGAAAATAGTAAAGTTTTTAAGCCTGTCTAGGAAAGAGTTGAGACCTGTTTTTCAGAAATGCTTTTATTTGCTTTACGTCGTGACTAGATTAGGGTTTATTGGAGGTTATCGAGATTTGATGTCTGAGACAAAATCGTATAATAAAGTATTTTTAAGAAAAAAATGCAGACAGAATTTGCTATTTATTGAATATAACGAATCTATAAATCTTTTGGAAATGTACCTACAAGTTTGTTTTCTCGCACTTTTTCTGACCGATATTTAAATTAAAATTATACTGAATTTTTATATTTTTTTAAATAAAGCAACAAAAAATTCTAATCTATACGTACTTTAACAAAAAATCATTTTTCGGGATATCTTTTCTTATCTTACATTGTGATTTAGTCGGTGTCTGTTGTCTGCCTCGAAACTACGTTCGATATTTATTTTAATTATATGTAAATAGTTAATAGGCGCTATTATAATCGCTAAATAATTTTATAAAATATTGTGTTCTACACGTGAAATTTTTGAAATTGAAAAACCAATCAATAAAAGTGTCCGTACTGGGACTTAAGCCAATGTAAGCCATGACGTTTCCCACTCGGCTACAAGCCCAACGTATGTTTATAATACTAAATTAAAAGAAAAGAGAATTGTTATCGAGCTGAAGATCACAGGTCGAGCGTACTTTGACATATTTAGGTGCTTTCAATTTTCTAAAATACTTTAAATATTAAAACGGTATTGATTCTAAAATATGTTCGATAGACGTGCGATAATTTGATCACAGTTTGTTTATTAATTCCTTCGAAATTAGTGAACAAGCGGCCAAGCCCAAGCTTAGGACATGGGTTGAAAATACGCCGAGTTTGTTAAAAACACAATTAGGGACTGCCACAGTGTCTCTAATCAGAAGTGAATCGAAAACAAAAGGGTCAATACACCTACTAAGCGTCGGCAACATTTTGCGTTTCACGTCTGGTGTGAGAAAGTTGATATACTGTCAGTCGCACTGTGAAAACTGCCCTTTGCCACTGTATCTAATATAAAACTCAGTGTCAAGACAAGACACACGCATCAGTATTCTTTCTGTGCACAAAACTATACTTCAGATAATGCATATCGAAATTTAAAAGTGAAACACATAGTACCTGTTTGTATTATACTGCAATTGTCGCGATCCAGATATTTAAAATATAACTCAATTATGGTAGGGAGTTGAGTTTAAATTTTTCTTTTATTTATTGTGTAAAACACTACATTTGGATAGTTTTATTTCAATCTGATAAATATCATACGTTAGCATGTTTTTATTGTTTCTGTTGCGTAAAAAAATCAACTCTATGTTTTAGTCAAAATTAATATAAAAAGGTGAAATAAGACATGATATAATCATGTAGTAAATACGTAATTTGTAAAGGAAAACATTTTAATACAAAAACAATGAAAGTTTCATACTTGAACGTTAAATGAATACTTTTAATTGTTTCATATTTTAAGTAACCTTTCATAAAAGAGGATTTTTCAGAATATATTGTAACAATTAAAACTATGCTTAAAATTGAATATCACATCGACTGTGTTTTGGCCAATTGATGTTGCACTCAAAACATACGAAAATGAGTTAATGATTGGATCTCATTTTAAAGACGACAGAGCAGGTCTCGGCCAAATGATGTAAATTAAAAAAACAAATTGACCACTTTTTGGAAGAGAAACATCATTTTACATTGATTTTAGTTTTAAATATTCTGATCCGACAACTTGATGTAAGAACTATTATATCGAAACTCCCTACGCATAATCCTCTATCAGCAAACATGAGAATTTATGTGTATTTCAAAGATTCATACCGCAACTCACCGTATTGTAATGTTTTCTATAAAACAGGTTGTACTCTCTCCTGAACAATTTTAATTTTGAGGGTTACATCAATTGACCAAAACACCATTGCTATTATTAAAATAAGACATATTATTATAGATATTATGTTTACTTATAACGGAAGTTTAGTTATCTTTTAAAGTATGTCACTTGAAATTTACATATCCGCTTTTGCTATAAATAATGCATTTACACAGCTAAGAGGCTTTTTATAAAATAATAGAAAAGAATACCAACATGACAGAGTCGAAAAGAAGTATTTTTAGGAAACTCATTGGGGATTGGAGAGGGAGTTAAATATCGAGCGAGATGCGTGGCGGGTGTCTACTGTCTACGTATCTATCATCTGTGCTATGTCGTTGGTAGCCCATTTTTCTAGTGTTCAGAAAGTATTCCGCCAAATTTGACACCCGTAGGTAGGTAAGAGGCAATTCTTTCGATCATGCTCCCGGCTTCAAAGTGCTAGGCACGAGCGCAAAACGTACGATCTTCGTGCCAAAATATGCTAATGTTATATTTTTGTTAGACAGTGGAGGATATAATATATCCATACAAGGAGGTTTGCTTCCGTTGTGAAATACAACGATTTGGCGGTATATGTGTGAAAGCATCTGTATATTGAAATAGATGGGTTAAAGGGTTGATCATAACAAAATTTAAAATCATTCGACGGAGCAGATATTTATATTCTTTGTTTTTTCGTACTACATAGAATAACGATTTGTTATTTTACTGAATAATTTAATAAAGTTATTTAAATATTTTCTCCTAAAATTTAAACATTGATTCAGTTTATATCTAAATATGTTTTATGAAATTTAATCTGGAAGTACAATTTAAAAAAATAAAGCATTATCTTCATTGTTATCAATACGCCGTAGCTGCTGATTACTACGGCTTGACAAAACCGTATGACAATAAAAATGTGACAAGTAATACGCCAAAGTAGGTGAAAGAATCAGGTCTAAAGAAAAGATATACTCATATGAAGATACAAAGAATTGTCTAAAAAATATACTCTGTCGCAGTAAATTGCAAAGTTTATTTTATTTGTTTTACTTTTAACACTCTTTTTATGTATACATTCTACATACAAAATTTCCAAAAAATAACTTACAGAGAAAAGAAATTAACCTTTCCGTTTTTATGCTAAAAAAGATCTCTTTTGATCTCATGCAGTCACATTGCGATACCTTGTGGGTTTTGTCATACAAACGTATTTATAAAGCGAAATGACAATTTCAAAATCTGAAATTTGGTTTTATGTAGTATTGAGTAGTTATTTTGTGTGTAAAACATGAAATATATATCAAACTGTGCGAAATTATTGAAAGAGGCAAGAATCGAAATTGTTCATAGCAGAACAGACTCGAGACGTGTTTCAGGGCTGTTTGAAACAAAACGGTTGCATACGGTACGTCATGTATCTCAGATTGTTAATGCGAAATACAATAATTTTGTATTTTTCGATGGTAAAATTATGATTAATTATACAAAGAAGACGTAAACTATAATGTATTTTTAATTTTTAATTACATGAAGAACTATTTTAATTACAAATAGCGAAATTTTAAATTTTTTGTCTGACCTATTTCACAGATAATTTAAAGGTTTAAAGGCCGAAGTAACGCATTGTTACACCATGAGTACGAAAGGATTAACATCTATGCACAATGGGATTTCCAATCCTGGGTTTTGGAATTCACTGTAAATGAAAGAAAAATCATATATCAAACTTAATACTTCATGATTACAACGTCTCCCTCTTCCTATATTTCGTGAATAGGAGGACTTTCTCAACCATAAACAGGAAAAGAAAATTTTGACAACAATCTGTTTTATTGTTTTTTTACACTTTGTTAAAATAAAAGAATCAATTTCAACTGTTATATTATATAATCACTTTTAAGGTGTTAACTGAAAATTCTTGGTGGAAAGGAATTATATTTTAAAAAATAAAACACAATTTGTTTGTACTACTTCCACATGTTTATAATGATCAGTCAGATCATGATCATCACGAACATTATCAACTGAGCTGACCGAGCATTGAAACCAGTCCTGATCATTATAAACATGTGGAAGTAGTACAAACAAATTGTGTTTTATTTTTTAAAATATGTTCTATAAATATACTCTTACTTTACACATGAAGAGGAACTACATCTTTTTAAATTATATTTAACGTACAGTACAGATTCTAGCTGTAATCAATAAAATAAAATATAAAACTCTTTTGACTATTATAGGTATATTCGCATTAAATAAAATTAATAATTTATTTAACATGAAATTACACTTAATGATCAATCCCGGAATCTCGGCAAAAAAACAGGGTTTGGGATTGTATGCCCAAGTGAATACTGCCGTTTTAGTAATAAGCCATGTCATCTACCAATATGGAGCATATAAACGCAATATACAGCAAGCTTTTACAGTAAATGATTTTCAGTTTGAGAGAGGAAGGAAATGAGGATCGAATTATAAAAAGACAAGAAGCTAGACAGTTGTTCTCTTTACGCCTTGTCTTCAAAATCGTATATTAGCTTGATACTGAGGTATGGGTACATCACAAACATCATGATTTGAATAGGAATCCCTAAAGTAATTAAAAAATCAATGAATGAATGTTTCCATCCCAGAGTTTCCGTAACCGTGTGTACGAAATCCCAATATATCATTCGCCATATACTAAATGTATTTAAAAGTATAGAATATAAAAATAATTAGAGTTATTAATATATCTTAGATCTAGCATTGTCGATTTCTGATTTTTGGATTGGCTATATAACACATAGCAGTAAGCAACGGAGAAGCAACAACATTACCTGCGACACTACTTTCGCGTAGAATAATAATCTTGTTTTTGTTCGCTTTTCTATAATAATGAACGTTCGAAATATCAGTTAATGTAAAGCTTCAGTAAAAGAATAAAAATATATTGGATTTCGTTAATACTTGAGGATTTTTTTTGTGTAATACCGTATCAGTATTGGAAGAATAAGGTAAATCATAAATTATTTTTTTCATGTCCGCTCCCAATGTGGAACATATGGTCTTCCAATGGAGGTATCTTAACAGAATTTTTCTACGAGAACTGCTTGTTACTCAGTTGCTCAACCTCTCTTTTTCGAAGAGAGTAGGGATAGAAGGATAAGGCTGTGACAGGACTAGTGGTTAGCTAATCGCTCTCGCTACGCCCCGTGAGGATGGGATGGGTGGGAGGGGGGATCAGACTACGAACAGAAATCCATAAATCGATTGAAACGTCAATCTATGAAAACCATACGCACCGGGAATTGAACCCGAGACATCCGTAACCGTAGCCAGCGATGCTACCAACTGCGCCACGGACGCTGACATAAATGTTTGACGACAAAATATTTTATTAATCACACAGCAAATACCTATTGTAAACATATCAACTAATTTGTTTCTTAATTACGTTTTTGAATTGAATACGTTCTTAACTGCAATATATATCACCTTTCCAATATATTTAATACAAAATATTTCTCTATTTTCAATATTTTTCTTAAACCTTGATACTTAGTTTGTGAATTAAACTGGCAACATCTGTAAATAATAGACATCTTCTTGAAAAAAGCAATGTACATTTAATAGGCTTGATACTTGTTTGTAGATACAAGTATTTTTTGATAAAAATGCTAAAAATTCACAGTTAATGTTAATTTATGCGAAAAAAGTAACATATTAAAATATTTCAATGCTAAAATTAGATATTAAAAACGTCACAAAACCCTTAAATTGATACAAATAAATGCTCAAAATACGTGTCCTTACCTATTTTGTAATGATTGCCAATTAGATAATTAATTTCAAAATAACGAGTCAGATTGGTATTGCAGTCATTATGAAAAACGATTCATGCATTTCAATTGTATTATAAATAGTTCAATTGATTACTCAACTATAAATGAAGGTACTGAAAATACATACAACATGTAACATAAATGTACTGTGGTAGTTGATCATGTACCAATTTGACATTTTTTTTAATAAAAGTGCCCAAAATAAGAAACGTGGACGCGAAAACTATCTTTTGTCGAATTGAAGAACTGACACATCACCGTATTATATTTTATTGGAGTGCCATAGCGGCCATTTGAAAACAACACCTTATGTAGTAAGTATTTTATTTTGAATTTCCTAAGAGAATTGTTAAGGATATCAGTGAATATAAACATATGCTACTTGATTTAACCAAGAATGGTCTTACATGAAGCCCTGAGGCAACTCTGATGAAATGTTGTCATGAAACCCTCAGATTAGACATGATCAACTACTGGAACATTCAATTTTTTAGATGGCTAACTACTGAAACATTAACATGGTTGTTAAAAATTGAACAGATTTTTTTTGTAACAGACCCTTCCTTAATGTTTATCTTAACATATTAATTAAGAAATTTGATCCATTATGAATACACCTGCTTGCCATCATTTGTTCTAATGCTTAACTTCAATCGATATTTTTGTTGAATTTTTTTCTTAAGAGGAATTAGTAAGTTTTCATTTAATTTCACTAAAATCGTTAATCGTTTTTCGTCGCCTAAAAAATATGAAACGTAGAAATATTTTTTTTTCTTTTAATAATTGCACTCTCAAAGTACATGTTTACACTACTGCACTTTTATTTAAATGGAAAAAGTAAAGTTGTTAAGCCTGCTTAGTAAAAAATTGACACTTTTTTTTCAGAAATGTTTTTGATGTCTGAGACAAAGTCGTAGAACAAAGTATTTTTAAGGAAATGTTGCAAACGGAATTTTCAATTTATTGAATATAACGATTCTATAAAGATTTTTGAAATGTACCAAAGAATACGTTTTCTTGCACTTTTTCTGACTGATATTTAAAGTATATACTGAATATATTTTTTTTAAAAAATGGAGTAACAGGAAATTTTATTATATAGTCTTTAAACAAAAAAATCCCAAAAACAATAATGAGAGTAATAAATAGTAATCATTTTTCGGAGATATGTTTTATTACCTTTCATTGTGATTAAGTCAGAGTCCGTCGTCTGCATTGACACCAAAAATAGGTACGTTTATATTATTTAAAAAAAATCAATTATAGTGCGGAAAATAAATGTGTATTGAAAAATTATTTTGGCTGTGGGTTACTTTTTTCAATAAATGCGTGGCTTATGTGTTTAAATTGGGATCAAATTTTATAACCGTCACTTAATAATTCAATTTTGAAATACAGTACAAAAATATATCAAAAGAAAAAAAAACGTTTTTGCTGCTGCATAAAATAATAATTAATTTCACTCAGCAAGAAAACACTTGAAAAAGTGTGTATTTTACTTTTCACCTACTGTCTTCTGATTTATTAAGAATGTTGTCAGAGAACATTGATAAGTGTACAATGGAAAGCAATGTCTTTATATTTGAAGGTGACATCTGAATCGGAAAGGTCAAGAGATTCATTACTGCAAGAGTGCTCAAGCTATTGTCTTTGTTGGATTTGTACTTCACAGTAAAATGAAAATAAGACAATCAAAATAATTGACAGATCAATAAAAACTCTGAATCACATTGAAAAATCTCGGAGCTCAAAGAAAATATCGATATATTCCGTTTTCGCGTTAAACAATCTCTTTTATGGGCGATTCTAGGGATTACTGAAACAAGAATCCACAAAGGTACGTGTTTTGACATACAAGCCATTTTAATGTATTTTTTTTTATTATGGTCCTTGCAAAAGCACCAATTATCGATTTATTATTGAAAACATTCGAGGCAAATATTTATAAGTGTACAAATATTTGATGATTCACTATAAAGAGAGCATTTTCTGCAGTCGACGTAGTTGCATGAAGATTTAACAGATTAATGCACCAAACTTTTGAAATTCATATTTTAAGTGAATATTCAAATTTTTGCTTATTATATAAAAAAAACTTCATATGAAATATCGAAACACTTCTATTGATTTATTCACCCGAAATAGTGATCTCAATTGACGGTTATCATTTTTATCTATTTTTGTAATACCGGCAAAAAAGAAAAATGACATGTCGCGCCGACTTTCACAAAATTCGATAAAAAAATCTTTTTAAAAATGATTGTCAGCAAATATTATCGAAGTGAAGTGTATGATTACATGACAACGTAATTAAAACCTGCCAACCGATTCTGTGTACTGATGGAAAACATGAAAATTATGTTTTTGATTGAATGCATAAAAAATCGTGCGACAGAGATAAATTATTTTCTCAAGTTAGTATGGAGAATATGATTTATGTATTTTTAATTTGTATATGTTGTTATCATAATTAGGATTAAGATTATTTCTATCATTAAATGTCTACGCATGGACAGTGTATGTTTTATAAGAATCAGTGACATAATCACGGAATGGTTTGGGGTCTCTAAGCTCCGTTTCTCTTCGTAATCTTGATCTTAAGCTTCATCTTGAGCCATTATGACCAAGGTGTGGCGATTGCTTGCAATCAGAAACTATCCGACCTCAAGTAAGTCCAATACGCTGTCACATCTGTTGAGAGCATTCAGGTGACAGTGGACAGGCTGTAGAGTAACTCGTATAGCACTGATCAAAAAGTCAATGGGAGTAAAGCCGAGCTGCTTTCCAATAGTGCCTCTCCGAACCCACATTACTCGCTGAAGAGCACGGGGAAGAACATCGAAAGAGTCAATGGCATCAAGTATCTGGGGGTACACAACAAGTGAGATGACAATTCTTGTAAAGATATTTTGATCCAATAAGCAATAGCTGAAACAAGCTGCAACGCAATACGGAAAGCCTGGAACTCAAGAATGTTGGCAAGTGCCACCTATTAAACGCATGCCTCCTGTCAGTACTGTTTAATGACTACGAGCCATGGTAACCTATGAAAACTCGGGGTAAACGTATACTGTGCTTCGGAAACAGATGCTTGCGGCGAATAGTTGTGACTCGGTGGTTTAACTTTAAGAATAACCAGTCTCTTATTACGTCCAAAATAAAAAAAAAGCGGTGATGAACCTGGCCTGGATATGTTCTGCGGATGCTCCAGGAGAGCTTAAATCCTGCCTGTCTCGTCTACCAACCAGATAGATTACATCACTCTGGAAAAATACTTATTACCATCTATAGGATTTACTCAGCGGAGCTACAGAACACTGGAGTGGAAGCAAGGAGCATCAAGAAGCATGGCCTCATGTTCTGAGCGGTGAGCAAACGTTTAAAGACTTTTATTTTGTAAATAGTAAGCGTAGTAATTAAAGATCGAAAAAAAAAAGTTTTTTGATGACGTTAATTAATCGAAAAAATACTAGCATAGTTTTATCGCTCAGTAATATCCATAACTGTATAGTAAAGCATTCTTTTGAGAACTCTGTAAAACATATTTACATATTGAAATTTATTTTAGAGTTTGTGGTACATGAAATAATTGTTTTAATCGGTTAAATTATTTATATAACATAAATATAGTAAGCAAACCATAACATAAAAATATGATGACCTATTTCTTCGAATTGTATTCAAATTATAGATCCTCGTTAAGAAAAAAATCTGCCGGCGGTCTTCGTTCGTTTCCATTCTTCTCGTTTTCTCTTCAGATATATTTCACCTTGATCGGTGAAAACTTTTTTAATTCGGATTTTGATTTAGGCAATAAAACTAAAGTGTGAGATTAACAACAAGAGTTTGGCAGTTTTTCCTTACAAAATCAACCTCTCTATAGAGTTACGGTAGATACTAAACTAAAAAGGATTACGCCTGAAAATAAACCAAATTGGAAAATTTCACGAGGTTTTTTTGATACCGCAAAGTTTATTTTATCATATTTATTGTTATTTGATATTGGATGAAGAGTCTCGAAAATTTTTCCTCGCAAACTTTAAAAAAATCAATAATTCTGCTATATAATCCAGTCCTTTGCTCTTCAACTTCATCGATCGTGAAGATTGCAATTTCTCGTAAGTTCTCAGAGCTTTTCTTTTGTTTCCATGTATAGATATTTATATGTAGGCCTACTGTATATTTTATTAAAAAGGAAGAAAGTAATAATAAAAGCATTCTAATTATTGAAATTACTTTTTTTTATATAGTTTTACAGTTTAACATATTGCATCGATGTTTTTCATATATTGAGTTATAAATAAAAAAACGAGAAATACGCATATTATGTACACGTACAAATTAAAATACATTTTATAACTAACTTCTTTCACTTTGAGTCCACTACGTGAATCCCAACTGATGAATTGAAATATAGTTAATTTCGCAGCCAAATCATGAAATTTTATAAAATTCTTTATGAATAATGTATATACAAAAATCGGTAATTTTTGTAAAACCGGGTGAAAATCTTTGGTGGGCCGTAGTTTAGTAACCGCTACTCTTATTCAAAAGTACACATAGCAAGTTCAAAAATATCAATTTAAGCAATATATAGAGTTGTCACCCCTATTTTTTTCAAACCACATTTACTTCTTGATGAAAGATAATAAATACCTATATGGGTTTTAAGCTAGAACTTTTTTAATGTGAATGTTTTGAATACAAAAATGAAGTTATTAAAATACTAAGAGTCAGAAAACCTTTCTCTCTTTCAGTTCAATACCCGTTTTCAGTTCAGAATGTGCGATGTTTGGAAAAGCACGAAAATATCATAAATATTCATGTTTTTGAATAGTTATCAAGACCGATTGAAAAATCGTTGTATGAAAGTGCATATTCGGGATTTTATATCATAGGCCTTTTCGCGAATACCCATCAATGAATCTTTGTTGACCATAAACATATAGTCAAATTGCGTATGGAACTGTACATATGTTTTATATGTGTTATTTTATAGATAGCGTCTATTCTAAAATTCATTAAAAAAAAAAATTAAATATGAGGAGTAATTATTTTTGAAAGTCCTGCTTTATAAAACGATAGGTTAGTGATGTGTGCTAAAATTTGTATGGCTCATTTATAAATATAATGATTTTTCATGAAAATGCTAATATTCTCCTTCATCACTAAATACCAAAATTATGAAAAGATTCTTATTTCTATAAAAAAGAGTGTTTAACTTCATGACATCGTTAGTCAAAAATCACAAGAAACAAAAAGCTGGGGTGAGTTCTCTCTATTAATAAACATATTATATACCAAATATCTTTTATGAAAATAAACTTATATAAGAAAATATAATATTATGTAAAGTTTCGTACTCCTTTTTTTTATTTACTTCATAAAAAAATCTTTTACGTTAAAAACTTATTAAAGTAAAGCAGTTTATTCAAAAAACTTATGATAACTTTGATATTAAACTGGCTGTGTTATTAAATATGACCCTTAATCCAACACAATTGTAAATATTAAATCATTTTTGGAGGAAAAATAGTGGGGGGGACGGCAAGACCCCTCGCTTCGCCACAAAATCTTGTTATTATTCTGTTAATTATATTTTTCAGTTTTTTTTAATAAAGTTTTTATTATTTAAAACGTGTCTATATTATAATATCGATAAAAAAAATTAAAGGTACGGAGGCGCGAAAAATTTTTTTTTAGTGGAGGCGTTGTAGCATAAACGTTTGAAACCGGTGTTCTAAGATAAACAATTATTCAGATTCTCAACTTAAAAATGAAGGGTGGAGTGGGATTGTTTCTTTCTACTGGGCATGGGGATTAGGTAAGACACAGACGATAATGGTACTAATTAAAACATAATTACTAGTGTTTGGAGGGGAAAATACCAAAGAAATAAAATTAATAGCGGCGAGCCACATGTCTTATTTAAAGTTGTTATGGATTTATTAACTTCTAAAAAATCTATGCTATTCATTTAAATTCCATTTTTATTTACTCGATGGAGTACTTCTAAATCATTATTTTTGTTATAATTATGATCATTTCCAATTAAATAATTGCAAATCATTTCATTTCTTTTGCAGATTTTCTTTCAGAAGAATATTAACACAAACGACTGAGTTAAGAAGTCTAATGTTGTCATTTTGGTCTTTATAGATTATTAGAGATGCAGCCTCTATTCTCATCAAATTGATTATAAATAACTTTAGTTATTTTTTACAGATTATAAATATGATATAAAAATTGTCTGAATTACAAATAATTGCTAACTACTAAATACACATATTTTTTTAAATGTATCGAATCAAAGTTAAAGATTTATATTTATAATTTTTTTTACTGCTTGATACAAAAAAGATATTCGTTCGGATACAGTGTGTCAAAAAGTGTTTATGAAGTAGCGTGATTTTGGTGTTAACTCAATTGCTGTTTCCTGTGCTTTCTCTTCAGCGGAAATTGATATTCCAGCTACCTTGACACACAAACATATGCGGGATTTCCTAAATTTTGTTCTACAAAATACTGGGCGAATAAATCCATTAAGCTGAGCATTCATCAGATGAGTTATGTACAATCGTGATAAAGGTGGTGCCTCATTTGCGGTGGCCACTACTAGGGATGGCAAAAACGAATTTATCAACACCGGTATTTGCAAAAATAATTATCGTTTTTACAAAAAAAAGGTAAAAAGTGAAGTGGTGAAAAAAATACTGCAGATTGCGATCGTAATGCCGATATTACATTTTAAATAGCCTGCATCTATTGAGTCAGTAATTACTTCAATTTTTGACCAGTAAGAAATAATAAATGGTCAGTAATCAATCAAAAGGATCAGTAACTAATTAGATAAATGGTTGGTATACACGTAGTGAGTTTATATAAAATGGTTAGTTATTAAAGATGAATTTCTTAAATAATCTTACCTAAACTTTATTTATTTGACAATTATTTACTGAACAAACACAATTATTAACTGGCCATCTATTAGTTCTTACTGACTTTGAATTAGTTACTGACCAAATAATAAGATGCCATATTTAATTTTGGTAATAAAAAAAATAAGATCTTAGTTAATACAGTGTCATAAATTGATGTTTCAATCGATTTATGGATTTCTGATCCAAGGCACGGATGTCTGTGATGTCCGAAATATCCTCCCACTCATCCGTCCTAAAAACAGAACGTAGCGAGAGTCACTAAACGGCCTCTTTCCATACCGCAATAACGATCAAGAAAAGAAGCGAATTTACCCCTCATGTTATAGAAACCGTTCAGTTTTTGTCGAAATTGAGGTAACACTCAAAGCGTTCGTTTACATCATATCCGTCTGCTTTAAAAATAATGTATGTCCAAATAGGGTTTTAGAGGAGATATTATTGTATCATTTAAATGGATGATACATATAAGCATACATTTCACCTGTATTTTTGATTCATATCAAATCTTCGAATTCGATTTTCTCAATACAAGTAAATCTGGAAGTACAATATTTTTGAATTAAAAATTGATATGGTCTTGAATTCAATATGGCATTCTTCATAGTATGGTTGTGTAAATACTTTTGACCGCAGAAAAGCTTTTACAAATTCAACGCTTGTTGGAAGAACATTGACAATATAATTATACCGGCATATTTTTCATTTTTGAAACCGGTATTTCAGTATTGAAAAAACAGCCTAAATACCGGGATCCTGGTTTGAGTAATACCGGTATTACATTCCCTAACCGCATCACCAGGCTCCGTCGCATCGCATCGCACTGCTTGTCTTGTATATTTATTCTCATTTAGGACGCGGTTGGACTGGCGATGCCCTTTTACCCCTACTAAATAGCATCCAATAATTTTGATACAATTTACTTATTCAAATGAATAAATCAACTAAGGCAACAATTCTCCTACTAATTTATCTATACATTTAACATCACCATTTTGTATTTGGGTTCTCTGTGCATACAAAGTGCTTCAAGTAGAGTAAAACTTATTTTCGATGGATTCGGCGGCAATTTTGTAGAAATTCATTTTGAATGAAAAATTTAAATTGATAAATTAATTATTCCACTGGCTGTGTTACTAAAACGTGTCAAATTGAGTAACACAACCAGTGGAATAACTTAGTTATCAATTTTAATTGTACAGTAAAACCTCGTCATAACGGAATAACTATAGTTAGGTGGTAGATTGATAAATCTGAAAACGTTTTAGTTAGAAATTAAATGACATGATTATACAAACTTAGTAAGTTTTAAAAAAATGAGGATCTTGGGGTGGGATTTATATGGCTTAGAGCACATTAAAAACTGCTGTAGCTTAAGTCTCGTGCTCGTCATATGAAGAATATGGTTAATGAGAGATGAATCTTGGATTAAAATGTATGTCTAGCCTTAACAGGTTATTTGGATCAATTTTTATCGGCTGAAAATGTTGTCCCTTTGATAGGGTTTGTACTATATTTGTTTTTAATAATCCTTTTCAATACTAGAAAAACTTTAACATTTTATCCGTGATATGCAGTTATAAACCGTTGATCACAGAGTTACCTTTAAACTCTTTTTGTTAGGTGTTACGTGTTACGTATAAATCTTAAAATACATTATTTAGGCACTTAATAAATCTATTTAACGCAAACTTAATTTATTCAAA